>OX454421.1:86760355-88260355 GCA_949715475.1 Microchrysa polita | reverse complement strand
AGAATAGTTAGATGAAAATAAACAACAAAAAGACTCTAATATGCTTAGCTAGCTTACAAGATACATAGCGGCAATGGAGTCATAGGTCGAATCAGTGTAGTGATTATGCTCAATGGCTGCTTTGTAGAGGACACTTATGAAGCAGTTGGATCACTCATAATCCTACACAAACAGAATTTCCTCTAACACTAGGAGTTAAAAATAAAATAGGTAGGATGAATGGCACTAAACGTGCAATCAGAGGAAATGGTAGGGTAGGAAATCATTGCCTCGTCTTTCAGTTTAATTCACTAGTCCGACTAAAAGGAACCTGAGTTTTTTACTGATCGATGAGGAAAATGAGGACTACCAGCAGGTTCTTTACGAACATGAAAGGAGACAACTAGTCTTCAACCTAAGAATCCGAAGTACCAACACGGGTGACTAGCAGGCCCCTAAGACATTAGGTTCCGGGGAAGAAGGAGGACGTATTACAGATAAGTTTTGGTTGTGTTGCCTGATACCAATACACACATCTGCATTGGAACAAATATCAGGTTAACGAGAGCTAAGTCTAAGATGTGCTATGTATTCTAGGTTGAGTGTGATTCCCACCTAGAATATCGATACAATAGTACATCACCCAATTTAGGAAAGCTCTAACAACAAGGCTCGATGGTACATGTGGATACACCTGAATGTATCTTACCGTAGGCGGATTCTCTTAGAATGAGTAGATATTTAGGATAAATAACAGAACTGGGACATGAATCACACGCAACGAGTCCAATAATAGTTTAAATAAATAAAAGAAAACACAAATCACAAAATAACAAGTTAGGATGATTAGGAATTAAAGAAAAGAGGTAACAAGATAATAGGATGAAAAACTAGGAAACGGAATAGAGGATGGAGGATAATGGAAAATGAGTAAAACAAGACAAAATCGACGAAACATGACAAGCAAACAAACAAACAAGAAACAACAAAGAACGAGAGATACTGGGAAAAACCAGTACTCACAACAAATAAACAAGACAGAACAAAGAACGAACAAACCACACACAACCAACTGAACGAGAGATTCTGGGAAAAACCAGCACTCAATACAATAATAAACACACAAGGACGAGAGATAGCCAGAAAAATGGTTACTCAACCCAACAACGAGAGATTCTGGGAAAAACCAGCACTCAACCCCAACAAAACGACAATCAATAATACTGACGGAAATTAGCCGATAAAATGGCCACAATAAAACAAGAACGCAGACTAAAACAACACCACGACAAAACAACACCAACAACTCACACGAACAGGTAGGAACTACAACCCAACTCATAGAAAAGAAGAAGAGTAGAGAACATATGATCAGCACAGAACATATGAGCATAGAATAAATGACAGGCAAAAACGCGGGAAGCAGTTTAGTAGCTAGAACGGAAGTGCGTAGGCGGAAAAAACGGAAACTCGGGAAATTAGTGTTAGAATACTAGATAAAAGTAGTAGAAAAAGCTAGGGAACAGTAAAATAGTGCAAGAAAGAACCTTTAGGAGAAAAAATAGAATGAAATTTATACAATAGAGTGTCGAAAATACAGTGAAATACTGCGGGTAGTTAGGAAGGAAAAATAGTGCTTGGAGCAACAAATGAGAAGATTGTGTGTATTAGTGTAGTGTTTAGCTAAACAGCTAGGGTAATTCCAGCTGAATGTTATAGGTAGTCAGAAAGTGTAGTGAAGAAAAAGAGGGGAAAAAAAACGTAGTTACACAAATTAGCATAGGCTAGAGTGAAAATAACAAGTGAAATCAGAAAGTCAGAGCAAAAGAGTAGATCAGATACGGACGGAAGACACACGATGGATGAACAAGGTAAGTGGAACAAATACTCACACTTATATTGTTTGCATCAAATTTATAAATTAATTTACATAAATTAACAATAAAATATTTGAAACGTCTTAAACGTAACTTCATATAAAGGATGTAGGGAGCGTCATGCTCACCCTAAAGTACCAGTGACAGGGGGGTGAATGACGAACCACACATCATAAGCAAACAAAACTAATATAAAGCAAAATTAACACAATACACGAAAATTAAAAAAAAAAAAAGCCTACTGATGATTCCTCTTGGGCGAGGATGAAACGCGTATAGGCGCCCACCTACGAATAATTTAACAAAACACAATTTAAAATTTTATAAATTTTATATTACACTTATTTTTTAACATTACATACATAAACCAATCATACAAAAAAACCATAAATGAATTGAAATAAGCATGGTTTGAATTTGTATGACATTTCATTTCTTACGTTCCACATTACTTACAAATATACTTACATAGATACAAACTTGCTCATCCAACGGAGTCGGCCGTCCAAACACGAAAAATATTACATAAGCTGTGCTGAAAATAAATAAAAATAGATCATTCATTAAATACTATGTGGATAGTTAGTTTAAATTGAAACACAGAATAGTTATATGAAAATACATTAAATGCAATTCAGCTAGATTAAAATTTAAATGCAGAATAGCTAGATGAAAATAAAATACAGAATAGTTATATGAAAATACATTAAATGCAAGATAGTTAGATCAAACTTTAAATTCAGAATAGTTAGATGAAAATTTGATTAAAATTCAAATGCAGAATAGTTAGATGAAAATAAAATAAGAATAGTTATATGAAAATACATTAAATGCAGAATAGTTAGATGAAAATAAAATACAGAATAGTTATATGAAAATACATCAAATGCAAGATAGTTAGGTTAAAATTTAAATGCAGAATAGTTAGATGAAAATAAACAACAAAAAGACTCTAATATGCTTAGCTAGCTTACAAGATACATAGCGGCAATGGAGTCATAGGTCGAATCAGTGTAGTGATTATGCTCAATGGCTGCTTTGTAGAGGACACTTATGAAGCAGTTGGATCACTCATAATCCTACACAAACAGAATTTCCTCTAACACTAGGAGTTAAAAATAAAATAGGTAGGATGAATGGCACTAAACGTGCAATCAGAGGAAATGGTAGGGTAGGAAATCATTGCCTCGTCTTTCAGTTTAATTCACTAGTCCGACTAAAAGGAACCTGAGTTTTTTACTGATCGATGAGGAAAATGAGGACTACCAGCAGGTTCTTTACGAACATGAAAGGAGACAACTAGTCTTCAACCTAAGAATCCGAAGTACCAACACGGGTGACTAGCAGGCCCCTAAGACATTAGGTTCCGGGGAAGAAGGAGGACGCATTACAGATAAGTTTTGGTTGTGTTGCCTGATACCAATACACACATCTGCATTGGAACAAATATCAGGTTAACGAGAGCTAAGTCTAAGATGTGCTATGTATTCTAGGTTGAGTGTGATTCCCACCTAGAATATCGATACAATAGTACATCACCCAATTTAGGAAAGCTCTAACAACAAGGCTCGATGGTACATGTGGATACACCTGAATGTATCTTACCGTAGGCGGATTCTCTTAGAATGAGTAGATATTTAGGATAAATAACAGAACTGGGACATGAATCACACGCAACGAGTCCAATAATAGTTTAAATAAATAAAAGAAAACACAAATCACAAAATAACAAGTTAGGATGATTAGGAATTAAAGAAAAGAGGTAACAAGATAATAGGATGAAAAACTAGGAAACGGAATAGAGGATGGAGGATAATGGAAAATGAGTAAAACAAGACAAAATCGACGAAACATGACAAGCAAACAAACAAACAAGAAACAACAAAGAACGAGAGATACTGGGAAAAACCAGTACTCACAACAAATAAACAAGACAGAACAAAGAACGAACAAACCACACACAACCAACTGAACGAGAGATTCTGGGAAAAACCAGCACTCAATACAATAATAAACACACAAGGACGAGAGATAGCCAGAAAAATGGTTACTCAACCCAACAACGAGAGATTCTGGGAAAAACCAGCACTCAACCCCAACAAAACGACAATCAATAATACTGACGGAAATTAGCCGATAAAATGGCCACAATAAAACAAGAACGCAGACTAAAACAACACCACGACAAAACAACACCAACAACTCACACGAACAGGTAGGAACTACAACCCAACTCATAGAAAAGAAGAAGAGTAGAGAACATATGATCAGCACAGAACATATGAGCATAGAATAAATGACAGGCAAAAACGCGGGAAGCAGTTTAGTAGCTAGAACGGAAGTGCGTAGGCGGAAAAAACGGAAACTCGGGAAATTAGTGTTAGAATACTAGATAAAAGTAGTAGAAAAAGCTAGGGAACAGTAAAATAGTGCAAGAAAGAACCTTTAGGAGAAAAAATAGAATGAAATTTATACAATAGAGTGTCGAAAATACAGTGAAATACTGCGGGTAGTTAGGAAGGAAAAATAGTGCTTGGAGCAACAAATGAGAAGATTGTGTGTATTAGTGTAGTGTTTAGCTAAACAGCTAGGGTAATTCCAGCTGAATGTTATAGGTAGTCAGAAAGTGTAGTGAAGAAAAAGAGGGGAAAAAAAACGTAGTTACACAAATTAGCATAGGCTAGAGTGAAAATAACAAGTGAAATCAGAAAGTCAGAGCAAAAGAGTAGATCAGATACGGACGGAAGACACACGATGGATGAACAAGGTAAGTGGAACAAATACTCACACTTATATTGTTTGCATCAAATTTATAAATTAATTTACATAAATTAACAATAAAATATTTGAAACGTCTTAAACGTAACTTCATATAAAGGATGTAGGGAGCGTCATGCTCACCCTAAAGTACCAGTGACAGGGGGGTGAATGACGAACCACACATCATAAGCAAACAAAACTAATATAAAGCAAAATTAACACAATACACGAAAATTAAAAAAAAAAAAGCCTACTGATGATTCCTCTTGGGCGAGGATGAAACGCGTATAGGCGCCCACCTACGAATAATTTAACAAAACACAATTTAAAATTTTATAAATTTTATATTACACTTATTTTTTAACATTACATACATAAACCAATCATACAAAAAAACCATAAATGAATTGAAATAAGCATGGTTTGAATTTGTATGACATTTCATTTCTTACGTTCCACATTACTTACAAATATACTTACATAGATACAAACTTGCTCATCCAACGGAGTCGGCCGTCCAAACACGAAAAATATTACATAAGCTGTGCTGAAAATAAATAAAAATAGATCATTCATTAAATACTATGTGGATAGTTAGTTTAAATTGAAACACAGAATAGTTATATGAAAATACATTAAATGCAATTCAGCTAGATTAAAATTTAAATGCAGAATAGCTAGATGAAAATAAAATACAGAATAGTTATATGAAAATACATTAAATGCAAGATAGTTAGATCAAACTTTAAATTCAGAATAGTTAGATGAAAATTTGATTAAAATTCAAATGCAGAATAGTTAGATGAAAATAAAATAAGAATAGTTATATGAAAATACATTAAATGCAGAATAGTTAGATGAAAATAAAATACAGAATAGTTATATGAAAATACATCAAATGCAAGATAGTTAGGTTAAAATTTAAATGCAGAATAGTTAGATGAAAATAAACAACAAAAAGACTCTAATATGCTTAGCTAGCTTACAAGATACATAGCGGCAATGGAGTCATAGGTCGAATCAGTGTAGTGATTATGCTCAATGGCTGCTTTGTAGAGGACACTTATGAAGCAGTTGGATCACTCATAATCCTACACAAACAGAATTTCCTCTAACACTAGGAGTTAAAAATAAAATAGGTAGGATGAATGGCACTAAACGTGCAATCAGAGGAAATGGTAGGGTAGGAAATCATTGCCTCGTCTTTCAGTTTAATTCACTAGTCCGACTAAAAGGAACCTGAGTTTTTTACTGATCGATGAGGAAAATGAGGACTACCAGCAGGTTCTTTACGAACATGAAAGGAGACAACTAGTCTTCAACCTAAGAATCCGAAGTACCAACACGGGTGACTAGCAGGCCCCTAAGACATTAGGTTCCGGGGAAGAAGGAGGACGTATTACAGATAAGTTTTGGTTGTGTTGCCTGATACCAATACACACATCTGCATTGGAACAAATATCAGGTTAACGAGAGCTAAGTCTAAGATGTGCTATGTATTCTAGGTTGAGTGTGATTCCCACCTAGAATATCGATACAATAGTACATCACCCAATTTAGGAAAGCTCTAACAACAAGGCTCGATGGTACATGTGGATACACCTGAATGTATCTTACCGTAGGCGGATTCTCTTAGAATGAGTAGATATTTAGGATAAATAACAGAACTGGGACATGAATCACACGCAACGAGTCCAATAATAGTTTAAATAAATAAAAGAAAACACAAATCACAAAATAACAAGTTAGGATGATTAGGAATTAAAGAAAAGAGGTAACAAGATAATAGGATGAAAAACTAGGAAACGGAATAGAGGATGGAGGATAATGGAAAATGAGTAAAACAAGACAAAATCGACGAAACATGACAAGCAAACAAACAAACAAGAAACAACAAAGAACGAGAGATACTGGGAAAAACCAGTACTCACAACAAATAAACAAGACAGAACAAAGAACGAACAAACCACACACAACCAACTGAACGAGAGATTCTGGGAAAAACCAGCACTCAATACAATAATAAACACACAAGGACGAGAGATAGCCAGAAAAATGGTTACTCAACCCAACAACGAGAGATTCTGGGAAAAACCAGCACTCAACCCCAACAAAACGACAATCAATAATACTGACGGAAATTAGCCGATAAAATGGCCACAATAAAACAAGAACGCAGACTAAAACAACACCACGACAAAACAACACCAACAACTCACACGAACAGGTAGGAACTACAACCCAACTCATAGAAAAGAAGAAGAGTAGAGAACATATGATCAGCACAGAACATATGAGCATAGAATAAATGACAGGCAAAAACGCGGGAAGCAGTTTAGTAGCTAGAACGGAAGTGCGTAGGCGGAAAAAACGGAAACTCGGGAAATTAGTGTTAGAATACTAGATAAAAGTAGTAGAAAAAGCTAGGGAACAGTAAAATAGTGCAAGAAAGAACCTTTAGGAGAAAAAATAGAATGAAATTTATACAATAGAGTGTCGAAAATACAGTGAAATACTGCGGGTAGTTAGGAAGGAAAAATAGTGCTTGGAGCAACAAATGAGAAGATTGTGTGTATTAGTGTAGTGTTTAGCTAAACAGCTAGGGTAATTCCAGCTGAATGTTATAGGTAGTCAGAAAGTGTAGTGAAGAAAAAGAGGGGAAAAAAAACGTAGTTACACAAATTAGCATAGGCTAGAGTGAAAATAACAAGTGAAATCAGAAAGTCAGAGCAAAAGAGTAGATCAGATACGGACGGAAGACACACGATGGATGAACAAGGTAAGTGGAACAAATACTCACACTTATATTGTTTGCATCAAATTTATAAATTAATTTACATAAATTAACAATAAAATATTTGAAACGTCTTAAACGTAACTTCATATAAAGGATGTAGGGAGCGTCATGCTCACCCTAAAGTACCAGTGACAGGGGGGTGAATGACGAACCACACATCATAAGCAAACAAAACTAATATAAAGCAAAATTAACACAATACACGAAAATTAAAAAAAAAAAAAGCCTACTGATGATTCCTCTTGGGCGAGGATGAAACGCGTATAGGCGCCCACCTACGAATAATTTAACAAAACACAATTTAAAATTTTATAAATTTTATATTACACTTATTTTTTAACATTACATACATAAACCAATCATACAAAAAAACCATAAATGAATTGAAATAAGCATGGTTTGAATTTGTATGACATTTCATTTCTTACGTTCCACATTACTTACAAATATACTTACATAGATACAAACTTGCTCATCCAACGGAGTCGGCCGTCCAAACACGAAAAATATTACATAAGCTGTGCTGAAAATAAATAAAAATAGATCATTCATTAAATACTATGTGGATAGTTAGTTTAAATTGAAACACAGAATAGTTATATGAAAATACATTAAATGCAATTCAGCTAGATTAAAATTTAAATGCAGAATAGCTAGATGAAAATAAAATACAGAATAGTTATATGAAAATACATTAAATGCAAGATAGTTAGATCAAACTTTAAATTCAGAATAGTTAGATGAAAATTTGATTAAAATTCAAATGCAGAATAGTTAGATGAAAATAAAATAAGAATAGTTATATGAAAATACATTAAATGCAGAATAGTTAGATGAAAATAAAATACAGAATAGTTATATGAAAATACATCAAATGCAAGATAGTTAGGTTAAAATTTAAATGCAGAATAGTTAGATGAAAATAAACAACAAAAAGACTCTAATATGCTTAGCTAGCTTACAAGATACATAGCGGCAATGGAGTCATAGGTCGAATCAGTGTAGTGATTATGCTCAATGGCTGCTTTGTAGAGGACACTTATGAAGCAGTTGGATCACTCATAATCCTACACAAACAGAATTTCCTCTAACACTAGGAGTTAAAAATAAAATAGGTAGGATGAATGGCACTAAACGTGCAATCAGAGGAAATGGTAGGGTAGGAAATCATTGCCTCGTCTTTCAGTTTAATTCACTAGTCCGACTAAAAGGAACCTGAGTTTTTTACTGATCGATGAGGAAAATGAGGACTACCAGCAGGTTCTTTACGAACATGAAAGGAGACAACTAGTCTTCAACCTAAGAATCCGAAGTACCAACACGGGTGACTAGCAGGCCCCTAAGACATTAGGTTCCGGGGAAGAAGGAGGACGTATTACAGATAAGTTTTGGTTGTGTTGCCTGATACCAATACACACATCTGCATTGGAACAAATATCAGGTTAACGAGAGCTAAGTCTAAGATGTGCTATGTATTCTAGGTTGAGTGTGATTCCCACCTAGAATATCGATACAATAGTACATCACCCAATTTAGGAAAGCTCTAACAACAAGGCTCGATGGTACATGTGGATACACCTGAATGTATCTTACCGTAGGCGGATTCTCTTAGAATGAGTAGATATTTAGGATAAATAACAGAACTGGGACATGAATCACACGCAACGAGTCCAATAATAGTTTAAATAAATAAAAGAAAACACAAATCACAAAATAACAAGTTAGGATGATTAGGAATTAAAGAAAAGAGGTAACAAGATAATAGGATGAAAAACTAGGAAACGGAATAGAGGATGGAGGATAATGGAAAATGAGTAAAACAAGACAAAATCGACGAAACATGACAAGCAAACAAACAAACAAGAAACAACAAAGAACGAGAGATACTGGGAAAAACCAGTACTCACAACAAATAAACAAGACAGAACAAAGAACGAACAAACCACACACAACCAACTGAACGAGAGATTCTGGGAAAAACCAGCACTCAATACAATAATAAACACACAAGGACGAGAGATAGCCAGAAAAATGGTTACTCAACCCAACAACGAGAGATTCTGGGAAAAACCAGCACTCAACCCCAACAAAACGACAATCAATAATACTGACGGAAATTAGCCGATAAAATGGCCACAATAAAACAAGAACGCAGACTAAAACAACACCACGACAAAACAACACCAACAACTCACACGAACAGGTAGGAACTACAACCCAACTCATAGAAAAGAAGAAGAGTAGAGAACATATGATCAGCACAGAACATATGAGCATAGAATAAATGACAGGCAAAAACGCGGGAAGCAGTTTAGTAGCTAGAACGGAAGTGCGTAGGCGGAAAAAACGGAAACTCGGGAAATTAGTGTTAGAATACTAGATAAAAGTAGTAGAAAAAGCTAGGGAACAGTAAAATAGTGCAAGAAAGAACCTTTAGGAGAAAAAATAGAATGAAATTTATACAATAGAGTGTCGAAAATACAGTGAAATACTGCGGGTAGTTAGGAAGGAAAAATAGTGCTTGGAGCAACAAATGAGAAGATTGTGTGTATTAGTGTAGTGTTTAGCTAAACAGCTAGGGTAATTCCAGCTGAATGTTATAGGTAGTCAGAAAGTGTAGTGAAGAAAAAGAGGGGAAAAAAAACGTAGTTACACAAATTAGCATAGGCTAGAGTGAAAATAACAAGTGAAATCAGAAAGTCAGAGCAAAAGAGTAGATCAGATACGGACGGAAGACACACGATGGATGAACAAGGTAAGTGGAACAAATACTCACACTTATATTGTTTGCATCAAATTTATAAATTAATTTACATAAATTAACAATAAAATATTTGAAACGTCTTAAACGTAACTTCATATAAAGGATGTAGGGAGCGTCATGCTCACCCTAAAGTACCAGTGACAGGGGGGTGAATGACGAACCACACATCATAAGCAAACAAAACTAATATAAAGCAAAATTAACACAATACACGAAAATTAAAAAAAAAAAAAGCCTACTGATGATTCCTCTTGGGCGAGGATGAAACGCGTATAGGCGCCCACCTACGAATAATTTAACAAAACACAATTTAAAATTTTATAAATTTTATATTACACTTATTTTTTAACATTACATACATAAACCAATCATACAAAAAAACCATAAATGAATTGAAATAAGCATGGTTTGAATTTGTATGACATTTCATTTCTTACGTTCCACATTACTTACAAATATACTTACATAGATACAAACTTGCTCATCCAACGGAGTCGGCCGTCCAAACACGAAAAATATTACATAAGCTGTGCTGAAAATAAATAAAAATAGATCATTCATTAAATACTATGTGGATAGTTAGTTTAAATTGAAACACAGAATAGTTATATGAAAATACATTAAATGCAATTCAGCTAGATTAAAATTTAAATGCAGAATAGCTAGATGAAAATAAAATACAGAATAGTTATATGAAAATACATTAAATGCAAGATAGTTAGATCAAACTTTAAATTCAGAATAGTTAGATGAAAATTTGATTAAAATTCAAATGCAGAATAGTTAGATGAAAATAAAATAAGAATAGTTATATGAAAATACATTAAATGCAGAATAGTTAGATGAAAATAAAATACAGAATAGTTATATGAAAATACATCAAATGCAAGATAGTTAGGTTAAAATTTAAATGCAGAATAGTTAGATGAAAATAAACAACAAAAAGACTCTAATATGCTTAGCTAGCTTACAAGATACATAGCGGCAATGGAGTCATAGGTCGAATCAGTGTAGTGATTATGCTCAATGGCTGCTTTGTAGAGGACACTTATGAAGCAGTTGGATCACTCATAATCCTACACAAACAGAATTTCCTCTAACACTAGGAGTTAAAAATAAAATAGGTAGGATGAATGGCACTAAACGTGCAATCAGAGGAAATGGTAGGGTAGGAAATCATTGCCTCGTCTTTCAGTTTAATTCACTAGTCCGACTAAAAGGAACCTGAGTTTTTTACTGATCGATGAGGAAAATGAGGACTACCAGCAGGTTCTTTACGAACATGAAAGGAGACAACTAGTCTTCAACCTAAGAATCCGAAGTACCAACACGGGTGACTAGCAGGCCCCTAAGACATTAGGTTCCGGGGAAGAAGGAGGACGTATTACAGATAAGTTTTGGTTGTGTTGCCTGATACCAATACACACATCTGCATTGGAACAAATATCAGGTTAACGAGAGCTAAGTCTAAGATGTGCTATGTATTCTAGGTTGAGTGTGATTCCCACCTAGAATATCGATACAATAGTACATCACCCAATTTAGGAAAGCTCTAACAACAAGGCTCGATGGTACATGTGGATACACCTGAATGTATCTTACCGTAGGCGGATTCTCTTAGAATGAGTAGATATTTAGGATAAATAACAGAACTGGGACATGAATCACACGCAACGAGTCCAATAATAGTTTAAATAAATAAAAGAAAACACAAATCACAAAATAACAAGTTAGGATGATTAGGAATTAAAGAAAAGAGGTAACAAGATAATAGGATGAAAAACTAGGAAACGGAATAGAGGATGGAGGATAATGGAAAATGAGTAAAACAAGACAAAATCGACGAAACATGACAAGCAAACAAACAAACAAGAAACAACAAAGAACGAGAGATACTGGGAAAAACCAGTACTCACAACAAATAAACAAGACAGAACAAAGAACGAACAAACCACACACAACCAACTGAACGAGAGATTCTGGGAAAAACCAGCACTCAATACAATAATAAACACACAAGGACGAGAGATAGCCAGAAAAATGGTTACTCAACCCAACAACGAGAGATTCTGGGAAAAACCAGCACTCAACCCCAACAAAACGACAATCAATAATACTGACGGAAATTAGCCGATAAAATGGCCACAATAAAACAAGAACGCAGACTAAAACAACACCACGACAAAACAACACCAACAACTCACACGAACAGGTAGGAACTACAACCCAACTCATAGAAAAGAAGAAGAGTAGAGAACATATGATCAGCACAGAACATATGAGCATAGAATAAATGACAGGCAAAAACGCGGGAAGCAGTTTAGTAGCTAGAACGGAAGTGCGTAGGCGGAAAAAACGGAAACTCGGGAAATTAGTGTTAGAATACTAGATAAAAGTAGTAGAAAAAGCTAGGGAACAGTAAAATAGTGCAAGAAAGAACCTTTAGGAGAAAAAATAGAATGAAATTTATACAATAGAGTGTCGAAAATACAGTGAAATACTGCGGGTAGTTAGGAAGGAAAAATAGTGCTTGGAGCAACAAATGAGAAGATTGTGTGTATTAGTGTAGTGTTTAGCTAAACAGCTAGGGTAATTCCAGCTGAATGTTATAGGTAGTCAGAAAGTGTAGTGAAGAAAAAGAGGGGAAAAAAAACGTAGTTACACAAATTAGCATAGGCTAGAGTGAAAATAACAAGTGAAATCAGAAAGTCAGAGCAAAAGAGTAGATCAGATACGGACGGAAGACACACGATGGATGAACAAGGTAAGTGGAACAAATACTCACACTTATATTGTTTGCATCAAATTTATAAATTAATTTACATAAATTAACAATAAAATATTTGAAACGTCTTAAACGTAACTTCATATAAAGGATGTAGGGAGCGTCATGCTCACCCTAAAGTACCAGTGACAGGGGGGTGAATGACGAACCACACATCATAAGCAAACAAAACTAATATAAAGCAAAATTAACACAATACACGAAAATTAAAAAAAAAAAAAGCCTACTGATGATTCCTCTTGGGCGAGGATGAAACGCGTATAGGCGCCCACCTACGAATAATTTAACAAAACACAATTTAAAATTTTATAAATTTTATATTACACTTATTTTTTAACATTACATACATAAACCAATCATACAAAAAAACCATAAATGAATTGAAATAAGCATGGTTTGAATTTGTATGACATTTCATTTCTTACGTTCCACATTACTTACAAATATACTTACATAGATACAAACTTGCTCATCCAACGGAGTCGGCCGTCCAAACACGAAAAATATTACATAAGCTGTGCTGAAAATAAATAAAAATAGATCATTCATTAAATACTATGTGGATAGTTAGTTTAAATTGAAACACAGAATAGTTATATGAAAATACATTAAATGCAATTCAGCTAGATTAAAATTTAAATGCAGAATAGCTAGATGAAAATAAAATACAGAATAGTTATATGAAAATACATTAAATGCAAGATAGTTAGATCAAACTTTAAATTCAGAATAGTTAGATGAAAATTTGATTAAAATTCAAATGCAGAATAGTTAGATGAAAATAAAATAAGAATAGTTATATGAAAATACATTAAATGCAGAATAGTTAGATGAAAATAAAATACAGAATAGTTATATGAAAATACATCAAATGCAAGATAGTTAGGTTAAAATTTAAATGCAGAATAGTTAGATGAAAATAAACAACAAAAAGACTCTAATATGCTTAGCTAGCTTACAAGATACATAGCGGCAATGGAGTCATAGGTCGAATCAGTGTAGTGATTATGCTCAATGGCTGCTTTGTAGAGGACACTTATGAAGCAGTTGGATCACTCATAATCCTACACAAACAGAATTTCCTCTAACACTAGGAGTTAAAAATAAAATAGGTAGGATGAATGGCACTAAACGTGCAATCAGAGGAAATGGTAGGGTAGGAAATCATTGCCTCGTCTTTCAGTTTAATTCACTAGTCCGACTAAAAGGAACCTGAGTTTTTTACTGATCGATGAGGAAAATGAGGACTACCAGCAGGTTCTTTACGAACATGAAAGGAGACAACTAGTCTTCAACCTAAGAATCCGAAGTACCAACACGGGTGACTAGCAGGCCCCTAAGACATTAGGTTCCGGGGAAGAAGGAGGACGTATTACAGATAAGTTTTGGTTGTGTTGCCTGATACCAATACACACATCTGCATTGGAACAAATATCAGGTTAACGAGAGCTAAGTCTAAGATGTGCTATGTATTCTAGGTTGAGTGTGATTCCCACCTAGAATATCGATACAATAGTACATCACCCAATTTAGGAAAGCTCTAACAACAAGGCTCGATGGTACATGTGGATACACCTGAATGTATCTTACCGTAGGCGGATTCTCTTAGAATGAGTAGATATTTAGGATAAATAACAGAACTGGGACATGAATCACACGCAACGAGTCCAATAATAGTTTAAATAAATAAAAGAAAACACAAATCACAAAATAACAAGTTAGGATGATTAGGAATTAAAGAAAAGAGGTAACAAGATAATAGGATGAAAAACTAGGAAACGGAATAGAGGATGGAGGATAATGGAAAATGAGTAAAACAAGACAAAATCGACGAAACATGACAAGCAAACAAACAAACAAGAAACAACAAAGAACGAGAGATACTGGGAAAAACCAGTACTCACAACAAATAAACAAGACAGAACAAAGAACGAACAAACCACACACAACCAACTGAACGAGAGATTCTGGGAAAAACCAGCACTCAATACAATAATAAACACACAAGGACGAGAGATAGCCAGAAAAATGGTTACTCAACCCAACAACGAGAGATTCTGGGAAAAACCAGCACTCAACCCCAACAAAACGACAATCAATAATACTGACGGAAATTAGCCGATAAAATGGCCACAATAAAACAAGAACGCAGACTAAAACAACACCACGACAAAACAACACCAACAACTCACACGAACAGGTAGGAACTACAACCCAACTCATAGAAAAGAAGAAGAGTAGAGAACATATGATCAGCACAGAACATATGAGCATAGAATAAATGACAGGCAAAAACGCGGGAAGCAGTTTAGTAGCTAGAACGGAAGTGCGTAGGCGGAAAAAACGGAAACTCGGGAAATTAGTGTTAGAATACTAGATAAAAGTAGTAGAAAAAGCTAGGGAACAGTAAAATAGTGCAAGAAAGAACCTTTAGGAGAAAAAATAGAATGAAATTTATACAATAGAGTGTCGAAAATACAGTGAAATACTGCGGGTAGTTAGGAAGGAAAAATAGTGCTTGGAGCAACAAATGAGAAGATTGTGTGTATTAGTGTAGTGTTTAGCTAAACAGCTAGGGTAATTCCAGCTGAATGTTATAGGTAGTCAGAAAGTGTAGTGAAGAAAAAGAGGGGAAAAAAAACGTAGTTACACAAATTAGCATAGGCTAGAGTGAAAATAACAAGTGAAATCAGAAAGTCAGAGCAAAAGAGTAGATCAGATACGGACGGAAGACACACGATGGATGAACAAGGTAAGTGGAACAAATACTCACACTTATATTGTTTGCATCAAATTTATAAATTAATTTACATAAATTAACAATAAAATATTTGAAACGTCTTAAACGTAACTTCATATAAAGGATGTAGGGAGCGTCATGCTCACCCTAAAGTACCAGTGACAGGGGGGTGAATGACGAACCACACATCATAAGCAAACAAAACTAATATAAAGCAAAATTAACACAATACACGAAAATTAAAAAAAAAAAAAGCCTACTGATGATTCCTCTTGGGCGAGGATGAAACGCGTATAGGCGCCCACCTACGAATAATTTAACAAAACACAATTTAAAATTTTATAAATTTTATATTACACTTATTTTTTAACATTACATACATAAACCAATCATACAAAAAAACCATAAATGAATTGAAATAAGCATGGTTTGAATTTGTATGACATTTCATTTCTTACGTTCCACATTACTTACAAATATACTTACATAGATACAAACTTGCTCATCCAACGGAGTCGGCCGTCCAAACACGAAAAATATTACATAAGCTGTGCTGAAAATAAATAAAAATAGATCATTCATTAAATACTATGTGGATAGTTAGTTTAAATTGAAACACAGAATAGTTATATGAAAATACATTAAATGCAATTCAGCTAGATTAAAATTTAAATGCAGAATAGCTAGATGAAAATAAAATACAGAATAGTTATATGAAAATACATTAAATGCAAGATAGTTAGATCAAACTTTAAATTCAGAATAGTTAGATGAAAATTTGATTAAAATTCAAATGCAGAATAGTTAGATGAAAATAAAATAAGAATAGTTATATGAAAATACATTAAATGCAGAATAGTTAGATGAAAATAAAATACAGAATAGTTATATGAAAATACATCAAATGCAAGATAGTTAGGTTAAAATTTAAATGCAGAATAGTTAGATGAAAATAAACAACAAAAAGACTCTAATATGCTTAGCTAGCTTACAAGATACATAGCGGCAATGGAGTCATAGGTCGAATCAGTGTAGTGATTATGCTCAATGGCTGCTTTGTAGAGGACACTTATGAAGCAGTTGGATCACTCATAATCCTACACAAACAGAATTTCCTCTAACACTAGGAGTTAAAAATAAAATAGGTAGGATGAATGGCACTAAACGTGCAATCAGAGGAAATGGTAGGGTAGGAAATCATTGCCTCGTCTTTCAGTTTAATTCACTAGTCCGACTAAAAGGAACCTGAGTTTTTTACTGATCGATGAGGAAAATGAGGACTACCAGCAGGTTCTTTACGAACATGAAAGGAGACAACTAGTCTTCAACCTAAGAATCCGAAGTACCAACACGGGTGACTAGCAGGCCCCTAAGACATTAGGTTCCGGGGAAGAAGGAGGACGTATTACAGATAAGTTTTGGTTGTGTTGCCTGATACCAATACACACATCTGCATTGGAACAAATATCAGGTTAACTATCTTATTTCAATCAATAACAAATGAAACACAACAACAAGAACATAACGAAACCCAAATTCTCCTATCACGTACAACGGACTATTCAAAATGACTAATACTTATAGTACGATTCCATCCGTTAGGAACCTCTGTTGATTTTCATGCTGCGAGGTAGCAGGCTGAAGCTGATTATGTTTAACCTCATCTCCACATGAAAGCGACATTACATTCGCTGACTGGCGACTAGGGTATCCTCCTTGGACTCCTGAAAATTTTAATTCTAACTTTCCTCAGATGATGAATGCTTACGATCTGAAGAGATTGGCCAAGTGTTTATCCCAATACCTACACCCATCCAATTATCCCTGACAAATATTACTGAATATATATGTAAAACACATCAATTTAACTAACATTTATAATTAATAAAAACAACAATAACCCACAACCAACCACCACCCCAAAAGATGCATTATGCAATCTATCCTTCACATTAGTATAAACGAGAGCACTCAATTCATTAAAAAAGCGGTGAATGATTGACTCAAGAAAGTGAGTACTATGTGAACTCATCCCACCCCCACATCAGTATGAACGAGAGCGCTCAATTCATTAAAAAAGTGGTGAATGACTGACTCACGAAAGGGAGTACTATGTGAACCCATCCCACCCTAACACACCTCCCTAAAAATAAGACTATAACCAAAACTCAGGATAAAACTACAACTAAAACTTAAAACAAAATTATAACTAAAATTAAACTACAACTAAAACTTCAAATAAAATTATAACTAAAATCAAACTAAAACCAAACACTACCCACCTGAAGAGATGCAAGATGCAACTCACCCCTCATATAATATGAACGAGAGCACTCAAATCATTCAAAAGTGGTGATTGATTGTCTCAAGAAAGGGAATATTATATGAATCCACCTCACCCCAACTTACCTCGCATAACCCCAACTTACCTCACATAACCCTTTTGTACTTAAACAACAAACGGAAACAAAATACAAATAATAAAACACACCAATTCAAAATCCCTCACCTAAAATATTTTTTATTCTCAAAATAATTTATCCTTAAAATTAGCCACAATATCATCAAAATAATCAGATTAATCTAAAATAATAAATCCTGGAACTGAAATACACCTTATATTTTCAACACGACATTGTAGAACATAATCAACCATAAAAGGTTAATATATAAACCAATGAACCAAAAGGAGTTAAAATAAATGAAAACAAACAAATCAAAAAGAATTGAAATACATGAAACGAACAACAATAATATACATAAATAGAAACAATTATTTATTAAAATTGGTCTTAAATTTTACAATATCAATATAATCATACTTATCGCTAAATTCACCCATTTGAGTTAATAAAATATCCTCTAATTTCCCGCCTATCTCGTTCATACAATTTTTGCAACTTTCTCCTAAAACAAAATGAAATTCCCTCCCTGAATCTCCGATATACACGTTTAAAACATTAGCATTTTCCCTTAAGAACCATAACACATTATGCAATAGAATACTCATAAATAATTCATTCAATGACATTATAAGAGAATTGTTGTATGGAAATACCCCCTTAATCTCATGGAGTGAATCATTATAAATACAATAACGTAAGAGATTGACCCTACCCTCCAACACAATTAAAAAATTATCCAATCTTAAATCTATATTAGTAAATAGGTCTTTAAAGATTAAAGGGTTGGATCGAATATAATTATATATAAAATTCAAAGGTAAACTAACATCACTATTTGACCATTTAATTATGACATCTGGACGTACACCAATACTAACATTGGTACATAAATAAAACCGTAACCTATTTAATATCTGCACTAACTCGACGTCTAAAGAGGTATTTATAAAATTAGTATAAAATAAGCGAATGCTATCATCCGACTTAACTAACTTAGCCTGTACAGGACTAAAAGACAATTTGGGCACGGGACTGAGACTTAACATCTCACATCCTAATTCTAGAATCCCCTTTCCATGCTTAGTGAAAACCTCCAGATCCTTGACCAAAATGAGTTTCTTCTTTGCGAATAATTCCTGAATAAATGCTTCGCCCTCGAAAAAACTTCGCTGCCGCAATTTAGCCTGACGTAGCTTCTGCCGAGCATTACGCCTTTGACGGAAACGCCTCAATCCCTCCTTAGTACACCGTAGACGCCGCTTCTGAGACGAAGAAAGTGTAGTACTAGGAGCCGACATATTTTTTATTTTCCTGCAAATATATAAAAAAGAAAAACAAGATATAAGTAAACCAATATATAGACATAAATAAACAAACGAACAAATATATATATATATACACCAAAAGAAAGTATAAAACAACACTCACAAGGTCTGAGAATATGAGGAATGTCCTTAACTAAGATGATCCGCTTGATCCAATAAAGGTTGATCCACCCGATCCAATAAATGTTGTTTTCCCTGCAAATATATTAAAAATAAAACAAGAAATTAGTGATCTAATATATAGACACAAGTAAATCAATATATATACCAAAAATAATTTCAAATAATACTCACAAGATTTAAAAATGTTGAAATAATGCAGTCTATTAAAATTGCTCTTAACAATAACAAATCGGATAATGTCGATTCATAAAAGATTTGATAATGACGTATCACAAAATAAATTGTTTTCGAATTTATACCCTAAAATGTTTAAAGAAATCAAACGTTAAAAGTAACAAACATTCGAGAAATTACCATAATAAAATAGCAAACATAATAAATAAATCCTCCTCTAAGAAAATGATGACCACAGAAAGTTAAAATCACCAACCAAAATAATAAACATACATATACAAAACAGATCATAAATAATTCCCAAACACAAAGTACATGATTAGAATAACTATAATAAAATACGTAAATCCAAATGCATTCTTATACAATTAAAACTATACAAACTAAACATCAAACAACATCACTTTCTCCAACAGTTGTTAATGAGAATTACCTGAGACAATTAAAATAGAATGAATGGAACAAATAATTTAGAATGAAATAGATAAATCAATGAAAATAGTAAAATTACACATCAATATAGGAACTACCTGAAATAACTCAGAATTAAGGACCCACAATTTTATAATGAAATCACAGAAATAACAGAATGAGAATTTCCAAATGATAAAAAATTTTTTAAAATAAAATAGAAAGAAAAATATAAAGACTACCATAACAACCAAGAAAAATCAAAGTAATAGAACCATGGCAGAATTTAGAAAATTTACAAGGAAATACATCAAAGCAAATAAGAAGAGGAGATATATTGAAATGGGTAACAATTACCTTAAAACACTGATAACAACGAAGTACTTGGAGGAAACGACGGTATTTGACTTTAACAGAATATCGGACCTTATGAACAATACACAATCACCGGTAATCAATATCAAATTCGGACGCCTTATTGGATGGTATAATAGAACTAATGGAATTCAACTCCATGTCAAAGAAGAGGGAGGAACTAATAATGATAAATTCATCTTGTTAATACTCGACATAATTAACGCATATTACTTATGGCTAAAGAGACCGATCGGCGAACAAACTAACAAAGCTAACAAAATAAAAATAAAATGGGCCAACTGGACGAAATGCCCAATTGAATATGTGACTATTGACATACTAAAGGAAGGTACGCATCCCGCCTTTCAATCTATTAAACGCGAAGTACCGGGAATAAATTTTGATAAAGAAAGATATATTAACTTACTAGAACAAAGAACATATGTCAACCAATTCTATATAGTTAATAAAAAACTATACACGCTTAATAGAATAAACCCAGTAAACAATAAATTCAGGAATATGATGTTACAAATATTTATGAGGATAATAGTTCAAAAGTTCCTAGATACAGAAAACGACGGAAATATTATTGATATAGTAATCCAAGACGAAGGAAAAATACTGGAAATTTACACAAATGATAAACAACAAGAAAACATAGTGTTAAGAGTCAAACAAAAATTAGAAAATATTATTAAGGAAAATATGTATCACATAAATATGGATTTTGAAATATTAAATTAAAGTTTTAAGATGTATATATTTAAATAAATAAATAAACTATGAAATAAATAAAAAATTTTTTTTATATTAGTATATTACCTATTTCATTTTAGCACAAGAGTAAGAGAAATTAAGTAAAGAATCACATCCTCAAGAAAGACTCACCTTTCTCTCTTAAAGTATGAAATAAAGAGGTTCTGAACTCCAGATACAATTTTACTATAGAAAAAGAAAAATTCTTCTAAAAAATCTTTTTATTTATGTATAATCACAATTACACAATCTCAAATTAAAATTACAATAAATAAAATTCCAACTTATAAACTAAAAATGTTCTTAATGATAGATGCAGTACTATTTGGAAGTTTGACATCAGGACACATTACATTATTCTTAATATTATACACCTTAATTATATCACCATCAGGATTATCTAACTTTAATTTAATACTCAAAATATCTATTAACCTATCTAATTCTTGCCCACCCCTAACCCTATAAGTATAACTCTTCTGAAAATCTATATTATGGCCATTTACCATATGTTTTTTAACTACACAAGAAGGTTCCATAAGTATTTTCCCTAAAGTTAACTGGCTATTTCTTATACCTGCCAAATAAATCCGACTACAAGCCCTACAATGTATTGCGGAAATACAATACCACTTATGAAACGGACTTATCTTGTCCTTTGGATACGAGTAAAATTTTCGATTTGTCTTAGAAACATATGTTGCTAACCTAAACCTCTTATTACCTATCAAAGATTTTAATGCTTTATCCTTACCTACAATAAAAGGTATTGTAACCCAAGTACAATCTTTTTGTCTAAACCTACTAGGGACTCTATTAACCAACATATCATTACGTAAAGAAGAAAACTTCATGCCTGCCTCATGATCAACCACTATCTTCATAAGAATTTCAAGTTCTTCTGAATTGGTCCTTTTCACTTTATAAGTCTTAGTGAGAGGAGGTAAAACATGCCTCATATCCATATTCCTAATAAGCCCATCCAATATCTGATTAATAAACACATAAGAATAGCTATTATTAATTAAAATTCTCCTAAGCTTATTAGCTAAAATATGATTAAAAAGTGAACTGGTAAGGAGAAATGCCCTCCTACAATATTCTCTAACCACTGATCTCTTCATATAGGAAGGATGATTAGAGATAGCATTTAATAACCTATCTGATGCCATGTCCTTCTTATACCACATGGTATAAATGTTACCATATCCCCTCATAATAGTAACATCTAAATAATTGATAGATCTAAAGACAGACTCATACTCAATCGTAAATAAAATCCTACCTATATCCCCATTGGACCTACGCATACGCTCAGCGTTATTTTCTAAAATTTCCCTAGCTACGGAAATAGATCCAGGAGAACCCACTATAAGTATATCATCTATATACTTCCATATATGAAAAACCCCTACTACACGGAGTTCCTCCATACTCTCGTGGAAGAGTAAATCCATATATAGAATTGCTAAAATAGGAGCCATAGAACTGCCCATGGGAAGACCCCCAACCTGTTTATACACTTTACCAGCACTCTGGAAGCAGTTTAATTCTCTACAAATTAGGTGAAGGATACAACTCAACATATCCCTCGAAATTCTATATGTGGAAAAAATGCAATTACTATATTTATTTAAAATATAATTAATTACGGTATTAACAGGGATGTTCGTGAACATATCCTTCACATCGAGTGATGCAAGGATAAAATCTTCTCCTCGAGTATCTATCTGATCTAATCTAGAAACCAAGTCATGAGCATTTAAAAGATTATAATCTACACTACCATAATTCTTCAAAATATTAGAAACTAACATTGAAAGTGGACCATTAACACAGTCCCTTGTATCTGTGATGGGCCTAATTGGGAAGTTATCTTTATGGGCCTTGATAACACCATAAAGCCGAGGAATTTCCAAATTCTCTCTTAAAAGAGAGGAAGAATGAGAAAAAGAAGGAAATTGAGACAAGGTATCCTTTAGTAAATTATTCAAACGAATTTTCAAGCTAGTGGGACTCTCTGAATCAAGAGGTATGAAGGTCCCTGTATTTACTCCTGCTTCAATAAAACTATCTAACTTTGACTTATAAATAGCTCTATCTATAGCTATGGTAATGTTACCCTTATCGGCATTCATTACCATTACATCTGGATGATTATCAAGAAAATGTTTAGTTTTCCTAACAGCAACACCTACCAACTTCCGCCTAGATGGATAATCCAAAGAATCTAACCGCTCCGGAGAGTTGAGGATATCCAAATATACCCCTAACATATTATTAGAATCATGTATAGCCCAATTGTTATCTAACTCCCTAACAAGGATCCCTATAATCTCCTCATGTCTTGGAGCCCCATAATGACTAAACTTCATCCCAAAACTCAAAAGCTTACTAACCTCAGATGGAAATTCTAAGTTTGTCATATTGACAAAACCACCGGGAACTTCCTTTAGAGGAACATACTTCCTAATAGAATTCCGCCTATTCGACCGAACACAAGCTGAACTTAATCTACCCCTCAACATCCTATCTAGTCTTTCTAATCCAAATGAAATAAAACAGATATAAAATAGAATAAATAATAAAATAAACAACTGAATAATTCTGGTCCTTAGATCCTTCGATGTACGTGCCAAGATGATCCACTTGCTCCAATAAATGTTAATCTCTCTGCAAATATATTAAAAGAAAGACAAGACATAAGTAAACCAATATATAGACATAAATAAACAAACAAACAAATACATATATACACCAAAAGAAAGTTTAAAACAACACTTACAAGGTCTGAGAATATGAGGAGTGTCCTTAATCAAGATGATCCGCTCGATCCAATAAATGTTGATCCACCCGATCTAACAAATGTCGATTTCCCTGCAAATATATTAAAAATAAAACAAGATATTAGTGATCTAATATATAGACACAAGTAAACCAATATATATACCAAAAGTAATTATAAATAATACTCACAAGATTTAAAAATGTAGAAATAATGTAGTTGATAGAAAATACAGAACGATAACAAATTGAATAAGGCCAACTCATAAAAGATTGGATAATAGCGTATCACAAAATAAAAGTTTTCAAATGAAGAAAATACCACATTCTTACAAATTTATACCCGAAAATATTTAAGGGAATCGAAAGTTAAAAGTAACAAACATTCGAGAAATTATCATAATAAAATGACAAACATAATAAACTTAATAAACAAATCCTCCTCTAAAACAATGATGATTACAGAAAATTAAAATCATCAACCAAAACAATAAAACATACATGTACAAAATAGATCATAAATAATTTTCCAACACAAAATACATGATTAGTATAACTATAATAAAATACCCAAACCCAAGCATATAAAAGCCTTCTATAATATCTGCACCCATGAGATACATACATCATAGAATACAAGATATGAACAAAAATAAAATTATATGCAATAAAACTAGTTCTCAAGCACAACCATTATAGATACAGGATAACTACAAGTGCACGTGCACCCATAATAGATATACCACATGGCCTAATATTGGCACTTGCATATACACCCATTGCACATACACCATGCATGCATCCCAGATCTGAAAAGGAATGCATGGAATGTAACGCCAGAGACACAGGCAATAAAATGAAACCAAAAGATACACACCTCCCATGATGGACATACACACACCATACATACACTCCATGTTTGAAAAGGAATGCATGGAATGTAACACTAAGGACACAAGCAATAGAAACGGGTTATGATGTGAATCCAAAAGATACACATCTGTTGATGATGGTCACAAATGCTTATCCCAAAACTAGGTACCTGTGAGCCTGTGTTACGTATGTTTACACCATACACACTATACATGATACATGTACGACATATAGCAAAATATGAGACGACGACAAGGATACACGTAATGACACAAATTAGTCTCAATATACTCGTGTTCGCGTGCGCCGTGTAAGCATATTGCTCAATATAGATTGCGTGTAGTCAGTTTTTTTATGAAAATTGTTTCGTATGTTTAATCCGATCACCTCAATGGAATACCAGTGGCATCCTGTGAATTTCATTTATTTTTATGAAAATTGTTTCGTATGTTTAATCCGATCACCTCAATGGAATACCAGTGGCATCCTGTGAATTTCATTTATTTTTATGAAAATTGTTTCATATGTTTAATCCGATCACCTCAATGGAATACCAGTGGCATCCTGTGAATTTCATTTATTTTTATGAAAATTGTTTCGTATGCTGAATCCGATCACCTCAATGGAATACCAGTGACATCCTGTGAATTTCAATTTGCCTATACCGAATTGGTCAATTGTGTGAAATTTTCTGTGATTAAGTTTTAGTTATTGGGTTATTATGGCTACACAATGGGATGCTCATGCTCATATGTTTGTTGAGACAACTTCAATGGAATACCAGTGATATCTTGTGAGTTTCAAATTACCCATATCGAATTGGCCAACTATTGAAAAATCTGATGTGATTAGTTTGGTCAATTCCGTGTGATTGTGTGATGTTTAAAAACCCCCTTCCACCCCTCTTATTATCTGTGTCATGTGTACCCCAATTTTAATAAATATCCCTCTTAATAAATATTCCTCTTAATCTTGTATGTTCCCTATGTGTTTCTTTTTTCTCTCTTCATGTTTATTTACCTTTTTTAATAAATATAAAAAAATATCCATAATCCCCCGTGTACTAAGTGAATTAGTTAAATTACGACTATAGAATTCACAAAAACAGTGCTTCGAAAAAAGATAACAATGCATGGAATGGAAGGGTGAGTAATTTGAATATATTATTATAATATCAAACTGAGCATAATTTTATATACGTATATTTTAATAAAAAACAAAATACATTTTTTATATAAAAAAACAAAACATATTTTATATAATTTGCAAAATGCACATTTTCAGCCTCTCCTTAGAGTAAGAAATACGAAAGGGGAGTGAAAGTGTGTATTTTGCAAACACATATTAAGACAAGAAAAAAGCCTACTGATGAGTCCTTAGGGATAAGGACGAAACGCGTATAGGCAACCGTTTCTATACAATTTGGTTATATATAATTCATAATAATAAATTCAAACACAAAGAAATAAAATTATGCTTTAATATTCTTATATTCCTTATATTTTAACTATATTGTACCTAAATTAATTTTATATCATATATCATATTTGAGTCAGATATTATCATCAATTTTAAAACTACCCCTCCATTCACCACATGCAATTGTTGTCTTTCTTCCTTAAATAATCATTGTCCTCTTCATCCAAATGAATTGTCAGTTTGTCAGTCCGTTCATACTTCCTAAAATAAATTTAGTTAACCAATTTTCCTAATTGTACGTCAGATTCCATGATATTAAATACAGCTATATTCAATTCTCCTATTACCGATCAAATCCCATGATACTTATTGCTAACACACATCAGAAATACTAATATGAGAAGAATCTACCCCACTCACCAAACAGCTGACATAAATGATAACAATACCCAAAAATGGAGAACCTTAGACTCCACCCACCATCACCTCACTCACATATAGAGATGACATAAACGATAATTATACCCAAAATGGGGAACCTTAGACCCCACCCATTATCATCTCACTTACCCAAAATAGAGAATAACAGACTCTGCCTGCTATGCTTAATCCATTTCATATTATTATGAGAGAAAATAACACAAAACAGTTAAAATAAGCGAAACAAATAAAAGAAAACAATTTTAATTAATTGAATATCATTATTTTATTACAAAATTCTTAATTATACATTGTTATTACATCCTTATAATCACACTTATCACCATTTAACCTTAAATATTTTATCTGACGGCTCCAACATACACCTTTCTCCCTAGTCTCAACAATAGTCCTCTCACTACTTATTTGAACACGAGAGAACACATCGGAAACATATTTTTCGTCAGGACAAAAAATGTAAAGCCTATGTTGGAGACATATTAAATAAGAAATGAGCCGGGTGGGCTTCATTTCTGAAACCAACATAGCATACAACTTTCGGAACAAAACCTTAGTAATTAACTTATAAAATCGAGTGGTCACTGCCAGTTCAGTAACTAAATAAACCTGACTACCATACCTATATCTCCCTAACCGATTAAATAAAATAGTTAAAATTCTTTTTAACTGGATAGTTGTTATAGAGAATCTTTCAAAAATTAGTGCCCCATATTCCTGGATAACTATATTTATTAAAGAAATCGCAGGCAGTACACTGTCGATAAGATCTACTACCAGACAAGGAACTTTCTTCCTATTATTTACTCCGGGCGCTATACATGTGGAAGTCCAGTCCGTATGCACCTCAGATTCAATAAATGCAGATATTATATAATCTAGAACATCAACCAAATTATCATATATTAAGTTGCAACGCAACGGCTCCTCCGATATCACAATACTCCCTGAGATGAATTCGAAAATCAACTCGGGATACTGAATAGGAAATCGTCCTGAAGTTTTTTCGATTCGGCAGTTATCTATACATTCGTTTAACATATATCGATTACTCTTAGCGAAATCGATAATGACAGCCACAGACGGATTTACTAGGGAAGACGCAATCCGCTGAGTCCTTCTCGCACGATAGGCCCTCCTCTTTGAACTATTTAAATTTGTCGACATTTTTAAGATCCAAACCCTCTTGAAAACAACAAAATTATGAAGAACTAACTCAGAATACTTAAATATATATACCTTAATATAAATATATATATATATATATAAATTACTAAATATCTACAGGTAAAAACCCATAAATAGTCCCAGATACTAACGTCCCAGATAAACTATACTCAAGTTAATTATAACACAAAAATTTTTTATTGAACTGATTGAATGACTCACGATTACAACCATCTTCATTAAACTGATGAAATAACCCTTCATTAAACAATTTATGATAACTTCATTCTCAAAACTAATAACTAATTAAAAGAAAGAACAAATTCCAACATGTTAGGCTGGAAACTAGAATAGCCGCAATGGAATTAAATCTAATCAAACTATAATAAAATCCCCTATGTGTAGGTCACAATTAGTAGCCATACAGTTAAGATAACTACTGTAACGCTCGCATTATGTGAACCTTACACCCATACTCCTTATTGGTTCTTTTTCTAATAACATTAAACCAATATTCCGAATACATACATTCGAACAAGGAGTTAGGTAATTTTCGATTGAAGTAATCTCATTCGTACTTGATCCAGTGGGACTCTTTTATGACGCGTCTCGTATTGTGCCTTGGGCTTATGAGATTTTCCGATATTGAAAATTACACGTTCTCAGAGAACATCCCCATCATCAAGAATCCGCGGTGTTAGCATGAGTGACTAGCATCCTAAACATTAGGTTTAGGACAAACTAAAAATAAAAAATGATAAGAAACTTAGGAAAATAAAAATAAAAATCATTATAGGAAAAATTTAAAATTCGAAAATGATAGGAATTAGATATCTATATTAAGAAAGAAAATTTAGAAAATTAGGTAGAAACTGATTCCAATGCAATGCTAAGAAGGAAAGCAGCATAGGAATCAGCTCCCACGTATAAGACATTACATAGGGACTTCTCAGCTAAGATAGCTGCTGAGAAAGGACCCAATGTCTCATACAAAAACTCCTCAGTTTAAAGAAACAAATACATTACGTATTAAAAAAGAGGAGCGAGGCAACGATTTCGCGAGGAGACACCCATTTGAACTACCCACCTATACACGAGACCCACTATGACTGGTCTCTGATGTTGCGGGTACTCTTATGAGCTATCCAGACGAAAGAATTGCAAGTTCATTACGAACTTTCCCCTACGAGAATCGACGCGGTAACATGGGTAACCAACAGCCTAAGACGTTAGTGTCTGGGGCAACCAACAAAATAGATTCTAATCAGTCGCCTGACAATGTCAGGTCAATGGACACAAATAAAAACCAGCGATGGATACGAAAGTATACCATCAACTAGCTGGTTTGGACAGTGTTCAAGCACAGGGCCCAATGCCGAAAACAGAATATACCTGAATATATTCTGTCATAGGTGATTCTCGGTCTCAGTAGGAAATAGATAGGAAAAAAGAAATAGAAACACAGACAGGGAATATAGACAACAATCAGGAGACAAATAGAAGAATGAACATGGAGGGAAAATAATAAAACAATTAGGAAGCAGATAGAAAGTGGAATAGGGACGGAAGACAGGAAATAAAGGAAATAAAATAGTGGACGAGATGGGAAAGTAGGGAAAGTAGAGTAAGGACAGAAGATAGGAAATAGAGAGATAAAATAGGAGACAAGAACAGCGGTATCGGAACCTGGACTATACCAGGGCGTACGCAAAGACAACACGCAACAGATGGACAGGTAGGACAATACGCAACCAGGGGACGGACGGAGTGCACTCTGATTAGACAAGTGCGCTCGTCATGACATACGGATAATTATAGCAGTTAGTAGTAAATAAAAAATAATAAAATAATTGGGAAGCAGATAGAAAGGTGAAATAGGGACAGGGGATGGGAAGCAAAGAAATGTAATAGGAGACAAGGACTGCGGTATCGGAACCTGGACTATACCAGGGCGTACGCAAAGACAACACGCAACAGATGGACAGGTAGGACAATACGCAACCAGGGGACGGACGGAGTGCACTCTGATTAGACAAGTGCGCTCGTCATGACATACGGATAATTATAGCAGTTAGTAGTAAATAAAAAATAATAAAATAATTGAGAAGCAGATAGAAAGGTGAAATAGGGACAGGGGATGGGAAGCAAAGAAATGAAATAGGAGACAAGGACTGCGGTATCGGAACCTGGACTATACCAGGGCGTACGCAAAGACAACACGCAACAGATGGACAGGTAGGACAATACGTAACCAGTGGACGGACGGAGTGTACTCTGATTAGACAAGTGCGCTCGTCATGACATACAGAAAATTATAACAGCCAGTAGTAAATAAAAAATAATAAAACAATTAGGAAGCAAATAAATAGAATAGTGATAGGCTTAACCGTGAAAAACCCGAACGTAGGCAAAATATTGATAGATGTAACTGACAGCAACCGAACGTAGGAATAGCAAACAGCTGACATTAGTAAGACGGACGTCAAAAAGGTTAGACGTGTTGCGGTTAGTGTAGTGATAGTGGATCAAATAGTATAGATAAAGAAGTGAAAACATCACCTACGGATAGAAAGAAGAAAAGCGATAGCAACAACAGTGAGTTTTTAAATCAAAAAATTATGTAAAAGTAGGGTTGAAAGTGTACAATTAGAGACAGGAATAGATTCCTCCACCACAGGCGGAATGACACAAAGCCATAGAGTGGTGAAGAAGGAGAAAACTTTAGATAAGAAAAGAAGGAGTAGGTTAGAATAGAACAAAACAAAATAAAAACATACAGAGTTAGGAAAATTGGAATAGGTCCAGATAGGTGAAAGCCTACTGATGAGTCCCCATGGGCGGGGACGAAACCGGTTTAGGCGCCCACACAAGAAAAATAAATTAGATAGGATAAAATTTAAAATTAAAAAAGTATATAGGAATATAAAAAATAAAAAATGATAAGAAACTTAGGAAAATAAAAATAAAAATCATTATAGGAAAAATTTAAAATTCGAAAATGATAGGAATTAGATATCTATATTAAGAAAGAAAATTTAGAAAATTAGGTAGAAACTGATTCCAATGCAATGCTAAGAAGGAAAGCAGCATAGGAATCAGCTCCCACGTATAAGACATTACATAGGGACTTCTCAGCTAAGATAGCTGCTGAGAAAGGACCCAATGTCTCATACAAAAACTCCTCAGTTTAAAGAAACAAATACATTACGTATTAAAAAAGAGGAGCGAGGCAACGATTTCGCGAGGAGACACCCATTTGAACTACCCACCTATACACGAGACCCACTATGACTGGTCTCTGATGTTGCGGGTACTCTTATGAGCTATCCAGACGAAAGAATTGCAAGTTCATTACGAACTTTCCCCTACGAGAATCGACGCGGTAACATGGGTAACCAACAGCCTAAGACGTTAGTGTCTGGGGCAACCAACAAAATAGATTCTAATCAGTCGCCTGACAATGTCAGGTCAATGGACACAAATAAAAACCAGCGATGGATACGAAAGTATACCATCAACTAGCTGGTTTGGACAGTGTTCAAGCACAGGGCCCAATGCCGAAAACAGAATATACCTGAATATATTCTGTCATAGGTGATTCTCGGTCTCAGTAGGAAATAGATAGGAAAAAAGAAATAGAAACACAGACAGGGAATATAGACAACAATCAGGAGACAAATAGAAGAATGAACATGGAGGGAAAATAATAAAACAATTAGGAAGCAGATAGAAAGTGGAATAGGGACGGAAGACAGGAAATAAAGGAAATAAAATAGTGGACGAGATGGGAAAGTAGGGAAAGTAGAGTAAGGACAGAAGATAGGAAATAGAGAGATAAAATAGGAGACAAGAACAGCGGTATCGGAACCTGGACTATACCAGGGCGTACGCAAAGACAACACGCAACAGATGGACAGGTAGGACAATACGCAACCAGGGGACGGACGGAGTGCACTCTGATTAGACAAGTGCGCTCGTCATGACATACGGATAATTATAGCAGTTAGTAGTAAATAAAAAATAATAAAATAATTGGGAAGCAGATAGAAAGGTGAAATAGGGACAGGGGATGGGAAGCAAAGAAATGTAATAGGAGACAAGGACTGCGGTATCGGAACCTGGACTATACCAGGGCGTACGCAAAGACAACACGCAACAGATGGACAGGTAGGACAATACGCAACCAGGGGACGGACGGAGTGCACTCTGATTAGACAAGTGCGCTCGTCATGACATACGGATAATTATAGCAGTTAGTAGTAAATAAAAAATAATAAAATAATTGAGAAGCAGATAGAAAGGTGAAATAGGGACAGGGGATGGGAAGCAAAGAAATGAAATAGGAGACAAGGACTGCGGTATCGGAACCTGGACTATACCAGGGCGTACGCAAAGACAACACGCAACAGATGGACAGGTAGGACAATACGTAACCAGTGGACGGACGGAGTGTACTCTGATTAGACAAGTGCGCTCGTCATGACATACAGAAAATTATAACAGCCAGTAGTAAATAAAAAATAATAAAACAATTAGGAAGCAAATAAATAGAATAGTGATAGGCTTAACCGTGAAAAACCCGAACGTAGGCAAAATATTGATAGATGTAACTGACAGCAACCGAACGTAGGAATAGCAAACAGCTGACATTAGTAAGACGGACGTCAAAAAGGTTAGACGTGTTGCGGTTAGTGTAGTGATAGTGGATCAAATAGTATAGATAAAGAAGTGAAAACATCACCTACGGATAGAAAGAAGAAAAGCGATAGCAACAACAGTGAGTTTTTAAATCAAAAAATTATGTAAAAGTAGGGTTGAAAGTGTACAATTAGAGACAGGAATAGATTCCTCCACCACAGGCGGAATGACACAAAGCCATAGAGTGGTGAAGAAGGAGAAAACTTTAGATAAGAAAAGAAGGAGTAGGTTAGAATAGAACAAAACAAAATAAAAACATACAGAGTTAGGAAAATTGGAATAGGTCCAGATAGGTGAAAGCCTACTGATGAGTCCCCATGGGCGGGGACGAAACCGGTTTAGGCGCCCACACAAGAAAAATAAATTAGATAGGATAAAATTTAAAATTAAAAAAGTATATAGGAATATAAAAAATAAAAAATGATAAGAAACTTAGGAAAATAAAAATAAAAATCATTATAGGAAAAATTTAAAATTCGAAAATGATAGGAATTAGATATCTATATTAAGAAAGAAAATTTAGAAAATTAGGTAGAAACTGATTCCAATGCAATGCTAAGAAGGAAAGCAGCATAGGAATCAGCTCCCACGTATAAGACATTACATAGGGACTTCTCAGCTAAGATAGCTGCTGAGAAAGGACCCAATGTCTCATACAAAAACTCCTCAGTTTAAAGAAACAAATACATTACGTATTAAAAAAGAGGAGCGAGGCAACGATTTCGCGAGGAGACACCCATTTGAACTACCCACCTATACACGAGACCCACTATGACTGGTCTCTGATGTTGCGGGTACTCTTATGAGCTATCCAGACGAAAGAATTGCAAGTTCATTACGAACTTTCCCCTACGAGAATCGACGCGGTAACATGGGTAACCAACAGCCTAAGACGTTAGTGTCTGGGGCAACCAACAAAATAGATTCTAATCAGTCGCCTGACAATGTCAGGTCAATGGACACAAATAAAAACCAGCGATGGATACGAAAGTATACCATCAACTAGCTGGTTTGGACAGTGTTCAAGCACAGGGCCCAATGCCGAAAACAGAATATACCTGAATATATTCTGTCATAGGTGATTCTCGGTCTCAGTAGGAAATAGATAGGAAAAAAGAAATAGAAACACAGACAGGGAATATAGACAACAATCAGGAGACAAATAGAAGAATGAACATGGAGGGAAAATAATAAAACAATTAGGAAGCAGATAGAAAGTGGAATAGGGACGGAAGACAGGAAATAAAGGAAATAAAATAGTGGACGAGATGGGAAAGTAGGGAAAGTAGAGTAAGGACAGAAGATAGGAAATAGAGAGATAAAATAGGAGACAAGAACAGCGGTATCGGAACCTGGACTATACCAGGGCGTACGCAAAGACAACACGCAACAGATGGACAGGTAGGACAATACGCAACCAGGGGACGGACGGAGTGCACTCTGATTAGACAAGTGCGCTCGTCATGACATACGGATAATTATAGCAGTTAGTAGTAAATAAAAAATAATAAAATAATTGGGAAGCAGATAGAAAGGTGAAATAGGGACAGGGGATGGGAAGCAAAGAAATGTAATAGGAGACAAGGACTGCGGTATCGGAACCTGGACTATACCAGGGCGTACGCAAAGACAACACGCAACAGATGGACAGGTAGGACAATACGCAACCAGGGGACGGACGGAGTGCACTCTGATTAGACAAGTGCGCTCGTCATGACATACGGATAATTATAGCAGTTAGTAGTAAATAAAAAATAATAAAATAATTGAGAAGCAGATAGAAAGGTGAAATAGGGACAGGGGATGGGAAGCAAAGAAATGAAATAGGAGACAAGGACTGCGGTATCGGAACCTGGACTATACCAGGGCGTACGCAAAGACAACACGCAACAGATGGACAGGTAGGACAATACGTAACCAGTGGACGGACGGAGTGTACTCTGATTAGACAAGTGCGCTCGTCATGACATACAGAAAATTATAACAGCCAGTAGTAAATAAAAAATAATAAAACAATTAGGAAGCAAATAAATAGAATAGTGATAGGCTTAACCGTGAAAAACCCGAACGTAGGCAAAATATTGATAGATGTAACTGACAGCAACCGAACGTAGGAATAGCAAACAGCTGACATTAGTAAGACGGACGTCAAAAAGGTTAGACGTGTTGCGGTTAGTGTAGTGATAGTGGATCAAATAGTATAGATAAAGAAGTGAAAACATCACCTACGGATAGAAAGAAGAAAAGCGATAGCAACAACAGTGAGTTTTTAAATCAAAAAATTATGTAAAAGTAGGGTTGAAAGTGTACAATTAGAGACAGGAATAGATTCCTCCACCACAGGCGGAATGACACAAAGCCATAGAGTGGTGAAGAAGGAGAAAACTTTAGATAAGAAAAGAAGGAGTAGGTTAGAATAGAACAAAACAAAATAAAAACATACAGAGTTAGGAAAATTGGAATAGGTCCAGATAGGTGAAAGCCTACTGATGAGTCCCCATGGGCGGGGACGAAACCGGTTTAGGCGCCCACACAAGAAAAATAAATTAGATAGGATAAAATTTAAAATTAAAAAAGTATATAGGAATATAAAAAATAAAAAATGATAAGAAACTTAGGAAAATAAAAATAAAAATCATTATAGGAAAAATTTAAAATTCGAAAATGATAGGAATTAGATATCTATATTAAGAAAGAAAATTTAGAAAATTAGGTAGAAACTGATTCCAATGCAATGCTAAGAAGGAAAGCAGCATAGGAATCAGCTCCCACGTATAAGACATTACATAGGGACTTCTCAGCTAAGATAGCTGCTGAGAAAGGACCCAATGTCTCATACAAAAACTCCTCAGTTTAAAGAAACAAATACATTACGTATTAAAAAAGAGGAGCGAGGCAACGATTTCGCGAGGAGACACCCATTTGAACTACCCACCTATACACGAGACCCACTATGACTGGTCTCTGATGTTGCGGGTACTCTTATGAGCTATCCAGACGAAAGAATTGCAAGTTCATTACGAACTTTCCCCTACGAGAATCGACGCGGTAACATGGGTAACCAACAGCCTAAGACGTTAGTGTCTGGGGCAACCAACAAAATAGATTCTAATCAGTCGCCTGACAATGTCAGGTCAATGGACACAAATAAAAACCAGCGATGGATACGAAAGTATACCATCAACTAGCTGGTTTGGACAGTGTTCAAGCACAGGGCCCAATGCCGAAAACAGAATATACCTGAATATATTCTGTCATAGGTGATTCTCGGTCTCAGTAGGAAATAGATAGGAAAAAAGAAATAGAAACACAGACAGGGAATATAGACAACAATCAGGAGACAAATAGAAGAATGAACATGGAGGGAAAATAATAAAACAATTAGGAAGCAGATAGAAAGTGGAATAGGGACGGAAGACAGGAAATAAAGGAAATAAAATAGTGGACGAGATGGGAAAGTAGGGAAAGTAGAGTAAGGACAGAAGATAGGAAATAGAGAGATAAAATAGGAGACAAGAACAGCGGTATCGGAACCTGGACTATACCAGGGCGTACGCAAAGACAACACGCAACAGATGGACAGGTAGGACAATACGCAACCAGGGGACGGACGGAGTGCACTCTGATTAGACAAGTGCGCTCGTCATGACATACGGATAATTATAGCAGTTAGTAGTAAATAAAAAATAATAAAATAATTGGGAAGCAGATAGAAAGGTGAAATAGGGACAGGGGATGGGAAGCAAAGAAATGTAATAGGAGACAAGGACTGCGGTATCGGAACCTGGACTATACCAGGGCGTACGCAAAGACAACACGCAACAGATGGACAGGTAGGACAATACGCAACCAGGGGACGGACGGAGTGCACTCTGATTAGACAAGTGCGCTCGTCATGACATACGGATAATTATAGCAGTTAGTAGTAAATAAAAAATAATAAAATAATTGAGAAGCAGATAGAAAGGTGAAATAGGGACAGGGGATGGGAAGCAAAGAAATGAAATAGGAGACAAGGACTGCGGTATCGGAACCTGGACTATACCAGGGCGTACGCAAAGACAACACGCAACAGATGGACAGGTAGGACAATACGTAACCAGTGGACGGACGGAGTGTACTCTGATTAGACAAGTGCGCTCGTCATGACATACAGAAAATTATAACAGCCAGTAGTAAATAAAAAATAATAAAACAATTAGGAAGCAAATAAATAGAATAGTGATAGGCTTAACCGTGAAAAACCCGAACGTAGGCAAAATATTGATAGATGTAACTGACAGCAACCGAACGTAGGAATAGCAAACAGCTGACATTAGTAAGACGGACGTCAAAAAGGTTAGACGTGTTGCGGTTAGTGTAGTGATAGTGGATCAAATAGTATAGATAAAGAAGTGAAAACATCACCTACGGATAGAAAGAAGAAAAGCGATAGCAACAACAGTGAGTTTTTAAATCAAAAAATTATGTAAAAGTAGGGTTGAAAGTGTACAATTAGAGACAGGAATAGATTCCTCCACCACAGGCGGAATGACACAAAGCCATAGAGTGGTGAAGAAGGAGAAAACTTTAGATAAGAAAAGAAGGAGTAGGTTAGAATAGAACAAAACAAAATAAAAACATACAGAGTTAGGAAAATTGGAATAGGTCCAGATAGGTGAAAGCCTACTGATGAGTCCCCATGGGCGGGGACGAAACCGGTTTAGGCGCCCACACAAGAAAAATAAATTAGATAGGATAAAATTTAAAATTAAAAAAGTATATAGGAATATAAAAAATAAAAAATGATAAGAAACTTAGGAAAATAAAAATAAAAATCATTATAGGAAAAATTTAAAATTCGAAAATGATAGGAATTAGATATCTATATTAAGAAAGAAAATTTAGAAAATTAGGTAGAAACTGATTCCAATGCAATGCTAAGAAGGAAAGCAGCATAGGAATCAGCTCCCACGTATAAGACATTACATAGGGACTTCTCAGCTAAGATAGCTGCTGAGAAAGGACCCAATGTCTCATACAAAAACTCCTCAGTTTAAAGAAACAAATACATTACGTATTAAAAAAGAGGAGCGAGGCAACGATTTCGCGAGGAGACACCCATTTGAACTACCCACCTATACACGAGACCCACTATGACTGGTCTCTGATGTTGCGGGTACTCTTATGAGCTATCCAGACGAAAGAATTGCAAGTTCATTACGAACTTTCCCCTACGAGAATCGACGCGGTAACATGGGTAACCAACAGCCTAAGACGTTAGTGTCTGGGGCAACCAACAAAATAGATTCTAATCAGTCGCCTGACAATGTCAGGTCAATGGACACAAATAAAAACCAGCGATGGATACGAAAGTATACCATCAACTAGCTGGTTTGGACAGTGTTCAAGCACAGGGCCCAATGCCGAAAACAGAATATACCTGAATATATTCTGTCATAGGTGATTCTCGGTCTCAGTAGGAAATAGATAGGAAAAAAGAAATAGAAACACAGACAGGGAATATAGACAACAATCAGGAGACAAATAGAAGAATGAACATGGAGGGAAAATAATAAAACAATTAGGAAGCAGATAGAAAGTGGAATAGGGACGGAAGACAGGAAATAAAGGAAATAAAATAGTGGACGAGATGGGAAAGTAGGGAAAGTAGAGTAAGGACAGAAGATAGGAAATAGAGAGATAAAATAGGAGACAAGAACAGCGGTATCGGAACCTGGACTATACCAGGGCGTACGCAAAGACAACACGCAACAGATGGACAGGTAGGACAATACGCAACCAGGGGACGGACGGAGTGCACTCTGATTAGACAAGTGCGCTCGTCATGACATACGGATAATTATAGCAGTTAGTAGTAAATAAAAAATAATAAAATAATTGGGAAGCAGATAGAAAGGTGAAATAGGGACAGGGGATGGGAAGCAAAGAAATGTAATAGGAGACAAGGACTGCGGTATCGGAACCTGGACTATACCAGGGCGTACGCAAAGACAACACGCAACAGATGGACAGGTAGGACAATACGCAACCAGGGGACGGACGGAGTGCACTCTGATTAGACAAGTGCGCTCGTCATGACATACGGATAATTATAGCAGTTAGTAGTAAATAAAAAATAATAAAATAATTGAGAAGCAGATAGAAAGGTGAAATAGGGACAGGGGATGGGAAGCAAAGAAATGAAATAGGAGACAAGGACTGCGGTATCGGAACCTGGACTATACCAGGGCGTACGCAAAGACAACACGCAACAGATGGACAGGTAGGACAATACGTAACCAGTGGACGGACGGAGTGTACTCTGATTAGACAAGTGCGCTCGTCATGACATACAGAAAATTATAACAGCCAGTAGTAAATAAAAAATAATAAAACAATTAGGAAGCAAATAAATAGAATAGTGATAGGCTTAACCGTGAAAAACCCGAACGTAGGCAAAATATTGATAGATGTAACTGACAGCAACCGAACGTAGGAATAGCAAACAGCTGACATTAGTAAGACGGACGTCAAAAAGGTTAGACGTGTTGCGGTTAGTGTAGTGATAGTGGATCAAATAGTATAGATAAAGAAGTGAAAACATCACCTACGGATAGAAAGAAGAAAAGCGATAGCAACAACAGTGAGTTTTTAAATCAAAAAATTATGTAAAAGTAGGGTTGAAAGTGTACAATTAGAGACAGGAATAGATTCCTCCACCACAGGCGGAATGACACAAAGCCATAGAGTGGTGAAGAAGGAGAAAACTTTAGATAAGAAAAGAAGGAGTAGGTTAGAATAGAACAAAACAAAATAAAAACATACAGAGTTAGGAAAATTGGAATAGGTCCAGATAGGTGAAAGCCTACTGATGAGTCCCCATGGGCGGGGACGAAACCGGTTTAGGCGCCCACACAAGAAAAATAAATTAGATAGGATAAAATTTAAAATTAAAAAAGTATATAGGAATATAAAAAATAAAAAATGATAAGAAACTTAGGAAAATAAAAATAAAAATCATTATAGGAAAAATTTAAAATTCGAAAATGATAGGAATTAGATATCTATATTAAGAAAGAAAATTTAGAAAATTAGGTAGAAACTGATTCCAATGCAATGCTAAGAAGGAAAGCAGCATAGGAATCAGCTCCCACGTATAAGACATTACATAGGGACTTCTCAGCTAAGATAGCTGCTGAGAAAGGACCCAATGTCTCATACAAAAACTCCTCAGTTTAAAGAAACAAATACATTACGTATTAAAAAAGAGGAGCGAGGCAACGATTTCGCGAGGAGACACCCATTTGAACTACCCACCTATACACGAGACCCACTATGACTGGTCTCTGATGTTGCGGGTACTCTTATGAGCTATCCAGACGAAAGAATTGCAAGTTCATTACGAACTTTCCCCTACGAGAATCGACGCGGTAACATGGGTAACCAACAGCCTAAGACGTTAGTGTCTGGGGCAACCAACAAAATAGATTCTAATCAGTCGCCTGACAATGTCAGGTCAATGGACACAAATAAAAACCAGCGATGGATACGAAAGTATACCATCAACTAGCTGGTTTGGACAGTGTTCAAGCACAGGGCCCAATGCCGAAAACAGAATATACCTGAATATATTCTGTCATAGGTGATTCTCGGTCTCAGTAGGAAATAGATAGGAAAAAAGAAATAGAAACACAGACAGGGAATATAGACAACAATCAGGAGACAAATAGAAGAATGAACATGGAGGGAAAATAATAAAACAATTAGGAAGCAGATAGAAAGTGGAATAGGGACGGAAGACAGGAAATAAAGGAAATAAAATAGTGGACGAGATGGGAAAGTAGGGAAAGTAGAGTAAGGACAGAAGATAGGAAATAGAGAGATAAAATAGGAGACAAGAACAGCGGTATCGGAACCTGGACTATACCAGGGCGTACGCAAAGACAACACGCAACAGATGGACAGGTAGGACAATACGCAACCAGGGGACGGACGGAGTGCACTCTGATTAGACAAGTGCGCTCGTCATGACATACGGATAATTATAGCAGTTAGTAGTAAATAAAAAATAATAAAATAATTGGGAAGCAGATAGAAAGGTGAAATAGGGACAGGGGATGGGAAGCAAAGAAATGTAATAGGAGACAAGGACTGCGGTATCGGAACCTGGACTATACCAGGGCGTACGCAAAGACAACACGCAACAGATGGACAGGTAGGACAATACGCAACCAGGGGACGGACGGAGTGCACTCTGATTAGACAAGTGCGCTCGTCATGACATACGGATAATTATAGCAGTTAGTAGTAAATAAAAAATAATAAAATAATTGAGAAGCAGATAGAAAGGTGAAATAGGGACAGGGGATGGGAAGCAAAGAAATGAAATAGGAGACAAGGACTGCGGTATCGGAACCTGGACTATACCAGGGCGTACGCAAAGACAACACGCAACAGATGGACAGGTAGGACAATACGTAACCAGTGGACGGACGGAGTGTACTCTGATTAGACAAGTGCGCTCGTCATGACATACAGAAAATTATAACAGCCAGTAGTAAATAAAAAATAATAAAACAATTAGGAAGCAAATAAATAGAATAGTGATAGGCTTAACCGTGAAAAACCCGAACGTAGGCAAAATATTGATAGATGTAACTGACAGCAACCGAACGTAGGAATAGCAAACAGCTGACATTAGTAAGACGGACGTCAAAAAGGTTAGACGTGTTGCGGTTAGTGTAGTGATAGTGGATCAAATAGTATAGATAAAGAAGTGAAAACATCACCTACGGATAGAAAGAAGAAAAGCGATAGCAACAACAGTGAGTTTTTAAATCAAAAAATTATGTAAAAGTAGGGTTGAAAGTGTACAATTAGAGACAGGAATAGATTCCTCCACCACAGGCGGAATGACACAAAGCCATAGAGTGGTGAAGAAGGAGAAAACTTTAGATAAGAAAAGAAGGAGTAGGTTAGAATAGAACAAAACAAAATAAAAACATACAGAGTTAGGAAAATTGGAATAGGTCCAGATAGGTGAAAGCCTACTGATGAGTCCCCATGGGCGGGGACGAAACCGGTTTAGGCGCCCACACAAGAAAAATAAATTAGATAGGATAAAATTTAAAATTAAAAAAGTATATAGGAATATAAAAAATAAAAAATGATAAGAAACTTAGGAAAATAAAAATAAAAATCATTATAGGAAAAATTTAAAATTCGAAAATGATAGGAATTAGATATCTATATTAAGAAAGAAAATTTAGAAAATTAGGTAGAAACTGATTCCAATGCAATGCTAAGAAGGAAAGCAGCATAGGAATCAGCTCCCACGTATAAGACATTACATAGGGACTTCTCAGCTAAGATAGCTGCTGAGAAAGGACCCAATGTCTCATACAAAAACTCCTCAGTTTAAAGAAACAAATACATTACGTATTAAAAAAGAGGAGCGAGGCAACGATTTCGCGAGGAGACACCCATTTGAACTACCCACCTATACACGAGACCCACTATGACTGGTCTCTGATGTTGCGGGTACTCTTATGAGCTATCCAGACGAAAGAATTGCAAGTTCATTACGAACTTTCCCCTACGAGAATCGACGCGGTAACATGGGTAACCAACAGCCTAAGACGTTAGTGTCTGGGGCAACCAACAAAATAGATTCTAATCAGTCGCCTGACAATGTCAGGTCAATGGACACAAATAAAAACCAGCGATGGATACGAAAGTATACCATCAACTAGCTGGTTTGGACAGTGTTCAAGCACAGGGCCCAATGCCGAAAACAGAATATACCTGAATATATTCTGTCATAGGTGATTCTCGGTCTCAGTAGGAAATAGATAGGAAAAAAGAAATAGAAACACAGACAGGGAATATAGACAACAATCAGGAGACAAATAGAAGAATGAACATGGAGGGAAAATAATAAAACAATTAGGAAGCAGATAGAAAGTGGAATAGGGACGGAAGACAGGAAATAAAGGAAATAAAATAGTGGACGAGATGGGAAAGTAGGGAAAGTAGAGTAAGGACAGAAGATAGGAAATAGAGAGATAAAATAGGAGACAAGAACAGCGGTATCGGAACCTGGACTATACCAGGGCGTACGCAAAGACAACACGCAACAGATGGACAGGTAGGACAATACGCAACCAGGGGACGGACGGAGTGCACTCTGATTAGACAAGTGCGCTCGTCATGACATACGGATAATTATAGCAGTTAGTAGTAAATAAAAAATAATAAAATAATTGGGAAGCAGATAGAAAGGTGAAATAGGGACAGGGGATGGGAAGCAAAGAAATGTAATAGGAGACAAGGACTGCGGTATCGGAACCTGGACTATACCAGGGCGTACGCAAAGACAACACGCAACAGATGGACAGGTAGGACAATACGCAACCAGGGGACGGACGGAGTGCACTCTGATTAGACAAGTGCGCTCGTCATGACATACGGATAATTATAGCAGTTAGTAGTAAATAAAAAATAATAAAATAATTGAGAAGCAGATAGAAAGGTGAAATAGGGACAGGGGATGGGAAGCAAAGAAATGAAATAGGAGACAAGGACTGCGGTATCGGAACCTGGACTATACCAGGGCGTACGCAAAGACAACACGCAACAGATGGACAGGTAGGACAATACGTAACCAGTGGACGGACGGAGTGTACTCTGATTAGACAAGTGCGCTCGTCATGACATACAGAAAATTATAACAGCCAGTAGTAAATAAAAAATAATAAAACAATTAGGAAGCAAATAAATAGAATAGTGATAGGCTTAACCGTGAAAAACCCGAACGTAGGCAAAATATTGATAGATGTAACTGACAGCAACCGAACGTAGGAATAGCAAACAGCTGACATTAGTAAGACGGACGTCAAAAAGGTTAGACGTGTTGCGGTTAGTGTAGTGATAGTGGATCAAATAGTATAGATAAAGAAGTGAAAACATCACCTACGGATAGAAAGAAGAAAAGCGATAGCAACAACAGTGAGTTTTTAAATCAAAAAATTATGTAAAAGTAGGGTTGAAAGTGTACAATTAGAGACAGGAATAGATTCCTCCACCACAGGCGGAATGACACAAAGCCATAGAGTGGTGAAGAAGGAGAAAACTTTAGATAAGAAAAGAAGGAGTAGGTTAGAATAGAACAAAACAAAATAAAAACATACAGAGTTAGGAAAATTGGAATAGGTCCAGATAGGTGAAAGCCTACTGATGAGTCCCCATGGGCGGGGACGAAACCGGTTTAGGCGCCCACACAAGAAAAATAAATTAGATAGGATAAAATTTAAAATTAAAAAAGTATATAGGAATATAAAAAATAAAAAATGATAAGAAACTTAGGAAAATAAAAATAAAAATCATTATAGGAAAAATTTAAAATTCGAAAATGATAGGAATTAGATATCTATATTAAGAAAGAAAATTTAGAAAATTAGGTAGAAACTGATTCCAATGCAATGCTAAGAAGGAAAGCAGCATAGGAATCAGCTCCCACGTATAAGACATTACATAGGGACTTCTCAGCTAAGATAGCTGCTGAGAAAGGACCCAATGTCTCATACAAAAACTCCTCAGTTTAAAGAAACAAATACATTACGTATTAAAAAAGAGGAGCGAGGCAACGATTTCGCGAGGAGACACCCATTTGAACTACCCACCTATACACGAGACCCACTATGACTGGTCTCTGATGTTGCGGGTACTCTTATGAGCTATCCAGACGAAAGAATTGCAAGTTCATTACGAACTTTCCCCTACGAGAATCGACGCGGTAACATGGGTAACCAACAGCCTAAGACGTTAGTGTCTGGGGCAACCAACAAAATAGATTCTAATCAGTCGCCTGACAATGTCAGGTCAATGGACACAAATAAAAACCAGCGATGGATACGAAAGTATACCATCAACTAGCTGGTTTGGACAGTGTTCAAGCACAGGGCCCAATGCCGAAAACAGAATATACCTGAATATATTCTGTCATAGGTGATTCTCGGTCTCAGTAGGAAATAGATAGGAAAAAAGAAATAGAAACACAGACAGGGAATATAGACAACAATCAGGAGACAAATAGAAGAATGAACATGGAGGGAAAATAATAAAACAATTAGGAAGCAGATAGAAAGTGGAATAGGGACGGAAGACAGGAAATAAAGGAAATAAAATAGTGGACGAGATGGGAAAGTAGGGAAAGTAGAGTAAGGACAGAAGATAGGAAATAGAGAGATAAAATAGGAGACAAGAACAGCGGTATCGGAACCTGGACTATACCAGGGCGTACGCAAAGACAACACGCAACAGATGGACAGGTAGGACAATACGCAACCAGGGGACGGACGGAGTGCACTCTGATTAGACAAGTGCGCTCGTCATGACATACGGATAATTATAGCAGTTAGTAGTAAATAAAAAATAATAAAATAATTGGGAAGCAGATAGAAAGGTGAAATAGGGACAGGGGATGGGAAGCAAAGAAATGTAATAGGAGACAAGGACTGCGGTATCGGAACCTGGACTATACCAGGGCGTACGCAAAGACAACACGCAACAGATGGACAGGTAGGACAATACGCAACCAGGGGACGGACGGAGTGCACTCTGATTAGACAAGTGCGCTCGTCATGACATACGGATAATTATAGCAGTTAGTAGTAAATAAAAAATAATAAAATAATTGAGAAGCAGATAGAAAGGTGAAATAGGGACAGGGGATGGGAAGCAAAGAAATGAAATAGGAGACAAGGACTGCGGTATCGGAACCTGGACTATACCAGGGCGTACGCAAAGACAACACGCAACAGATGGACAGGTAGGACAATACGTAACCAGTGGACGGACGGAGTGTACTCTGATTAGACAAGTGCGCTCGTCATGACATACAGAAAATTATAACAGCCAGTAGTAAATAAAAAATAATAAAACAATTAGGAAGCAAATAAATAGAATAGTGATAGGCTTAACCGTGAAAAACCCGAACGTAGGCAAAATATTGATAGATGTAACTGACAGCAACCGAACGTAGGAATAGCAAACAGCTGACATTAGTAAGACGGACGTCAAAAAGGTTAGACGTGTTGCGGTTAGTGTAGTGATAGTGGATCAAATAGTATAGATAAAGAAGTGAAAACATCACCTACGGATAGAAAGAAGAAAAGCGATAGCAACAACAGTGAGTTTTTAAATCAAAAAATTATGTAAAAGTAGGGTTGAAAGTGTACAATTAGAGACAGGAATAGATTCCTCCACCACAGGCGGAATGACACAAAGCCATAGAGTGGTGAAGAAGGAGAAAACTTTAGATAAGAAAAGAAGGAGTAGGTTAGAATAGAACAAAACAAAATAAAAACATACAGAGTTAGGAAAATTGGAATAGGTCCAGATAGGTGAAAGCCTACTGATGAGTCCCCATGGGCGGGGACGAAACCGGTTTAGGCGCCCACACAAGAAAAATAAATTAGATAGGATAAAATTTAAAATTAAAAAAGTATATAGGAATATAAAAAATAAAAAATGATAAGAAACTTAGGAAAATAAAAATAAAAATCATTATAGGAAAAATTTAAAATTCGAAAATGATAGGAATTAGATATCTATATTAAGAAAGAAAATTTAGAAAATTAGGTAGAAACTGATTCCAATGCAATGCTAAGAAGGAAAGCAGCATAGGAATCAGCTCCCACGTATAAGACATTACATAGGGACTTCTCAGCTAAGATAGCTGCTGAGAAAGGACCCAATGTCTCATACAAAAACTCCTCAGTTTAAAGAAACAAATACATTACGTATTAAAAAAGAGGAGCGAGGCAACGATTTCGCGAGGAGACACCCATTTGAACTACCCACCTATACACGAGACCCACTATGACTGGTCTCTGATGTTGCGGGTACTCTTATGAGCTATCCAGACGAAAGAATTGCAAGTTCATTACGAACTTTCCCCTACGAGAATCGACGCGGTAACATGGGTAACCAACAGCCTAAGACGTTAGTGTCTGGGGCAACCAACAAAATAGATTCTAATCAGTCGCCTGACAATGTCAGGTCAATGGACACAAATAAAAACCAGCGATGGATACGAAAGTATACCATCAACTAGCTGGTTTGGACAGTGTTCAAGCACAGGGCCCAATGCCGAAAACAGAATATACCTGAATATATTCTGTCATAGGTGATTCTCGGTCTCAGTAGGAAATAGATAGGAAAAAAGAAATAGAAACACAGACAGGGAATATAGACAACAATCAGGAGACAAATAGAAGAATGAACATGGAGGGAAAATAATAAAACAATTAGGAAGCAGATAGAAAGTGGAATAGGGACGGAAGACAGGAAATAAAGGAAATAAAATAGTGGACGAGATGGGAAAGTAGGGAAAGTAGAGTAAGGACAGAAGATAGGAAATAGAGAGATAAAATAGGAGACAAGAACAGCGGTATCGGAACCTGGACTATACCAGGGCGTACGCAAAGACAACACGCAACAGATGGACAGGTAGGACAATACGCAACCAGGGGACGGACGGAGTGCACTCTGATTAGACAAGTGCGCTCGTCATGACATACGGATAATTATAGCAGTTAGTAGTAAATAAAAAATAATAAAATAATTGGGAAGCAGATAGAAAGGTGAAATAGGGACAGGGGATGGGAAGCAAAGAAATGTAATAGGAGACAAGGACTGCGGTATCGGAACCTGGACTATACCAGGGCGTACGCAAAGACAACACGCAACAGATGGACAGGTAGGACAATACGCAACCAGGGGACGGACGGAGTGCACTCTGATTAGACAAGTGCGCTCGTCATGACATACGGATAATTATAGCAGTTAGTAGTAAATAAAAAATAATAAAATAATTGAGAAGCAGATAGAAAGGTGAAATAGGGACAGGGGATGGGAAGCAAAGAAATGAAATAGGAGACAAGGACTGCGGTATCGGAACCTGGACTATACCAGGGCGTACGCAAAGACAACACGCAACAGATGGACAGGTAGGACAATACGTAACCAGTGGACGGACGGAGTGTACTCTGATTAGACAAGTGCGCTCGTCATGACATACAGAAAATTATAACAGCCAGTAGTAAATAAAAAATAATAAAACAATTAGGAAGCAAATAAATAGAATAGTGATAGGCTTAACCGTGAAAAACCCGAACGTAGGCAAAATATTGATAGATGTAACTGACAGCAACCGAACGTAGGAATAGCAAACAGCTGACATTAGTAAGACGGACGTCAAAAAGGTTAGACGTGTTGCGGTTAGTGTAGTGATAGTGGATCAAATAGTATAGATAAAGAAGTGAAAACATCACCTACGGATAGAAAGAAGAAAAGCGATAGCAACAACAGTGAGTTTTTAAATCAAAAAATTATGTAAAAGTAGGGTTGAAAGTGTACAATTAGAGACAGGAATAGATTCCTCCACCACAGGCGGAATGACACAAAGCCATAGAGTGGTGAAGAAGGAGAAAACTTTAGATAAGAAAAGAAGGAGTAGGTTAGAATAGAACAAAACAAAATAAAAACATACAGAGTTAGGAAAATTGGAATAGGTCCAGATAGGTGAAAGCCTACTGATGAGTCCCCATGGGCGGGGACGAAACCGGTTTAGGCGCCCACACAAGAAAAATAAATTAGATAGGATAAAATTTAAAATTAAAAAAGTATATAGGAATATAAAAAATAAAAAATGATAAGAAACTTAGGAAAATAAAAATAAAAATCATTATAGGAAAAATTTAAAATTCGAAAATGATAGGAATTAGATATCTATATTAAGAAAGAAAATTTAGAAAATTAGGTAGAAACTGATTCCAATGCAATGCTAAGAAGGAAAGCAGCATAGGAATCAGCTCCCACGTATAAGACATTACATAGGGACTTCTCAGCTAAGATAGCTGCTGAGAAAGGACCCAATGTCTCATACAAAAACTCCTCAGTTTAAAGAAACAAATACATTACGTATTAAAAAAGAGGAGCGAGGCAACGATTTCGCGAGGAGACACCCATTTGAACTACCCACCTATACACGAGACCCACTATGACTGGTCTCTGATGTTGCGGGTACTCTTATGAGCTATCCAGACGAAAGAATTGCAAGTTCATTACGAACTTTCCCCTACGAGAATCGACGCGGTAACATGGGTAACCAACAGCCTAAGACGTTAGTGTCTGGGGCAACCAACAAAATAGATTCTAATCAGTCGCCTGACAATGTCAGGTCAATGGACACAAATAAAAACCAGCGATGGATACGAAAGTATACCATCAACTAGCTGGTTTGGACAGTGTTCAAGCACAGGGCCCAATGCCGAAAACAGAATATACCTGAATATATTCTGTCATAGGTGATTCTCGGTCTCAGTAGGAAATAGATAGGAAAAAAGAAATAGAAACACAGACAGGGAATATAGACAACAATCAGGAGACAAATAGAAGAATGAACATGGAGGGAAAATAATAAAACAATTAGGAAGCAGATAGAAAGTGGAATAGGGACGGAAGACAGGAAATAAAGGAAATAAAATAGTGGACGAGATGGGAAAGTAGGGAAAGTAGAGTAAGGACAGAAGATAGGAAATAGAGAGATAAAATAGGAGACAAGAACAGCGGTATCGGAACCTGGACTATACCAGGGCGTACGCAAAGACAACACGCAACAGATGGACAGGTAGGACAATACGCAACCAGGGGACGGACGGAGTGCACTCTGATTAGACAAGTGCGCTCGTCATGACATACGGATAATTATAGCAGTTAGTAGTAAATAAAAAATAATAAAATAATTGGGAAGCAGATAGAAAGGTGAAATAGGGACAGGGGATGGGAAGCAAAGAAATGTAATAGGAGACAAGGACTGCGGTATCGGAACCTGGACTATACCAGGGCGTACGCAAAGACAACACGCAACAGATGGACAGGTAGGACAATACGCAACCAGGGGACGGACGGAGTGCACTCTGATTAGACAAGTGCGCTCGTCATGACATACGGATAATTATAGCAGTTAGTAGTAAATAAAAAATAATAAAATAATTGAGAAGCAGATAGAAAGGTGAAATAGGGACAGGGGATGGGAAGCAAAGAAATGAAATAGGAGACAAGGACTGCGGTATCGGAACCTGGACTATACCAGGGCGTACGCAAAGACAACACGCAACAGATGGACAGGTAGGACAATACGTAACCAGTGGACGGACGGAGTGTACTCTGATTAGACAAGTGCGCTCGTCATGACATACAGAAAATTATAACAGCCAGTAGTAAATAAAAAATAATAAAACAATTAGGAAGCAAATAAATAGAATAGTGATAGGCTTAACCGTGAAAAACCCGAACGTAGGCAAAATATTGATAGATGTAACTGACAGCAACCGAACGTAGGAATAGCAAACAGCTGACATTAGTAAGACGGACGTCAAAAAGGTTAGACGTGTTGCGGTTAGTGTAGTGATAGTGGATCAAATAGTATAGATAAAGAAGTGAAAACATCACCTACGGATAGAAAGAAGAAAAGCGATAGCAACAACAGTGAGTTTTTAAATCAAAAAATTATGTAAAAGTAGGGTTGAAAGTGTACAATTAGAGACAGGAATAGATTCCTCCACCACAGGCGGAATGACACAAAGCCATAGAGTGGTGAAGAAGGAGAAAACTTTAGATAAGAAAAGAAGGAGTAGGTTAGAATAGAACAAAACAAAATAAAAACATACAGAGTTAGGAAAATTGGAATAGGTCCAGATAGGTGAAAGCCTACTGATGAGTCCCCATGGGCGGGGACGAAACCGGTTTAGGCGCCCACACAAGAAAAATAAATTAGATAGGATAAAATTTAAAATTAAAAAAGTATATAGGAATATAAAAAATAAAAAATGATAAGAAACTTAGGAAAATAAAAATAAAAATCATTATAGGAAAAATTTAAAATTCGAAAATGATAGGAATTAGATATCTATATTAAGAAAGAAAATTTAGAAAATTAGGTAGAAACTGATTCCAATGCAATGCTAAGAAGGAAAGCAGCATAGGAATCAGCTCCCACGTATAAGACATTACATAGGGACTTCTCAGCTAAGATAGCTGCTGAGAAAGGACCCAATGTCTCATACAAAAACTCCTCAGTTTAAAGAAACAAATACATTACGTATTAAAAAAGAGGAGCGAGGCAACGATTTCGCGAGGAGACACCCATTTGAACTACCCACCTATACACGAGACCCACTATGACTGGTCTCTGATGTTGCGGGTACTCTTATGAGCTATCCAGACGAAAGAATTGCAAGTTCATTACGAACTTTCCCCTACGAGAATCGACGCGGTAACATGGGTAACCAACAGCCTAAGACGTTAGTGTCTGGGGCAACCAACAAAATAGATTCTAATCAGTCGCCTGACAATGTCAGGTCAATGGACACAAATAAAAACCAGCGATGGATACGAAAGTATACCATCAACTAGCTGGTTTGGACAGTGTTCAAGCACAGGGCCCAATGCCGAAAACAGAATATACCTGAATATATTCTGTCATAGGTGATTCTCGGTCTCAGTAGGAAATAGATAGGAAAAAAGAAATAGAAACACAGACAGGGAATATAGACAACAATCAGGAGACAAATAGAAGAATGAACATGGAGGGAAAATAATAAAACAATTAGGAAGCAGATAGAAAGTGGAATAGGGACGGAAGACAGGAAATAAAGGAAATAAAATAGTGGACGAGATGGGAAAGTAGGGAAAGTAGAGTAAGGACAGAAGATAGGAAATAGAGAGATAAAATAGGAGACAAGAACAGCGGTATCGGAACCTGGACTATACCAGGGCGTACGCAAAGACAACACGCAACAGATGGACAGGTAGGACAATACGCAACCAGGGGACGGACGGAGTGCACTCTGATTAGACAAGTGCGCTCGTCATGACATACGGATAATTATAGCAGTTAGTAGTAAATAAAAAATAATAAAATAATTGGGAAGCAGATAGAAAGGTGAAATAGGGACAGGGGATGGGAAGCAAAGAAATGTAATAGGAGACAAGGACTGCGGTATCGGAACCTGGACTATACCAGGGCGTACGCAAAGACAACACGCAACAGATGGACAGGTAGGACAATACGCAACCAGGGGACGGACGGAGTGCACTCTGATTAGACAAGTGCGCTCGTCATGACATACGGATAATTATAGCAGTTAGTAGTAAATAAAAAATAATAAAATAATTGAGAAGCAGATAGAAAGGTGAAATAGGGACAGGGGATGGGAAGCAAAGAAATGAAATAGGAGACAAGGACTGCGGTATCGGAACCTGGACTACACCAGGGCGTACGCAAAGACAACACGCAACAGATGGACAGGTAGGACAATACGTAACCAGTGGACGGACGGAGTGTACTCTGATTAGACAAGTGCGCTCGTCATGACATACAGAAAATTATAACAGCCAGTAGTAAATAAAAAATAATAAAACAATTAGGAAGCAAATAAATAGAATAGTGATAGGCTTAACCGTGAAAAACCCGAACGTAGGCAAAATATTGATAGATGTAACTGACAGCAACCGAACGTAGGAATAGCAAACAGCTGACATTAGTAAGACGGACGTCAAAAAGGTTAGACGTGTTGCGGTTAGTGTAGTGATAGTGGATCAAATAGTATAGATAAAGAAGTGAAAACATCACCTACGGATAGAAAGAAGAAAAGCGATAGCAACAACAGTGAGTTTTTAAATCAAAAAATTATGTAAAAGTAGGGTTGAAAGTGTACAATTAGAGACAGGAATAGATTCCTCCACCACAGGCGGAATGACACAAAGCCATAGAGTGGTGAAGAAGGAGAAAACTTTAGATAAGAAAAGAAGGAGTAGGTTAGAATAGAACAAAACAAAATAAAAACATACAGAGTTAGGAAAATTGGAATAGGTCCAGATAGGTGAAAGCCTACTGATGAGTCCCCATGGGCGGGGACGAAACCGGTTTAGGCGCCCACACAAGAAAAATAAATTAGATAGGATAAAATTTAAAATTAAAAAAGTATATAGGAATATAAAAAATAAAAAATGATAAGAAACTTAGGAAAATAAAAATAAAAATCATTATAGGAAAAATTTAAAATTCGAAAATGATAGGAATTAGATATCTATATTAAGAAAGAAAATTTAGAAAATTAGGTAGAAACTGATTCCAATGCAATGCTAAGAAGGAAAGCAGCATAGGAATCAGCTCCCACGTATAAGACATTACATAGGGACTTCTCAGCTAAGATAGCTGCTGAGAAAGGACCCAATGTCTCATACAAAAACTCCTCAGTTTAAAGAAACAAATACATTACGTATTAAAAAAGAGGAGCGAGGCAACGATTTCGCGAGGAGACACCCATTTGAACTACCCACCTATACACGAGACCCACTATGACTGGTCTCTGATGTTGCGGGTACTCTTATGAGCTATCCAGACGAAAGAATTGCAAGTTCATTACGAACTTTCCCCTACGAGAATCGACGCGGTAACATGGGTAACCAACAGCCTAAGACGTTAGTGTCTGGGGCAACCAACAAAATAGATTCTAATCAGTCGCCTGACAATGTCAGGTCAATGGACACAAATAAAAACCAGCGATGGATACGAAAGTATACCATCAACTAGCTGGTTTGGACAGTGTTCAAGCACAGGGCCCAATGCCGAAAACAGAATATACCTGAATATATTCTGTCATAGGTGATTCTCGGTCTCAGTAGGAAATAGATAGGAAAAAAGAAATAGAAACACAGACAGGGAATATAGACAACAATCAGGAGACAAATAGAAGAATGAACATGGAGGGAAAATAATAAAACAATTAGGAAGCAGATAGAAAGTGGAATAGGGACGGAAGACAGGAAATAAAGGAAATAAAATAGTGGACGAGATGGGAAAGTAGGGAAAGTAGAGTAAGGACAGAAGATAGGAAATAGAGAGATAAAATAGGAGACAAGAACAGCGGTATCGGAACCTGGACTATACCAGGGCGTACGCAAAGACAACACGCAACAGATGGACAGGTAGGACAATACGCAACCAGGGGACGGACGGAGTGCACTCTGATTAGACAAGTGCGCTCGTCATGACATACGGATAATTATAGCAGTTAGTAGTAAATAAAAAATAATAAAATAATTGGGAAGCAGATAGAAAGGTGAAATAGGGACAGGGGATGGGAAGCAAAGAAATGTAATAGGAGACAAGGACTGCGGTATCGGAACCTGGACTATACCAGGGCGTACGCAAAGACAACACGCAACAGATGGACAGGTAGGACAATACGCAACCAGGGGACGGACGGAGTGCACTCTGATTAGACAAGTGCGCTCGTCATGACATACGGATAATTATAGCAGTTAGTAGTAAATAAAAAATAATAAAATAATTGAGAAGCAGATAGAAAGGTGAAATAGGGACAGGGGATGGGAAGCAAAGAAATGAAATAGGAGACAAGGACTGCGGTATCGGAACCTGGACTATACCAGGGCGTACGCAAAGACAACACGCAACAGATGGACAGGTAGGACAATACGTAACCAGTGGACGGACGGAGTGTACTCTGATTAGACAAGTGCGCTCGTCATGACATACAGAAAATTATAACAGCCAGTAGTAAATAAAAAATAATAAAACAATTAGGAAGCAAATAAATAGAATAGTGATAGGCTTAACCGTGAAAAACCCGAACGTAGGCAAAATATTGATAGATGTAACTGACAGCAACCGAACGTAGGAATAGCAAACAGCTGACATTAGTAAGACGGACGTCAAAAAGGTTAGACGTGTTGCGGTTAGTGTAGTGATAGTGGATCAAATAGTATAGATAAAGAAGTGAAAACATCACCTACGGATAGAAAGAAGAAAAGCGATAGCAACAACAGTGAGTTTTTAAATCAAAAAATTATGTAAAAGTAGGGTTGAAAGTGTACAATTAGAGACAGGAATAGATTCCTCCACCACAGGCGGAATGACACAAAGCCATAGAGTGGTGAAGAAGGAGAAAACTTTAGATAAGAAAAGAAGGAGTAGGTTAGAATAGAACAAAACAAAATAAAAACATACAGAGTTAGGAAAATTGGAATAGGTCCAGATAGGTGAAAGCCTACTGATGAGTCCCCATGGGCGGGGACGAAACCGGTTTAGGCGCCCACACAAGAAAAATAAATTAGATAGGATAAAATTTAAAATTAAAAAAGTATATAGGAATATAAAAAATAAAAAATGATAAGAAACTTAGGAAAATAAAAATAAAAATCATTATAGGAAAAATTTAAAATTCGAAAATGATAGGAATTAGATATCTATATTAAGAAAGAAAATTTAGAAAATTAGGTAGAAACTGATTCCAATGCAATGCTAAGAAGGAAAGCAGCATAGGAATCAGCTCCCACGTATAAGACATTACATAGGGACTTCTCAGCTAAGATAGCTGCTGAGAAAGGACCCAATGTCTCATACAAAAACTCCTCAGTTTAAAGAAACAAATACATTACGTATTAAAAAAGAGGAGCGAGGCAACGATTTCGCGAGGAGACACCCATTTGAACTACCCACCTATACACGAGACCCACTATGACTGGTCTCTGATGTTGCGGGTACTCTTATGAGCTATCCAGACGAAAGAATTGCAAGTTCATTACGAACTTTCCCCTACGAGAATCGACGCGGTAACATGGGTAACCAACAGCCTAAGACGTTAGTGTCTGGGGCAACCAACAAAATAGATTCTAATCAGTCGCCTGACAATGTCAGGTCAATGGACACAAATAAAAACCAGCGATGGATACGAAAGTATACCATCAACTAGCTGGTTTGGACAGTGTTCAAGCACAGGGCCCAATGCCGAAAACAGAATATACCTGAATATATTCTGTCATAGGTGATTCTCGGTCTCAGTAGGAAATAGATAGGAAAAAAGAAATAGAAACACAGACAGGGAATATAGACAACAATCAGGAGACAAATAGAAGAATGAACATGGAGGGAAAATAATAAAACAATTAGGAAGCAGATAGAAAGTGGAATAGGGACGGAAGACAGGAAATAAAGGAAATAAAATAGTGGACGAGATGGGAAAGTAGGGAAAGTAGAGTAAGGACAGAAGATAGGAAATAGAGAGATAAAATAGGAGACAAGAACAGCGGTATCGGAACCTGGACTATACCAGGGCGTACGCAAAGACAACACGCAACAGATGGACAGGTAGGACAATACGCAACCAGGGGACGGACGGAGTGCACTCTGATTAGACAAGTGCGCTCGTCATGACATACGGATAATTATAGCAGTTAGTAGTAAATAAAAAATAATAAAATAATTGGGAAGCAGATAGAAAGGTGAAATAGGGACAGGGGATGGGAAGCAAAGAAATGTAATAGGAGACAAGGACTGCGGTATCGGAACCTGGACTATACCAGGGCGTACGCAAAGACAACACGCAACAGATGGACAGGTAGGACAATACGCAACCAGGGGACGGACGGAGTGCACTCTGATTAGACAAGTGCGCTCGTCATGACATACGGATAATTATAGCAGTTAGTAGTAAATAAAAAATAATAAAATAATTGAGAAGCAGATAGAAAGGTGAAATAGGGACAGGGGATGGGAAGCAAAGAAATGAAATAGGAGACAAGGACTGCGGTATCGGAACCTGGACTATACCAGGGCGTACGCAAAGACAACACGCAACAGATGGACAGGTAGGACAATACGTAACCAGTGGACGGACGGAGTGTACTCTGATTAGACAAGTGCGCTCGTCATGACATACAGAAAATTATAACAGCCAGTAGTAAATAAAAAATAATAAAACAATTAGGAAGCAAATAAATAGAATAGTGATAGGCTTAACCGTGAAAAACCCGAACGTAGGCAAAATATTGATAGATGTAACTGACAGCAACCGAACGTAGGAATAGCAAACAGCTGACATTAGTAAGACGGACGTCAAAAAGGTTAGACGTGTTGCGGTTAGTGTAGTGATAGTGGATCAAATAGTATAGATAAAGAAGTGAAAACATCACCTACGGATAGAAAGAAGAAAAGCGATAGCAACAACAGTGAGTTTTTAAATCAAAAAATTATGTAAAAGTAGGGTTGAAAGTGTACAATTAGAGACAGGAATAGATTCCTCCACCACAGGCGGAATGACACAAAGCCATAGAGTGGTGAAGAAGGAGAAAACTTTAGATAAGAAAAGAAGGAGTAGGTTAGAATAGAACAAAACAAAATAAAAACATACAGAGTTAGGAAAATTGGAATAGGTCCAGATAGGTGAAAGCCTACTGATGAGTCCCCATGGGCGGGGACGAAACCGGTTTAGGCGCCCACACAAGAAAAATAAATTAGATAGGATAAAATTTAAAATTAAAAAAGTATATAGGAATATAAAAAATAAAAAATGATAAGAAACTTAGGAAAATAAAAATAAAAATCATTATAGGAAAAATTTAAAATTCGAAAATGATAGGAATTAGATATCTATATTAAGAAAGAAAATTTAGAAAATTAGGTAGAAACTGATTCCAATGCAATGCTAAGAAGGAAAGCAGCATAGGAATCAGCTCCCACGTATAAGACATTACATAGGGACTTCTCAGCTAAGATAGCTGCTGAGAAAGGACCCAATGTCTCATACAAAAACTCCTCAGTTTAAAGAAACAAATACATTACGTATTAAAAAAGAGGAGCGAGGCAACGATTTCGCGAGGAGACACCCATTTGAACTACCCACCTATACACGAGACCCACTATGACTGGTCTCTGATGTTGCGGGTACTCTTATGAGCTATCCAGACGAAAGAATTGCAAGTTCATTACGAACTTTCCCCTACGAGAATCGACGCGGTAACATGGGTAACCAACAGCCTAAGACGTTAGTGTCTGGGGCAACCAACAAAATAGATTCTAATCAGTCGCCTGACAATGTCAGGTCAATGGACACAAATAAAAACCAGCGATGGATACGAAAGTATACCATCAACTAGCTGGTTTGGACAGTGTTCAAGCACAGGGCCCAATGCCGAAAACAGAATATACCTGAATATATTCTGTCATAGGTGATTCTCGGTCTCAGTAGGAAATAGATAGGAAAAAAGAAATAGAAACACAGACAGGGAATATAGACAACAATCAGGAGACAAATAGAAGAATGAACATGGAGGGAAAATAATAAAACAATTAGGAAGCAGATAGAAAGTGGAATAGGGACGGAAGACAGGAAATAAAGGAAATAAAATAGTGGACGAGATGGGAAAGTAGGGAAAGTAGAGTAAGGACAGAAGATAGGAAATAGAGAGATAAAATAGGAGACAAGAACAGCGGTATCGGAACCTGGACTATACCAGGGCGTACGCAAAGACAACACGCAACAGATGGACAGGTAGGACAATACGCAACCAGGGGACGGACGGAGTGCACTCTGATTAGACAAGTGCGCTCGTCATGACATACGGATAATTATAGCAGTTAGTAGTAAATAAAAAATAATAAAATAATTGGGAAGCAGATAGAAAGGTGAAATAGGGACAGGGGATGGGAAGCAAAGAAATGTAATAGGAGACAAGGACTGCGGTATCGGAACCTGGACTATACCAGGGCGTACGCAAAGACAACACGCAACAGATGGACAGGTAGGACAATACGCAACCAGGGGACGGACGGAGTGCACTCTGATTAGACAAGTGCGCTCGTCATGACATACGGATAATTATAGCAGTTAGTAGTAAATAAAAAATAATAAAATAATTGAGAAGCAGATAGAAAGGTGAAATAGGGACAGGGGATGGGAAGCAAAGAAATGAAATAGGAGACAAGGACTGCGGTATCGGAACCTGGACTATACCAGGGCGTACGCAAAGACAACACGCAACAGATGGACAGGTAGGACAATACGTAACCAGTGGACGGACGGAGTGTACTCTGATTAGACAAGTGCGCTCGTCATGACATACAGAAAATTATAACAGCCAGTAGTAAATAAAAAATAATAAAACAATTAGGAAGCAAATAAATAGAATAGTGATAGGCTTAACCGTGAAAAACCCGAACGTAGGCAAAATATTGATAGATGTAACTGACAGCAACCGAACGTAGGAATAGCAAACAGCTGACATTAGTAAGACGGACGTCAAAAAGGTTAGACGTGTTGCGGTTAGTGTAGTGATAGTGGATCAAATAGTATAGATAAAGAAGTGAAAACATCACCTACGGATAGAAAGAAGAAAAGCGATAGCAACAACAGTGAGTTTTTAAATCAAAAAATTATGTAAAAGTAGGGTTGAAAGTGTACAATTAGAGACAGGAATAGATTCCTCCACCACAGGCGGAATGACACAAAGCCATAGAGTGGTGAAGAAGGAGAAAACTTTAGATAAGAAAAGAAGGAGTAGGTTAGAATAGAACAAAACAAAATAAAAACATACAGAGTTAGGAAAATTGGAATAGGTCCAGATAGGTGAAAGCCTACTGATGAGTCCCCATGGGCGGGGACGAAACCGGTTTAGGCGCCCACACAAGAAAAATAAATTAGATAGGATAAAATTTAAAATTAAAAAAGTATATAGGAATATAAAAAATAAAAAATGATAAGAAACTTAGGAAAATAAAAATAAAAATCATTATAGGAAAAATTTAAAATTCGAAAATGATAGGAATTAGATATCTATATTAAGAAAGAAAATTTAGAAAATTAGGTAGAAACTGATTCCAATGCAATGCTAAGAAGGAAAGCAGCATAGGAATCAGCTCCCACGTATAAGACATTACATAGGGACTTCTCAGCTAAGATAGCTGCTGAGAAAGGACCCAATGTCTCATACAAAAACTCCTCAGTTTAAAGAAACAAATACATTACGTATTAAAAAAGAGGAGCGAGGCAACGATTTCGCGAGGAGACACCCATTTGAACTACCCACCTATACACGAGACCCACTATGACTGGTCTCTGATGTTGCGGGTACTCTTATGAGCTATCCAGACGAAAGAATTGCAAGTTCATTACGAACTTTCCCCTACGAGAATCGACGCGGTAACATGGGTAACCAACAGCCTAAGACGTTAGTGTCTGGGGCAACCAACAAAATAGATTCTAATCAGTCGCCTGACAATGTCAGGTCAATGGACACAAATAAAAACCAGCGATGGATACGAAAGTATACCATCAACTAGCTGGTTTGGACAGTGTTCAAGCACAGGGCCCAATGCCGAAAACAGAATATACCTGAATATATTCTGTCATAGGTGATTCTCGGTCTCAGTAGGAAATAGATAGGAAAAAAGAAATAGAAACACAGACAGGGAATATAGACAACAATCAGGAGACAAATAGAAGAATGAACATGGAGGGAAAATAATAAAACAATTAGGAAGCAGATAGAAAGTGGAATAGGGACGGAAGACAGGAAATAAAGGAAATAAAATAGTGGACGAGATGGGAAAGTAGGGAAAGTAGAGTAAGGACAGAAGATAGGAAATAGAGAGATAAAATAGGAGACAAGAACAGCGGTATCGGAACCTGGACTATACCAGGGCGTACGCAAAGACAACACGCAACAGATGGACAGGTAGGACAATACGCAACCAGGGGACGGACGGAGTGCACTCTGATTAGACAAGTGCGCTCGTCATGACATACGGATAATTATAGCAGTTAGTAGTAAATAAAAAATAATAAAATAATTGGGAAGCAGATAGAAAGGTGAAATAGGGACAGGGGATGGGAAGCAAAGAAATGTAATAGGAGACAAGGACTGCGGTATCGGAACCTGGACTATACCAGGGCGTACGCAAAGACAACACGCAACAGATGGACAGGTAGGACAATACGCAACCAGGGGACGGACGGAGTGCACTCTGATTAGACAAGTGCGCTCGTCATGACATACGGATAATTATAGCAGTTAGTAGTAAATAAAAAATAATAAAATAATTGAGAAGCAGATAGAAAGGTGAAATAGGGACAGGGGATGGGAAGCAAAGAAATGAAATAGGAGACAAGGACTGCGGTATCGGAACCTGGACTATACCAGGGCGTACGCAAAGACAACACGCAACAGATGGACAGGTAGGACAATACGTAACCAGTGGACGGACGGAGTGTACTCTGATTAGACAAGTGCGCTCGTCATGACATACAGAAAATTATAACAGCCAGTAGTAAATAAAAAATAATAAAACAATTAGGAAGCAAATAAATAGAATAGTGATAGGCTTAACCGTGAAAAACCCGAACGTAGGCAAAATATTGATAGATGTAACTGACAGCAACCGAACGTAGGAATAGCAAACAGCTGACATTAGTAAGACGGACGTCAAAAAGGTTAGACGTGTTGCGGTTAGTGTAGTGATAGTGGATCAAATAGTATAGATAAAGAAGTGAAAACATCACCTACGGATAGAAAGAAGAAAAGCGATAGCAACAACAGTGAGTTTTTAAATCAAAAAATTATGTAAAAGTAGGGTTGAAAGTGTACAATTAGAGACAGGAATAGATTCCTCCACCACAGGCGGAATGACACAAAGCCATAGAGTGGTGAAGAAGGAGAAAACTTTAGATAAGAAAAGAAGGAGTAGGTTAGAATAGAACAAAACAAAATAAAAACATACAGAGTTAGGAAAATTGGAATAGGTCCAGATAGGTGAAAGCCTACTGATGAGTCCCCATGGGCGGGGACGAAACCGGTTTAGGCGCCCACACAAGAAAAATAAATTAGATAGGATAAAATTTAAAATTAAAAAAGTATATAGGAATATAAAAAATAAAAAATGATAAGAAACTTAGGAAAATAAAAATAAAAATCATTATAGGAAAAATTTAAAATTCGAAAATGATAGGAATTAGATATCTATATTAAGAAAGAAAATTTAGAAAATTAGGTAGAAACTGATTCCAATGCAATGCTAAGAAGGAAAGCAGCATAGGAATCAGCTCCCACGTATAAGACATTACATAGGGACTTCTCAGCTAAGATAGCTGCTGAGAAAGGACCCAATGTCTCATACAAAAACTCCTCAGTTTAAAGAAACAAATACATTACGTATTAAAAAAGAGGAGCGAGGCAACGATTTCGCGAGGAGACACCCATTTGAACTACCCACCTATACACGAGACCCACTATGACTGGTCTCTGATGTTGCGGGTACTCTTATGAGCTATCCAGACGAAAGAATTGCAAGTTCATTACGAACTTTCCCCTACGAGAATCGACGCGGTAACATGGGTAACCAACAGCCTAAGACGTTAGTGTCTGGGGCAACCAACAAAATAGATTCTAATCAGTCGCCTGACAATGTCAGGTCAATGGACACAAATAAAAACCAGCGATGGATACGAAAGTATACCATCAACTAGCTGGTTTGGACAGTGTTCAAGCACAGGGCCCAATGCCGAAAACAGAATATACCTGAATATATTCTGTCATAGGTGATTCTCGGTCTCAGTAGGAAATAGATAGGAAAAAAGAAATAGAAACACAGACAGGGAATATAGACAACAATCAGGAGACAAATAGAAGAATGAACATGGAGGGAAAATAATAAAACAATTAGGAAGCAGATAGAAAGTGGAATAGGGACGGAAGACAGGAAATAAAGGAAATAAAATAGTGGACGAGATGGGAAAGTAGGGAAAGTAGAGTAAGGACAGAAGATAGGAAATAGAGAGATAAAATAGGAGACAAGAACAGCGGTATCGGAACCTGGACTATACCAGGGCGTACGCAAAGACAACACGCAACAGATGGACAGGTAGGACAATACGCAACCAGGGGACGGACGGAGTGCACTCTGATTAGACAAGTGCGCTCGTCATGACATACGGATAATTATAGCAGTTAGTAGTAAATAAAAAATAATAAAATAATTGGGAAGCAGATAGAAAGGTGAAATAGGGACAGGGGATGGGAAGCAAAGAAATGTAATAGGAGACAAGGACTGCGGTATCGGAACCTGGACTATACCAGGGCGTACGCAAAGACAACACGCAACAGATGGACAGGTAGGACAATACGCAACCAGGGGACGGACGGAGTGCACTCTGATTAGACAAGTGCGCTCGTCATGACATACGGATAATTATAGCAGTTAGTAGTAAATAAAAAATAATAAAATAATTGAGAAGCAGATAGAAAGGTGAAATAGGGACAGGGGATGGGAAGCAAAGAAATGAAATAGGAGACAAGGACTGCGGTATCGGAACCTGGACTATACCAGGGCGTACGCAAAGACAACACGCAACAGATGGACAGGTAGGACAATACGTAACCAGTGGACGGACGGAGTGTACTCTGATTAGACAAGTGCGCTCGTCATGACATACAGAAAATTATAACAGCCAGTAGTAAATAAAAAATAATAAAACAATTAGGAAGCAAATAAATAGAATAGTGATAGGCTTAACCGTGAAAAACCCGAACGTAGGCAAAATATTGATAGATGTAACTGACAGCAACCGAACGTAGGAATAGCAAACAGCTGACATTAGTAAGACGGACGTCAAAAAGGTTAGACGTGTTGCGGTTAGTGTAGTGATAGTGGATCAAATAGTATAGATAAAGAAGTGAAAACATCACCTACGGATAGAAAGAAGAAAAGCGATAGCAACAACAGTGAGTTTTTAAATCAAAAAATTATGTAAAAGTAGGGTTGAAAGTGTACAATTAGAGACAGGAATAGATTCCTCCACCACAGGCGGAATGACACAAAGCCATAGAGTGGTGAAGAAGGAGAAAACTTTAGATAAGAAAAGAAGGAGTAGGTTAGAATAGAACAAAACAAAATAAAAACATACAGAGTTAGGAAAATTGGAATAGGTCCAGATAGGTGAAAGCCTACTGATGAGTCCCCATGGGCGGGGACGAAACCGGTTTAGGCGCCCACACAAGAAAAATAAATTAGATAGGATAAAATTTAAAATTAAAAAAGTATATAGGAATATAAAAAATAAAAAATGATAAGAAACTTAGGAAAATAAAAATAAAAATCATTATAGGAAAAATTTAAAATTCGAAAATGATAGGAATTAGATATCTATATTAAGAAAGAAAATTTAGAAAATTAGGTAGAAACTGATTCCAATGCAATGCTAAGAAGGAAAGCAGCATAGGAATCAGCTCCCACGTATAAGACATTACATAGGGACTTCTCAGCTAAGATAGCTGCTGAGAAAGGACCCAATGTCTCATACAAAAACTCCTCAGTTTAAAGAAACAAATACATTACGTATTAAAAAAGAGGAGCGAGGCAACGATTTCGCGAGGAGACACCCATTTGAACTACCCACCTATACACGAGACCCACTATGACTGGTCTCTGATGTTGCGGGTACTCTTATGAGCTATCCAGACGAAAGAATTGCAAGTTCATTACGAACTTTCCCCTACGAGAATCGACGCGGTAACATGGGTAACCAACAGCCTAAGACGTTAGTGTCTGGGGCAACCAACAAAATAGATTCCTCCACCACAGGCGGAATGACACAAAGCCATAGAGTGGTGAAGAAGGAGAAAACTTTAGATAAGAAAAGAAGGAGTAGGTTAGAATAGAACAAAACAAAATAAAAACATACAGAGTTAGGAAAATTGGAATAGGTCCAGATAGGTGAAAGCCTACTGATGAGTCCCCATGGGCGGGGACGAAACCGGTTTAGGCGCCCACACAAGAAAAATAAATTAGATAGGATAAAATTTAAAATTAAAAAAGTATATAGGAATATAAAAAATAAAAAATGATAAGAAACTTAGGAAAATAAAAATAAAAATCATTATAGGAAAAATTTAAAATTCGAAAATGATAGGAATTAGATATCTATATTAAGAAAGAAAATTTAGAAAATTAGGTAGAAACTGATTCCAATGCAATGCTAAGAAGGAAAGCAGCATAGGAATCAGCTCCCACGTATAAGACATTACATAGGGACTTCTCAGCTAAGATAGCTGCTGAGAAAGGACCCAATGTCTCATACAAAAACTCCTCAGTTTAAAGAAACAAATACATTACGTATTAAAAAAGAGGAGCGAGGCAACGATTTCGCGAGGAGACACCCATTTGAACTACCCACCTATACACGAGACCCACTATGACTGGTCTCTGATGTTGCGGGTACTCTTATGAGCTATCCAGACGAAAGAATTGCAAGTTCATTACGAACTTTCCCCTACGAGAATCGACGCGGTAACATGGGTAACCAACAGCCTAAGACGTTAGTGTCTGGGGCAACCAACAAAATACATAGGGACTTCTCAGCTAAGATAGCTGCTGAGAAAGGACCCAATGTCTCATACAAAAACTCCTCAGTTTAAAGAAACAAATACATTACGTATTAAAAAAGAGGAGCGAGGCAACGATTTCGCGAGGAGACACCCATTTGAACTACCCACCTATACACGAGACCCACTATGACTGGTCTCTGATGTTGCGGGTACTCTTATGAGCTATCCAGACGAAAGAATTGCAAGTTCATTACGAACTTTCCCCTACGAGAATCGACGCGGTAACATGGGTAACCAACAGCCTAAGACGTTAGTGTCTGGGGCAACCAACAAAATAGAGCCTAAGACGTTAGTGTCTGGGGCAACCAACAAAATAAAAACCATAACACATTATGCAATAGAATACTCATAAACTTAATAAACAGATCCTCCTCTAAAACAATGATGATTACAGAAAATTAACATCATCAACCAAAACAATAAAACATACATGTACAAAATAGATCATAAATAATTTCCCAACACAAAATACATGATTAGTATAACTATAATAAAATACCCAAACCCAAGCATATAAAAGCCTTCTATAATATATGCACCCATGAGATACATACATCATAGAATACAAGATATGAACAAAAATAAAATTATATGCAATAAAACTAGTCTTCAAGCACAACCATTATAGATACAGGATAACTACAAGTGCACGTGCACCCATAATAGATATACCACATGGCCTAATATTGTCACTTGCATATACACCTATTGCACATACACCATGCATGCATCCCAGATCTGAAAAGGAATGCATGGAATGTAACGCCAGGGACATAGGCAATAAAACGAAACCAAAAGATACACACCTCCCATGGTGGACATGCACACACCATACATACACTCCATGTTTGAAAAGGAATGCATGGAATGTAACACCAAGGACACAAGCAATAGAAACGGGTTATGATGTGAATTCAAAAGATACACATCTGTTGATGATTGTTACAAATGCTTATCCCAAAACTAGGTACCTGTGAGCCTGTGTTACGTATGCTTACACCATACACACTATACATGATACATGTACGACATATAGCAAAATATGAGACGACGACAAGGATACACGTAATGAGAACTTAATGACACAAATTAGTCTCAAGATACTCGTGTTCGCGTGCGCCGTGTAAGCATATTGCTCAATATAGATTGCGTGTAGTCAGTTTTTATGAAAATTGTTTCGTATGTTTAATCCGATCACCTCAATGGAATACCAGTGGCATCCTGTGAATTTCATTTATTTTTATGAAAATTGTTTCGTATGTTTAATCCGATCACCTCAATGGAATACCAGTGGCATCCTGTGAATTTCATTTATTTTTATGAAAATTGTTTCGTATGTTTAATCCGATCACCTCAATGGAATACCAGTGGCATCCTGTGAATTTCATTTATTTTTATGAAAATTGTTTCGTATGTTTAATCCGATCACCTCAATGGAATACCAGTGGCATCCTGTGAATTTCATTTATTTTTATGAAAATTGTTTCGTATGTTTAATCCGATCACCTTAATGGAATACCAGTGGCATCCTGTGAATTTCAATTTGCCTATACCGATTTGGTCAATTGTGTGAAATTTTCTGTGATTAAGTTTTAGTTATTGGGTGATTATGGCTACACAATGGGATGCTCATGCTCATATGTTTGTTGAGACAACTTCAATGGAATACCAGTGATATCTTGTGAGTTTCAAATTACCCATATCGAATTGGCCAACTATTGAAAAATCTGATGTGATTAGTTTGGTCAATTCCGGGTGATTGTGTGATGTTTAAAAACCCCCTTCCACCCCTCTTATTATCTGTGTCATATGTACCCCAATTTTAATAAATATCCCTCTTAATAAATATTCCTCTTAATCTTGTATGTTCCCTATGTGTTCCTTTTTTCTCTCTTCATGTTTATTTACCTTTTTTAATAAATATAAAAAATATCCATAACCCCCCGTGTACTAAGTGAATTAGTTAAATTACGACTATAGAATTCACAAAAACAGTACTTCGAGAAAAAAGATAACAATGCATGGAATGGAAGGGTGAGTAATTCGAATATATTATTATAATATCAAATTGAGCATAATTTTATATACGTATATTTTAATAAAAAACAAAATACATTTTTTATATAAAAAAACAAAACATATTTTATATAATTTGCAAAATGCACATTTTCAGCCTCTCCTTAGAGTAAGAAATACGAAAGGGGAGTGAAAGTGTGTATTTTGCAAACACATATTAAGACAAGAAAAAAGCCTACTGATGAGTCCTTAGGGATAAGGACGAAACGCGTATAGGCAACCATTTCTATATATAATTTGATCATATGCAATTTACAGAATAATTTCAAACATAGTAAAATAAAAATGCAATTTACATAATAATTTCAAACACAGTAAAATAAAAATAAAAATAAAATTATGCTTTAATATACCTATATTTTATATTTCACTTAAATTATACCTATATTATATTTGAATTATATTATGTTTAAATTCTAAAATTACCCTCCATTCACCACATGCAATTGTTATCTTTCTCGCTCAAAAAAAAAAAAAAATTATTGTTTGTTTTTTTTCCCTCAAAGAATTACTGTTGTCCCCATCCAAATTAATAGTTAGTTTGTCAGTCAGTCCGTCCGTTCTTATCCCCGAAAACGATCCTAATAACTAAATATAATTACACCCAATTTCACAATTGTCTATCAGAGAGATTCTATCCCAGCCATCAAACAGCAGATATGAATCATGATAATATCCAAAATGGGAACTTGAAGCTCCACCTATCATCACCTCACCTACATACATAATAATATGAATGATAACAACAATACCCAAAATGGAGAACTTTAGACTCCGCCCACCATTACCTCACTCACTAACACAAGATGATGAATAATAAACTATGCCTACTATGCTCAGTCCATTTCACACTAGACTCGCGATTTTACATATTCGATAAACTGAATTTCTCGATAATTTGAAGTTCTCATTGTAAGTACTTGTTAAATTGAAGTACTTGTTAAATTGAAGAAAATGCTAAATTAGAGAAAATGTATTAAAACTCCATACATCTTGATAAATTAAAAGTGGCAATGATTTTCCATTGCTCTATAATTTGGAATATGTTGACTCCAGAGCTCGTTTAAATTGAACTCAAGATAGGTTCAACGTTCTTTAGATCGAACAAAAAATCTTGTTTGCTGTCCCATAAATTGAAATATAGGAATTTTACAAGGCCGAATTCAGAGAAGAGCATTAAAATCCTTACTGCTCCATAAATTGAAATACAGAAATTTTACAAGGCTGAATTCAAAAGAAGAGCACTAAAATTCTTACCGGTCCATGATGCGACATGCACTAACTGAAAATACCATTTCTTCTGAAAATCAAAATTATTGATTGACTTATTTTTAGTTTCTCGTGAAGAGCGAGTTCAAAGAATTTTAATCTAATAAAATCTTACTGCTTCGCTCGCGTCTCCATCTAGGGCTCGCTGCGCTCGTCTATAGATTAACCAAACGACTCATCATCATAAACCGGGACAAATCCTACTCTCAAATAACTCTTGATTAAATGACTCCTTACTATAACCGTGACAAACTCTATACTCTGGAAAATAATAATAACTAAGCAGATTCCAACATGTTAGGCTGGTAATATAATAGCCACAATGGAATCAATCATATAGAAATTCCCTGCGTGTAGGTCACAATTAGTAGCTCTACAGTTAAGAAAACTACTGTAACGCTCGCAGTGTGTGAACCTTACACCCATACTCCGTATTGGTTCTTTTCTTATAATAACAAACCAATATTCCGAATATATATATTCGAACAAGGAGTTAGGTAATTTTTCAATCGAAGATATCTCATTCGTACTTGATCCAGTGGGACTCTTATATGACGCGTCTCGTATTGTGCCTTGGGCTTATGAGATTTTCGGACATTGAAAATTACACGTTCTCAGAGAACATCCCCATCAACCATCAAGAATCCGCGGTGTTAGCATGAGTGACTAGCCCCCCAGACATTAGGTCTGGGTCAAACTAAACTAAATTCTAGAATGGAAATGTGGTGGGGTGGAGAATCAGGATTTTGCCTAATCACAGTGCAAAGATCTGGTTAAATTAGGAGCTTTGCTGTGATAGGCCTAGGAATGGTATCCACCAAAGCACTAACATGAGGTTCTAGAATAAAAATATATTTTATAGTACGAAATTTAAGAATTTTTAGCCAAGAAATTAGAATTGAAATTAGAATCATAATCATATATGAAATAGTTAGCTAGTTAGTTAATCTACTCAATAAAAATAGTCAGCTAGTTAGTTGATCTACTCAATTAAAATTAGTTAGCCATGAAATTTGAAAATTTGAAAATGTTGAATTAGCCATGAAATTTAATGTCAGATAAAATAAGTGGCGCACGGAATACGTGAAAGTTAGAAAAAAGAAAATATAGTAAAGTGTAGGTTAATAAAAAGAAAATATAGTGAAGTGTAGTTTTTTAATAAAAGTGAAGTGTAGTTTGATAAAAGTGAAAGCAGGTTTTTATATAGAGAAGAAAATAGTGCAATTGACACGGGAAACGAATGGATGAACGAGGTGAGTTTGAACAAATTTCCCTAATTTCAATGTAGAAAAACCTACTGAAGAGTCCCGTTGGGCAGGGACGAAACGCGTCTAGGTGCCCATCTAAGTAGTATTTGAATTTGAATTACACATAATGTAAAATTGGAGGATTTGTGGTGAAACACATGTGGTTTTTTCAATTCAAATTTACTGCAGTGCTGATCATGTGTTTTATTACAATCTTTCACATCAATTGCTAATGTATTACAATTTTTACACATAAATTGATTTGGAAACATATATTTCGTTGCACTTTACATATTTTGTTGTGGTTTGCATATTTTATTACAGACAGCCTTGATCATCCAATGTCGTCACCCGTCATGGATTGCAATTTTAGGAGAAATTGTTAGATTAAATTTAACAGTTGAAATACTACATACGCAGGATGATTAGAGTAAATTTAACAGTTGAAAAATAAAAATACATTACATATTTAGGATAGTCGTATTAAACACATTACACATTATATATTTGAAATAATTGGACTAAACTTAAATATTGAAAATATTGAAAGAATTTTTAAAAATAAAGTACACATCACATATGTAGGATAGTGGTAGTGAATTTAACTAATGAAAATATGAAAAACTCCAACATGCTTAGCTAGTAAAAAACAGAAACACAATAGCGGCAATGGAGAAACCTAAGGAAGTCACTGATTGTGTCAAGGGACTGTTTCAGTTAAAGCACCTACTGAACAGTTGGAAGAATCACAATCATACTTATAAATTTCCTCAAGGAATAGGATTAGATAACAACATAGGTAGGACAGAGAGCACTGAACGTGCAGAAAGAGGAAATGATAGGGTGGAGAATCAGGATTTTGCCTAATTGCGGTCTAAGGCGCTAGCTCGACCAAAAGAACATGATCCTTACTGCAATGGGCCTAAGAATGTTATCCACCAAAAAGGTTCTTCACGAACAATACAGGAAGCAAAGAAAGCTTTAAATATAAGAATCCAAGTACCAACACGGTTAACTAGCTAAAAAACAAAGAAATTTGTTAGGATAAAAAAGAGAGAATAATACTTGATACTAATGTTTGCCTGATTCCATTGTAATATTTTTACATTGGAATAAAAATCAGGTTAAATGGACCAATACTAGCGATGTAAATGGTACAACAACTAGGCTGAGTGTGGTTCCCACCTAGATTGTCTGATAATTACTACATCATTACGGCTAGATTGAGATTCATAAAACAAGTGCCGATGGTACATGTAGATACACCTAAATGTATTCTACCGTAGGAGGATTCTTTCTAAAAAACTAAAATCAAATTAGGGTAAAAACTAGCTAGTTAGGATAAGATAGAAAACACGGACATGAACCACACGCAATGAGTCCAAACATATTTTAATAAAAAATTTTATAGAATAGGTGCTATCAACTAGATTAATAGAGAAGTGGATGTAAATAGGAAAATTTGGCTATGAATTACTGAAGTATAACGTAAATCAGAAGGAGAAAATGGTAGGGTGGAGAATCAGGATTTTGACTAATTGCAGTCTAAAGTTCTGGTTAAATTAGGAACTTTGCTGTGATGGGCCTAGGAATGGTATCCACCAAAAAGGTTCTTCACGAACATGACATGAGGAGATGGTAGGGTGGAGAATCAGGATTTTTGACTAATTGCAGTCTAAAGTACTAGCTCAATCTAGAGCAAGAACTTGCTGTGATGGGCCTAGGAATGATATCCACCAAAACAGTTCTTCACGAACATGACATGAAGAAATCTAAGTACCAATAGGAGATTCTAGAATGGAAATGTGGTGGGGTGGAGAATCAGGATTTTGCCTAATCACAGTGCAAAGATCTGGTTAAATTAGGAGCTTTGCTGTGATAGGCCTAGGAATGGTATCCACCAAAGCACTAACATGAGATTCTAGAATAAAAATATATTTTATAGTACGGAAGAAAATTTCGAAATGTAGTAATTTTAGCCAAGAAACTAGAATATAACGTAAATCGGAAGGAGGAGGTGGTAAGGTGGAGACTCAGGATTTTGACTAATTGCAGTCTAAAGTTCTGGTTAAATTCGGAACTTTGCTGTGATGGGCCTAGGAATGGTATCCACCAAAAAGGTTCTTCACGAACATGACATGAGGAGATGGTAGGGTGGAGAATCAGGATTTTTGACTAATTGCAGTCTAAAGTACTAGCTCAATCTAGAGCAAGAACTTGCTGTGATGGGCCTAGGAATGTTATCCACCAAAACAGTTCTTCACGAACATGACATGAAGAAATCTAAGTACCAATAGGAGATTCTAGAATGGAAATGTGGTGGGGTGGAGAATCAGGATTTTGCCTAATCACAGTGCAAAGATCTGGTTAAATTAGGAGCTTTGCTGTGATAGGCCTAGGAATGGTATCCACCAAAGCACTAACATGAGGTTCTAGAATAAAAATATATTTTATAGTACGAAATTTAAGAATTTTTAGCCAAGAAATTAGAATTGAAATTAGAATCATAATCATATATGAAATAGTTAGCTAGTTAGTTAATCTACTCAATAAAAATAGTCAGCTAGTTAGTTGATCTACTCAATTAAAATTAGTTAGCCATGAAATTTGAAAATTTGAAAATGTTGAATTAGCCATGAAATTTAATGTCAGATAAAATAAGTGGCGCACGGAATACGTGAAAGTTAGAAAAAAGAAAATATAGTAAAGTGTAGGTTAATAAAAAGAAAATATAGTGAAGTGTAGTTTTTTAATAAAAGTGAAGTGTAGTTTGATAAAAGTGAAAGCAGGTTTTTATATAGAGAAGAAAATAGTGCAATTGACACGGGAAACGAATGGATGAACGAGGTGAGTTTGAACAAATTTCCCTAATTTCAATGTAGAAAAACCTACTGAAGAGTCCCGTTGGGCAGGGACGAAACGCGTCTAGGTGCCCATCTAAGTAGTATTTGAATTTGAATTACACATAATGTAAAATTGGAGGATTTGTGGTGAAACACATGTGGTTTTTTCAATTCAAATTTACTGCAGTGCTGATCATGTGTTTTATTACAATCTTTCACATCAATTGCTAATGTATTACAATTTTTACACATAAATTGATTTGGAAACATATATTTCGTTGCACTTTACATATTTTGTTGTGGTTTGCATATTTTATTACAGACAGCCTTGATCATCCAATGTCGTCACCCGTCATGGATTGCAATTTTAGGAGAAATTGTTAGATTAAATTTAACAGTTGAAATACTACATACGCAGGATGATTAGAGTAAATTTAACAGTTGAAAAATAAAAATACATTACATATTTAGGATAGTCGTATTAAACACATTACACATTATATATTTGAAATAATTGGACTAAACTTAAATATTGAAAATATTGAAAGAATTTTTAAAAATAAAGTACACATCACATATGTAGGATAGTGGTAGTGAATTTAACTAATGAAAATATGAAAAACTCCAACATGCTTAGCTAGTAAAAAACAGAAACACAATAGCGGCAATGGAGAAACCTAAGGAAGTCACTGATTGTGTCAAGGGACTGTTTCAGTTAAAGCACCTACTGAACAGTTGGAAGAATCACAATCATACTTATAAATTTCCTCAAGGAATAGGATTAGATAACAACATAGGTAGGACAGAGAGCACTGAACGTGCAGAAAGAGGAAATGATAGGGTGGAGAATCAGGATTTTGCCTAATTGCGGTCTAAGGCGCTAGCTCGACCAAAAGAACATGATCCTTACTGCAATGGGCCTAAGAATGTTATCCACCAAAAAGGTTCTTCACGAACAATACAGGAAGCAAAGAAAGCTTTAAATATAAGAATCCAAGTACCAACACGGTTAACTAGCTAAAAAACAAAGAAATTTGTTAGGATAAAAAAGAGAGAATAATACTTGATACTAATGTTTGCCTGATTCCATTGTAATATTTTTACATTGGAATAAAAATCAGGTTAAATGGACCAATACTAGCGATGTAAATGGTACAACAACTAGGCTGAGTGTGGTTCCCACCTAGATTGTCTGATAATTACTACATCATTACGGCTAGATTGAGATTCATAAAACAAGTGCCGATGGTACATGTAGATACACCTAAATGTATTCTACCGTAGGAGGATTCTTTCTAAAAAACTAAAATCAAATTAGGGTAAAAACTAGCTAGTTAGGATAAGATAGAAAACACGGACATGAACCACACGCAATGAGTCCAAACATATTTTAATAAAAAATTTTATAGAATAGGTGCTATCAACTAGATTAATAGAGAAGTGGATGTAAATAGGAAAATTTGGCTATGAATTACTGAAGTATAACGTAAATCAGAAGGAGAAAATGGTAGGGTGGAGAATCAGGATTTTGACTAATTGCAGTCTAAAGTTCTGGTTAAATTAGGAACTTTGCTGTGATGGGCCTAGGAATGGTATCCACCAAAAAGGTTCTTCACGAACATGACATGAGGAGATGGTAGGGTGGAGAATCAGGATTTTTGACTAATTGCAGTCTAAAGTACTAGCTCAATCTAGAGCAAGAACTTGCTGTGATGGGCCTAGGAATGATATCCACCAAAACAGTTCTTCACGAACATGACATGAAGAAATCTAAGTACCAATAGGAGATTCTAGAATGGAAATGTGGTGGGGTGGAGAATCAGGATTTTGCCTAATCACAGTGCAAAGATCTGGTTAAATTAGGAGCTTTGCTGTGATAGGCCTAGGAATGGTATCCACCAAAGCACTAACATGAGATTCTAGAATAAAAATATATTTTATAGTACGGAAGAAAATTTCGAAATGTAGTAATTTTAGCCAAGAAACTAGAATATAACGTAAATCGGAAGGAGGAGGTGGTAAGGTGGAGACTCAGGATTTTGACTAATTGCAGTCTAAAGTTCTGGTTAAATTCGGAACTTTGCTGTGATGGGCCTAGGAATGGTATCCACCAAAAAGGTTCTTCACGAACATGACATGAGGAGATGGTAGGGTGGAGAATCAGGATTTTTGACTAATTGCAGTCTAAAGTACTAGCTCAATCTAGAGCAAGAACTTGCTGTGATGGGCCTAGGAATGTTATCCACCAAAACAGTTCTTCACGAACATGACATGAAGAAATCTAAGTACCAATAGGAGATTCTAGAATGGAAATGTGGTGGGGTGGAGAATCAGGATTTTGCCTAATCACAGTGCAAAGATCTGGTTAAATTAGGAGCTTTGCTGTGATAGGCCTAGGAATGGTATCCACCAAAGCACTAACATGAGGTTCTAGAATAAAAATATATTTTATAGTACGAAATTTAAGAATTTTTAGCCAAGAAATTAGAATTGAAATTAGAATCATAATCATATATGAAATAGTTAGCTAGTTAGTTAATCTACTCAATAAAAATAGTCAGCTAGTTAGTTGATCTACTCAATTAAAATTAGTTAGCCATGAAATTTGAAAATTTGAAAATGTTGAATTAGCCATGAAATTTAATGTCAGATAAAATAAGTGGCGCACGGAATACGTGAAAGTTAGAAAAAAGAAAATATAGTAAAGTGTAGGTTAATAAAAAGAAAATATAGTGAAGTGTAGTTTTTTAATAAAAGTGAAGTGTAGTTTGATAAAAGTGAAAGCAGGTTTTTATATAGAGAAGAAAATAGTGCAATTGACACGGGAAACGAATGGATGAACGAGGTGAGTTTGAACAAATTTCCCTAATTTCAATGTAGAAAAACCTACTGAAGAGTCCCGTTGGGCAGGGACGAAACGCGTCTAGGTGCCCATCTAAGTAGTATTTGAATTTGAATTACACATAATGTAAAATTGGAGGATTTGTGGTGAAACACATGTGGTTTTTTCAATTCAAATTTACTGCAGTGCTGATCATGTGTTTTATTACAATCTTTCACATCAATTGCTAATGTATTACAATTTTTACACATAAATTGATTTGGAAACATATATTTCGTTGCACTTTACATATTTTGTTGTGGTTTGCATATTTTATTACAGACAGCCTTGATCATCCAATGTCGTCACCCGTCATGGATTGCAATTTTAGGAGAAATTGTTAGATTAAATTTAACAGTTGAAATACTACATACGCAGGATGATTAGAGTAAATTTAACAGTTGAAAAATAAAAATACATTACATATTTAGGATAGTCGTATTAAACACATTACACATTATATATTTGAAATAATTGGACTAAACTTAAATATTGAAAATATTGAAAGAATTTTTAAAAATAAAGTACACATCACATATGTAGGATAGTGGTAGTGAATTTAACTAATGAAAATATGAAAAACTCCAACATGCTTAGCTAGTAAAAAACAGAAACACAATAGCGGCAATGGAGAAACCTAAGGAAGTCACTGATTGTGTCAAGGGACTGTTTCAGTTAAAGCACCTACTGAACAGTTGGAAGAATCACAATCATACTTATAAATTTCCTCAAGGAATAGGATTAGATAACAACATAGGTAGGACAGAGAGCACTGAACGTGCAGAAAGAGGAAATGATAGGGTGGAGAATCAGGATTTTGCCTAATTGCGGTCTAAGGCGCTAGCTCGACCAAAAGAACATGATCCTTACTGCAATGGGCCTAAGAATGTTATCCACCAAAAAGGTTCTTCACGAACAATACAGGAAGCAAAGAAAGCTTTAAATATAAGAATCCAAGTACCAACACGGTTAACTAGCTAAAAAACAAAGAAATTTGTTAGGATAAAAAAGAGAGAATAATACTTGATACTAATGTTTGCCTGATTCCATTGTAATATTTTTACATTGGAATAAAAATCAGGTTAAATGGACCAATACTAGCGATGTAAATGGTACAACAACTAGGCTGAGTGTGGTTCCCACCTAGATTGTCTGATAATTACTACATCATTACGGCTAGATTGAGATTCATAAAACAAGTGCCGATGGTACATGTAGATACACCTAAATGTATTCTACCGTAGGAGGATTCTTTCTAAAAAACTAAAATCAAATTAGGGTAAAAACTAGCTAGTTAGGATAAGATAGAAAACACGGACATGAACCACACGCAATGAGTCCAAACATATTTTAATAAAAAATTTTATAGAATAGGTGCTATCAACTAGATTAATAGAGAAGTGGATGTAAATAGGAAAATTTGGCTATGAATTACTGAAGTATAACGTAAATCAGAAGGAGAAAATGGTAGGGTGGAGAATCAGGATTTTGACTAATTGCAGTCTAAAGTTCTGGTTAAATTAGGAACTTTGCTGTGATGGGCCTAGGAATGGTATCCACCAAAAAGGTTCTTCACGAACATGACATGAGGAGATGGTAGGGTGGAGAATCAGGATTTTTGACTAATTGCAGTCTAAAGTACTAGCTCAATCTAGAGCAAGAACTTGCTGTGATGGGCCTAGGAATGATATCCACCAAAACAGTTCTTCACGAACATGACATGAAGAAATCTAAGTACCAATAGGAGATTCTAGAATGGAAATGTGGTGGGGTGGAGAATCAGGATTTTGCCTAATCACAGTGCAAAGATCTGGTTAAATTAGGAGCTTTGCTGTGATAGGCCTAGGAATGGTATCCACCAAAGCACTAACATGAGATTCTAGAATAAAAATATATTTTATAGTACGGAAGAAAATTTCGAAATGTAGTAATTTTAGCCAAGAAACTAGAATATAACGTAAATCGGAAGGAGGAGGTGGTAAGGTGGAGACTCAGGATTTTGACTAATTGCAGTCTAAAGTTCTGGTTAAATTCGGAACTTTGCTGTGATGGGCCTAGGAATGGTATCCACCAAAAAGGTTCTTCACGAACATGACATGAGGAGATGGTAGGGTGGAGAATCAGGATTTTTGACTAATTGCAGTCTAAAGTACTAGCTCAATCTAGAGCAAGAACTTGCTGTGATGGGCCTAGGAATGTTATCCACCAAAACAGTTCTTCACGAACATGACATGAAGAAATCTAAGTACCAATAGGAGATTCTAGAATGGAAATGTGGTGGGGTGGAGAATCAGGATTTTGCCTAATCACAGTGCAAAGATCTGGTTAAATTAGGAGCTTTGCTGTGATAGGCCTAGGAATGGTATCCACCAAAGCACTAACATGAGGTTCTAGAATAAAAATATATTTTATAGTACGAAATTTAAGAATTTTTAGCCAAGAAATTAGAATTGAAATTAGAATCATAATCATATATGAAATAGTTAGCTAGTTAGTTAATCTACTCAATAAAAATAGTCAGCTAGTTAGTTGATCTACTCAATTAAAATTAGTTAGCCATGAAATTTGAAAATTTGAAAATGTTGAATTAGCCATGAAATTTAATGTCAGATAAAATAAGTGGCGCACGGAATACGTGAAAGTTAGAAAAAAGAAAATATAGTAAAGTGTAGGTTAATAAAAAGAAAATATAGTGAAGTGTAGTTTTTTAATAAAAGTGAAGTGTAGTTTGATAAAAGTGAAAGCAGGTTTTTATATAGAGAAGAAAATAGTGCAATTGACACGGGAAACGAATGGATGAACGAGGTGAGTTTGAACAAATTTCCCTAATTTCAATGTAGAAAAACCTACTGAAGAGTCCCGTTGGGCAGGGACGAAACGCGTCTAGGTGCCCATCTAAGTAGTATTTGAATTTGAATTACACATAATGTAAAATTGGAGGATTTGTGGTGAAACACATGTGGTTTTTTCAATTCAAATTTACTGCAGTGCTGATCATGTGTTTTATTACAATCTTTCACATCAATTGCTAATGTATTACAATTTTTACACATAAATTGATTTGGAAACATATATTTCGTTGCACTTTACATATTTTGTTGTGGTTTGCATATTTTATTACAGACAGCCTTGATCATCCAATGTCGTCACCCGTCATGGATTGCAATTTTAGGAGAAATTGTTAGATTAAATTTAACAGTTGAAATACTACATACGCAGGATGATTAGAGTAAATTTAACAGTTGAAAAATAAAAATACATTACATATTTAGGATAGTCGTATTAAACACATTACACATTATATATTTGAAATAATTGGACTAAACTTAAATATTGAAAATATTGAAAGAATTTTTAAAAATAAAGTACACATCACATATGTAGGATAGTGGTAGTGAATTTAACTAATGAAAATATGAAAAACTCCAACATGCTTAGCTAGTAAAAAACAGAAACACAATAGCGGCAATGGAGAAACCTAAGGAAGTCACTGATTGTGTCAAGGGACTGTTTCAGTTAAAGCACCTACTGAACAGTTGGAAGAATCACAATCATACTTATAAATTTCCTCAAGGAATAGGATTAGATAACAACATAGGTAGGACAGAGAGCACTGAACGTGCAGAAAGAGGAAATGATAGGGTGGAGAATCAGGATTTTGCCTAATTGCGGTCTAAGGCGCTAGCTCGACCAAAAGAACATGATCCTTACTGCAATGGGCCTAAGAATGTTATCCACCAAAAAGGTTCTTCACGAACAATACAGGAAGCAAAGAAAGCTTTAAATATAAGAATCCAAGTACCAACACGGTTAACTAGCTAAAAAACAAAGAAATTTGTTAGGATAAAAAAGAGAGAATAATACTTGATACTAATGTTTGCCTGATTCCATTGTAATATTTTTACATTGGAATAAAAATCAGGTTAAATGGACCAATACTAGCGATGTAAATGGTACAACAACTAGGCTGAGTGTGGTTCCCACCTAGATTGTCTGATAATTACTACATCATTACGGCTAGATTGAGATTCATAAAACAAGTGCCGATGGTACATGTAGATACACCTAAATGTATTCTACCGTAGGAGGATTCTTTCTAAAAAACTAAAATCAAATTAGGGTAAAAACTAGCTAGTTAGGATAAGATAGAAAACACGGACATGAACCACACGCAATGAGTCCAAACATATTTTAATAAAAAATTTTATAGAATAGGTGCTATCAACTAGATTAATAGAGAAGTGGATGTAAATAGGAAAATTTGGCTATGAATTACTGAAGTATAACGTAAATCAGAAGGAGAAAATGGTAGGGTGGAGAATCAGGATTTTGACTAATTGCAGTCTAAAGTTCTGGTTAAATTAGGAACTTTGCTGTGATGGGCCTAGGAATGGTATCCACCAAAAAGGTTCTTCACGAACATGACATGAGGAGATGGTAGGGTGGAGAATCAGGATTTTTGACTAATTGCAGTCTAAAGTACTAGCTCAATCTAGAGCAAGAACTTGCTGTGATGGGCCTAGGAATGATATCCACCAAAACAGTTCTTCACGAACATGACATGAAGAAATCTAAGTACCAATAGGAGATTCTAGAATGGAAATGTGGTGGGGTGGAGAATCAGGATTTTGCCTAATCACAGTGCAAAGATCTGGTTAAATTAGGAGCTTTGCTGTGATAGGCCTAGGAATGGTATCCACCAAAGCACTAACATGAGATTCTAGAATAAAAATATATTTTATAGTACGGAAGAAAATTTCGAAATGTAGTAATTTTAGCCAAGAAACTAGAATATAACGTAAATCGGAAGGAGGAGGTGGTAAGGTGGAGACTCAGGATTTTGACTAATTGCAGTCTAAAGTTCTGGTTAAATTCGGAACTTTGCTGTGATGGGCCTAGGAATGGTATCCACCAAAAAGGTTCTTCACGAACATGACATGAGGAGATGGTAGGGTGGAGAATCAGGATTTTTGACTAATTGCAGTCTAAAGTACTAGCTCAATCTAGAGCAAGAACTTGCTGTGATGGGCCTAGGAATGTTATCCACCAAAACAGTTCTTCACGAACATGACATGAAGAAATCTAAGTACCAATAGGAGATTCTAGAATGGAAATGTGGTGGGGTGGAGAATCAGGATTTTGCCTAATCACAGTGCAAAGATCTGGTTAAATTAGGAGCTTTGCTGTGATAGGCCTAGGAATGGTATCCACCAAAGCACTAACATGAGGTTCTAGAATAAAAATATATTTTATAGTACGAAATTTAAGAATTTTTAGCCAAGAAATTAGAATTGAAATTAGAATCATAATCATATATGAAATAGTTAGCTAGTTAGTTAATCTACTCAATAAAAATAGTCAGCTAGTTAGTTGATCTACTCAATTAAAATTAGTTAGCCATGAAATTTGAAAATTTGAAAATGTTGAATTAGCCATGAAATTTAATGTCAGATAAAATAAGTGGCGCACGGAATACGTGAAAGTTAGAAAAAAGAAAATATAGTAAAGTGTAGGTTAATAAAAAGAAAATATAGTGAAGTGTAGTTTTTTAATAAAAGTGAAGTGTAGTTTGATAAAAGTGAAAGCAGGTTTTTATATAGAGAAGAAAATAGTGCAATTGACACGGGAAACGAATGGATGAACGAGGTGAGTTTGAACAAATTTCCCTAATTTCAATGTAGAAAAACCTACTGAAGAGTCCCGTTGGGCAGGGACGAAACGCGTCTAGGTGCCCATCTAAGTAGTATTTGAATTTGAATTACACATAATGTAAAATTGGAGGATTTGTGGTGAAACACATGTGGTTTTTTCAATTCAAATTTACTGCAGTGCTGATCATGTGTTTTATTACAATCTTTCACATCAATTGCTAATGTATTACAATTTTTACACATAAATTGATTTGGAAACATATATTTCGTTGCACTTTACATATTTTGTTGTGGTTTGCATATTTTATTACAGACAGCCTTGATCATCCAATGTCGTCACCCGTCATGGATTGCAATTTTAGGAGAAATTGTTAGATTAAATTTAACAGTTGAAATACTACATACGCAGGATGATTAGAGTAAATTTAACAGTTGAAAAATAAAAATACATTACATATTTAGGATAGTCGTATTAAACACATTACACATTATATATTTGAAATAATTGGACTAAACTTAAATATTGAAAATATTGAAAGAATTTTTAAAAATAAAGTACACATCACATATGTAGGATAGTGGTAGTGAATTTAACTAATGAAAATATGAAAAACTCCAACATGCTTAGCTAGTAAAAAACAGAAACACAATAGCGGCAATGGAGAAACCTAAGGAAGTCACTGATTGTGTCAAGGGACTGTTTCAGTTAAAGCACCTACTGAACAGTTGGAAGAATCACAATCATACTTATAAATTTCCTCAAGGAATAGGATTAGATAACAACATAGGTAGGACAGAGAGCACTGAACGTGCAGAAAGAGGAAATGATAGGGTGGAGAATCAGGATTTTGCCTAATTGCGGTCTAAGGCGCTAGCTCGACCAAAAGAACATGATCCTTACTGCAATGGGCCTAAGAATGTTATCCACCAAAAAGGTTCTTCACGAACAATACAGGAAGCAAAGAAAGCTTTAAATATAAGAATCCAAGTACCAACACGGTTAACTAGCTAAAAAACAAAGAAATTTGTTAGGATAAAAAAGAGAGAATAATACTTGATACTAATGTTTGCCTGATTCCATTGTAATATTTTTACATTGGAATAAAAATCAGGTTAAATGGACCAATACTAGCGATGTAAATGGTACAACAACTAGGCTGAGTGTGGTTCCCACCTAGATTGTCTGATAATTACTACATCATTACGGCTAGATTGAGATTCATAAAACAAGTGCCGATGGTACATGTAGATACACCTAAATGTATTCTACCGTAGGAGGATTCTTTCTAAAAAACTAAAATCAAATTAGGGTAAAAACTAGCTAGTTAGGATAAGATAGAAAACACGGACATGAACCACACGCAATGAGTCCAAACATATTTTAATAAAAAATTTTATAGAATAGGTGCTATCAACTAGATTAATAGAGAAGTGGATGTAAATAGGAAAATTTGGCTATGAATTACTGAAGTATAACGTAAATCAGAAGGAGAAAATGGTAGGGTGGAGAATCAGGATTTTGACTAATTGCAGTCTAAAGTTCTGGTTAAATTAGGAACTTTGCTGTGATGGGCCTAGGAATGGTATCCACCAAAAAGGTTCTTCACGAACATGACATGAGGAGATGGTAGGGTGGAGAATCAGGATTTTTGACTAATTGCAGTCTAAAGTACTAGCTCAATCTAGAGCAAGAACTTGCTGTGATGGGCCTAGGAATGATATCCACCAAAACAGTTCTTCACGAACATGACATGAAGAAATCTAAGTACCAATAGGAGATTCTAGAATGGAAATGTGGTGGGGTGGAGAATCAGGATTTTGCCTAATCACAGTGCAAAGATCTGGTTAAATTAGGAGCTTTGCTGTGATAGGCCTAGGAATGGTATCCACCAAAGCACTAACATGAGATTCTAGAATAAAAATATATTTTATAGTACGGAAGAAAATTTCGAAATGTAGTAATTTTAGCCAAGAAACTAGAATATAACGTAAATCGGAAGGAGGAGGTGGTAAGGTGGAGACTCAGGATTTTGACTAATTGCAGTCTAAAGTTCTGGTTAAATTCGGAACTTTGCTGTGATGGGCCTAGGAATGGTATCCACCAAAAAGGTTCTTCACGAACATGACATGAGGAGATGGTAGGGTGGAGAATCAGGATTTTTGACTAATTGCAGTCTAAAGTACTAGCTCAATCTAGAGCAAGAACTTGCTGTGATGGGCCTAGGAATGTTATCCACCAAAACAGTTCTTCACGAACATGACATGAAGAAATCTAAGTACCAATAGGAGATTCTAGAATGGAAATGTGGTGGGGTGGAGAATCAGGATTTTGCCTAATCACAGTGCAAAGATCTGGTTAAATTAGGAGCTTTGCTGTGATAGGCCTAGGAATGGTATCCACCAAAGCACTAACATGAGGTTCTAGAATAAAAATATATTTTATAGTACGAAATTTAAGAATTTTTAGCCAAGAAATTAGAATTGAAATTAGAATCATAATCATATATGAAATAGTTAGCTAGTTAGTTAATCTACTCAATAAAAATAGTCAGCTAGTTAGTTGATCTACTCAATTAAAATTAGTTAGCCATGAAATTTGAAAATTTGAAAATGTTGAATTAGCCATGAAATTTAATGTCAGATAAAATAAGTGGCGCACGGAATACGTGAAAGTTAGAAAAAAGAAAATATAGTAAAGTGTAGGTTAATAAAAAGAAAATATAGTGAAGTGTAGTTTTTTAATAAAAGTGAAGTGTAGTTTGATAAAAGTGAAAGCAGGTTTTTATATAGAGAAGAAAATAGTGCAATTGACACGGGAAACGAATGGATGAACGAGGTGAGTTTGAACAAATTTCCCTAATTTCAATGTAGAAAAACCTACTGAAGAGTCCCGTTGGGCAGGGACGAAACGCGTCTAGGTGCCCATCTAAGTAGTATTTGAATTTGAATTACACATAATGTAAAATTGGAGGATTTGTGGTGAAACACATGTGGTTTTTTCAATTCAAATTTACTGCAGTGCTGATCATGTGTTTTATTACAATCTTTCACATCAATTGCTAATGTATTACAATTTTTACACATAAATTGATTTGGAAACATATATTTCGTTGCACTTTACATATTTTGTTGTGGTTTGCATATTTTATTACAGACAGCCTTGATCATCCAATGTCGTCACCCGTCATGGATTGCAATTTTAGGAGAAATTGTTAGATTAAATTTAACAGTTGAAATACTACATACGCAGGATGATTAGAGTAAATTTAACAGTTGAAAAATAAAAATACATTACATATTTAGGATAGTCGTATTAAACACATTACACATTATATATTTGAAATAATTGGACTAAACTTAAATATTGAAAATATTGAAAGAATTTTTAAAAATAAAGTACACATCACATATGTAGGATAGTGGTAGTGAATTTAACTAATGAAAATATGAAAAACTCCAACATGCTTAGCTAGTAAAAAACAGAAACACAATAGCGGCAATGGAGAAACCTAAGGAAGTCACTGATTGTGTCAAGGGACTGTTTCAGTTAAAGCACCTACTGAACAGTTGGAAGAATCACAATCATACTTATAAATTTCCTCAAGGAATAGGATTAGATAACAACATAGGTAGGACAGAGAGCACTGAACGTGCAGAAAGAGGAAATGATAGGGTGGAGAATCAGGATTTTGCCTAATTGCGGTCTAAGGCGCTAGCTCGACCAAAAGAACATGATCCTTACTGCAATGGGCCTAAGAATGTTATCCACCAAAAAGGTTCTTCACGAACAATACAGGAAGCAAAGAAAGCTTTAAATATAAGAATCCAAGTACCAACACGGTTAACTAGCTAAAAAACAAAGAAATTTGTTAGGATAAAAAAGAGAGAATAATACTTGATACTAATGTTTGCCTGATTCCATTGTAATATTTTTACATTGGAATAAAAATCAGGTTAAATGGACCAATACTAGCGATGTAAATGGTACAACAACTAGGCTGAGTGTGGTTCCCACCTAGATTGTCTGATAATTACTACATCATTACGGCTAGATTGAGATTCATAAAACAAGTGCCGATGGTACATGTAGATACACCTAAATGTATTCTACCGTAGGAGGATTCTTTCTAAAAAACTAATACATAGGACACGAACCACACGAAAGATGTCCACTAAAACATAAATTAAAATCTATTAAGAAGGAGGAGGTGGTAGGGTGGAGACTCAGGATTTTGACTAATTGCAGTCTAAAGTTCTGGTTAAATTAGGAACTTTGCTGTGATGGGCCTAGGAATGGTATCCACCAAAAAGGTTCTTCACGAACATGACATGAGGAGATGGTAGGGTGGAGAATCAGGATTTTTGACTAATTGCAGTCTAAAGTACTAGCTCAATCTAGAGCAAGAACTTGCTGTGATGGGCCTAGGAATGATATCCACCAAAACAGTTCTTCACGAACATGACATGAAGAAATCTAAGTACCAATAGGAGATTCTAGAATGGAAATGTGGTGGGGTGGAGAATCAGGATTTTGCCTAATCACAGTGCAAAGATCTGGTTAAATTAGGAGCTTTGCTGTGATAGGCCTAGGAATGGTATCCACCAAAGCACTAACATGAGATTCTAGAATAAAAATATATTTTATAGTACGGAAGAAAATTTCGAAATGTAGTAATTTTAGCCAAGAAACTAGAATATAACGTAAATCGGAAGGAGGAGGTGGTAAGGTGGAGACTCAGGATTTTGACTAATTGCAGTCTAAAGTTCTGGTTAAATTCGGAACTTTGCTGTGATGGGCCTAGGAATGGTATCCACCAAAAAGGTTCTTCACGAACATGACATGAGGAGATGGTAGGGTGGAGAATCAGGATTTTTGACTAATTGCAGTCTAAAGTACTAGCTCAATCTAGAGCAAGAACTTGCTGTGATGGGCCTAGGAATGTTATCCACCAAAACAGTTCTTCACGAACATGACATGAAGAAATCTAAGTACCAATAGGAGATTCTAGAATGGAAATGTGGTGGGGTGGAGAATCAGGATTTTGCCTAATCACAGTGCAAAGATCTGGTTAAATTAGGAGCTTTGCTGTGATAGGCCTAGGAATGGTATCCACCAAAGCACTAACATGAGATTCTAGAATAAAAATATATTTTATAGTACGAAATTTAAGAATTTTTAGCCAAGAAATTAGAATTGAAATTAGAATCATAATCATATATGAAATAGTTAGCTAGTTAGTTAATCTACTCAATAAAAATAGTCAGCTAGTTAGTTGATCTACTCAATTAAAATTAGTTAGCCATGAAATTTGAAAATTTGAAAATGTTGAATTAGCCATGAAATTTAATGTCAGATAAAATAAGTGGCGCACGGAATACGTGAAAGTTAGAAAAAAGAAAATATAGTAAAGTGTAGGTTAATAAAAAGAAAATATAGTGAAGTGTAGTTTTTTAATAAAAGTGAAGTGTAGTTTGATAAAAGTGAAAGCAGGTTTTTATATAGAGAAGAAAATAGTGCAATTGACACGGGAAACGAATGGATGAACGAGGTGAGTTTGAACAAATTTCCCTAATTTCAATGTAGAAAAACCTACTGAAGAGTCCCGTTGGGCAGGGACGAAACGCGTCTAGGTGCCCATCTAAGTAATATTTGAATTATACATAATATAAAATTGGAAGATTTGTGGTGAAACACATGTGGCTTTTTCAATTCAAATTTACTGCAGTACTGATCATGTGTTTTGTCACAATCTTTCACATCAATTGCTAATATATTGCAAATTTTCTCACATAAATTGATTTGGAATCATATATTTCGTTGCATTTTACATATTTTGTGGTAGTTTACATATTTTATTACAGACAGCCTTGATCATCCAATGTCGTCACCCGTCATGGATTGCAATTTTAGGAGAAATAGTTAGATTAAATTTAACAAGTTGAAATACTACATACGCAGGATGATTAGAGTAAATTTAGCAGTTGAAAAATAAAAATGCATTACATATTTAGGATAGTCGTATTAAACACATTACACATTACATATTTGAAATAATTGGACCAAATTTAAATATTAGAAATATTGAAAGAATTTTGAAAAATAAAGTACATATCACATATGTAGGATAGTGTTAGTGAATTTAACTAATGAATATATGAAAAATAGATTGAGCATTCAAATTAGATAGATTAAACTTAATTACTAAATAAAATAGTCTCCAACATGCTTAGCTAGTAAAAAACAGAAACACAATAGCGGCAATGGAGAAATACACCCAAGGAAGTCACTGATTGTGTCAAGGGACTGTTTTAGTAAAAGCACCTACTGAACAGTTGGAAGAATCACAATCATACACAAAAGTTTCCTCAAGGAATAGGATTAGATAACAACATAGGTAGGACAGAGAACACTGAACGTGCAAAAAGAGGAAACGGTAGGGTGGAGAATCAGGATTTTGCCTAATTGCGGTCTAAGGCGCTAGCTCGACCAAAAGAACATGATCCTTACTGCAATGGGCCTAAGAATGTTATCCACCAAAAAGGTTCTTCACGAACATGACACGAAGAAATCCAGTACTAACATGAGATTCTGGCATAAAAAATATAGGTTTATTTTTAAAAAAGTAAGAAAGATATTACTGTTTGCCTGGTACCTTGTAATAATTATACATGGAAGAAACGTCAGGTTAAAGAGAGTTGAAACTAATGATGTAATAAGTTACCTGGGTTGAGTGTGGTTCCCACCCAGAATGTTAACAAAATAGGTTTCCGACTCCAAAAACAAGACTCAATGGTACATGTAGATGCACCTAAATGCATTCTACCGTAGGAGGATTTCTATACAAAACAGGGAGAATAAATATAGAAATATAGAAATACAAATAAACAAATACATAGGACACGAACCACACGAAAGATGTCCACTAAAACATAAATTAAAATCTATTAAGAAGGAGGAGGTGGTAGGGTGGAGACTCAGGATTTTGACTAATTGCAGTCTAAAGTTCTGGTTAAATTAGGAACTTTGCTGTGATGGGCCTAGGAATGGTATCCACCAAAAAGGTTCTTCACGAACATGACATGAGGAGATGGTAGGGTGGAGAATCAGGATTTTTGACTAATTGCAGTCTAAAGTACTAGCTCAATCTAGAGCAAGAACTTGCTGTGATGGGCCTAGGAATGATATCCACCAAAACAGTTCTTCACGAACATGACATGAAGAAATCTAAGTACCAATAGGAGATTCTAGAATGGAAATGTGGTGGGGTGGAGAATCAGGATTTTGCCTAATCACAGTGCAAAGATCTGGTTAAATTAGGAGCTTTGCTGTGATAGGCCTAGGAATGGTATCCACCAAAGCACTAACATGAGATTCTAGAATAAAAATATATTTTATAGTACGGAAGAAAATTTCGAAATGTAGTAATTTTAGCCAAGAAACTAGAATATAACGTAAATCGGAAGGAGGAGGTGGTAAGGTGGAGACTCAGGATTTTGACTAATTGCAGTCTAAAGTTCTGGTTAAATTCGGAACTTTGCTGTGATGGGCCTAGGAATGGTATCCACCAAAAAGGTTCTTCACGAACATGACATGAGGAGATGGTAGGGTGGAGAATCAGGATTTTTGACTAATTGCAGTCTAAAGTACTAGCTCAATCTAGAGCAAGAACTTGCTGTGATGGGCCTAGGAATGTTATCCACCAAAACAGTTCTTCACGAACATGACATGAAGAAATCTAAGTACCAATAGGAGATTCTAGAATGGAAATGTGGTGGGGTGGAGAATCAGGATTTTGCCTAATCACAGTGCAAAGATCTGGTTAAATTAGGAGCTTTGCTGTGATAGGCCTAGGAATGGTATCCACCAAAGCACTAACATGAGATTCTAGAATAAAAATATATTTTATAGTACGAAATTTAAGAATTTTTAGCCAAGAAATTAGAATTGAAATTAGAATCATAATCATATATGAAATAGTTAGCTAGTTAGTTAATCTACTCAATAAAAATAGTCAGCTAGTTAGTTGATCTACTCAATTAAAATTAGTTAGCCATGAAATTTGAAAATTTGAAAATGTTGAATTAGCCATGAAATTTAATGTCAGATAAAATAAGTGGCGCACGGAATACGTGAAAGTTAGAAAAAAGAAAATATAGTAAAGTGTAGGTTAATAAAAAGAAAATATAGTGAAGTGTAGTTTTTTAATAAAAGTGAAGTGTAGTTTGATAAAAGTGAAAGCAGGTTTTTATATAGAGAAGAAAATAGTGCAATTGACACGGGAAACGAATGGATGAACGAGGTGAGTTTGAACAAATTTCCCTAATTTCAATGTAGAAAAACCTACTGAAGAGTCCCGTTGGGCAGGGACGAAACGCGTCTAGGTGCCCATCTAAGTAATATTTGAATTATACATAATATAAAATTGGAAGATTTGTGGTGAAACACATGTGGCTTTTTCAATTCAAATTTACTGCAGTACTGATCATGTGTTTTGTCACAATCTTTCACATCAATTGCTAATATATTGCAAATTTTCTCACATAAATTGATTTGGAATCATATATTTCGTTGCATTTTACATATTTTGTGGTAGTTTACATATTTTATTACAGACAGCCTTGATCATCCAATGTCGTCACCCGTCATGGATTGCAATTTTAGGAGAAATAGTTAGATTAAATTTAACAAGTTGAAATACTACATACGCAGGATGATTAGAGTAAATTTAGCAGTTGAAAAATAAAAATGCATTACATATTTAGGATAGTCGTATTAAACACATTACACATTACATATTTGAAATAATTGGACCAAATTTAAATATTAGAAATATTGAAAGAATTTTGAAAAATAAAGTACATATCACATATGTAGGATAGTGTTAGTGAATTTAACTAATGAATATATGAAAAATAGATTGAGCATTCAAATTAGATAGATTAAACTTAATTACTAAATAAAATAGTCTCCAACATGCTTAGCTAGTAAAAAACAGAAACACAATAGCGGCAATGGAGAAATACACCCAAGGAAGTCACTGATTGTGTCAAGGGACTGTTTTAGTAAAAGCACCTACTGAACAGTTGGAAGAATCACAATCATACACAAAAGTTTCCTCAAGGAATAGGATTAGATAACAACATAGGTAGGACAGAGAACACTGAACGTGCAAAAAGAGGAAACGGTAGGGTGGAGAATCAGGATTTTGCCTAATTGCGGTCTAAGGCGCTAGCTCGACCAAAAGAACATGATCCTTACTGCAATGGGCCTAAGAATGTTATCCACCAAAAAGGTTCTTCACGAACATGACACGAAGAAATCCAGTACTAACATGAGATTCTGGCATAAAAAATATAGGTTTATTTTTAAAAAAGTAAGAAAGATATTACTGTTTGCCTGGTACCTTGTAATAATTATACATGGAAGAAACGTCAGGTTAAAGAGAGTTGAAACTAATGATGTAATAAGTTACCTGGGTTGAGTGTGGTTCCCACCCAGAATGTTAACAAAATAGGTTTCCGACTCCAAAAACAAGACTCAATGGTACATGTAGATGCACCTAAATGCATTCTACCGTAGGAGGATTTCTATACAAAACAGGGAGAATAAATATAGAAATATAGAAATACAAATAAACAAATACATAGGACACGAACCACACGAAAGATGTCCACTAAAACATAAATTAAAATCTATTAAGAAGGAGGAGGTGGTAGGGTGGAGACTCAGGATTTTGACTAATTGCAGTCTAAAGTTCTGGTTAAATTAGGAACTTTGCTGTGATGGGCCTAGGAATGGTATCCACCAAAAAGGTTCTTCACGAACATGACATGAGGAGATGGTAGGGTGGAGAATCAGGATTTTTGACTAATTGCAGTCTAAAGTACTAGCTCAATCTAGAGCAAGAACTTGCTGTGATGGGCCTAGGAATGATATCCACCAAAACAGTTCTTCACGAACATGACATGAAGAAATCTAAGTACCAATAGGAGATTCTAGAATGGAAATGTGGTGGGGTGGAGAATCAGGATTTTGCCTAATCACAGTGCAAAGATCTGGTTAAATTAGGAGCTTTGCTGTGATAGGCCTAGGAATGGTATCCACCAAAGCACTAACATGAGATTCTAGAATAAAAATATATTTTATAGTACGGAAGAAAATTTCGAAATGTAGTAATTTTAGCCAAGAAACTAGAATATAACGTAAATCGGAAGGAGGAGGTGGTAAGGTGGAGACTCAGGATTTTGACTAATTGCAGTCTAAAGTTCTGGTTAAATTCGGAACTTTGCTGTGATGGGCCTAGGAATGGTATCCACCAAAAAGGTTCTTCACGAACATGACATGAGGAGATGGTAGGGTGGAGAATCAGGATTTTTGACTAATTGCAGTCTAAAGTACTAGCTCAATCTAGAGCAAGAACTTGCTGTGATGGGCCTAGGAATGTTATCCACCAAAACAGTTCTTCACGAACATGACATGAAGAAATCTAAGTACCAATAGGAGATTCTAGAATGGAAATGTGGTGGGGTGGAGAATCAGGATTTTGCCTAATCACAGTGCAAAGATCTGGTTAAATTAGGAGCTTTGCTGTGATAGGCCTAGGAATGGTATCCACCAAAGCACTAACATGAGATTCTAGAATAAAAATATATTTTATAGTACGAAATTTAAGAATTTTTAGCCAAGAAATTAGAATTGAAATTAGAATCATAATCATATATGAAATAGTTAGCTAGTTAGTTAATCTACTCAATAAAAATAGTCAGCTAGTTAGTTGATCTACTCAATTAAAATTAGTTAGCCATGAAATTTGAAAATTTGAAAATGTTGAATTAGCCATGAAATTTAATGTCAGATAAAATAAGTGGCGCACGGAATACGTGAAAGTTAGAAAAAAGAAAATATAGTAAAGTGTAGGTTAATAAAAAGAAAATATAGTGAAGTGTAGTTTTTTAATAAAAGTGAAGTGTAGTTTGATAAAAGTGAAAGCAGGTTTTTATATAGAGAAGAAAATAGTGCAATTGACACGGGAAACGAATGGATGAACGAGGTGAGTTTGAACAAATTTCCCTAATTTCAATGTAGAAAAACCTACTGAAGAGTCCCGTTGGGCAGGGACGAAACGCGTCTAGGTGCCCATCTAAGTAATATTTGAATTATACATAATATAAAATTGGAAGATTTGTGGTGAAACACATGTGGCTTTTTCAATTCAAATTTACTGCAGTACTGATCATGTGTTTTGTCACAATCTTTCACATCAATTGCTAATATATTGCAAATTTTCTCACATAAATTGATTTGGAATCATATATTTCGTTGCATTTTACATATTTTGTGGTAGTTTACATATTTTATTACAGACAGCCTTGATCATCCAATGTCGTCACCCGTCATGGATTGCAATTTTAGGAGAAATAGTTAGATTAAATTTAACAAGTTGAAATACTACATACGCAGGATGATTAGAGTAAATTTAGCAGTTGAAAAATAAAAATGCATTACATATTTAGGATAGTCGTATTAAACACATTACACATTACATATTTGAAATAATTGGACCAAATTTAAATATTAGAAATATTGAAAGAATTTTGAAAAATAAAGTACATATCACATATGTAGGATAGTGTTAGTGAATTTAACTAATGAATATATGAAAAATAGATTGAGCATTCAAATTAGATAGATTAAACTTAATTACTAAATAAAATAGTCTCCAACATGCTTAGCTAGTAAAAAACAGAAACACAATAGCGGCAATGGAGAAATACACCCAAGGAAGTCACTGATTGTGTCAAGGGACTGTTTTAGTAAAAGCACCTACTGAACAGTTGGAAGAATCACAATCATACACAAAAGTTTCCTCAAGGAATAGGATTAGATAACAACATAGGTAGGACAGAGAACACTGAACGTGCAAAAAGAGGAAACGGTAGGGTGGAGAATCAGGATTTTGCCTAATTGCGGTCTAAGGCGCTAGCTCGACCAAAAGAACATGATCCTTACTGCAATGGGCCTAAGAATGTTATCCACCAAAAAGGTTCTTCACGAACATGACACGAAGAAATCCAGTACTAACATGAGATTCTGGCATAAAAAATATAGGTTTATTTTTAAAAAGTAAGAAATATAAAAATATATTTTATAGTACGAAATTTAAGAATTTTTAGCCAAGAAATTAGAATTGAAATTAGAATCATAATCATATATGAAATAGTTAGCTAGTTAGTTAATCTACTCAATAAAAATAGTCAGCTAGTTAGTTGATCTACTCAATTAAAATTAGTTAGCCATGAAATTTGAAAATTTGAAAATGTTGAATTAGCCATGAAATTTAATGTCAGATAAAATAAGTGGCGCACGGAATACGTGAAAGTTAGAAAAAAGAAAATATAGTAAAGTGTAGGTTAATAAAAAGAAAATATAGTGAAGTGTAGTTTTTTAATAAAAGTGAAGTGTAGTTTGATAAAAGTGAAAGCAGGTTTTTATATAGAGAAGAAAATAGTGCAATTGACACGGGAAACGAATGGATGAACGAGGTGAGTTTGAACAAATTTCCCTAATTTCAATGTAGAAAAACCTACTGAAGAGTCCCGTTGGGCAGGGACGAAACGCGTCTAGGTGCCCATCTAAGTGGTATTTGAATTATACATAATGTGGAATTGGAAGATTTGGGGTGAAACACATGTGGCTTTTTCAATTCAAATTTACTGCAGTACTGATCATGTGTTTTGTCACAATCTTTCACATCAATTGCTAATATATTGCAAATTTTCTCACATAAATTGATTTGGAATCATATATTTCGTTGCATTTTACATATTTTGTGGTAGTTTACATATTTTATTACAGACAACCTTGATCATCCAATGTCGTCACCCGTCATGGATTGCAATTTTAGGAGAAATAGTTAGATTAAATTTAACAAGTTGAAATACTAAATACGCAGGATGATTAGAGTAAATTTAGCAGTTGAAAAATAAAAATGCATTACATATTTAGGATAGTCGTATTAAACACATTACACATTTGAAATAATTGGACCAAATTTAAATATTGAAAGAATTTTGAAAAATAAAGTACATATCACATATGTAGGATAGTGTTAGTGAATTTAACTAATGAATATATGAAAAATAGATTGAACATTCAAATTAGATAGATTAAACTTAATTACTAAATAAAATAGTCTCCAACATGCTTAGCTAGTAAAAAACAGAAACACAATAGCGGCAATGGAGAAATACACCAAAGGAAGTCACTGATTGTGTCAAGGGACTGTTTTAGTAAAAGCACCTACTGAACAGTTGGAAGAATCACAATCATACACAAAAGTTTCCTCAAGGAATAGGATTAGATAACAACATAGGTAGGACAGAGAACACTGAACGTGCAAAAAGAGGAAACGGTAGGGTGGAGAATCAGGATTTTGCCTAATTGCGGTCTAAGGCGCTAGCTCGACCAAAAGAACATGATCCTTACTGCAATGGGCCTAAGAATGTTATCCACCAAAAAGGTTCTTCACGAACATGACACGAAGAAATCCAGTACTAACATGAGATTCTGGCATAAAAAATATAGGTTTATTTTTTAAAAAGTAAGAAAAATATCCAGACGGAAGAATTACAAGTTCATTACGAACTTCCCCATGGAGAATCAATGCGCCAACATGGGTTACCAACTGCCCAAGACGTTAGTGTCTGGGGCAACACCATAAATGATCTTGCCTATGACGCCTGATAAACAATCAGGTCAATGAACACAAAGAAAAACCAGGGATGGTCAAAAAGTATCATCAACTTACTGGTTTGGACAGTGCTCAAGCTTCAGGGCCCAATGGCGAAAACAGAATACACCTAAATATATTCTGTCATAGGAGATTCTCTGTCTCGACAGGAAATAGATAGGTAGATACAAAGATACACCTAACGATGGATATGAACATATACCATCACTTGTTAGAGTTGACAGTATCCACAGACAGAAATAAAAAGTAGAAATAACAATAGCAATATTGAAAATAACCAATAAATGACAACAAATTCAGAACTAAATTATAAAATACAGGTCCAATCAGTTAGAATTAGAGCCAAACGAATCAAACATTAACATACTAAAAAATAAAAACAACAAGACAAGGAAAGAATCCAATAACGAAAAGGAAAAACAACAAGACTATTCAGACTAAAATTCAATAGCGAAAACAAAATAGAGAAACAAAATAGAAATTCAATAACAAAAAACAAAACAGAAGAAAATAGTAAGAACAATACACACAAAAAAACCAAAACACAAAACCCCCAAAAAACCAACCCCATCACCTTAAGAGATGTATAACACACCTCATCACTCGCACTAGTGCAACCGAGAGCTCTCGCAAATATGACGATTGTCTCAAGAAAGGAAGCAAACTGCACACCCATCCATCACACCCAAACTACCTCAATAAAACCCAATTCCCCAGACCACCACAATCACATAATAAGAAAATTATTAATTAGATAGGTCCTTATCAATACGAAACAAAAATAAGAGAAAAGAATAGGAAAAGCAGGACAAACCAACAAAATCCTCCAAAAAACAAAACCCTAAAACCAACCCCATTACCTTAAGAGATGTATAACACACCTCATCACTCGCACTAGTGCAACCGAGAGCTCTCGCAAATATGACGATTGTCTCAAGAAAGGAAGCAAACTGCACACCCATCCATCACACCCAAACTACCTCAATAAAACCCAATTCCCCAGACCACCACAACCACATAATAGGAAAATTATTAATTAGATAGGTCCTTATCAATACGAAACAAAAATAAGAGAAAAGAATAGGAAAAGCAGGACAAACCAACAAAATCCTCCAAAAAACAAAACCCTAAAACCAACCCCATTACCTTAAGAGATGTATAACACACCTCATCACTCGCACTAGTGCAACCGAGAGCTCTCGCAAATATGACGATTGTCTCAAGAAAGGAAGCAAACTGCACACCCATCCATCACACCCAAACTACCTCAATAAAACCCAATTCCCCAGACCACCACAACCACATAATAGGAAAATTATTAATTAGATAGGTCCTTATTAATACGAAACAAAAATAAGAGAAAAGAATAGGAAAAACAGGACAAACCAACAAAATCCTCCAAAAAACAAAACCCCAAAACCAACCCCATTACCTTAAGAGATGTATAACACACCTCATCACTCGCACTAGTGCAACCGAGAGCTCTCGCAAATATGACGATTGTCTCAAGAAAGGAAGCAAACTGCACACCCATCCATCACATCCAAATTACCACAACTAACCCTATTTTCCCAGACTACCACAACCAGAAACAGAAAAATAAAAATAAAAACAATCATAGACAGAAAACGATAGAAAAAAGAAAATGACAGGATAGGAAAATAGACAGATAAATATACTATCAACTAGATAGACCTTCATCAAGACTAGATAAAAAGAGAAGAGTTAGAACTCAAACCAATCAAACAAAAACAACACAGATAAAACAAAACATATTTAAGTAAAACAAAAACACAAATTTCTTCATACAAAAATATAAATTTATTCAAGCTAAATATAAATTTAATTAAACAAAATATAGATGGTATTTTCAACAAAAAGTAACTTACAAATGAGAAAATAAACTTAAAACTAATACTAAAACTAAGTAGACTCAGAACTTAAAATACTAGAAACTAGAGAAGAAGTACTAGCAGGCATACGAATCTCAGGATGCATCACATTATCTTTAATATTATATACCTTAACGACCGCACAAGACGGATCCTTACTATACAACTTAAGAGCCACAATATCAACTAATCTTTCAATTTTCTGCCCACTCCGAACCTTATAAGTATAACTTCGAGAGAAATCAAGATTATGCCCATCACGCATATGCTTCCTCACAACACACTGAGGCTGCATCAATACACTACCTAGAGTTGATTGATTACTCCTAATACCGGCCACAAATAATGTATTACAAGAAATACAACCAATAACAGCCACACAATACCACTTATGGAACGGACTAATCTTATCTTTAGGATGAGAGAAAAACCCCCTATTCGACCTAGAAATATAATTAGCCACACGATAATTCCTACCACCCAACAGCCTCTGGATAGATTTGTCCTTTCCTGACAAATAAGGAATAGGAACCCAAATAGAATCAACCTCACAACGACTACGAGGAACACTATTAACTATCATCAAATTCCGATGAGATACCGGATTAGATGAACCCTCATGAGCTGTCTTAACTGCAAAGAAGATTGAAAGCTCCTCAAAATGAGGCCTAGAAGACTTAAAAGTATCAGAAAGGGAAGGCAAAACTGCACCCATGTCCATATCCCTAATTAACCCACTCAAAATTCCCTCTATAAAAGAATATGGATAATTATTATTAACAAGAATCCTACGTAATTTATGAGACAACAACTCATTAAAAATACCACTGGTTAACAAAAAAGCCCTCCTACAATATTCCCTAACAACGGATCGCTTGACATGATCTGGATGAGAAGAAATAGCATTCAAAACCCTATCGGAAGCTATTTCCTTCTTATACCAAATGGTATAAAATTGAGAAACACCTCTCATAATGGTCACGTCCAAGAAATCTAACGACCAAAAAACAGATTCAATCTCAGCTGTGAAAACAATACTACCTATATCACCATACAACTGTCTTAAACGCAAAGCATTCCGCTCTAAAATATCTCTGGACAAATTAACAGAACCACGTGAACCTATAACGAGAATATCATCAACATACTTCCAAATTTTCAAAACACCAACAGAATGAAGCTCCTCGATACTCTCCTCAAAAAGCATATCCATATATAAGATAGCCATAATGGGAGCCATGGAACTACCCATAGGCAATCCACCAACCTGCTGATAACAACGACTACCACTACGAAAACAATTAAGCTCTTTACAAATCAAATCTAAAATAGTTTTCAGAGCAACACAAGTAACCCCATACCTCTCATAAATACTACCACCAAACTTAGTAATAACATAACTAATAACCGCATTGATGGGAATATTAGTAAACATATCTTTCACATCCAGAGAGAATAAAATAATATCCCTACCACTAAGATCAAACTGATCCAACCTACAAACCAAATCCTCAGAATTCTTTATATTAAAAACAACACTTGAAAAATCCCCTAATATAGAAGAAACGAGAGAAGAAACTGGACCATTAACACTATCCCTAGTATCGGTGATAGGACGCAAAGGATAATTTTCCTTATGAGCCTTTATCACACCATACAACCTAGGAATCTCTAAATTCTCCCTAAACAACCCAACACCAGAAGGAATAGAGGCCTTAGACCGACAAATCCTATGCACCACCTGAAGGAGACTATTAAGCTTAACTTTCAAAGAAAGCACAGTCTCAGACTCTAAATAGCGGAAAGTACCTGACACAACTCCAGCTTGGAGGAAAGCCTCCAACTTAGCCTCATAGGCACTCCTATCAATAGCAATGGTGATAGCGCCCTTATCAGCATTCATCACCATTACATTAGGATTTCTCTTCAAAAAGAGACGAGTCTTCTTACAAGCTGACCTAACAAAACGATTGACTAGAAGGGAACCAAAAGAACCAACTCTCTCCCTAGCACTAATAATTTTCAAATATTGACCTAACCTATGATTAGCCTCATGCACCTCATACCCATTGGATAAATCAGAAGTTAACAAACCGACAACCTCCTCATGACCACCTACCTCAGGATGACTAAATTTCATCCCAAAAGACAAAATCTTCCTAACCTCGGGAGGGAACTCTACACTACTCAAATTCAAGAAACCCCCAGGCACTTCCGAAAAAGGCACATAACGAATAGCCCGCCTTCTACTTGAATGAGAACGCCTCGAAGACATAACGAAATTTAAAAAAAGAAAAAGGAAGAAGAAGGAAATGAACACACAAAGAACAAAAAACCTACAAACACAAGCAAAAAAGAATCAAAACACAAAAAACGGGAAACCCGCAAAAACATACAAAAATCATACAAAATATACAACAATAAGAACAAATCAAAATATAAACAATTAAAACTAAAATATCCGCAAGTCCAAAGTTCAAATCCAAAACGTAGAAACGCAACAAATGTACTCCAAGCCAAAACCAAAATAGTCCGAACGTACGCCAGGTTCTATATTCCTTTGAAAGAAGTCCACGATGATTGCCAATCCAAAATACTCCAGCCTCAGAATCGAAATCTGAAAATGCACACAAAAAAAGACAAAGAAGAAATTAATCAAACTATAAGAAAACAAAACATAAACAAACAATGACAATAAAAACTTACATTTGAAAATCAAAAATCAAACAAACAAAATAATCCGCAACTATTGCAAGGTTAAAATTGCAAGCTTAGAAAAGGCTCGAACGAACAACGTCTGAGATATGAGCCAAAAAGAAATACAACAAATACTTACAAAAGAGAAAAATCAGAAACACAACTATAACAAGAACCATAAAGACCACGATAAAAGTCATAGGTCATAAAACAATCATAACAAGGACTCAATAAAGACCACGACAAAAATTAAAGGTCATATAACAAGGACCCACGGCAAAAACAAAAAGTCATAAAAACAACCACAACAAGGACCCAATAAAGAACACGACAATAATAATAATAATAAGGAAACAAACACCCAACAGGTAAAAACATAAAAATAATCATAACATGGACGGAAGAAGAAAACAACAACAATAAATAACATGGACGGAAGAAGAAAACAACAACAATAAAAAGAACACACCCACAATATCAAATCTAAAAAAACATAACCAATGATAAAACGCAAGAAGAAAAAAGAAAAAACAAAAATATTGACGTAGGTCAAACACACAGCAAGAGAGCGCCGACACCTCACCTATATACCACAAGTACACAGGTGATGAAATACATAAAGCAGGCGCATACAATAAAGTGAACAAACAAGTTCTGGTTATATACCGAAGAACGATACGAAATTAAAGGGGAAAGATACACGAAGTACCCCTTACACGTAAGAATGCGCAAGTAAATAGGATTGATGATGCGCGCGCTTAACAGAAGCGAGCCCAGTAGACACATTGAATATGTATATTAGTCAAAAATAATAGGCCGCGGAAACGGCGCGTGTAATTATATTCGATATAAATTTGAAGAGAGAAGTGAGTGAATACATTGTCCACACATAAAGTCCCCCACACATACTGAGATAAAAAATAAAAAATAAAAAGCAAAAAGTAGTTACTGTATATACTGACGAAAATGAGTGCAGTATATACGGATAAAAATAAGTGCAATGTAAAACAAGTACAGTGTAAGTGCACACCACCAAGAAGGATTATTGCAAGGAGGAACCGCAATGGAAGGTAAGTCTCACAAAATCTTTTTACAATTTTACATACAACCGAAGAAACTTCTTGAAAAATTGAAAAATAAAAATTAAAAAATTAAAAATAAAAACAATACAAGTTAAATATGAAAGATGTAGGGAGCATCATGCTCACCCTAAAGTACTAGCTACAGGGGGGTGAATGATGAACCACACATCAGAAACAATTAAAAGTAAAGTAACGTAGAAGAACAATTAAAAGTAAAGTAACGTAGTAGCAGAAAAATAATAAAATGAACAAATGAAGCCTACTGATGATTCCTCTTGGGCGAGGATGAAACGCGTATAGGCGCCCAAAATTTTCTTTGAAAACTTTGCTAGAAAAAATGGAAAAATTTGAAATATCTAAAAACTCAAGGAAATTCACGAAATAAAATAATATAAAAAACACAAGAAGTTTTTTTAAACTTATAAAATTTATTAATAAAAAATCAACAAACAATTTATATAAAAATACTTATATACTATATATTATTTCAATATATTTAATTTACAAAAAATTCACCAAACTGTACAAATATTAGAAAACAAAAACACTTTCCAGTGCGAAAATCCATGCAATAATCCTCCATCACACCTGAAAATAGAAAAAGAAAATTAAATTAGAAAGGATAAAAACAACTAAACAACACAAACTAAAAGCGAACAAAAAGAAACTGGAAGAATACAAAGGAACAAATCCTAAAAGACCCCCTGAAAACTATAAGATCCATTCTCAGGCCTCAAGTATTTAACTACATGATCCCAATGAACAATCTGCTCACGGGAATCAAGAACCATTTTTTCACCATTAATGTGAACCCTAGACACTAAACTAGATAAAAAACGCTCATCATAAGTAAATAAAGCTAACTTATGCTGACAGCGCATAGAAAACACTACCAATTTAGTAGGCCTCATCTCCTCCTCCAACATGGAGAAAACCCTATGAATTAGAATCTTACGTAGAAGAAGATAAAAAGGTAAAGTAATGGTCAATTCTGGCACAGAATAAACTTCACCATTATACTCAAAAGAGCCTAAACGGTGAAACAGTTTTAAGAACATACGCTGCAATTGATCAGGAGTCAGTTGAAACTCCTCAAACACAGAAGAACCGTAGCTCTCAAGGAACCATGTTACTAGAGACCTAACGGGCAAAACACTAGAAGAAGACCCAATAACAAAATAAGGAAGCTTCTTCAACATATGACTCTCAAAATCAGATGACCAATCCACCAATATCTCATCAACCACATAATAGGAAACTATATGGTCAAGGAGATGAATAAGATTGTCACAAATGAGAGACACACGAAGATGCTCCTCCAAAATATATGACCCTACATGCAAAATACCATTACTATAAACTAAAGACAATTGGGGATAACCATGAATGGAACGACCCGCAATTTTCTTAACCCTAGAGCTAGAAATAGCCCTCTTCAAAAGAAAGCGAGTACTCAAACACACAGAGATGACACGATTATTAAACCGCATTCTCTGTGCCCGCCTAGCACGCTTATCACGTTGACGACGGCCAAGCAGACGACGACGACCAGAACCCACTGGAACTGTCGGACTATCCATAATAATAAGAATCAAAAAGGTCCCCAGAAGAATACAAAAAAGAATAAGAATAAAAATAAAAACAACAACGGCAGAAACTGGAAAGATTAGAGATAGAAAAAGAAAGGAAAAAAGGAAAAAAACTGGAAAAACTGAAAGAAAAAAGAAAAAAAGAAAAAAAGAAAAATCAGAAGCAAAATATAGTTAATAAAATAAGAAACCCTCTTAGATGTTTACAACAGAAACAACCAATAGAGAGTAAAGAAAAACCAAACTAGAAACAACATATATACGCAAACCAGGTAAAAGTAAATAACTAATTCAGATAAGAAGCCCAAATAAAGAAGAAGAACAACATAGGAATCTGCGTGAACAGATACAAATAGAGATTAGAAAGATAGAAAAATAAGATAGTAAACATAGAAAGAAAATAGCAAGCATAAAAACAGAAAATGATAGGTGAAAAATAGATAAAATTGTAGATAGGAAAACCCAAAAACAAAAACTTAGAAAAGCAAAAAATTTAAAAGTATTATAAGAAAATAGAATAAAAATTAGAATATTAATTAGGTAGAAATAGATTGAACCACGAAAAATAATTAGATTAGGAAATAGTTAGAAAATAAAAAACCTAGTGAGAAGCTATAAAAATTGCAATTTAAATTAAAAATTTAGAATATTAGATACTGATTCCAATGCAATGCTAAGAAGAAAAGCAACATATGAATCAGCCCCCAAGTGCAAGACATTACAAAGGGACTTCTCAGTTAAGATAGCTACTGAGTAAGGACCCAATGTCTTACACAAAAAACTCCTCAAGTTAAAGGGATTAATACATTACGTATTATAAAAAAAATAAATAAAAAAAGAGGAGTGAGGTAATGATTTCGCGAGGAGACACCCATTTGAACTACCCACCTATACACGAGACCCACTATGACTGGTCTCTGATGTTGCGGGTACTCATATGAACTATCCAGACGGAAGAATTACAAGTTCATTACGAACTTCCCCATGGAGAATCAATGCGCCAACATGGGTTACCAACTGCCCAAGACGTTAGTGTCTGGGGCAACACCATAAATGATCTTGCCTATGACGCCTGATAAACAATCAGGTCAATGAACACAAAGAAAAACCAGGGATGGTCAAAAAGTATCATCAACTTACTGGTTTGGACAGTGCTCAAGCTTCAGGGCCCAATGGCGAAAACAGAATACACCTAAATATATTCTGTCATAGGAGATTCTCTGTCTCGACAGGAAATAGATAGGTAGATACAAAGATACACCTAACGATGGATATGAACATATACCATCACTTGTTAGAGTTGACAGTATCCACAGACAGAAATAAAAAGTAGAAATAACAATAGCAATATTGAAAATAACCAATAAATGACAACAAATTCAGAACTAAATTATAAAATACAGGTCCAATCAGTTAGAATTAGAGCCAAACGAATCAAACATTAACATACTAAAAAATAAAAACAACAAGACAAGGAAAGAATCCAATAACGAAAAGGAAAAACAACAAGACTATTCAGACTAAAATTCAATAGCGAAAACAAAATAGAGAAACAAAATAGAAATTCAATAACAAAAAACAAAACAGAAGAAAATAGTAAGAACAATACACACAAAAAAACCAAAACACAAAACCCCCAAAAAACCAACCCCATCACCTTAAGAGATGTATAACACACCTCATCACTCGCACTAGTGCAACCGAGAGCTCTCGCAAATATGACGATTGTCTCAAGAAAGGAAGCAAACTGCACACCCATCCATCACACCCAAACTACCTCAATAAAACCCAATTCCCCAGACCACCACAATCACATAATAAGAAAATTATTAATTAGATAGGTCCTTATCAATACGAAACAAAAATAAGAGAAAAGAATAGGAAAAGCAGGACAAACCAACAAAATCCTCCAAAAAACAAAACCCTAAAACCAACCCCATTACCTTAAGAGATGTATAACACACCTCATCACTCGCACTAGTGCAACCGAGAGCTCTCGCAAATATGACGATTGTCTCAAGAAAGGAAGCAAACTGCACACCCATCCATCACACCCAAACTACCTCAATAAAACCCAATTCCCCAGACCACCACAACCACATAATAGGAAAATTATTAATTAGATAGGTCCTTATCAATACGAAACAAAAATAAGAGAAAAGAATAGGAAAAGCAGGACAAACCAACAAAATCCTCCAAAAAACAAAACCCTAAAACCAACCCCATTACCTTAAGAGATGTATAACACACCTCATCACTCGCACTAGTGCAACCGAGAGCTCTCGCAAATATGACGATTGTCTCAAGAAAGGAAGCAAACTGCACACCCATCCATCACACCCAAACTACCTCAATAAAACCCAATTCCCCAGACCACCACAACCACATAATAGGAAAATTATTAATTAGATAGGTCCTTATTAATACGAAACAAAAATAAGAGAAAAGAATAGGAAAAACAGGACAAACCAACAAAATCCTCCAAAAAACAAAACCCCAAAACCAACCCCATTACCTTAAGAGATGTATAACACACCTCATCACTCGCACTAGTGCAACCGAGAGCTCTCGCAAATATGACGATTGTCTCAAGAAAGGAAGCAAACTGCACACCCATCCATCACATCCAAATTACCACAACTAACCCTATTTTCCCAGACTACCACAACCAGAAACAGAAAAATAAAAATAAAAACAATCATAGACAGAAAACGATAGAAAAAAGAAAATGACAGGATAGGAAAATAGACAGATAAATATACTATCAACTAGATAGACCTTCATCAAGACTAGATAAAAAGAGAAGAGTTAGAACTCAAACCAATCAAACAAAAACAACACAGATAAAACAAAACATATTTAAGTAAAACAAAAACACAAATTTCTTCATACAAAAATATAAATTTATTCAAGCTAAATATAAATTTAATTAAACAAAATATAGATGGTATTTTCAACAAAAAGTAACTTACAAATGAGAAAATAAACTTAAAACTAATACTAAAACTAAGTAGACTCAGAACTTAAAATACTAGAAACTAGAGAAGAAGTACTAGCAGGCATACGAATCTCAGGATGCATCACATTATCTTTAATATTATATACCTTAACGACCGCACAAGACGGATCCTTACTATACAACTTAAGAGCCACAATATCAACTAATCTTTCAATTTTCTGCCCACTCCGAACCTTATAAGTATAACTTCGAGAGAAATCAAGATTATGCCCATCACGCATATGCTTCCTCACAACACACTGAGGCTGCATCAATACACTACCTAGAGTTGATTGATTACTCCTAATACCGGCCACAAATAATGTATTACAAGAAATACAACCAATAACAGCCACACAATACCACTTATGGAACGGACTAATCTTATCTTTAGGATGAGAGAAAAACCCCCTATTCGACCTAGAAATATAATTAGCCACACGATAATTCCTACCACCCAACAGCCTCTGGATAGATTTGTCCTTTCCTGACAAATAAGGAATAGGAACCCAAATAGAATCAACCTCACAACGACTACGAGGAACACTATTAACTATCATCAAATTCCGATGAGATACCGGATTAGATGAACCCTCATGAGCTGTCTTAACTGCAAAGAAGATTGAAAGCTCCTCAAAATGAGGCCTAGAAGACTTAAAAGTATCAGAAAGGGAAGGCAAAACTGCACCCATGTCCATATCCCTAATTAACCCACTCAAAATTCCCTCTATAAAAGAATATGGATAATTATTATTAACAAGAATCCTACGTAATTTATGAGACAACAACTCATTAAAAATACCACTGGTTAACAAAAAAGCCCTCCTACAATATTCCCTAACAACGGATCGCTTGACATGATCTGGATGAGAAGAAATAGCATTCAAAACCCTATCGGAAGCTATTTCCTTCTTATACCAAATGGTATAAAATTGAGAAACACCTCTCATAATGGTCACGTCCAAGAAATCTAACGACCAAAAAACAGATTCAATCTCAGCTGTGAAAACAATACTACCTATATCACCATACAACTGTCTTAAACGCAAAGCATTCCGCTCTAAAATATCTCTGGACAAATTAACAGAACCACGTGAACCTATAACGAGAATATCATCAACATACTTCCAAATTTTCAAAACACCAACAGAATGAAGCTCCTCGATACTCTCCTCAAAAAGCATATCCATATATAAGATAGCCATAATGGGAGCCATGGAACTACCCATAGGCAATCCACCAACCTGCTGATAACAACGACTACCACTACGAAAACAATTAAGCTCTTTACAAATCAAATCTAAAATAGTTTTCAGAGCAACACAAGTAACCCCATACCTCTCATAAATACTACCACCAAACTTAGTAATAACATAACTAATAACCGCATTGATGGGAATATTAGTAAACATATCTTTCACATCCAGAGAGAATAAAATAATATCCCTACCACTAAGATCAAACTGATCCAACCTACAAACCAAATCCTCAGAATTCTTTATATTAAAAACAACACTTGAAAAATCCCCTAATATAGAAGAAACGAGAGAAGAAACTGGACCATTAACACTATCCCTAGTATCGGTGATAGGACGCAAAGGATAATTTTCCTTATGAGCCTTTATCACACCATACAACCTAGGAATCTCTAAATTCTCCCTAAACAACCCAACACCAGAAGGAATAGAGGCCTTAGACCGACAAATCCTATGCACCACCTGAAGGAGACTATTAAGCTTAACTTTCAAAGAAAGCACAGTCTCAGACTCTAAATAGCGGAAAGTACCTGACACAACTCCAGCTTGGAGGAAAGCCTCCAACTTAGCCTCATAGGCACTCCTATCAATAGCAATGGTGATAGCGCCCTTATCAGCATTCATCACCATTACATTAGGATTTCTCTTCAAAAAGAGACGAGTCTTCTTACAAGCTGACCTAACAAAACGATTGACTAGAAGGGAACCAAAAGAACCAACTCTCTCCCTAGCACTAATAATTTTCAAATATTGACCTAACCTATGATTAGCCTCATGCACCTCATACCCATTGGATAAATCAGAAGTTAACAAACCGACAACCTCCTCATGACCACCTACCTCAGGATGACTAAATTTCATCCCAAAAGACAAAATCTTCCTAACCTCGGGAGGGAACTCTACACTACTCAAATTCAAGAAACCCCCAGGCACTTCCGAAAAAGGCACATAACGAATAGCCCGCCTTCTACTTGAATGAGAACGCCTCGAAGACATAACGAAATTTAAAAAAAGAAAAAGGAAGAAGAAGGAAATGAACACACAAAGAACAAAAAACCTACAAACACAAGCAAAAAAGAATCAAAACACAAAAAACGGGAAACCCGCAAAAACATACAAAAATCATACAAAATATACAACAATAAGAACAAATCAAAATATAAACAATTAAAACTAAAATATCCGCAAGTCCAAAGTTCAAATCCAAAACGTAGAAACGCAACAAATGTACTCCAAGCCAAAACCAAAATAGTCCGAACGTACGCCAGGTTCTATATTCCTTTGAAAGAAGTCCACGATGATTGCCAATCCAAAATACTCCAGCCTCAGAATCGAAATCTGAAAATGCACACAAAAAAAGACAAAGAAGAAATTAATCAAACTATAAGAAAACAAAACATAAACAAACAATGACAATAAAAACTTACATTTGAAAATCAAAAATCAAACAAACAAAATAATCCGCAACTATTGCAAGGTTAAAATTGCAAGCTTAGAAAAGGCTCGAACGAACAACGTCTGAGATATGAGCCAAAAAGAAATACAACAAATACTTACAAAAGAGAAAAATCAGAAACACAACTATAACAAGAACCATAAAGACCACGATAAAAGTCATAGGTCATAAAACAATCATAACAAGGACTCAATAAAGACCACGACAAAAATTAAAGGTCATATAACAAGGACCCACGGCAAAAACAAAAAGTCATAAAAACAACCACAACAAGGACCCAATAAAGAACACGACAATAATAATAATAATAAGGAAACAAACACCCAACAGGTAAAAACATAAAAATAATCATAACATGGACGGAAGAAGAAAACAACAACAATAAATAACATGGACGGAAGAAGAAAACAACAACAATAAAAAGAACACACCCACAATATCAAATCTAAAAAAACATAACCAATGATAAAACGCAAGAAGAAAAAAGAAAAAACAAAAATATTGACGTAGGTCAAACACACAGCAAGAGAGCGCCGACACCTCACCTATATACCACAAGTACACAGGTGATGAAATACATAAAGCAGGCGCATACAATAAAGTGAACAAACAAGTTCTGGTTATATACCGAAGAACGATACGAAATTAAAGGGGAAAGATACACGAAGTACCCCTTACACGTAAGAATGCGCAAGTAAATAGGATTGATGATGCGCGCGCTTAACAGAAGCGAGCCCAGTAGACACATTGAATATGTATATTAGTCAAAAATAATAGGCCGCGGAAACGGCGCGTGTAATTATATTCGATATAAATTTGAAGAGAGAAGTGAGTGAATACATTGTCCACACATAAAGTCCCCCACACATACTGAGATAAAAAATAAAAAATAAAAAGCAAAAAGTAGTTACTGTATATACTGACGAAAATGAGTGCAGTATATACGGATAAAAATAAGTGCAATGTAAAACAAGTACAGTGTAAGTGCACACCACCAAGAAGGATTATTGCAAGGAGGAACCGCAATGGAAGGTAAGTCTCACAAAATCTTTTTACAATTTTACATACAACCGAAGAAACTTCTTGAAAAATTGAAAAATAAAAATTAAAAAATTAAAAATAAAAACAATACAAGTTAAATATGAAAGATGTAGGGAGCATCATGCTCACCCTAAAGTACTAGCTACAGGGGGGTGAATGATGAACCACACATCAGAAACAATTAAAAGTAAAGTAACGTAGAAGAACAATTAAAAGTAAAGTAACGTAGTAGCAGAAAAATAATAAAATGAACAAATGAAGCCTACTGATGATTCCTCTTGGGCGAGGATGAAACGCGTATAGGCGCCCAAAATTTTCTTTGAAAACTTTGCTAGAAAAAATGGAAAAATTTGAAATATCTAAAAACTCAAGGAAATTCACGAAATAAAATAATATAAAAAACACAAGAAGTTTTTTTAAACTTATAAAATTTATTAATAAAAAATCAACAAACAATTTATATAAAAATACTTATATACTATATATTATTTCAATATATTTAATTTACAAAAAATTCACCAAACTGTACAAATATTAGAAAACAAAAACACTTTCCAGTGCGAAAATCCATGCAATAATCCTCCATCACACCTGAAAATAGAAAAAGAAAATTAAATTAGAAAGGATAAAAACAACTAAACAACACAAACTAAAAGCGAACAAAAAGAAACTGGAAGAATACAAAGGAACAAATCCTAAAAGACCCCCTGAAAACTATAAGATCCATTCTCAGGCCTCAAGTATTTAACTACATGATCCCAATGAACAATCTGCTCACGGGAATCAAGAACCATTTTTTCACCATTAATGTGAACCCTAGACACTAAACTAGATAAAAAACGCTCATCATAAGTAAATAAAGCTAACTTATGCTGACAGCGCATAGAAAACACTACCAATTTAGTAGGCCTCATCTCCTCCTCCAACATGGAGAAAACCCTATGAATTAGAATCTTACGTAGAAGAAGATAAAAAGGTAAAGTAATGGTCAATTCTGGCACAGAATAAACTTCACCATTATACTCAAAAGAGCCTAAACGGTGAAACAGTTTTAAGAACATACGCTGCAATTGATCAGGAGTCAGTTGAAACTCCTCAAACACAGAAGAACCGTAGCTCTCAAGGAACCATGTTACTAGAGACCTAACGGGCAAAACACTAGAAGAAGACCCAATAACAAAATAAGGAAGCTTCTTCAACATATGACTCTCAAAATCAGATGACCAATCCACCAATATCTCATCAACCACATAATAGGAAACTATATGGTCAAGGAGATGAATAAGATTGTCACAAATGAGAGACACACGAAGATGCTCCTCCAAAATATATGACCCTACATGCAAAATACCATTACTATAAACTAAAGACAATTGGGGATAACCATGAATGGAACGACCCGCAATTTTCTTAACCCTAGAGCTAGAAATAGCCCTCTTCAAAAGAAAGCGAGTACTCAAACACACAGAGATGACACGATTATTAAACCGCATTCTCTGTGCCCGCCTAGCACGCTTATCACGTTGACGACGGCCAAGCAGACGACGACGACCAGAACCCACTGGAACTGTCGGACTATCCATAATAATAAGAATCAAAAAGGTCCCCAGAAGAATACAAAAAAGAATAAGAATAAAAATAAAAACAACAACGGCAGAAACTGGAAAGATTAGAGATAGAAAAAGAAAGGAAAAAAGGAAAAAAACTGGAAAAACTGAAAGAAAAAAGAAAAAAAGAAAAAAAGAAAAATCAGAAGCAAAATATAGTTAATAAAATAAGAAACCCTCTTAGATGTTTACAACAGAAACAACCAATAGAGAGTAAAGAAAAACCAAACTAGAAACAACATATATACGCAAACCAGGTAAAAGTAAATAACTAATTCAGATAAGAAGCCCAAATAAAGAAGAAGAACAACATAGGAATCTGCGTGAACAGATACAAATAGAGATTAGAAAGATAGAAAAATAAGATAGTAAACATAGAAAGAAAATAGCAAGCATAAAAACAGAAAATGATAGGTGAAAAATAGATAAAATTGTAGATAGGAAAACCCAAAAACAAAAACTTAGAAAAGCAAAAAATTTAAAAGTATTATAAGAAAATAGAATAAAAATTAGAATATTAATTAGGTAGAAATAGATTGAACCACGAAAAATAATTAGATTAGGAAATAGTTAGAAAATAAAAAACCTAGTGAGAAGCTATAAAAATTGCAATTTAAATTAAAAATTTAGAATATTAGATACTGATTCCAATGCAATGCTAAGAAGAAAAGCAACATATGAATCAGCCCCCAAGTGCAAGACATTACAAAGGGACTTCTCAGTTAAGATAGCTACTGAGTAAGGACCCAATGTCTTACACAAAAAACTCCTCAAGTTAAAGGGATTAATACATTACGTATTATAAAAAAAATAAATAAAAAAAGAGGAGTGAGGTAATGATTTCGCGAGGAGACACCCATTTGAACTACCCACCTATACACGAGACCCACTATGACTGGTCTCTGATGTTGCGGGTACTCATATGAACTATCCAGACGGAAGAATTACAAGTTCATTACGAACTTCCCCATGGAGAATCAATGCGCCAACATGGGTTACCAACTGCCCAAGACGTTAGTGTCTGGGGCAACACCATAAATGATCTTGCCTATGACGCCTGATAAACAATCAGGTCAATGAACACAAAGAAAAACCAGGGATGGTCAAAAAGTATCATCAACTTACTGGTTTGGACAGTGCTCAAGCTTCAGGGCCCAATGGCGAAAACAGAATACACCTAAATATATTCTGTCATAGGAGATTCTCTGTCTCGACAGGAAATAGATAGGTAGATACAAAGATACACCTAACGATGGATATGAACATATACCATCACTTGTTAGAGTTGACAGTATCCACAGACAGAAATAAAAAGTAGAAATAACAATAGCAATATTGAAAATAACCAATAAATGACAACAAATTCAGAACTAAATTATAAAATACAGGTCCAATCAGTTAGAATTAGAGCCAAACGAATCAAACATTAACATACTAAAAAATAAAAACAACAAGACAAGGAAAGAATCCAATAACGAAAAGGAAAAACAACAAGACTATTCAGACTAAAATTCAATAGCGAAAACAAAATAGAGAAACAAAATAGAAATTCAATAACAAAAAACAAAACAGAAGAAAATAGTAAGAACAATACACACAAAAAAACCAAAACACAAAACCCCCAAAAAACCAACCCCATCACCTTAAGAGATGTATAACACACCTCATCACTCGCACTAGTGCAACCGAGAGCTCTCGCAAATATGACGATTGTCTCAAGAAAGGAAGCAAACTGCACACCCATCCATCACACCCAAACTACCTCAATAAAACCCAATTCCCCAGACCACCACAATCACATAATAAGAAAATTATTAATTAGATAGGTCCTTATCAATACGAAACAAAAATAAGAGAAAAGAATAGGAAAAGCAGGACAAACCAACAAAATCCTCCAAAAAACAAAACCCTAAAACCAACCCCATTACCTTAAGAGATGTATAACACACCTCATCACTCGCACTAGTGCAACCGAGAGCTCTCGCAAATATGACGATTGTCTCAAGAAAGGAAGCAAACTGCACACCCATCCATCACACCCAAACTACCTCAATAAAACCCAATTCCCCAGACCACCACAACCACATAATAGGAAAATTATTAATTAGATAGGTCCTTATCAATACGAAACAAAAATAAGAGAAAAGAATAGGAAAAGCAGGACAAACCAACAAAATCCTCCAAAAAACAAAACCCTAAAACCAACCCCATTACCTTAAGAGATGTATAACACACCTCATCACTCGCACTAGTGCAACCGAGAGCTCTCGCAAATATGACGATTGTCTCAAGAAAGGAAGCAAACTGCACACCCATCCATCACACCCAAACTACCTCAATAAAACCCAATTCCCCAGACCACCACAACCACATAATAGGAAAATTATTAATTAGATAGGTCCTTATTAATACGAAACAAAAATAAGAGAAAAGAATAGGAAAAACAGGACAAACCAACAAAATCCTCCAAAAAACAAAACCCCAAAACCAACCCCATTACCTTAAGAGATGTATAACACACCTCATCACTCGCACTAGTGCAACCGAGAGCTCTCGCAAATATGACGATTGTCTCAAGAAAGGAAGCAAACTGCACACCCATCCATCACATCCAAATTACCACAACTAACCCTATTTTCCCAGACTACCACAACCAGAAACAGAAAAATAAAAATAAAAACAATCATAGACAGAAAACGATAGAAAAAAGAAAATGACAGGATAGGAAAATAGACAGATAAATATACTATCAACTAGATAGACCTTCATCAAGACTAGATAAAAAGAGAAGAGTTAGAACTCAAACCAATCAAACAAAAACAACACAGATAAAACAAAACATATTTAAGTAAAACAAAAACACAAATTTCTTCATACAAAAATATAAATTTATTCAAGCTAAATATAAATTTAATTAAACAAAATATAGATGGTATTTTCAACAAAAAGTAACTTACAAATGAGAAAATAAACTTAAAACTAATACTAAAACTAAGTAGACTCAGAACTTAAAATACTAGAAACTAGAGAAGAAGTACTAGCAGGCATACGAATCTCAGGATGCATCACATTATCTTTAATATTATATACCTTAACGACCGCACAAGACGGATCCTTACTATACAACTTAAGAGCCACAATATCAACTAATCTTTCAATTTTCTGCCCACTCCGAACCTTATAAGTATAACTTCGAGAGAAATCAAGATTATGCCCATCACGCATATGCTTCCTCACAACACACTGAGGCTGCATCAATACACTACCTAGAGTTGATTGATTACTCCTAATACCGGCCACAAATAATGTATTACAAGAAATACAACCAATAACAGCCACACAATACCACTTATGGAACGGACTAATCTTATCTTTAGGATGAGAGAAAAACCCCCTATTCGACCTAGAAATATAATTAGCCACACGATAATTCCTACCACCCAACAGCCTCTGGATAGATTTGTCCTTTCCTGACAAATAAGGAATAGGAACCCAAATAGAATCAACCTCACAACGACTACGAGGAACACTATTAACTATCATCAAATTCCGATGAGATACCGGATTAGATGAACCCTCATGAGCTGTCTTAACTGCAAAGAAGATTGAAAGCTCCTCAAAATGAGGCCTAGAAGACTTAAAAGTATCAGAAAGGGAAGGCAAAACTGCACCCATGTCCATATCCCTAATTAACCCACTCAAAATTCCCTCTATAAAAGAATATGGATAATTATTATTAACAAGAATCCTACGTAATTTATGAGACAACAACTCATTAAAAATACCACTGGTTAACAAAAAAGCCCTCCTACAATATTCCCTAACAACGGATCGCTTGACATGATCTGGATGAGAAGAAATAGCATTCAAAACCCTATCGGAAGCTATTTCCTTCTTATACCAAATGGTATAAAATTGAGAAACACCTCTCATAATGGTCACGTCCAAGAAATCTAACGACCAAAAAACAGATTCAATCTCAGCTGTGAAAACAATACTACCTATATCACCATACAACTGTCTTAAACGCAAAGCATTCCGCTCTAAAATATCTCTGGACAAATTAACAGAACCACGTGAACCTATAACGAGAATATCATCAACATACTTCCAAATTTTCAAAACACCAACAGAATGAAGCTCCTCGATACTCTCCTCAAAAAGCATATCCATATATAAGATAGCCATAATGGGAGCCATGGAACTACCCATAGGCAATCCACCAACCTGCTGATAACAACGACTACCACTACGAAAACAATTAAGCTCTTTACAAATCAAATCTAAAATAGTTTTCAGAGCAACACAAGTAACCCCATACCTCTCATAAATACTACCACCAAACTTAGTAATAACATAACTAATAACCGCATTGATGGGAATATTAGTAAACATATCTTTCACATCCAGAGAGAATAAAATAATATCCCTACCACTAAGATCAAACTGATCCAACCTACAAACCAAATCCTCAGAATTCTTTATATTAAAAACAACACTTGAAAAATCCCCTAATATAGAAGAAACGAGAGAAGAAACTGGACCATTAACACTATCCCTAGTATCGGTGATAGGACGCAAAGGATAATTTTCCTTATGAGCCTTTATCACACCATACAACCTAGGAATCTCTAAATTCTCCCTAAACAACCCAACACCAGAAGGAATAGAGGCCTTAGACCGACAAATCCTATGCACCACCTGAAGGAGACTATTAAGCTTAACTTTCAAAGAAAGCACAGTCTCAGACTCTAAATAGCGGAAAGTACCTGACACAACTCCAGCTTGGAGGAAAGCCTCCAACTTAGCCTCATAGGCACTCCTATCAATAGCAATGGTGATAGCGCCCTTATCAGCATTCATCACCATTACATTAGGATTTCTCTTCAAAAAGAGACGAGTCTTCTTACAAGCTGACCTAACAAAACGATTGACTAGAAGGGAACCAAAAGAACCAACTCTCTCCCTAGCACTAATAATTTTCAAATATTGACCTAACCTATGATTAGCCTCATGCACCTCATACCCATTGGATAAATCAGAAGTTAACAAACCGACAACCTCCTCATGACCACCTACCTCAGGATGACTAAATTTCATCCCAAAAGACAAAATCTTCCTAACCTCGGGAGGGAACTCTACACTACTCAAATTCAAGAAACCCCCAGGCACTTCCGAAAAAGGCACATAACGAATAGCCCGCCTTCTACTTGAATGAGAACGCCTCGAAGACATAACGAAATTTAAAAAAAGAAAAAGGAAGAAGAAGGAAATGAACACACAAAGAACAAAAAACCTACAAACACAAGCAAAAAAGAATCAAAACACAAAAAACGGGAAACCCGCAAAAACATACAAAAATCATACAAAATATACAACAATAAGAACAAATCAAAATATAAACAATTAAAACTAAAATATCCGCAAGTCCAAAGTTCAAATCCAAAACGTAGAAACGCAACAAATGTACTCCAAGCCAAAACCAAAATAGTCCGAACGTACGCCAGGTTCTATATTCCTTTGAAAGAAGTCCACGATGATTGCCAATCCAAAATACTCCAGCCTCAGAATCGAAATCTGAAAATGCACACAAAAAAAGACAAAGAAGAAATTAATCAAACTATAAGAAAACAAAACATAAACAAACAATGACAATAAAAACTTACATTTGAAAATCAAAAATCAAACAAACAAAATAATCCGCAACTATTGCAAGGTTAAAATTGCAAGCTTAGAAAAGGCTCGAACGAACAACGTCTGAGATATGAGCCAAAAAGAAATACAACAAATACTTACAAAAGAGAAAAATCAGAAACACAACTATAACAAGAACCATAAAGACCACGATAAAAGTCATAGGTCATAAAACAATCATAACAAGGACTCAATAAAGACCACGACAAAAATTAAAGGTCATATAACAAGGACCCACGGCAAAAACAAAAAGTCATAAAAACAACCACAACAAGGACCCAATAAAGAACACGACAATAATAATAATAATAAGGAAACAAACACCCAACAGGTAAAAACATAAAAATAATCATAACATGGACGGAAGAAGAAAACAACAACAATAAATAACATGGACGGAAGAAGAAAACAACAACAATAAAAAGAACACACCCACAATATCAAATCTAAAAAAACATAACCAATGATAAAACGCAAGAAGAAAAAAGAAAAAACAAAAATATTGACGTAGGTCAAACACACAGCAAGAGAGCGCCGACACCTCACCTATATACCACAAGTACACAGGTGATGAAATACATAAAGCAGGCGCATACAATAAAGTGAACAAACAAGTTCTGGTTATATACCGAAGAACGATACGAAATTAAAGGGGAAAGATACACGAAGTACCCCTTACACGTAAGAATGCGCAAGTAAATAGGATTGATGATGCGCGCGCTTAACAGAAGCGAGCCCAGTAGACACATTGAATATGTATATTAGTCAAAAATAATAGGCCGCGGAAACGGCGCGTGTAATTATATTCGATATAAATTTGAAGAGAGAAGTGAGTGAATACATTGTCCACACATAAAGTCCCCCACACATACTGAGATAAAAAATAAAAAATAAAAAGCAAAAAGTAGTTACTGTATATACTGACGAAAATGAGTGCAGTATATACGGATAAAAATAAGTGCAATGTAAAACAAGTACAGTGTAAGTGCACACCACCAAGAAGGATTATTGCAAGGAGGAACCGCAATGGAAGGTAAGTCTCACAAAATCTTTTTACAATTTTACATACAACCGAAGAAACTTCTTGAAAAATTGAAAAATAAAAATTAAAAAATTAAAAATAAAAACAATACAAGTTAAATATGAAAGATGTAGGGAGCATCATGCTCACCCTAAAGTACTAGCTACAGGGGGGTGAATGATGAACCACACATCAGAAACAATTAAAAGTAAAGTAACGTAGAAGAACAATTAAAAGTAAAGTAACGTAGTAGCAGAAAAATAATAAAATGAACAAATGAAGCCTACTGATGATTCCTCTTGGGCGAGGATGAAACGCGTATAGGCGCCCAAAATTTTCTTTGAAAACTTTGCTAGAAAAAATGGAAAAATTTGAAATATCTAAAAACTCAAGGAAATTCACGAAATAAAATAATATAAAAAACACAAGAAGTTTTTTTAAACTTATAAAATTTATTAATAAAAAATCAACAAACAATTTATATAAAAATACTTATATACTATATATTATTTCAATATATTTAATTTACAAAAAATTCACCAAACTGTACAAATATTAGAAAACAAAAACACTTTCCAGTGCGAAAATCCATGCAATAATCCTCCATCACACCTGAAAATAGAAAAAGAAAATTAAATTAGAAAGGATAAAAACAACTAAACAACACAAACTAAAAGCGAACAAAAAGAAACTGGAAGAATACAAAGGAACAAATCCTAAAAGACCCCCTGAAAACTATAAGATCCATTCTCAGGCCTCAAGTATTTAACTACATGATCCCAATGAACAATCTGCTCACGGGAATCAAGAACCATTTTTTCACCATTAATGTGAACCCTAGACACTAAACTAGATAAAAAACGCTCATCATAAGTAAATAAAGCTAACTTATGCTGACAGCGCATAGAAAACACTACCAATTTAGTAGGCCTCATCTCCTCCTCCAACATGGAGAAAACCCTATGAATTAGAATCTTACGTAGAAGAAGATAAAAAGGTAAAGTAATGGTCAATTCTGGCACAGAATAAACTTCACCATTATACTCAAAAGAGCCTAAACGGTGAAACAGTTTTAAGAACATACGCTGCAATTGATCAGGAGTCAGTTGAAACTCCTCAAACACAGAAGAACCGTAGCTCTCAAGGAACCATGTTACTAGAGACCTAACGGGCAAAACACTAGAAGAAGACCCAATAACAAAATAAGGAAGCTTCTTCAACATATGACTCTCAAAATCAGATGACCAATCCACCAATATCTCATCAACCACATAATAGGAAACTATATGGTCAAGGAGATGAATAAGATTGTCACAAATGAGAGACACACGAAGATGCTCCTCCAAAATATATGACCCTACATGCAAAATACCATTACTATAAACTAAAGACAATTGGGGATAACCATGAATGGAACGACCCGCAATTTTCTTAACCCTAGAGCTAGAAATAGCCCTCTTCAAAAGAAAGCGAGTACTCAAACACACAGAGATGACACGATTATTAAACCGCATTCTCTGTGCCCGCCTAGCACGCTTATCACGTTGACGACGGCCAAGCAGACGACGACGACCAGAACCCACTGGAACTGTCGGACTATCCATAATAATAAGAATCAAAAAGGTCCCCAGAAGAATACAAAAAAGAATAAGAATAAAAATAAAAACAACAACGGCAGAAACTGGAAAGATTAGAGATAGAAAAAGAAAGGAAAAAAGGAAAAAAACTGGAAAAACTGAAAGAAAAAAGAAAAAAAGAAAAAAAGAAAAATCAGAAGCAAAATATAGTTAATAAAATAAGAAACCCTCTTAGATGTTTACAACAGAAACAACCAATAGAGAGTAAAGAAAAACCAAACTAGAAACAACATATATACGCAAACCAGGTAAAAGTAAATAACTAATTCAGATAAGAAGCCCAAATAAAGAAGAAGAACAACATAGGAATCTGCGTGAACAGATACAAATAGAGATTAGAAAGATAGAAAAATAAGATAGTAAACATAGAAAGAAAATAGCAAGCATAAAAACAGAAAATGATAGGTGAAAAATAGATAAAATTGTAGATAGGAAAACCCAAAAACAAAAACTTAGAAAAGCAAAAAATTTAAAAGTATTATAAGAAAATAGAATAAAAATTAGAATATTAATTAGGTAGAAATAGATTGAACCACGAAAAATAATTAGATTAGGAAATAGTTAGAAAATAAAAAACCTAGTGAGAAGCTATAAAAATTGCAATTTAAATTAAAAATTTAGAATATTAGATACTGATTCCAATGCAATGCTAAGAAGAAAAGCAACATATGAATCAGCCCCCAAGTGCAAGACATTACAAAGGGACTTCTCAGTTAAGATAGCTACTGAGTAAGGACCCAATGTCTTACACAAAAAACTCCTCAAGTTAAAGGGATTAATACATTACGTATTATAAAAAAAATAAATAAAAAAAGAGGAGTGAGGTAATGATTTCGCGAGGAGACACCCATTTGAACTACCCACCTATACACGAGACCCACTATGACTGGTCTCTGATGTTGCGGGTACTCATATGAACTATCCAGACGGAAGAATTACAAGTTCATTACGAACTTCCCCATGGAGAATCAATGCGCCAACATGGGTTACCAACTGCCCAAGACGTTAGTGTCTGGGGCAACACCATAAATGATCTTGCCTATGACGCCTGATAAACAATCAGGTCAATGAACACAAAGAAAAACCAGGGATGGTCAAAAAGTATCATCAACTTACTGGTTTGGACAGTGCTCAAGCTTCAGGGCCCAATGGCGAAAACAGAATACACCTAAATATATTCTGTCATAGGAGATTCTCTGTCTTAACAAAATATACATCAAGAAAATTGGTTCTCGACTCCAAAAACAAGACTCAATGGTACATGTAGATGCACCTAAATGCAATCTACCGTAGGAGGATTTCTATACAAAACAGGGTGAATAAATATAGAAATATAGAAATACAAATAAACAAATACATAGGACACGAACCACACGAAAGATGTCCATAAAAACAAAAATTAAAATTACTAAAGTAAATCAGAACAAGATAGCGTAAATCAATTAAATTAATAGAAGATTTGGCCATAAATTAATAAATATAATGTAAATCAGTACTATCAATTAAGTTTATGGAGAATTGCTATAAAATGCTATAAATTACTATAAATTACTAAAAATAACGTAAAACGAGACAATGCAAATTAGAATGGGAAAAACACACCAATTTACACTTTTAATCAATCCTATCATGTTGTTACTTTGGTGTAGACTTGTATGTTGATCGAGACAAATGGGAAAAGGAACATCGCACACATCAAGACATAAGGTGAAAGAGACAGTGTGAAAGACCACCACTCAACCACCACTCAAACACATAAGGTGAAAGAGACAGTGTGAAAGACCACCACTCAACCACCACTCAAACACATAAGGTGAAAGAGACAGTGTGAAAGACCACCACTCAACCACCACTCAAACACATCAAGACATAGTGTGAAAGAGACAGTGTGAAAGACCACCACTCAACCACACTTACACACAAAAATGTCCCACCCATCTGCCTCCAAAAAACAGACAAGTGTACACTAATAGAAAATTTGGCCATAAATTAATAAATATAATGTAAATCAGTACTATCAATTAAATTTATGGAGAATTGCTATAAAATACTATAAATTACTAAAAATAACGTAAAACGCGGCAATGCAAATTAGAATGGTAAAAACACACCAATTTACACTTTTAATCAATACACTTTTAATCAATACATATACACTATAGGGAACATAATGTAAGAAGTCACTTGTAGACACGAGATAATGTTGTGGAATCACTACTCATTCAGGAGATAGGATTGGAAAACATAACAAATACACTAAACAGGAGAGTGTTTTTCAAAATCACTACTCATTCAAGAGATAGGATTAAGAAGAAACACTACTCATCAATGAACATAACACTTACAATAATATACAATACACCTACAAAATATACTTACACGATCCACCCAAAGGATCCCATACATCCGACTATGTGCTGGAAAATATGTTGAGAAGTTGACTACGTTCTCCATACTTCCACACAAAAAGGTACATTTAGACCCACAAATAGTGAAGTAAACTCATATTAAGGAGGTTCACTGTAACACAAACATTTAACACAAATCATTATTATCCTAATCATCCTAATTATACACGTAATGAAGAATTAAGAATGTTTAGCCATAAAGTTAACAAAGAAATTTAAGAATTTACAGCCAAAAAATTAGAATTATGCACGTTATCATTTTAACACAAATCATTATCATCCTAATCATCCTAATTATGCACGTAATTAAGAATTGAGAATGTTTAGCCATAAAGTTAACAAAGAGATTTAAGAATTTACAGCCAAAAAATAGAATTATAAACGAAATCAAGGAAATAGAATCATAATTACGTATAGAATCATCATTATGAATAAAATAATTAGCCAGGAATTTATAGATAATTAACTACGAATTTGTATGAAAATGAAACATGATAGTAATAGCTAAGCAAGTTAACCATGAAATCTCATGTCAATTTAGCCATGAAATTTCATGTCAAAAATATAATTTATAAAAGATGTAGTAAAATAGAATAAAGTAAAAGTGAAATTTTAATAGAGCCGGGTTATAGTGAGTTTTAGTGAAATCGAGTTATAGTGAAGTGTAATGGAATCAGGACAGAATGTGTTTGTTGCAATTGATACGGGGAACGAATGGATGAACAAGGTGAGTTTGAACAAATTCTTTATTTCTATTAAAGTTGTTAAAAGATTTTTCACATAAATCAAAATAATACGTAAAACCTACTGATGAGTCCCTTTGGGCGGGGACGAAACGCGTCTAGGTGCCCATCTAATTAATGTTTTTTTTTAAAAATTTCATTATATATAACGTAAAATTGGAGGAATTGTGATAGGACACATGTAGCTTTTTCAATACACTTTTATTACAGTATTGCTCATGTGTTTTATTACGATTTCACATAAATTATTCATAATTTATAAACTGCCTGTTTTGCAATTTACAGATAAATTATCTTACATAAATTAAAAAATTTTACATAAATTGCTTATATTACAATTTGAAGATAAATTTAGCCTTGGTCATCCAGCGTCGTCAACCGTCATTGCATTTTTAGGATAAACTTTTCATCTCTGGATTGCATATGCAAGAGAGTTAATTTAATTGCTAAATAATACAAACTCCAACATGCTTAGCTAGTAAAAAACAGAAACACAATAGCGGCAATGGAGAAACTTAAGGAAGTCACTGATTGTGTCAAGGGACTGTTTCAGTTAAAGCACCTACTGAGCAGTTGGAAGAATCACAATCATACATATAAATTTCCTCAAGGAATAGGATTAGATAACAACATAGGTAGGACAGAGAGCACTGAACGTGCAAAAAGAGGAAATGGTAGGGTGGAGAATCAGGATTTTGCCTAATTGCGGTCTAAGGCGCTAGCTCGACCAAAAGAACATGATCCTTACTGCAATGGGCCTAAGAATGTTATCCACCAAAAAGGTTCTTCACGAACATGACACGAAGAAATCCAGTACTAACATGAGATTCTGGCATAAAAAATATAGGTTTATTTTTTTAAAAAAGTAAGAAAAATATCGATATTACTGTTTGCCTGGTACCATGTAATAATTATACATGGAAGAAACGTCAGGTTAAAGAGAGTTTAAACTAATGATGTAATAAGTTACCTGGGTTGAGTGTGGTTCCCACCCAGAATGTTAACAAAATATACATCAAGAAAATTGGTTCTCGACTCCAAAAACAAGACTCAATGGTACATGTAGATGCACCTAAATGCAATCTACCGTAGGAGGATTTCTATACAAAACAGGGTGAATAAATATAGAAATATAGAAATACAAATAAACAAATACATAGGACACGAACCACACGAAAGATGTCCATAAAAACAAAAATTAAAATTACTAAAGTAAATCAGAACAAGATAGCGTAAATCAATTAAATTAATAGAAGATTTGGCCATAAATTAATAAATATAATGTAAATCAGTACTATCAATTAAGTTTATGGAGAATTGCTATAAAATGCTATAAATTACTATAAATTACTAAAAATAACGTAAAACGAGACAATGCAAATTAGAATGGGAAAAACACACCAATTTACACTTTTAATCAATCCTATCATGTTGTTACTTTGGTGTAGACTTGTATGTTGATCGAGACAAATGGGAAAAGGAACATCGCACACATCAAGACATAAGGTGAAAGAGACAGTGTGAAAGACCACCACTCAACCACCACTCAAACACATAAGGTGAAAGAGACAGTGTGAAAGACCACCACTCAACCACCACTCAAACACATAAGGTGAAAGAGACAGTGTGAAAGACCACCACTCAACCACCACTCAAACACATCAAGACATAGTGTGAAAGAGACAGTGTGAAAGACCACCACTCAACCACACTTACACACAAAAATGTCCCACCCATCTGCCTCCAAAAAACAGACAAGTGTACACTAATAGAAAATTTGGCCATAAATTAATAAATATAATGTAAATCAGTACTATCAATTAAATTTATGGAGAATTGCTATAAAATACTATAAATTACTAAAAATAACGTAAAACGCGGCAATGCAAATTAGAATGGTAAAAACACACCAATTTACACTTTTAATCAATACACTTTTAATCAATACATATACACTATAGGGAACATAATGTAAGAAGTCACTTGTAGACACGAGATAATGTTGTGGAATCACTACTCATTCAGGAGATAGGATTGGAAAACATAACAAATACACTAAACAGGAGAGTGTTTTTCAAAATCACTACTCATTCAAGAGATAGGATTAAGAAGAAACACTACTCATCAATGAACATAACACTTACAATAATATACAATACACCTACAAAATATACTTACACGATCCACCCAAAGGATCCCATACATCCGACTATGTGCTGGAAAATATGTTGAGAAGTTGACTACGTTCTCCATACTTCCACACAAAAAGGTACATTTAGACCCACAAATAGTGAAGTAAACTCATATTAAGGAGGTTCACTGTAACACAAACATTTAACACAAATCATTATTATCCTAATCATCCTAATTATACACGTAATGAAGAATTAAGAATGTTTAGCCATAAAGTTAACAAAGAAATTTAAGAATTTACAGCCAAAAAATTAGAATTATGCACGTTATCATTTTAACACAAATCATTATCATCCTAATCATCCTAATTATGCACGTAATTAAGAATTGAGAATGTTTAGCCATAAAGTTAACAAAGAGATTTAAGAATTTACAGCCAAAAAATAGAATTATAAACGAAATCAAGGAAATAGAATCATAATTACGTATAGAATCATCATTATGAATAAAATAATTAGCCAGGAATTTATAGATAATTAACTACGAATTTGTATGAAAATGAAACATGATAGTAATAGCTAAGCAAGTTAACCATGAAATCTCATGTCAATTTAGCCATGAAATTTCATGTCAAAAATATAATTTATAAAAGATGTAGTAAAATAGAATAAAGTAAAAGTGAAATTTTAATAGAGCCGGGTTATAGTGAGTTTTAGTGAAATCGAGTTATAGTGAAGTGTAATGGAATCAGGACAGAATGTGTTTGTTGCAATTGATACGGGGAACGAATGGATGAACAAGGTGAGTTTGAACAAATTCTTTATTTCTATTAAAGTTGTTAAAAGATTTTTCACATAAATCAAAATAATACGTAAAACCTACTGATGAGTCCCTTTGGGCGGGGACGAAACGCGTCTAGGTGCCCATCTAATTAATGTTTTTTTTTAAAAATTTCATTATATATAACGTAAAATTGGAGGAATTGTGATAGGACACATGTAGCTTTTTCAATACACTTTTATTACAGTATTGCTCATGTGTTTTATTACGATTTCACATAAATTATTCATAATTTATAAACTGCCTGTTTTGCAATTTACAGATAAATTATCTTACATAAATTAAAAAATTTTACATAAATTGCTTATATTACAATTTGAAGATAAATTTAGCCTTGGTCATCCAGCGTCGTCAACCGTCATTGCATTTTTAGGATAAACTTTTCATCTCTGGATTGCATATGCAAGAGAGTTAATTTAATTGCTAAATAATACAAACTCCAACATGCTTAGCTAGTAAAAAACAGAAACACAATAGCGGCAATGGAGAAACTTAAGGAAGTCACTGATTGTGTCAAGGGACTGTTTCAGTTAAAGCACCTACTGAGCAGTTGGAAGAATCACAATCATACATATAAATTTCCTCAAGGAATAGGATTAGATAACAACATAGGTAGGACAGAGAGCACTGAACGTGCAAAAAGAGGAAATGGTAGGGTGGAGAATCAGGATTTTGCCTAATTGCGGTCTAAGGCGCTAGCTCGACCAAAAGAACATGATCCTTACTGCAATGGGCCTAAGAATGTTATCCACCAAAAAGGTTCTTCACGAACATGACACGAAGAAATCCAGTACTAACATGAGATTCTGGCATAAAAAATATAGGTTTATTTTTTTAAAAAAGTAAGAAAAATATCGATATTACTGTTTGCCTGGTACCATGTAATAATTATACATGGAAGAAACGTCAGGTTAAAGAGAGTTTAAACTAATGATGTAATAAGTTACCTGGGTTGAGTGTGGTTCCCACCCAGAATGTTAACAAAATATACATCAAGAAAATTGGTTCTCGACTCCAAAAACAAGACTCAATGGTACATGTAGATGCACCTAAATGCAATCTACCGTAGGAGGATTTCTATACAAAACAGGGTGAATAAATATAGAAATATAGAAATACAAATAAACAAATACATAGGACACGAACCACACGAAAGATGTCCATAAAAACAAAAATTAAAATTACTAAAGTAAATCAGAACAAGATAGCGTAAATCAATTAAATTAATAGAAGATTTGGCCATAAATTAATAAATATAATGTAAATCAGTACTATCAATTAAGTTTATGGAGAATTGCTATAAAATGCTATAAATTACTATAAATTACTAAAAATAACGTAAAACGAGACAATGCAAATTAGAATGGGAAAAACACACCAATTTACACTTTTAATCAATCCTATCATGTTGTTACTTTGGTGTAGACTTGTATGTTGATCGAGACAAATGGGAAAAGGAACATCGCACACATCAAGACATAAGGTGAAAGAGACAGTGTGAAAGACCACCACTCAACCACCACTCAAACACATAAGGTGAAAGAGACAGTGTGAAAGACCACCACTCAACCACCACTCAAACACATAAGGTGAAAGAGACAGTGTGAAAGACCACCACTCAACCACCACTCAAACACATCAAGACATAGTGTGAAAGAGACAGTGTGAAAGACCACCACTCAACCACACTTACACACAAAAATGTCCCACCCATCTGCCTCCAAAAAACAGACAAGTGTACACTAATAGAAAATTTGGCCATAAATTAATAAATATAATGTAAATCAGTACTATCAATTAAATTTATGGAGAATTGCTATAAAATACTATAAATTACTAAAAATAACGTAAAACGCGGCAATGCAAATTAGAATGGTAAAAACACACCAATTTACACTTTTAATCAATACACTTTTAATCAATACATATACACTATAGGGAACATAATGTAAGAAGTCACTTGTAGACACGAGATAATGTTGTGGAATCACTACTCATTCAGGAGATAGGATTGGAAAACATAACAAATACACTAAACAGGAGAGTGTTTTTCAAAATCACTACTCATTCAAGAGATAGGATTAAGAAGAAACACTACTCATCAATGAACATAACACTTACAATAATATACAATACACCTACAAAATATACTTACACGATCCACCCAAAGGATCCCATACATCCGACTATGTGCTGGAAAATATGTTGAGAAGTTGACTACGTTCTCCATACTTCCACACAAAAAGGTACATTTAGACCCACAAATAGTGAAGTAAACTCATATTAAGGAGGTTCACTGTAACACAAACATTTAACACAAATCATTATTATCCTAATCATCCTAATTATACACGTAATGAAGAATTAAGAATGTTTAGCCATAAAGTTAACAAAGAAATTTAAGAATTTACAGCCAAAAAATTAGAATTATGCACGTTATCATTTTAACACAAATCATTATCATCCTAATCATCCTAATTATGCACGTAATTAAGAATTGAGAATGTTTAGCCATAAAGTTAACAAAGAGATTTAAGAATTTACAGCCAAAAAATAGAATTATAAACGAAATCAAGGAAATAGAATCATAATTACGTATAGAATCATCATTATGAATAAAATAATTAGCCAGGAATTTATAGATAATTAACTACGAATTTGTATGAAAATGAAACATGATAGTAATAGCTAAGCAAGTTAACCATGAAATCTCATGTCAATTTAGCCATGAAATTTCATGTCAAAAATATAATTTATAAAAGATGTAGTAAAATAGAATAAAGTAAAAGTGAAATTTTAATAGAGCCGGGTTATAGTGAGTTTTAGTGAAATCGAGTTATAGTGAAGTGTAATGGAATCAGGACAGAATGTGTTTGTTGCAATTGATACGGGGAACGAATGGATGAACAAGGTGAGTTTGAACAAATTCTTTATTTCTATTAAAGTTGTTAAAAGATTTTTCACATAAATCAAAATAATACGTAAAACCTACTGATGAGTCCCTTTGGGCGGGGACGAAACGCGTCTAGGTGCCCATCTAATTAATGTTTTTTTTTAAAAATTTCATTATATATAACGTAAAATTGGAGGAATTGTGATAGGACACATGTAGCTTTTTCAATACACTTTTATTACAGTATTGCTCATGTGTTTTATTACGATTTCACATAAATTATTCATAATTTATAAACTGCCTGTTTTGCAATTTACAGATAAATTATCTTACATAAATTAAAAAATTTTACATAAATTGCTTATATTACAATTTGAAGATAAATTTAGCCTTGGTCATCCAGCGTCGTCAACCGTCATTGCATTTTTAGGATAAACTTTTCATCTCTGGATTGCATATGCAAGAGAGTTAATTTAATTGCTAAATAATACAAACTCCAACATGCTTAGCTAGTAAAAAACAGAAACACAATAGCGGCAATGGAGAAACTTAAGGAAGTCACTGATTGTGTCAAGGGACTGTTTCAGTTAAAGCACCTACTGAGCAGTTGGAAGAATCACAATCATACATATAAATTTCCTCAAGGAATAGGATTAGATAACAACATAGGTAGGACAGAGAGCACTGAACGTGCAAAAAGAGGAAATGGTAGGGTGGAGAATCAGGATTTTGCCTAATTGCGGTCTAAGGCGCTAGCTCGACCAAAAGAACATGATCCTTACTGCAATGGGCCTAAGAATGTTATCCACCAAAAAGGTTCTTCACGAACATGACACGAAGAAATCCAGTACTAACATGAGATTCTGGCATAAAAAATATAGGTTTATTTTTTTAAAAAAGTAAGAAAAATATCGATATTACTGTTTGCCTGGTACCATGTAATAATTATACATGGAAGAAACGTCAGGTTAAAGAGAGTTTAAACTAATGATGTAATAAGTTACCTGGGTTGAGTGTGGTTCCCACCCAGAATGTTAACAAAATATACATCAAGAAAATTGGTTCTCGACTCCAAAAACAAGACTCAATGGTACATGTAGATGCACCTAAATGCAATCTACCGTAGGAGGATTTCTATACAAAACAGGGTGAATAAATATAGAAATATAGAAATACAAATAAACAAATACATAGGACACGAACCACACGAAAGATGTCCATAAAAACAAAAATTAAAATTACTAAAGTAAATCAGAACAAGATAGCGTAAATCAATTAAATTAATAGAAGATTTGGCCATAAATTAATAAATATAATGTAAATCAGTACTATCAATTAAGTTTATGGAGAATTGCTATAAAATGCTATAAATTACTATAAATTACTAAAAATAACGTAAAACGAGACAATGCAAATTAGAATGGGAAAAACACACCAATTTACACTTTTAATCAATCCTATCATGTTGTTACTTTGGTGTAGACTTGTATGTTGATCGAGACAAATGGGAAAAGGAACATCGCACACATCAAGACATAAGGTGAAAGAGACAGTGTGAAAGAGACCACCACTCAACCACCACTCAAACACATAAGGTGAAAGAGACAGTGTGAAAGACCACCACTCAACCACCACTCAAACACATAAGGTGAAAGAGACAGTGTGAAAGACCACCACTCAACCACCACTCAAACACATCAAGACATAGTGTGAAAGAGACAGTGTGAAAGACCACCACTCAACCACACTTACACACAAAAATGTCCCACCCATCTGCCTCCAAAAAACAGACAAGTGTACACTAATAGAAAATTTGGCCATAAATTAATAAATATAATGTAAATCAGTACTATCAATTAAATTTATGGAGAATTGCTATAAAATACTATAAATTACTAAAAATAACGTAAAACGCGGCAATGCAAATTAGAATGGTAAAAACACACCAATTTACACTTTTAATCAATACACTTTTAATCAATACATATACACTATAGGGAACATAATGTAAGAAGTCACTTGTAGACACGAGATAATGTTGTGGAATCACTACTCATTCAGGAGATAGGATTGGAAAACATAACAAATACACTAAACAGGAGAGTGTTTTTCAAAATCACTACTCATTCAAGAGATAGGATTAAGAAGAAACACTACTCATCAATGAACATAACACTTACAATAATATACAATACACCTACAAAATATACTTACACGATCCACCCAAAGGATCCCATACATCCGACTATGTGCTGGAAAATATGTTGAGAAGTTGACTACGTTCTCCATACTTCCACACAAAAAGGTACATTTAGACCCACAAATAGTGAAGTAAACTCATATTAAGGAGGTTCACTGTAACACAAACATTTAACACAAATCATTATTATCCTAATCATCCTAATTATACACGTAATGAAGAATTAAGAATGTTTAGCCATAAAGTTAACAAAGAAATTTAAGAATTTACAGCCAAAAAATTAGAATTATGCACGTTATCATTTTAACACAAATCATTATCATCCTAATCATCCTATATGCACGTAATTAAGAATTGAGAATGTTTAGCCATAAAGTTAACAAAGAGATTTAAGAATTTACAGCCAAAAAATAGAATTATAAACGAAATCAAGGAAATAGAATCATAATTACGTATAGAATCATCATTATGAATAAAATAATTAGCCAGGAATTTATAGATAATTAACTACGAATTTGTATGAAAATGAAACATGATAGTAATAGCTAAGCAAGTTAACCATGAAATCTCATGTCAATTTAGCCATGAAATTTCATGTCAAAAATATAATTTATAAAAGATGTAGTAAAATAGAATAAAGTAAAAGTGAAATTTTAATAGAGCCGGGTTATAGTGAGTTTTAGTGAAATCGAGTTATAGTGAAGTGTAATGGAATCAGGACAGAATGTGTTTGTTGCAATTGATACGGGGAACGAATGGATGAACAAGGTGAGTTTGAACAAATTCTTTATTTCTATTAAAGTTGTTAAAAGATTTTTCACATAAATCAAAATAATACGTAAAACCTACTGATGAGTCCCTTTGGGCGGGGACGAAACGCGTCTAGGTGCCCATCTAATTAATGTTTTTTTTTAAAAATTTCATTATATATAACGTAAAATTGGAGGAATTGTGATAGGACACATGTAGCTTTTTCAATACACTTTTATTACAGTATTGCTCATGTGTTTTATTACGATTTCACATAAATTATTCATAATTTATAAACTGCCTGTTTTGCAATTTACAGATAAATTATCTTACATAAATTAAAAAATTTTACATAAATTGCTTATATTACAATTTGAAGATAAATTTAGCCTTGGTCATCCAGCGTCGTCAACCGTCATTGCATTTTTAGGATAAACTTTTCATCTCTGGATTGCATATGCAAGAGAGTTAATTTAATTGCTAAATAATACAAACTCCAACATGCTTAGCTAGTAAAAAACAGAAACACAATAGCGGCAATGGAGAAACTTAAGGAAGTCACTGATTGTGTCAAGGGACTGTTTCAGTTAAAGCACCTACTGAGCAGTTGGAAGAATCACAATCATACATATAAATTTCCTCAAGGAATAGGATTAGATAACAACATAGGTAGGACAGAGAGCACTGAACGTGCAAAAAGAGGAAATGGTAGGGTGGAGAATCAGGATTTTGCCTAATTGCGGTCTAAGGCGCTAGCTCGACCAAAAGAACATGATCCTTACTGCAATGGGCCTAAGAATGTTATCCACCAAAAAGGTTCTTCACGAACATGACACGAAGAAATCCAGTACTAACATGAGATTCTGGCATAAAAAATATAGGTTTATTTTTTTAAAAAAGTAAGAAAAATATCGATATTACTGTTTGCCTGGTACCATGTAATAATTATACATGGAAGAAACGTCAGGTTAAAGAGAGTTTAAACTAATGATGTAATAAGTTACCTGGGTTGAGTGTGGTTCCCACCCAGAATGTTAACAAAATATACATCAAGAAAATTGGTTCTCGACTCCAAAAACAAGACTCAATGGTACATGTAGATGCACCTAAATGCAATCTACCGTAGGAGGATTTCTATACAAAACAGGGTGAATAAATATAGAAATATAGAAATACAAATAAACAAATACATAGGACACGAACCACACGAAAGATGTCCATAAAAACAAAAATTAAAATTACTAAAGTAAATCAGAACAAGATAGCGTAAATCAATTAAATTAATAGAAGATTTGGCCATAAATTAATAAATATAATGTAAATCAGTACTATCAATTAAGTTTATGGAGAATTGCTATAAAATGCTATAAATTACTATAAATTACTAAAAATAACGTAAAACGAGACAATGCAAATTAGAATGGGAAAAACACACCAATTTACACTTTTAATCAATCCTATCATGTTGTTACTTTGGTGTAGACTTGTATGTTGATCGAGACAAATGGGAAAAGGAACATCGCACACATCAAGACATAAGGTGAAAGAGACAGTGTGAAAGACCACCACTCAACCACCACTCAAACACATAAGGTGAAAGAGACAGTGTGAAAGACCACCACTCAACCACCACTCAAACACATAAGGTGAAAGAGACAGTGTGAAAGACCACCACTCAACCACCACTCAAACACATCAAGACATAGTGTGAAAGAGACAGTGTGAAAGACCACCACTCAACCACACTTACACACAAAAATGTCCCACCCATCTGCCTCCAAAAAACAGACAAGTGTACACTAATAGAAAATTTGGCCATAAATTAATAAATATAATGTAAATCAGTACTATCAATTAAATTTATGGAGAATTGCTATAAAATACTATAAATTACTAAAAATAACGTAAAACGCGGCAATGCAAATTAGAATGGTAAAAACACACCAATTTACACTTTTAATCAATACACTTTTAATCAATACATATACACTATAGGGAACATAATGTAAGAAGTCACTTGTAGACACGAGATAATGTTGTGGAATCACTACTCATTCAGGAGATAGGATTGGAAAACATAACAAATACACTAAACAGGAGAGTGTTTTTCAAAATCACTACTCATTCAAGAGATAGGATTAAGAAGAAACACTACTCATCAATGAACATAACACTTACAATAATATACAATACACCTACAAAATATACTTACACGATCCACCCAAAGGATCCCATACATCCGACTATGTGCTGGAAAATATGTTGAGAAGTTGACTACGTTCTCCATACTTCCACACAAAAAGGTACATTTAGACCCACAAATAGTGAAGTAAACTCATATTAAGGAGGTTCACTGTAACACAAACATTTAACACAAATCATTATTATCCTAATCATCCTAATTATACACGTAATGAAGAATTAAGAATGTTTAGCCATAAAGTTAACAAAGAAATTTAAGAATTTACAGCCAAAAAATTAGAATTATGCACGTTATCATTTTAACACAAATCATTATCATCCTAATCATCCTAATTATGCACGTAATTAAGAATTGAGAATGTTTAGCCATAAAGTTAACAAAGAGATTTAAGAATTTACAGCCAAAAAATAGAATTATAAACGAAATCAAGGAAATAGAATCATAATTACGTATAGAATCATCATTATGAATAAAATAATTAGCCAGGAATTTATAGATAATTAACTACGAATTTGTATGAAAATGAAACATGATAGTAATAGCTAAGCAAGTTAACCATGAAATCTCATGTCAATTTAGCCATGAAATTTCATGTCAAAAATATAATTTATAAAAGATGTAGTAAAATAGAATAAAGTAAAAGTGAAATTTTAATAGAGCCGGGTTATAGTGAGTTTTAGTGAAATCGAGTTATAGTGAAGTGTAATGGAATCAGGACAGAATGTGTTTGTTGCAATTGATACGGGGAACGAATGGATGAACAAGGTGAGTTTGAACAAATTCTTTATTTCTATTAAAGTTGTTAAAAGATTTTTCACATAAATCAAAATAATACGTAAAACCTACTGATGAGTCCCTTTGGGCGGGGACGAAACGCGTCTAGGTGCCCATCTAATTAATGTTTTTTTTTAAAAATTTCATTATATATAACGTAAAATTGGAGGAATTGTGATAGGACACATGTAGCTTTTTCAATACACTTTTATTACAGTATTGCTCATGTGTTTTATTACGATTTCACATAAATTATTCATAATTTATAAACTGCCTGTTTTGCAATTTACAGATAAATTATCTTACATAAATTAAAAAATTTTACATAAATTGCTTATATTACAATTTGAAGATAAATTTAGCCTTGGTCATCCAGCGTCGTCAACCGTCATTGCATTTTTAGGATAAACTTTTCATCTCTGGATTGCATATGCAAGAGAGTTAATTTAATTGCTAAATAATACAAACTCCAACATGCTTAGCTAGTAAAAAACAGAAACACAATAGCGGCAATGGAGAAACTTAAGGAAGTCACTGATTGTGTCAAGGGACTGTTTCAGTTAAAGCACCTACTGAGCAGTTGGAAGAATCACAATCATACATATAAATTTCCTCAAGGAATAGGATTAGATAACAACATAGGTAGGACAGAGAGCACTGAACGTGCAAAAAGAGGAAATGGTAGGGTGGAGAATCAGGATTTTGCCTAATTGCGGTCTAAGGCGCTAGCTCGACCAAAAGAACATGATCCTTACTGCAATGGGCCTAAGAATGTTATCCACCAAAAAGGTTCTTCACGAACATGACACGAAGAAATCCAGTACTAACATGAGATTCTGGCATAAAAAATATAGGTTTATTTTTTTAAAAAAGTAAGAAAAACATTCGAGAAATTATCATAATAAAATGACAAACATAATAAACTTAATAAACAAATCCTCCTCTAAAACAATGATGATTACAGAAAATTAAAATCATCAACCAAAACAATAAAACATACATGTACAAAATAGATCATAAATAATTTTCCAACACAAAATACATGATTAGTATAACTATAATAAAATACCCAAACCCAAGCATATAAAAGCCTTCTATAATATCTGCACCCATGAGATACATACATCATAGAATACAAGATATGAACAAAAATAAAATTATATGCAATAAAACTAGTTCTCAAGCACAACCATTATAGATACAGGATAACTACAAGTGCACGTGCACCCATAATAGATATACCACATGGCCTAATATTGGCACTTGCATATACACCCATTGCACATACACCATGCATGCATCCCAGATCTGAAAAGGAATGCATGGAATGTAACGCCAGAGACACAGGCAATAAAATGAAACCAAAAGATACACACCTCCCATGATGGACATACACACACCATACATACACTCCATGTTTGAAAAGGAATGCATGGAATGTAACACTAAGGACACAAGCAATAGAAACGGGTTATGATGTGAATCCAAAAGATACACATCTGTTGATGATGGTCACAAATGCTTATCCCAAAACTAGGTACCTGTGAGCCTGTGTTACGTATGTTTACACCATACACACTATACATGATACATGTACGACATATAGCAAAATATGAGACGACGACAAGGATACACGTAATGACACAAATTAGTCTCAATATACTCGTGTTCGCGTGCGCCGTGTAAGCATATTGCTCAATATAGATTGCGTGTAGTCAGTTTTTTTTTTTATGAAAATTGTTTCGTATGTTTAATCCGATCACCTCAATGGAATACCAGTGGCATCCTGTGAATTTCATTTATTTTTATGAAAATTGTTTCGTATGTTTAATCCGATCACCTCAATGGAATACCAGTGGCATCCTGTGAATTTCATTTATTTTTATGAAAATTGTTTCATATGTTTAATCCGATCACCTCAATGGAATACCAGTGGCATCCTGTGAATTTCATTTATTTTTATGAAAATTGTTTCGTATGCTGAATCCGATCACCTCAATGGAATACCAGTGACATCCTGTGAATTTCAATTTGCCTATACCGAATTGGTCAATTGTGTGAAATTTTCTGTGATTAAGTTTTAGTTATTGGGTTATTATGGCTACACAATGGGATGCTCATGCTCATATGTTTGTTGAGACAACTTCAATGGAATACCAGTGATATCTTGTGAGTTTCAAATTACCCATATCGAATTGGCCAACTATTGAAAAATCTGATGTGATTAGTTTGGTCAATTCCGTGTGATTGTGTGATGTTTAAAACCCCCTTCCACCCCTCTTATTATCTGTGTCATGTGTACCCCAATTTTAATAAATATCCCTCTTAATAAATATTCCTCTTAATCTTGTATGTTCCCTATGTGTTTCTTTTTTCTCTCTTCATGTTTATTTACCTTTTTTAATAAATATAAAAAATATCCATAATCCCCCGTGTACTAAGTGAATTAGTTAAATTACGACTATAGAATTCACAAAAACAGTGCTTCGAAAAAAGATAACAATGCATGGAATGGAAGGGTGAGTAATTTGAATATATTATTATAATATCAAACTGAGCATAATTTTATATACGTATATTTTAATAAAAAACAAAATACATTTTTTATATAAAAAAACAAAACATATTTTATATAATTTGCAAAATGCACATTTTCAGCCTCTCCTTAGAGTAAGAAATACGAAAGGGGAGTGAAAGTGTGTATTTTGCAAACACATATTAAGACAAGAAAAAAGCCTACTGATGAGTCCTTAGGGATAAGGACGAAACGCGTATAGGCAACCGTTTCTATACAATTTGGTTATATATAATTCATAATAATAAATTCAAACACAAAGAAATAAAATTATGCTTTAATATTCTTATATTCCTTATATTTTAACTATATTGTACCTAAATTAATTTTATATCATATATCATATTTGAGTCAGATATTATCATCAATTTTAAAACTACCCCTCCATTCACCACATGCAATTGTTGTCTTTCTTCCTTAAATAATCATTGTCCTCTTCATCCAAATGAATTGTCAGTTTGTCAGTCCGTTCATACTTCCTAAAATAAATTTAGTTAACCAATTTTCCTAATTGTACGTCAGATTCCATGATATTAAATACAGCTATATTCAATTCTCCTATTACCGATCAAATCCCATGATACTTATTGCTAACACACATCAGAAATACTAATATGAGAAGAATCTACCCCACTCACCAAACAGCTGACATAAATGATAACAATACCCAAAAATGGAGAACCTTAGACTCCACCCACCATCACCTCACTCACATATAGAGATGACATAAACGATAATTATACCCAAAATGGGGAACCTTAGACCCCACCCATTATCATCTCACTTACCCAAAATAGAGAATAACAGACTCTGCCTGCTATGCTTAATCCATTTCATATTATTATGAGAGAAAATAACACAAAACAGTTAAAATAAGCGAAACAAATAAAAGAAAACAATTTTAATTAATTGAATATCATTATTTTATTACAAAATTCTTAATTATACATTGTTATTACATCCTTATAATCACACTTATCACCATTTAACCTTAAATATTTTATCTGACGGCTCCAACATACACCTTTCTCCCTAGTCTCAACAATAGTCCTCTCACTACTTATTTGAACACGAGAGAACACATCGGAAACATATTTTTCGTCAGGACAAAAAATGTAAAGCCTATGTTGGAGACATATTAAATAAGAAATGAGCCGGGTGGGCTTCATTTCTGAAACCAACATAGCATACAACTTTCGGAACAAAACCTTAGTAATTAACTTATAAAATCGAGTGGTCACTGCCAGTTCAGTAACTAAATAAACCTGACTACCATACCTATATCTCCCTAACCGATTAAATAAAATAGTTAAAATTCTTTTTAACTGGATAGTTGTTATAGAGAATCTTTCAAAAATTAGTGCCCCATATTCCTGGATAACTATATTTATTAAAGAAATCGCAGGCAGTACACTGTCGATAAGATCTACTACCAGACAAGGAACTTTCTTCCTATTATTTACTCCGGGCGCTATACATGTGGAAGTCCAGTCCGTATGCACCTCAGATTCAATAAATGCAGATATTATATAATCTAGAACATCAACCAAATTATCATATATTAAGTTGCAACGCAACGGCTCCTCCGATATCACAATACTCCCTGAGATGAATTCGAAAATCAACTCGGGATACTGAATAGGAAATCGTCCTGAAGTTTTTTCGATTCGGCAGTTATCTATACATTCGTTTAACATATATCGATTACTCTTAGCGAAATCGATAATGACAGCCACAGACGGATTTACTAGGGAAGACGCAATCCGCTGAGTCCTTCTCGCACGATAGGCCCTCCTCTTTGAACTATTTAAATTTGTCGACATTTTTAAGATCCAAACCCTCTTGAAAACAACAAAATTATGAAGAACTAACTCAGAATACTTAAATATATATACCTTAATATAAATATATATATATATATATAAATTACTAAATATCTACAGGTAAAAACCCATAAATAGTCCCAGATACTAACGTCCCAGATAAACTATACTCAAGTTAATTATAACACAAAAATTTTTTATTGAACTGATTGAATGACTCACGATTACAACCATCCTCATTAAACTGATGAAATAACCCTTCATTAAACAATTTATGATAACTTCATTCTCAAAACTAATAACTAATTAAAAGAAAGAACAAATTCCAACATGTTAGGCTGGAAACTAGAATAGCCGCAATGGAATTAAATCTAATCAAACTATAATAAAATCCCCTATGTGTAGGTCACAATTAGTAGCCATACAGTTAAGATAACTACTGTAACGCTCGCATTATGTGAACCTTACACCCATACTCCTTATTGGTTCTTTTTCTAATAACATTAAACCAATATTCCGAATACATACATTCGAACAAGGAGTTAGGTAATTTTCGATTGAAGTAATCTCATTCGTACTTGATCCAGTGGGACTCTTTTATGACGCGTCTCGTATTGTGCCTTGGGCTTATGAGATTTTCCGATATTGAAAATTACACGTTCTCAGAGAACATCCCCATCATCAAGAATCCGCGGTGTTAGCATGAGTGACTAGCATCCTAAACATTAGGTTTAGGACAAACTAAATTTAAAACATTAGCATTTTCCCTTAAAAACCATAACACATTATGCAATAGAATACTCATAAACTTAATAAACAGATCCTCCTCTAAAACAATGATGATTACAGAAAATTAACATCATCAACCAAAACAATAAAACATACATGTACAAAATAGATCATAAATAATTTCCCAACACAAAATACATGATTAGTATAACTATAATAAAATACCCAAACCCAAGCATATAAAAGCCTTCTATAATATATGCACCCATGAGATACATACATCATAGAATACAAGATATGAACAAAAATAAAATTATATGCAATAAAACTAGTCTTCAAGCACAACCATTATAGATACAGGATAACTACAAGTGCACGTGCACCCATAATAGATATACCACATGGCCTAATATTGTCACTTGCATATACACCCATTGCACATACACCATGCATGCATCCCAGATCTGAAAAGGAATGCATGGAATGTAACGCCAGGGACATAGGCAATAAAACGAAACCAAAAGATACACACCTCCCATGGTGGACATGCACACACCATACATACACTCCATGTTTGAAAAGGAATGCATGGAATGTAACACCAAGGACACAAGCAATAGAAACGGGTTATGATGTGAATTCAAAAGATACACATCTGTTGATGATGGTTACAAATGCTTATCCCAAAACTAGGTACCTGTGAGCCTGTGTTACGTATGCTTACACCATACACACTATACATGATACATGTACGACATATAGCAAAATATGAGACGACGACAAGGATACACGTAATGAGAACTTAATGACACAAATTAGTCTCAAGATACTCGTGTTCGCGTGCGCCGTGTAAGCATATTGCTCAATATAGATTGCGTGTAGTCAGTTTTTATGAAAATTGTTTCGTATGTTTAATCCGATCACCTCAATGGAATACCAGTGGCATCCTGTGAATTTCATTTATTTTTATGAAAATTGTTTCGTATGTTTAATCCGATCACCTCAATGGAATACCAGTGGCATCCTGTGAATTTCATTTATTTTTATGAAAATTGTTTCGTATGTTTAATCCGATCACCTCAATGGAATACCAGTGGCATCCTGTGAATTTCATTTATTTTTATGAAAATTGTTTCGTATGTTTAATCCGATCACCTCAATGGAATACCAGTGGCATCCTGTGAATTTCATTTATTTTTATGAAAATTGTTCCGTATGTTTAATCCGATCACCTCAATGGAATACCAGTGGCATCCTGTGAATTTCAATTTGCCTATACCGATTTGGTCAATTGTGTGAAATTTTCTGTGATTAAGTTTTAGTTATTGGGTGATTATGGCTACACAATGGGATGCTCATGCTCATATGTTTGTTGAGACAACTTCAATGGAATACCAGTGATATCTTGTGAGTTTCAAATTACCCATATCGAATTGGCCAACTATTGAAAAATCTGATGTGATTAGTTTGGTCAATTCCGGGTGATTGTGTGATGTTTAAAAACCCCCTTCCACCCCTCTTATTATCTGTGTCATGTGTACCCCAATTTTAATAAATATCCCTCTTAATAAATATTCCTCTTAATCTTGTATGTTCCCTATGTGTTCCTTTTTTCTCTCTTCATGTTTATTTACCTTTTTTAATAAATATAAAAAATATCCATAACCCCCCGTGTACTAAGTGAATTAGTTAAATTACGACTATAGAATTCACAAAAACAGTACTTCGAGAAAAAAGATAACAATGCATGGAATGGAAGGGTGAGTAATTCGAATATATTATTATAATATCAAATTGAGCATAATTTTATATACGTATATTTTAATAAAAAACAAAATACATTTTTTATATAAAAAAACAAAACATATTTTATATAATTTGCAAAATGCACATTTTCAGCCTCTCCTTAGAGTAAGAAATACGAAAGGGGAGTGAAAGTGTGTATTTTGCAAACACATATTAAGACAAGAAAAAAGCCTACTGATGAGTCCTTAGGGATAAGGACGAAACGCGTATAGGCAACCGTTTCTATACAATTTGGTTATATATAATTCATAATAATAAATTCAAACACAAAGAAATAAAATTATGCTTTAATATTCTTATATTCCTTATATTTTAACTATATTGTACCTAAATTAATTTTATATCATATATCATATTTGAGTCAGATATTATCATCAATTTTAAAACTACCCCTCCATTCACCACATGCAATTGTTGTCTTTCTTCCTTAAATAATCATTGTCCTCTTCATCCAAATGAATTGTCAGTTTGTCAGTCCGTTCATACTTCCTAAAATAAATTTAGTTAACCAATTTTCCTAATTGTACGTCAGATTCCATGATATTAAATACAGCTATATTCAATTCTCCTATTACCGATCAAATCCCATGATACTTATTGCTAACACACATCAGAAATACTAATATGAGAAGAATCTACCCCACTCACCAAACAGCTGACATAAATGATAACAATACCCAAAAATGGAGAACCTTAGACTCCACCCACCATCACCTCACTCACATATAGAGATGACATAAACGATAATTATACCCAAAATGGGGAACCTTAGACCCCACCCATTATCATCTCACTTACCCAAAATAGAGAATAACAGACTCTGCCTGCTATGCTTAATCCATTTCATATTATTATGAGAGAAAATAACACAAAACAGTTAAAATAAGCGAAACAAATAAAAGAAAACAATTTTAATTAATTGAATATCATTATTTTATTACAAAATTCTTAATTATACATTGTTATTACATCCTTATAATCACACTTATCACCATTTAACCTTAAATATTTTATCTGACGGCTCCAACATACACCTTTCTCCCTAGTCTCAACAATAGTCCTCTCACTACTTATTTGAACACGAGAGAACACATCGGAAACATATTTTTCGTCAGGACAAAAAATGTAAAGCCTATGTTGGAGACATATTAAATAAGAAATGAGCCGGGTGGGCTTCATTTCTGAAACCAACATAGCATACAACTTTCGGAACAAAACCTTAGTAATTAACTTATAAAATCGAGTGGTCACTGCCAGTTCAGTAACTAAATAAACCTGACTACCATACCTATATCTCCCTAACCGATTAAATAAAATAGTTAAAATTCTTTTTAACTGGATAGTTGTTATAGAGAATCTTTCAAAAATTAGTGCCCCATATTCCTGGATAACTATATTTATTAAAGAAATCGCAGGCAGTACACTGTCGATAAGATCTACTACCAGACAAGGAACTTTCTTCCTATTATTTACTCCGGGCGCTATACATGTGGAAGTCCAGTCCGTATGCACCTCAGATTCAATAAATGCAGATATTATATAATCTAGAACATCAACCAAATTATCATATATTAAGTTGCAACGCAACGGCTCCTCCGATATCACAATACTCCCTGAGATGAATTCGAAAATCAACTCGGGATACTGAATAGGAAATCGTCCTGAAGTTTTTTCGATTCGGCAGTTATCTATACATTCGTTTAACATATATCGATTACTCTTAGCGAAATCGATAATGACAGCCACAGACGGATTTACTAGGGAAGACGCAATCCGCTGAGTCCTTCTCGCACGATAGGCCCTCCTCTTTGAACTATTTAAATTTGTCGACATTTTTAAGATCCAAACCCTCTTGAAAACAACAAAATTATGAAGAACTAACTCAGAATACTTAAATATATATACCTTAATATAAATATATATATATATATATAAATTACTAAATATCTACAGGTAAAAACCCATAAATAGTCCCAGATACTAACGTCCCAGATAAACTATACTCAAGTTAATTATAACACAAAAATTTTTTATTGAACTGATTGAATGACTCACGATTACAACCATCTTCATTAAACTGATGAAATAACCCTTCATTAAACAATTTATGATAACTTCATTCTCAAAACTAATAACTAATTAAAAGAAAGAACAAATTCCAACATGTTAGGCTGGAAACTAGAATAGCCGCAATGGAATTAAATCTAATCAAACTATAATAAAATCCCCTATGTGTAGGTCACAATTAGTAGCCATACAGTTAAGATAACTACTGTAACGCTCGCATTATGTGAACCTTACACCCATACTCCTTATTGGTTCTTTTTCTAATAACATTAAACCAATATTCCGAATACATACATTCGAACAAGGAGTTAGGTAATTTTCGATTGAAGTAATCTCATTCGTACTTGATCCAGTGGGACTCTTTTATGACGCGTCTCGTATTGTGCCTTGGGCTTATGAGATTTTCCGATATTGAAAATTACACGTTCTCAGAGAACATCCCCATCATCAAGAATCCGCGGTGTTAGCATGAGTGACTAGCATCCTAAACATTAGGTTTAGGACAAACTAAACTAACTCAGAATACTTAAATATATATACCTTAATATAAATAAATATATATATATAAATTACTAAATATCTACAGGTAAAAACCCATAAATAGTCCCAGATACTAACGAACATTAAAACGAATATAAGTAAACTATACTCAAGTTAATTATAACACAAAAAATTTTTATTGAACTGATTGAATGACTCACGATTACAACCATCTTCATTAAACTGATGAAATAACCCTTCATTAAACAATTTATGATAACTTCATTCTCAAAACTAATAACTAATTAAAAGAAAGAACAAATTCCAACATGTTAGGCTGGAAACTAGAATAGCCGCAATGGAATTAAATCTAATCAAACTATAATAAAATCCCCTATGTGTAGGTCACAATTAGTAGCCATACAGTTAAGATAACTACTGTAACGCTCGCATTGTGTGAACCTTACACTCATACTCCTTATTGGTTTCTTTTCTCACAACATCAAACCAATATTCCGAATACATACATTCGAACAAGGAGTTAGGTAATTTTTGATTGAAGTAATCTCATTCGTACTTGATCCAGTGGGACTCTTTTATGACGCGTCTCGTATTGTGCCTTGGGCTTATGAGATTTTCCGATATTGAAAATTACACGTTCTCAGAGAACATCCCCATCATCAAGAATCCGCGGTGTTAGCATGAGTGACTAGCATCCTAAACATTAGGTTTAGGACAAACTAAATTTGTTCTGTAAACCATAACACACTCCACAAAACAGGTGGACGAACTCACCAAATCAATAGCAATCCCCCAGCCGACGCACGGACAATAAAACCAAAGAAGTGACCAACAGTTTTTTTATCAACAATAATGAAAAACACAGGTCAAAAGCAATCCTCAGGTACAAAAAGGAAGCCACACGAACCACCAAAAAAGAAGCCACACGAGCCACCAAAACGATGCAACCGGAGAAATCTGAAAAGAAGAATAAATAAACATTAGCTAGGCCAATAATCCAAACACAATAAAAACACATATAGAAATATAAAAATTATATTCAATATAATATATAAGAAATATAAAAATACAGAATAATATTTTTATCATTTATTAAAAAATATAAAAAATATAAAAAAGACAAACTGAACATACTGGGCAAAAGAATTAACGACCACAGCCGAACAGAAGCACAGACAGGCGAGGACACAGAACAAATATAGGTACTTACCAAGCAAACACCTGCTAACACAGGGACAGGAAGGCAAAAACAACGGCCAGATCCTCGACAACGTAATGGAAGGCATGAAAAACCCACAAGAACAGGAAAGAGAGCAAACAGCAAGCGCCAGGGCGATGAGACCAAAAAACCGGCCAAGACTCAGAAGAGCACCGACATCAAAACACCAAAAAAACCAGCAAAGACAAAATCCTATTGTATATAAAAAAGAAAAAATGGAAAAACAAGGAAAATAAATAACAAATCACAATAAATAAGAACAGAAAAAACACAACATACCTGAAAGTAAACCGCAGCAACAACAAAAATACGAAAGCGAGAGGCCAATGACACGGGACGATGGCGACGAGAACAGATGATAATGGCGATGACGGAAAACGCGAACCAATGATGGCGAAGAAAACCTGAAAGGAAACAACGACAAAAAACCGGATTAGACTCACAATAAGGACAACACAATACACACACACAAAAACAGAGAGGTACAAGGAAAAAATGACCACAAATTACCATAAAAACAGCGAAAAGGAGCAACAGAGGGAACGTATGACCGGCGCACAACGAGAAAATTGACAGTACGAAGCCAAATCAAATTGGAAGACACAGGCCGACAACATACGATGTCAAAGAACCAATCCAATTCAATAGGGGGAAAATGGAATGTAAGAAACAGAACGAAATGAAAGGAATAGACGAAGAGAGAGAACACAGAGGGATAGGCAAATAATAAAGAAAAATGCAAACACAAATAAAACTAGTCAAAATGAAGGGTGAGACATGAAAGGAAAAAACCAACATAACACAGTCAAACACACAGGGGCACAAAATAAAGGGTAAATAATATAATTTTATTTATTTTATATTATAAAAAAAAGGGGAGGAGGAAAGGTAGAGAGGAAAAGAACAAGTAAGGTCCTAGGTAAGGAAAGAATTTCCTATTTTGGGTCAACTCACGGGAAAAATATATGCTTACATGCACAAGATCTTTTCATGTTCTTAATTCTAATCTTAATTTTTTAAAAATTACTAAGAGACAAAAAAGAATATCAAAGAATTCCCTGAAGCATCTGTAATAAAAGGGAAAGAAAAATAACACACACGAAACCAAAACCACAACTAAAACACAGAAGACACACTAAGGGTTAAAGATAAGACACACCAGAATGAAATATGGGGAACTTAAAAAGGTTCAAGGAAAAACACACGACCAACCTGACGAAACAACAACTGAAAGTCAAAAGTAAAGCGCAAACAAAAGACACGAAGCAGCCAAAAGAACAGTGCGGCTTAAACCAATCAATAACAAAGTAAACATAAACCAGGCAGCAATAAAGTGAGCCAAACGGGAAACACAGCACAAACCAATCAATATAAAGGCACCAAACGCAAAAATACAAGGTAACCAGACAAACAACGCAGCATAAACTAAGTGTACCAAAAATAACGCAGCATAAACCAATCAATAACCAAGTGTACCAAAAGGGAAAATATGGCACAAAGAAATCAGGGAAAAGGAACCACATAGACGACATGAAAAGAACAGGGCGGGACAATTAAAGGGCCAAGCAACGTACCAAATCATCAGTCCAAGACAACAGTGAATAAAGAGGAAGAAATCACACAAGGGACACCAAAGAATAGTGCGAACCAGTGCAAGTGCAAGTGCTCATTCACACATTTAAATTCCGGGAGACACAGTGAAAAAGAACAGAAAGCTGAACCAACAAAAGGAAAAAACACATATTCAACTCAATTTCTCAAAAAAAAGGAAACAGAACAACATAAACGACAAGGGAAACCATCCCGGCACACACCTGTTTACTACAAAAACACAAAAGGTAAGCCAAACATGATAATATACAACACGCAATCACCCACTCATAAACACAATGCTCACCACAAAAATCCGATTAAAAATCAAGAGGCTAACATAAACAAAGGTTATAATTCTCTGCGTCAATTAACAAGATATCTACCATATTAAAAACATAATAGACAACACACAACATAAAAATTCAGGAAACACAGTAAAAACAAACACACACACTAGAACCCAACCACCCACTCACCCATAAATAAATAAGAAATAGCACAAGGAAAATATAAAGAATAGGGACAAAACAGAAATGAATAGGGATAATCAATAGGAAACAATAGGGACAGTTAGTAATACAAAAGTTGACCAACAAGCCCACTGATGAGCCTTCAGGGATGAAGGCGAAACGCGTCTGGGCAACCACTCAAGGTCAACACAAAATAAGATAGATAGGAAACTAGGAGACTTAACAAAGCAAGACAGGTCAAACAACAATAGAAAACAAACAAAAACAAGTAGAATAGAACAGGATAAGTAAGGAAAGAGTACAAAATAGGGAAATCAGAATAACAAGATTCCACAATGGAGTCCCACACCACCAAAACAAAATCCCATCCCACACTACCAAATCAACTAGGAACAACCCACAAAGCCAAATAACTCAGTTTCAATACAATACAATGTTTATTAATCAATTTATACAAATTTCAATACAATATAACATTTTACAGGAACCTTATACAAAATTTCAATACAATATAACAATTTACAGGAACCATATACAAAAATGTCAATATAATACAGCAATTTTCAGACAGTCATTAATAAATCAATATAATACAGCCTCATTAACAATTGAATGCAGTTCTTATCAATAAATTTGTACAAATTTAAATATAAACAACACATTTCAGGAACTCCTCATATAAATTACAATATAATACAACAAATTTCAGATAGTACTAATACAAACTTCCGCAGAAATAACATAACTAAAAGTAAAATAATACAACCCTCTAAAATTTAACATTGTTAATAAACTCGGGAAGATAACATTTCGATAGAACACTAGGATCTGTGCACAAGTCCCACACAGGAAAACCCAAAAATTCATATGTGGACCAAGAACACAGACCCATGGAGCTAAAAATAAAGGAATCTAACAGTAATTTACAAATAAGTCATCCAAATCATAAAATTGGTACAAATTTCAATATAAAACAACATATTTCAGAAACTCCCCACATAAACTTCAATATAATACAAAATTTTAGATAGTCTTAATACAAACCCAGGGAGCTCAAAATAAAGGAATTCAAAATTAAAATCTAACATTGTTAATAAACTTGGGAAGATAACATATCGATAGAACACTAGGATCTGTGCACAAGCACCACACAGGAAAAACCCAAAAATTCGTATGTGGACCAAGAACACAGACCCATGGAACTCAAAACAAAGGAATTCAACAATAATTTACAAATAAGTCACCCAAACCATAAAATTGGTACAAATTTCAATACAAAACAACAGATTTCAGGAACTCCCCATATAAATTTAATATAATACAAAATTTGAGATAGTCTCAATACAAAACTTCCGAAGAAATAAAATAACCCAAAAGTAAAATAATACAATCCTCCAAAAATTTAACACTGTCAATAAGCACGGGGAAATAACATTTCAATAGAACACCAGGATCTGTGCATAAGTCCCACACAGGAAAACCCAAAAATTCACATGCGGACCAAGAACACAAACCCATGGAGCTCAAAAGAAAGGAATTCAATAGGAATTCACAAATAAGTCATCCAAACCATAATGCCCATGACCACGACAGGAAAACCCAAAAATTCAAGACCTGGCAGAGGACATACAGGATACACAACAAAATTGCTGCCTACATTCACTCCAGCCGAGGACCAAGATCTGTGTACACGGCCCACACAAGAAAACCCAAAAATTAGAGGGTGGACCGGGAACACAGACCCATAAAACCTGAACTGAAGGAATCAAACAAAACAATTCTCCAAATAGGATGCCAGTGGGAAATAACATTTCAATAGTACACCAGGATCTGTACATAAGTCCCACACAGGAAAACCCAAAAATTCATATGCGGACCAAGAACACAAACCCATGGAGCCCATAAGAAAGGAATTCAATAGTAATTCACAAATAAGTCACCCAAATCATAATGCCCATGACCACGACAGGAAAACCCAAAAATTCGAGACCTGGCCGAGGACATACAGGATTCAAATGTGAACCGGGAACACAGACCCATGAAACCCGAACTGAGGGAATTAAACAAAACAATTCTCCAAATAAGTAGCTAGGGGCTCAGCACCATCCCACGTGAAAGTATAAGTACTAAAACCCCATAAAGTCCCAAAATCAAAAGCAATAGCATCAGGAGTGCCAGATAAACACTCCTCAACCAACGTACGAACCCTCAATTGCAGAGCAGACACCCAGTCCTCCCGAAGCAGACATAAAACCAACCGAACATTGGAGACGAAGGCATGCGCCAAACGACCAGAGGTGGCCCAACCAGACAACTTACGCATAATGTATATCAGAAAGGCCCTCATCAACAAAGAATAAAAAGGCTCCATGAGCTCGGGTACTAAATATAACTTCCCGCGATACACACAACGACCATATGAATTGGCCAACACACTCAACATAAAGTGTAAAGAACGTGGGGACACACCATAATCGCGATGAATCTGGTCACCATATACAGCAACAACCAGCCGCACAACAGCAAACATAGGGAGGCACATCTTCCGGAAACGGACGGACACAAGAGTCAACTCGGACCCAGACACTGGAACACCGACACAATGATCAAGGCGCTGAAAAGAAATAAAGAACAAAACAAATAAAATTAAAACAAATTGGAACAACCTATACTAAAATAGATGTAAACACATGCAAAACCAAACTCATGCAAATCACAACAAACTACAGGTATAAAGGGACTAAAACACACAGGAATAACAAGCACAATAAAATGCCATAATACGCCAAAACAAACTAAAAGGGGAAAAAAAATAAAAAACAATAAAAGATAGAAACAACACGAACCTCACAACGAGATATACATGCATCCAACCAACCAGACACAATCTCTGCCAAATTCTCAAACAGAAGGCAGGGCAACACAGAATCGACAGGCCGGAATGTAGTAATACGGGGCTTATCCTCCCCCATGACAAAACTAAAAGCAAGAGAAGGATAACCACGAGAGATAGGACCAGCAATGGGAACCAAGCGTCCATCTTCCACATAAGAATCATGCCAGACACCAACACGATAGCCAAACGGAGAAACAGCGGAAAGACCAACACTCTGCATAGAGGTTGGGATTCCAGGACCAGTATCACCGAAAAGAACATCAAGGCTGAACATGTCATGAGGATCCAAACCCAAAGAGGAAGACGAGGACATGGAAACAACATCGACAACGTCAACACCCACACTTGAAGTAGAAGAGTCCAAAATATCAACAGTCACATCCGAACAAGAAGCCGAACCCACAATGCCATCAACAGCAACCAGCTCCGAGAAAACATTGGAACCAACACTCACATCAGGATACATGCCAGAGCCAACAGAAAAGGCACAAAATGGAACACCAACAGCGACTGAAGACACAGGAACAGGGCTAACATCATCAATGACGGGAGGCACAACTAAACTCGTAGTGCCAACCTGATCATCTGCACCATTACGACGACGCAACATCCTTCTAATCCGATAAGCCCTCCTGGCTCGCTGACGAAACTCCAAATTACGACGCCGAGTCATAACAACCTGAAACGACAAAACACAAAAATTCTACCATAAGAAATTATGTTAAAACATTTGGAAAGCTACTAATAATAAAAGAATCTCATACATAATAGTAACAAATTATAAAGAGTGTCTCAGAAAAGGATGTTTTTGGAATTTTTTAGAAATTCGATAAGAGTCATCTGTAAGAACGATTAAAAGTTTTTAAGTAACCAGGGGGATTTATGTCATAAAAACATTTTTGGGAAGTTTGGGAAAGTAATACTCTGGGAAACTTGGGAAAATGAAACGAAGCCTAACATCAAAACTCCAAAACGGAAAACTTAAACCCAAAACACGAAGTAAAACCAAAAACAAAACCAACACCAGAAACAATCCGGAGACCAAACGAAAAGACACAAATCAAAAAGGATAACAGAAACACCACACATAAAAAATAAAAAATAAAAATAAAAACCATAACAAAATTTACAAAATTTTAAAAAAAACACATGTATATATAAAACCTATTCGAATCTAGGACATTCAAAGGAAAACTAAAGAAAACTCAAAATAAAACTCCAACATGCTCGACTAAATCCACAAATATAGCGACAATGGAGCCAACAATAAAATTTATAGAACTTCAGTTTTATAATTTAATTTAATTTATAATATACAAAAAAAGTAAAATACGAGGCAGACGAAGGTAGACTAACACTCAGAAAGTAGAGTGATTGGGTCAAACCTACAAAGGAAGGTAGACTAACACCCGAAGAGTGATTGTGTCAAACCTACAAAAGAGGGAAAACTCAGAACGATAGGTAGACTAACACCCAAAGTGATTGTGTCAAACCTAAGACAGACAACCAACAAACGCAGTAAAACAAACAACAGGTAGACTAATAACTCCAACAGGAGTTATTGTGTCAAACCTATGTGCCAGAACCAGAAACGGACAAAAACAAACAACAGGTAGACTAACAACTCCAACAGGAGTTATTGTGTCAAACCTTTGTATTAGTACCAAAAACGGATTTTTTTAAAAAAAGAAACAAGGTAGACTAACACCTAACATACAGAGTGATTGTGTCAAACCTAGTAACAGACGTAGAAAAACAAGACAAGGTATGATTGACCCGAGGGTAGACTAACAGTCCAATGGGAATGCTTGGGTCACATCCAGGGAAAATAAACACCGAGGGTAGACTAACAGTCCAGGAGGAATGCTTGTGTCACATCCAGGGAAAATAAATACCTAGACCAATACCTCCTCACACATAAAAACTACAATAAAATATTCATATATAATTCATAAAAAACCAGGGCAACCACAAAACTGTGTTAACATGAGTACTAAAGGTTAATGTCAACAGGACAGTAAACCAAAAGATAAGTCGCAATCTAGCCATATCACCTCCGCATTTCCCCGAAATGTAGAGGGCAAAGGGAGAACCAGGCCTAACTGAATTCTCCCCGATAAGACTCAATGACACATTCACAGGAGCACCCTAAAGTGCACCTGTCATAGGAAGTGGACCCACAACATAATAAAACAAGAAAACAAGAAAACAATCGGAAAATAAATACAAAAATAACAACTACAAACATAAAAGAAGGATAAAAGAAACAAAAAGAACAACAAAAACCACTAAACATAACACACCAACATGGGCTATAACAAAACAATTAAAAGTCATAACCCAACTTAAAACAACAAGGAAAACATAAAAATTTATAAATTAACAAAAATAACGAGAAGAACAACAAAACAAAGTTTTTTAAAAAAAGGAAAAAACCCCCCACTTCTAAACAAGGAAAACTTTCCTTCTTATCCTTATAGGGCAACAAGTTCTCTTCTTTGATTTATTGTGGAAAGGACCCCTCAAGAACACAAGAAGCACAACCAAATAGGCGACCAATGGGACAACCAGAAGAACTTTAACTTTAAAAAAAACAACCAATAACAAAATCAAAAGGACACACAAAGGGCAAAACAAAAGGATAACGCTTATATACCTACTTATATATATATATATATATTTTTTTTATAAAAATTCAGACAAAAATAATATTTTTTTAAAAAAAAGGGGAATTCTCACACACAAAAATGGGCAGTGGACACAGGATAAAACAGAAACACAAAAAGGACAACAACAGAATCACCAAAACAAAGAGAAAAACAAAAAAGAGCGGATACATCACCATAAGAGAAGTACCAGGGGGATTCATCAACTTAACGAAAACCAAATTCCCACCAGAAGCACAGAAAATACTAAGCTATGGGATGAAATTCGCACACAAAGACGAACCACAACATGAAGAGATAATAGGAGCTATCACATTCGACTACAACTACAACTGGGACATACACGACACAAACCAGAACCTCAAAAGATACCAGAAGACAATGAAAATTAAAGATAATAAGAATACACATCCCACAAAAGAAAAACTCCTAAAATCACTCTTCAATAAAACAAAAAATTTCCTAAAGGAACAACCCGAAATAATCATAATGAACTCAGACAAAGGAAATGTCACCATAGCCATAGAAGAAGAGGAATACCAAGAAAAAATGGAAAAGTTCATAACCAAAGGCATAGAAAACAGGACATTCACCAGAATAGTAACGGAAGACATAGAAAAATACAGGAACGAACTCAACAACATAGTAATAAGCAACACCAAAACACTACTATCAGACATAAAATGGCAGCAACTCCCACACATTAGCAATCTGGCCAAAGATCTAAAGAAAACAGATCTGGACATACCACGAATGTACGGAGCCATCAAAATACACAAAGAAAACCATCCGATAAGACCTATCACGGACACCAGGGAATGCATAAACGGACCGCTCTCCCTACTCATAGCAAAAATACTAAAGAAATACGAAAGCCATGAATATAACGTTAAAAATGCAGAAGACCTAACAGAAAGACTAGAACTTGTGAATAAAAAAGACCTAGCGACAAGATCAGACCAAATCCTAGCCTCTTTGGATGTAAGAGACATGTTCTCCAACATCCCCATAAACACCACTATACATAGAATCATGGGAAAATTTGGAGATAAAATAGAAAAAGAAACAGGCATCAGGAAAAACAACCTGGGAAAAATCCTAAGACTCATATGCAATAACCTCAACTACTTTCAAATTAACGGGGAGTTATACAAACAAACGGGGGGACTACCAATGGGCAGCGCCATGGCACCAATCATGGCAATCCTATACATGGACCTCCTATTTGAAGAAAGCATGATGGAAATGAAGCAAGCAGGGGTAAAAGAAATATACAAATACATAGATGACATTCTGATCATAGGAACCCCAGAGTCCATCAACAAAACCAAAAACATACTCGAGAACAAAGCTAAGACACACAGACAACAAAACAAAGACAAAGGAAGGATAGAATTTACCACAGAATACGAGAACGAACAATCGGCCATTAACTACCTGAACGTCAGCATCATCAGAGGACAACTACAAATATACACAGTATGGTACAAGAAAGACATGTCATCAGACAGAATCATCAACGCCCTATCAGCACACCCAGAACACGTCAAAAAAGCCGTAATCACTGAATACTGCAAAAGAGCAATCACCCTAAGCAACACCATGTTCAATACAATTGTGTCCCAAAAACTCAGAAGAATATTAATCAATAACAACTACTCACATGACAGCATAAACCACATCTTCAAAAATATTGAAAACAAAATAGACACAAAAGGCAAGCCACTAAACAAAACTAGAAGCTACAAGAAAAAACGAACGAACAAAGAAGAAATGAAAATATACGAAAACATCATAACAAAATGGGAAAAAGAACATAACCAAGGAGAAAGAAACACACCGAAACAAGAAGACAACACACAGAAACATGAAACCAACACACCGCAGCAATTGAAACAGGAAAATAACACACACAAGGCAGAAACCAAAAGGAAAACCAACGAAACAGACATGGCATGGTGGCTACCAATCCCACACATCCCGGGCAAAGACCACAAAATAAAAAACATACTAAAAAACCTCCAAACCAAAAGAAACCCAGTAGCTTTCACCACCAAAACCAACAGAGAATTCTACGAGTACCCCAAAGACAAAAAAAGACCCTTCACAATATGGAGAGGAATAGCTATCATACAATGTGACAACTGCAATAACAAATATATAATAGGTCTAGAGAGAAGCAAAAAAACGCTCTCCAGCATCCTAAAAGACAAAACATGCGTCATCAAACAACACATGATAGAATCACACAATATAGACTACAACAGAAGCCAAGCATATAAAATTAGAACCGGACAAAAAATGGAAAGGATCATAGACATCACAGCCATCAAGGAACACAAGAGAGACCCAACAAAAAACATCATAAAAATCTACAACATAATAACAGGACAAAAACACCCGGAAAATAAACTCAAAAATTCCACAAAAACCTTAATAGAGGAAATATACGAGGGAAATACACGACACACACCCACAAAAAAGGAACAATCTACCAAAGCAAGACACTAACCCAGAACAAGATAGGAAGGAACAGACACCATACAATATGACCACCACAGCAACTAAAACACCCTCTTATATATAAATAATACCGAAAACAAACCCAACTAGAATAAAAAACCATGAGCAAGGAACCGCGAACAACACAGACAACACAGGAATCCACCCAACGTAAACACCCAGACAACCAAAAGACCAAAACAAGGCCTAAAACCGGCACAGACGCCTCCAAGTGTCCATACATACACGTGAGGACACCAAGTAACAAAAATAAACACCAAGGAGTGATATATTTCATAAATGAATAAAATGAAACCATAACACACTCCACAAAACAGGTGGACGAACTCACCAAATCAATAGCAATCCCCCAGCCGACGCACGGACAATAAAACCAAAGAAGTGACCAACAGTTTTTTTATCAACAATAATGAAAAACACAGGTCAAAAGCAATCCTCAGGTACAAAAAGGAAGCCACACGAACCACCAAAAAAGAAGCCACACGAGCCACCAAAACGATGCAACCGGAGAAATCTGAAAAGAAGAATAAATAAACATTAGCTAGGCCAATAATCCAAACACAATAAAAACACATATAGAAATATAAAAATTATATTCAATATAATATATAAGAAATATAAAAATACAGAATAATATTTTTATCATTTATTAAAAAATATAAAAAATATAAAAAAGACAAACTGAACATACTGGGCAAAAGAATTAACGACCACAGCCGAACAGAAGCACAGACAGGCGAGGACACAGAACAAATATAGGTACTTACCAAGCAAACACCTGCTAACACAGGGACAGGAAGGCAAAAACAACGGCCAGATCCTCGACAACGTAATGGAAGGCATGAAAAACCCACAAGAACAGGAAAGAGAGCAAACAGCAAGCGCCAGGGCGATGAGACCAAAAAACCGGCCAAGACTCAGAAGAGCACCGACATCAAAACACCAAAAAAACCAGCAAAGACAAAATCCTATTGTATATAAAAAAGAAAAAATGGAAAAACAAGGAAAATAAATAACAAATCACAATAAATAAGAACAGAAAAAACACAACATACCTGAAAGTAAACCGCAGCAACAACAAAAATACGAAAGCGAGAGGCCAATGACACGGGACGATGGCGACGAGAACAGATGATAATGGCGATGACGGAAAACGCGAACCAATGATGGCGAAGAAAACCTGAAAGGAAACAACGACAAAAAACCGGATTAGACTCACAATAAGGACAACACAATACACACACACAAAAACAGAGAGGTACAAGGAAAAAATGACCACAAATTACCATAAAAACAGCGAAAAGGAGCAACAGAGGGAACGTATGACCGGCGCACAACGAGAAAATTGACAGTACGAAGCCAAATCAAATTGGAAGACACAGGCCGACAACATACGATGTCAAAGAACCAATCCAATTCAATAGGGGGAAAATGGAATGTAAGAAACAGAACGAAATGAAAGGAATAGACGAAGAGAGAGAACACAGAGGGATAGGCAAATAATAAAGAAAAATGCAAACACAAATAAAACTAGTCAAAATGAAGGGTGAGACATGAAAGGAAAAAACCAACATAACACAGTCAAACACACAGGGGCACAAAATAAAGGGTAAATAATATAATTTTATTTATTTTATATTATAAAAAAAAGGGGAGGAGGAAAGGTAGAGAGGAAAAGAACAAGTAAGGTCCTAGGTAAGGAAAGAATTTCCTATTTTGGGTCAACTCACGGGAAAAATATATGCTTACATGCACAAGATCTTTTCATGTTCTTAATTCTAATCTTAATTTTTTAAAAATTACTAAGAGACAAAAAAGAATATCAAAGAATTCCCTGAAGCATCTGTAATAAAAGGGAAAGAAAAATAACACACACGAAACCAAAACCACAACTAAAACACAGAAGACACACTAAGGGTTAAAGATAAGACACACCAGAATGAAATATGGGGAACTTAAAAAGGTTCAAGGAAAAACACACGACCAACCTGACGAAACAACAACTGAAAGTCAAAAGTAAAGCGCAAACAAAAGACACGAAGCAGCCAAAAGAACAGTGCGGCTTAAACCAATCAATAACAAAGTAAACATAAACCAGGCAGCAATAAAGTGAGCCAAACGGGAAACACAGCACAAACCAATCAATATAAAGGCACCAAACGCAAAAATACAAGGTAACCAGACAAACAACGCAGCATAAACTAAGTGTACCAAAAATAACGCAGCATAAACCAATCAATAACCAAGTGTACCAAAAGGGAAAATATGGCACAAAGAAATCAGGGAAAAGGAACCACATAGACGACATGAAAAGAACAGGGCGGGACAATTAAAGGGCCAAGCAACGTACCAAATCATCAGTCCAAGACAACAGTGAATAAAGAGGAAGAAATCACACAAGGGACACCAAAGAATAGTGCGAACCAGTGCAAGTGCAAGTGCTCATTCACACATTTAAATTCCGGGAGACACAGTGAAAAAGAACAGAAAGCTGAACCAACAAAAGGAAAAAACACATATTCAACTCAATTTCTCAAAAAAAAGGAAACAGAACAACATAAACGACAAGGGAAACCATCCCGGCACACACCTGTTTACTACAAAAACACAAAAGGTAAGCCAAACATGATAATATACAACACGCAATCACCCACTCATAAACACAATGCTCACCACAAAAATCCGATTAAAAATCAAGAGGCTAACATAAACAAAGGTTATAATTCTCTGCGTCAATTAACAAGATATCTACCATATTAAAAACATAATAGACAACACACAACATAAAAATTCAGGAAACACAGTAAAAACAAACACACACACTAGAACCCAACCACCCACTCACCCATAAATAAATAAGAAATAGCACAAGGAAAATATAAAGAATAGGGACAAAACAGAAATGAATAGGGATAATCAATAGGAAACAATAGGGACAGTTAGTAATACAAAAGTTGACCAACAAGCCCACTGATGAGCCTTCAGGGATGAAGGCGAAACGCGTCTGGGCAACCACTCAAGGTCAACACAAAATAAGATAGATAGGAAACTAGGAGACTTAACAAAGCAAGACAGGTCAAACAACAATAGAAAACAAACAAAAACAAGTAGAATAGAACAGGATAAGTAAGGAAAGAGTACAAAATAGGGAAATCAGAATAACAAGATTCCACAATGGAGTCCCACACCACCAAAACAAAATCCCATCCCACACTACCAAATCAACTAGGAACAACCCACAAAGCCAAATAACTCAGTTTCAATACAATACAATGTTTATTAATCAATTTATACAAATTTCAATACAATATAACATTTTACAGGAACCTTATACAAAATTTCAATACAATATAACAATTTACAGGAACCATATACAAAAATGTCAATATAATACAGCAATTTTCAGACAGTCATTAATAAATCAATATAATACAGCCTCATTAACAATTGAATGCAGTTCTTATCAATAAATTTGTACAAATTTAAATATAAACAACACATTTCAGGAACTCCTCATATAAATTACAATATAATACAACAAATTTCAGATAGTACTAATACAAACTTCCGCAGAAATAACATAACTAAAAGTAAAATAATACAACCCTCTAAAATTTAACATTGTTAATAAACTCGGGAAGATAACATTTCGATAGAACACTAGGATCTGTGCACAAGTCCCACACAGGAAAACCCAAAAATTCATATGTGGACCAAGAACACAGACCCATGGAGCTAAAAATAAAGGAATCTAACAGTAATTTACAAATAAGTCATCCAAATCATAAAATTGGTACAAATTTCAATATAAAACAACATATTTCAGAAACTCCCCACATAAACTTCAATATAATACAAAATTTTAGATAGTCTTAATACAAACCCAGGGAGCTCAAAATAAAGGAATTCAAAATTAAAATCTAACATTGTTAATAAACTTGGGAAGATAACATATCGATAGAACACTAGGATCTGTGCACAAGCACCACACAGGAAAAACCCAAAAATTCGTATGTGGACCAAGAACACAGACCCATGGAACTCAAAACAAAGGAATTCAACAATAATTTACAAATAAGTCACCCAAACCATAAAATTGGTACAAATTTCAATACAAAACAACAGATTTCAGGAACTCCCCATATAAATTTAATATAATACAAAATTTGAGATAGTCTCAATACAAAACTTCCGAAGAAATAAAATAACCCAAAAGTAAAATAATACAATCCTCCAAAAATTTAACACTGTCAATAAGCACGGGGAAATAACATTTCAATAGAACACCAGGATCTGTGCATAAGTCCCACACAGGAAAACCCAAAAATTCACATGCGGACCAAGAACACAAACCCATGGAGCTCAAAAGAAAGGAATTCAATAGGAATTCACAAATAAGTCATCCAAACCATAATGCCCATGACCACGACAGGAAAACCCAAAAATTCAAGACCTGGCAGAGGACATACAGGATACACAACAAAATTGCTGCCTACATTCACTCCAGCCGAGGACCAAGATCTGTGTACACGGCCCACACAAGAAAACCCAAAAATTAGAGGGTGGACCGGGAACACAGACCCATAAAACCTGAACTGAAGGAATCAAACAAAACAATTCTCCAAATAGGATGCCAGTGGGAAATAACATTTCAATAGTACACCAGGATCTGTACATAAGTCCCACACAGGAAAACCCAAAAATTCATATGCGGACCAAGAACACAAACCCATGGAGCCCATAAGAAAGGAATTCAATAGTAATTCACAAATAAGTCACCCAAATCATAATGCCCATGACCACGACAGGAAAACCCAAAAATTCGAGACCTGGCCGAGGACATACAGGATTCAAATGTGAACCGGGAACACAGACCCATGAAACCCGAACTGAGGGAATTAAACAAAACAATTCTCCAAATAAGTAGCTAGGGGCTCAGCACCATCCCACGTGAAAGTATAAGTACTAAAACCCCATAAAGTCCCAAAATCAAAAGCAATAGCATCAGGAGTGCCAGATAAACACTCCTCAACCAACGTACGAACCCTCAATTGCAGAGCAGACACCCAGTCCTCCCGAAGCAGACATAAAACCAACCGAACATTGGAGACGAAGGCATGCGCCAAACGACCAGAGGTGGCCCAACCAGACAACTTACGCATAATGTATATCAGAAAGGCCCTCATCAACAAAGAATAAAAAGGCTCCATGAGCTCGGGTACTAAATATAACTTCCCGCGATACACACAACGACCATATGAATTGGCCAACACACTCAACATAAAGTGTAAAGAACGTGGGGACACACCATAATCGCGATGAATCTGGTCACCATATACAGCAACAACCAGCCGCACAACAGCAAACATAGGGAGGCACATCTTCCGGAAACGGACGGACACAAGAGTCAACTCGGACCCAGACACTGGAACACCGACACAATGATCAAGGCGCTGAAAAGAAATAAAGAACAAAACAAATAAAATTAAAACAAATTGGAACAACCTATACTAAAATAGATGTAAACACATGCAAAACCAAACTCATGCAAATCACAACAAACTACAGGTATAAAGGGACTAAAACACACAGGAATAACAAGCACAATAAAATGCCATAATACGCCAAAACAAACTAAAAGGGGAAAAAAAATAAAAAACAATAAAAGATAGAAACAACACGAACCTCACAACGAGATATACATGCATCCAACCAACCAGACACAATCTCTGCCAAATTCTCAAACAGAAGGCAGGGCAACACAGAATCGACAGGCCGGAATGTAGTAATACGGGGCTTATCCTCCCCCATGACAAAACTAAAAGCAAGAGAAGGATAACCACGAGAGATAGGACCAGCAATGGGAACCAAGCGTCCATCTTCCACATAAGAATCATGCCAGACACCAACACGATAGCCAAACGGAGAAACAGCGGAAAGACCAACACTCTGCATAGAGGTTGGGATTCCAGGACCAGTATCACCGAAAAGAACATCAAGGCTGAACATGTCATGAGGATCCAAACCCAAAGAGGAAGACGAGGACATGGAAACAACATCGACAACGTCAACACCCACACTTGAAGTAGAAGAGTCCAAAATATCAACAGTCACATCCGAACAAGAAGCCGAACCCACAATGCCATCAACAGCAACCAGCTCCGAGAAAACATTGGAACCAACACTCACATCAGGATACATGCCAGAGCCAACAGAAAAGGCACAAAATGGAACACCAACAGCGACTGAAGACACAGGAACAGGGCTAACATCATCAATGACGGGAGGCACAACTAAACTCGTAGTGCCAACCTGATCATCTGCACCATTACGACGACGCAACATCCTTCTAATCCGATAAGCCCTCCTGGCTCGCTGACGAAACTCCAAATTACGACGCCGAGTCATAACAACCTGAAACGACAAAACACAAAAATTCTACCATAAGAAATTATGTTAAAACATTTGGAAAGCTACTAATAATAAAAGAATCTCATACATAATAGTAACAAATTATAAAGAGTGTCTCAGAAAAGGATGTTTTTGGAATTTTTTAGAAATTCGATAAGAGTCATCTGTAAGAACGATTAAAAGTTTTTAAGTAACCAGGGGGATTTATGTCATAAAAACATTTTTGGGAAGTTTGGGAAAGTAATACTCTGGGAAACTTGGGAAAATGAAACGAAGCCTAACATCAAAACTCCAAAACGGAAAACTTAAACCCAAAACACGAAGTAAAACCAAAAACAAAACCAACACCAGAAACAATCCGGAGACCAAACGAAAAGACACAAATCAAAAAGGATAACAGAAACACCACACATAAAAAATAAAAAATAAAAATAAAAACCATAACAAAATTTACAAAATTTAAAAAAAAACACATGTATATATAAAACCTATTCGAATCTAGGACATTCAAAGGAAAACTAAAGAAAACTCAAAATAAAACTCCAACATGCTCGACTAAATCCACAAATATAGCGACAATGGAGCCAACAATAAAATTTATAGAACTTCAGTTTTATAATTTAATTTAATTTATAATATACAAAAAAAGTAAAATACGAGGCAGACGAAGGTAGACTAACACTCAGAAAGTAGAGTGATTGGGTCAAACCTACAAAGGAAGGTAGACTAACACCCGAAGAGTGATTGTGTCAAACCTACAAAAGAGGGAAAACTCAGAACGATAGGTAGACTAACACCCAAAGTGATTGTGTCAAACCTAAGACAGACAACCAACAAACGCAGTAAAACAAACAACAGGTAGACTAATAACTCCAACAGGAGTTATTGTGTCAAACCTATGTGCCAGAACCAGAAACGGACAAAAACAAACAACAGGTAGACTAACAACTCCAACAGGAGTTATTGTGTCAAACCTTTGTATTAGTACCAAAAACGGATTTTTTTAAAAAAAGAAACAAGGTAGACTAACACCTAACATACAGAGTGATTGTGTCAAACCTAGTAACAGACGTAGAAAAACAAGACAAGGTATGATTGACCCGAGGGTAGACTAACAGTCCAATGGGAATGCTTGGGTCACATCCAGGGAAAATAAACACCGAGGGTAGACTAACAGTCCAGGAGGAATGCTTGTGTCACATCCAGGGAAAATAAATACCTAGACCAATACCTCCTCACACATAAAAACTACAATAAAATATTCATATATAATTCATAAAAAACCAGGGCAACCACAAAACTGTGTTAACATGAGTACTAAAGGTTAATGTCAACAGGACAGTAAACCAAAAGATAAGTCGCAATGAGATACATACATCATAGAATACAAGATATGAACAAAAATAAAATTATATGCAATAAAACTAGTTCTCAAGCACAACCATTATAGATACAGGATAACTACAAGTGCACGTGCACCCATAATAGATATACCACATGGCCTAATATTGGCACTTGCATATACACCCATTGCACATACACCATGCATGCATCCCAGATCTGAAAAGGAATGCATGGAATGTAACGCCAGAGACACAGGCAATAAAATGAAACCAAAAGATACACACCTCCCATGATGGACATACACACACCATACATACACTCCATGTTTGAAAAGGAATGCATGGAATGTAACACTAAGGACACAAGCAATAGAAACGGGTTATGATGTGAATCCAAAAGATACACATCTGTTGATGATGGTCACAAATGCTTATCCCAAAACTAGGTACCTGTGAGCCTGTGTTACGTATGTTTACACCATACACACTATACATGATACATGTACGACATATAGCAAAATATGAGACGACGACAAGGATACACGTAATGACACAAATTAGTCTCAATATACTCGTGTTCGCGTGCGCCGTGTAAGCATATTGCTCAATATAGATTGCGTGTAGTCAGTTTTTTTTTTTATGAAAATTGTTTCGTATGTTTAATCCGATCACCTCAATGGAATACCAGTGGCATCCTGTGAATTTCATTTATTTTTATGAAAATTGTTTCGTATGTTTAATCCGATCACCTCAATGGAATACCAGTGGCATCCTGTGAATTTCATTTATTTTTATGAAAATTGTTTCATATGTTTAATCCGATCACCTCAATGGAATACCAGTGGCATCCTGTGAATTTCATTTATTTTTATGAAAATTGTTTCGTATGCTGAATCCGATCACCTCAATGGAATACCAGTGACATCCTGTGAATTTCAATTTGCCTATACCGAATTGGTCAATTGTGTGAAATTTTCTGTGATTAAGTTTTAGTTATTGGGTTATTATGGCTACACAATGGGATGCTCATGCTCATATGTTTGTTGAGACAACTTCAATGGAATACCAGTGATATCTTGTGAGTTTCAAATTACCCATATCGAATTGGCCAACTATTGAAAAATCTGATGTGATTAGTTTGGTCAATTCCGTGTGATTGTGTGATGTTTAAAACCCCCTTCCACCCCTCTTATTATCTGTGTCATGTGTACCCCAATTTTAATAAATATCCCTCTTAATAAATATTCCTCTTAATCTTGTATGTTCCCTATGTGTTTCTTTTTTCTCTCTTCATGTTTATTTACCTTTTTTAATAAATATAAAAAATATCCATAATCCCCCGTGTACTAAGTGAATTAGTTAAATTACGACTATAGAATTCACAAAAACAGTGCTTCGAAAAAAGATAACAATGCATGGAATGGAAGGGTGAGTAATTTGAATATATTATTATAATATCAAACTGAGCATAATTTTATATACGTATATTTTAATAAAAAACAAAATACATTTTTTATATAAAAAAACAAAACATATTTTATATAATTTGCAAAATGCACATTTTCAGCCTCTCCTTAGAGTAAGAAATACGAAAGGGGAGTGAAAGTGTGTATTTTGCAAACACATATTAAGACAAGAAAAAAGCCTACTGATGAGTCCTTAGGGATAAGGACGAAACGCGTATAGGCAACCGTTTCTATACAATTTGGTTATATATAATTCATAATAATAAATTCAAACACAAAGAAATAAAATTATGCTTTAATATTCTTATATTCCTTATATTTTAACTATATTGTACCTAAATTAATTTTATATCATATATCATATTTGAGTCAGATATTATCATCAATTTTAAAACTACCCCTCCATTCACCACATGCAATTGTTGTCTTTCTTCCTTAAATAATCATTGTCCTCTTCATCCAAATGAATTGTCAGTTTGTCAGTCCGTTCATACTTCCTAAAATAAATTTAGTTAACCAATTTTCCTAATTGTACGTCAGATTCCATGATATTAAATACAGCTATATTCAATTCTCCTATTACCGATCAAATCCCATGATACTTATTGCTAACACACATCAGAAATACTAATATGAGAAGAATCTACCCCACTCACCAAACAGCTGACATAAATGATAACAATACCCAAAAATGGAGAACCTTAGACTCCACCCACCATCACCTCACTCACATATAGAGATGACATAAACGATAATTATACCCAAAATGGGGAACCTTAGACCCCACCCATTATCATCTCACTTACCCAAAATAGAGAATAACAGACTCTGCCTGCTATGCTTAATCCATTTCATATTATTATGAGAGAAAATAACACAAAACAGTTAAAATAAGCGAAACAAATAAAAGAAAACAATTTTAATTAATTGAATATCATTATTTTATTACAAAATTCTTAATTATACATTGTTATTACATCCTTATAATCACACTTATCACCATTTAACCTTAAATATTTTATCTGACGGCTCCAACATACACCTTTCTCCCTAGTCTCAACAATAGTCCTCTCACTACTTATTTGAACACGAGAGAACACATCGGAAACATATTTTTCGTCAGGACAAAAAATGTAAAGCCTATGTTGGAGACATATTAAATAAGAAATGAGCCGGGTGGGCTTCATTTCTGAAACCAACATAGCATACAACTTTCGGAACAAAACCTTAGTAATTAACTTATAAAATCGAGTGGTCACTGCCAGTTCAGTAACTAAATAAACCTGACTACCATACCTATATCTCCCTAACCGATTAAATAAAATAGTTAAAATTCTTTTTAACTGGATAGTTGTTATAGAGAATCTTTCAAAAATTAGTGCCCCATATTCCTGGATAACTATATTTATTAAAGAAATCGCAGGCAGTACACTGTCGATAAGATCTACTACCAGACAAGGAACTTTCTTCCTATTATTTACTCCGGGCGCTATACATGTGGAAGTCCAGTCCGTATGCACCTCAGATTCAATAAATGCAGATATTATATAATCTAGAACATCAACCAAATTATCATATATTAAGTTGCAACGCAACGGCTCCTCCGATATCACAATACTCCCTGAGATGAATTCGAAAATCAACTCGGGATACTGAATAGGAAATCGTCCTGAAGTTTTTTCGATTCGGCAGTTATCTATACATTCGTTTAACATATATCGATTACTCTTAGCGAAATCGATAATGACAGCCACAGACGGATTTACTAGGGAAGACGCAATCCGCTGAGTCCTTCTCGCACGATAGGCCCTCCTCTTTGAACTATTTAAATTTGTCGACATTTTTAAGATCCAAACCCTCTTGAAAACAACAAAATTATGAAGAACTAACTCAGAATACTTAAATATATATACCTTAATATAAATATATATATATATATATAAATTACTAAATATCTACAGGTAAAAACCCATAAATAGTCCCAGATACTAACGTCCCAGATAAACTATACTCAAGTTAATTATAACACAAAAATTTTTTATTGAACTGATTGAATGACTCACGATTACAACCATCCTCATTAAACTGATGAAATAACCCTTCATTAAACAATTTATGATAACTTCATTCTCAAAACTAATAACTAATTAAAAGAAAGAACAAATTCCAACATGTTAGGCTGGAAACTAGAATAGCCGCAATGGAATTAAATCTAATCAAACTATAATAAAATCCCCTATGTGTAGGTCACAATTAGTAGCCATACAGTTAAGATAACTACTGTAACGCTCGCATTATGTGAACCTTACACCCATACTCCTTATTGGTTCTTTTTCTAATAACATTAAACCAATATTCCGAATACATACATTCGAACAAGGAGTTAGGTAATTTTCGATTGAAGTAATCTCATTCGTACTTGATCCAGTGGGACTCTTTTATGACGCGTCTCGTATTGTGCCTTGGGCTTATGAGATTTTCCGATATTGAAAATTACACGTTCTCAGAGAACATCCCCATCATCAAGAATCCGCGGTGTTAGCATGAGTGACTAGCATCCTAAACATTAGGTTTAGGACAAACTAAATTTGTTCTCTAACCCAGTTTGCCTGGTACCAATATAATAGTTTTATATTGGAACTCATACCAGGTTAATGGATACTAATGCTAACGATATAATGCATAACTTTTTTAGGTTGTTTTGTGGTTCCCGCCGAAAATTGTTAAACAAACATTATATCACTCCCTGTTAGAATAGTATTCCAAACAAGGCTCAATGACACTGATAGAATATACCTAAATATATTCTATTCTAGGAGGATTCTTTTCTTTTTTAGATTAAATAAGTACCCGGACCGAACCACACGTAATGAGTCCAGAAAAGTCTATTAAACCTTAGAAAATATTAGAATCTTAGAAAATATTAGAATCAGACAATAATCAAATCAGTTAAAAGTAGTCCAGATAGGTACACCAAATCTCATAAAATATAAAATATTAAAATCCAACAATGTTAAAATATAAAATATTTAAAATTCTTCTAGATAGATTTATTAAATCTTATAAAATTTATAAAATACTAATATTAAAATTATAAACAACAGCTAAACATATAAAATCAAATTCATCTAGATAGGTTCTGTAAATCTTATTAAATCTTAGAAAATATAAAACAACAATAATCCTAACATTAAAATATAGATATACATACATTAGAATGATGACTTAAGATGATATTGAGAAAGAAAGAATACGTGACCCTAACAAATAATCTTACATTGTATAAAATGTGTCATGTGTCGACAATGTCATCCTATCCAAGAGATGGTGTGCTAAATCACAAATCACTACTTACTCAAATCCTAACCTATTGAACCCGCCTCCCATCCTAAAAAATAAAAATAATGTGGGAAACCACTACTCATCCTAACCTAGAGATAATGTGCATAAATCATTACTCACTCTATCCTAGAGATAATATTCAAAGACATTACTCATTCTATCAGAGAGATAGTGTGCGAAATTCACTTCTTATTGATCCTAAAAATAGTGCGAAAATCACTATTTACTCTTACCTACCTTGTAAATCCAAAATCATTGTTGCCATAAGATACATACATGACATAAATAAAATTTCTCTTAATATAAATCCTTCTCAATAGTATCTTATTTCAATCAATAACAAATGAAACACAACAAGAAACCCATGTAAGACTAGTATTCCAAACAAGACTCAATGATACTGATAGAATATACCTAAATATATTATATTGTAGGAGGATTTTCTCTTTTAGATTAAATAGGAATGCATAATATAGGTTCACTCTCAAACGCTTGGACACGAACTACACATAATGAGTCCAGATAGGTTCGCTAAATCTTATAAAATATTAAAATTAAATAATTGTCAAATTTATAAAATATTAATATCAAAATTAAAAACAACAGTTAAACATATAAAATCAAAACACATAAAATTCATCCAGATAGGTTCATTAAATCTTATTAAACCTTAGAAAATATTAGACAACAACAGTAATCCTAACAACAATAATAATAACATTAAAATATAGGTATACATACATTAGAACAATGACTTAAGATAATATTGAGAGAGAAAGAATATGTGACTCTAACAAGTAATCTTACATTGTATAAAATGTGTCATGTGTCGATAATATCATTCTATCCAAGAGATAGTGTGCTAAATCACAAATCACTACTTACTCAAATCCTAACCTATTAAACCCGCCCCCATCTTAAAAAATAAAAATAATGTGGGAAACCACTACTCATCCTAACCTAGAGATAATGTGCATAAATCATTACTCACTCTATCCTAGAGATAATGTTCAAGGACATTACTCATTCTATCAGAGAGATAGTGTGCGAAATTCACTTCTTATTGATCCTAAAGATAGTACGAAAATCACTATTTACTCTTACCTACCTTATATATCCATCATTATTGCCACAAGACACATATTGACATAAATAAAATTTCTCTTAATATAAATCCTTCTTAATAGTATCTTATTTCAATCAATAACAAATGAAACACAACAACAAGAACATAACGAAACCCAAATTCTCCTATCACGTACAACGGACTATTCAAAATGACTAATACTTATAGTACGATTCCATCCGTTAGGAACCTCTGTTGATTTTCATGCTGCGAGGTAGTAGGCTGAAGCTGATTATGTTTAACCTCATCTCCACATGAAAGCGACATTACATTCGCTGACTGGCGACTAGGGTATCCTCCTTGGACTCCTGAAAATTTTAATTCTAACTTTCCTCAGATGATGAATGCTTACGATCTGAAGAGATTGGCCAAGTGTTTATCCCAATACCTACACCAATACCTACACCCATCCAATTATCCCTGACAAATATTACTGAATATATATGTAAAACACATCAATTTAACTAACATTTATAATTAATAAAAACAACAATAACCCACAACCAACCACCACCCCAAAAGATGCATTATGCAATCTATCCTTCACATTAGTATAAACGAGAGCACTCAATTCATTAAAAAAGCGGTGAATGATTGACTCAAGAAAGTGAGTACTATGTGAACTCATCCCACCCCCACATCAGTATGAACGAGAGCGCTCAATTCATTAAAAAAGTGGTGAATGACTGACTCACGAAAGGGAGTACTATGTGAACCCATCCCACCCTAACACACCTCCCTAAAAATAAGACTATAACCAAAACTCAGGATAAAACTACAACTAAAACTTAAAACAAAATTATAACTAAAATTAAACTACAACTAAAACTTCAAATAAAATTATAACTAAAATCAAACTAAAACCAAACACTACCCACCTGAAGAGATGCAAGATGCAACTCACCCCTCATATAATATGAACGAGAGCACTCAAATCATTCAAAAGTGGTGATTGATTGTCTCAAGAAAGGGAATATTATATGAATCCACCTCACCCCAACTTACCTCGCATAACCCCAACTTACCTCACATAACCCTTTTGTACTTAAACAACAAACGGAAACAAAATACAAATAATAAAACACACCAATTCAAAATCCCTCACCTAAAATATTTTTTATTCTCAAAATAATTTATCCTTAAAATTAGCCACAATATCATCAAAATAATCAGATTAATCTAAAATAATAAATCCTGGAACTGAAATACACCTTATATTTTCAACACGACATTGTAGAACATAATCAACCATAAAAGGTTAATATATAAACCAATGAACCAAAAGGAGTTAAAATAAATGAAAACAAACAAATCAAAAAGAATTGAAATACATGAAACGAACAACAATAATATACATAAATAGAAACAATTATTTATTAAAATTGGTCTTAAATTTTACAATATCAATATAATCATACTTATCGCTAAATTCACCCATTTGAGTTAATAAAATATCCTCTAATTTCCCGCCTATCTCGTTCATACAATTTTTGCAACTTTCTCCTAAAACAAAATGAAATTCCCTCCCTGAATCTCCGATATACACGTTTAAAACATTAGCATTTTCCCTTAAGAACCATAACACATTATGCAATAGAATACTCATAAATAATTCATTCAATGACATTATAAGAGAATTGTTGTATGGAAATACCCCCTTAATCTCATGGAGTGAATCATTATAAATACAATAACGTAAGAGATTGACCCTACCCTCCAACACAATTAAAAAATTATCCAATCTTAAATCTATATTAGTAAATAGGTCTTTAAAGATTAAAGGATTGGATCGAATATAATTATATATAAAATTCAAAGGTAAACTAACATCACTATTTGACCATTTAATTATGACATCTGGACGTACACCAATACTAACATTGGTACATAAATAAAACCGTAACCTATTTAATATCTGCACTAACTCGACGTCTAAAGAGGTATTTATAAAATTAGTATAAAATAAGCGAATGCTATCATCCGACTTAACTAACTTAGCCTGTACAGGACTAAAAGACAATTTGGGCACGGGACTGAGACTTAACATCTCACATCCTAATTCTAGAATCCCCTTTCCATGCTTAGTGAAAACCTCCAGATCCTTGACCAAAATGAGTTTCTTCTTTGCGAATAATTCCTGAATAAATGCTTCGCCCTCGAAAAAACTTCGCTGCCGCAATTTAGCCTGACGTAGCTTCTGCCGAGCATTACGCCTTTGACGGAAACGCCTCAATCCCTCCTTAGTACACCGTAGACGCCGCTTCTGAGACGAAGAAAGTGTAGTACTAGGAGCCGACATATTTTTTATTTTCCTGCAAATATATAAAAAAGAAAAACAAGATATAAGTAAACCAATATATAGACATAAATAAACAAACGAACAAATATATATATATACACCAAAAGAAAGTATAAAACAACACTCACAAGGTCTGAGAATATGAGGAATGTCCTTAACTAAGATGATCCGCTTGATCCAATAAAGGTTGATCCACCCGATCCAATAAATGTTGTTTTCCCTGCAAATATATTAAAAATAAAACAAGAAATTAGTGATCTAATATATAGACACAAGTAAATCAATATATATACCAAAAATAATTTCAAATAATACTCACAAGATTTAAAAATGTTGAAATAATGCAGTCTATTAAAATTGCTCTTAACAATAACAAATCGGATAATGTCGATTCATAAAAGATTTGATAATGACGTATCACAAAATAAATTGTTTTCGAATTTATACCCTAAAATGTTTAAAGAAATCAAACGTTAAAAGTAACAAACATTCGAGAAATTACCATAATAAAATAGCAAACATAATAAATAAATCCTCCTCTAAGAAAATGATGACCACAGAAAGTTAAAATCACCAACCAAAATAATAAACATACATATACAAAACAGATCATAAATAATTCCCAAACACAAAGTACATGATTAGAATAACTATAATAAAATACGTAAATCCAAATGCATTCTTATACAATTAAAACTATACAAACTAAACATCAAACAACATCACTTTCTCCAACAGTTGTTAATGAGAATTACCTGAGACAATTAAAATAGAATGAATGGAACAAATAATTTAGAATGAAATAGATAAATCAATGAAAATAGTAAAATTACACATCAATAAAGGAACTACCTGAAATAACTCAGAATTAAGGACCCACAATTTTATAATGAAATCACAGAAATAACAGAATGAGAATTTCCAAATGATAAAAAATTTTTTAAAATAAAATAGAAAGAAAAATATAAAGACTACCATAACAACCAAGAAAAATCAAAGTAATAGAACCATGGCAGAATTTAGAAAATTTACAAGGAAATACATCAAAGCAAATAAGAAGAGGAGATATATTGAAATGGGTAACAATTACCTTAAAACACTGATAACAACGAAGTACTTGGAGGAAACGACGGTATTTGACTTTAACAGAATATCGGACCTTATGAACAATACACAATCACCGGTAATCAATATCAAATTCGGACGCCTTATTGGATGGTATAATAGAACTAATGGAATTCAACTCCATGTCAAAGAAGAGGGAGGAACTAATAATGATAAATTCATCTTGTTAATACTCGACATAATTAACGCATATTACTTATGGCTAAAGAGACCGATCGGCGAACAAACTAACAAAGCTAACAAAATAAAAATAAAATGGGCCAACTGGACGAAATGCCCAATTGAATATGTGACTATTGACATACTAAAGGAAGGTACGCATCCCGCCTTTCAATCTATTAAACGCGAAGTACCGGGAATAAATTTTGATAAAGAAAGATATATTAACTTACTAGAACAAAGAACATATGTCAACCAATTCTATATAGTTAATAAAAAACTATACACGCTTAATAGAATAAACCCAGTAAACAATAAATTCAGGAATATGATGTTACAAATATTTATGAGGATAATAGTTCAAAAGTTCCTAGATACAGAAAACGACGGAAATATTATTGATATAGTAATCCAAGACGAAGGAAAAATACTGGAAATTTACACAAATGATAAACAACAAGAAAACATAGTGTTAAGAGTCAAACAAAAATTAGAAAATATTATTAAGGAAAATATGTATCACATAAATATGGATTTTGAAATATTAAATTAAAATTTTAAGATGTATATATTTAAATAAATAAATAAACTATGAAATAAAAAATTTTTTTTATATTAGTATATTACCTATTTCATTTTAGCACAAGAGTAAGAGAAATTAAGTAAAGAATCACATCCTCAAGAAAGACTCACCTTTCTCTCTTAAAGTATGAAATAAAGAGGTTCTGAACTCCAGATACAATTTTACTATAGAAAAAGAAAAATTCTTCTAAAAAATCTTTTTATTTATGTATAATCACAATTACACAATCTCAAATTAAAATTACAATAAATAAAATTCCAACTTATAAACTAAAAATGTTCTTAATGATAGATGCAGTACTATTTGGAAGTTTGACATCAGGACACATTACATTATTCTTAATATTATACACCTTAATTATATCACCATCAGGATTATCTAACTTTAATTTAATACTCAAAATATCTATTAACCTATCTAATTCTTGCCCACCCCTAACCCTATAAGTATAACTCTTCTGAAAATCTATATTATGGCCATTTACCATATGTTTTTTAACTACACAAGAAGGTTCCATAAGTATTTTCCCTAAAGTTAACTGGCTATTTCTTATACCTGCCAAATAAATCCGACTACAAGCCCTACAATGTATTGCGGAAATACAATACCACTTATGAAACGGACTTATCTTGTCCTTTGGATACGAGTAAAATTTTCGATTTGTCTTAGAAACATATGTTGCTAACCTAAACCTCTTATTACCTATCAAAGATTTTAATGCTTTATCCTTACCTACAATAAAAGGTATTGTAACCCAAGTACAATCTTTTTGTCTAAACCTACTAGGGACTCTATTAACCAACATATCATTACGTAAAGAAGAAAACTTCATGCCTGCCTCATGATCAACCACTATCTTCATAAGAATTTCAAGTTCTTCTGAATTGGTCCTTTTCACTTTATAAGTCTTAGTGAGAGGAGGTAAAACATGCCTCATATCCATATTCCTAATAAGCCCATCCAATATCTGATTAATAAACACATAAGAATAGCTATTATTAATTAAAATTCTCCTAAGCTTATTAGCTAAAATATGATTAAAAAGTGAACTGGTAAGGAGAAATGCCCTCCTACAATATTCTCTAACCACTGATCTCTTCATATAGGAAGGATGATTAGAGATAGCATTTAATAACCTATCTGATGCCATGTCCTTCTTATACCACATGGTATAAATGTTACCATATCCCCTCATAATAGTAACATCTAAATAATTGATAGATCTAAAGACAGACTCATACTCAATCGTAAATAAAATCCTACCTATATCCCCATTGGACCTACGCATACGCTCAGCGTTATTTTCTAAAATTTCCCTAGCTACGGAAATAGATCCAGGAGAACCCACTATAAGTATATCATCTATATACTTCCATATATGAAAAACCCCTACTACACGGAGTTCCTCCATACTCTCGTGGAAGAGTAAATCCATATATAGAATTGCTAAAATAGGAGCCATAGAACTGCCCATGGGAAGACCCCCAACCTGTTTATACACTTTACCAGCACTCTGGAAGCAGTTTAATTCTCTACAAATTAGGTGAAGGATACAACTCAACATATCCCTCGAAATTCTATATGTGGAAAAAATGCAATTACTATATTTATTTAAAATATAATTAATTACGGTATTAACAGGGATGTTCGTGAACATATCCTTCACATCGAGTGATGCAAGGATAAAATCTTCTCCTCGAGTATCTATCTGATCTAATCTAGAAACCAAGTCATGAGCATTTAAAAGATTATAATCTACACTACCATAATTCTTCAAAATATTAGAAACTAACATTGAAAGTGGACCATTAACACAGTCCCTTGTATCTGTGATGGGCCTAATTGGGAAGTTATCTTTATGGGCCTTGATAACACCATAAAGCCGAGGAATTTCCAAATTCTCTCTTAAAAGAGAGGAAGAATGAGAAAAAGAAGGAAATTGAGACAAGGTATCCTTTAGTAAATTATTCAAACGAATTTTCAAGCTAGTGGGACTCTCTGAATCAAGAGGTATGAAGGTCCCTGTATTTACTCCTGCTTCAATAAAACTATCTAACTTTGACTTATAAATAGCTCTATCTATAGCTATGGTAATGTTACCCTTATCGGCATTCATTACCATTACATCTGGATGATTATCAAGAAAATGTTTAGTTTTCCTAACAGCAACACCTACCAACTTCCGCCTAGATGGATAATCCAAAGAATCTAACCGCTCCGGAGAGTTGAGGATATCCAAATATACCCCTAACATATTATTAGAATCATGTATAGCCCAATTGTTATCTAACTCCCTAACAAGGATCCCTATAATCTCCTCATGTCTTGGAGCCCCATAATGACTAAACTTCATCCCAAAACTCAAAAGCTTACTAACCTCAGATGGAAATTCTAAGTTTGTCATATTGACAAAACCACCGGGAACTTCCTTTAGAGGAACATACTTCCTAATAGAATTCCGCCTATTCGACCGAACACAAGCTGAACTTAATCTACCCCTCAACATCCTATCTAGTCTTTCTAATCCAAATGAAATAAAACAGATATAAAATAGAATAAATAATAAAATAAACAACTGAATAATTCTGGTCCTTAGATCCTTCGATGTACGTGCCAAGATGATCCACTTGCTCCAATAAATGTTAATCTCTCTGCAAATATATTAAAAGAAAGACAAGACATAAGTAAACCAATATATAGACATAAATAAACAAACAAACAAATACATATATACACCAAAAGAAAGTTTAAAACAACACTTACAAGGTCTGAGAATATGAGGAGTGTCCTTAATCAAGATGATCCGCTCGATCCAATAAATGTTGATCCACCCGATCTAACAAATGTCGATTTCCCTGCAAATATATTAAAAATAAAACAAGATATTAGTGATCTAATATATAGACACAAATAAACCAATATATATACCAAAAGTAATTATAAATAATACTCACAAGATTTAAAAATGTAGAAATAATGTAGTTGATAGAAAATACAGAACGATAACAAATTGAATAAGGCCAACTCATAAAAGATTGGATAATAGCGTATCACAAAATAAAAGTTTTCAAATGAAGAAAATACCACATTCTTACAAATTTATACCCGAAAATATTTAAGGGAATCGAAAGTTAAAAGTAACAAACATTCGAGAAATTATCATAATAAAATGACAAACATAATAAACTTAATAAACAAATCCTCCTCTAAAACAATGATGATTACAGAAAATTAAAATCATCAACCAAAACAATAAAACATACATGTACAAAATAGATCATAAATAATTTTCCAACACAAAATACATGATTAGTATAACTATAATAAAATACCCAAACCCAAGCATATAAAAGCCTTCTATAATATCTGCACCCATGAGATACATACATCATAGAATACAAGATATGAACAAAAATAAAATTATATGCAATAAAACTAGTTCTCAAGCACAACCATTATAGATACAGGATAACTACAAGTGCACGTGCACCCATAATAGATATACCACATGGCCTAATATTGGCACTTGCATATACACCCATTGCACATACACCATGCATGCATCCCAGATCTGAAAAGGAATGCATGGAATGTAACGCCAGAGACACAGGCAATAAAATGAAACCAAAAGATACACACCTCCCATGATGGACATACACACACCATACATACACTCCATGTTTGAAAAGGAATGCATGGAATGTAACACTAAGGACACAAGCAATAGAAACGGGTTATGATGTGAATCCAAAAGATACACATCTGTTGATGATGGTCACAAATGCTTATCCCAAAACTAGGTACCTGTGAGCCTGTGTTACGTATGTTTACACCATACACACTATACATGATACATGTACGACATATAGCAAAATATGAGACGACGACAAGGATACACGTAATGACACAAATTAGTCTCAATATACTCGTGTTCGCGTGCGCCGTGTAAGCATATTGCTCAATATAGATTGCGTGTAGTCAGTTTTTTTTTTTATGAAAATTGTTTCGTATGTTTAATCCGATCACCTCAATGGAATACCAGTGGCATCCTGTGAATTTCATTTATTTTTATGAAAATTGTTTCGTATGTTTAATCCGATCACCTCAATGGAATACCAGTGGCATCCTGTGAATTTCATTTATTTTTATGAAAATTGTTTCATATGTTTAATCCGATCACCTCAATGGAATACCAGTGGCATCCTGTGAATTTCATTTATTTTTATGAAAATTGTTTCGTATGCTGAATCCGATCACCTCAATGGAATACCAGTGACATCCTGTGAATTTCAATTTGCCTATACCGAATTGGTCAATTGTGTGAAATTTTCTGTGATTAAGTTTTAGTTATTGGGTTATTATGGCTACACAATGGGATGCTCATGCTCATATGTTTGTTGAGACAACTTCAATGGAATACCAGTGATATCTTGTGAGTTTCAAATTACCCATATCGAATTGGCCAACTATTGAAAAATCTGATGTGATTAGTTTGGTCAATTCCGTGTGATTGTGTGATGTTTAAAACCCCCTTCCACCCCTCTTATTATCTGTGTCATGTGTACCCCAATTTTAATAAATATCCCTCTTAATAAATATTCCTCTTAATCTTGTATGTTCCCTATGTGTTTCTTTTTTCTCTCTTCATGTTTATTTACCTTTTTTAATAAATATAAAAAATATCCATAATCCCCCGTGTACTAAGTGAATTAGTTAAATTACGACTATAGAATTCACAAAAACAGTGCTTCGAAAAAAGATAACAATGCATGGAATGGAAGGGTGAGTAATTTGAATATATTATTATAATATCAAACTGAGCATAATTTTATATACGTATATTTTAATAAAAAACAAAATACATTTTTTATATAAAAAAACAAAACATATTTTATATAATTTGCAAAATGCACATTTTCAGCCTCTCCTTAGAGTAAGAAATACGAAAGGGGAGTGAAAGTGTGTATTTTGCAAACACATATTAAGACAAGAAAAAAGCCTACTGATGAGTCCTTAGGGATAAGGACGAAACGCGTATAGGCAACCGTTTCTATACAATTTGGTTATATATAATTCATAATAATAAATTCAAACACAAAGAAATAAAATTATGCTTTAATATTCTTATATTCCTTATATTTTAACTATATTGTACCTAAATTAATTTTATATCATATATCATATTTGAGTCAGATATTATCATCAATTTTAAAACTACCCCTCCATTCACCACATGCAATTGTTGTCTTTCTTCCTTAAATAATCATTGTCCTCTTCATCCAAATGAATTGTCAGTTTGTCAGTCCGTTCATACTTCCTAAAATAAATTTAGTTAACCAATTTTCCTAATTGTACGTCAGATTCCATGATATTAAATACAGCTATATTCAATTCTCCTATTACCGATCAAATCCCATGATACTTATTGCTAACACACATCAGAAATACTAATATGAGAAGAATCTACCCCACTCACCAAACAGCTGACATAAATGATAACAATACCCAAAAATGGAGAACCTTAGACTCCACCCACCATCACCTCACTCACATATAGAGATGACATAAACGATAATTATACCCAAAATGGGGAACCTTAGACCCCACCCATTATCATCTCACTTACCCAAAATAGAGAATAACAGACTCTGCCTGCTATGCTTAATCCATTTCATATTATTATGAGAGAAAATAACACAAAACAGTTAAAATAAGCGAAACAAATAAAAGAAAACAATTTTAATTAATTGAATATCATTATTTTATTACAAAATTCTTAATTATACATTGTTATTACATCCTTATAATCACACTTATCACCATTTAACCTTAAATATTTTATCTGACGGCTCCAACATACACCTTTCTCCCTAGTCTCAACAATAGTCCTCTCACTACTTATTTGAACACGAGAGAACACATCGGAAACATATTTTTCGTCAGGACAAAAAATGTAAAGCCTATGTTGGAGACATATTAAATAAGAAATGAGCCGGGTGGGCTTCATTTCTGAAACCAACATAGCATACAACTTTCGGAACAAAACCTTAGTAATTAACTTATAAAATCGAGTGGTCACTGCCAGTTCAGTAACTAAATAAACCTGACTACCATACCTATATCTCCCTAACCGATTAAATAAAATAGTTAAAATTCTTTTTAACTGGATAGTTGTTATAGAGAATCTTTCAAAAATTAGTGCCCCATATTCCTGGATAACTATATTTATTAAAGAAATCGCAGGCAGTACACTGTCGATAAGATCTACTACCAGACAAGGAACTTTCTTCCTATTATTTACTCCGGGCGCTATACATGTGGAAGTCCAGTCCGTATGCACCTCAGATTCAATAAATGCAGATATTATATAATCTAGAACATCAACCAAATTATCATATATTAAGTTGCAACGCAACGGCTCCTCCGATATCACAATACTCCCTGAGATGAATTCGAAAATCAACTCGGGATACTGAATAGGAAATCGTCCTGAAGTTTTTTCGATTCGGCAGTTATCTATACATTCGTTTAACATATATCGATTACTCTTAGCGAAATCGATAATGACAGCCACAGACGGATTTACTAGGGAAGACGCAATCCGCTGAGTCCTTCTCGCACGATAGGCCCTCCTCTTTGAACTATTTAAATTTGTCGACATTTTTAAGATCCAAACCCTCTTGAAAACAACAAAATTATGAAGAACTAACTCAGAATACTTAAATATATATACCTTAATATAAATATATATATATATATATAAATTACTAAATATCTACAGGTAAAAACCCATAAATAGTCCCAGATACTAACGTCCCAGATAAACTATACTCAAGTTAATTATAACACAAAAATTTTTTATTGAACTGATTGAATGACTCACGATTACAACCATCCTCATTAAACTGATGAAATAACCCTTCATTAAACAATTTATGATAACTTCATTCTCAAAACTAATAACTAATTAAAAGAAAGAACAAATTCCAACATGTTAGGCTGGAAACTAGAATAGCCGCAATGGAATTAAATCTAATCAAACTATAATAAAATCCCCTATGTGTAGGTCACAATTAGTAGCCATACAGTTAAGATAACTACTGTAACGCTCGCATTATGTGAACCTTACACCCATACTCCTTATTGGTTCTTTTTCTAATAACATTAAACCAATATTCCGAATACATACATTCGAACAAGGAGTTAGGTAATTTTCGATTGAAGTAATCTCATTCGTACTTGATCCAGTGGGACTCTTTTATGACGCGTCTCGTATTGTGCCTTGGGCTTATGAGATTTTCCGATATTGAAAATTACACGTTCTCAGAGAACATCCCCATCATCAAGAATCCGCGGTGTTAGCATGAGTGACTAGCATCCTAAACATTAGGTTTAGGACAAACTAAAAAAAAAAAAAAAAAAAAAAAAAAAAAAAAAAAAATTCCGGGGAAGAAGGAGGACGTATTACAGACAAATTTTGGTTGTGTTGCCTGATACCAATACACACATCTGCATTGGAACAAATATCAGGTTAACGAGAGCTAAGTCTAAGATGTGCTATGTATTCTAGGTTGAGTGTGATTCCCACCTAGAATATCGACACAATAGTACATCACCCAATTTAGGAAAGCTCTAACAACAAGGCTCGATGGTACATGTGGATACACCTGAATGTATCTTACCGTAGGCGGATTCTCTTAGAATGAGTAGATATTTAGGATAAATAACAACACTGGGACATGAATCACACGCAACGAGTCCAATAATAGTTTAAATAAATAAAAGAAAACACAAATCACAAAATAATAAGATAGGATGATTAGGAATTAAAGAAAAGAGGTAACAAGATAATAGGATGAAAAACTAGGAAACGGAATAGAGGATGGAGGATAATGGAAAATGAGGAAAACAAGACAAAATCGACAAAACATGAGAAGCAAACAAACAAACAAGAAACAACAAAGAACGAGAGATACTGGGAAAAACCAGTACTCACAACAAATAAACAAGACAGAACAAAGAACGAACAAACCACACACAACCAACTGAACGAGAGATTCTGGGAAAAACCAGCACTCAATACAATAATAAACACACAAGGACGAGAGATAGCCAGAAAAATGGTACTCAACCCAACAACAAAAACAACGAACTCACAAGAACGAAAGATAGCCAGAAAAATGGCCACTCACCCGACAAAGAAAGACAGAAAACTAACAACACGCAACCAACTGAACGAGAGATTCTGGGAAAAACCAGCACTCAATACAATAATAAACACACAAGGACGAGAGATAGCCAGAAAAATGGTTACTCAACCCAACAACAAAAACAACGAACTTACAAGAACGAAAGATAGCCAGAAAAATGGCCACTCACCCGACTAAAACAACACCAACAACTCACACGAACAGGAAGGAACTACAACACAACTCATAGAAAAGAAGAAGAGTAGAGAACATATGATCAGCACAGAACATATGAGCATAGAATAAAAATGACAGGCAAAAACGCGGGAAGCAGTTTAGTAGCTAGAACGGAAGTGCGTAGTCGGAAAAAACGGAAACTCGGGAAATTAGTGTTAGAATATTAGATAAAAGTAGTAGAAAAAGCTAGGGAACAGTAAAATAGTGCAAGAAAGAACCTTTAGGAGAAAAAATAGAATGAAATTTATACAATATAGTGTCGAAAATACAGTGAAATACTGCGGGTAGTTAGAAAGAGGAAAAATAGTGCAACGCTTGGTGCAACAACCGAGGAGATTATGTGTATTAGTGTAGTGTTTAGCTAAACAGCTAGTGCAACTCCAGCTGAATATCATAGGTAGTCAGAAAGTGTAGTGGTCACTGAAAAAACGTAGTGACACAAAATAGCATAGGCTAGAATGAAAATAACAAGTGAACAGCGAAATAAGAAGGCCAGGACAAAAGAGTAGATAAATTACGGACGGAAGACACACGATGGATGAACAAGGTAAGTGGAACAAATACTTATACTTACATTGTACTGATCAAAGTTTATAAATCAATTTACATCAATAAAAATAAAATATCTGAATCAACACAATACACGATAATAAGAAAGCCTACTGATGATTCCTCTTGGGCGAGGATGAAACGCGTATAGGCGCCCACCAACGAATAATTTAACAAAACACAATTTAAAATTTTATAAATTTTATATTACACTTATTTTTTAACACTACATACATAAACCAATCATACAAAAAAAACCATAAATGAATTGAAATAAGCATGGTTTAAATTTGTATGACATTTCATTTCTTACGTTCCACATTACTTACATAGATACAAACTTGCTCATCCAACGGAGTCGGCCGTCCAAACACGAAAAGGATTATATAGGCTGTGCTGAAAATAAATAAAAATAGATCATTCATTAAATGCTATGTAGATAGTTAGTTTAAATTGAAACACAGAATAGTTATATGAAAATACATTAAATACAAGACAGCTAGATTAAAATTTAAATGCAGAATAGCTAGATGAAAATAAAATACAGAATAGTTATATGAAAATACATTAAATGCAAGATAGTTAGATCAAAATTTAAATGCAGAATAGTTAGATGGAAAATTTGATTAAAATTCAAATGCAGAATAGTTAGATGAAAATTAAATACAGAATAGTTATATGAAAATACATTAAATGCAGAATAGTTAGATGAAAATAAAATACAGAATAGTTATATGAAAATACATCAAATGCAAGATAGTTAGGTTAAAATTTAAATGCAGAATAGTTAGATGAAAATAAACAACAAAAAGACTCTAATATGCTTAGCTAGCTTACAAGATACATAGCGGCAATGGAGTCATAGGTCGAATCAGTATAGTGATTATGCTCAATGGCTGCTTTGTAGAGGACACTTATGAAGCAGTTGGATCACTCATAATCCTACACAAACAGAATTTCCTCTAACACTAGGAGTTGAAAATAAAATAGGTAGGATGAATGGCACTAAACGTGCAATTAGAGGAAATGGTAGGGTAGAAAATCATTGCCTCGTCTTTCAGTTTAATTCACTAGTCCGACTAAAAGGAACCTGAGTTTTTTACTGATGGATGAGGAAAATGAGGACTACCGGCAGGTTCTTTACGAACATGAAAGGAGACAACTAGTCTTCAACCTGAGAATCCGAAGTACCAACACGGGTGACTAGCAGGCCCCTAAGACATTAGGTTCCGGGGAAGAAGGAGGACGTATTACAGACAAATTTTGGTTGTGTTGCCTGATACCAATACACACATCTGCATTGGAACAAATATCAGGTTAACGAGAGCTAAGTCTAAGATGTGCTATGTATTCTAGGTTGAGTGTGATTCCCACCTAGAATATCGACACAATAGTACATCACCCAATTTAGGAAAGCTCTAACAACAAGGCTCGATGGTACATGTGGATACACCTGAATGTATCTTACCGTAGGCGGATTCTCTTAGAATGAGTAGATATTTAGGATAAATAACAACACTGGGACATGAATCACACGCAACGAGTCCAATAATAGTTTAAATAAATAAAAGAAAACACAAATCACAAAATAATAAGATAGGATGATTAGGAATTAAAGAAAAGAGGTAACAAGATAATAGGATGAAAAACTAGGAAACGGAATAGAGGATGGAGGATAATGGAAAATGAGGAAAACAAGACAAAATCGACAAAACATGAGAAGCAAACAAACAAACAAGAAACAACAAAGAACGAGAGATACTGGGAAAAACCAGTACTCACAACAAATAAACAAGACAGAACAAAGAACGAACAAACCACACACAACCAACTGAACGAGAGATTCTGGGAAAAACCAGCACTCAATACAATAATAAACACACAAGGACGAGAGATAGCCAGAAAAATGGTACTCAACCCAACAACAAAAACAACGAACTCACAAGAACGAAAGATAGCCAGAAAAATGGCCACTCACCCGACAAAGAAAGACAGAAAACTAACAACACGCAACCAACTGAACGAGAGATTCTGGGAAAAACCAGCACTCAATACAATAATAAACACACAAGGACGAGAGATAGCCAGAAAAATGGTTACTCAACCCAACAACAAAAACAACGAACTTACAAGAACGAAAGATAGCCAGAAAAATGGCCACTCACCCGACTAAAACAACACCAACAACTCACACGAACAGGAAGGAACTACAACACAACTCATAGAAAAGAAGAAGAGTAGAGAACATATGATCAGCACAGAACATATGAGCATAGAATAAAAATGACAGGCAAAAACGCGGGAAGCAGTTTAGTAGCTAGAACGGAAGTGCGTAGTCGGAAAAAACGGAAACTCGGGAAATTAGTGTTAGAATATTAGATAAAAGTAGTAGAAAAAGCTAGGGAACAGTAAAATAGTGCAAGAAAGAACCTTTAGGAGAAAAAATAGAATGAAATTTATACAATATAGTGTCGAAAATACAGTGAAATACTGCGGGTAGTTAGAAAGAGGAAAAATAGTGCAACGCTTGGTGCAACAACCGAGGAGATTATGTGTATTAGTGTAGTGTTTAGCTAAACAGCTAGTGCAACTCCAGCTGAATATCATAGGTAGTCAGAAAGTGTAGTGGTCACTGAAAAAACGTAGTGACACAAAATAGCATAGGCTAGAATGAAAATAACAAGTGAACAGCGAAATAAGAAGGCCAGGACAAAAGAGTAGATAAATTACGGACGGAAGACACACGATGGATGAACAAGGTAAGTGGAACAAATACTTATACTTACATTGTACTGATCAAAGTTTATAAATCAATTTACATCAATAAAAATAAAATATCTGAATCAACACAATACACGATAATAAGAAAGCCTACTGATGATTCCTCTTGGGCGAGGATGAAACGCGTATAGGCGCCCACCAACGAATAATTTAACAAAACACAATTTAAAATTTTATAAATTTTATATTACACTTATTTTTTAACACTACATACATAAACCAATCATACAAAAAAAACCATAAATGAATTGAAATAAGCATGGTTTAAATTTGTATGACATTTCATTTCTTACGTTCCACATTACTTACATAGATACAAACTTGCTCATCCAACGGAGTCGGCCGTCCAAACACGAAAAGGATTATATAGGCTGTGCTGAAAATAAATAAAAATAGATCATTCATTAAATGCTATGTAGATAGTTAGTTTAAATTGAAACACAGAATAGTTATATGAAAATACATTAAATACAAGACAGCTAGATTAAAATTTAAATGCAGAATAGCTAGATGAAAATAAAATACAGAATAGTTATATGAAAATACATTAAATGCAAGATAGTTAGATCAAAATTTAAATGCAGAATAGTTAGATGGAAAATTTGATTAAAATTCAAATGCAGAATAGTTAGATGAAAATTAAATACAGAATAGTTATATGAAAATACATTAAATGCAGAATAGTTAGATGAAAATAAAATACAGAATAGTTATATGAAAATACATCAAATGCAAGATAGTTAGGTTAAAATTTAAATGCAGAATAGTTAGATGAAAATAAACAACAAAAAGACTCTAATATGCTTAGCTAGCTTACAAGATACATAGCGGCAATGGAGTCATAGGTCGAATCAGTATAGTGATTATGCTCAATGGCTGCTTTGTAGAGGACACTTATGAAGCAGTTGGATCACTCATAATCCTACACAAACAGAATTTCCTCTAACACTAGGAGTTGAAAATAAAATAGGTAGGATGAATGGCACTAAACGTGCAATTAGAGGAAATGGTAGGGTAGAAAATCATTGCCTCGTCTTTCAGTTTAATTCACTAGTCCGACTAAAAGGAACCTGAGTTTTTTACTGATGGATGAGGAAAATGAGGACTACCGGCAGGTTCTTTACGAACATGAAAGGAGACAACTAGTCTTCAACCTGAGAATCCGAAGTACCAACACGGGTGACTAGCAGGCCCCTAAGACATTAGGTTCCGGGGAAGAAGGAGGACGTATTACAGACAAATTTTGGTTGTGTTGCCTGATACCAATACACACATCTGCATTGGAACAAATATCAGGTTAACGAGAGCTAAGTCTAAGATGTGCTATGTATTCTAGGTTGAGTGTGATTCCCACCTAGAATATCGACACAATAGTACATCACCCAATTTAGGAAAGCTCTAACAACAAGGCTCGATGGTACATGTGGATACACCTGAATGTATCTTACCGTAGGCGGATTCTCTTAGAATGAGTAGATATTTAGGATAAATAACAACACTGGGACATGAATCACACGCAACGAGTCCAATAATAGTTTAAATAAATAAAAGAAAACACAAATCACAAAATAATAAGATAGGATGATTAGGAATTAAAGAAAAGAGGTAACAAGATAATAGGATGAAAAACTAGGAAACGGAATAGAGGATGGAGGATAATGGAAAATGAGGAAAACAAGACAAAATCGACAAAACATGAGAAGCAAACAAACAAACAAGAAACAACAAAGAACGAGAGATACTGGGAAAAACCAGTACTCACAACAAATAAACAAGACAGAACAAAGAACGAACAAACCACACACAACCAACTGAACGAGAGATTCTGGGAAAAACCAGCACTCAATACAATAATAAACACACAAGGACGAGAGATAGCCAGAAAAATGGTACTCAACCCAACAACAAAAACAACGAACTCACAAGAACGAAAGATAGCCAGAAAAATGGCCACTCACCCGACAAAGAAAGACAGAAAACTAACAACACGCAACCAACTGAACGAGAGATTCTGGGAAAAACCAGCACTCAATACAATAATAAACACACAAGGACGAGAGATAGCCAGAAAAATGGTTACTCAACCCAACAACAAAAACAACGAACTTACAAGAACGAAAGATAGCCAGAAAAATGGCCACTCACCCGACTAAAACAACACCAACAACTCACACGAACAGGAAGGAACTACAACACAACTCATAGAAAAGAAGAAGAGTAGAGAACATATGATCAGCACAGAACATATGAGCATAGAATAAAAATGACAGGCAAAAACGCGGGAAGCAGTTTAGTAGCTAGAACGGAAGTGCGTAGTCGGAAAAAACGGAAACTCGGGAAATTAGTGTTAGAATATTAGATAAAAGTAGTAGAAAAAGCTAGGGAACAGTAAAATAGTGCAAGAAAGAACCTTTAGGAGAAAAAATAGAATGAAATTTATACAATATAGTGTCGAAAATACAGTGAAATACTGCGGGTAGTTAGAAAGAGGAAAAATAGTGCAACGCTTGGTGCAACAACCGAGGAGATTATGTGTATTAGTGTAGTGTTTAGCTAAACAGCTAGTGCAACTCCAGCTGAATATCATAGGTAGTCAGAAAGTGTAGTGGTCACTGAAAAAACGTAGTGACACAAAATAGCATAGGCTAGAATGAAAATAACAAGTGAACAGCGAAATAAGAAGGCCAGGACAAAAGAGTAGATAAATTACGGACGGAAGACACACGATGGATGAACAAGGTAAGTGGAACAAATACTTATACTTACATTGTACTGATCAAAGTTTATAAATCAATTTACATCAATAAAAATAAAATATCTGAATCAACACAATACACGATAATAAGAAAGCCTACTGATGATTCCTCTTGGGCGAGGATGAAACGCGTATAGGCGCCCACCAACGAATAATTTAACAAAACACAATTTAAAATTTTATAAATTTTATATTACACTTATTTTTTAACACTACATACATAAACCAATCATACAAAAAAAACCATAAATGAATTGAAATAAGCATGGTTTAAATTTGTATGACATTTCATTTCTTACGTTCCACATTACTTACATAGATACAAACTTGCTCATCCAACGGAGTCGGCCGTCCAAACACGAAAAGGATTATATAGGCTGTGCTGAAAATAAATAAAAATAGATCATTCATTAAATGCTATGTAGATAGTTAGTTTAAATTGAAACACAGAATAGTTATATGAAAATACATTAAATACAAGACAGCTAGATTAAAATTTAAATGCAGAATAGCTAGATGAAAATAAAATACAGAATAGTTATATGAAAATACATTAAATGCAAGATAGTTAGATCAAAATTTAAATGCAGAATAGTTAGATGGAAAATTTGATTAAAATTCAAATGCAGAATAGTTAGATGAAAATTAAATACAGAATAGTTATATGAAAATACATTAAATGCAGAATAGTTAGATGAAAATAAAATACAGAATAGTTATATGAAAATACATCAAATGCAAGATAGTTAGGTTAAAATTTAAATGCAGAATAGTTAGATGAAAATAAACAACAAAAAGACTCTAATATGCTTAGCTAGCTTACAAGATACATAGCGGCAATGGAGTCATAGGTCGAATCAGTATAGTGATTATGCTCAATGGCTGCTTTGTAGAGGACACTTATGAAGCAGTTGGATCACTCATAATCCTACACAAACAGAATTTCCTCTAACACTAGGAGTTGAAAATAAAATAGGTAGGATGAATGGCACTAAACGTGCAATTAGAGGAAATGGTAGGGTAGAAAATCATTGCCTCGTCTTTCAGTTTAATTCACTAGTCCGACTAAAAGGAACCTGAGTTTTTTACTGATGGATGAGGAAAATGAGGACTACCGGCAGGTTCTTTACGAACATGAAAGGAGACAACTAGTCTTCAACCTGAGAATCCGAAGTACCAACACGGGTGACTAGCAGGCCCCTAAGACATTAGGTTCCGGGGAAGAAGGAGGACGTATTACAGACAAATTTTGGTTGTGTTGCCTGATACCAATACACACATCTGCATTGGAACAAATATCAGGTTAACGAGAGCTAAGTCTAAGATGTGCTATGTATTCTAGGTTGAGTGTGATTCCCACCTAGAATATCGACACAATAGTACATCACCCAATTTAGGAAAGCTCTAACAACAAGGCTCGATGGTACATGTGGATACACCTGAATGTATCTTACCGTAGGCGGATTCTCTTAGAATGAGTAGATATTTAGGATAAATAACAACACTGGGACATGAATCACACGCAACGAGTCCAATAATAGTTTAAATAAATAAAAGAAAACACAAATCACAAAATAATAAGATAGGATGATTAGGAATTAAAGAAAAGAGGTAACAAGATAATAGGATGAAAAACTAGGAAACGGAATAGAGGATGGAGGATAATGGAAAATGAGGAAAACAAGACAAAATCGACAAAACATGAGAAGCAAACAAACAAACAAGAAACAACAAAGAACGAGAGATACTGGGAAAAACCAGTACTCACAACAAATAAACAAGACAGAACAAAGAACGAACAAACCACACACAACCAACTGAACGAGAGATTCTGGGAAAAACCAGCACTCAATACAATAATAAACACACAAGGACGAGAGATAGCCAGAAAAATGGTACTCAACCCAACAACAAAAACAACGAACTCACAAGAACGAAAGATAGCCAGAAAAATGGCCACTCACCCGACAAAGAAAGACAGAAAACTAACAACACGCAACCAACTGAACGAGAGATTCTGGGAAAAACCAGCACTCAATACAATAATAAACACACAAGGACGAGAGATAGCCAGAAAAATGGTTACTCAACCCAACAACAAAAACAACGAACTTACAAGAACGAAAGATAGCCAGAAAAATGGCCACTCACCCGACTAAAACAACACCAACAACTCACACGAACAGGAAGGAACTACAACACAACTCATAGAAAAGAAGAAGAGTAGAGAACATATGATCAGCACAGAACATATGAGCATAGAATAAAAATGACAGGCAAAAACGCGGGAAGCAGTTTAGTAGCTAGAACGGAAGTGCGTAGTCGGAAAAAACGGAAACTCGGGAAATTAGTGTTAGAATATTAGATAAAAGTAGTAGAAAAAGCTAGGGAACAGTAAAATAGTGCAAGAAAGAACCTTTAGGAGAAAAAATAGAATGAAATTTATACAATATAGTGTCGAAAATACAGTGAAATACTGCGGGTAGTTAGAAAGAGGAAAAATAGTGCAACGCTTGGTGCAACAACCGAGGAGATTATGTGTATTAGTGTAGTGTTTAGCTAAACAGCTAGTGCAACTCCAGCTGAATATCATAGGTAGTCAGAAAGTGTAGTGGTCACTGAAAAAACGTAGTGACACAAAATAGCATAGGCTAGAATGAAAATAACAAGTGAACAGCGAAATAAGAAGGCCAGGACAAAAGAGTAGATAAATTACGGACGGAAGACACACGATGGATGAACAAGGTAAGTGGAACAAATACTTATACTTACATTGTACTGATCAAAGTTTATAAATCAATTTACATCAATAAAAATAAAATATCTGAATCAACACAATACACGATAATAAGAAAGCCTACTGATGATTCCTCTTGGGCGAGGATGAAACGCGTATAGGCGCCCACCAACGAATAATTTAACAAAACACAATTTAAAATTTTATAAATTTTATATTACACTTATTTTTTAACACTACATACATAAACCAATCATACAAAAAAAAACCATAAATGAATTGAAATAAGCATGGTTTAAATTTGTATGACATTTCATTTCTTACGTTCCACATTACTTACATAGATACAAACTTGCTCATCCAACGGAGTCGGCCGTCCAAACACGAAAAGGATTATATAGGCTGTGCTGAAAATAAATAAAAATAGATCATTCATTAAATGCTATGTAGATAGTTAGTTTAAATTGAAACACAGAATAGTTATATGAAAATACATTAAATACAAGACAGCTAGATTAAAATTTAAATGCAGAATAGCTAGATGAAAATAAAATACAGAATAGTTATATGAAAATACATTAAATGCAAGATAGTTAGATCAAAATTTAAATGCAGAATAGTTAGATGGAAAATTTGATTAAAATTCAAATGCAGAATAGTTAGATGAAAATTAAATACAGAATAGTTATATGAAAATACATTAAATGCAGAATAGTTAGATGAAAATAAAATACAGAATAGTTATATGAAAATACATCAAATGCAAGATAGTTAGGTTAAAATTTAAATGCAGAATAGTTAGATGAAAATAAACAACAAAAAGACTCTAATATGCTTAGCTAGCTTACAAGATACATAGCGGCAATGGAGTCATAGGTCGAATCAGTATAGTGATTATGCTCAATGGCTGCTTTGTAGAGGACACTTATGAAGCAGTTGGATCACTCATAATCCTACACAAACAGAATTTCCTCTAACACTAGGAGTTGAAAATAAAATAGGTAGGATGAATGGCACTAAACGTGCAATTAGAGGAAATGGTAGGGTAGAAAATCATTGCCTCGTCTTTCAGTTTAATTCACTAGTCCGACTAAAAGGAACCTGAGTTTTTTACTGATGGATGAGGAAAATGAGGACTACCGGCAGGTTCTTTACGAACATGAAAGGAGACAACTAGTCTTCAACCTGAGAATCCGAAGTACCAACACGGGTGACTAGCAGGCCCCTAAGACATTAGGTTCCGGGGAAGAAGGAGGACGTATTACAGACAAATTTTGGTTGTGTTGCCTGATACCAATACACACATCTGCATTGGAACAAATATCAGGTTAACGAGAGCTAAGTCTAAGATGTGCTATGTATTCTAGGTTGAGTGTGATTCCCACCTAGAATATCGACACAATAGTACATCACCCAATTTAGGAAAGCTCTAACAACAAGGCTCGATGGTACATGTGGATACACCTGAATGTATCTTACCGTAGGCGGATTCTCTTAGAATGAGTAGATATTTAGGATAAATAACAACACTGGGACATGAATCACACGCAACGAGTCCAATAATAGTTTAAATAAATAAAAGAAAACACAAATCACAAAATAATAAGATAGGATGATTAGGAATTAAAGAAAAGAGGTAACAAGATAATAGGATGAAAAACTAGGAAACGGAATAGAGGATGGAGGATAATGGAAAATGAGGAAAACAAGACAAAATCGACAAAACATGAGAAGCAAACAAACAAACAAGAAACAACAAAGAACGAGAGATACTGGGAAAAACCAGTACTCACAACAAATAAACAAGACAGAACAAAGAACGAACAAACCACACACAACCAACTGAACGAGAGATTCTGGGAAAAACCAGCACTCAATACAATAATAAACACACAAGGACGAGAGATAGCCAGAAAAATGGTACTCAACCCAACAACAAAAACAACGAACTCACAAGAACGAAAGATAGCCAGAAAAATGGCCACTCACCCGACAAAGAAAGACAGAAAACTAACAACACGCAACCAACTGAACGAGAGATTCTGGGAAAAACCAGCACTCAATACAATAATAAACACACAAGGACGAGAGATAGCCAGAAAAATGGTTACTCAACCCAACAACAAAAACAACGAACTTACAAGAACGAAAGATAGCCAGAAAAATGGCCACTCACCCGACTAAAACAACACCAACAACTCACACGAACAGGAAGGAACTACAACACAACTCATAGAAAAGAAGAAGAGTAGAGAACATATGATCAGCACAGAACATATGAGCATAGAATAAAAATGACAGGCAAAAACGCGGGAAGCAGTTTAGTAGCTAGAACGGAAGTGCGTAGTCGGAAAAAACGGAAACTCGGGAAATTAGTGTTAGAATATTAGATAAAAGTAGTAGAAAAAGCTAGGGAACAGTAAAATAGTGCAAGAAAGAACCTTTAGGAGAAAAAATAGAATGAAATTTATACAATATAGTGTCGAAAATACAGTGAAATACTGCGGGTAGTTAGAAAGAGGAAAAATAGTGCAACGCTTGGTGCAACAACCGAGGAGATTATGTGTATTAGTGTAGTGTTTAGCTAAACAGCTAGTGCAACTCCAGCTGAATATCATAGGTAGTCAGAAAGTGTAGTGGTCACTGAAAAAACGTAGTGACACAAAATAGCATAGGCTAGAATGAAAATAACAAGTGAACAGCGAAATAAGAAGGCCAGGACAAAAGAGTAGATAAATTACGGACGGAAGACACACGATGGATGAACAAGGTAAGTGGAACAAATACTTATACTTACATTGTACTGATCAAAGTTTATAAATCAATTTACATCAATAAAAATAAAATATCTGAATCAACACAATACACGATAATAAGAAAGCCTACTGATGATTCCTCTTGGGCGAGGATGAAACGCGTATAGGCGCCCACCAACGAATAATTTAACAAAACACAATTTAAAATTTTATAAATTTTATATTACACTTATTTTTTAACACTACATACATAAACCAATCATACAAAAAAAACCATAAATGAATTGAAATAAGCATGGTTTAAATTTGTATGACATTTCATTTCTTACGTTCCACATTACTTACATAGATACAAACTTGCTCATCCAACGGAGTCGGCCGTCCAAACACGAAAAGGATTATATAGGCTGTGCTGAAAATAAATAAAAATAGATCATTCATTAAATGCTATGTAGATAGTTAGTTTAAATTGAAACACAGAATAGTTATATGAAAATACATTAAATACAAGACAGCTAGATTAAAATTTAAATGCAGAATAGCTAGATGAAAATAAAATACAGAATAGTTATATGAAAATACATTAAATGCAAGATAGTTAGATCAAAATTTAAATGCAGAATAGTTAGATGGAAAATTTGATTAAAATTCAAATGCAGAATAGTTAGATGAAAATTAAATACAGAATAGTTATATGAAAATACATTAAATGCAGAATAGTTAGATGAAAATAAAATACAGAATAGTTATATGAAAATACATCAAATGCAAGATAGTTAGGTTAAAATTTAAATGCAGAATAGTTAGATGAAAATAAACAACAAAAAGACTCTAATATGCTTAGCTAGCTTACAAGATACATAGCGGCAATGGAGTCATAGGTCGAATCAGTATAGTGATTATGCTCAATGGCTGCTTTGTAGAGGACACTTATGAAGCAGTTGGATCACTCATAATCCTACACAAACAGAATTTCCTCTAACACTAGGAGTTGAAAATAAAATAGGTAGGATGAATGGCACTAAACGTGCAATTAGAGGAAATGGTAGGGTAGAAAATCATTGCCTCGTCTTTCAGTTTAATTCACTAGTCCGACTAAAAGGAACCTGAGTTTTTTACTGATGGATGAGGAAAATGAGGACTACCGGCAGGTTCTTTACGAACATGAAAGGAGACAACTAGTCTTCAACCTGAGAATCCGAAGTACCAACACGGGTGACTAGCAGGCCCCTAAGACATTAGGTTCCGGGGAAGAAGGAGGACGTATTACAGACAAATTTCCTCAAGGAATAGGATTAGATAACAACATAGGTAGGACAGAGAGCACTGAACGTGCAGAAAGAGGAAATGATAGGGTGGAGAATCAGGATTTTGCCTAATTGCGGTCTAAGGCGCTAGCTCGACCAAAAGAACATGATCCTTACTGCAATGGGCCTAGGAATGTTATCCACCAAAAAGGTTCTTCACGAACATGACACGAAGAAATCCAGTACTAACATGAGATTCTGGCATAAAAAATATAGGTTTATTTTTTAAAAAAGTAAGAAAAATATCGATATTACTGTTTGCCTGGTACCATGTAACAATTCTACATGGAAGAAACGTCAGGTTAAAGAGAGTTGTAACTAATGATGTAATAAGTTACCTGGGTTGAGTGTGGTTCCCACCCAGAATGTTAACAAAATATACATCAACAAAATTGGTTCTCGACTCCAAAAACAAGACTCAATAGTACATGTAGATGCACCTAAATGCAATCTACCGTAGGAGGATTTCTATAGAAAACAGGGTGAATAAATATAGAAATATAAAAATACAAATAAACAAATACGCAGGACACGAACCACACGAAAGATGTCCATAATAATAAATATACTGTATATCAGTACTATCAATTAATTTTATGGAGAATTTGCTATAAAATGCTATAAATTACTAAAAATAACGTAAAACGAGACAATGCAAATTAAAATGGGAAAATACACCAAGTTACACTTTTAATCAATACACTTTTAATCAATCTTATCATGTTATTACTATGGTGTAGACTTGTGTGTTGATCGAGACAAATGGGAAAAGGAGCATCGCACACATCAAGACATAAGGTGAAAGAGACAGTGTGAAAGACCACCACTCAACCACCACTCAAACACATAAGGTGAAAGAGACAGTGTGAAAGACCACCACTCAACCACCACTCAAACACATAAGGTGAAAGAGACAGTGTGAAAGACCACCACTCAACCACCACTCAAACACATAAGGTGAAAGAGACAGTGTGAAAGACCACCACTCAAACACCACTCAACCACATCAAGACATAGTGTGAAAGAGACAGTGTGAAAGACCACCACTCAACCACACTTACACACAAAAATGTCCCACCCATCTGCCTCCAAAGGCAGGCAAGTGTACACTAATGGAAGATTTGGCCATAAAGTAGTAAATATAATGTAAATCAATGCTATCAATTAAGTTTATGAAGAATTGCTATAAAATGCTATAAATTACTAAAAATAACGTAAAACGAGACAATGCAAATTAGAATGGGAAAAACACACCAATTTACACTTTTAATCAATACACAATTAGGAGACAAATGGGAAAAGGAACATCACACACATCAAGACATAAGGTGAAAGAGACAGTGTGAAAGACCACCACTCAACCACCACTCAAACACATAAGGTGAAAGAGACAGTGTGAAAGACCACCACTCAACCACCACTCAAACACATAAGGTGAAAGAGACAGTGTGAAAGACCACCACTCAACCACCACTCAAACACATAGGGTGAAAGAGACAGTGTGAAAGACCACCACTCAACCACATCAAGACATAGTGTGAAAGAGACAGTGTGAAAGACCACCACTCAACCACACCATACACACAAAAAACCTACCCATATGCCTCCAAAAAACAAATATTCACTGTAGGGAACACACTATAAAAGTCACTGCTACACAAGAGATAATGTTACAGAACCGCTACTCATTCAGGAGATAGGGTTAGGAGAACATGACAAATACACTAAACAGGAGATAGTGCTACAAAATCAATACTCATTCCGGAGATAGGGTTAAGGAGAATAACACTACTCATTAATGAAGGAGACTGGATTAAAAATAGCACTACTCATTGATGAACAAAATACTCACAACAATACACAATACACTTACAAAAAATACACCGACACGATCAACTAAAAAGATCCCATATATCCAACTATGTGCTGGAAAATATGTTGAGAAGTTGACTACGTTCTCCATACTTCCACACAGAAAGGTACATATAAACCCACAAACAGTGAAGTAAACTCACATTGAGGAGGATCACTGTAACACAAACATATAAAGGGAAAAAGGGGGAAAAAACGAGAAAAAGAACAAAAAATGAAAAAATAAACTTCACATTGCTTAAGAAATAAAACTTCTAATAAGAATAAGAATATTTGAACAGTAAAACAACTTAACAATTAAGCATTGATGACAATAAAATTTACAAAGGATTCAAAACCATATTTAGAAGACAATTTCTCTATTGTAAAGTTTAACATAGCAATGACTCGGTGTCCTTTCTCATGCATGCAACTGGTACATGAATTGTCAAACTTAACATGATACTCTCTACCATATTGAGCCACAAAAACATTCGTGATCTGATAACACTCTCTTAAAAACCATAATGAATTATATATTACTAGTTTAAGGAAAAAATCGCATAACTTTACAAATAATGGATGATTATAACAATGAACGTTACTCGCACGATACAAAACACTCTTATAATAAACATATTTCAACATATTAAGACGACCTTCCAAGGCCAATAAAAAACAATCACTTTTTAAACTTAAGTTAGAAAACATACTATCAAATAATAAAGGATTACTCCTGATAAAAGAAAAAATCAAGTTCACAGGCAAACTTGTATCAGAATCTACCCAACGGACCACAAGATCAGCAGGAGAACCAGCACTTTCATTGGTAAACAAACGAAAGGATAATAGATTGAGAATCTGAATCAGTTCTAGATCCAAAACCGATACGAGACTACAATCATACCGCAACATCCGCACAACATGTTCAGTTTTTATTAACTGCCCACGAACATGATCCAATACTTCAGTCGGATCACCGTCGAGATGCAGTTGGTCGTAACAAAATCTCAAAACAGGTTGCCAGTCATACTCTGGAACTTGAACCAGGGAATTGCTTCTTAACAAATCGGTCATGTAGATTTCCCCTTCTACAATACTCCGCATGCGAAAGGCACACTGCCTCTCCTTCTGTCGATTAATACGTTGACGTGAACGCCGCTTATGACCTCCAAAACCTCTCATAGAAGAAGACATTCTTATGAAGTAAATAATAAAAAATATCTGAAAAACAAAATAAAACAAAAATAAGAAACACTCAAGAAAACACAAGTATCATATCATTCTCAAAATAAAAATATATATTTTCAATTTCAATTTAAATTACTAAAGATTACAAAATAAATCCCATGAAAGAGACACATATAATAAAACTATAAATGAAGAACAGAATTATATGGAATTTTAAGGACAGAAATCAAATTTTAAACTATATCCTAAAGAAGAGAACACCTCATCAAACAATGATCGGACCCTAACAATAACAAGCCTCTTATCAGATGCAGAGAGAGGCTCATGGCCATGTACAAAATAAACATAAAAGACTGAACCATCTTCAGTAATTTGTATATGACTAATAAACATCTCATTCAGTCGAACATGCAAGAATGTAAATACTAATCTTAAAGTTATCGCACGCAAATAATTTAAAAAGACATGATTGCAGGGATGCATGCCCCGAAGATCATACAAAAGGCCTTTATAAAAATAGTAACGGCTAAAGACGATCCTCTGCTCCAATAGGGTCAGGAACCCATTAAGCTCAAGACCAAGCCGACTAACGACACCAGATAGGAGGGATGGATTTTCTCTCAGGAAGTCAATTAAGAAAAATTCAAAAGGACAAGAAGTCCAGTTGAGCCAGTTAATCCTTTGAGAAATTCTAGTAGTATCTGGAACACCAACTTGTACAAAATCAGAAAAAGAAATAAGAGACATCATAGAATGTAACACATGAACAATGACCTCATCTACGTAGGTATCCCCTCCATCCCTAACGAATAACTGAAAATCACAACCCTTGCATAGACGACCCTCCAAACGGCCAATCCGCAACCAGGGTTCCAATTTGCCGGATGCTGAAGTCTTTAACATCAATTTAGAGATGGAGGCAAAATCAAAATAGTCTACTTTCAGGAGACGATTTTCACGAATAAACTCCTCCATATATTGCTTACTAAGACAAATATACATCTGACGTTTCTTGTTTTTAATACTACGTCGTCTTAAGGATCGATCATACACCAAAGAAGCCTTCATGTTCATGTTCATCCTATAAATAAACAACATTAAAACACAGGACTAATTAGATCAAAGAAATATAATATATTATATAAAAAATAAAATGAGAAAAAATTAAAAAGAAAAGAAACAGAAGAGAAAAAAGAAAAAAGAGAGAAACAACACCATCTTAAAACTGTAAACATTTATTAAAAACACAACAATATATATATAAAAAGACAACGAATGTATATAAAAAATGTTAACAAAGGAACGAACATTGTATGGAATAATATCAAGAAACATTTTATGAAATAAAATTAAGAATCATAAATCTCTCTAACCAAACTTGAAGTGCTCCTGGGCAGCTTTTCCTCAGGATAAACACGATTATCCATAACATTATATATCCTAACTAAATCTAAAGACGGTCTTCTAAGCCTAAGCCTCTCATACATAATATCGATCATGCGATCGATATTCTGCCCCCCCCGAACCTTTGTAACATAACTCCGTCCATAATTAATGACATGCCCACTCACCATATGCCTTTTAATGACACTATGGGGCTTCGAGATAAGACTACCCAAAGTGGATCGGGCACTCCGAACCCCCACCAAGAAAACGGATGAACAGCCATTACAATGGATAGTGGCAATGCAATACCTTTTACTAAAAGGATCCCTTCTATCCTTGAGATATGAAAAGAAAGGCCGACTGCTCTTGGTAACATATCGGCAAACACGTTTCTTTGAGGCTCTCAACAGTCGCTGGACGGAACGATCCTTTCCAACAACATAAGGCACTGGTGACCAAAAAGCATCAACCGTATTAGGGGAGGAATCGGTCCGGACAGATCGGGCGACGGAACGAGTAATGGGAGATTGACGACTAGAAACGGTCCTAGTCAAGGACTGGGAAGATGGAGCTGAAAGCATCTGGTTCCTATGAAGATGGGAAACAGAGGGACCATTATCTTCATGCTTACCAATGATATCGAGGAATATGGATAACTCTTCAGCATTGTTTTTTCGAGGTTTAAAGGAGTTGATAAGAGAAGGGGAAAATCCACCCATATCCATACAACCCATTAAATCCTCAAAGATCATACGAATAAAGGAATACGGATAATTATTATTTATAAGAATGCGACGCAATTTACAACTTAAATAATTATTAAAAATAGTACTAGATAATAAGAAAGCCCTACGGCAATATTCTCGAACTACAGCAAATTTCATGGAAAAAGGATGACATGAATATGCATTTAAGAGCCTATCTGAAGAAATATCCTTTCGATACCAGATGGTATACAGCCCATGACAACCACGGATTAAGGTCAAATCCAAAAAATTAATCGAGCAAAAGGGAGTCTCAAACTCCACAGTGAAAGTGACAGCACCAATGTCACCACTATTTTGCTGCAGACGTCGAGCATTACGCTCTAATATGGTCCTGGTTAAAAGAATGGACTTCTCACTACCAATAACCAACAAGTCATCAATGTACTTCCATATATGAAGTACACCAGATGCAAGGATCTCATCCATACTTACTTCAAATAGCAAGTCCATATAAATAATAGCCAATATGGGAGCCATAGAACTGCCCATAGGAAGGCCCCCGACCTGCTGATACATTTGCCCAAGGCACTGGAAACAGTTTAACCCCCCACAGATGAGGTGAAGGATATCCCTCAGAATAGTGTCGGTAATCCCATGAACACTATAAATAATACCTCCAAACCGATTTACAATGTGTTCTACCACCACACTGACGGGAATATTTGTGAACATATCCTTCACATCAAGGGAGGCTAAAATACAATTTTGCCAATCCAACCCCAAATCCTCTATACGAGTAATCAAATCCATGCCATTATTCAAGTTATAGTAAGGATTGGCATAATTCCTCAGAATCCGAGACACCATCTCGGATATGGGTCCGTTCACGCAGTTGCGTGTATCGGTGATAGGACGCAATGGCAGATTATCCTTATGGACCTTGATCAAGCCATACATAAGAGGAATATCTAAATTTTCCTTTAATAAACCCTGGATTGGAACCTTGACCTTAGAATTCAGCAACTTAATCAAATGGGATTTAAGGAGGCCATTGAGTCTTAACTTTAAAGAGTCAGGACTCTCGGTAGCTAACAAGACAAAGGTTCCTCTAGCGACACCATCCTGCAAGAAACCCTCCAACTTGCGGACATATTCATCCTTATCGATGGCAAGGGTCACATGCCCTTTATCGGAATTCATAATTTTCAGATTAGGATAACGACTCAAGAACGATCGAGTAAAGGCATACACTCTTTTTAACAACCTTCCACGAAGAAAATACGTGAAAGGAACAACCTCCCTTGGAACTTGAGTAATTCTCAAGAGCTCAGTCAATTGACGATTGACCTCATGGATCTCCCAACTATTGCTGAGATCACCAATGAGAAGCCCCAAAATCTCGTCATAATGAGGTGAACCCTCATGGCCAAATCTCTCACCATAGCTCAACATAACACGAACCAACTGAGGAATTTCAACTTGGGTTAAGTTAACGAATCCCCCACGCACTTCCCGTAAGGGAATATACTGCTGAATAGGCCTCTTAGTTTTATGATGGGACCGAGAATGCACCAATGACTTACGGACACGGACAAAGGAACGGGGAAGAATTGGAGACATGTTACGAACAATTGTAGAAATAACAAAACAGATAATATAATATAATAGAGTTAAAATTAACCTGAAACACAGACAATAAACAGAGATAAGCCCACAAGTTGGATAAAAATACAGAAAGAACTAATGATAAAAAGAATGAGATATCATATACTTACACAACAGCAGGAGAATAATACACCGAGGATAACAGGACAACAAGTCGACAATATAATACTGTAAGAAGGAAGAAAAAAGAAAAAGAGAAAATAAATATCTTTTATCCATGACAAAACAAGAAAAGACAAAAAGAAGGGATAACAAATAAATGATAACGAACAGACTAAATACCTTCAAGAGGGAAACTGGCCACTTTCACCTCGAACACAAAGAACACAGAAAGGATGGATGAATTTAAACTGAATAAAATGAGACACGGCCTAAAGAGAGAGATAAAAACGAACAAATTACATTAAGAAACAAAAACAATATAATAAAACAACAATAAGAAAAATACCTTACCAAAAAGAGGGGAAAGAGACACTTCCACCTCGGAGAAAAAAGAAAGGAAAAACAATGAATGACCCAATGAATATAGAAGCCCGGACAATAACAATCTGGAAAAAATAACAAAAAGACAAGACAATAAATATAACATACACAAAAAAGCTAAAGAAACAACAAGAACAAGAACATAACATACCTTAAAGAGGGAAATGGGCCACTTTCACCTCAAACATGGACGACAATGGAGACGGAAACGAGGATGGGACGAGCCAACCAAGAACTAGAAATAACACATAAGAAAAATGGAATTATAACACATAAAGACATAACAATCCGGAAATAACTACAGAAATCTAAAGAAGTCATACATAACAAAGAAAAAACATATATAACAAAACAAATAGAATTATATAAAAGATTCGTACCGAAAAGAGGGAAGATGGACACCTTCACCTCGACAGGATAGGAAGTGTGAATGGTATAATGACCCACCCACAAAAGAGAAGACGAGACACGAGCGACGGAACTGTACGGAAAAACGGCGAATCTGAATGAAACACCGACGAGTAAATACAGCATAGATTCACACGAGGACAGCAGGAGGATTAAATCTCACAATCTGAAAAAACACAAAAAGATTATTAAAAACGCACACAATTTAGAAACACCAAACAAATAATGAATAACACTAAACAAATAAAGAAAAATAACAAATCTGATGACGAACCTCGGGAATAGAATTGGGGAAATACAGAGACGGATATCAGTCAGGAACGTGTCCACACAATGCCAATAATACGTACAATTGAAATAAAAATAATTTTCAGAACATAAGTCAAACAAAATTACCAGTGGGAAATAGAAGAACAAAGACACCAATCAAATATCAGAAAGAAGACATGAAACGTTAACATAATCCGGAAGGAAAAAGAAAAAATCAAGAAGACATCTGAGAGAATGAAGACAATATACCAGATGCTAAACACATATAGTTAGACATGATGCGTATATAAAACCAAATACAGATAATAAAACAAGCCGCGCATAAAACCAGCAACTTAACCTGACAAGATTACTCAAAAGCAACAACAAACAATACACGCTCTCACAAGCCAGACAGCAAAGAGAGAAATCGAACACACAGACCTAAGACCACCAATCAAAAAGCAATACGACCGCCACCAATCAAAGAGCAGTACGACAGCCATCAATCTAATAACGATCTGACGACGCAAAATCAAATAGCAATCCGACAGTCACCAATCAAACAACGATACGAAGACAAAAAATGAAAAGAGCAAAAAGAATCATGAAAATACACACGACTAAGAAAAGGTAGAGACGAAAATCACACATTCCTGCAAGATAAAACACTTACAATAGAACAAGCAAAGAGAGAAATCGAGCACACAGACTTAAGACCACCAATCAAACAGCAATATGACCACCACCAATCAAATAGCAGTATGACCGCCACCAATCTAATAATGATGTGACGACGCAAAATCAAATAGCACTATGACCGTCACCAATCAAACAACGATGCGACGACAAAAAATGAGAAGAATAAAAAGTATCATGAAAATACACATGACTACGAAATAGGTAGAGACGAAAACCATACACACGCCCCAAAATAGATCGAAAAGAGGCCATATAATGAGAAGGAGGTATACATGAGAGCGGAACAAGATGGAAGACAAAACCAAAAAATCAAAAGCTGCTATAAAGTAGACTAAAGCCAAAAGTCAATATAGCAACTAACAATACACAAGAATCAAAAATAACCACATATATCAACAAATTAATATATACAATTCAGTCCAGTATAGATTAAGAATTATATAACATACACGTTTCAAAATACTAGTTTAATTACTTATAGTATAAAGAATATAAAAAATAGTAAGAAATACAAAACTAAAACAACAACCTTATAATATACAGAAAGAAATATACATATGAACATAATACACTTCGAAAAACACAGACGAAAATATTAACTGGGACATACAAATAATAACACACATTAAATATAGCTATGGAAACCGAACAAATTTCAAGGGCAATGTCTCCAAGGACAAAAAGTTTTTTCAAAAATAAACATGAAATTCACATCAAGACAGCCATGAAATCCTAAAAATTAAATAAACCAAGACAACATTATATGAAAATGATGTCAAGGACAAGTTTTGAAAATGATGTCAAGGACAAGTTTGGAAAGATAGCCATGAAAGTTTTCAAGTTCAAGAGAAATATTTAATTAGTCCAAGAAATTTAACAAATAAGTGAAAAAATACAAAAATACTAAAGGGTAAAAAAGAAAATAAAAATGAAGAAATAAGAGTGAAGAAATAAGAGTGAAGAAAAAGAAAAGGGAAGAAGAAAAGGAAAAAAGGAAACATTTAAAAGAAATAAAAAGAAACAAGAAGAAAAGAAGAAAAAAGGAGAAAAATAAGATGAGGATACATGGCTAGCGCTAGGGAGGAAAAAGAAGGTAAGTGACTGATTTTATATTCCGATTACTTAATTTGACACACACATGAAATATAAGACAAAGGAAAAACCCACTGATGAGTCCTCTAGGCGAGGACGAAACGCGTCTGGGTGCCTGTCCTTTGTCATAACATAAAAGAGAAAAAATAAAAAAGAATTTGATGATCTTTGAAGAGATTTGTTAATATAAGATGAAGAATTTGAAAACCTTTAAGTCTAGAATTTATAAATTGGAGTAAGAAAAGTTGGCAGAATATCCACAATCTAATTGGTTGGTTGTGTAATTTTGTTTTTTAAATGTTGGAATGTTTGTCCTCTCTCGCATATGTCTAATAAATACGAATGCGAGGGAGATTTATTAATCTTCTTTTCCAGACCGTCGCGGCCGTGTATCCGAATTCATCAGAAACAAACACAAAATGAAATATGAAAGAAGTTCATGACCAAAGAAGAAATAAAACAAAACAACAATTCCAACGGATACGACTGCGGAATTGACACAAGACTGATGACCAAAGATGAAATCCTCCTAAACGGTAACACAAAGGAAAGGACCAGAAAGACAACATGATGCAAATACTCAATTGAATAATACAAAAAGACTTGGAGATTTGGTTCTGTTTTTATTTAAAATATAAAATATAAATTTTGTACTAAGAATAATTGAACACACAACAACTTGAATAAAACTAGAATAAATTATCCTCTCTATAGGAAATATTGAAGAAATACATAATTAAAATTACACAACTTACAAGAACTAATAACAACATAATTTCAATAACAATTCAAAACATAATAAATCATACAATAAAATTATGATTACGAATACATCAAGAGTTTTGATGAAATTCATAATAATTTTAATCTATATAAGACAGGATAATGTTTTCCAAAAAGGAAGAGTACGGACCAGTACGACATGAGTTCTCATACCACTTAATACAGCTTTTCCACCTCGCATGAACCCCTCCCAATTTGTTCTCATGAACACGCTCATTATTGATGTTAATCCTCTGAATTAAATGAGAAACCCACCGACCAGTTGGGGCAAAGAGGAACAAATGTTCCCCATTATGAGCGAGATACAAGACCCTCTTAGTAACATACATCTCCTCCTTTAAATAAACAAAGAGGAGATGAAGTAGGCCTTGTCGCATACACTGATAAAATTTATGTTCTAGAGTCAACTCAGGAATTAAACATGTTTGACCATTGAGGGTATATTTGTCATGATGGTTGAACAAAAAATAAAAGACCTTACGAAGATGATTCGAACTTATCCCTGTATCACGAGTTATATCATCACCATATCTGGACATTAAACCCTCAAAAATAGCAGGAATGGGAACGTCAATGCCAGATATGGAGGATATAATACAAACAAAACCCCTAACAACAGTCCTCTCACACAAAATAGTCCAATCAACGGAACTGGTTGCAAAAAACGGGGAAAATATACCACACACCAAATCAACCAAATTTGTAATGAGCATATCTGAGAAACGATCACTTAATGGCACATAACTAGTAATCTTCACAGAACTACTTATGTAATCTAAACATGCATAAGGAAATGCATAAGGAAAAGGTGGACCCTGATGACTGGGAAGGAAGCGTATTCGTTGATGAGAAGTCAAATCCCGCAACATATATCGACGAGTATATCTCCTATTGTAGACGTTATCCAAGGATCCACGATGCAACTGTAGTGATTCCCTCTTATGCTGGTTCTGACGCGTACGACGGTCACGATTCTTAGCCTTAAGACGCTGAACACTCACACGAGGAGACATAACCTATGCAAAATAAAATAAAAGAAAAAAGGAAAAGAATTAGAAAAAGAAAGAAGAAAAACGAAGGATAATACGAAAACATAGACAAACAGAATAAATATAAAACTTGTATTGATCAATGAAATTGAAAACGAAGAATATTTTACTTTATATATATTTTTAAAATCGGAAAGAAATTACAATAAAATGTAGACAAAATAGGTCTCCAACATGCTTAGCTAGAAAAAACAGAAACACAATAGCGGCAATGGAGAAATACAACCAAGGAAGTCACTGATTGTGTCAAGGGACTGTTTTAGTTAAAGCACCTACTGAACAGTTGGAAGAATCACAATCATACTTATAAATTTCCTCAAGGAATAGGATTAGATAACAACATAGGTAGGACAGAGAGCACTGAACGTGCAGAAAGAGGAAATGATAGGGTGGAGAATCAGGATTTTGCCTAATTGCGGTCTAAGGCGCTAGCTCGACCAAAAGAACATGATCCTTACTGCAATGGGCCTAGGAATGTTATCCACCAAAAAGGTTCTTCACGAACATGACACGAAGAAATCCAGTACTAACATGAGATTCTGGCATAAAAAATATAGGTTTATTTTTTAAAAAAGTAAGGAAAACTAGAGTTCTCGTTTAGAAGTGGCGACTCCTCACAAGGGAATAGCGATGCACACCCATCCATCAAAACCCAAATCCCCGACAAGAACGTTAGACAACATAAGAGATAGGTTACAATAGGTGACAAGTAGATAGCGTTTAGTAGATGTTTCAGCTACGAAAATAAATTACAAAGCAGAAAAAGAGAAGAGGCAGGATATGATAGATGAGAAATAGATAGGTTTTGGATAGGAGAATAGATGACAAAACAACGCAACAAAAACGAATCCCAAGTAAGTTTTATATCCTTGGACTCTGAGAGAGAAGGGTATATAAACCATCCCAAAAATAACCTTAAGTGATGCAAATCACACATCCGGTCGCAAAGTGAAACCAGAGTTCTCGTTTAGAAGTGGCGACTCCTCACAAGGGAATAGCGATGCACACCCATCCATCTAAACCCAACATACCTAAACCCCGACAAGAACGTTAGAAAGCATAGGTGATAGGTTATGATAGGTGAAAAATAGATAGAGTCTAGCTAAGAAAATAAATTACAAAATAGAAAAAGATAGAAATGCAACACAGTAAGGAATTAATAGGAAAGACCAGACAGGACAACTCAACAAAAATCCCAAAAACGAATCCCAAGTAAGTTTTATATCCTTGGACTCTGAGAGAGAAGGGTATATAAACCATCCCAAAAATAACCTTAAGTGATGCAAATCACACATCCGGTCGCAAAGTGAAACCAGAGTTCTCGTTTAGAAGTGGCGACTCCTCACAAGGGAATAGCGATGCACACCCATCCATCTAAACCCAACATACCTAAACCCCGACAAGAACGTTAGAAAGCATAGGTGATAGGTTATGATAGGTGAAAAATAGATAGAGTCTAGCTAAGAAAATAAATTACAAAATAGAAAAAGATAGAAATGCAACACAGTAAGGAATTAATAGGAAAGACCAGACAGGACAACTCAACAAAAATCCCAAAAACGAATCCCAAGTAAGTTTTATATCCTTGGACTCTGAGAGAGAAGGGTATATAAACCATCCCAAAAATAACCTTAAGTGATGCAAATCACACATCCGGTCGCAGAGTGAAACTAGAGTTCTCGTTTAGAAGTGGCGACTCCTCACAAGGGAATAGCGATGCACACCCATCCATCAAAACCCAACCTACCTAAATTCCCGACAAAAACAACAACAAAACGATAGAGACACCACGCTGTCAATTAGAGTTAACAATAATAGGATACAACAGAGATTACAAATAAATAGAATAGTGATAGGCTTAACCTTTGACAAACCCGAACGCAGGCAAAATATTGATAGATGTAACTATGACAGCAACCGAACGTAAGAATAGCAAACAGCTGACATTAGTAAGGAAGACGTCAACAAGTTTAGATGTGTTGCGACAGGGGTAGTGTTAGCGTTTAAAACAGTGAAAAGTGGTGTAGATAGTAAGTGTAAGCATCGACTGCAGATAGAGGGAAGAGGAACAACAACAGCAAAAGTGAGTTTTTGAAAAATATTAGGTAAATAATAAGTTGAAGATAGAAATAGGTTCATACAAGTGTGTAGACAAAAATAAAAATGGATGCCTCCACCACAGGCGGAATGACATAAAGCCATAGAGTGGTGAAGAAGGAGAAAACTTTAGAGAAGAAAAGAAGGAGTAGGTTAGAATAGAACAAAACAAAATAAAAACATACAGAGTTAGGAAAATTGGAATAGGTCCAGATAGGTGAAAGCCTACTGATGAGTCCCCATGGGCGGGGACGAAACCGGTTTAGGCGCCCACACAAGAAAAATAAATTAGATAGGATAAAATTTAAAATTAAAAAAGTATATAGGAATATAAAAAATAAAAAATGATAAGAAACTTAGGAAAATAAAAATAAAAATCATTATAGGAAAAATTTAAAATTCGAAAATGATAGGAATTAGATATCTATATTAAGAAAGAAAATTTAGAAAATTAGGTAGAAACTGATTCCAATGCAATGCTAAGAAGGAAAGCAGCATAGGAATCAGCTCCCACGTATAAGACATTACATAGGGACTTCTCAGCTAAGATAGCTGCTGAGAAAGGACCCAATGTCTCATACAAAAACTCCTCAGTTTAAAGAAACAAATACATTACGTATTAAAAAAGAGGAGCGAGGCAACGATTTCGCGAGGAGACACCCATTTGAACTACCCACCTATACACGAGACCCACTATGACTGGTCTCTGATGTTGCGGGTACTCTTATGAGCTATCCAGACGAAAGAATTGCAAGTTCATTACGAACTTTCCCCTACGAGAATCGACGCGGTAACATGGGTGACCAACAGCCTAAGACGTTAGTGTCTGGGGCAACCAACAAAATACACCCATAGGCGTTTTAAAAAGATCCGAAGTTGGAGTTTCCTTATCACTTCCACTTCTTACTTTGTATATGGACACCTTGATTTCCGAAACAAAAAAAGAAGAAATGGTTAATGGAAAAATGTCTTGGACTTTAATAATTGATAAATTGTATTTACCGCTCAAAACAAACTGAGCGTCCAAATCGGTGTATTGAACGATTTCTTCCGCCAGATCAACACCAGTTTGTACAGCTTTTTTGCCATACAACGCTGCAGCCAGTAGGTATCAATGTCGAGCCAGTGCAATCCTTTTTGACTTTTCGTCAGGTTGCCGTACTGCAATAAGATTGAACCATTATAACTCTTCTGTAACGAATCAATTGGATTGACTTACGTTCTCCGTATGTGTCCTCCCCATCTTCATCACGCACTTCATCGTAGTCTTGCCTCCCGGACTCTTTAGACTACACATTGATGCCATTCGTTTCATCGATCTCCTCTTCATGTCTAGCTGAAGAGCCTGTCGATTTCACATGATGCGCACAGAATATCACGTGGCTCACCTTCAGCGTTTCTCGAATGAAACTCAACAGAACCTCGTACGTCTGTCGGTTTTTTGCTGAGGCAGCCAGTAGCCATCAATGTCGAGCGTGCAATCCTTTTTTAAGTTTTTGTCCGTGTTACCGAGCTGTAGTGAGATTAAACGGTTAGAATTCTTCTGGACGGATGAATTATATTGACTTACGCTTACGAAACGGAATCCGTGATTTTATTGCCCAAATTCACGAGCAAATCTCTCATCTGCCACCAAGCCCAAAGGGCTGTCGATTTTCCACTTCTTTAAACCTCTCGTTCTTCAGCACCAGCTACGCCACACAGAATATCGCGCGGCTGAATTGCACGGGCGCACGACACACATTTCAAAATAAGCATGAGACGTCGCAGCTTCACTTCGCACTTTTCCAGAATGATATGGATGCAGACATGGGATAATGTTCCCTGTCCGCCGACTCGATGAGGTCCTGTTCCAACAGGCAGTAAAAGCCGGGAGAAAAACAAAACCACACACGTTTTGCACTTACTTTCACAGCGCTGCAGACAGGATGCGGCGATTTTGGCACAATCTTTGACAAGACTGCTTGACATGACAACTTTCATGTAATAAATGTAATGTATTGGAATGTTAACAAATGACCATATGTTCACACATGCGCGCTTTCGTCCTCAAGCTGGTGAGTTGTTGACATGTTCAACATTTGCAATCACATTCTTGAATGCCTTTCTTCAATAGCGCAGGCATCTCAAGTTTTCAATTTTAAAAATTACGAATACGAACGAAAATTGAAAGGGTCTGGATAGGCCCAATAAGAACCGCTCTACTCCACAAAATGCAAATTTTGCAGCCATCTAACAACTACCGTTAACCTTCATCAGAATCAGCAAACCGCCACCCCCATTTCCCGTCCGAACAGGACGAGAAATGTAGGCTTGGGTTGGAGAAAATTTATAAAAACCTGCTCAACAACCCAAGCCCGCTTGGCTGTGAAGATCAAACCTCCACAGACCAAGTCCCACCGCAACCACGCAGCCGAGTGCGTGGCTTCCTGTTAGTGTTTGAAAGATCTATATAAGCAACTTGAATTTTACTTTTTTTATGCGAATCATAGAGTAAGTGTACCATATTTTTGTCACTTTCTCCTCCAAAAGCAAATATTACAACCGTAACTAATATTAAAACCATTGACTAGTACCTCCGATCACGGTTTAAATTCCAGCCAGGAGCCAGATTTTTTTTTTAATTTTAATTATAGAATGTTTGAGGTCGGAAGAATCAACAAATGGCTTGCCTGCTACTTGGCGAACAAGTAGTATACTTGACATTAATTTACCTTTAACACATTTTGGCCCAATGTTCTAATAATTGCAAAATTTGCAGTTTTAATATATTTCTCAATCAATCAGCAAACATTTTGTAATATTTTTTATAATGTTGGATTCTTTGTATCTCGGCTGTGATGTAATTGCGTAGAGGAGACTGCCATGTCCCATTTCATTAACTCAGTCAGCGAATTTCGCCGGACCTTTCGAGCTGAAGAGCTCCAAGAGTTGATGACTGTAAAAAAACACCGAAAAGTTTTCCCTTAGGGGAAAAATCTTAGATCATGTATATGTCTACGTTATTGCTTACAAAATAATCCACATTGCATCAGCCGTTATCTTGTCACTCCAGAAGCCCAAAAATCCTTTAAAACCGATTACATACAGTACCCCAAATATCGACTTTCGAACGACAACCATAATGCCCATTCTCAGTTTCCTTAGAGAAGTGTCCTTTTTGGTGGTACATAATATCCTTCGAAAATCCAAAATGAGCTTGTGGTGCTTTTAAAGGGCTCAACTCACCGAATACTGTATTTGGATATGCATATCGACTATAATGCATCACGAAAGAAAAAGGGACCTTTTTTGTGCAAGGGCATCTTTCTCATAACAAGTGCCGACACCAAAATAATATGGATCGCACCACTTAACTTCCATCCGAGTTTCATCCAAATCGCTTCACAGGGGGAGCCAAGAGAACCAATTGAAAGATAACTTTTCATTCGCTTCAACGGCTAATCTACCGCTATTCCCGCAACTCAGCAGTGACTGTCGATTCTTTGTAAGGGCGATCAAAGGAAAATGTATACCAAATTTAACAATGATCAAACCACTGAAAGGCTGATGAAAGGCTGACCTAAAGCTTCGTTAGGTTTTCGCTATGTTTTACAATGTCACATTTTGTCACGGAACAACACAACGTACACATCCTAATTTCCTTAAAATAATCAAATGTGTTTTACTATGTTATATATAATTATATGATATATAATTATCACCAGGCTAAAAAAAATGTTTTGGACACTAATAAAAGAAAAGAATACATGCTGCTGTGGGGACTCGAACACATTGTCCTGCGCACCAAGCTTGGCGGATATCCAACCAGGCTACATCGACTACAGGTTGACACGATAAATCTCCTCAAAATAAGGAAAGTAATAAAAAAAAAAAAAAATCGGGAAGCTGTAGTAAAGTAGAATCAGGTGAAAGTGAAGTTTAATAGACATTAAATGCAAGATAGTTAGATTAAAATCTAAATGCAGAATAGTTAGATGAAAATAAATTACACATGAAAGAAAAATAGAAAATTTAATTGCTAAATAATACAAACTCCAACATGCTTAGCTAGTAAAAAAACAGAAACACAATAGCGGCAATGGAGAAATACACCCAAAGAAGTCACTGATTGTGTCAAGGGACTGTTTCAGTTAAAGCACCTACTGAACAGTTGGAAGAATCACAATCATACATATAAATTTCCTCAAGGAATAGGATTAGATAACAACATAGGCAGGACAGAGAGCACTGAACGTGCAGAAAGAGGAAATATGGTAGGGTGGAGAATCAGGATTTTGACTAATTGCGGTTTAAGGCGCTAACTCCACCAAAGGAACATGAACCTTACTGCAATGGGCCTAAGAATGTTATCCACCAAAAAGGTTCTTCACGAACATGACACGAAGAAATCCAGTACTAACATGAGATTCTGGAATAAAAATATAGGTTTAATTTTAAAAGTAAGAAAAATAACTTTCAAAAGGAGCAACCTCGCCAGAAATATACAGATCTAACTTCTACGAATTCCATAACACAATGCGTATACACGCTTTATTAAAATTACATCAAATGCCAGTTGATTTTCATACAATTTTGCAGTTGTTGTTTCATTTTACCTTTTAGAGCAAATCTTTTAAATGTTTTTCCTATGGTAGCAATTAAAATCGTATATGATGGCAATTCCACACTCAGGGAAACATTCAAGCGCCTACTGAAAAAGAAACGGCGACCAAAAGTGAGCTCGACGCTACTAGACTATGTTCATATAGACATAGTTCCACATCCCCATCGATTTAGAGTACTCAACTGCTGAACTTTCAAAAGGAGCAACCTCGCCAGAAATCTACAGAGCCAACTTCTACGAATTCCATAACACAATGCGTGAAACGGAACTTTTTATACACAGATGGTTCCTCCAATAACAACGGCATCGGATACGCTATAGTAGACGAGCGGTCTAACATTATAAAACTACATTTCATGTACTCATCAGTTTCGATATACACTGCAGATACCTGCGCCATAATCGACGCCATTGAACAGGCTATCAAACAAAAAGGTAAATACGTAATCCGTTCGAACAGCCTTTCAGTTTTAAACGCCTGTTTAAATCAGAATCAACAATCACTTCTTATTGCATCAATCAGACAGAAGCTAATATCATACAACAAAAAAAAATCAAACTTTTTTTGGGTCCCAAGGCATCAGGGAATGAATCGGCAGATGAAAACGCAAGAATGGCTGCTTCTTACCCTATTCTAACATGGCACCTCATTGCTCCACAAGATTTGAAGAAGAATACTAAATAATTACTCAAACAGATCATCGATGCGACCTGGCCGGCAAGAATAATTCTACACTAGCAACACCAACCCAGAAGACAAACCATTTATACTATTGTAACTTTTATTCTATAAGCTGATGGTCATAGATACTAGTGCTTTGCATATACTATTTAATAAAATATAATAATAATAATTTTACACTCCATTTAAACAGTCACTTCATTCTTCGCATTACTGTCTTTTCTTTCGCGAACGTTTTATGTACGATTTAGAATCATCTCCGGGCGGCTGTTAATGATCTGTCATCAGTCTGCAATTAAACGATCCAATTAAGAAAGCAAAAATCAAATTGGGATTTTCGTACGTACCTCAATAATTTTCGTTCGATCTTGATTAGGTACTCTTTCCTAGAAACTGTCCTTCAGACCATCCCATTTTTTGCAACAATCTATTGCCTCCATCATTCTCACCGATAGACATTTGTGCGGCATTCATATTGCCGCGACGAAACCGACTTCATCTGCCATCGAGCCCAAGAGGCTGTCGATTACGCGATTCTTGTCACGAGTTTTTTAGCACAGCCAGAATAATTCATCGGCTGCACCGCACAGAATATCCTATGACTGACCACCCAGCATTTCTTGAATGAAACTCAATAGAACCTCGGACGTCTGTCGGTTATTTGCTGAGACAACGCTGCAGCCAGTAGGTATCAATGTCGAGCCGGTGCAATCCTTTTTGACTTTTCGTCCGTGTTGCCGTACTGCAATAAGATTGAACCATTATAACTCTTCTGTAACGAATCAATTGGATTGACTTACGTTCTCTGCATGTGTCCTCCTCATCTTCATCGCGCACTTCACCGTAGATTTTCCTCCCGGACTCTTTAGACTGCACATTGATGCCATTCGTTTCATCGATCTCCTCTTCATGTCTATTCTCAGGAGCTGAAGAGCCTGTCAATTTCACATAATGCGCACAGAATATCATGTGGCTCACCGTCCAGCGTTTCTCGAATGAAACTCAACAGAACCTCGTACGTCTGTCGGTTTTTAGCTGAGCCAGCCAGTAGGCATCAATATCGAGCGAGTTCAATCCTTTTTCCTTTTTTAAGTTTTTGTCCGTGTTACCGAGCTGTAGTGAGATTAAACGGTTAGAATTCTTCTGGACAGATGAATTGTATTGACTTACGCTTACGAAACGGAATCCGTGATTTTATTGCCCAAATTCACGAGCAAATCTCTCATCTGCCACCAAGCCCAAAGGGCTGTCGATTTTCCACTTCTTTCAACCTCTCGTTCTTCAGCACCAGCACCAGAACCTACGCCACACAGAATATCGCGCGGCTGAATTGCACGACACACATTTCAAAATGAGCATGAGACGTCGCAGCTTCACTTCACTTCGCACTTTTCCAGAATGATATGGATGCAGACATGTGATAATGTTCCCTGTCCGCCGACTCGATGAGGTCCTGTTCCAACAGGCAGTAAAAGCCGGGAGGCCGGGAGAAAAACAAAACACGAACCACACACGTTTTGCACTTTCACAGCGCTGCAGACAGAATGCGGCGAATTTGGCACAATCTTTGACAAGACTGCTTGACATGACAACTTTGACGTTTTCGAATGTCGACCGATATGCTGGAAATAGAATAGTGGCAGCAACAGCAGCAGCGCCGCGGAATGTGAAGCACAATGTATTTTAAATTGCAGATATTAGCCCTATTCGACTAAATGGATAATTTCCAGATTTATTGGAAATCCCATACACAATGATAAACCTGGAGGTTGATCCAGGGTATGACTTGGATCATCTGCCAAACTAATCCCCTAGATGTCTCCGCGAACAATTTCCCGTATGTAATTTTGTTATTCAGTATTTTTGGTTTGTAAACTTTATTCAGAGTTAATCATTTTAATATTTCTTGCTACTTATCCTTTTAATTGTATCTCGCACCGTGCATAATTACAAATGCAATTTATAATTTAGAATACGGCGTTGGGGCCAGATGACACGATAGTCAGCTGTTAACCATATGGGAAATTTTGATCCGATTTCATTCGACTTGGACAAGATCAATGATCCAGTCAGTCGAATAGGGCTAGAAAAACACTTTAACTTCGTTGCCATGGTTCCCTTGTAATTTTCAAAAAATCATGTAGTCATAGAAAACGAAAAAATTCATAATCCCTAATGTCACCTATATAATTTTCATTTATGAAAATTTTGATAAGAGATAGGAAGTGTTGTAAGTTATTCTTATGAAAATATTGATTATTTAATGAAATATTTTTTAAATTTATTTACAGAATAAACAATTGTGAAGAAGAAGTGGAGTAGAAAAGTGGAAGAAGAAAAAAAAGCCGAAAAGAGTGGAGAAAAGGTAATGAAATAGAAGTTAAATATTTTGAGAAAATTTAAAATATTAATATTGGAATTTGTTTTTTTTTAGAAAAGAAGAGAAAGAAAACTAAGAAGAAGAATTAATAAACAAAGAAGGAAGAAAAATAAAAAAGAAGAAGGAGAAAGAAAAAGGTTTGTGTTAGTGGTTAAATAATTTAGTGAATTAGTTAGGTTAGTGGTTAAATAATTTAGAGAATTAGTTAGGTTAGTGGTTAAATAATTTAGTGAATTAGTTAGAAATGGATTTAGTGGATTTAGCTTATAGTTTAGTTATTGGGAATATTTGTATGTATTTTTTTATGGGATATGTAAGAAATTTATTAGTATTTATAGAGTTAATGGTAGGTGGAATAGCAAATACGGTAGACATAATACATAAAATTTTATTAATAGGAGTAGCAATTAGAGGGATTTTGGTAGGAGTTTTTGATTATGTAGAATTTATATATTATATTATAGTGTTTATGTTAGGGGCATTTGGAGTAGTTATTTGGTTAGTGGGTTGGTATTTATGTGTTGTATTTTGGTATAGTATTTGGTTAGTATATGTTGTGGTAATGGTAGGAGTAATTATAGTTTTTTATATATATTTTGTAGGTTATTGTATAATTTATATTTTAGGTATGTGGCTTTGGATAATATAGTTGAAGTAGTTTATTAATATATTATTATTAGTTAGTATGTATTATTAGTATTTAGTAGTAATAGGTAGTTAGATAATTAATTAGAAATTAGTGTAGAGTGGTTTTTACCTAACAACCTATTTAAAAGTTTATGTTTTCCAAAACGATGGAAATTGTGATTTGTATTTAGTAGCTTTTATATAAGTTGCAATTGAAAATCGTTTTGGGAAACATAATTATTAAAATTACAAAGTAAATTTTCAACTTTAGTAAGTTAAATTTGAATTGAGATTAAATTAAAATTTCAAATTATGTTACCAAAACTATTATAAAAAAAATAATAGAATTAAAATTATTTATATAATATATATTTTTGGTAACGTTAAATTGAAACTGTTATTTGTCAAGACATGTTATCAATGAAGATATTTGAATTTATTGAAAATGGAGAATGTGATATCAGTTTTTAATAAAATTTGTTGAAAATTGATATCATATTCTTTAATTTCAAAGAATATCGAAATCAGAAGTGAAAGCTTGTCTTGACACTTAAGAGTATTAAGAGTGACGTTAGCAAAACTATAGAAATTTATTTATATTTGAATAATTAAAAAAAATAGAGTTAATGTTTTGGTAACATAATTGTTATAAATAAATTGTAAATTTATCTTTGAAAATTGAAGAAAAGATGAAAATTTACTTTGTAAGTTTAATATTATTAGATAGGTTGTTAGGGTTTTCCACATAAAAACACACACACGCACACTCAAATTTTTTTCAATTTATAATAATTAACCTGTCCAAAAATTTGTTACCATTTCAGACAACAAATACAGCAGGTCATCGGGAGGCGAAATTGCAGTTCCGGAGTTGAAAATGGAAGATCGCAAATTATTAATTAAAAAAAAATATGTAAATTTATGTAGCCTTATGAAAATTAAATGGTTTTTAGAGGACTTTGAGCATTCTTTTTATTACTTTTGTATTCCAAGCAGTTTACCAGTGTGAGGATAGTGTTCCCTTAGTTTCCATTCGTCGACTTTCCGAGATTTAAATCTCCCGGTGTGAATTGTGCCTAGGAGCCGCTGAGGCAAACTGCGTCCCAGCAAAATAATACACAAAAAAACCTCTTTCAGGTTATATGTACTTTAATATCTTAAAAAAGAAAGAGTTGCTTAAGTGAAACTGACTTGCAATTCACGCGTTAACATTTTATTTTAAATAACCCGTTTTCAATCATAACCGACAATTAGGGGAAATTCGTATGGCGGCATCTCCAAATTGAGGGGAGCGGGTCCCTTGCGAATACGGCCGGAAGTGTCGTAGTTAGAACCGTGACATGGGCAGTAGTAGCCACCTCTAATTACAACAAGCTATTCTGGTTGCTCGACTCGTTTCTACAATAAGACATCAAAAGGCTATTAGTTACAACAATTTCTCAATAACGGCTTTAATACCAATTTACCTCATGGCACAGCCACAGAACGTTCGGTGTTGATTTCTTCGCCGGTCCTGTGTCGGATGAAGAGTGGCTTACCACGCCGAAGCGCTCATCGAACTAATCAGCTGAGTGGCCACCGACTTGGCCGCATATGCTGTTCCGACCGTGGTAGCACCCATGATGAATGGTCCCGTGTTTCAGCATCTACGAAATGAAAACAGACATAAATTTATTGGCTTTTGATATACATAATCTACTTACACTCTTACCATAACTGACACCGGCGACAAAAAAAAAGTCCTCCGGACCTTTCGTTCTTCAGCATGGCCGCCATAATACTTCATCGGCTGCGCCGCACAGAGTATCGTACGTCTGTCGGCTGTTGTTTTCGCGTGATGCGCACAGAATACCGCGTTGCTGATCGCCCAGGCCTCTTGTACGTCTGTCGGGTCTCTTGTGTCTTGGCCCGATAAACGATTCCAGCCTTTTCGTCAATGCCCTCTGAGACGCCGAATACATGAGCAAAGCCTTACAGGCTGCTCATCTCATTTCGCCCGCGCTTCTTGCACGGCTATAGAATATCGCATGGTGTCTTGGCCCGATAAACGATTCCAGCCATTTCGGCAATGCCCTCCGAGACGCTTGTTGTCGTCTGTAAAACAAGCATGAATTAAAAAACATTTCGCAGAAACTTTTTCGTAACTCACTTGGGTTGATAGCGATCATCAATAGGAAAACACCGGGAGTCATGTATACTGAATAAAGATTTACGAATTACCTCGATGGTTTTCAATCGACCAGACACATCTAATTCAAGACTATCCTTATACCAGGCAGCCGATAGGTTTCGGTTAACAATTAACGAAAACGACAAAGGATCTAAAATGTTAACATCGGAACGTAGGTCGTAGTCGAGATCTAAAGAAATATAAATGTTTCAAACTTGGTGGTATGACGTTATGTATTTTGATCGGTCTACCTTGAGTGCTTTCTTCGGTTGATGGGTCTGCTACAGAAACAGTCGATAGCTTCATATCTTTCAATTCTAACTTAATCTCGTCTAAAACAGCTGGTGTTCGTTCATCCTAAAACACAATCATTTTCACAAAAATATTGAAGATTTCTAAAGGGTTGAATTTACATCAGGAACTGCTACTTCGGTGGTTACATTAGTAATCGACAGGAAACCTAAATCCAGAGCGATGGCCTTCAACGTTTGTGAGTCCACTGTTACAATAATGATGGGCGCCTTGATTTTAATATCAAAACGAATTCGTGTTGCTTTCGCGTATGCATCCACCAAATTGTCTTTAGCCGCACTAGCAGCTGCTGCGCTAGCACCGGCTAAAGCCTGTTGAGCCGCTTGGAAGTTGTTCAAGAATGTCTAAGAAATCAAAAGCATTAACTCCGTCCCTTGTAACATAATTAAACTACTTACGAGAACCGACGTAACAAACCAATTCAAGAACACAACCCATCGTGACATATCATCCGAATTATAATTGGATGTTTCATCCAAATTGAAAATGACTACTTGAACGTTTAACGCGTTATCGCCAATAATGGAAAGGATCTGAAATTTGATATTAGAAAATACATGTTCGTTCGCATATGTATCGCACTTACATTTTTATGAATCGTTTTAGGGTTTAAGTCTGTCACTTCAATATCACGCAGAGTTAGGGCTAGCTCAGTGTATGATGATTTGATTATGACTCCAGCCTTAAAGCTTTTCACTTTCAATTCGGTGATGGGACGCTTTCGACATGTTATAATCACCGCGAATTGATCCATTATGGCGTTCACCTTGATTTTGATGCTGTCTACAACTTTAGATGGCCGGTTTCCTGAAAGTGCGTAAAATGCAAATTCGTAATTTCAAAATAAATAAAGCCAATTTTAAATTAACTTACGGGAACCTTTACTTGGTAGCTTTAGAGCAGCTTCTGGCTCCTACTGAATCACTTCCAATGTTTGCTTCAGTGCTCCTAAAATAGTTTCGCCTTCACCAGCATCTCCTACTCGGTCTTTAGATTCTTCTTGCGATTTGAATATCGCCATCTTTCTTTGGAAGTCTGCTGCCAACTGTAAGAATTTTGAAACTGTTAACATTTGTCGATGGGTTCTAAATTTTTGTTATTCACCTTTAATATATTTTGTATACATTCTTGGTGGAGTGTGGCAACCAATTTCGAAAATGTAAAATCAATCGATTGTTCCGTTGAATTGTACTTGGTAATGAACTCGGGGGATATTTTGTTAGCCTATCGAAACATTAAACAAAGTCGTAAAACAATTTAAATAACTGGAAGTTCGAGCTACAAACATTTATATATTCAATGGCCAGGAGATCTTCTGACTTTGCCGCAAATCTGGGAGTATCGATAATCGGAAGTATTGTAACCTTATTGTCGAATCTATCATAATGATTCATCTGGATAGCTCCCAACCTGAAAAAAAAAACAGACGATGTTGAATGCATGATTGTTTCATTTGCTTACGTTTCGTAAACTTACTTGACACTAGCAATCATTTCGTATGTTCTCTGTGCAACATGAGCTTCTAGCTTAACAATTTGCAACGATAAAATCTTATCGTGATCTGTCGACTCTGCCGGCGAAAGGGTATTTTCAAAATTCGCAAACTCACCCATAGGCGTTTTAAAAAGATCCGAAGTTGGAGTTTCCTTATCACTTCCACTTCTTACTTTGTATATGGACACCTTGATTTCCGAAACAAAAAAAGAAGAAATGGTTAATGGAAAAATGTCTTGGACTTTAATAATTGATAAATTGTATTTACCGCTCAAAACAAACTGAGCGTCCAAATCGGTGTATTGAACGATTTCTTCCGCCAGATCAACACCAGTTTGTACAGCTTTTTTGCCATACAACGCTGCAGCCAGTAGGTATCAATGTCGAGCCAGTGCAATCCTTTTTGACTTTTCGTCAGGTTGCCGTACTGCAATAAGATTGAACCATTATAACTCTTCTGTAACGAATCAATTGGATTGACTTACGTTCTCCGTATGTGTCCTCCCCATCTTCATCACGCACTTCACCGTAGTCTTGCCTCCCGGACTCTTTAGACTACACATTGATGCCATTCGTTTCATCGATCTCCTCTTCATGTCTAGCTGAAGAGCCTGTCGATTTCACATGATGCGCACAGAATATCACGTGGCTCACCTTCAGCGTTTCTCGAATGAAACTCAACAGAACCTCGTACGTCTGTCGGTTTTTTGCTGAGGCAGCCAGTAGCCATCAATGTCGAGCGTGCAATCCTTTTTTAAGTTTTTGTCCGTGTTACCGAGCTGTAGTGAGATTAAACGGTTAGAATTCTTCTGGACGGATGAATTATATTGACTTACGCTTACGAAACGGAATCCGTGATTTTATTGCCCAAATTCACGAGCAAATCTCTCATCTGCCACCAAGCCCAAAGGGCTGTCGATTTTCCACTTCTTTAAACCTCTCGTTCTTCAGCACCAGCTACGCCACACAGAATATCGCGCGGCTGAATTGCACGGGCGCACGACACACATTTCAAAATAAGCATGAGACGTCGCAGCTTCACTTCGCACTTTTCCAGAATGATATGGATGCAGACATGGGATAATGTTCCCTGTCCGCCGACTCGATGAGGTCCTGTTCCAACAGGCAGTAAAAGCCGGGAGAAAAACAAAACCACACACGTTTTGCACTTACTTTCACAGCGCTGCAGACAGGATGCGGCGATTTTGGCACAATCTTTGACAAGACTGCTTGACATGACAACTTTCATGTAATAAATGTAATGTATTGGAATGTTAACAAATGACCATATGTTCACACATGCGCGCTTTCGTCCTCAAGCTGGTGAGTTGTTGACATGTTCAACATTTGCAATCACATTCTTGAATGCCTTTCTTCAATAGCGCAGGCATCTCAAGTTTTCAATTTTAAAAATTACGAATACGAACGAAAATTGAAAGGGTCTGGATAGGCCCAATAAGAACCGCTCTACTCCACAAAATGCAAATTTTGCAGCCATCTAACAACTACCGTTAACCTTCATCAGAATCAGCAAACCGCCACCCCCATTTCCCGTCCGAACAGGACGAGAAATGTAGGCTTGGGTTGGAGAAAATTTATAAAAAACCTGCTCAACAACCCAAGCCCGCTTGGCTGTGAAGATCAAACCTCCACAGACCAAGTCCCACCGCAACCACGCAGCCGAGTGCGTGGCTTCCTGTTAGTGTTTGAAAGATCTATATAAGCAACTTGAATTTTACTTTTTTTATGCGAATCATAGAGTAAGTGTACCATATTTTTGTCACTTTCTCCTCCAAAAGCAAATATTACAACCGTAACTAATATTAAAACCATTGACTAGTACCTCCGATCACGGTTTAAATTCCAGCCAGGAGCCAGATTTTTTTTTTAATTTTAATTATAGAATGTTTGAGGTCGGAAGAATCAACAAATGGCTTGCCTGCTACTTGGCGAACAAGTAGTATACTTGACATTAATTTACCTTTAACACATTTTGGCCCAATGTTCTAATAATTGCAAAATTTGCAGTTTTAATATATTTCTCAATCAATCAGCAAACATTTTGTAATATTTTTTATAATGTTGGATTCTTTGTATCTCGGCTGTGATGTAATTGCGTAGAGGAGACTGCCATGTCCCATTTCATTAACTCAGTCAGCGAATTTCGCCGGACCTTTCGAGCTGAAGAGCTCCAAGAGTTGATGACTGTAAAAAAACACCGAAAAGTTTTCCCTTAGGGGAAAAATCTTAGATCATGTATATGTCTACGTTATTGCTTACAAAATAATCCACATTGCATCAGCCGTTATCTTGTCACTCCAGAAGCCCAAAAATCCTTTAAAACCGATTACATACAGTACCCCAAATATCGACTTTCGAACGACAACCATAATGCCCATTCTCAGTTTCCTTAGAGAAGTGTCCTTTTTGGTGGTACATAATATCCTTCGAAAATCCAAAATGAGCTTGTGGTGCTTTTAAAGGGCTCAACTCACCGAATACTGTATTTGGATATGCATATCGACTATAATGCATCACGAAAGAAAAAGGGACCTTTTTTGTGCAAGGGCATCTTTCTCATAACAAGTGCCGACACCAAAATAATATGGATCGCACCACTTAACTTCCATCCGAGTTTCATCCAAATCGCTTCACAGGGGGAGCCAAGAGAACCAATTGAAAGATAACTTTTCATTCGCTTCAACGGCTAATCTACCGCTATTCCCGCAACTCAGCAGTGACTGTCGATTCTTTGTAAGGGCGATCAAAGGAAAATGTATACCAAATTTAACAATGATCAAACCACTGAAAGGCTGATGAAAGGCTGACCTAAAGCTTCGTTAGGTTTTCGCTATGTTTTACAATGTCACATTTTGTCACGGAACAACACAACGTACACATCCTAATTTCCTTAAAATAATCAAATGTGTTTTACTATGTTATATATAATTATATGATATATAATTATCACCAGGCTAAAAAAAATGTTTTGGACACTAATAAAAGAAAAGAATACATGCTGCTGTGGGGACTCGAACACATTGTCCTGCGCACCAAGCTTGGCGGATATCCAACCAGGCTACATCGACTACAGGTTGACACGATAAATCTCCTCAAAATAAGGAAAGTAATAAAAAAAAAAAAAAAATCGGGAAGCTGTAGTAAAGTAGAATCAGGTGAAAGTGAAGTTTAATAGACATTAAATGCAAGATAGTTAGATTAAAATCTAAATGCAGAATAGTTAGATGAAAATAAATTACACATGAAAGAAAAATAGAAAATTTAATTGCTAAATAATACAAACTCCAACATGCTTAGCTAGTAAAAAAACAGAAACACAATAGCGGCAATGGAGAAATACACCCAAAGAAGTCACTGATTGTGTCAAGGGACTGTTTCAGTTAAAGCACCTACTGAACAGTTGGAAGAATCACAATCATACATATAAATTTCCTCAAGGAATAGGATTAGATAACAACATAGGCAGGACAGAGAGCACTGAACGTGCAGAAAGAGGAAATATGGTAGGGTGGAGAATCAGGATTTTGACTAATTGCGGTTTAAGGCGCTAACTCCACCAAAGGAACATGAACCTTACTGCAATGGGCCTAAGAATGTTATCCACCAAAAAGGTTCTTCACGAACATGACACGAAGAAATCCAGTACTAACATGAGATTCTGGAATAAAAATATAGGTTTAATTTTAAAAGTAAGAAAAATAACTTTCAAAAGGAGCAACCTCGCCAGAAATATACAGATCTAACTTCTACGAATTCCATAACACAATGCGTATACACGCTTTATTAAAATTACATCAAATGCCAGTTGATTTTCATACAATTTTGCAGTTGTTGTTTCATTTTACCTTTTAGAGCAAATCTTTTAAATGTTTTTCCTATGGTAGCAATTAAAATCGTATATGATGGCAATTCCACACTCAGGGAAACATTCAAGCGCCTACTGAAAAAGAAACGGCGACCAAAAGTGAGCTCGACGCTACTAGACTATGTTCATATAGACATAGTTCCACATCCCCATCGATTTAGAGTACTCAACTGCTGAACTTTCAAAAGGAGCAACCTCGCCAGAAATCTACAGAGCCAACTTCTACGAATTCCATAACACAATGCGTGAAACGGAACTTTTTATACACAGATGGTTCCTCCAATAACAACGGCATCGGATACGCTATAGTAGACGAGCGGTCTAACATTATAAAACTACATTTCATGTACTCATCAGTTTCGATATACACTGCAGATACCTGCGCCATAATCGACGCCATTGAACAGGCTATCAAACAAAAAGGTAAATACGTAATCCGTTCGAACAGCCTTTCAGTTTTAAACGCCTGTTTAAATCAGAATCAACAATCACTTCTTATTGCATCAATCAGACAGAAGCTAATATCATACAACAAAAAAAAATCAAACTTTTTTTGGGTCCCAAGGCATCAGGGAATGAATCGGCAGATGAAAACGCAAGAATGGCTGCTTCTTACCCTATTCTAACATGGCACCTCATTGCTCCACAAGATTTGAAGAAGAATACTAAATAATTACTCAAACAGATCATCGATGCGACCTGGCCGGCAAGAATAATTCTACACTAGCAACACCAACCCAGAAGACAAACCATTTATACTATTGTAACTTTTATTCTATAAGCTGATGGTCATAGATACTAGTGCTTTGCATATACTATTTAATAAAATATAATAATAATAATTTTACACTCCATTTAAACAGTCACTTCATTCTTCGCATTACTGTCTTTTCTTTCGCGAACGTTTTATGTACGATTTAGAATCATCTCCGGGCGGCTGTTAATGATCTGTCATCAGTCTGCAATTAAACGATCCAATTAAGAAAGCAAAAATCAAATTGGGATTTTCGTACGTACCTCAATAATTTTCGTTCGATCTTGATTAGGTACTCTTTCCTAGAAACTGTCCTTCAGACCATCCCATTTTTTGCAACAATCTATTGCCTCCATCATTCTCACCGATAGACATTTGTGCGGCATTCATATTGCCGCGACGAAACCGACTTCATCTGCCATCGAGCCCAAGAGGCTGTCGATTACGCGATTCTTGTCACGAGTTTTTTAGCACAGCCAGAATAATTCATCGGCTGCACCGCACAGAATATCCTATGACTGACCACCCAGCATTTCTTGAATGAAACTCAATAGAACCTCGGACGTCTGTCGGTTATTTGCTGAGACAACGCTGCAGCCAGTAGGTATCAATGTCGAGCCGGTGCAATCCTTTTTGACTTTTCGTCCGTGTTGCCGTACTGCAATAAGATTGAACCATTATAACTCTTCTGTAACGAATCAATTGGATTGACTTACGTTCTCTGCATGTGTCCTCCTCATCTTCATCGCGCACTTCACCGTAGATTTTCCTCCCGGACTCTTTAGACTGCACATTGATGCCATTCGTTTCATCGATCTCCTCTTCATGTCTATTCTCAGGAGCTGAAGAGCCTGTCAATTTCACATAATGCGCACAGAATATCATGTGGCTCACCGTCCAGCGTTTCTCGAATGAAACTCAACAGAACCTCGTACGTCTGTCGGTTTTTAGCTGAGCCAGCCAGTAGGCATCAATATCGAGCGAGTTCAATCCTTTTTCCTTTTTTAAGTTTTTGTCCGTGTTACCGAGCTGTAGTGAGATTAAACGGTTAGAATTCTTCTGGACAGATGAATTGTATTGACTTACGCTTACGAAACGGAATCCGTGATTTTATTGCCCAAATTCACGAGCAAATCTCTCATCTGCCACCAAGCCCAAAGGGCTGTCGATTTTCCACTTCTTTCAACCTCTCGTTCTTCAGCACCAGCACCAGAACCTACGCCACACAGAATATCGCGCGGCTGAATTGCACGACACACATTTCAAAATGAGCATGAGACGTCGCAGCTTCACTTCACTTCGCACTTTTCCAGAATGATATGGATGCAGACATGTGATAATGTTCCCTGTCCGCCGACTCGATGAGGTCCTGTTCCAACAGGCAGTAAAAGCCGGGAGGCCGGGAGAAAAACAAAACACGAACCACACACGTTTTGCACTTTCACAGCGCTGCAGACAGAATGCGGCGAATTTGGCACAATCTTTGACAAGACTGCTTGACATGACAACTTTGACGTTTTCGAATGTCGACCGATATGCTGGAAATAGAATAGTGGCAGCAACAGCAGCAGCGCCGCGGAATGTGAAGCACAATGTATTTTAAATTGCAGATATTAGCCCTATTCGACTAAATGGATAATTTCCAGATTTATTGGAAATCCCATACACAATGATAAACCTGGAGGTTGATCCAGGGTATGACTTGGATCATCTGCCAAACTAATCCCCTAGATGTCTCCGCGAACAATTTCCCGTATGTAATTTTGTTATTCAGTATTTTTGGTTTGTAAACTTTATTCAGAGTTAATCATTTTAATATTTCTTGCTACTTATCCTTTTAATTGTATCTCGCACCGTGCATAATTACAAATGCAATTTATAATTTAGAATACGGCGTTGGGGCCAGATGACACGATAGTCAGCTGTTAACCATATGGGAAATTTTGATCCGATTTCATTCGACTTGGACAAGATCAATGATCCAGTCAGTCGAATAGGGCTAGAAAAACACTTTAACTTCGTTGCCATGGTTCCCTTGTAATTTTCAAAAAATCATGTAGTCATAGAAAACGAAAAAATTCATAATCCCTAATGTCACCTATATAATTTTCATTTATGAAAATTTTGATAAGAGATAGGAAGTGTTGTAAGTTATTCTTATGAAAATATTGATTATTTAATGAAATATTTTTTAAATTTATTTACAGAATAAACAATTGTGAAGAAGAAGTGGAGTAGAAAAGTGGAAGAAGAAAAAAAAGCCGAAAAGAGTGGAGAAAAGGTAATGAAATAGAAGTTAAATATTTTGAGAAAATTTAAAATATTAATATTGGAATTTGTTTTTTTTTAGAAAAGAAGAGAAAGAAAACTAAGAAGAAGAATTAATAAACAAAGAAGGAAGAAAAATAAAAAAGAAGAAGGAGAAAGAAAAAGGTTTGTGTTAGTGGTTAAATAATTTAGTGAATTAGTTAGGTTAGTGGTTAAATAATTTAGAGAATTAGTTAGGTTAGTGGTTAAATAATTTAGTGAATTAGTTAGAAATGGATTTAGTGGATTTAGCTTATAGTTTAGTTATTGGGAATATTTGTATGTATTTTTTTATGGGATAAGAAATTTATTAGTATTTATAGAGTTAATGGTAGGTGGAATAGCAAATACGGTAGACATAATACATAAAATTTTATTAATAGGAGTAGCAATTAGAGGGATTTTGGTAGGAGTTTTTGATTATGTAGAATTTATATATTATATTATAGTGTTTATGTTAGGGGCATTTGGAGTAGTTATTTGGTTAGTGGGTTGGTATTTATGTGTTGTATTTTGGTATAGTATTTGGTTAGTATATGTTGTGGTAATGGTAGGAGTAATTATAGTTTTTTATATATATTTTGTAGGTTATTGTATAATTTATATTTTAGGTATGTGGCTTTGGATAATATAGTTGAAGTAGTTTATTAATATATTATTATTAGTTAGTATGTATTATTAGTATTTAGTAGTAATAGGTAGTTAGATAATTAATTAGAAATTAGTGTAGAGTGGTTTTTACCTAACAACCTATTTAAAAGTTTATGTTTTCCAAAACGATGGAAATTGTGATTTGTATTTAGTAGCTTTTATATAAGTTGCAATTGAAAATCGTTTTGGGAAACATAATTATTAAAATTACAAAGTAAATTTTCAACTTTAGTAAGTTAAATTTGAATTGAGATTAAATTAAAATTTCAAATTATGTTACCAAAACTATTATAAAAAAAATAATAGAATTAAAATTATTTATATAATATATATTTTTGGTAACGTTAAATTGAAACTGTTATTTGTCAAGACATGTTATCAATGAAGATATTTGAATTTATTGAAAATGGAGAATGTGATATCAGTTTTTAATAAAATTTGTTGAAAATTGATATCATATTCTTTAATTTCAAAGAAATCGAAATCAGAAGTGAAAGCTTGTCTTGACACTTAAGAGTATTAAGAGTGACGTTAGCAAAACTATAGAAATTTATTTATATTTGAATAATTAAAAAAAATAGAGTTAATGTTTTGGTAACATAATTGTTATAAATAAATTGTAAATTTATTTTTGAAAATTGAAGAAAAGTTGAAAATTTACTTTGTAAGTTTAATATTATTAGATAGGTTGTTAGGGTTTTCCACATAAAAACACACACACACATTCAAATTTTTTTTCAATTCAAAAATTTGTTTCCATTTCAGACAACAAATACAGCAGGCCATCGGGAGGCGAAATTGCAGTTCCGGGGTTCAAAATGGAAGATCGAAAATTATTAATAATAAAAAAATATGTAAATTTGTGTAGCCTTTTGAAAATTAAATGGTTTTTAGAAGACTTTAAGCATTCTTTTTATTACTTTTGTATTCGAAGCAGTTTACCAGTGTGAGGATAATGTTCCTTTAGTTTCCATTCGTTGACTTTCCGAGATTTAAATCTCCCGGTGTGAATTGTGCCTAGGAGCCACCGAGGCAAACTGCGTCCCATCCTTTCTACAATAAAACATCAAAAGACTATTAGTCACATATTAGAACTTCTAAATAACGGCTTTAATACCGGTTCGGTTCGGTGTTGATTTTTTTCTTTGGTGAGAAATTACTATACATTACAAAATTTGGGATCGCTACTGGTTTAGTCCATCTGGAAATCGAGAATCGGAGTGGATCTACTAGGTGGGATTAGTATAGGTATACATACATATGTACATAGATGACACCGTCATTCAGATGTCATTTTCCTAACATGAGTTTTTTAAACGCCTTATTGTGCCGAATGTTTTCATAGTTTTGTGATGCTTTTCTGTAACTACCTACTTTGCAAATATTTCAAGGACGATGGCTTTGGACTTCATTCTTGTTGGCATATACTGTAGGTTGTTATAATATGTATTTAACCATCATCAAAAACAGCTTAAAACATTTAGAAAAAAAAAACAACTTAAAACATTTATAGAAAAAAAAATAATCTAGTCATTGCTATCATTGCTGCTAAAAAAATAGTTTTTTGGTATGCTTTACTTGACGGAGTACGTATTGTTAATAAAAAAAAAAGTTGTCAGGTGTGGGGTTCGAACCCACGCTCCCTCTCGGGAACCAGAGCTTAAATCTGGCGCCTTAGACCGCTCGGCCAACCTGACCCCCGAACGCCGGTGTATATTGTACTATAATGCCCGAAGCTGTTACAATGAAATAATTTTCTCATGAAGATTTAATAAGTAGTTAGTTTTCTTTAAAATAAAATAAAAAATCAAACACTGATACTTTTTGGTCTAACATTTAGTAAAAATAATGATAGTATTTCTAGTTAGAACCGCTTTTAATATATTTGATGCATCCCTCTAGGTTCAAAAAACGAGTCTTAAGGTTTGTTGTGTTCGTAGAGACGACTGATGGGATCATCGCTCAGCGATCGAAGTTAAACCACCGGGTTTGAGCACTATATGCGGATATTTTCCATACAGACATGTTCCGGTAGGTCAAAGTCAACACAAGGAAAGTACCACCATTCAAAAAATATTCAAATATGGCCCGGAATTGGATGCAAAACAACGATCGCTGAGCGATCATCACGTGAGTCGTCTCTACGAACACGTACCTTTAATATGGTGTTAGTCGAATTGACTAACGTTGGTTATCTAGGGTTAAATCGATTTACATCCATTGTGATTTATGTACACGAAAACATGGATTGTAGTATACGTACGCTCTTTAATTTGGTAGTTGATCCTCTTGGAAACATTAAGAATACAGTAAAGAATGCAAATTTAAGCGAAATGCACACACCTTTATTTCAAATACATATAACTACAATATTTTGACAAACAAGACAATTATTGTTATAATAATTTTATACATAAACTTAATATCGTATAGCAAATTGTATTATATGCATAACTAGGAGTAAATTCCAATATGACGGTATTCTAACAGAGTTCAATATTAAATACTGTTATAAAAAGTAAATAGTTGATATAAATGGAAAGTGTACTTCTCGTACATATACATATAATTCAAATATTATAAATCACGAAGGCAAGTCGTATCACTTGAAAATAGACATTATCTAACGATATCATCAATAAAGTACTCGACAGCAGTATGGAATGTATACGCTATACATGATATATATGTGTAATACTACTCTCAATATTATTATTTTCCCCATAAATGAACTGATATGGATGAAAACAATATCCATTATAAGGATTATTGTGTTTTTTCCATAAATTTAATAAGACTAAATTGCTTCGACTTTCTTTAAGTCTCATACTACTATACGTTTAGTTCATATCAAAAACTGGAAAGGCACTTAAAAAGCACGTAATTTAAAATCATGTTAGTATTTTCAGTTAGTGCCAAGCTTTTTATATGGTTTTCCGCCATTCCTCTCCCATTCTCGGTTGAACTCATGTTCTAATATTTCCGCTCCTCGCTTTCTAGTCAATCCGGTTTCTTCCAGGCTCAGTTCACACATTTGCATATCGTCAACACCTAAGAATCATAAATAAAATTAGATTCTTTTCAAAATAATATATAATAATAATTGAAAAACTTAATAGGATATAACTTCTCATCCACCTAATGTATATGCATATTTACCTGCAACTAGTAATATGGGTTGTTTATCCGCGTGTAACTCCATTTGTCTCGCCACATATTGTCCATCAAAATGGGCATACCATAATCCACGTTTACCTTCAACATTGTGCACGAATCGAAGAATAAATATCTGAACATATTCCTTAAACCTAAAAATACTTACTTGGGTCCGTTGTGTTGGCTCGCATAAATGGGATTCGGAAAAAACGATGATTCGAAGATGTAATTTCCTGCTTCGGTTGAATACGAGACTGCGCCTTAGCCGCTAAAAATAAAATACTATACACATATGCTCAACCGCTACAATTACCAAAGGTTACCAGCTTCCATTACACTTTTGGGAGCTCTCTCATTTTCTTCCATGGTAGTGCGTTTGCGGTTCTTTGCTTTCCAGGCATGATACACCTTGAGGCGACGATGAAATTCATGGCGACAAGCCTGATACAATATACAATGATAATTTTACATAGTCATATTAAATTCTATAGTAATTCTAATCAATGCGAATCATCACCTCTAAGAGCTCAATGTCACAGGATGTGTTAATAGCGTCCCGCAATTCCGAATATTTCCATTTAGATAGATCATGCTTCTGATTTCCTACAAGCTGCTGTTGAGCTCTGACATTTTCTGACCTTAAAATACATCACTTCAGTTAACAAACTTTAGTTCAATATTTTTTAGACAATGCGTTTGATACAAGAAGCTTTCGTAAATACTATGATCAAGTGGTTGTATGGGGTAAAGTATATTGCAAAATGTACACGAAAATATTCTGATAGACGTACTAATAGCTTTGGAAATTGGTGTTATGATATTCTATCACATACATTTTTACATTAACTCACTTATTGTGCAAAGCATAATGAAATTTGCTGATTCCTTTCACGACACCGCTTCATATACAAGTTTCACACATTGCATTGAACAGAAAGATAACATTTTTAACAATTATTTGTGGTAAATGTAATTAATACCAAACTACCGAAATATATTGAATTTTCGCATGTAACATTCATACAGTCCAGATGCATATTAATTAGCATCTGCCGTTTGACATATGTTTTATTCTATAAAGCATATTGCAATTAACAATTTTTGAGATGCATACCAAATGCAAAACTCAGTAAAATGTAAGATACAATTACATTTTCAAAAACGTCATATTCACTGTGCAGTTGTGAATTGATAGGGATGTACATATGTCCATAGTGTACTAGATTCGTGCTATAACGTAATAAAAATGTGTGCTATACCTGATTAATCTGTTCGGATTACCCAATGCTGTGACTTCATTCGGACCACTGAGAGGAAGATTTGAATTTATACATAAAATATTTGAAAAATTTATATAAACAGTTTCGCTCACAAAAATACAAGCTAAATTATAATAAATGACTTCATATATACAAAAAACATCTACATTATGAATATTAATAACAGGAAAATAATAGTAAACCAAACCATAATGGAAATACAAACTAATTAAACGAGAACATTGATCTGCATACTTCCTCATCATTGGGGGACTGTCCTCAATCTGACCATTAGATTCATGTGCAAGTCTCAATGCTAGTTCATGATCACGTCGCTCTTGCTCTAGCTGCTGACGGTATTTTGCATCATCTTGAGCTTCTTTTTCAAGTTGCTCTTGCAATGCAAGGGCAGCTTTCCTATCTAATTCTTCTTGACGTAGTCTTTCTAATTCTTCCAACTTCCTTCGAGCTTCCATTTCTTGTTTCCTGTATAATTTAAATATAAACTTATGGTATAATCTAAACATTTCCACAGTATTACAGTTTTCGCGTTTCCTCCTCCTCTTGCTTTCGACGCTCTTCCTCTTCGCGGGCCTTACGTTCCGCCTCCAAAGCCAATTGAATTTTTCGTAAACGCTCTTGCTCTTCAGCCTTACGTTGCTCCTTCAAGAATGTTAATTTAATAGACATTTAATAGGGTCTAAAACACTTACTTGTAGTTGGCTATTTAGACCAGCTGTCAATTTGTTGAGACCCACCATTATGTTTGTATATAAAGAGTCTATTTCCTTTGGCGAAATATTCCGATTTATCTACAGACAGTGCAAAATGGAAGCAAACTATAACATAACACTCATATTTGAAAAAAATGTTCTTGCCTTTATTTGCTTAATAGCAGCATCCATATTGTTCTCCAGGTTTTGCATATCTTTTACAATGCTATCTTTACTCGATTTCAGTTCATTAGCGATTTCAAAAGTTTTGGCAGCGCTTGCTTTTACTTTCTTTATTTTTATGACTCCCTGATATCGTGGTTGATGTTTCTTGCGAGCTAAATATCCACGCACCACTTTTTGCATAATTAGAACGCATTTATTGCGGTATTTAATACGGTTCACCACTGAAAAATTATATTATTTAATATATCGATTTGCATTAAACCATTTATTGTTCATACACTTGATAACACATATTGCACCAAAAGCTGCTTTGATCCAGCGCGATCTAAGAAGCCATTTCTTCACCTTCTCTACAATTGCTTTCAAATTTTCTGGATCGGATTTCATAATACGATCAAATTCAATAAATTTGCCAGGGCGGAAAAATACCCTGGTAATTCCAAATTTGAAATCTTTTGTGTTTAATTTTAAAGATTTCAACATCGCTTCACAAAAAGTTCTGGGTGGAAGCTTTACTAATTCGGCTGGCAAGAATGATTTATACATGTCGTATAAATTTCCAAACTGTACGCGGGACGGATAACCATATTCCATTAATTCAAGAACCGACGTTGTTCCAGAGCACTTTAGTTGAGCCAAAGCAAGCCCACCTTCAAAGTTCTTATCGATCATTTTACTGTTTGGCTTGATGCAACGTATGAAATTTGTTCCCTGCAAAATAAAAATGCATATTGTTATAAGCCAATAAGAAAAGCCCCTTTGAAAATTGCTAACATTCTTTTCTAACTTTTCCATAAGTTCACCCAATTGTGTTTTAAATTTGGAGCCAACAGATATAAAGTTTAATTTTCCACGTGATGCTGAGCTGCTCGATGAAAACAATGAATTCAGTAGACTATTTGAAGATTCTTGAACTAGACCTTCCAATGACGCATGTAGTGCATCATTATTTTTCTCAATGAATTGATTCTGGAATAAATATGTACATCAATTAGCTAATCCTTTAGAATTTAGAGTATCGATATTACTGTCTTGTAACAAACGGCCCCTGCAAAATGTCTTATCAAAAAGCCTTCTTCGTCTCTCAAAGTTCTATGCGCTTTAAGTCTTGATGATCGAGGAAGTGCTATACGAAAATGTCCTTGCCAAATGTTGTGTACCTCGCTAGTAAAATGAGTGGGCGACGGTTTTGGGAGCTTAGACTCTTCATCGAGCAGATTAAAGATTCCATTTGTCTTAGATTCAATAAGTTCTAGAGTATACAAAATATGTTATCGTATCCAAAATAAAATAAAAATTTAATTTAAAGTATTTTTACCAATAATGTCTTGATTGTCTGTGAACCTGATTTGTGGTACATTTAAGCCTTCTCTTTTATAGAGCTCTTGTTCGTTCTTAAGGATGTTATCATTGAAGAACTTCTGCAACTTCTCATTGCAATAGTTGATACAGAATTGCTCGAATGAATTTACTGTGAAATATTCGAATCCAGCAATATCCAAAACACCGATATAATAGCTAGACGCTTTGAAGGGTATATTTTGATTAATAAGCGCAACAATGTAGTCAAATAGGCGGCTATAGATCGCTTTTGCCAATGCATCTCTCGCATTATTTGCTTCGTAAATTTTAAGTGGCACCCTGAAATTGCGAAGAACAATATAAAACGAGTCTATCATCAAATATAAATTGTAGTACATTATAACCGTGCCTTTGATGCCGCCACCTTTGCTTTGCATTACGCGAGACACCAAAGCTTGTCGCAGCTCAAAAGCGTCAACGCCAATCAGCTTTGCAGTAATCGCTAATGATTTTTCAGATGACTCCGATACCTGACAACCACCGCGCACATCATCAGAAATTTCTTCGAAAGTAATGTTACCCAGATGAAGAACAGCCGCAACTAGAGCATAAATCCCAAACTTATTGTCCTGGCTAAGTCCCAATCGACTCAGTGCTTCATCCAGGGACTGAAAATCTTGATAATCGTCTAGTATTGGATCTCTTAGGGATCCTTTGGTTTGATGATCTTTCGATTTTTGATTCAATGGTATAAGTTTATCAGTGGTCGTATTAGCAAAATATTGAACGCAACCGGCCATGTACTTTATGAATATATAGCGAGATAAAATAACAATTTAATTAGTAATGTAATTTTTGGTTTGACTTGTATCATATAATCCAACTTTTAATAAATTTATCTTTTTATACCCATATTAACTGTATTTTATTACTTATAATGTCTAAATTGTGTTTGAAACTAACTCACCTTGTAATCATCTGGCTTTCCTAAATATAATTTATCCCTAAGTTGTTGTGGTGCTCCAGCTAACAGCATATAAAATACATGGTAATTTCTCTCCTCTACGCTTTGTGTGCAGATTCGACTTTTTTCCAACAAATAGTGAGATATGTAGCCACCAACTACTTGACATTTAGAATCGTAATGAACCTCGATAAACTTGCCAAATCTAGAGCTATTATTATTACGAGTCGTTTTTGCATTACCAAAAGCTTCAAGTATTGGATTTGCTAAGTATAAATAAAATTACGAAATTATAATAGACAGTAGATACATATTTTTGCAAATGCCACATACCATCCAGTATTTTTCTTTCTATGGGACCCGCGCTATCATGAGAGTGGCATAAATATTTCAGTAAATATTTTGTAGATTCAGTTTTTCCGGCACCTGATTCGCCAGAAACAATGATGGATTGAGACGTTTTCAAAACGCGCATATCTCGAATGGCCTTATCAGCTGAATAAAAAATAGAAAACAATTACATCCTTTTCTATGGTTCCGCTCAAATTCAAACACTGGATTTTGGATTTATCTTGCAAATCCAACGTCCAATAATCAAGTCATATCATAATTTGTAATATTTATTTTACAAAAAAAAAAGTTTAGTAATATGTATTTAATTGAACTGGTTAGACTACATGCCAGTTCATAGGAAATCAAATATTTACCAATTGCGAATACATGAGGTGGTAACTCGCCTAACGATCGCCCATTGTATTGTTTTATTGTTGTTGCTGAATAGAGATCTTTGATTTCTCGATAAGGATTGACAGCAATAAGAATGTTGGCCACATATGTCTGCAATTAGTAAAACATTTAATTAGACTGTGTAGTTGTGGTTCCGTGTTGTTCTTTTTTGAACCTACATATATTTTATCTTTGAAATAGCGAGTTTTCAAATTATCAAGAAATGTGGCTTCGTTTAGGAACATTAATTCACCTGAAAAGCAAAAAAAAAATACAACAATTTTTTGAATAAATGAAATGCAACACAATGTTTATTTATTTATGTTTTTTTTACATACATATGTATGCATGTATAAGCCAAAACCTTTAATTTTATTCCTTTTCATCACATTTATCGTTATTATTATTATATGAGTAAAGTGATTTTTTTTTATCTGATATGAAGTACATATAAGAACACCTTTGAATGTTTCAATTACAGAGATTCGGCGGCAAATCGATTGTGTGTAACCGCAATGCGTTATTCTTGTTATTTTCTTAATGAACACCTCCAAACGAATATAAATATGTACATACATATATTATATATGAATAAATTGTTCGTTATGAAATCAAAAATGTAATTTTATCGACAATTAGAAGTCAAACAAACGCGGCAAATCAATACAATCGTTTGGTCACATAACCAAGTGCACCCAAGACAATTAAGCAATCCAGCTATCTTTCGTGACTTTAATAGCATTCGTATAGCATCCTGTCTAATATGACTTCCAAATTATGAATAATAAACCTCGTACAACTCTTTCCGAATTGCATTGTCTTAGGGTCATTAAGATTATTATTTATTGTTAGGGCTTAAAGTATGCTTCTTTAACTATGGCATTGGTTCCAATTTGCCTAACCTTTTTGGTGGTGCTATCTCCTAAGTATAGAAATACTGATTTGTTAAAATTGCAGATGTAATTTTTTTGTAATCGAATTATCTAAACCTAGACAAAACAATGAGTTTTATATCTCGATTCCCCTATGAAGTCTAATTTCTGTCAAAACCTATAATTTTTTCGGGTTCAGTTGCAGCTGATAGGACATTTTGTTTCCGTTACAGTGCAAAAGGAAATTGAGGAATATGTATTAAGATTTCTAGTAATAGTGAAATCAGGCGGCCAAGGCCCGACGTCGGGCTATCGTGCCACATTGATGATGATGTAGTAACAGTGGAGATGAAAAATGGCACCTAGGTGTGCGACATTCCGTAATCTATATACATATATAAAAATGGACGTGTATTTGTGTCTGTTGCCAGTAAACTTCTAAACCACTGGACCGATTTGGATGATTCTTTTTTGTTTTATCCGTCTTTCATTGGAGTAGGTTTATGGACCAAAATTTTTTTTTAAAATATCAAAGGAAGTGGTGATAAATACCGAAATTCCATTTTGTGTGAGAGTAAGTGATTAAACCTACTCGATTCATACGCTTTAAATTTTTATACGTGTACTAAATGAAATCGAACCGGCTTAAGGATATGATCTTTTCGAAACGGCTGGACTGATTTTTATGAAATTTTGTATATCGATACCTTAAAGCACAATAGTGCTAAGTCCATTTTTCAACATTTGGAGAAAACGCGAAAATAACATTTCAAACCTTGTTCCCATCTCAGATAACTTTATTTTTGCAAATTGTTTTAGCTTTTCAAGCAGGTTACACTGTCAAAAGGATAATTGTATTAAAATCTGGCAAGCAATCGTCACAATATCAAAGATAAATCGAGAAAAAAAGAGGAAAGTACGGACTTGGCACTATTGAGCACCTTATTTTATACCAACCATGGACTTGACGGAGAAATGTTCGTATTGTCGTCACATACAATATTGTAAAATGTGGATGTAGTGATAATATTTTTAATACGTACATACCATGAGTCATGAGATGCAAGCAATTCATTGAGTTTCCACCAGTTCGTATCCATGAAGCAAATGTACATCAGTTTATGCTTTTCGAAAGTGGTAATGATCGCGAGATGACCAAAAGATGATCTTGTCAAAACTCGACGTCGTCCTTTCTATCCCACTACTGTCATTGACCAGGAAGCTAATTTGTAGTGTTATGAGGGTCATAGCAGGACATGGCCCTATTATGAAGCTCGCCAGGACACTTATGGTAGAAGTAGAGTAGAAGCAACAACAGCAACAGCAGCAGCGGAACAGCATTTTTGCTATTCAGCATATTTGTCAGCAATCCAATGCTGCTGCTGTTGCTGCGTCCATTATATTTCTAGCACTAGACTCAACTTAATCACAAAATTACTACTGCAGAAGTTGTGAGGATAAAGAGAGGATGATGTACCTGCTCTGTCATTGCTCGGCACCAGCCATACTTTTATGACACGGATGATCTTAAGTCGTCATTCCATTGGGCGAAGCCAATGACATACATCCCATAATTCGGTCCCAAACGACATCCCCTTTTAGTCCGAGCCGTGATGGTAAAAAACCGGGGTTTTCGAACTGTCGGAAATTAACCATCTTAAAAGTTGCGTTTAGTTACGGTGATATCGAAACGGTTGGTCAGCCGAAGCAAAACTTGACCAGTATAGCGTAATTAGACGTAATTAGACGCAAAAATTAGAGGTGTTCGGGGGTATGGGTAACTGTCGGATCGAACCTATTTTATTCGATAGAGGACCTCTCCGTGAGTCTAAAAACATTGGTCAGCCGAGCCGCAACCTGACCGAAGGGTTCGGCCTACCAGTTCAAAGGTGCAAATTTTTTAGGTGCGATGGGGTTTTCGGAACTGTCGGATCAAACCTATTCTATTCGATAAAGGACCGCCCCCTGATGTAAAAAATACTGGTCAGCCGAGCGGCAACCTGACCGAAGGGTTCGGCCAACCAGTTCGAAATTACCAATTTTGACGGGTCGATGGGGTTTCAGAACTGTCGGATCAAACCTATTCTATTCGATAGAGGGTCACTCCCTGATGCTAAAAACATTGGTCAGCCGAACCGCAACCTGACCGAAGGGTTCGGCCAACCAGTTCGAAATTACCAATTTTGACGGGTCGATGGGGTTTCAGAACTGTCGGATCAAACCTATTCTATTCGATAGAGGGTCACTCCCTGATGATAAAAACACTGGTCAGCCGAACCGCAACCTGACCGAAGGCTTCGGCCAACCAGTTTGAAAGTAACAATTTTGACGGGTCGATGGGGTTTCAGAACTGTCGAATCAAACCTATTCTATTCGATAGAGGGTGACTCCCTGATACTAAAAACACTGGTCAGCCGAACCGCAACCTGACCGAAGGGTTCGGCCTACCAGTTCGAAAGTACCAATTTTGACGGGTCGATGGGGTATCAGAACTGTCGGATCAAACCTATTCTATTCGATAGAGGGTGACTCCCTGGTGCTAAAAACACTGGTCAGCCGAACGGCAACCTGACCCAAAGGTTCGGCCAACCAGCTTGAAAGTACCAATTTTGACGGGTCGATGGGGTATCAGAACTGTCGGATCGAACCTATTCTATTCGATAAAGGACCGCCCCCTGATGCTAAAAACACTGGTCAGCCGACCCGCAACCTGACCGAAGGGCTCGGCCAACCAGTTTAAAGGTGCTAATTAATTAAGTTCGTTCGGGGTTTCAGAATTGTCGGATCAAACCTATTCTATTCGATAGAGGGTCACTCCCTGGTGCTAAAAACACTGGTCAGCCGAACGGCAACCTGACCGAAGGGTTCGGCCAACCAGTTCGAAAGTACCAATTTTGACGGGTCGATGGGGTATCAGAACTGTCGGATCAAACCTATTCTATTCGATAGAGGGTCACTCCCTGGTGCTAAAAACACTGGTCAGCCGAACGGCAACCTGACCCAAAGGTTCGGCCAACCAGCTTGAAAGTACCAATTTTGACGGGTCGATGGGGTATCAGAACTGTCGGCTCGAACCTATTCTATTCGATAAAGGACCGCTCTGTGATGCTAAAAACACAGGTCGGCCGAACCGCAACCTGACCGAAGGGTTCGGCCAACCATTTTGAAGGTACTTATTTTCTAGATGCAAATCATACACATATGTTTATATAGCTTCGTATTTTTTTACCTAGAAATCTCTGTCCTCGTCAGCATTCAACGCGTCTAATCTGTTTCAAGCATTAAGCTTTTTACAGACTATAGAAGACTTTTCGTAATGTTGAGATTTTACAAAATCTAGGCGAAAGTCTTCTAGATTTGCCATACATTTTCATAGATCTTGTACGGAAATTATAACAAAAATCCCGGAGAAAACCCTTACAAAATCATGGTGAAGTGTGGTGAGCTTCGCATTTGATAATACTACAGTAGAGATCATCTAATCCATTTTCCGATTCGCTCATGGTTTTGTACTTAAAAGTTTGATGTTTTTACTTATTGACGAACATAAACTATTAATTCCTATAAGATAGATTCTGCTTCTTGTTTTAACAAATCAATATAAATAGCAATTTCGTACAAGAAATTGTCGGAATTTGCAATTTACTGTCAAGTCGTGGAACAAGATTACGACCATAGTGTGAACAGCATACAGGATTACATAATCTACCTAGATTTTGCGGCCATATGTGAAAAGTCTATTAGGTACTTGTCCGAAACCGGATTTCCCTCCCACTAGGAGTGAATGAGTACACGTAGCCTTCATTCATAACTTCAGTGATCATTCATAAATCCCAAGCCTGCGCGCAAACAATCAAAAGACAAGCATTTTAGAAAACAACAAAAAAACAACCCAAAATGTATGTATGGTTCACCTCACTGTGGCAACCAAGTATAAAAAAACTTTTTTTCCAAATTTTCACACTCATAATGCCCTTAACCCAGCGCGTACATTAAGCTGTGTAATGCCGCGTCCACACGGCGTCAACGACAATTTGTTTGATTCTTTCCCTCGCACTTATCGCAAGTTGGAAACAAGTCGTCCAACTTCTGTTCACCCGCACGATTAGTCTTTAAATTCGTTTGAATATCAAAAATTTAAAAAAAAATTAGATCGTGCGAACGGCCTTAAGCTCGACTTCACGACGACGCATATTCCCGGGGTCATCATGTCGACGAGACGGAAAAATTTATGGCATCGCAAAAGGTATGAATCGTATTTATGTACATACATACATATACATAGATACGAGTTCTTGTGTAGAACTGGATTTGTAGAATGAGCCAAATTTATTCCTTTTGATGATTTTAAGAAACGTATTTTCGAAAGGGAAGCGTAAACTATCCATTGTAGTGACAATGAAAATTTTTTTATTAGCCGAAACAAATTAAACCAAAATATGGCTATCGAACGCAAAAATTATTTTGGGAAAACAGTCCCCCGCGATTAAAGGTTCGAAACCTTAACAAAGGGGGTATGGGGGTCATTTGCGTTTTTTGCGATTATTTCAAAAAACAGCAAGAGATACAGAAAAATGGATCTGAGGACAAAAAAAAAACACGTAAAGTTGTTCTTTGTATGGGAGGTACACTTAGCCCCGTATTTATAAGCATACCTTAAGGAGACCTTAGCTCAAGGCGACCTTAAAATTACTTCCTTGACTTAAATTTGTATTTTTAAAACGTCCTTGACTTATACGTCAAGGAAAACGTTAAGGACTCCTTAAGGCAGAGAATGAAATGTAATTTTCAATAATTAGTCAAATAAAAATACGATAATTGGTCGGCAAAACTCCTACATTGATGGATTTTTGCAGTATGGTTGATCTCTTGATTGATTGAATGATTGATTATAGGAAAAAGTTCCCACCGATATTGGAGGTCCACAACCTAGATAAAGGGAAGAAAGGGAGTTTTTTTTTTAGTTGTTAGCAGATATTTAAAAAAAAACTAAATAGATAGCTAACTGGTCCGAGGACCAAAAATACTATCATTAAATAACCTTTCCAAAGATATACAACACATTAGCATATTGTTGTAGAATTCGGCGCTAGACTAAAAAATAAATTTTAGACCTTTGTTGGTAGATACCCGTAGTTGTTATCCCATTGAGCTGATTTTGGTGGGTGGTATAGTGTTCATTTCAAGCAGTGATAAACTTTTGGCTTTCTGCTTCAATTTTGGGAGAGCTATGGACATGCCATTTTGCCAAATTCAAAAAGGGGAAATGAGGATCTTTGATTCGAGCAACCCAAATTTCCAAAAAAGCCGTACAAAACTTAATGTGAATACTAACATAAAATCACATGGCTGAAATTTGTTTTTCCAGAATTAATAAACTTTTTATGAAGCTATAAAAGAGACCAAGGCTAATTTCGGGCACGGCCGAAATTTGGATACCATTCGCTCTTCTCGTGTTAATAGTTTTTTTCTGGCGTACCTATGGCATTAATTAATTAAGGGATTCAATTTTTTCCTCGATATGTTTTGTGTTATCAATAGAAACACATTTAAGTTAGGTTTGGTTGAAATTTGTTCGAAAATATTAAACATTTTCGTAGGAGAGCCCAAATAGGGGAGTTTGTATAATTTGTATTATATATCATTGCTAAGGCAATTTTATGTAGTTTCTGTAACTTTCACCGTTTTTTTAATCGCTAAGAAAACAAAAATTATACCCCCTTTTCCCCATTTTTAAATGTTGCGGACTTCCAATCGGTGGGGACTTTTTTCCCATAGTCAGGAGGGCATTTCCAACCATTCTGCAAAAATGCAGCGATGTAATTGCCGTTCGAAAACGATATTTTCATTTATTTTTCTTCGGTTAAATTTCTTTATTGGAATTATTGTTAGAATTTTAAAATCATAGTATGTAGTGATTTGTATGTATATACCATTGAAAGCAAAAAAACAGACGGCTTGACTTTCAAAGAAAAGCAAAATGCTTGGAGCCGCGTTGAAGAGGATTTCAATGCAAATCCAGTCAACAACAAAGTAAGTACATAATTACATAACTCGAACTTTATTCATTCCGTCAATTTTAATGTTTTTTTTCTTTCAGAAAACAGTTATGCAGCTAAAAAAAATATGGGACAACCTGAAGTCCGAAAGGAAGAAAGAATTGGCGCAGCACAAGAGGAAAATTATGGGGACTGGTGGCGGCTCCATAATGTCAGCCCCTTTGGAAGATCCTACGGATGGGATCTTCCACACATTAGCCACCGAGCTTGCCAATGCAATTGATAATGGCAACACTGCAATTGGATAAATTGCTTTGTTATAAGGTCCATATAGATAGCATATGCGATAAAATACCAGACTGCATACGTTCGCTCTATTCCCTCATAAACCGAAATTCCAAAATGAATAGATACAACAAATTACTTGTATACAAAATGGTATTTCAGTCAACAATTTCTTACGGAGTTGGTGTCTGGGGAAAATGCGCACCTTCACATAAAGATCGATTGCAGGTCTTACAAAATAAGTGCCTCAAGATTATTCTCAACAAGCCGTGGTACTTTTCTACAAATCGATTACATCGAATTGCAGGAGTTTCTTATATTAATGACCTGATTAATAAAATGCTCTCCAGCTTCCAAAGCAAACTAGCAAGCCACCCTCTTCTATTATTGTAATTAAGTACATGTAGGTTAAGTTATTTTTAAGTATAGCTTAAGACCTAGATACACGGTTTTTTGGAAATTTTCCTTGCAAGAACTTAATGTAAGTATCCCTATTATCTGCTTATAGTGTAGTTCCGAGGTGATTTCAGATTGCAAAGTGTGGTGGAGAAAATTTTTTTTTTGTTTCTTATGTTTTTTGGGGTGCTGAGCTCGAATCCGGAGCTTCCCACCAAAATTTCGATGCGGAACAGGATCAAAACCGCGAAAAAAACCAAAATTTTCGGAGTTTTCCCGTTTTTTTGTTTATAACTCCGAAAGTGTACATTTTTCCAAAAACCTGTCCATGAAAATATTAGAGAAAACATAACTGCGGGTCCAACACGCCATTAATCATTAAAATGTGTTAAGCGGTTTTGCTACAATTGATAGTCATTTTTTTGGCGTTTTTTGCAATTTTGACCCTGTTTTGCAACGAAATTTTGGTGGGAACTTACAGATTCAGGTTCTGCACTCCAAAATGCACAATGTACAAAATAAATGCAACTTTTACGACCAAAAATGAAAAACCGTTCAATCTCAAAATTTTTTTCATAAAATGGAACTATGTTAAAAATGGCAAATTTAAATTATCCACTGTAATAATACCGCTCAACAGATTTTTAATATTTATGTCTCTTTGGACGCGCAATTATGTGCTCTCTAAAATATTCATGGAGAGTTTTTCGCAGAAATAAATAGTTGCAGAATTAGGGGGCGAATGACGGAAAAACAGCAAAAAATTTAGGGTTTTTCACGATTTTGACCCTGTTTCGCAACGAAATTTTGGTGGGAAGCTCCGGATTCGTGCTCAGCACCCCAAAAAACATAAGAAACAAAAAAAAAATTGTCTCCACCACATTTTGCAATCTGATGTACTAGGTTTATCACGTAGTAACTACACTATTAATGCAAACATTAAAACATAGATGAAAAGACTAATGTATCTAGTCTGTAGCTCTAAGGAATTTTTTGTGAAAACATCAATTGAATTAATAAAATGTTTATCTATCTACCTATCTAAATTGTCGCCCGACGAGGTCATCACTTTCGATTATCCCCATTGGCGATGGCGATTATCCCCTTAGAGAATGTACCCTCCGGTTAGGGCGTTATTACTAACAACACGTATGTTTGACGTGTTCATATTTTCCTACAATTTTTTCCCAGTTTACATATTTTACCGAGCTTATCATTTTTCAGTGCCACAGACAAAAATTATTAGACCAAAATATGCCCTTAATTTTAGAATACAAGTGCGCGTTTCAGAGACAACTATTCGGATATTTTTATTACTGCCGTTGAAGCTCCACGTCAAATAGGCGTAGTAGCATCCAGAATTGCTAAGCTTACCGCCATAGACCACAAACATGATGCTGCCACTCACTTGAACATACAACAACTAACTGAGGAAAGAACTGCTGCAGTGAGTAACCAGACTCGTGGTACTGCGGATACACATTATAATGTGAGCGAACACGTCAATTTTACGTATTGTTAGTAATTTAAGGTTAAGAAGCTTCCCTTGCATTGTGAAAGGCCCTTACTAAATACTTACTTGGCTATATTTCCGGTTTGGATACAGTTATTCGAATGAAAATTCGTAGACATATTCATTATGTAATTTTCTAAAAACCCGTAGCATACACGAGCAAATTGAAATTTTACAAATTTACTGTTATTTACTTTTCCTTAGCAAAAGTCAACAGTCTTAATATTTAAGGTATATAAGGCCATACTGACCAATCTTTGTGCAAAGTTTCATAACGGTCCCTATAACGGTTTAGAAAAACATAGGTCGAAAAGGAAATTTAACTTTAAACGCCAGTAACTTTTTTACCGTTACTCGAAACTGGAAAATTTTAATTGATATGAGATGTACTCGTTTAGATCTTTGATTTAAATACCAATCTCCGATAAAAACTAAAAAAGTCGACTTTTTTCAAACGTTCGGGACACCCTGTTATCTTCTTCCTACCAACTTCTAAGGTATTTGTGCCAAAGATCGTAACAATTCTACACATTCCTACCAAATTTCATGACAATCGGTTGAGCCGTTCGCGAGTTATTTAGTGAACAGACGGACACGGACAGACGGACGGACAAAATCGATTTCATAAGTTTCTTGAAAAAAAAAATTTCTAAAAAACCCTAAAAACTAAGTGTACCTCCCATACAAAGAACAACTTTACGTGTTTTTTTTTGTCCTCAGATCCATTTTTCTGTATCTCTTGCTGTTTTTTGAAATAATCGCAAAAAACGCAAATGACCCCCATACCCCCTTTGTTAAGGTTTCGAACCTTTAATCGCGGGGGACTGTTTTCCCAAAATAATTTTTGCGTTCGATAGCCATATTTTGGTTTAATTTGTTTCGGCTAATAAAAAAATTTTCATTGTCACTACAATGGATAGTTTACGCTTCCCTTTCGAAAATACGTTTCTTAAAATCATCAAAAGGAATAAATTTGGCTCATTCTACAAATCCAGTTCTACACAAGAACTCGTATCTATGTATATGTATGTATGTACATAAATACGATTCATACCTTTTGCGATGCCATAAATTTTTCCGTCTCGTCGACATGATGACACCGGGAATATGCGTCGTCGTGAAGTCGAGCTTAAGGCCGTTCGCACGATCTAATTTTTTTTTTTATTTTTGATATTCAAACGAATTTAAAGACTAATCGTGCGGGTGAACAGAAGTTGGACGACTTGTTTCCAACTTGCGATAAGTGCGAGGGAAAGAATCAAACAAATTGTCGTTGACGCCGTGTGGACGCGGCATTACACAGCTTAATGTACGCGCTGGGTTAAGGGCATTATGAGTGTGAAAATTTGGAAAAAAAGTTTTTTTATACTTGGTTGCCACAGTGAGGTGAACCATACATACATTTTGGGTTGTTTTTTGTTGTTTTCTAAAATGCTTGTCTTTTGATTGTTTGCGCGCAGGCTTGGGATTTATGAATGATCACTGAAGTTATGAATGAAGGCTACGTGTACTCATTCACTCCTAGTGGGAGGGAAATCCGGTTTCGGACAAGTACCTAATAGACTTTTCACATATGGCCGCAAAATCTAGGTAGATTATGTAATCCTGTATGCTGTTCACACTATGGTCGTAATCTTGTTCCACGACTTGACAGTACAGTACAATCCGTCTAAATTGCAAATTCCGACAATTTCTTGTACGAAATTGCTATTTATATTGATTTGTTAAAACAAGAAGCAGAATCTATCTTATAGGAATTAATAGTTTATGTTCGTCAATAAGTAAAAACATCAAACTTTTAAGTACAAAACCATGAGCGAATCGGAAAATGGATTAGATGATCTCTACTGTAGTATTATCAAATGCGAAGCTCACCACACTTCACCATGATTTTGTAAGGGTTTTCTCCGGGATTTTTGTTATAATTTCCGTACAAGATCTATGAAAATGTATGGCAAATCTAGAAGACTTTCGCCTAGATTTTGTAAAATCTCAACATTACGAAAAGTCTTCTATAGTCTGTAAAAAGCTTAATGCTTGAAACAGATTAGACGCGTTGAATGCTGGCGAGGACAGAGATTTCTAGGTAAAAAAATACGAAGCTATATAAACATATGTGTATGTATTGCATCTAGAAAATAAGTACCTTCAAAATGGTTGGCCGAACCCTTCGGTCAGGTTGCGGTTCGGCCGACCTGTGTTTTTAGCATCACAGAGCGGTCCTTTATCGAATAGAATAGGTTCGAGCCGACAGTTCTGATACCCCATCGACCCGTCAAAATTGGTACTTTCAAGCTGGTTGGCCGAACCTTTGGGTCAGGTTGCCGTTCGGCTGACCAGTGTTTTTAGCACCAGGGAGTGACCCTCTATCGAATAGAATAGGTTTGATCCGACAGTTCTGATACCCCATCGACCCGTCAAAATTGGTACTTTCGAACTGGTTGGCCGAACCCTTCGGTCAGGTTGCCGTTCGGCTGACCAGTGTTTTTAGCACCAGGGAGTGACCCTCTATCGAATAGAATAGGTTTGATCCGACAGTTCTGAAACCCCGAACGCACTTAATTAATTAGCACCTTTAAACTGGTTGGCCGAGCCCTTCGGTCAGGTTGCGGGTCGGCTGACCAGTGTTTTTAGCATCAGGGGGCGGTCCTTTATCGAATAGAATAGGTTCGAGCCGACAGTTCTGATACCCCATCGACCCGTCAAAATTGGTACTTTCAAGCTGGTTGGCCGAACCTTTGGGTCAGGTTGCCGTTCGGCTGACCAGTGTTTTTAGCACCAGGGAGTCACCCTCTATCGAATAGAATAGGTTTGATCCGACAGTTCTGATACCCCATCGACCCGTCAAAATTGGTACTTTCGAACTGGTTGGCCGAACCCTTCGGTCAGGTTGCCGTTCGGCTGACCAGTGTTTTTAGCACCAGGGAGTCACCCTCTATCGAATAGAATAGGTTTGATCCGACAGTTCTGATACCCCATCGACCCGTCAAAATTGGTACTTTCGAACTGGTTGGCCGAACCCTTCGGTCAGGTTGCGGTTCGGCTGACCAGTGTTTTTAGTATCAGGGAGTCACCCTCTATCGAATAGAATAGGTTTGATTCGACAGTTCTGAAACCCCATCGACCCGTCAAAATTGTTACTTTCAAACTGGTTGGCCGAAGCCTTCGGTCAGGTTGCGGTTCGGCTGACCAGTGTTTTTATCATCAGGGACTGACCCTCTATCGAATAAAATAGGTTTGATCCGACAGTTCTGAAACCCCATCGACCCGTCAAAATTGGTAATTTCGAACTGGTTGGCCGAACCCTTCGGTCAGGTTGCGGTTCGGCTGACCAATGTTTTTAGCATCAGGGAGTGACCCTCTATCGAATAGAATAGGTTTGATCCGACAGTTCTGAAACCCCATCGACCCGTCAAAATTGGTAATTTCGAACTGGTTGGCCGAACCCTTCGGTCAGGTTGCCGCTCGGCTGACCAGTATTTTTTACATCAGGGGGCGGTCCTTTATCGAATAGAATAGGTTTTATCCGACAGTTCCGAAAACCCCATCGCACCTAAAAAATTTGCACCTTTGAACTGGTAGGCCGAACCCTTCGGTCAGGTTGCGGCTCGGCTGACCAATGTTTTTAGACTCACGGAGAGGTCCTCTATCGAATAAAATAGGTTCGATCCGACAGTTACCCATACCCCCGAACACCTCTAATTTTTGCGTCTAATTACGTCTAATTACGCTATACTGGTCAAGTTTTGCTTCGGCTGACCAACCGTTTCGATATCACCGTAACTAAACGCAACTTTTAAGATGGTTAATTTCCGACAGTTCGAAAACCCCGGTTTTTTACCATCACGGCTCGGACTATTTCTTTTGAATTAAGTTTTGGGTGTAGCTTCGACTCGAATATTATCTAGTCTCTGCATGCATAAGCTGGTGAAATACAAACGCCAGACACTCATTAGGATTAAGGACGTATATCAATAGTTATACATTTACTTTTTCTAATTTGGCAGATCTCTTTCAAAGTAGTGTTTTATTTGAGTCAGCTTCAATTTAAATAAATAAATAGCTGCCCTTCGCATCTAATCCCTAAGATTTAAACTGCTTAGATCAACAGCTCGCTCTGCAGAGGTTTTTATCCCCATAATTGGGCACTTGTTTAACATCTGAATGAGAACATATTCCGCCACTTGGATCATGAATTGGAAACTATCATAAACTACGACCCTGCGCTTCGAAGGCGAGTACACTATTCACTGCACCAGCCACTGTTAAAATCCAATTTGCGTATATTTAGTACAATCGTACCTTTCTGGTTGTTTTAAATGCAAGTTTATTGTTTGGTTTTGGTAATACCCGAATTACCCGTGTTTCAAACTGCACGATAAAGAGCTTCCAAACATTTTATGTGGACATAGTAAGTAATTCTTTGGCCTAAAACAATTTTTACTTTTTCGTAGTATGATCAAACTGTTTTCAACGGGTCTTTTGGAAAGTATATCTTTTGGAGTGAGTATAGCTGATAAAAATATGTCGTTACACCGCGTTGAACATATGCGAATGCCAGGTGTCAAGCTGAACTGTAGATTTTGGAGAGGGATGGCCTTACACAAAATTCAATGTAAGCTGGCATTTAACACAAGCCCCAATGTATGTTATGAAGTTTTCATTTTGAAGAGAAAATAGAGAATTCAAATGAAGCAATTAAATGTAAGGGCTTAATTGAACACCAGTGCTCATTTGAACCTTTGCATCGGAGGTAGACGATCAATCGGCTTTTACCCATTTCAATACAATTCAAAGAAAGAATACGCCAATGTAAACATTTTACAGACAATCCATCCCATCTAGAGTTATCCTGCAATCCCGCAGACAAACCCGCCTTACACGAATCGGGAAGCAACCCTGTCTATTCCTATTTATGTCTCATAATGATATACATTCGTTTTATGGCAGTTATTACCACAAATTTAACTTCCTAATTGTTGCAAGTATGGACTTAGCACAAATTAGCACCATAACTGGACTTAGCACTTTTGTGCAATTTTTTTTGGATCAACCTAGGACATAGCGCTTCTTGTAAATGTTAATTTCCTTGAATTTAGGTGAGTAAATTTTGTTTCAAGATTAACTACTCGATGGAGAACTTGACAAGGAATAAAACGATGCAAAAATCTCAAAATCGAAAAAAATGGACTTAGCACTTTTGTGCTTTAAGGTATCGATATATCCTTGCTAGGTATGGTAATCGGTTGTAAACTATATTTCATGCCCCGAAGTGTCCTCCTCTTATTTTTATTGTTATTTTACTATTTTGTACAGTAAGTGATTAAACCTACTCGATTCATACGCTTTAAATTTTTATACGTGTACTAAATGAAATCGAACCGGCTTAAGGATATGATAGAAAAATGATGATATGACGTAGTGTAATGGAGCCATAATTATCCAGAGAAGTTTTAACTGTATTAGAGGTGGGTACATCAACTGTTAAATACATAAACAACACTGCTTAACACTATTGAGCAACTCTGTCGAAAATTTGTAGTAGGGTAGGCTACAATGGAACACTTGATAACGTCACTTCCAGTATAGGAAAAACTCTTAGGATTATCCTGACGATAAACTGCTTCGTTTTATACAGAAGATAGGACACATAACGGAATTTTGTTTGTTTGTTTAATCCATCTTACGATGAAGAAAGTTTACAGACCGAGAAAATTTTGAAAGTCTCAAAGGAAGTGGCGGTAAATTCCATTTTGTATGTATGGAATATTTAGTTGTCATTGGGTCAAATACAGTGTAACTTAGATAAATGTGACTACGTTTTTGCGAACATTTATCCTGGATGTTGGTCAGCTACTACTTGGGAAATCCGTTGATACGAGTATATCCGCAATTTTTTAGCGGAGCGACACGGTCGAGGTGTTGCCGAACTCACGACAAAATTACCTAAAAGGTCATCGGACCCTCTTCCCGATTCCCCTCTTACGTCGATCCCAATAAATTCAAAATCGCTCATAAAGTTAAATAAGTGTAAAGTTGTGAGCCAAGCGAACAACGCGAGCGCAGCGAGCACTAGATAAGAGAGCGAGCGAAGCGAGCTCTCTCAGGTAGTTGCTTATATAAGTAATTGTAAAAAAACGTGATTGATTTTTTTTTTTAATATTTTAACACCTATTTAGATTCAACGGACACACGCACAATTTATTATGAATTACGTTTTGATTGATTACCTAACGCTTCTGTGTATTATACTACGCAACAATAATAAATGTTAGGAATATATTTAAAAGAGATCAACATCTTAAGAATACTTACAATTATCGTCATGATCTTGTTCTCCGTCACACGACGGAAATATATCCTCAAAGGCACAAGTTCGTTTACTGTACGTGGTATTGATTGGTATAACTTCAAATTCCTTTGCTCCAATTTCAACAATACGTCCTTGAATATATCCTTCGTTTGAGTCCCGTGCCCAAACAAGTTGGTTCTCCATGGTCATCTGAAAATTAGTGTTAAATTAAAAGTAAATGAAGGTAAACGAGAATCTATGAACAATAATATAATAAATAATGCATACATTGTACATGTATGACAAAACACGTACGTATCCCAGCAAACAATTTTATCGTTTTGTTCGAAAAATCACAAAAATGATACGAAAAGGATATCATTCAAATTAAAAAATTTTCGTAAACTTGTCTCCCCGACGAAAAATCGCTTTATCGTCATCAATATGTGAATGTGACTCCTCTTAACGAAATATCTTCTTATTATTGCAAGGATGATAAAATAGTGATTACTCACAACGAGCATATTATGAAATTGTCAAAAAATAAAATGACTAATTTACACCCATAATTTGTAATCTTAGATAGCTCAGGTGTATGACATAGGACTACCAAACGATAGGTGCCCGGTTCGATTTCCAGTAGAAGCAAAGAGTAAAACCATAAAGTTCAAAATAAAGCCTAGTACTGACCTCGAGAGTGATTTTTTCGCTGCTGCGATTTTTTCAATGAAAATGTATTCTTCTCTCGATTACCGTAACTCCTAGTGGAAGCATGGTGCGTTGATGACTACCGTGTGTAGTCCATCAACGTTACAAAGACAATCGAATTCGGAGTGTGAAACGGTTGTCTAGTCTCATTGTTAGTTTATTATTCTACGATAAGAATATTTCTTATAATCTTCTTCTGAATAATAAACTTGCGACGAGTCGTGCCGAGTTTGGAAACTCGTTTCTCTATGAGTGTCTATTTCACAGAGTGGCGACCGAACGATCACGGCCACAGAGCACGACTTACAGTCGTGAAATATGTGGGGAATGCTGGGGAATTCCATAAGCTACAATCCGAAAACAGTTCCATATGTATTTTTTTCCGATTCCCGGGTTATTTCATCGTGAAATGTCAAATGACCGGGGAATCGAAAAATAATACATAAAATGCCCGAGGTGAATTATGGAACCGGTCTCGGATTGTAGCTTATGGAATTCCCCACCGTTTGTGACATATTCCATGACAGTAAGTATCCATTTTTATTGATAAAATCCCTGGGCGAAAAATTTCACTCTCAATCTTAATTCAGCCCTTAAGGTAAAAAAAAGTTAAGAAGAAAATAGAAGAAAAAATAAAAACAAACAAACAATTCGTATCGCGGACGATAGAAATTGTTTGCTGTGATGTGGTATGTAATATATTATCCCAGCAAACAATTTCTCTTGTCCGCGATACGAATTAAATTCGCCTGCTCGAAAACATTTCTCGAATTTCATATCGAATTCGGATTAAAGGCGTCACTCCCTTCGGGAAGGAATAGTGACCGATATTAATTCGCCAGGAAGATAATTTGGCAATACTCGACTAAATGCATAGAAAAAGTGAAAATTTTTTTTTTGTTTTTTTATTTTTTTCTTCTATTTTATCGTTAACTTTTTTACCTCATTTTAAATTTTACCGTTTTACACTTTTCGATATTTCGTTAATAGGAGTCACATTCCTGTCATATTGATGACGATAAAGCGATTTTTCGTCGGGTTGGCAAGTTTCCGATAAATTTTTCATTTGAATTATATCGTTTTCATATCGATAAAATTGTTTGCTGGGATAATGTTAAACCTGAAAGCAAACTTCGTTCTTTTTCGAATGCTTCTCGTAGCTATAAGTTTTGGTTTCGGATTAGCTTTTATATGCATTTAAACTATTTAATATTTTTAAAAATACACCCTATATACACTAGCTAGCCAAGCTTCGGTGAAAACAAGACATCTTCTTTATGGCACAACAGCCGTTGACCCGCAGTTGGTCCTTGACCGCCAGTATGATTGACCTTCAATTGTAGCGGTCACGGGACCTTGTCCTTCAGGTCCGGAAGGCCAACATCTGGTGGACGTCCGCGTCCTCACCTACTGATTACTCTCACCGAGCTCTCGATCATCCACACATTCTATAACTTCGTCCACTCGTTGCGCCTTCATACATACATACTGATACAACTCAGGGATGTACCGGATACGCCGTTCATGATTCATCTCGTTCGCGAACGGCTCCGAAGATTTTTCGGTGAATCTGTCGCTTGAATGTGTCCAGCAGATCTTCAGTGTTTTGTGTTAGGGCCAATGCTTCGCAGCCGTAGCATACAGTACAATTCGTTCGATACTGATACTTTTGTATGACAAATATTTGGTATCTATTCGTCAATGTTATATTCCCAGCACTTCTAGAGTAATAGGTTCACGGTAAAAAGCTGATCGGTCATTGAACGACCAGCCCGCCTTGAAATTCGCCAATGAATAGTTCCGCATACGGGTTAATTCTATTTTTAGAATTTTACATATAGAGTCGGTTACTCGTACATATTTATCCATAATATAAGCTTAAAGCATACTTGTAGCATGGTCGTTTACATTGGCTGTAGAATACTTTAAGCTTATCTATTGGATAAAATCTAAGAGTAACCGGCCTATAATTTTACAAGACGTGGAAACTAATGAGATACCCCTGTAGTTCTGACATTTCGATGATGAAGAAAAGGCATCAACCGAAGTTAATAGAAGCCTAAGTATAATCTTGAATATTACAATGTACATAATACTCTTCCAGGAGTCAATACAACTTCTTTGCAGGTCCTACTGGTACTGAATTTACGGGATGCTGGCAGAAAAACGAAACTCGGCATGTACAAAACAGTCACGCTACGATGTTGAATGCGATTCTATAGGACTTTCCGCGAACATTTACAAAATAGGAAACAGAAATATAATTCGAAGTGGATAACAATTATATTCAATCATAATCAGGAGTAGATGTGAATGTTTTTTTCTCGAGTGGAAAATAGCAAGAACAAAATCCGGAACAAGCACAATATGCAAGTAAATCGTCTCGTCGTCGATTCGTCTGCTGTTTGGGTCACGGAGACTAAAGTATCCCCGTGGGCGGAGATCCTTAGTGAACAAAATGATTATGTACTTGGCTGCATTCAGCGAACGAAATTCCCTAAAAAGAACACTGGAAAGATTTCCAAGGATTACCCTCCCTCTCCCACCGATTCCTTTCTCTTTTTCTTTTCTGTTACATTTTTTTGTTTGTGCACTTTTCAGCCAACTATAGGAAAAAGGAATACCTAATGAGTTCAGTGGTCCTATCATATTAAATCTATATATACGAGTATAAAAATGGAGCGAAAAAAATGTATAGTAATTCATCAATTGAGAAAGGCTGGGCTGATTTGGTTCAAATTTTTTTTTCAGTTGTTTGCAATTACCAGGAGAAGGTTCTTACGACAGGAAATTTTGGGATAACCCTCCAGGAAAAGTCGGAAAATTGGAAAAATCGAAAATTAATTTTTTTGCTTGCAATTTTGTGAGCAATTGTTCCACAATAGCTTTTCGAATGAAAAAATATAAAATTCTTAGTATGGAAAACTCGGGAAATTCAGGAAAAAAGTCGAACAAATTTTTTCGACGAAATTTTGCATACTATCGAATGATTTGATGGTTTTAGACGATGCAAAGGAAAATTCGTTGTGAAGCTTTTGATAATTTCGAATAATTGTGATAAAAGACGTTTTGCGTTAAATTTTGGCTGAAGAAGCTAACGAGATAAATAATTGAATGGATGGCTGGAAAAAAGTTGTATGTTGCATTTCATAAATTTTTGGAAAACGTCATAAGAATATAAGTTGTTCCGACACACTTTGAAAGAACATGAAGTAACACATACAACATTCTTCCACTTCTCAACTATGCTTTCACATCTTCCATAGTCATTGACCTTTATTGGTTGATTATTTATTATATATCTAGAAGGAATGATACACAAAATGGTCTGAAAAAATGCAACATACAACGTTTTTTGCAACATACAACGTTTTTCCAGCCACCCCTTCAATTGCTGTGCTGTAAATAACTATCACTTATCCCACGAATTCCAATTATTCCAACTGATTTTCCATTTCAATTCAACCGGATTCAGTTCCCTGTTCGATTGGCTTTTGCGATGACAATCAATAAATCGCAAGGCCAATCGTTGGAAATCTGTGGGATTAATCTCGAATTTCCCTGATTTTCGCACGGTCAGCTGTATGCTGCCTGTTCGCGTGTTGGGAAACCGTCTTCGTTGTTTATTTTTGCGCCAGAAAACAAAACGAAAAACATTGTTTATAATATCGCTCTCTACTGATATTGATTCCATTCAAATAAATCACACTGAAAATTGAACTATCTGTGTTTTATTATCACTGTAGAGTTTATTTGAAAGCGTTGAATTTCGGCGAGCGCTAGATGAGGGAGCGAGCGAAGCGAGCTCTCCTAGTTAGTAAAATATATTTCTCAACGATCTCGGTAAATTCTCCTCATAAAACTAATTTCAACAATAAGTGCAAGCTACGAATTTCGATGTCGTGCATTCGTTTTGCACTTAAGAATACGATTGTGTTTTTTTTTCTCACGAAAATTGATATGATTTTTTTCTGAAGGTGCTGTGCACGAGTGTAAAAATGCGGACCACTGTAAATTTAACAACCAATCAATTGAAGATGGAAACGCGCAAATACTAATGGCTTTCGGCTACATAATACATGATACATACTATGAGTGGCAAATTTATTGACACAAAGTCACCCCTAAAAAAACTAAATTCAAACAAGTGACAAGGAAATGGAAGGAAAGGTAGTAAATAGTTATTTGCATATGCATATTTGAAATGAAAATGGAAATTATTGTCAAAGTTTAAGCAGTTACTTTTGTTTTTAATTCTTCAGGTTTCAGTATGCGCCGCTAAATTTTCAAATGACCATTGAGGATGGTAATTCATTGACTTAATTGAAAAGTGGGGCCTATTCCGCCCAGGTTTTGACATTGAATCAATTGCATTCTAATAAAAATTACGTTCTGATTTTTTCAACTTTGCTTGGCTATTAAACTTAATTATTTGTGCCCGTTAATTCATTGTGGCATTTCATATACAAACATCTTGGACAATTTGTAGAATTTTTCTCGTGGGGCTAATTAAAATTAAAACGGAGTTTTATTGCATTGCATTTTTTACTAATTCAACAAAACTGAAATATCTTTGGCAGAAAATAGTCTCTTTTTAATCCTTATGCGACGCAACTCTCGAAACTGAAATAAGCCGAAAAAAACGAAGTTGAAAAACAGACAATTTCAGTAAATTTTATTCCTATGCATTTCGGCTTCCAATAATGGTGAAGCCATCATCAGCATAATACTTCACCATAGTTGGAAGCCGAAATGCACATGAATACAATTGACTGAAATAAGTGGAGATAGTTTGTTTTTAAACCAAGACCCCAAAACTTTTCCACAAAAAATTTAAGTGATTAAAAACTAAATACCCCCTTTCTATGCAATATCTTTCTTTTCCAATCGAATTACTGAACCATCCTCATGGAAAAGTCAAAATTTGACACTGGATATCTGCACGGAGAGAAAAATGTGCAATGAATTCAACAACATCATACAATAAAATTCACAACATACAATTTCACTAAATTTGTAGTGAATGTTATTAAAATGTAGTGAAATTGATTACAATTCAGTTGTTTTTACTGGTGCTGACCTATTGTAAAAATGATTGCAGTGTAATGACATAAATCATTGCATGATATTCATTACCAACTTGTAAGGTATTTGTGCCAAAGACTGTAACCATTCTACACATTCCTACCAAATTTCATGACAATCGGTTGAGCCGTTCGCGAGTTATTTAGTGAACAGACGGACAGACGGACGGACGGACAAAATCGATTCCATAAGGGTTTTTTGAAAAAATATTTTCTAAAAACCCCTAAAAAAGGTAAAAATAAAAAAAGGAAAAAATAAAAAAAAACACTTTTTGTATTTTTTTTCTATTATTGCCAAATTATCTTCCTGGCAAATTTTATTACAAACCAATTGTTAATTTTATTACAGCGCAATGACATTTTTCATAACAGATGTAATAACTTTTACATCAGTTGCAGTGTGGATATAATCTCGCTTAAAGGGATTGCTGATTCAATTGTTTCAGGCTAACATTAATAAAATGACATGATCAACATTGACTCTGGGAGGTATATACTTCAAGGCTTACTGATTTATTTCTATCGAAAGGTTTTAATCTGCAGGGGTGAATTTCTCGCCTTATTATGTTTTCTAGAGGAAATTATTCCCGATAATTTCTGATTCGGTGCAACATCACTTGTATTATAAAAGAATCTTACATGTGGATCTGTATGATATGCAATCACATAGTGTATCTTAACAATCCTTGCCTTTGGATACGCAGTTAAATGTTTCGCATTATTTCTACCATTAAAAATGATGGTACATATTTGGAGAATGCGTTTCTCTCCAAGCTCAACCATATCCTTTTTTGTTGTGTTGGTTAGCCTTCTTTGTAAGAATCTTTTAATAATCCTGTTGTTGAATTCTACCAATATCTTCCATGCCTAATTTTAACATTGTTCTTCGTGCAACGGAAACATTTTTTTATTTATCTTTTTTATCTTTCCACTCCTAAAACAAAAATTTTAAAAAAATTGCAATTAGTTTAAATATCTGTTTTCTCTGTTAGAGCTGTCCTTTTTTCAATTATGCCGCCTCTCCAGGACTTACACTATCGAATTAAAAGGTGACAAAAAGAAAATATTCAATTGTGTCGATAAACTTACCACTCATAGTAACTAATGTAATTAATTACTAATTAAGTTATACTGGGACGCTGGGAGCAATTTAGATATGTATTGAAAATGTTTGAAGAGTGGAATCTACTAAATGATTATTATAAGAAACTAGTCAGCCTAACACACACTTTAACACACTTTTTGCACTATTAAGATCCTCCAATCTCAAAAATTTGTGTTTTTGTCTGAATCTGTCGGAAAACGGATAAGTGCAATTTGTCTTGCTGCCGGAGATTGCACTTATCCCTTCTCGACTGTATCTAAATATTTCCTATGTATATATACGACAATACTATTCCAAAGCATGTCTAGGTCTTCCAATGTCATACGATTGTACATACTTTCTGCACGTTGTTTGAATTATTGAGACTACACACTATACCGTAGCTATATATGTATATAGATATGTATGTACCGATGTATATAATTTGCTATACGATACTTGTGTGAAATTCGTATTCCCTATTCCTATTCAATGCAGTCGATAGCATAAAAGCTATAGGCAGTGTATACTTTCTGAACCACATAAGGGATTATTCTTCTTGAGTCAAGAAAAGATGTACCCAGCCAGCATTTAACACATTTGTAATCATTATTTCATGCAACACGCGTAAGCAAATATCGCTTATTCATTCATCACGTTTTCATACAAGCAGTATATGACGATGTCCCCCTATTTCATGTATATACGCATTTGCGCCTTATTACGGATAATCATTATAAAATCGTTATTCGTAAACATTATGTAATAGTTAAGTATCATATATATTCAATGCATCAATGAATAATAATTAAAAAGAAATACGGGCGACGGAGAGTCTTGAACTCATAACCCTATGCACCGAAGGTGCGCGCCCTAACCACTGCTCCAGCCAGACTATATGAATGATCGTGATTTGTTCGTGATTCTAATCACCCCAGCAACAAAAATCACACTTGAGGAGAAAACCATTATATTTCCTATATGCATGATCCGTCGACATTCCTTCAGCTGACCATCATGTATCTAACTTTCAATGCGTCCTATCGATACATAATGCCGATTCGTGATTCATGAAGTAAAGCTTATTTGTCGCTATGTTCACGGTACATGAGGCCGATGCTGGCTGGGTATCTAGGTGTATATAATATGGCGCATATCACTTTTATAATGCATTTTGGAAACATGTCATTCTTTCAAAAATTACTTTGAAAAAAATATCATTGACTTTATACAATGCTGGGAACCACATTTGCACTTTCCAGTAGTGGAACATAGTATGTATCATGAATTTGCCCTTATCGTATATTGATTTATCAACAAAAACTTTTGTAAGTACATAAGAACGTATGTACATGTGCTGAATCCATATGTGACGGTGTTTCCCATTCCTATAGTCATAGTGTAAATACATACACATACGGATGAATGTGCATGAGCTGAAATTTGATCACAATCAGTCTATGTAATTTACAATTACATCCAATTCACCTTCTGGCAATTTAGTATGCCATCAGTCATCTCATCAGTATCACAATAAAATGATTTGCAAGGTTCTATTTATGAGCATACACATCGCCAATTTGCCATGGAAAATAGTAGAGATCCAGAAAGGTATGCATAACTATTACCCTAATAGGTGATTCACACTATGTATATGGGAATTATTTACTAAGAGTCGATTCAAATTACAAACAAATCTTGGAATTGAACTATGTAAAATAATAATAATAATCCAGTGAAAAACGCTAATTACAGGGGATGATTAATTTTTAATTTAGTGACATACTACTCAATCTTATCTAGACTTTTAATTGGATTTATATTAATTAAGTCCAGGATTTGTTTGTAGTCTGTATCAGCTATTATATTGAATTGTACGTTACTAAATTCAAAATGCTCATATGTACACATACATACATACATAATGTATGTATATGTGTGGTACGTACAATGTACAACCGTCCATGAAATCCAGCATTTCATAAATACATACTGTCAAAAGTATATAAATCCAGCCAAACCCGCCTACTAGATTGTCATTAAATACAAAATGTTACGCAGAATTTATATGTAAATAATTACATTATGCAAATTGCAGTACAATATGGAAAAACAGTAAATGAAATATGTATAGGATTTAGTAAATCCTACGCATAATCTTAATCCTATGCGTATGATTCTATTTAATGAACGTTTTGAACCCAACTTTTACTATTGTACGCATGGCTACCTCTTCATTGCGTTTGTGTAATTGAACGATGTGCAACTTAATTAAACACTATACCGAAATAAAACTTTCATTTTTCTATCGCACTTCATTCACGGTCTTTGCACGGAAAGTTGTTAAAAAGTGTTTTATTTGCTAAGTCGGCATTTAAAAAAAACATACATATATCAATAGTTTAGTACATATAGGAAACTGAGTAACAAAGTGTAGTCCTTCGTTTTGCATGAACTCAAATCCTGTCAAAACACTCATATAAATGATGTGTGTAAGTATATAATGGATATGTATGTGCGCATGCAAATTCAGTAATATTGTAGGTGTAGCAATGACTGAGTGTACATTCTTGTATTGTATGTAAAAATAACTATGGTAGAATATCATTGATACAATAAGATATATGTATGTAGTAATAGCCTAATCATTTTAGCATATCCAATACAAAAAATTAGAGTAAAGCTAATTTTTGTTGTTTTGGAATCAGCTGGAGACCAAAACACATTTTGCTAAGAAAAAATTTTATTGAAAAGGTCCCCAAAAGGACACTAATTAATTCTTGATCGGAGGTAGGCAAGCGGGGTGTCATATCAAAGGGGACATCGAGTACATTATATATCCGGTTTGTTCTCAGTTGTAGGGACCCACAACAGAGTAAATCCTATATTAATAAATAATTTTAGGTTCCCCTAATTTATCGTCTGGTATCCTTCCAAAGCCCAACCAAAGCGAATATACCCATGCTGCAATATTTCCTTAACTTTTTTGAATCTATAGTAAATACCATCTCTACCATCATTTTGCTAAGAACAATGTTGTTTGGAAGGGTCCCAAAAAGGACACAAATTGAGGTATTGTTAATTAAAATTACGAAAGGAACTCTAACATTTGTACTGCGTTGTGGGTCCTTGAAACATGGAACAAACGCCAAACATGTGTTGTTGTGATGTACTCGACGTCCCCTTTGATATGATACTCCGTATGTCCATCTCCGATCGAGGATTAATTAGTGATCTTTTTGAAACCTTTCTATCCACATTTTTCTTAGCAAAATGAATGGTAGAATTTTTAGTTTTTATAGATTCGGAAAAGTTGGGGAAGTAGTAAGTAGCAGTTTGATATATTTCCGAAGTTAAATGGCTTTAAAAATATACAGGCGATAAATTACGGGAAACTTAAAAATTGTCCATTAAAATGTCATTTACTTCGTTGGGGATCCTTGATACAGCAAACAAATACCGGACATGTAACTTACTCGACGTCCCCGTTGTTATGACACCGCATGCCCACCTCCCATCAAGGATTATTTAATATGATTTTTTGCCCTTTTTGGGACCTTGTTTTGTACTCCAGCAACATATAAGCCTATTCCCAACTAGCATTTTTAGTAGCGAAAACGTAGTCGCCACCCCAATGTTCTCTGTAAGAGTTCCTGCTACTGTCAATCGTTCCGTAATAGGGACCCTTTTGGTAACCGAAAACCCACTAATATGGGGAATGAAAAGTTTCGTGCCAAGAGTCATTTTGCCACCAACAAATTGAAACGTGTTACGTACCAAACTGGTGGCATAGTTTGCCCAACCAAGTATTTGCTACTTTATTGATCCCATTTTCGCACACATCTAAGTTGGGAATATGTGTATGTATAAGTTAACTAAATTTAAGCAAACATAATTGAATGGATTTAAGTGTACATTAGTATACACACATTTACTAAAGTTGTGTTTGTAGCACGTTCCGACAATAAAATGTGATCTGAAATGATTGAATGCAGTAATTACTTATTTCATCACTTGCAAAATCGTTTGGGCCATAAAAGTTCTTGCTAAGCGAATTTCACTGTGGAAGTGGATATTATACCTCGAAAAAAAGTAATACCCTCTCATTTTTCTAATGATATCTTGGAAAAATTGACAAAATATAGCCCAACTAAAGTCACCTGTTTCGTGCTTTTTATAAATTTATCACTTTACATGTTCACGAAACAAAATATTAACTTAAAAAATGAAATTCTAAATTATTTCATGTGAAATTATTGTTTCTTTTCTGAAATATGCAAACTATGATTTTGTCTAACCTTGGAAAATATGGCGACAAGCATTTGACAGCTCCAAATGGTTCTTTAGAGTTCCCAATAGGACTTTGTAGTATCGGTAGCAACTATATAGTTATAAATTTTCCTATAAAGTAGCAAATCCTTCAAAGCAACTAAGAAATTACACGGCTACGGTTTTGTCACTTAAAAATATTACTTCAGATTTTCTCACTATGTAGTAGCAAAGTGGGGTACCGAAGCCGTACCATACCCCTGCACTAGTCGATTATGTAGTAGCAACATTTCATTCACTACAAAGTTCCAACTATCACCTTCCTGGAACGTCCCAAAAGCTACTTTGCAAGATTTGTTACAATGAAGTTAACATTTTAGTGTTTAAAACGTAAGCGAAACTTAATAAAGTGGCGGAACCAAAAGCATTCGTATTTGCTACTTAAAATGCTGCTTGGGTTGATTCCAAAATAATAAAAAATACCCTTACTCTATTTTTTCTTTCTATTTGGAGCACTGAACTGGGATATTTTGATTGTACTATAAAACAACCTGTGAAACTATAAATATCATGATATTTAACAAATTCATATATGTAATTATTTATTAGATAAACACACCAATTCTATTGACATTCGCAATCATTGTTTCAACATTATCTATCGATAATTGATTTTTTCAATTTAAAAGCATTCGTCACTACATATAATAATTGGTTGTAAATAAATGCGGGGACACTACTCGCATTTATGTGCATAAAAATTCAATTAGCACCACTTGTTCCATTTCTCGATTAGAATCATTTCACTTTACTTTATATGTATGCACATACATACATACATACATACATATATGTACTTTTATGTTAACTGCAGAGAGTTGCTCACATTTGTAGTATATTTAATTCCCACAGAAAATAAATACACTTCATTTTGAATTATACTTTAGCAGGCGGCATATTGGGCCACAATCGATGTAAAGATATAGTTCTGTTCTCCCTGTGAATAAGTGGCTTAGCAAAATTTTTGCCAAAATGATCCAACGCCCAATAAATAAGTGGCAAAGTCGCATTTTGGCAAAATTCGACTAAACCACTTATTTACTGGGACAAAAGAAATGCTGGGCCAATTCGTAGGGATTACATACCCAGCTATATGATGATTCTTGGTTTCTTATACCTTATAAGATGGTATAGGGTATATTGTTTTTGTTACAACAATACACCGATATTATGTAACAAGAAAAGATTGTGATAAGACCTCAAAGGAGCCACCGGAGGTATGGCAAATTATATATGTATATAAATGATCAGAATCGCTCCCTGATTCGAATAAGCAATGTGCGTCTGTGTGTAAACGATAACTCCTGAAATAATAATCTTCTTCTCAGTACCGTATAGCCCCATGTGGGGCCATGGTGCGTTAACTCAGCCGTTTATAGGCAATTTCGAGTCAACGTTACATTGCATATCATTTCGGAGTGTATATAATGCTGCAAGCCCTATATATTTCCTATCCGCACATGTACGGACATTTCAGACCACGCCGAGATTCGATCTCCGGGACCTCTAGATTACTAGCAAGTGAGCTACAGAGCATGCAATAATAATACCGTTTGGAAATTTTGGTTAGATATTTGTTTTGATAAAAGCTAGGACGGTAATGAAAATCAGTCAAATTGAAGTTCCCCTACCTCCTAAACAAATTACCCCTCTTTGATGGTTTAGTTCGGCCATAATTTCCGTTAGAATATCGGTAGCGACCTGAAATTGATGCTTAATTATGACATATAATTTGAGTTGATGGAAAGTGGAGTAGGTGTTACTATCCATACCCCTACACAGAATTTTTTAGCCATATGTTTTTATACAGAATGTTGCGAAAAACTTAAAATGTCAAATAGTAGCTGTTGGATGTTCTTATAAAATATTAAAAGTGTGCCAGATCCGACTTAACTATCGCTTCATTCTCTACAATAAACTTAAAATTATCTTCTTTTCCTGGATATTTTCTTGGTTGTAGACCCAAAGAAATGCAGCTAGTATTCCGAAGATAATTCGCTGTTTCTAATGTCAAAACAACTGTATTAATGAAAACGATGAAAATTATTTTATATTTACTAAAATCGTACATGGCCAGCAACTTGAAAGTACGGCATCGTGACAGTGACAATATGTTATGGATGGCTACACGAAACAGCTACCCGTTGAAATCGTCGAAATGAAATTGTAGGTCGATGTTTCAAACGCTACGATCGATTCACTAAAACTGGGGCTGGACAAAATATAACAAATTTCAATTCAAACTTCCGATTTGGCAAGAATATGATTTCTTTTATTATTTCTCATCATACTGTCCATCATTTTCGTGAAAAATCCGTTCGTTTGAATATCGTTCGTTCGTTTGATAATTTGACGGCATGGTACCGTATACCAAGTTATTTCCAAAGAACTCTTATAATTGTGTCTTTGATTTAATTCTTCCCAAAAAATTTCGAATGGATTCAAGTTAGGTAAACGATTTCGCCCAGCAAAAAATAGCACTCCTTTTTGATGAAGCTACTCCTCGATCAGCTTATCAGGGTTATCAGGTTATTATCCTACTGAAATGACAACATAACTAGTACATATAGATTCTTTAGCATATGTTTCTTAACAAACATTTCTTACAACGGATACTTCGACGCTATTTGCCTAAATTAAGTTATGGACTTCCTATAGACTTCGGTTATATTTGCCGCGAGATGCGATATTTGCAATACATACGTATACTTGCCACGATAAGCGTTGATAAAAAATTCCTTGGCATAATTTTTTTCGCCGTAGTAATGTGTAATATGATACAAGAGAGGTGTACTTATTTTTTTGTCCATATGTGTATTTGAATTGAAATACATTATGTATATAAATCTTGATTTGTTACGCTGTTGATGTACATATAGCACAGAACATGCTTTCTATTGAAATAGACCCAGTTGAGTTCATCTAAACTCTGAAACTCGTTTTTATCTTTACTTCCCATATACACATTACATGTAGTCTTTCTCGGTTACGGTTAGTACTAATTTCTGATTCTTTACAATTGCTGCACTTACTGGATTGCGGTATATTTACAGAAGATTCCGCATATGAAAATAACTGTTAACATTAGTCGATTTATTTGTTCTCCAACGCGTTTCTTTTGTAAGTCTATGCTATGGTTTTGTACAATATCGGTTAACGTAATGTTAACGTAAAGTATGTCCAATAAAATGTTCTTGCTTGAAACGAAGCAGAGGAAATATATCGATAGTATATATGTACATAATAATAGTATGTACATAGATACGTATTTGGTCTATATTTTTATACATGGTGTAGTGCTGCCGTTCTTTAAATAGTGTGTTTCTAACATGTCAACATGTTCGCCGGATAAGAATACTCTTTCCCGATCAATTTTAGGGATAATAACAGGATGAGCTGGTTGTTTACTGTCTTTTTGAAAGAAAGTTACCAATATTTTTCGCCATGAAAATTCGAGGTTAGGAGCACTTAAGATGGCCGTCTCCAACTCTATTTAACTTTAAATGTTTGAACCCGTGATACTGTACGGCTTACCCAGGACTACTTTCGGCTTTTTATATGGGTAATCTACGGGCGGCAACTATGTACCTACTACGACTTATAATTGCACCTAGCACATTGAAACCGACGCTTACTCCCAGATGAACTATTTTTTATACTTTGAATCAATAAAAAATAACCATTCAATGAGTTATTCTTCGTAACTTTTAGGCCACCTTGTACACATATGTATCATCTTTTGAAAGTTATCAAACTGATAAGATAACACTAATATAGCACACATGTATCCAAGGTGGTTCATATTTTTACCGGTACCGATTATGTTGGTTAGATACATAATACATAATTTAAAACGTATCTTTCGGGCGGGTGCACAAGAAGCGATATCCCTGAGAAAGAATGTACATAGTTCTAAGATTATAATGTATAATATTCTTTTTTATTTCGTTATTTTGATTGACACACCTCTTAGAATCGTTTCTATTCCAGGGACTCATAGCCCAATAATATCGTATTTTCGTCAGGAAAAAATGCGGAAGTTTATTTCTCAATTTTTTTATATGTATTTTGGGGCGCTGATTCCAAATATCAACTTTGCACCATAAAAAAAGTGCCGCAACATAAAAAAAAATTAGGCAAAAAGTGCCAAAAGTCTGGTTTTTTGCGTATAAAAAGAAAATGGTTCATTTCCCGGAAAAATGAACTACTACAAAAATAAAGTAAGTTATTTCCTACAAAATATATATCATTTTTTTCTCTGACTTGTAGTTTGGAAGCTAGAGCATTGCTAAATTTAGGCAATTTTCACCCAAAGACTAAATCGATAAAGGAAAGTCCCTCAGGTTTCCTTATAGTGATCTATTTAAATATATTTTTTAGTCGGTGAAACTCGAGATCAAAACCGGTTTTTATATGAAAATTGAATTTTTCCTTGCCTTGCTCTTCACGAATCTTTTTTTAAAAAACAGTTTTCATCTTGTTCTTGTTCGCGTGTGGACAGGCGCAGTAGTTGTTCTATATCTCTTTAGGCAGCAAAAAACGTGTTTGGTTGGCCGGTGGATAGGAGAAACGAGGTGCAACAAGCAAAATATTGAGAATCCTGCTGAAACTGTTAATGATGTAAATAGTAAAGTGAAACAAATCATCATAGAGAAACTTAGATACTTTTTTTGTTAAGATAAAAATTACCTGTACTTTTACGAGCTTTAGCTCGCAAACTGAGGGTCTGAGAAAAAATAATAAGCAGCAATTTCCTAGGGAATTATAATACCTAAAATGGCCGAGGAAAATTATGGAACCGTTTTTGGATTGTAGCTTATGGAATTCCCCAGCATTTGCCATATATTCCACGCCAGTAACTATGCATTTTCATTGAGAAAATCGCAGCAGACAAATATTTCATTTTCATTCCGCCCGAGGTCTATCCAGGCCTATACATAAACAAAAGTGAGAAAAAAACTTCCTCATTTTTTCACGGATTGGTACCAAATCGACAAGATATTACTGAACTACTTTTTCAAAATTACGCACTTTTAAAGATTATATCCTAATAGTGCAGTCATGTTAGCATTTAAAATAGAAAAAAATAGAGTAAGGCTAATTCTTGTGGTTTTTGAATCAGTGGGCTCCCAGGAATCTAAAACTCATTTTGCTAAAAAAAAATTTGATCGGAAAGGTCCCAAAAAGGACAAAAAAGGATACTCTTTAATCCTTGACCGGAGGTCAGCATGTGGGGTATCAGATCAAAGGGGACGTCGAGTACATTACATATCCGGTGTTTGTTTCCTGTTTCAAGGACCCTCAACGGAATAAATCGAGATTAAATGTAAAATTATTGTGTTTTCCGTGTATCTTTCCAAAGCCATAACTACGAAAATAATTCAAATTGTCACTACGTTTCTCACTTTTCCGAATTTATAATAGCTAAAGATTCTATCATTAAATTTGCTAAGAAAAAAAATCATCGGAAAGCTCTCAAAAAGGACATAAAAGGACACTAATTATAAACCTTGATCGAACGTGGGCATGCGGGGTGTCATATCAAAGAAGACGTCGAGTACATTCCATATCCGGTATTTAATACTTGTTTCAAGGACCCTCACAGGAGAAAATTGGGACCCAATGGAAAATTTTCGTGTTTCTCGTATATATATCTTTCCAAAGCCGTAATTTTTCGTTTGAGCCCGAATTATTCCATTTAGTGTCCTTGAAATAGGAAACAAATACCGGATATGCAATGCACTCGACGTCCTCTTTGATATGACACCCCGCATGATCACGTTCGATCAAGGTTTGTAATTAGTGTCCTTTAATGTCCTTTTTCAGAGCTTTCCGATAATTTTTTTCTTAGCAAATTTAATGATAGAATCTTTAGCTATTATAAATTCGGAAAAGTGAGAAACGTAGTGACAACTTGAATTATTTTCGTAGTTATGGCTTTGGAAAGATACACGGAAAACACAATAATTTTACATTTAATCTCGATTTATTCCGTTGAGGGTCCTTGAAACAGGAAACAAACACCGGATATGTAATGTACTCGACGTCCCCTTTGATCTGATACCCCACATGCTGACCTCCGGTCAAGGATTAAAGAGTATCCTTTTTTGTCCTTTTTGGGACCTTTCCGATCAAAATTTTTTTTAGCAAAATGAGTTTTAGATTCCTGGGAGCTCGTTGATTCAAAAACCACAAAAACCCCAAACAAAAAAACACAAACTCTATTTTTTCTATTTGGAGGCCTGAAATGGGATATTTTGACTGCACTATAATACAAAGCTGTCATTTACAAGTAAATACATAATGATGTATGTACTTGTAATTATTATTCATAAGTATGACCAATTCGCAGGACGTTCTGTAGATACATTTGAATGACTGCGTTTAGCGAACGAAATTTATTGGAAATGCAACAAGAGTCTCTATGCGAAATGAGAATCCAACTGGAGCAGCACTTTTCTGCTGCATTTGTCGTTAGCTGAATGCATTCAATGCAACGGGCTCGATCTAATTCGATTGTTAATTCTAACAATAAATAATAGGGCTTTTCGGTGGCGCATCTATACCACGATGGCATTCTATCTATAAGTTGCCGGAGCGTGGGTTTAAATCCTGGATCCACTGTGACTATGGATGTTTGTGTTGTCTATAAAAAGACAGCCGGCTGGTACTACGATGCAAATCTTTCCGGAGCCACCCGTTGTAACAACGGCCAAAATCTGCCAAAAACCCTTCGATTTAAGAGAAAAAACAAGACTGAGGCTAATTTCGGGCGCGGTCGAAATTTGGATACTCTTCACTCTCCTCCTCGGTTTGTATGGCAGCCCCATAACCCCAGTGCCCAATTCCATCAATTTTTACATTATGTTTTGTGGCATGAAAAGAAAGACTTTTCTGCAAGGTTCGGTTGGAATTGGTGCACACATAAAAAAGTTTTTTTTTTTTAGAAGAACCTAATTGGGTTTGTATGGCAGCCCCATTACCCCATGGTCCGATTTCATCTATTGTTACGTATGTTTTGTGTTATCAATAGAAACACATTTGTGTGAAGTTTGGTTGAAATTGGTGCACAAATAAAACAGTTTTTCTTAGAAGAACCTAATTGAGCGGTTGGGTTCGTATGGCAGCCCCATGACCCATGGTCCAATTTCATCTATTGTTACGTATGTTTTGTGTCATCAATAGAAACACGTTTGTGTGAAGTTTGGTTGAAATTGGTGCACAAATAAAACAGTTTTTCTTAGAAGAACCTAATTTGAGGGTTGGGTTTGTATGGCAGCTCCATGACCCTATTGTCCGATTTTAGCGTTTCAAACATACGAACTTCCCAGTAACAAAAAGAAGTAGTGCAAAGTTTCAGCTTCATAGCTTTTAAAGTGGCCGAGTAAAAACCAACGGGCCGTCTAGATATTAAGGCCGTAATGTTGCCACTTAAACGTCAAATCCCTGAATAAATTTGCACTGTTTTGTTGTTCCTTTTAATTACGTCATATGCTTGTTGTTTGTCCATGTCCGTCCAAAATTTAGTAGGGAAACTTACAGCTGAGTACTGAGTTGCGGCTATGATATTTCTAGATGGCGTTGGTAAAACAACAATAATTAAGTGAAACCAGATAATGCCTCAAATTTAGCAATACAGTAGAGCGTCGATTATCCGAACAATGTCGACATTAGTTCGGAAAATCGACGCTCTACTGTACATACATACTTGGAGATTTTACGATTTTACTTTTGGAAGTATGCATTCGTATGTACTCCTTAACTCATGTATTTACAGGTATTTTCCAATTGATAAGATAAAACTCCCGATTGCAGGCAATTGTATAGAGATATAAAATGTGTCAACGAATGCCTTTGTATAACTATTATAGATTATGTATAAGTATGCGTGTACTTCAATATTACATATGATTATATGTATATTCTCATAATGTTTTTGTCATGGAAGCTTGTAACGCATTGATGAAAGCATCTCCATTTTGTATAGAAATAAATATGTAAAAACATGTGGAAACATACAAATCCAACCCTCCCGTTTGATTTTTCTAAGAAAAACTTCCCCTTCTAGCGCAATGTCAATGTAAGCGGACTGACACGCAGGAGACGGACCGGGTCCGAATCAATTCAGAAATTAAAAAATAATTTTCTAAGATAAATCGTTACATAGTCTAAGAAAAATTGCATATTTGGTCGGCAAAAATCCTACATCGGAAATTTTTTTTTCATTATGGTTGGGGATGGTCGCCAGATGATGGCATTAAAAGTCCCAACCGATTGGGGGTCCGCAACCTTAAAAAATGGGGGAAAGGGGCATTTTTTCCGTAACTCCTATCAGGAGTCTGTCTGTCGCAAGAAACCGAAAAAATGCCCCCCCCCCCCCCCCCCCTTTTTAAGGTTGCGGACACCCAATCGGTTAGGATTTTTAATGCCATCATCTGGGGACCATCCCCAACCATAATAAAAAAAAATCCGATGTACATAGGATTATTGCCGTTCGATGGCCATATTTTGGCCAAATTTTCTTAGCCTAACAAATCAATTTAATTGCATATTTATACATATTGCATAACTATTTTAACATAAGTTAATTTATTCAGAAAAACAGTCGTATACTTCGTATACGTTCTGGATACAGGCAAAGTGGAGAGGAATTCCTATTATTATTCTGGATTATTATTGTTTCAAAAAGAAACGCTTTGAATTTTTTTAAATATTTATTGAAAATTGCCCGCTCAAGTCGAATTTTCTATAGTCTTATCCTTTAGCATTTTTATAACTTGCTCTTTGGGGGATTATGAAATAGCTTTTTTTTCCTTTGGCCATGGTTCTGCTTTGTCCCTGATGTCACTGCTGATTATGCAGAAGTCCACAGGTGGGTCTACAGACCAAGACCGGTTGGCTTATCCTCTTCTATAAGGACTGTACTGGCAGTGTATGTAGATTTTTTTAATAATTGTTAATGATTTGGTTTTTTTTTACTTAAATTTTGCCAACGACTTGGCTTTGATATTTGTAAAGGGCGCCACATACCTAGCGATTTATTGGTCAATCGATTGCCTACAATCGATCTGCCGTACAGCACACACACCAAGCAATTTATCGAGCAATCTGAAAGTGACAGTCTCACTGTCCAAAGGACAACACAAAATAGCGAAAATTATACCATTTTTGGCGATGAAAGATGGACATCCATTGCTACTTTTGAGGGGAAATGACCGCTACAACCACAGCATGAAGAACGACCACAGGTTTACGTAAAAAAATCAGCAATTGAGAACACATGGTTGTCATGACAGCTTGTACGGAAAATTGCATGGCAATACGTTCCACACGTCAAATCCAAAAATTGAATCCCATCTCGCTAATCGATCGGAGGGTCTGAATATGTGACAAATGCTGGAGAACTCAATAAGATACAATCCAAAAACGGTTCCATAATTTTTTTCGGCCATTTTATGTATTATTTTTCGATTCCCCGGTCATGTCACCGTGGAAAATATCTAATGACCGGGGAATCGAAAAATAGTACATAAAATGGCCGAAAAAAATATGGAACCGTTTTTTGATTGTATCTTATGGAATTCCCCAGCATTTACCACATATTCCACGACAGTAAGTATGCATTTTTATTGAGAAAATCGCAGCGGACAAAAATGTCATTCTCATTCCGCCCGAGGTCTATCCAAACCTTTAGACACAAATCCTCAACACGGTATTTGCTCTTAATGTGCGCGAATAATTGAAGGCTACTGCACGACTATTTCAAGGACCTCGACGCGTCGCGTCCTTTTTGGACGAAAGAAATAAAGTTTATTGATGTTTAATTGTCTGCGACATGAGAGAAGCGTATTTCAATTTCTGAGCGGTTAGATAAGTAGTAAAATGTTTTGAGATTTAAGGCCTGAATAGACCTCGGGCGGAATGAAAATGAAATTTTTGTCCGCTGCGATTTTCTCAATGAAAATGCATACTTACTGTCGTGGAACATGTCGGAAATGATGGGGAATTCCATAGGCTACAATCCGAATATGGTTCCATAATTTTTCTCGGCCATTTTATGTATTATTTTTCGATTCCCCGGTCATTAGATATTTTTTCACGGTGAACTGACCGGGGAATCGAAAATAATACATAAAATGGCCGAGAAAAGTTTTGGAACCATATTCGGATTGTAGCTTATGGAGTTCCCCATCATTTCCGACATGTTCCACGACAGTAAGCATGCATTTTCATTGAAAAAATCGCAGCGGACAAAAATTTCATTTTCATTCCGCCCGAGGTCTATCCTGCGCTTTAGTTTAAAATTAACACAGTATTGCCGAATTTACTCCTGTTCATTACTTATCTGCGCATTCTGACACAAGCCGCGACAAATATCTAACGAAACGACGAATGCTGAAAAGATGTGGACAGAACGAGTCATTAACCTCTTTTTTTCCCTTGATCAAATCAATGGCAGGTTCAATGTTGAAAGAGTAAGCCTAACTTGAAGACGATCGTGCAGACCTGACTCAATTTCAAGAAAATTGAAAGGGAAAAGATATAGGCTTTGGATGCTCTCAGGAACGTATTATACGGAAAGGAAGGGGCACCATCGAAAAGTTATGAAGACTATGAAAACAAAATTGATACATTTGGGAATTTCCATTGTTTTTTTTTCGTCTTAAGTTATTTCCCGAATCTTCCAAACGGAAACTACTCAACAAACCCGACGACGCGACGTTTTGTGCAGAAATCAATCTATGTATGTACTCTACTCGCTACCCGTTCGTCATTAAAGATTTAACTTTTTTATTGTGTATGTACATATGTATGTATATACATACATATGAATGGAGAAAAATTCAATGAAACCCAAAGTAGTAAGCCGAGAAAAATTTTTTAGATCATCGTTCAAGCTCGCAGACATGTAAATCGGACATCCGCCTATGCCCTGGAAATGAATAGAATTGTTCCATATGGAAACTATTACAACCTCACGATTTATTTGTTGTTCACCTTAAAAAGTAAAACGTAGAAAGTGTCGTGTCATTTCATACCTGTTGATTATTATCGACCACGTCACGGGTTGAACCTTTTGATTATTGCAGCAAGTCTAGCGGGTGCAATAAAAGCCCGAAGCGTTTCGATTACGATTCCAATGAAAGTCGCAAGATACTTGCATATTCACTCGAAGGCGAATGGCTTTTTCTTCGGTGTAGTAGATATATTTATTCACAAAATAATCCCAATTCCATTGATTTCTATGAGGAAGTTCACCATACACTAATCACTGGGTTTCGTGGGGAAGCAACTGACCAAAGAGACAAAAAGTGCAAGTAGATACACCCCGTACGAACTCGAAGGCACTCCAAATACCGACAATACCACACACTTCAAGTGGCTTCGCGACACTAACCAACTGAACTGAAACCACTGAACTACGAAAGAGCCTCCACACAAATTTGACAGTTTGTGTGGTTTGTGCTCTAAATCCCAGCCAGCATTGGTGTCATAAGTCGTCGATATAGTCCATAACCACTGAAATACAGACATGGAACGGCCGATATATTGTACGTGAGCGTACGTGTATGGTCCCCGGACTGATTCCCCTTACCATACCTACACCTCCCTGTAGTCTACCTCAGCGTGTCAATTTGCTCCGCCCACTGAAGACTATTGTCACCCAAACGTCAATTGTCTTTGCAGTCGGCTTACGTTTTTTTAACGCGGATTAGATTTTTTAAGTGTCCTTTAACTATACCGTGAAATTTTTTATCGATAACGTATCCTGCATAATGTGTTCCTGTGGTGCTTTGTAAACAATCATAGTGCAAGTGCTGTTTCTCGTGCGCGATACACTTTCCGTTGCGAAATGAAGTGTACAGTGAGTGGATGCTGGAATCTGAAGAGATTCAATCGCCATGGAGTATCTTTTCACAGGTAATCACTTTTATTTCTATAACTAGATGGTAAAAAGTCCCCGTCGGAATAAATACAGTTCTTTTACACGCGCGTTAAAATAAATTCTTTAGCTTTAAACAAGCACACACGAGTTTTGTTTACCTTGCGTCGATGTAAACAAACAATCTATTTGACAGGCTGAATAATGTTCTGTTATTCGAGCATAGGCGTGACAACTTTTAGTTTTTGTAACGGGGGCCAGTTAAAATGTTTGTCTTAAATTTTGTTTTTGTTTTGTTTTTTTTAGGGTTTTTAAAAAAAGAATTTTTCGAAAAACCCTTATGAAATCGATTTTGTCCGTCCGTCTGTTCACAAAATAACTCGCGAACGGCTCAACCGATTGTCATGAAATTAGGTAGGAATGTGCAGAATGGTTACAGTCTTTGGCACAAATACTTTAGAAGTTGGTAGGAAGAAGATAACAGGGTGTCCCGAACGTTTGAAAAAAAAGCCGACTTTTTTAGTTTTTATCGGAGATTGACGTATGGGTATTTAAATCATTGATCTAAACGAGTACATCTCATATCAGTTAAAATTTTCCAGTTTCGAGTAACAATCGATCTCCGGACCTCTAGATTACTAGCATCGTAGAGTGCGATCCAACCAAGTCAGCCACAGAGCGTGCCAACATATCCATATCTACATAAATAACGGCCTAAAAACAAAGATAAGAAGTAAACACCTTAATTCCGCCAAAGACGGTCCCAAGCCCGTTTGTAGAGGTGCTGTAATATTCGAAACAACTTCGATGAAAAATATACAGTTCTTGAAAGGAAGAGGGAGGTGTGAAGTCCATTTCTTCTTTCCTACATTAATGGAAACAAATAAAAGGTTTCCTGACCAATTTCCAAATATTTCACATGATTTAATTTATCATAATAAAACGCGGATCCCCCTTTTCAACGCCACTATCATTAAGATTAAAAGTGTTCTCGTGTGTGAAATATATGGATCTTTGCAAGAAAAATTGTATATCTAAATTTCAACATAAGCCTCATTCCAACCAAACCGCCGACAGATTACTCATATTCAAAATGTATTGGAACAACAATTCCATACGAAACAACAACCAAGCGCCTATCGCCAGGAAAATTAAACCTCAAAAAATAACAATATTCAAATTTTTGGCGCCTTCTTCGTGCCCCTTCGCGACAATGCATACCGGCTGCACTGCGTATTTACAACTACTATGGCAATACGCACACAAGCCAGCAAGTATGGCAAGAATTGGCCCAACAATTTGGCAGAAGGGCCTCTCCATATCTTGTCCCTCGGTGTCCATAACAATCTTTTCTTCGTGCATCACGAGTCAACGTGCAGTATCTATATGGCCAACGCCATCTAGATACATACAGGCCGTAACTCAGCTGTACCATGCCGTCATAGTTTGCCTACTAAATTTTCGATTTACACGAACAAACAACAACAACAACACCGCCGTCTATATATTAAGGCCGCAATGTAGACTCGTAAACGTCAAATCCGCAGTTGAAATTGCATTGCATTGTTGTTGCCTCTTATGACATTGTTGTTGTTTGCCCGTGTTCGACGAACAATTCAATACGGATCCATGACGTCATTGTACAGCTGAGTTGCGGCTATGATATATCTAGATGGCGTTGACAACAAGCATATGACGTAATTAAAAGGAACAACAAAACAGTGCAAATTTAGTAGGCAAGTTTTCTACTTTGCGGCCTTAATATATAGACGGCGGTGATATGACTCTTTGGAAGTGAGACAGATGATGGCCAGCTGCAGAAAATGTCAAAAGTCAATTTAGACACCTGAAACCACTGCCATCTAGATAGACAGGCCGGATTATCAGCTGATCTGTCAGTGGTCATGCAACACTAGTAGTGCCATGGTTGGTCATGGTCCGCGCTTAGTACTGCCAAAGTACCGCTCAGTACAATCCACAAATTGTCCACAATCCAAATATCAGTGGCTGTCAGCCTGTCATTTCGTGTGACTTGCTATGATATACACATGCCAGTGCATTGATTTTTGAGATAAATATGGTAAGTACGATGTTGATGTATACTATTTTACCACTTGCACATCAAAAACACATTAAAGCAAACCATAACCTTTGTTTCGTAATAAACGCTCGGTATATTTAAACTTTTGGGTTCAGAAGCACTGGAGGTTGTGGGCTTTACAAATGTCAACTGTCACTGGTCACGAACGCACTTTGTCCACTTGTAGACGAACAAATTTCTGCAGTTCGGCCTGTCTATCTAGATGCCAGTGCTGAAACCCCTGAAACACTTGATGCAGGGCTAGTTGAGGGAAATGACACTAATAGGCTATTCGCACACATGGCCACAAAGCCTAGGTTGATTTTGAAATCTCCAATCCTGTTCACGCTAGGTTGTAATCTTGATACACGACTTGACAGTACAGTAAAGTCTGACTAAACTGTTGGTTGAAATACATTTCCCGCGTCAGCATCGGCATCAGCAGAAAAATTTCAATTTAGAACACACGCATTTGCCTTTGATGGCCCACATTGACAGCAGAAGCAGAAAAAATGCTTCTGCCGCTGCTGCTGCTGTCAATGTGGGTCATCGGCATCGCGAAACGTCAAGCGCAATGCATTTTACATTGCTGACAAAAATTTTGAGCAGAAGATTTGGCATTCAGCATATTTTTCGGCTATGAAATTCTGCCGATGCTGCTGCTGATGCGCGTCATCTATTTCAAGCAAAATGTATTCCAATCATGAGAGTAGGTACTAACATCGCCATTTCACGTGAAACCCATACAAATATGCTGAACAGCAAAAATGCTGTTCAGCTGTTGCAGTTGCATTTTATTTCACAGGGAAAAGGTGTCGCATCAGCACATTGGCAGAATTTCATAGCTGACAAATATGCTGAATGCCGAGTCTTCTGCTCAACATTTTTAGGTACGTTTTATTGTGTTTATCAGGTGCAGCTTTGGGTAGAACCACTGCCATCTAGATAGACAGGCCGAACTGCAGAAATTTGTTCGTCTACAAGTGGACAAGTGCGTTCGTGACCAGTGACAGTTGACATTTGTAAAGCCCACAACCTCCAGTGCTTCTGAACCCAAAAGTTTAAAAGTGCCGAGCGTTTATTACGAAACAAAGGATATGGTTTGCTTTGATGTGCAAGTGGTAAAATAGTATACATCAACATCGTACTTACCATATTTATCCCAAAAATCAACGCACTGGCACGTGTATATCATAGCAAGTCACACGAAATGACAGGCTGACAGCCACTGATATTTGGATTGTGGACAATTTGTGGATTATACTGAGCGGTACTTTGGCAGTACTAAGCGCGGACCATGACCAACCATGGCACTACTAGTGTTGCATGACCACTGACAGATCAGCTGATAATCCGGCCTGTCTATCTAGATGGCAGTGGTAGAACCACCGCCGTCTATATATTAAGGCCGCAATGTAGACTCGTAAACGTCAAATCCGCAGATTAAATTGCATTGCATTGTTGTCGCTTCTCATGACATTGTTGTTGTTTGCCCGTGTCCGACGAACAATTTAAGCAGGATCCATGACGTCATCGTACAGCTGAGTTGCGGCCTTGATATATCTAGATGGCGTTGATACATATAAAAAAATGACACTTACCCAGGTAAAGTTCACGCGTGCAACAAACCTACACGGGATAGAGCTTAGATAAATCAAATGTAGATGGAGGACGCATAGGGGATGAGGGAATTTGTTTTTTCAAACCAAATGTGAGAGTTTTTCTCATCACGAGAAAAGATTTTGCAAAGAAATAATCATCTTTTGTGATAAAATCCACCACATCTAAAAAATAAGCCGACGAAGGTGAGTCAAAGATCAACGCCGTCTAGATATTAAGGCCGCAATGTAGAATCTTAGACGTCAAAATCAGCTTATAATTTTAGGTTATGTTCGCCAATGTTGCACTGTTTTGTTTTTGCTTTTTATTACGTCACTACTTGTTTTTGTTGTTTGTTCGTGTAAATAAAAAATTTAAGAGCTAATCAATAACGTCATTGTACAGCTGAGTTGCGGCTATGATATTTCTAGATGGCGTTGCAAAGATGCGAAAAAACCAAAACCATCTTTATACAAAGCCCGGAAGCAGAACACGTTCATATACTTAAGCGCCAAATCATAGGCCTGTTCAGATCGAAAATTTACATTGCGGTAAAGGCAAATCAGGTTGGGTCGCGACAAACTTTACACGAAAAGTATTGGTTCCCGGTCGATTTTCGTCGCGAAAAGTGGAATGTGTCGTGAATTAAAGTGTCTAGAATGCAGTGAAAGAACAAAATCCCGACAAAAAGTGAATTTTCCACATGTTTTCGCGATTTTTATCAGAGCAGACACGGTTTTTTTACATGCGCTGTGCTTGTGTTAGTGCATCGTGCAACGTATATACGACATGTTCATAGGCTCGTTTTGTGTGCATGTATTGCTGCTTCCCGGCTTCTAGTGAAGGTGGTTTTGGAAAAAACTGTCAAATGTCATCTGTTTGGTCTTAACCAGGATGTTACCAACGCCATCTAGAAATATCATAGCCGCAACTCAGCTGTACAATGACGTCATAGGTTAGCTCTTAAATTTTTTATTTACACGAACAAACAACAAAAACAAGTAGTGACGTAATAAACCTCATATAAAAAAAAATACAGGTGGATCAGCTGGCATTTTTTTATATGGAGTTTCGTTACCCAAACCTACACGGGATAACCAAAAAAAACAACCTATTTTATATCGCGACTCTTGAACGCAATTTTACAAAGAAGCAAAAACTATCTTAAACATTTACTTCGGTTTTACTTTTTATTTACCATTTATATTTTTGCCTCACTTTAATTGGACTCTGTACTTACAAATCTCACCCTCAATTTATCTTATAAACTATTGACTTGTCAAGCACACAGTAATTTACATTGCAACTTTTCTTAAAATGTATGTACATATTGAAATTAAGTATTATTTATCGAAGTTCTCACATGCAGAATAGAAGACAAATCATAAATAAAACTGACGCGTAATTTACATAAATTCTTACAGCTACACTTTTGTAGAATTAAGTACGTTTGTTTGAGTCATCCCGTGTAGTTTTGGGTAACGAACTCCATATAAAAAATGCCAGCTGACCCACCTGCAATTTTTTTTATGAAGTTTCGTTACTCAACCTTACACCGGATAACAAAAAAAAAACGCACTTATTATACATAATTATCCACTTAGCTTTGAAAACTCGAATTTACTTAGTACAATTTTTAGTCACTATCATAATCGTTCTTACCACCGGAATTTAATGGTCGACGGCTCTCATCTTCCGAACCATAGACAACTTCTTCGTCAGAATCATTGATCATTGAAAAGGCTGGATTATCTTTGGTTATAGTGGGTTCTGAAATATTTTTTTTATTATTTTACGTTTTTTTCTCAGGCCGCACAATCTTGGCGAATAAAACGAACTTTCGTTCTGTCAAACGGACCCATTTTAATCCAATAACAAAAAAAACTACATACCTATATGTGCGGCATTAAAAGACTTACCATGAATTGGACGTCCGTTAGGCGAATACACATACGCCATTGTGTAGAGGTAAAAGTTCAATAGGCCATAGAAACACATGAATTGACTTGAACTTTTATATGTTGTGTTTAGTGAAGCAACAAAATTATCTTCTAAAATACCAAACCCAAATCTGCACGTGGTTACTGTCAATGATATTGATAATACAAATATCATAAGTAGTGTAAGGAATTTCAATCGCATATCTGCAAGGAAAACGATTAATTATCTATATTTAAATAAAAATGGTGTCTTTAACCAAAATATGGCATTGAACGCAATTCACTATATGCCCTTAGCACCAGTAAAACAAGATATATGAGGTACATAGTTCCCGCAATATAAAAACAGAGTTTAAATACCTTGAAAAAAGAAAAAAATATTTCCAAGATAAATTGCCTTAAACTATAACAAAGGATATATGAACATACGTTATAATTTTTTGTGTCAACAAAATGGCTATATGTAGGGTCTTTTAATTCATTACATTTTTCCCATGTTGCAAGGACAATAGCACACAGCCAAATAGGCAAGACCACAATTAACTTCGGTAGATAAAATCTCAAAAACCTTCGCTCGTTCTGTCTCAATCCATGATAAATGCATAGCCAAAACATTAACAAGGCACATAAAAATGTAGCTTGGAAAATAGCATCAATCATTCCTGGTAGCCATGAATTTACGAGAAACACCAATGGAAATATTGGATCTGAAAGTACATTTCAATGTTTCATCAGTACCCATCAAAGAAATTGTATACTCACTGTTGTAAAGCAGTAACAACGGTAACAGAAGTGAAATCCATTTTTGTTCAATAGACCAATCAAATATGGGATACTTTCTTAGTGTATGTGCATACCAGCACTGTAATAAGTCATAATTAAATTTTTAATATTTGATTTTAACGTCACATACTTACCGTTACTATAAATGTAAAAAGTAAAAATATAAATCGAAACCATATTTCGATCTGCGTGAATGCCGGGCTATAAGTTTTGAACTAGAAATTTATAAACATAATGCATATGTAATATTGAACAATCTTTTCAGTAAAGCTTAAAGAACTCACAAAAAATGTAACCGTTTTAACATTATAGCGCTGGTGAAATGACTCTAATCCGAAAAAACGCACGGTGATTATGTAATGTGCAAAGTCTAGAAAACCTAAATGAACGACGATAAATTCTTCGCAGTTATTTCTCTCACACAATAAGTGCCTGGTCCGATTGTGGATATTTCCTTCGTTTAAAATGCTCGTTGGTTTATGCTGTTCGGTAATACCATCTATCGCGACACTAACTAAGAAACTCTTGTCATATTTCTCGTCTTGAAAATAGAATACAAATCAATTAACTAAATTGTTTAGCCCTTAGTGTAACATTTATAGAAGAGTTGTGTTAATGATTACCGTCGCTATTGTCGGTATCCATTTTGCAAATAAGCCATAGTTGTTGAGAATAGGTTGTCGTTAAAGGACTTTTCATAGCAAAGGGCCCTGTTGACAGTGCGTTTTCAACTTTTGCAAGAGACGAGTTTGCTAAAATGCTTTGTGCGGATACTTCAGTTTCACTGGTTATAGGAGGACCGGCCAACCCTATGAATATTCCTAGCCCAAAACACGCGAAAAATGCCAGAAACACCATAACAAACTCTCTTTTATTCATTGAATATAACCGCATATGGACAGAACGTTCGCAACGATCATGATGGTAAGCAGGTGAAATGTATTTATTAAATTCACTGAATAAGTCGCTGAACTGTGACAAAGAGTTCCTGATACGGAGTAATAACCCACCAGATGGTAGATGATAGGTGTACCCCAGGCCTGAGGTATCTGTCGGTGGTTTAGACATTGCGTCTTGAAGTATATTTGAAGACACCGAGATTCTTATTAAGTGGTTTACATTACATATTATTTCGATTCTTCAATATTGTTTGCACTATTTGAATGTGCACAGTATAGTTTTCTCACTAAAGCAGCACACCTGATGCAAACAACGCACAATTCCTTATTTTAAACCAATTTTATTAAGGGCATATATTCCCTTTAAATAGAACCGAAAAAACTATACTGTCCGATTTAATTTAAAATAACAAATGAAAAGGCAGTCTTTTTCGCTAGTTTCGCGAAGACAGAAAACAGACTACTTGAAAGGAAAAAGCATCAACTGAAAAAATCGATAATTTCCATTCACAATGATGTTCATCAGAACTGTCACAAAATAAGCATGATGGAAACGTCATGTTTTTTGCTGTTGAACAGCAGCAGCAAACTTGTCAGCCATTTAAAATGGTGCTGCTTTCTTCTAATCAGTTTCAATCATAAATAAATAACAGGCGCGACAATCCAACATTGGACTAAGGCCGCAGGATGTGTTAGTGATATCCTATTTCCAAGATCTTATCTGTTTTTTGTTGAGGTAATGAGATCAGCATCACGCTCAGCAGTGTTATTTATCCCCATAAATGGATACTCGTTTAACATCTGATTGAGATCATAGTCCGTCACAAGCTCGTGAGTTCGAAAAACACCATGGTTCACGGTGAGATTCGAACTCATGACCATGTGCACCGAAGGTGCGCGCACTAACCGCTAGACCAGCCATACTACTGTTTCAAGCATAACGCGCAAAATTTCAAAACATCTTTATTCCATTTGTGATAAAATATGATTCATTTCGTATAGAGGAAGTTTAGTTTTTGTATATTAGGATTTGAAATTAACGAGATTTTCTTTTCATCTGACAGTAAACATAAAAGGCGAACATGTAATTTTCTTCTTTGCATTCAAGGGTATTTTACATTAAAACATTGTAGACTTTAGTATTTTTTTTACAAATATATTTGATTGAATGACTTAGTCCCAATACTTTATAAGACCATCCCACCCAGCAGTTACCACTTTGCTTGGTTCATGTGGGTGCCACAGACTGCTAATACAAACACCTTCGTGTGCTTGCCATTTTTTATAGAGTTTTGTTGTCTTCCAGTCCCAGATATAACATTTTCCATCGCCGTCGCCCGAAATCAAATAACTCATATCAGGCGAGAAATCTAAGCTGCATGCATATCCTGAAACCATGTGACCGGCGAAGGTCTTCTTCCGATTCATCTTGAAACGATTTAATGCAGAAAAAATAACAATTTTGTTGTCGAGACTCTGGCATGCTAACCATTTACTGTTTGGCGAAAGGGTCACGGCAGGCATTGAATGCATGGTAGGATCAGCAATGTACTTCATATCAACCGGAATGTCCCATTCCCAAATACGCATACTTTTGTCATCGGAAGTGGTAACAAAACGGCGATTTTCATCAACGAACGTGATGGTATTTACGGCGCCCAAATGGCGATCATATTCTTGCACAACATCTCCGCTACGTGTGTCCCACTGAAATTTAAAGATACTTTTATTAGGTAAAGCGTGAAAAATAAAGGCAATGTATATGCACCATAATGTACTTACGCAAATTATTTTTTTATCTGACGTACCGGCAACAAATAAATGTTGCTTGTTATTATCTGGATGGAATTTCACGCAGAATGGAATTTTTCGTGACGAAAATCGAGAAACAACATCACCCGTCTCAGCATCCCACAACTTGATGTACCGATCGTAGCCGGCCGAAAGAAATTGTGTGCCTTTATTATTCCAACAAACATCTTTAATAGCCTGCCGATGTCCAAAGTATGTGCGTATGCATCGCCTTTCACCAAAGACTTCCCAAAGCTTAACGCGACAATCCATGCTGCCGGATAAAAGTAGATGTGCTGTCTTTGGGAACCATCTAATCGATGAGATACCCTTCGTATGCCCTTGCCAAGTATGAATATGTGCTTTTGGCAAAAAACATTTGGTCGGTGGGAGATCCGATCGCAAATTCACGCCTACATCGTGAGGAGCATGAAGATAGGAACGACCTTGATAGTCCGTGGGGTCCTTGACTGTAAGCAGAAAATAATTGGATACAATGTAGATTTAGCTGTGCAGAAATTTTTTTATAGGACATACTATGCAAAATGGATTTCTCCTCCAAGGGCTTATCTTCAGGAATGCGGCCCCGTTTGTGTCGTTTAGCCAAAATTTCATCCAACTCCGCCTTTTCTTTCTCATTTGGTTTCGCTACAGTTGTTTCATTTTCATATCTGCCCCATGGACCTACAAATCCTTCAATATCAGCCGGGTTATCGTTTTTTTCCTGTTTTCTTTTCTTTTTAGATTTTGGAGCTTCGAAAACGGTTTTCCCTTCAGTATCGTAAGCTGACTGTAAATCCCCAACATAACTTTGACCGTCAGCTACCTCGCCATCCACCGTGGGATCAAGAGCATAACCGTAAGTGTGAAATGTTCTACGCTGTGCTTCAAACTGGAAGGCATTGATGTGGGCCTTTTCGACATATCCTGCTAAAGTGTTGCGTTGCGCACGCAACTGTTCTGTAAGGTTCGGATTTGCTGGCCCTTGCACGGGAGCATATAGTTCGTCGTACTTGGGATTATATGGAAGTTCCTTTGCCTCTGGATGCACTGCTCTTGGAACAGCAACAGAACCGTGAGGTACAACTTCAGGAGCAGCACATATTTTCATGCTATCAGAAGTAGAGTACGATTTGTCGATTGGTTTGAGGTGAGCTTCTTTGGGGCATCTTTGTAGCGCACTTGTTTTAGATTTTAATCCAGATTCAATGTCGCTATCTTCAGAGCTCGAACCGTATTCCTGTAGCGTCAACATATTCAAAACGCATTAAAGTAAGAAAAAGTAACGCGATTGACAAACACTATTCACTGAGTTTTATTGACGTTTTCAAGTGACAGCCAAAATTATTCCCAAAAATTGTTTCCACACTTGTGACTCGTAATATCCACATTCCACACTCCCTGCCATAGCGACATGGCTGCCAGGTTTACATATCCAATTTTACGCCTGAAACAGATTGGAAGCAGCATAATGCATAAAAAGGATTGGATGCCAAAGCTGTGGCACAATGCATTTAAAGGTACATCTAGATAAATCGCCAAATGGTTGCGCGTCCAAAAACTGACATCACGAGCAGCCATTTGGCTGCTACTTAGCATCTACACTAGCAGCCAAATGGAGACAGAAAATGACTTAACCAAAATTTCATTTTGGTGATTTTTTTTTTAAATTTAATTATCAAAATCGGACTCTGCGCTTTTGAATTATTACACGGCCATTCAAGAATTATTCAACTTTACACAAAAGAACGAACAAAAGCTGCAAAATTGTCACTTTGAATTTGACAAGCGGTTGGTTGAGTTGCCATATTGAATATCAAAACTGGACGCAGACCCAAATGGCGACTAGTTTGGATGGAATGAAAACAGCCATTTGGCTGCACGTTCGTTTTTTCGTACATCCAGTCTAGGTTTGAGTAACGAACTCCATATAAAAAAATACACTTACCCAGGTATATTTCAGGCGTGCAACTATACACAACAACACAACACGGGATAGAGTTTAGAGAAGTCAAATGTAGATGGCTATAATACATAGGAAAAAAAAATACAAAAAAAACATTTCAAACCAAATGTGAGAATCTTTCTGATGGTGGGTTTAGGCGGCTTCGACACCGCCATCTTGATAGACAGGCCAGATCATCAGCTGATAAAATTAGCTGTCATGTGGCTAAGGAACCGCATTTACAACAATAGCAATAGCAACAACCATAGGCGCTATGGTACCAAATTTTCGAAATCGAATTTCGACAGTCCGGCCCATTGATTAAACAACTAAAGGTTAGGCCCGAATTCATCTCAAATGGTCCAGTTTTTGTAATGACACTAATGGCCATGTATTTGACGTAAAGGGAACATTGAAATGTAGGCGCGAAATTCACTTCACAAACTTACAATCAGTAACTGGATTTCACTTGAAAAACACTGAAATGATATAAGAATTACTTTACGAGTTGTTAACACAAAAAACAAACGCGCGACGCGACAAATATATTCTTGAGAATTTGCAGAACGTGTAACAGCTGACAAGTGTTGACAGAAAGGGAACGCATTCAAGTGGAATGTTTTTTTTTGTGTTTCAAACCAGACCATGCAGTTTGTATGGGGTGACAGCGGATTTACCTTTCCGTTTAGCTGTCTATTCCATGGTCCGGCCTGTCTATCAAGATGGCGGTGGTTTAGGCAACGCCATCTAGATACATCAAGGAGGCCGCAATGTAGAATCTTAGACGTCAAAATCAGCTTATAGTTTTAGGTTATGTTCGCCAATGTTGCACTGTTTTGTTTTTGCTTTTTATTACGTCACTACTTGTTTTTGTTGTTTGTTCGTGTAAATAAAAAATTTAAGAGCTAAACTATGACGGCATTGTCCAGCTGAGTTGCGGCTATGATATATCTAGATGGCGTTGCCGTAACTCAGCTGTTTGCCAACTAAATTGTGGAAAGATACGAAGAAACAACAACAAGAAGCATATGAAGCAATTAAAAGGAACAACAAAACAAACAAACAACAAATTTAGTAGGCGATTTTTCTACATTGCAGCCTTAATATCTAGACGGCGGTGGCTTAGGGATTGCAAATAAATAATCGTCTTTTGTGATGAAATCCATCAAATCTACAAAATAACCCGAAGAGAGCGAGATAAAAACAATGCAGTCATGTGTCAGCTGTTAGTCCCAGCAGCTGGTACACTGATCCTAATAACTAAGAGGATTGCCCCGTAGAAACGATAAATGATTGAATTTTTCAGATCAGACTGGATCTGACAGGTGGGGACAATTCGTCTTTTTTACCTTTGTGTCGCACTGAAACTGCGATATGACTATTACATTTTATAGATACACTTCCTGACTTCCTCCAGCAACAATCTTTCCCCCCATTTACTTCGTAATAACTTCACAATAACACTTGACAGATGGGGACAACCGCTTTTTAAAATCGTGCCATGCAGTTTGTATGGGTGACAGCTGATTTATCATTCCTTTTTATTTCTCTATTCCATGAGCTGGTAATAGTAATAACTGGTAATAACCAGGAAGTTACACGTGATCGTTTTTTTGAATCAGAGTTAACCGCGATAACGAAAAAAATGCAACTATTGTTGTAATACATGTTGCTTGATGGTTGAAATACATTTCCCGCGTCAGCATCAGTATCGGCAGAGGCATCGGCATCAGCAGAAAAATTTCAATTTAGAACACACGCATTTGTCTTTGATGACCCACATTGACAGCAGAAGCAGAAAAAATGCTTCTGCCGCTGCTGTCAATGTGGGTCATCAAAGGCAAATGCGTGTGTTCACTGCCATCTAGATAGACAGGCCGGATTATCAGCTGATATGTCAGTCGTCATCATAGAGTAGATCTGTCAGTGGTCATGAACTCAAGCAACACGTATTACAACAATAGCAATAGCAACCACAACAGGTGCCCATGATCGAAATTGTGGACTCGAGTGGGCATTTGTTGTTGCTGCTATTGTTGTAATACGTGTTGCTTGAGTTCATGACCACTGACAAATCCATTTTAATCAGCAGATAATCTGGGTTGCAGTGATACATTTTATTTGAGTCACGTCATTTTGGTAGCATATGTCACATCGCACCAACTAACAATTTACAACTCGTATGCTTTAAAGAAGCATGTAGCTATTCGCACTAGCATTCGAATAGTAACACAAAGCTCAATTTAATGTGTGGCATTGCTTAAAGTAATAATAAACGCACTATAGTGCCACCACGCGCTACAATGAGGTCCTATTGTATTAAAAAACGAATGCCATTGTTGGACTGTTATTCAGCGTTTATATCGTGAATATATTCCAATTTTATTCCATGCAAATATTCTATGAGGTACTATAGTGTTTAAATTGTTAGTTGGGCGTGCTCAATTTTTAAAAATATGTAAAACAAATTTCAAAAGTATAAAAATCTTCATGATTATTTTTCATTTTTTCGATTTATTTGTATTTCTTTGAATTACATATTGAAGTTGATGTTTTTAGAATAGAATATTTGTAAGACAAAACATCTGTGGACTTTTATATTAGATGCATGATTTTTTTTCCGCTGCTCAAATTTTAAAATAATCACCATATTTTTTCATACATATTTAATTTGATACCTGCTATAGATTTTTAAAATAATGTGATTTACATATCTGCTGCTTTTCTTTTAATGCAGAACAGGCCAGAATAGACCGAACTTCATATGCATTATATAAATTTGGCAGGAGGTATCCTGAATAAATTTATCCGAAGCAAAATGTGTACGAAAACTTAGATTATCCTGCGCTGTTCTGGACCCGATGAAACTAAAACAGCTAGCATATAGCTATGCATAGTAAATGGCGGTCTTCTGAGAATCCATAGCAGCATTCAAGGGTTTCATTGGTAAACTTATTTAAAGATCATAGGATTATATAGATAGCTAACGACTTCAGTAAAATAATTAGTATGGTGAAACTTAACCAAAAAACGGCAAACCCATCAAAGCATAAAAACGAGAAAATTTTGAATTCGAAATTGCTGCATATGAGGAGTGTAGGTATACATATATGCAGCATGGTATAAAAACTTTGCTCTATTTTGGGTGTCTGGGCTTTGCCGTTTTTGCTGTAAAAAGTGACACTCATTTGTACGTCACGTTGGGGGGTGGGAGGGGTGGAGGAAGAGGGTAAGTTTCCGTTTTTCGCAAATATCTCGAAAGCTTTTATGTTAATCACAAAGTCATCTTCTTATAAGAACGAAATAAATGACATCATCTACAATTACATATACCTATAAAAATAAAATTGCAAGTTTTCGACCTCCTATCCATTGTAAATAAATTTTGGCATCCCTAAAACTAAGGGGTTAGGTATTTTGATTGAGTTTAATTTGTTCTCAGACCAATTTGATGTAACTTTTACAATGTTAAAAATAATTAGGAAAACCTGATTTTTTGGGAGAATAGGTATATTGATTCTCAGACAAATTCTACCTGCCTGGAGAGAAGTTACAGGCACGTCTGTTCGAAAAATGCAGGGGTGAGGCGCCAACTCAAGTAACAATTCGTTTGCTTTAAAGACACGCTTCACACTGTAGCAATCATATAGTACCACGAAATTCATTTATCGTGTGACATCGCTTAAAGTAATATTTTGATCCGATAATATCATCATTATGGAATAAATTTAAGGATGGTGGTATAAGCCTTCGATAAAACTGTCTCTAAACGTTAACCTAAAAAGATACTCCTTTAAATACTCCACTCTTATGTTTATTGGATGATACAGCACACACATGCAATAGTCTCTCTAAGTTAACTCACACACATGCATTATATTCTTCTATAGCACAGTCGGTGTCATTTTGTGACATTCGTATGGACATCCAATAAATTGTTCACCGTAGTTTTATAGAAGGATGGACTTTGTGATTTTGTGATTTTTTAATGAATTGACACTTGTGCTCTGAAATACATAATTTCTACATTAGAAATCCTTGAAATCTTGCGTACGCACGTCGTACGCACTCATTGTTATCTTCGATACCAATTAGGGTGTTCTCTGCGCAGAAATTGACTTTATTTTATTGATAAATGTATAGATTTATCAATAAAATAAATTGTTCACCGTAGTTTTATAGAAGGATGGACTTTGTGATTTTGTGATTTTTTAATGAATTGACACTTGTGCTCTGAAATACATAATTTCTACATTAGAAATCCTTGAAATCTTGCGTACGCACGTCGTACGCACTCATTGTTATCTTCGATACCAATTAGGGTGTTATCTGCGCAGAAATTGACTTTATTTTATTGATAAATGTATAGATTTGCAGAAAATTTGATAAAGAATTGTCAAGCATTTCTATAGAAGCAACTATCCATTTGTAGTGTTTACGAGCAATGCTGACTATATGTAAGGTTGGCTGAGTGGTAGCGTGTAGGACGGGCAATCAACAGACACGAGTTCGATGCTAGCTGCGGAAACTTTTTCTATTTTTTTTTGCAAATTCGTTCAATGACAGAAAGTGATGATATAAAGCATATGACGTACGCATTTTTTGACGCATAATTTAGTGCTACAATAAGGTTCTATTGGATTAAAAAACGGCGCAAAATTCCATTATTGGACTGTTATTCAGTGGTTATACCCTATAAGTGCCCATATTAATGTTAGAAGAGAATATTTTACGAAGTATTATAAGAATGAAATTGTTACTTGGGAAGTGTATTTGGTTAAAAATTACAGTGCGTAATGTAAATGAAAATTGAATGTTGTTTATTTCGTTCTTAATATATTTTGAGATCAAACTAATTGTTTTCCAGATATTTGTGAAAAAAGAACGAAAATTACCCGCTTCGTCACCCCACCCACATTAACGCGATGCACAAATAAGTGTTATGTTTTACACCATACAGGGGCGAGTATATGGCTGCATTCAGCCAATGAAATTCACTGGAAATGCTACAAAGATTTAACCCGCCACCGAATCCTTTCTCTGCTGAATAATCTATCTATGAAATGAGAACACAACTAGAATAAAAATGTTCTTCATTTTTCGTTCGCTGAATGCAGCCTATGTAACAATTTGGAATCACAACTTTTCTCTTTTTGTAAATGTTTGGATCTAAAGCCAATTGCACTAAATACCGTATATTTCGTAAAAAACATAATAAATTTTTTCACATTTGCGTAGTTTGTCTTAATTCGTAAAAATCGGCTTTTTTATTTTAACACAATTTTAATAATCTCATTTAATTTTAATTGTTTAAGGCCTTACTATAATTTGAATTAACTATTACAGCTATGTGTATTCAAGAATTTTAATTCTCAGCGAATAACTCATTTAATATTAAGTTTAAACACATGTACATATATTATTATGCGCTAATGTAGTATCATTTGCAATTCTTAGTTGTTTTTGTTTTTAATAAACGAAAAACTAGTTTACAATACATATGCAAATATTTTAGTATTTATGACCTATCAACATTTTTCGGTTAGAAATTGAGTTATGCAAACAAGACTTCTCTTAGCCTTGATTATCAAGTCGTCCAAAGAAAGATGGATGGATAATTTCAAAAATAAATCATACGAGATACCTTTCGTTGTTCCAGAAACCTTTTTGCAGTAAAATTTAAGCGAAGAAGAGTTTTCAAACCAAAAAGACTTGAAGCTAAGAGCCGATTACGTTGCATTCGGTGTTATAGCGAATTTTAAATGTAACATTTACAATCAATTGGCGCGATAATTTTTTTTATAATCATTCAATATAAATTGTATCTATCATGAATTCATTTATCTTTATTGACCAATTCTTCCAATGTATATTATTTGTAATTGTTTTTATACCAATATACTTTTTTATTGTCATTGTATTATAGCCTCCAGAATGGAAGATAATGTACATAATGTCTATTTGGGATAGTTCATATTTATATTTATTATTACTTCAATATTTGGTTATTTGTATTTTATAGTATGGTAACCTTTTTATTAAGTATACAAATCAAAACAACACCTAGCAGTTAAGTCAGTGAAACAAACGACTCATATCTTGAAAATGAAAAAAAGTATTGTTTTATTTTCATTGGATATTTCACAATACTAGGATTTTAGAATTAACTTTGACATGTAAGTAACAATAGCAAATAACATCCAATATATGTATTTCATTTATTTGTCAACCTTAAAATAGCAGAATTAATTTACTTGTTATCAGCGTGCTTACCATTACTTTTTTTTATTAATTTATCAGAAAGGACACCGTAAAGTAATACATAATTGACTGCAAATCACTGTTTAATAAGTATTAAACTAAATAATAAAAAAGGTCATATGTGCTTTCTTTCAGTAAATATTTGAACGCTTGTGTAACAAGCACATATGACCTGTTTACGTGTGTGTTAACAATCCAATATATTTACTAAAAAGGATTTGAACAACAGATAGGCTGGATTCAATTGAGAGGGGTTTAAATGAGTTACCGAAAAAGAAAAAAAAATTAAATGGAAAAATAGAATTGCAGTCAATCAGCACTTATGCGATCATTTATAATGTTAAATCGACGAAAATAAATCTATGACCAGTTACAGTAACAGCAGTAACTACCGCTAATTTCCATACAAATTGACAGACTTTCTCAGTATTTTAGTCATAAAATTTATGTGGAAAACTCCGGTGGACTGATATGTGAGAATCGACCACAAATCGACTGTGACATGCATTAGGTTTTATCTATTTATAACCTTAAGGCCGTGTTTCAAAATACATTTGGTCATTCTTACATTTACTATCCCTAATGTTGTTATCTGATTCGGTCACAGTGTTGACAAAAAACTAACAAACATAGAATACATTACTAAAAAAATTAAAAACTTGCAATTTATTCAGATTATTGACAAAAAATGAAAAAACGTGCGTACATGTATTTGAAAATCAGATAAAAATAAAATTAAAACGCATGAAAGGGTGATTTTTCTAAAATGTTGCAAAATCTTGTTATAAATAGTTGGATACTCCACACAAATATTTTCCAAACATATATATTTTCAACAATTGCAGGTCAATTTCATTTCGATTGCCAAATCTACGAGTTAAATAAAACCTATTGCACCTTATCGTGAATGCGATTTGAAACCACACGAAACTAAAACACAAAAAGTCGTTAAAAATACACGATTTTTGTCTTATTTGACTGCGAACGTTGCTAGAAAAGAAACCGAATTGATAAGGGGCACGTTGAACTGCTATGCTATGAAGTAAATCATTTAGGTACATATTTCATTAGTTCAATCAATTCTGATAACTATAAAGATCTTTCATTATAATTTAGTTTCAAATGTGGGATATTGAAGCCCCATATAGACTTTTTAATCTGCTTAAACTATTCGAGTTAAGGCTAAAGCTGCAATACATTATGCAATCTGCCATTTTTGTTCATGGAAAAGTGCAATCGTCTAGTAACGCAATTTTTAACAGAAATTACCGCTTTTCTGACGATGATGGCATAGTGCATGGCGGCCCTTAAAGAATCATGCGATGTGAATGATGATTATCCTAGTAAGTCAAAGGTAAATTGGCGCTTTTAAGTGTCCACGCCGCTTAATGGAATCACGGATAATTTTTTCATTCGTTTAATGTGACCCCAAATTTCGAATACATTTTAGTTCAACAGTTCATTTGCAGCCCTCTATTAATTTGTTTTAATCGTACTATACGTGCAAAAATTAGATGAATGCTTATTGTTATCCAACTGCAACGTCAAGAAATGTTGGCTGCCTAAAATTATTTTTTGTGAAAAGGAGGTTCTACTGTAAAGCTCCATAAGGGCAAGAAATAAAATAAAAAAGTTTTGATAATATTATTGCATTTTTATATATTTGGCACTTTTATGTTAAACACATACTTTTGGCATAATTCCTCTATAAAAACATAAACTTTTAAGGGACATGTAAATATTCTCGAGCATGTATAATTAATATTCTATCAACGTGACAAAATGTATTACTTTTATGTACTTAAAACTTTTACAAAAAAAACTGAAATATAATTACTATATTCTAAAATTAACATACATATAATGTACATAAAAATAATATTTTTAAGAACTATGGAACATAAGAGCAAAACAAACAATATTGCGAAAGAAACTATTCAATAAAAAATAGAATAAGTTTCCAGTATCGAGTATTTGGGTGGTACCCTTTAATTTAAATTTAACTTGAGCTTGTACAAATTAGGCGAACTAAAACACTATGGAAGATAGGGAGTATGCATGTATAAAAAACTAAAATTAATATGAATTATTATTCACATAAACAACATTAAGTGATAGCTTTTGTTAACTGTAATACAATAGATAAAATAAAAATATTATTATTGCTCAAAGCACTTAGAAAAAATACAAAAGGTCAAAAATTACGTTTACTAATATTCTTAAAAAAACTTTAAATGGCCACTCGAGATTTATCTCAAACTAATTAAAAGTAAGGTTTAAGGTTTTTTGACTGTACAGTTAGGTCATTATATTTATATGGATTTAAATTTTGGCACTCAAATATCTTTTTGTCTTAAGATTAAACTGTACGCTAATATTTATTATTAAAGGAATGAAAGCAATTGAAGAAATTTACATTTATCTTTTGAAAAAAAGATTATTTGTAAATTGCAATTTTTGGTTTGCTGCTGTTTTAAGTACAATATATTCTATATTACATTTTTGTATGTATGTACTTGGAAATTTATTGTTTACAACTTAACCTATGAAACCATCAAAAATGGCTTAGAAACTTATTTTTCATTTGTTTTTTTCGAATAAATCACTTTGCTGACAAATAGTTCAACTGTTTGCCACCGTATGTATACTACATCAAATAATAATATTAGGAATCGTCCATCCCAATGATGTACGACTAAACAAGCCATAATTAGAATCTGCCTACCACATCATTTTTGGTCCGAAATTATATAGTTTCCGATATCCGTATTGGTGCAGTGAGGCAGACGTTCCGGTTACCTACTCTCTGTATGGTTTGCAGTACGAATACCTGTGGTTCATGTGTTGACTATATGACCCTGAATGTGAAAACCGTTTGAGGCATTTTGTACACTGGAATGGTTTTTCCCCACTATGCAACCTTTTATGTTCCGTTAGATGATGCTTGTGCTTAAATGCTTTCGGACACTCTTCGCATTTGTATGGACGTTGGCCTGAAATATACAATGTTCTTAGTAGGGTGCCGAAGGAGAACAACTGTTCTAACCTATGAGCGGTTAAAAATTAAAACTTACCTGAGTGTTCATATTTATGACGAGCTAATGAGCTTTGCTTACTAAATGCCTTGTCGCATTGGTCACAAACAAACGGATATTCCAAATCTGAGTTTCCGCTGGTATCCATTTTAAGTCGCTTGCCGGAGTGAAAATTGAATTCATCTTCGTGTGAAATCCGCGACTCATCATCTCGCCATGAACGTTTTTCCGATCCTGGACTCACACTTGTTCCGCGTTCACCTAGTTTCAGGCCAAGCAATTGGTTTCTGGCATATTCGGGAGACATTTGCAATAGACACTCCATAGGAACCAGACCCCGAGGACAATTCAACATATAGGGATTTGGGTTTCCGGAATGTCGAGTGTTGATTGCTTCACTTGGTGATGGGGTTTGTCGTGTTAGTGAGGATACATCACTGCCAGAGCGTTGGACTGAAGTTAATGATGTGTTGTAGTATTGAAGCGAAGTAAACGGAAGTGGACTACGGGAAATTTTTCGACTTAAGTTGATGGCCTCGTTGGTACTGTTTTCTAATTGGAGGGGTACTACTCCGTGCCGCGGTGAATTTATAATAGACGTTTCTGCATCTTTCTTAACAGACAAATCTAACGGTTGTTCTTCGCAAGACGACGACGATTGTATTAGATTGGAAACATTTCCAGTTGCTATTGCATACGTGGGCGCAATTGGGTTTACAGTATTTGTAGACACAAATGCTTTGTAAGTATTCAGTTTTCGTTCACGAGATCGGTTATTTTGAAACCATACTTGTACAACGCGGGGATCTAGTCCCAAACGTGTGGCGATCATTCGAAATTCATCACGACTTGGTCGAGAATTGAGGGCATAATGTTCTTTAAGAACAGATTGCTGTTCTTCGGTAATTGCGGTTCGTACACGAACCTTTCGTTCTCCTTCACTTCCTGTTTTTGATTCCCTATCTTCGATATCTTCTTCGCTACCAGATTGAAGGAAGCTCGTATTTGCGGATTCTGTTTCAGAAGTTTGGGCTTGTTGTGAATACTTTTCAATACATTCGGGATTTTCCAAGCTGCATAGGACTTTTTCATGTTGCACAAGCTCAGTTTGATGATTAAAACGCTTATTGCATCGACTACATTGAAGGATATCCTCAACTTCAATTTTCACATCTGGAGATTCACGATTGGAGTCCACGTGACTTTCTGATTCTGCCTCATTGCCTTTTCCTTCCGGAGACTCGTTTTTAATAAGGATTGATTCTGGTTCCTCGAAACTTTCTTCCATATCGATAGAATCATCCTCATTAGCGGCGGAGTGCTCTTCATTTGATTCCTCGCTGTTGAGAGTAACAGAAGGGGAATTTTGTTTTGATTGTTCAGTTTTGCTCTCATCTTTAGCATCTTGTCCTTCTAGGTCCATAACAAGCTTCTCTTCATCTGCCACGTCCTCTGTCACTTCTTCAATCATATCTTCAGGATCAGCTTGTAGACGATTTCCGCCTGCTGCGGTAAGCTCGAGAAGCCTATGTATGCTGTACGAGTGTATACGTGGATCTATGCCCATTCCATAAAAAGGATTCTGCAATGTAGCCAGGAAAGCGGCATTGACGGCTGCAGCATCGTAGTTACTATATTTTGGTATCATAGGATAAAACGCATTGTTATTTGCAGTATTCGCCGAAGTACTGCTACTGTCTAATGAAACGTTCGATAGTGCCGGGGGAAAGTAAGCCAATGATGGCAAATTTGGCCTTTTCGAATTAGGTGTTGTCAATCCTAATGCGAGCGGTCCAGCCGTCGCCTTTTCCAATGATTTCAGCATAGACCGGTTGTTGTTCAATTTAAGACCCATACTAATGCACTTTTTGGATGTCATATGGCTGGAATAGGAACCGGAATGTGAGAATCGTTTACCACAATTGTCACAAGCGAACGGCTTTTCGCCAGAATGAATTCGAACATGCTCCTTAAGATGATGCTTAAACTTGAAAGCTTTATCACACTCCGTACACTTGAATTTTCGCAATAATGCAGATTCGTCGTGACTTATCATATGCCGTTGTAGCCGATAAACGTTGGCAAATGTCTTATGGCATACTTTACAACTCTGAAATAGAAGAAATACATTAGTTAATATTGTAAAATATTAAATTATAAAAGGAAGCACTGAAGGAATATGTATATAAAAAAGAAATCAATAAAAAGTAAGAAAACTATAAAAGTACCTACAGCTGCATCGATTTATTAAACCACAGCGAAATGCATTTATATACATTACATATTTCGCTGGCCAATAATTTTGGGTTTTTGATCCGAACGGAAGTGTAAATAGGATAATGTCAATGTGGTAGCTTAGTCGTTTATTTGGCGTAAGGCCAATAGAGATAAATGTTAATCAAAACTCTCGGAGGATACTTAAACCTATAGGCAATTAGAAAAATAACACATTTATCGTTGAATTAGCTAAATAATACAATTGTGGGTGGTCAAACTAAATTTTATATTGGCCGTGTTTTTTTATCATCAGGGGCAGGTTTGCTAACCCAGACACAAAAAACTATCGAGTGTAGCATCCAGGTTAAATTTCAAAAATGTCACGTAGGCCGTGTTTTTTAATTAGCTAACCTACACTATCCGGGGTAATTTTCATACAAACGCTAACCTGTGACTTTATTCAGGTTAGAAATAATATTGCTATCCAGATTTATTGAGCTTTCCAAAACTCGCCTAAATGTATGCAATCCCAATTATTTTCTAGTACGTTTTGCAATGACTAGCAAAAATTAAATTTTGAAATGAAAAGCTCTAAGGTATAGTTTACATGCAACACACAAGTGTGTGCAAAAAATATAGTTTTTGTTTGTAAATTCATGTTAAAAATGTTGTTCGTCGAATTCTTATTCTAACAAAATTATGATTCCTACATATAAAAATATGTTTTCATTAAAAAACAATTACATGTTAACTTTTGCGCTTGTAAAGTGAAAACGGGGCTTTAATATTTTTGAGCAATGTTTTGAAATTAATGGCAATGCCTACGTGACAATTTGAAATTTCACCTGGATGCTACCCTCGATAGTTTTTTTTTGCGCGTCTGGGTTAGCAAACCTGCCCCCGATGTAAAAAAACACGGCCGTAGGCATTGCCATTAATTTGAAAACATTGCTCATAAATATGAAAGCCCCGTTTTCACTTTACAAACGCAAAAGTTCAAATGTAATTTTTTTAATGAAAACATTTTTTATGTATGAATCATAATTTTGTTAGAATAAGAATTCGGCAAACAACATTTTTAACATGAATTTACAAACAAAAACTATTTTTTTCCCCACACACTTGTGTGTTGCATGTAAACTATACCTTAGAACTTTTCAATTTAAAATTTAATTTTAGCTAGTCATTGGAAAACGTACTAGAAAACAATTGGGATTGCATACATTTAGGCGAGTTTTGGAAAGCTCATTAAAACTGGATAGCAATATAATTTCTAACCTGAATAAAGTCACAGGTTAGCGTTTGTATGAAAATTACCCCGTATAGTGTAGGTTAGCTGATTAAAAAACACGGCCATTATAAATTTAAGGAAAGTCATTCCCTTCAAGCAATATTAAATTAAAAGGATCATACGTCATCATCATACAAATGCAAATGGCTTTTGGTGCCAACATGACGTCACCCATTCACAATGAATTGTACTGCATTATCCCCGCTACATATTTCAAGCTTTACCTAGATATTTATTGGAACAATGAATCCGTTACTACAGGGTTAAACTAATTTAATGATTTTTTCTCTATTTCTAAATACTACCAACATATTTAACCAGGCACGTAGCCAGGGGAGGGGTCCATGGGGTCCGGACCCCTCCCGAAATGTTTTCAATAATACCCGAATTTTTAGTGATTACAGTATAACATATAAAAAAATCACTTTTTGCCATATTTTTCTGTGGATTCTGTGTGACTGAATATTATAAAAAATGTCCCATATGGAATAAGGATAAGGAATGTTGTTTTTCAAAACTGGATAAATCCGAATATCAATACACAGTTCTCTGAACACAACCCTTTTAAATAAATTGCGCGGAATCTATGCAAAAACCTATGGAATGTCTGGTGTCGAAAATTATTATTCAATCTCATTTTATTATTGGACGTATGGGCGTGTTTGCATGTGAGTTTGGAGCTTTAAACTTTCCGCTGCGCAAGTTCTGAGCGTTGCTACAAAAATAGAGAACGCGATAAAATAATTTAAACAGAGCTTTTTTTCAGAGCACTTATTGGAAACGCAAGATATTCGCCTGCCTTGATAGGCTGTGCAAATAATGGTTATGTAGCTGTTAAGCCTTTGTGTTGTGAACCTATAATTTTGCAATTTATCTGGAATGAAAATATTATTTATCGAAAAGCGCATTATAAAGATGGCCTTGAGGGAGTGTAAGAGTGTAGTCTTCTGCTGCCTGCTTATAACAAAACGCTCAAGTTTTAACGAAGCAAAACAATTTTAAAGATACAAACGGTACAAAAAAATTGAGTTTTTCCAATTAGTCTGCCCCACACTGTATGCATTTTTGCCACCTCCCCGCAAGCTTTTGGATATATTTTTCGTAAAAATCTCGCGGCGTGTTACGGGCCCATTCGCGCACAAACAATTCCACATCTTCATAGCTTTTGAAACGTTCAGTAGACCGAATAACTAATAATCATAGGGTGATACGTCTGAACTACATATAGCGATTTTTCCAGTAATCTCAATTCGTTCAATGCTGTAGAAGATGCGTACAAACTTCCCAGCGCTTGAATTTATAATCAATATTCAGAAGTTTTAGCACCCATCTGCCTGAGATGGTGAATTTACTCAATACTACTTACGTTGATACCCAATTCCCCAGTCATGTCGCGTACACTACTTCGTCGGTCATCCAAAATAACTTTTTCAACGGTGGCGGCGCTCACGTTTTCATCGGTGACACTGGGTGCCGCGCATGTGGCAATTTTGCCTCAACTTTTCGGCCTTTTCAAGACATTTATTCACATGGGTTATAGAGAGACACTTTACATTAGCTTTGACTAAAAAACGAATAATGATGCGTTGCGCAAGAGGCACTGGTACATCCTTTTCACTCATGATGGTTATAACTACACTAAAAAGTGGGGTTATGCGGTTCCAGCTGTTTTTCAACGTCTCATAACAGATCAGTCTAATATTCAGTTCATCCACTTTTTCAACACTAAATTTGTCGCGCGTCTGAAAATTCCGGGTTATACTTGAACCGCCCTCGAATTTCAGCGTCGTTGGACCCCTCCCGAAACAAAATCCTGGCTACGTCCCTGTATTTAACAATGTTCCTGGCGTAGAAAAATGTAGGCAAATCTAACCTATGGGAACGACATATATTTCATCGATGAAGAATTTCAAAGCGACGCGACGTGAAACATAAAACATTTTCCCATTTCTTTTTTTTATTTCCGTGCACTGAGACTGGCGCACATAAAAAAGACAGGTGCGTGTTGCGTCTATGTGACGACTGAAAAATAAATTTATCCAAAAATAGAACTGAATACCTTAACAACATTTTAAATACATGACTTTCAAATATGTATTTAAGTTATAGGTTATATGTATGTAAATATTCTCTATTAAATAAAAACAACAGCAGACTTGGAAAAAAATATATAAGTACAATATGTATTTTGTAATGTACCTATATTTCGATTTTACTGCACCTTATACCTAAGAGCCGCCATAGACTATGCGATCCACCGTTCAATTATATGTTCACGTAGGCATTCAATCGATTGAGTGAAAATATATGGGAAGCGGATCTTTCGAGAAAAACTTTGAAAGTTTTTAAATGCTCCGTCTCCATTCGCTTCCGGGGAAGCACTCCATTGTCTTTCAAAAACTTTACACCGACCATAAAAGTTTCCCCATCTAACTTTAGCCAGATTCATGTGGAAGAGATTCGTATCAGCTTCACTAGGAGCGCTTCTAGGCTGCTTAACTAGAAGCGCTTCTAAGCTACCTTATTGGAATAAGAGCTCCTTTGCCAATTGGGTAGTTAAGGGGTGCTAGACCATAACGTTCGATTGGCACTTTGTGATGGATTCATAGAGAAACGAGTTTTCTATGGTCGGCATGGCCCGTCGCACGTTTATTATTCAAAAGAAGATACAAAATTTTTATATCGTAGCAAAATTAACCAAAAAGCGACTATAAGAAGTGGTATGGTTGACAACGGTATCACACTCCGAATTCAGTTGTCGAAACGCTAACGATAACACACGGACCATATGCTCCTCAAGGAGATAGGGTAAAACAATAAACCTAACGTTGTACGTATAAAAAAATCCATTTTTAATTGGAAAAAGGTATAAGAATATAATAAAATCATCAAAATAGTACAACAAAAGCCAGGCAAGGTCTTTGGACTGCCTCCGATTTGTTGATACTCCCTCCAAGACACTATTCCGAGTGAAAACTTAGTGACAACTCTGATAAGCCGTATTGAAAGTTACTGCGTCCACATCTGCATATATCTTCTAAACGTTGCTGAAATTTATAAACCTTGATAAGACTGCCAACCCTTCTCAACGGTATGACGTTATTGAGACACCCTATAACAAAATGCTAATGCATATGGACATAACATGTGCATGTGTGCAGATGCATTTTTTATGTTTTTTAATACGAGTACTGTACTAACTACTAACATATGAAGAGTGTTCCAAAAAAGAACGCAAAAGCATACAAATGCTGTTCTTGATATCCTTATTTAGTAGCAGTAGTACTAGTAGTAGTAGTAGGGGGTCTAATATAATCATCGAAAGAATAGTATACCAAAAGGTACCTGACACAATCATTGAATTTTCCCACAGGCTATATGGCATGTGAAACTATTTAGTTGTTTACCAAATATTTTCTTATAACATCCTTTATTGAATACCTCATATATTCAACATAATGTGAAACTAAAGCTTTACTCAAGCGCTGATACTTGAGTTTCGCACACGAATTGTACCGAATTGCCGAGCCTTGTAGGTAAAGAAGCGCTGAACTAGGACCTATTACGCTACGCGTTCTTTTTTATTCTGATGCAATCTCGCAATTGAGATGCAATGACGATTTACAACAATCGCGAAGTTGTGCGTAGTCGTGGATATGGAGTACCTAACTAAGCGTTTGGTAATAGGTGTGTTTTTTTGGTTATCCCGTGCAGGTTTGGGTAACGAAACTTCATATAAAAAAATTGACAGGTGGATCAGTTGGCATTTTTTTTATATGGAGTTTCGTTACCCAAACCTGCACGGGATAACCAAAAAAACACACCTAGTATAACTTCTATTGTTTGTGTCCTTTGAATCATAATTTTCGATTGGTTCATTGGAATGACAAACTGTCGCTTATTTATATGGGAGCATATAATTCTTGTCAAACGTCCATATGACTGCACCGATATATGTACAAATGCATATATAAATTTTGACAATTCAATTAATAATTTAATAATTTATCATAACAATTACAATTTTGATTATCTACATTATTAAATTTGTAATTAATTTTAAAACTTAGCTAATGATTCCATATTTCTTGAAACAAAAATAGGAAACATGTACGTACATACCTACACCTTATACATAACAGTTATGAACCATACATGAACCATATCCATAATTGAACATCCCCTCATTTTGCTTCATTTTTTATATTCTACTATTCAACTTTTCAAAATACTTTAAGGTTTTCGTCTTCAGGCATAGGTTTTTGTTACTTTTTCTTATCAGTACACAATTGTTATCAGGTCCTACAGCGTTCTTATACACCATATCCATTTTCCGATACGCCTACCATCCTTTTCATAAATAGTATCAACAAATAAAAATAGAGGACGAAAATCTTTTGTATATGGTTCTATGCTCTAAGGTTGTAGTTGTAGTGGTTCTATATGGCTGGCTTTACTTTACTGTAATTCATTCGAGAAAAGATAAGGGGTATAGAGATATTGAATAATTATGTTCGCATACGTATACATAATACATATTTACATCATAATAAATAGTTTTCATGTACAATCAAATATATTTAGGCTAGCTTCACCATATTAAGTAAAAAATTAATTCAAATGTTTGCTGATTGCATCTCATTAGGTTGCGGTGGAGATAACCTATTTCATGTATACAGGGTCTCCGGAAGCTGCCGTATAAACTAAACTAGCGAAATAAAATGATTATTACAGCCAACAAATTTACCTAAAAAATAAAACTAACCACACTAAAAATCGGATAAGAGGTTTGGTTTTTACAGACTTCAATTTTTCCATCTCAATTTTCTCCAACTTCTGCCAAGGTGAGTTGCTTGTACGATTCTTTTAAAAATGGGCGCAAAGTCTTGCAATCATACCTTCCTTACATTATTTTATCCTAGCTCCATTATTTCTAACAGTTTTGATACGATTTCTGCACTTAAGGCATTAAGACTGATAGACATAATTGAGCTAAAAAAAATGATGTTAGAAAGATTTGATTGTAAGACTATGCGCCAATTTTTAAAAGAATCGTACAAGCATATCACATTGGCAGAAGTTGGAGAAAATTGAGATGGAAAAATAAATTATTTCGGGTCAAATCACAAAAATTTGACTTTAAAGCTCTGTAAAAACAATCTGATCTGATTTTAGTGTGGTAAGTTTTATTTTTTAGCTAAATTTATTGGCTATAATAATATTTTTATTTCGCTTTTTTAGCTAGTCTAAGTTTAGAGATATTGAGGTTTAAGTCTTACAAGAAAATTATTTTTTCAAACATCTTCATATGCCTGTGGCAGCTAAAGGGTTAAGAATTAGGAATATGTTTCGTACATCTTTTTTTTCTGGAAATCGCATGAGGAATATTACAATCCGGTGCGTTTATGCGGCAGTTTCCGGACACCCTGTATACAGGTCGATTTGAAATACCCAGGTCTCTTCCGCTCAATTCCATGAGATTAAACGGATTAAAATCGTATACTGGACGTTAAATGGTTTCTAAACGCATAACATACATATATGTAATAATTTTTCCGTATTTGTAAGTAGATTAATTTTGTTCAATATACATACATATGTGCTTGTGTTAAAATCGTAGAAATTTGAAAGAACTCTATATCAGCATTTTTTTTTATAAAAAGTAGCATTGTGCATATATTTGCGTAACCTATATCATAAAATATATAGCGTCAATTGGACTGCACCGCACGGGAGGGATTCACAAAACTATTGAGTAAGAATTCTCTTCCTTCTAAGCATGTCTGGTGTTCTCCAGATGTTATTTGTTAAAATGGAACAAATCACTCATTGCTTCAGCCATTATAGAACTAAAAAGTTCAAGAATTATTTTTTTCGAAACAAAGAATCTTAGGTGAACAATCTTCAGGCATCCACTCATCTGTACCTTCAATTTTATATTTTCAGTCGTAAACAGTGCGATGTGAAACGATATGTGTGGAAGGAATTAATACAATGAAATCTAAAAATACGACGCGTATGGGTATATGCCACATGAAGATGACAACCGCATGGAATCCACTCGTCTAAGCCAGCAAGGCAGTTCAGCTAGTCGTGCAAGGAATATCTTACCGACGGAAAATAAAAGTAGGTACCTAACCTTTATGAATTGCATCTATGCATTTTAAGTATAGAAATATTTATGAGACGTATAATACTCGTATCATTGCTGAGAGAGCATATCTATTAGAAAATCTTCTATAACGTATAATACTCGTATGTATACAGTTTCCAAATAAATCATATTTTTTCTGAATACATAATAAATTGTATAAAACTCGTAGCATCTATATAGTTATTCTGGCAAATATCTATGTATATTCTATCAATATTTCCGGGGAAGTAAAGTCAAATACTTAAATACATAACTAACAAAGGGTTATTACAACCAGAGAGGTAGAGAGTAAGTATAGAGTTTGCATAATTGTACAATGTATACCTATCCATTATGCGCCTCTAATAACAGATATCAAAACAGTGGAAAACATAGCGAATAATTTTTGAGCTACACTATTTTTAATTATGCCTAGTATGGTTTTATGAATATATACAAATATTTACTTACGACTGTTGTATTTGGGGAATGCATCATTTCATGTTTCTCTAACATATCACGACTTGGAAATGCTGCTGAGCACTGGACACAGGAATAAGGACCACCGGGACCTGTTAGTTGAACACTATGTGGTGAACATATATCACCCAAGGTAGTCGATGAACCTGGACTAGAGGTTGACCTTCCGCCTTCGTCGTATCCATTTGACATTGGAGGTGATTTTGAGGCTGTCATATTAGCAATAGCCATGGCCATAGCGTGGTGGTGTCGCTGCTGTTCTTGTTGATGCCGTTGGTCAAAACCGAAAGGATGAGGCTGATGACCATTACCTATGTGGTGCTGAAGTCCTAGGTCAGATGGTGTAATGCAACTACCTATTGGTGATTTTGTCGACATTGGTGGCGACGGAGTAGAATTTCTATGAAAATTCGATGTATTGTCAAATTGTTGCTTATCAGCATGGTGTAGTGATGATGCCAAAGATGGAACTGAAAAAAATCATGATTTTAGTTAACTGCAATAAGTTTATTAAAAACTAATTTATTTGAAAAAATGTTGCTAGCTCAATCGCTACACTATATTCATAGTTTAGTATGACGATCTATTGGTGTACGAAAACTAAATGACACTTTTATCAATCTTCAATTCTGGCATTAACTTTAGTCAAACCTTACAAATTAAATAATAGCATTAATATCAACCCCTGCATACCTACGTCCTACGAGTACAGTTGATGAGCTCAAACACAATTTTACTTTGAAGCTCTGTAAAAACCAAACCTCTTATCCGATTTAAGTCTAGTTAGTTTTATTATTTAGGTAAATTTGTTGGCTGCAATAATCATCTTCTTTCGCTATTCTTGCTAGTATAGCTTGGGAGATATTTAGGTTTAAGTCGTGCAAGAAAATCATTTTTTGAAAAATCTTCAAACGCCTGTGGCAGCTAAAGGGTTAAGAATTGGGAATATGCTCCGTACAATTTTTTTGCTAGAAATCACATGAGGAATCAGAATCCGGTGCGTTTATGCTGCAGTTTTCGGACACCCGTTATATATAGTTTTATAACTTATACATTTCAGCATATCTATGCAATACAGCACCACCACCAGTGCTGTGAAAAGATGGGTATTTTTAAAGTGTTGGCATACACAAATGTACGCCTTAATTTATTTCAATTAACCATATACGGGTGTGTATACCTATGGACATGAAATGGATGTCAGCATCATCAGCTTGATTTTCTGGCTGCTTAGTTCAGTTAGTACAGTGCGTACTCGATAATCCGGACTAATGAAAACCGGGGACTACAGAGGAATTTGGACTAGTGGAAGCCATTAATTTACTCTACATTTCGAGGAAATGGACGAATTTAATCAAATTGTTCTAAGAATATGTTTTCTATTTTTGAAGGATTTCACTCTGTTATTCTAGATTTTGTTGTTTCCAAGAACAAAGAATAATGTTGTTTTTTTTTCGGACGATAATATCACTGTTATTATGAGAAAAAAGTCAGATTCGGATTAGAGAAGCTCTTGAAATTCGGACTACAGAGTGTACAATGTAATCTTTGAGGTGATCCGGATTACTGGAAATTCGAGGTTTCGAGGCTTCGGATTATCGAGTACGCACTGTACATACTTTGAAATTGGTTGTAGAGATAGATAAAACGGTAAAAAGCTGACATTGAAATTCGTAATAGCAATTTCAAAATTTTATTATTTGCTAACGAGCAACAATATTTGCTGCTGATTCATATCATAAAAAACAGGGTTTTCTCTAACCATATTGTGTTTTAATCTCATGAAATTTAAATTGTATATCCCACAGGGTTATGCATATCCAATCTTACTCGTACTTTCAATGTTATACGTTTTTTTTAAATTTGTAATCCCGCCAAATACATACATACATACAGGGTATCCCGGAGGATATTTTAATGGTAGGTAGTGTGGCTCATTTGGGGAAAATTAATGTGCGACGGGTGGGACCCCTCTATTTTAAACCGTTAAAATGTGATAGCATTTTTTTGTAAAAATTCCCGACTTGCCAAACTAAATCAAAATTTGCCACACCACCAAACATTTTAAGGATAGCTGCCATTAGAAAAAAATTAGAATACACATGTTTCCTTTTATGTGTATAGGTACTATTAATATTCCAATGCATATACTTATATTACTTTAGTCCTTTTAGTTTTAGGTGTCGGTTACTCATACAAATTTAACGATAAATTTAAGCTTAAAGCATACTTGTAGCATATGGTCGTTTATACTGGCTATAGAATGATTTAAGATTATCTATTGTATACAATGTATGAGTAAACCCGCCTAGATGAAGTAGTTTATTTAAATTTAGATAGTTGTTCTAAAAAATATTAATTCTTATACTTATCTTTGCAGAAGACACACTAAAATTTATTGTTTTAACCATTTAAACATATGCAGGATTAGATTAAAACTTTATAGTTAATTCTTCCACTAATAATACACATTTTTCCTATACAAATCATTGTTCATCATTTGAAAAAGCAAAACAATTGAAAATTAACAATGTATACACAATAAAAAGCTTGGTGAAAATGTCCCTCAAAAGAATTTGAATAATGAGATATCATTACGAATGAATTTATTTGCTATTTATTTATTTCATATCTATTTGATTTTGAAATAGGTGTTTTAACTACAAATAATGAGTAATAGAAATAATAACCATATCTTCAAAGCTGTTTTAACTAAGTAGAATCATAAGCTTTAATTTAAAAAAGTCGAATTTGAATATTCTTTATATGATCGTTCTACTTTTCTCTCAATATATATTCATTTCGTCTGCTACTCATAAATCAACCTACATCTGGCGACCACATTCTTCCTCCTCAAAATGAAACAAGGATTACGAAAGTAATCTTTCCTGTGAATACCTCAATCTGTGAAAATTTAAGACAAAGCCATCAAATGACAAAAACATTTTCCTAAAGGAAACTTAAGTGGAAATGTGCACACACGCGGTAAATAAAAAATATAAGAAATTAAGACATATGTGAATGTATTATAGTACATTCATATGAATGTATTCAAGTACAAATGCATTTGATGCAACTTTTGCGAAAATTTTGTTGTTTGATGGCGACATTAAACAAAAAATAGATATTTACCGGCAGAGACAAATTACGTTGTGTAATAATTGTGGGCATATATTTTTTATTTTGTGTATACGTTTGTATATACGGATCGGATATCCACGAAATCGATTTTGTTACGCGTCTATGTCAGGAAAATAATGTATGTAGCATTGATGACGCACAGAGTACTTTTACTCAATCCTCCCCATTTTCAATAAACAAAGAACTTTTCAAGAATGTATTCTCTTCGGGATCGTGTCATCCTACTGTAAATATTCATCAAATTCAATATGAATAAATTCGTTGTGTATATGAACCGGACTATAGGTTTCCACAAAGATGAGAGAACGTTTACTTTTTCTCTATATATTATTATAAACAAAAGACTTTTGTTTTTACCTTTGTGGTTATAAAACAAACAATTTTTGTACAAAAGCGAGCCATACGGGCATAGCTTTTAAATTTTCAACGAGTATTTGATTTAGAAAATGAACCACCGAAATTGATACATTTTCTTTACTTTGAAAATTTAGGTTACACAAATACTGAGAACTATATACGAATATGTACACTACATATTTATTTTATAATATATAATGGATGGCTAGATATGGTAATCAATATGGTATAGGTTTAGTTAAAAGCCAATCCAAAAAAAAAAATGATTAAAAACTTCCCCATCGTAAATAACCGAATACATTTTTAATTCGCACGCGAATATGAAAATTAATCGGCACCTCAACAAATTTTGCTCCAGCGATGGAGAGTTTTTCTGAGGGCCTGTTTCTCATACTTCTTATCTTTTTTAGTCTTGTCATTTAGACAAGACACACACTATTTTCTATGAAAGCTTTTACGTTATACTGAATTGAATTTTCGTTTAATTTGCATTGCATTGCCATATGTTGCTTACGGTTACGCCATTGTATGAAATTCGGCAATATTTTTTTCAATTTCAGGATACACCACCAAGCAAAATATGGCATGACTTTGCAAAATAAACAAAAATTCAATTCAATATAATGTAAAAGCTTTCTGAAAACAGTGTGCGGCTGTCCATACAAAAGGACTTACCACTAGATAAGATGTACAAGAAACTGGCTCTAAATCTATCATGCTGGTTACCTGTTGACTATAAACGAGTTTATTACAGATATTGGGCAGATTTCTCGTAAATCTTATCGGCTGGTTAGTCTTATCGCATAGACGAAAGCTTGTAACATTGTATTGAATTTAATGTTTGCTACGCAAATTCATACAATGGCGTAACCAAGCAAAATATGCCGATACTATGCAAAATAAACAAAAATTCAATTCAATATACTTATATATAATGAAAAAGCTATCGGAAAATGGTATGCGCCTTGTCTATACGATCAGACTAACCAGCCGATAAGATGTGCGAGAAATCGGCCCATAAGAATGAGAAATCGAAAAAAATAATCTACAGTTATAATATGGCCTTTCTACATATAGTTAAGTGTTGGCTAATGAAAAATTTGGGTAATTTTTAAAGCTATAGGCAGCTTATGGGACTCTCCAGCCAACTTGACTTATGTATACATTCTATGATTTTTCATCTAAATCTTGAGAACAAATTAGACTGGTATCAAAATAGGAAGCTATACCTAACCGCAATGGAGCACGTAACGAAATATAACGTACAAATATCAGAAATTGGCCGGCCGTATGTGCCGTGTAGGTATGCTTTCATATTATATAAATTTTACCTGGGAATGAGACATATCGGACAGGTTTTCTGAATATGTACAATGAAATGTTGGTGGGCGGATCGACCATGAGTCATGGTTACTGACAAAATAGAATAATACGAGTATACGTTCAAGTGAATCGTAAACGGCGTTTGATATCAAACATGAAAAATATGGCATCTGTGCAAAGAAATGGATGGTCGTACCGGTTGAGGGAGGAGTTAGAATATATCTTGTGTTATAACTGTTTTTTATGAATGTAGTATTAATTAGGTAGTTTACCGATACAACGATGCTATCAACCAATTTGATAGAATAAAACTAAAAAATCTATTTAGAGCTGTTTAAGTAACAAAGTATAACTTAAGTACATATACTCACATTGCAATGAAAATGCTGTCGTTGATGGCATAATTTGGTCCTCTTTTCCGAAACGTGGTGGTACCAAACAGGACAACATTGGGAATGGTTTGTTGTTCACGTTTTTATTGTTCTTATTAGAATGGCTAGATTATAAACAACTCAAATTCTGGTTGGATTTATGCATTTTTCCAACAAGACTTGTATTACTTCACTCAGTTCACTTGGATTTCTTGTTAGCATTTTCTATACATAATAAATATAGGTGTGAGTCACAATTCATTTTAGAGCACGATTAAGATGCTGGGTTTATTCACATATTTCAGGAAGCAACACAAGCCATGCACACATTTATTAAAAAAAAATAATGTAGCGCGACACGGCGTGCTTTTGTTTTCCTTGATAATTCAAGCACTTGGCCCACTTTGTTGTATACCTAAGTGTCACACGTATAATAATACCACCAAGCGGCAAACTGAAAAACCGACTTCCAAATTTTGTGTTCCGTACAGGTAATACTATCGAACAACACAAAAGATCAAATATGGACCTGCAGAGGTCTGATTACTTCGAAGGCAAACAAGGGAATGCTAATGACGTAATTATCTTAATTTCTTTAACTAACAGGAATTGTGGTGTGTTATTATTAAATCACTAGTCCCGTATAAGCGGAAGGATGATACACAGAAACCCCGCAATCGTCTTAACGCGACGACGACAAAGTCGCTACTACCAAATTTTGAGCATCGGTGTTCATTTCACGGTGCAGTCCACACAATCCGTCCGTATTGTAAAAACTCACCCCAAGAAGCCCACACACCAACGTAGCTCATTGTGTGAAGCATACACGAACCCAGGAGACGGAAAATCGGTTTCCGTATGATTTTTTCGTGCCATGCGTATACGTAAACAATTTTTCTGCACATAGGAGGACTCACACATTGAAACCGTGGTGTGCGTGGGGAAATACGCACAAATATAATTTTACATTTCATATGGCTACACACACATTGCCAGCATATATCGTGAGATTATGGGTGGAGTACTCCCCCAGTTGTACTTCCTGGTTGGTTATTACCTTATTATTGAGTCTGACGAAGCCTCTGATCTCAGCAGTACTAATGCTCTCACTGAAGCTTTTACACTATTTCTATGGATATTTGTTGTTTCAGTCGGAATGGTACAATGGTACCATCAAAAATTACTCTAGCAATGAAATTGGCGTAGCATTCATTTGAAGAATTGAGATAGCATGATAACATGGTTGCATGAACATCTTTAATGGATGCGTGAAGCGTCACACACCAATACATACTTGTCCACTAGACCTACCGTTAGGGTCGCCGTGGCCCACCTACTACGTATCGTAACGTATCTCAAGTAGGTGGAGCTTAAAGGTATGACCTCTTGTTCTAAAGGAAAGATCTTAGGTATTGTGCCCGTGTTGCTTTTCGTAAACGTTACAGTTTGTTTACTACAGTGGCACTTTTGTGCAAGAATACGTCGTATGTTATGTTTTTATACAAATTAAAAAAGCAGTGGCGCCACATTACAGATAAGCGCGATGGGAATAAATTATTATAACGCAGATTAGGTACTTATTCGTTTAGGTACATAGTATCTATATAGTAACCTTATATGAATTCATATGTATGTATGTATAGCCCTATTCGACTCACTGGATCATTTCCAGATTTATTGGAAATCCCATACAAAATGATAATCCTGGAAGTTGATCCTGGGTATGACTTGGATCATCTGCCAAACTAATCCCCTAGATGTCTCCGGGAACAATTTCCCTGAAATTTCCCGTATGTCAATTTGTTATTTAGTATTTTTGGCTTGTAAACTTTATTCAGAGTTAATCATTTTAACATTTCTTGCTACTTATCCTTTTAATTGTATCTCGCACGATGCATAATTACAAATGCAATTTATAATTTAGAATATCGCGTTGGGGCCAGTGGCGTATTTAGAAAATTCTCAAAGGGGGGGCACATAGTACGAGACTAACTTAGTACAGGGCCGGATTTAGCCAGTCTGGGGCCCGGGGCTAATATTTTCAAGAGGCCCCCTCCCTAACATATGAATGTCATTCGCTCATATGCAAAAAGTTTTGCAATTTTTATTTATTAAATTTTTAAGGTAATAAATTATATTCTAGATAGACCGAAAAAGTGCATAATGATACTTGTGTTGTGTTGTTTTTATGTTGATCGCATTAAATTCGTTTGTGGCCCATATATTATACTTATGCAATATGATTAGACGTTTTTCTGATGACAACATGCATTATTTAATAACATTTATATGAGTATGTTGCTATTTATGCAATGAAACCGTAATTTAACGAATCAAGATTAGCTTGTTGTATTTGTCAAAATATTTATTGTAGTTAATTCAAAATAATAATAAAAATAGTGTTCAATATAAGTAATTAAAAAATAGTTCAAATTATAATAATAGATAATAATTGAATTATTTAAATTCAATTAGAACATTGAACATAAAAAATGACGACTAGATTCTTTAATTCAAAATAATTAATTTCATAGAAGTTAGAATTCATTTATTTGTTCTAGTGAGCTATATTAATAATTTTAGTTTGTTAGAATTAAGAAACAAGATTCTTTTTTCTTTCTTTGTCGTGAGCGAATTCGTATATTATTTCATTAAAATTAATTGTTGCCATTATCTCACTTTCGATTGACAATAATGCCAAAGACGAAAGCCTAGTGTTGGTCATGGTTTACCGATATTTATTTTTTATAAACGCTAATTTCCAAAAAGATCGTTCGGCTTCACAGTTCAGCTCCATAGCTTTTAAACTGGCCGAGCAAAACGCGTCGCAACAGACGGACAGACTGACATCGTTCATCCTACTCAGCTCGTCACGCTGATCATATATATACATATTTTATATGGTCGGAGATGCCTCCTTCAATGCGTTACAAACTTCATGACAAAGTTAATATACCCTTTTCGCTTAATAAGCGAAAGGTATACAAATCTCCATTCTCTTTTTCAAACACACATTGGTCAAAAATCCCCCGATGTTGGATAAATCCCACGTCTGGCAACATTGGATGTTGAGCAGATTCAGAAATCATTCTTAGAATTTTAGTACATGCTAACGGTTTTGTGTAAAATAGAATTTTATTGGTTTACTGAATAGCACTGGACATTGTGCGCATACTGCTGATAAAAAAATGGTCGACAAGAATGACAGAAAGTTAAGGAATGTAAATGATTATGATTGAGGACAAATATACATCTTGGAATTTTAATACAATTGTGTTAAAATTATTTTGGAAATAATTTTATGTTTTTTTTTTTTTTGAAAAGTAATTGATTATTAAAAATTTATTCCATGCGCATCGGGGGCCCCTAAAAACGCGGGGCCCGGGGCTTCAGCCCCCTTAGCCCCCCCCCCCTAAATCCAGGCGTGACTTAGTACAAAATGTTTTGGTGTGGGGATAGCATCTACATAGGAAAAACATTTATAAGATTGAGGGATCTTGGCAAGGAGCTATAGTTTGTTCAACTGTGTCTACCAGATATAGCATTTGCACTGCACTGGTTGATAAAATTTAAATTGAAGGCAGGCATTAGTGCAATTAAGCAGATCTAAAATGGTAGGTTGTTGATAACGATGTACCTGGAAACAAATTACGGAGGGACTAACAAAAGTTTGCGTAGTGTAGTTCCACGGAGCCTGAAGCCGAAAAGGAAATTTTACGAATACCTCATTGTCTATGGAATTAATGCAATGACCATAGAGACCGTTTCTAGATGACATAAGGGATTCGAAACGGATCACTTTTCTCTGGAGGAGAAATTTCATATATCGTCCAAAATTCTGCCATTTTCAGCCAAAAAGTTTTCCTGCTTAGTTTTAAAAGGAACACCGATGAAAAACTGATATTGTGGTCTTGAATTCCACGGCAAGTATAAGCAAATTTGAATTAAAAATTAGGATTTACTGAAAAAGAAGCCTTTGTATGTTTTTTTTTTTTCAAAAATCTAGTAACAGAAACTATTTGAAACTCGTACTGGACTCAAGCAAGGAGAAGGGCTGGCGCCGACGCTCTTCAACCTGGCTCTGGAGCATGTAATTCGAGTCATGAATTTTGACAGCAGCGGAACGCTACTTATTAAGTCGACTCAACTAGTAGCGTACGCCGACGACATCAACATCATGTCTCGAAGATTGGGTGATGCAGAAAGCCTCCTGCATAATCTCAATAACGCCGCCAAAGAAGGGCTACATATCAACGAATCTAAAACTAAGGTCATGATACAATCAAAAACTATAAAGCATCACAGTGGGGGACCTAAATATAGGGTATGTAGACAACTTCACTTACCTGGGTTGCAATTTGTCAAAGGACGCCAACGAAACAGATGAGATAAAGCGACGGATACAACTAGCTAATAAGTGTTATTTTTCTGTCCTCCCAATTATGAATTCGAAGCTGGTGCACAGGAACACGAAGCCCCACGAGTATAAAACCATAATCCGACCTGTGCTATGCTATGGCTGCGAGGCATGGACCCTAACCCAAAACTCTGAACACCTGTTGGACACATTCGAGCGAAAGGTTCTCCGAAGAATCTTTGGGGCCATTCGTGAACGAGGTGAATGGCGCATACGGTACAACCTTGAGTTGTATCAGCTGTATGATGAGCTACAGGTGTCGAAAATCGTAAAATTGCAGCGACTACAATGGGCGGGACATGTACAAAGGATGAACGACGATCGCATGCCCAAAAAGGTATGATGAACGCGCAACGAGTGGACGGAGTCAGATTGCGCGGACGACCGAGAGCCCGATGGGAGCATTATATATGTGAGGACGCCCACCAGATGCTAGGCTTTCGGAACTGGAGGACAAGGTCGCGTGACCGCGACAATTGGAGGTCTTTAATCCAGGCGGCCAAGGCCCGACGTCGGGCTATCGTGCCATAAAGAAGAAGAAGTAACAGATTCCGTAAGATCGGAACAAGTGTTGAATACTGTTTTACAAGTCCAATCCAGAATCCTAGGAACTATCCGTGGCACAGAGCCGGGAAGTGATCGATTAATTAAAATGAAGCAAAAAAAAGTAAGCAGAAAGGTATGATTGTTTGTTATTTCCATATTTACTACACTAGCTTCAAATCTGCGTAGTATATCTGCAATACCGTTTAAAACGAGTGCTAGATGGTAGCCTGAAGCAACATGTTTGCGAAAAGAAGGGATAGGGAACGGGATCGCTACAATGATGTATACTTCGTGAAAATTGACGCATTGAAGAAAGTACCCCAGGCAGACAGAGGGCACCACAGGCACCACCGAACCTTTGTTTTAACCGTAAGAATTCGAAAATTTATGCTAAAAATGTTTTCCCATCAAAACACTTTAACTTTTAGCATCTGGTCTAAAGACCTTTACAGCAGCCCAACGCGAATTTAGGGCCAAATTAAAATACACAACCCCGACCGATAAATCAGATCGATTGTTTCAAATATTGATCAATTCAGCGGCTTACAAGACATCGATTCCGGCAAAACAAAAACCTTGGTTGATTCTTCTCAACCAATATCAACATATAAGATGGCGTCACTTCACACATAATCAGAGTTTCAATAGCAGTCCTTGTTTCTGAACAGATTCATGTGGAGATTGGGCAACGTTTCATCACCACCTCGTTGCCCCGACATAACCATAGCTGCTACTTATTCTCTGAGAGTTCTTGTTCTTGAAACCACGCGTCTATGAAATTAAACTCAACCCGTTGGAAAAACTGAAAGAGGCCATCAGCGAGATCTGGCGAATTGAGAAGATGATCTGACGATAATGTTTCGAAGAAGAACTCCAAAAGTTTTGTAATGGAAACGCTCAACATAAAGAGGGAACATTTGGTACAGCATTTTTAGTATGATGTGAAACAAAGTTTTATGTGCTCACAGGGGGGGGGGGGCACGTGCCCCCTGTGCCCCCCTGTAAATACGCCACTGGTTGGGGCCAGATGACACGATAGTCAGCTGTTACCGATTTGGGAAATTTTGATCCGATTTCATTCGACTTGGACAGGATCAATGATCCAGTCAGTCGAATAGGACTTATATGTTTTTGTTGACATATCCTTATTCAAAAACTTTGAAAGTTTTTAAAAATTTAAAATTTTTACTGCATACTCGATATTTGTAATGATGACGTATTAACGAAGCATCTCTACCATCTTGATCCGCATGATCAGTATGGTCGATTAAGTCATAATTACCGTCCGTTTATATGTTACATTCGATCTAATTTTTTCATAGCTTAGGGTCGTTGATGCGACTGTAATCTGCAATGCCATAGATAAAATCATAGTCAGCATAACAGGTCAATGGGAAATGTTTTCAGTTTTGAGCTCCTCAGATTTACTATATGACACAAATGTTTCATATTGAGACATCCTGTAAAAAAGTGGGACGATTTTAAGGGTGAAATTATGGTGTTTCCTTATTGATAGAATCCTTAGCCACACGTAGTTCTTCTTCCTTGCTTCGATATTTATACCGCTCCATGGCGGTGTAGGTTCATTGCGCTCTGACGTTAATGTTTCTGAGCCTATTTATACTGAATCCGATTTGAATCAGGAATTTTGCCTGATTGCCAATAGCACGCGTACATTCACATGTGCAAAATTATACACAATCAGGCACCTGATTACTCGTCAGGTCGGAAGTACAACAACAACGAACACACAATCAGAAATCTGATGACTTTTTCAGGCAGAATCGCCGAAAAAGGCGAGAATAGCATGTGCTGCCAAATGGGCAAAATTATACAGGTGTTCAGATTTCAATCAGGTTTTTAGAAAATATGTATGTGATGTGCAAATGTTAAGGGATTTTATGCGAAAATGCACTTGTCTGCTATTCTTTCAAATGCGATTATAAGTAACAGAGTTTGAGTGGAAATTAATTTCTTATTAAAATGTTTTGCTTTCGACTGAACTACCAAATCAAGTTAGGTAATGATGATATCAGGATACAACTAGTCGTTCATGATCGTTCCCTGGAATTTTTGTAGGGGAATCTCGTCATGTGTGATTTCAATTAAAAACAAAAAAAGTTTGCCCTTAATTTAAATTCTAAAATTATATAAAAATATAAAAAGGAAGGACAATCAAGAAATTACCGGCAAATGCCACGTGTACATGTTTTGGTTTCAGCTCCTGCTTACATCTTACCCGCCTGCGATTTCTATTTTTTAAACCTTATAGCTATAGTCTATAGTGCTTTTTATGTCCATTGGACGTCATATTCTCCTTGTGATTTGAAAGAAATAGATAAAGATATGATCTGTTTTACCTCACACTGTATTTCTTCTTAAACGAAATGGCGTTACTTATGTATTTTCAAATCCATCTTTAATGGGAATTATAAGTCTACGGATTGAATTGGAAGCTGGATAATGGAAGCCATCAATTTTTACCCAACGTAACGTAACGTTTAGTAGGTATGATGACGTATTGACTTTGGAACGGAAAATATTTTCAAAATTTGATAGTTTTGTTGAACAGCATGATAAAACATAAATGAGAGGAAGATCTTTTAGTAAAGTCCCGGATATCAAAGGCCTGAAATTACCTTAATGTTTAGTATTCAAGTCTGCAGCAGTTTGCAGACAGGGAGTCTCGTAATATCACCTACGTATTCTTTTTGTGATTTTCTAATAGTCAAACCCGCATTTTTATACTTTCAAACATCGCAGCACAGCAGTCTTAGTTTGATCCTTTTTCAGCTAGCAGTATTACATCATTATAGTATAAGCAGAAATCCGGGACCGCCCAGAAAAGCCGTCCTACCCCTAACGGTGAACACCGAGACTCAGAGCTTGAAATTTCAGAAATATGCCGCCCCGGGCATAGTTGCCCCAGTTACCCATATGAGAAATCCGGCCCTATACAGAGGGTGTGGGATTATGTAGGTACCTAATAAAAGCTATATACCTAACAACAAATAATTCCGTCAGTTTAAATAGTCAGCCCAAAAATATTGTTGGAAAACGTATTAAACATTTGTAGAAAGTACAATGAAGAGTGAGGTTTTGTCAGCTTTTAACGATAAATTGGACTTGCACGTGTCTTGCACTTTTTACCCTTGATGATTACATATCCAACTCGAATGCAATTTCCATGTAAAAGCCCCTACGTAGGATCATCACTACGCGCGGGAATATTATATGTAAAGCCTCGACATCTCAAAATCATGTTTATCAAATCGGGGCAGGGCAGTCGATCCTTTTGGTCGCCGATTACAGACCCTAAGAAAAAAAAGTATTCGCTCGAATATGCGTAAACATGGAGCATACAAGAAGATAAACCAACTAACTAACTCACAGTTGATTCAAATTCGGATAAAAACCTTGATTAGAGTGAAATTATGGACTTAGAAAAAGTAGTGACTGTTCTGATCAGCTGAGATCTGATGATTTAAACTCTCATTTTCATAATACAACCGCAACACTTTTTATTGAACATCATTTGCGTTTTAGTTTTAATTAGTTCATCTTCTACAGCTGATGATAACCTAGATTTCTATAAATTTCGCTATACTATATGTATTCATTTTACTGGCCTTATTTACTGTTGATTTTGTTTGGAATGTGTTTTCTATTTAATTAGAATTTATACTCTTTAGTATCTGGGTCAAATGACTGTCTTGCAAACTGAACCATATAACTTTATTTATGTAAAGAGTAAAATATGCATAATGTTGAATATATTATTATTTGTGTGCAGAAGAAGTAAAATTATTTTAGTTTATATTGATTGTTGATGATGAGTAAGTATATAGCATGTATAACATACATAACATAGGTGTGATGCGAGTGAAGAAGTGAATCGAGGGGGGGGGGTAAATTCTGACAATTCGGCGATTCTAAATCACACAAACACAGCAATTCGGCGATCCCACAAGCACACCTTATCCATAAATTCCGAGAGAAAAGTGTGTTATCATCATCCAACTTTTTAAAACAAGCTGTTATGTGTCTAGTGCCTATGATAGGTATGTATGATGTATGAAAATAAATATGTACATACATACATACATTACATAATATACATGCTATGGTTCCACATTGAAGATGATACCAATAAGTAGCTATAGTCCCTTTTTGTTTGAGAAATTTTCAATTTGAATGCTATCATCAACATGAAGTATATGCACATACATTATGTATGTGTAGTAGGTTTGTAGTATTGTAATTTGGATTAAATGTCAAAATTGATGTTTTCTCCGAAATACGGATGATTGATGTAATTACGAAAGTGATGATGTATGTAACTCTTTTCTGGTTTCAATATAAACGTATACTTACATTGAAATACATACATACATACATATGTATGAATAATTTTTCCGCCATATGTTTTCTGCTAAGTAATTACTATACGTATGGTATAGCGTAGCTGTTTGGTGTGATAAGGAATTCCTGTTTTTGTCATGTTTGTCATTACACGACTTATCATTATTCTGCGTTTCAATATAAAAAAAATTTCTTTGGCAAGTGTTTCATCTCGGCATGCAAGTCAGAGTTTTTTCTACCCCTATCATTCTTTGATTTATTTAAATTGTAAAGAACAAAACCAAAGCAGAATTATGGCGGATTCAACGCTTCAAATTCGGTGTGTTTTTATTATTTCGTTGACGTTTCCAGAGCTGATAATAAGTTAATTAAACTTTAGTGAACTGCATATGCCCATCCCGCACAAATCAAAGTTTACTTTTCAAGACAAGAGTATCCCAGAGCAGAGAATATTCATTAAAAGATTCTTTAGTATATAGAGATAACTTCATTTGATACCTACCTACATTCTAGGCAAGATGAATTTTAATTTCTTGGAATATTATAATATCTATAGATACTAAATAAATGAAGTTTCACTTTCAATTCATTTGAATTGAAACAAAATTGATTAGGTAATGTATACTTATCTTATGTAACGAATAAGAGCCGGCATTTGAAGTACTACTACTTCAAGTTCATCTAGCGATTTATTTAAAAAATCTTCTGGGGAGCAGAAATTCTTCAATAAGTTCACCCAAACTATATATCCTTCTTCGATAACCCATTCATTTCATTTGTGAATTATGACTGTGACTGTTAGGTAGCTAGCTCTGCTTCAGCTATTAAAGCAAATGCAATTTGCGATCCCTGTTTACTTTCCAGTTTCCACTATGATAAAGTTAACTCTTAAAAATAACGTAGTGTATACGACGTATCACTTTCATTTAATTAACAATAAATCAAGTGATTGTTACTCTTTCCACTTAATGACACGGGGTGGATTGTACATACATATTTCATTGAGAGTTGAAATATATATTATACTGATAAGATGTTAATGTTCAACTTTCATGGTTGCTGTATTGCAAGCTTGCACTGAAGTTGAATTATTCGAATCAGTTTTCTATTATTATCAAAAGAGGTATGCTCGTCTGTGATTAAGTGTTGGTGCAGACGAGTGTAGTATTTATGCGTATTTTGTGCACCAATAATCACTTTTGTTATCTCACCAACAATTTTTTTTGTATATACAGGTCAAAATAGACTTTGAACTTTGTTCTTTGTTGTATGCCCAAGTGACTAACATAGTGACTAACCACGATATCGATGCATAGCCACATGTATTTCAAGTGGTTGAATACAATTTAAGCAAAATAATCGAAAATTTAAAAATGCGTTATTGTAGGAAAACGTTATCTCAACCGTTCTTCTTATTCAGTGATATACATTATGATTTAAATGAGCCGATGGTGTTAATTAGGCCAACAAATTTGTTGGAAGGAAAACTTAGAAAATATAGGAACATTATTGTACAGGGTGTCACAAAAAAAAAACGCAAGATTTAAATTGCGAAAACGCTTATTTTTGTTAAAATTGATTTTTTTTCCTTTTGACTCGTAAAATGGACATAATAGGATTTTGGACAAAATAACTATTCGGGTGACTGATCTTACAGCTTTGCTGAATAAATGAGGCTGAATTGCGTTTCTAGATAACTAACATGAAACCACGTTTTTTTTTTCGTCCTAAATTAGATAATATTGATGTGGTAAGCCACATGCCATACAGCCTCTGAAAAAATTCAATTACTATTTGATGCTATTGTATGCCAGTGCACTCAGAAAAAACGCGTAATAAAACCAATGAAGTTTTACTTCACCTCTAATAAAGAGAAAATTTCTTTAAACGTATGAAGTTTGAATATAATTAATTAAAAATGCCATTGGGTCAAATACACTTTCATAAAATTTATGGTGTTAGTAGTAATAGAATTAAAAAATGTTCACATACAACTAATGCATAAAAGACTTGGAATAAAGTAAAGTAAATTCTTTGAACCTAATACAACATTCTGGGAACTATGATTATTTTTCATATAGCCTCTTATCATTTATTTACTAAAATATGAATCTATGAAATATTTTTTTCTTCAACTCAAAGAATTAGTCTAGTACAATTGGTTCAAAATAACCCCAAACCTAAACATCAAAAAAAAAGAAAAAAGAAATTTTTGATGCCAAATTGTTGAATACACTACCTAATATAGGCACTAAAAAGTTACACTAATTTGCGGCATGGGTTAAGGGGGAAGGGGTGAAAATTCAGTTTCTTGCAAATATCTGGAAACTATGAGTCTGACCTTAAAATGTGCTGAGGACAAAACAAACTACATAACATTACCTTTGTAATGATATGTAACACTCTAGATCGGATGATAATAATTTTTGGTGGGGAGCATAATGGAGCTTAGACTAGGCATCCCACCAAATTTGATCTGCCTGGCTCAATTTAAAAAGAAGCTACAGACATGCCTTTTTGAAAAATGTTAGGAGGAGTGAGGGGGCGTCAATGGTCAGAGCACTCCAATTTTTGGTACAAATCAAATAAATTTTGTTATCAATATATGGACAAGATCTTATGATGGTTTCAGCCAAATTTCACACAAATGTGTTTCTATTGATGACACAAAATATATGTAAGAATGGATCAAATCGGACCATGGGGTCATGGGGCTGCCATACAAAACCAACCACCCATGTTAGTTCTTCTAAGAAACATTTTGTACACCAATTTCACAAAACCTTGAATTAATGTGTCTTTATCAAAGCAACAAAAAAGGTCAAAACAATTGGAATCGTACTATAGGGCCATGCTCCCGCATCCCCCAATAAAATTTTCAAAGCCAACCCCCCATTTTAGTTCTTCTAAGAAACATTTTGTACACCAATTTCACAAAACCTTGATTTAATGTGTCTTTATCAAAGCAACAAAAAAGGTCAAAACAAATGGAATCGTACTATGGGGCGATGCTCCCGCATCCCCCAATAAAATTTTCTGAGTAAATATTTTTATTTGCCCACTTATTCCAACCAAACCCCACACAAATATTGTTTTGTCGACGCAACGGAACTTTTGTGAAGACTGAAGAAAAATAATATGGGGGGGATTACATACAAGTTAGCCCGTGGAGAGCGAAGGGTATTCAAATTTAGGTTCTTATTATGCTACAGTAACAACAAACTCGAAATATCAATTTGATTGCTTATACTTATGGATATAACTATATTATTAATAAATTAATAAATGTATTCAATTATCACAACCTATATCTTCTACCTTGTCTAGTTTGTCGCCGAAAACGATAAAAAAAATGTTTTATCAGTATTTGATTAAATGGATCCTTTTCTCGGATCATGTTACATAAAAAGCTTTCAATGATGAATGGTAGTCTCTCCTCGAAATCCATTTTTTTCCATGTTTTCACAATGCGGTTAGTAGTTCGTTGTGTCTGTATCTTGCGCCGCGATTTGTAAAATACTAGAAAATTATCGAAGGGCTCGACATTGATTTGACCATGGTCAATCGCTTCCCAAAAATACAGAAGTTTTTGTTGAGAGGACGTTTTTGTCCATATTTCTTCAGTGTTTTCCTGATGGCGGTGGCACATTTTTGATTCATTTGAATAATTATTATATGCTTGACGGGTTATTGCTTCTGATAATTCGTTACTGATATCACGACTATCCTGAAAGTTTCTATCAGTATAAGAACTAATATCGGTTATTGTCATTGCAGCATCGGTACGGCAATCTCGAGTACTAAGGCTGTCTGGCGTTGAAAATGCATGCTTTATATTATAATAGTCATAATCTGAGTGTGGTGTGCTTTGCCTTTGACTAGTTTCAAGTGATTCACTTTGAACTTCAAGAGATCTAGAATTATTGTTTTCACATTGACATTGCAATATTACTGTTAAGTTATCCAGTCGCTGTCTTGGAAAGCCTGGTGCAATGACGGTGCATTGGGGTATTCTTGACTCTTTTGGGATGAAAGCACTGTCTCTACGCATTATTTTTTCTGAAAATATATTTAATTGGCAAAAATGTCAAATTATGAAACGGATAAAACCTATACTTTTCACGTATGTCTCTTCAGTGTAACTTTTCCAGATTTCAGCTATTCGCCTTATAGATGCGCGGATCCAGTTTAACATTTTTGACGTTTAATTTTGACTAATAGACTAATTTTGTGAATGGAAATACATGGTTTACTTAATTGTTTACGTATTATTTACTCACTACTGATGCACCGATACAAATACAATACAATCCAATCAATAAAGATATAGTATTTAAATAGCTAGCCAAATGTTTTCGAATACTTGTTTCTCTATGTAGAAAATTAAGCCAAACCATCAGAAAAATGAGTCTTCTTATTGAATGCTCTTGTCCATTGATTTTAATAGAAGGGGAATTTACTATAGATTTCTTCAGGATACACATTTAAATTAAATGGTGAGCCAAAATGGCCTAGTAGATGTGTGTTGCCCGATAACCAATACCACGGACTCCGTAGCCATGACCGTACAGTTGTCTGACTCTGGAAATTTGTGAGATTTTACAAATCTCTCTTGACACTATAGGCCATCCCGCCGAATTATTGAGTGGACCCCCTTGTAAGTCGTGTTTTTCTGCGATTTTAGAAAAGTGTATGTATGCCACTTTTTACTGGGTAGATTCCTAACTATGCTTTGCTTTTTAGTATTACTAAATTAAATTTAGATAGAAATGAACATATCCTCTATTTCGTTGGAGACCTCAATTTCATACAATTTTTTATCAGCTACACAAAACACAAATTATGCTATGTTAGCGCATTGTGCTTCATGGCTGAATAACACAACAGGCACAGTCAGGAAAGGCAAATGGGGAGATCAATTATTAGGCATAATCGTTCAAAATTTAAAGTCTTCGGTGCAATGGTCAATATATCTGTTTCACTTTACATTACATCGCTATCATTGCAAATTAACTAGGGCCAAATCGTTGGTGAGTTCTCCACAAGAAATTTTTGAGATGAAAATATGGGCGCCCGGCCTGCTTGCAGAATGGACGGACATAACATTATCCAACTTACCGTCACATGTGGTAAAAGCTTATTTTTCTGTAATTTTGGTTCAAATTAATTAGTGTCCATTAAAAACGGCGATGGCACCATCCAGTCTAAATTTTATAGGTAAAAAATGGTCTCCTACTAATATATATGGCCGTACATATCAATGCTCGTCACAGAAGCAGTCGGAAACTTTAGTGAGCAGCTTTTTTAAACCAGAAATAAGAATAGTTTAAAAGTTACCCGGAGGCAGGGAAATTACCTTTTTTTAACTATTTAAACTTTTACGAAGTCACAGATGAAAGAATTTTCATTTGGGGTTTTAAACGTGCTGTCCCATAAATACCGCGGTCTTCCCTTGGGCCAAGATAACGTTTTCATGTTATACGCTGGACCACTAGAACATTTGATTAAATGGTAAATGCCTTCCTATTGCATACCTTTATTATGTAATTATACCCTATACCCATAAGATGGTATATGGTATATTGTTTTTGTTACGCCGATATTATGTAACACCTCAAAGGAGCCACCGGAGGTATGGCAAAGTATATATATAAATGATCAGGGTCGGACCCTGAATCGAATAAGCCATGTCTGTCTGTCTGTCCGTGTTAGCACGATAACTCCCGAAATAATGAAGCTAGCGGTTTGAAATTTACAAACTACCCCTCTTTGAAATTTTAATTCGGCCATAACTTTCGGTAAAATATCGCTATCGAATTGAAACTTTGATCATTGTCTCATTCTGACATATCGAAAGTGGAGTAGGTCCGACTACCCCTACCCCTACTTCCCTTACAAAGTCATATTCAGCCATATCTTTTGATAGAATGTCACGAAAAACTTCAAATTAGTATCAAATGGTAGCCGTTGGATGCCTTGATAAGGTAATAAAGATGTGTCAGGTCCGACCCATCTAGCCCTCCCTCCCCCACAAAAAAATATGAAATTGAATATTTTGGCTTTTTGCGTGCCTTCTAAGTCTGTACATGGGTATAGGGTATACACTCATCGTGCTATTCGCCCGATTAGACCTCGGTCTCGTTTTAAATAGAAATAGGCTGTAAATTTCCGCCATAAAACTGTTAACGATAGATTCTTACGGTATCCCAAGTAAAGTCTTCTGGTCAATTATTCCCTACATTTTGAACGTTTGTAGGTACATATTACGCTTTGTGGCTCACTTGGTTGAGTCCAAGTCTACGATGCTAGTAATCTAGAGTTCCGGAGATCCAATCCATCCAATCTCGGCGTGGTCCAAAATTTACGTACATGTACGGATAGGAAATATATAGTTCTTGCAACATTATATACATTCCGAAATGATATGCAAACTAACGTTGACTCGAAATTGCCTATAAATGGCTGAGTTAACGCACCATGGCTCCACATACGATACTGAGAAGACGAAGAAGGTACATATTATTATATGCAAGAGTAATGTTTTATAATACGGTTATTTTTGCATTGATCAGTTAGCCGTATTTGCCAGAAAGAAAACAAATTCATCTTATGCTATCTAGTTCGCGAAGATAAATCTATATGAAAAATAAATTGCATTTGTTTATAATGTATTGTACTATTTCCGACAACTAAATGGCTAACTAAATATATCATTGCAAAAGTGACAATATAATTGCGTCTGAAGAAACAAGAAATAATTCGAGTACAAGAGGCTGAAGATAAACTTACAATTTATTGCAAAATTATTGTCATCTTTTGGCAAATACGATTTACATTCCATAGTCTGGCAAGTTGATTCGTGGATTGGCCATAATACTCATATATATTTTCAAACAATTATATTATTGTATGAGAAACTCCCACACTATTGATCCAGATTATATGGCAAATAAACCATAGCAAGGATATTGTAATATTTTGTCTCATTAAATAAAGGATTTTTCTCTCATGGTGTAAAACAATTACTCGATGGAGTCAAGCAAAATTGTAAAATGTAAGTATATGTATATTGAAACAGACGGACAGACAGACAGACAGACAGACAGACAGACAGACGGACATTGCTCAATCGATTTCTCTCGTCACACTGATCAATAATACATATACTTTATATAGTCGGAAGTGATTCCTTCTGTGCGTTGCAAACTTCATGACAAAGTTAATATGTATACCCTTTCACATAGTGACGGGTATAATTATGCATCGTGCCAGATAAAATTTAAAAGCAAATGTCCCAGGAAATACTAAAATAATAAACTCTAATAATAGATTAGAAACTATACAAAACGAAAAAGCAAAATGACATACGGGAAATTTCAGGGAAATTGTTCACGGAGCCATCTAGGGGGTTATTTTGGTAGATGATCGATCCATGCCATAGCCTGGATCGATTTCCAGATTGTCATTTTGTCACTCGTTCCGGCGGTAATATCTCAGACTACAATAATGTCTTCAATAAATTACTAAAAAACGCATCATTCACCTTCATCACAAGAAAGTATACAGCAAGCTCATGTTTGGTACAAGTAAAGTAAATTTGACTTTGAAGCTTTGTAAAAACCAAACCTCTTATCCGATTTTAGTCTAGTTAGTTTTATTTTATAAGCAAATTTGTTGGCTGTAATAATCATTTTATTTCACTATTCTAGCTGGTCTAGCTTTTGAGATATTAGGCTTTAAGTCGTGCAAGAAAGTGTTTTTTTCAAAAATCTTTAAATGCCTGTGGCAGCTATAGGGTTAAGCTGAGGGGGTATGTTCCGTACAACTTTTTTGCTGGAAATCAACTGAGGAATCATAATCCGGTGCGTTTATGCGGCAGTTTCCGGACACCCTGTAAACTATATTAATAGAGAATAAAAAGTCAACCAGCATTAACCCCAATAAATTGAGTTGTCTCTTGGGTTCGACAAAGGACAAATTCCCAATCCAAGAGCGGAGCGGAATATACAAAATTAAGTGCTCTTCTTGTGAGGAAATCTATATTGGACAAACGAAACGCGCGGTTCATTTTCGTTTCGCCGAACACATGCGATCTATAAAGAACAAAGATATGCGCTCAGCCATAGCATCTCATGTTTATGATCCCGATCACGCTACTCTTCACAAAATTAACTCTTTTGACGAAAATGTTAAATTAATCAAGAACATATCGAATCCACGAAAACTCGACGCATATGAATCGCTTTTCATTAGTACATCGGATAACTTAATGAATTTATGCAACGGTGCAATTGAGTCCCCTCTTTTTAATATAATCAAGCCAAAGAAACCACGACATCCAAACTAATTTTTAATTTGCACAATAATTTTTATTTAATTTTTTAACTTGTTTGTTTTCTTTTGTTTTAGATAATTTTTTTTTTCTACGTTTGTTTGTTCCATAATTTATTCACTTAGTATGTTATTTATATTAATTTATTTTGTATGATTTTAATTTATTAAAATTTTTTTTTTTTATTTTTATTTATTTTTCCCTTTTTTGGCACGGTAACACTTAAAAATTTTGACATATTGACTAGACTAAAATGTATTATTACCATCTAGTGCTCATCAAGCATTTGCTGATGATGGTTTCCCACAGTTGAGACCGAAATGCATTCAAATAAAAATTATAACAAGAAGTGAAACCTAGTGTGTTTTTAATTTTATTAAATTGCGTGGGTGGAATTGTCTTGTTATATTCAATTTTTGCGGTCAATAAGGACTTTCAGTAACAACACTTATATACATGACCCCAAACAAATTTCGTTTAAAAAACTTTTAGTGATTAAATACTAGAAACTTTACGTACTAGTGACCTTTCAACCCGGTTTTCCGACATTTGTAGTGCAAACCTTGGTGCATATTCATTATTGACTGGCCTATATGTAAATCAAGCAAAAAGAAGAAAACAGGAGAAGTACGAGTAATGATTTTATGTGTACATTCTTTTTTAATGTATTTTGTCTTAATTTTGAATTTAAATTATACGGAATGAACATTTATATTGGATTCGGATAGATTTTTTAGTCCCTCTTGGCCGATGATGATTTCTTTTCACTTTACTCGACAATGCAAATTGGAAGACTTTCTGGTCAACGAACTGAAGATATTTTCGCAATAAAAAATTAAAATGCTAACACACGCATTTATCTGTCAGTTTGAATAGTTAGTCAGTAACAAACTATAACTCTTAGATATTTTTGATGAGAGTGTGGAAGACAAACAACTGTTAAGTGTTAACATAAATAGTTTTTTTGACCATGTGCTACATTTTAAAATAGGCAATATTACTCGTACAAACATGGGCATAGATAAGACAATATAGTATAGAAGACTTGGAATGTAAAGGTTAACACATAATCGGTGTTGTGGGTTATCTCATTCTCCCATTCAAATTTCATATACGACTTTAACACCAATAAGTGAATCCAGCTAAAACTTTTTTTTGAAGCGTTTCGGGTTAAATATATGTATATTAGCACTGAAAAAGAGAAATTTAGCTATTTTTTATCTTATGCTTGAAATAGATATGAAGCAGTAAAACAGTGTGTTCAAAATGTTCAACAGCAACCACAAAATGACGTCAACCATTTAAAATGCATTCGGCAGATTTGTGTATTGAGCATCCTATATGAATTCATATATTTGTTGACATATCATTATACTTTTTACTACTACTATTTTACTATTTTATACTATAGTGATTTTAAATTGAAAAAATAATGAACCCAAACATCTAAAAAAGAGCTGACTTTTGATGCCAAATTGTTTTATGGCCCGACCGCATTGTGCAGTAAAAAGTTACACTTTTTAGCGCGTCACATTTGGGGGGATGGGGTAGCAAAGTGCTGAAATTATGATTTTTTGCCAATATATTGTTAACTGTAATATTTGCAGCAAAATGTTCTGAGGAGGATTTAAACTACGAAATTCTCTTTCCAATGATATATTATACCGTATACCTTCTCTTGGCAGATTATCTACCAGACCTAAAAATATCCAGTGTAATTTAGATTGTTAGATAGTTACATTTGGCGCTCTAGCTCCTGAAGTAATTCAATTGGAGGCATGGTAATTGGGTTAACTATTCCTATCAACATATGGCTGGCTCACACGGAGACTCATGCTGCTCCGACAAAGCATACACATATTTCCCCTAATTACATTTTTCAGAAAGACATGCCTGTAACTTATCGCCGAATCACAGCAGGCGGGAAAAAAATTGGTAAACGTTAAGGCCATCTATACAATAGAAAAAAAATATTTATCTGTTCGGGCGTCACCATAACAATTAATTATTATAGAATTCTAAATGTATGCTCAATCAAAAGCTAGTACAAATTGTTGGAAGGTTACCGATTGATGGGAAAACCGCATAGAAAACGGCTGAGGAAGTAATCTGAAAATTGCTTTTACGTTTTACGCTAATAAGGAGTCGCTTTTATGATGTTCAACAAGAAAGACAAGGTGAGAGTGTGTCCTAACAGGAAGGAATGTCCTTCGAACATTAAGTTTTCACACTATATCACATCAGTGGCGTATTTAGAAAGTTCTTAAAGGGGGGGCACAGAGTACTAGGCTAATTTGTTACATAAAGTTTTGGTGTGGGGATACCCGAGAGAAGCTACATAGGAAAAACATTGGCAAGACTGAGGGATTGTTGATCCTTCATTTAAGGCGAAACTCAAGGAGACCTTAAGTTTTAAATAGACTTGAAATATAATATTTCAAGGTAGGTGGGTATCTACCTTGACTTCAAGTGAGGTTGACTATAGAAAATTTCAATGTCTCATTGAGTTTCTCCTTAAATCAAAGATGCATTGACTCGTGAATATAAGTGATTTCAATGAAAAAGTATTGAAAATTACATTTATTTTAATTTCGGCATCCTTGACTCAAGGTCTCCTTGAGTTAAGGTATGTTTATAAATACGGGCCTGAGAGTCTTTTGCATTTCAGGTTTATTACACCAAAAGTTTAGTTTTCCTGACAGATCTTAGAATAACACTTATTTACTGCTTTTGGCTTCTCCTGAACCAAAATACGGAGGGCCTTAAAAAAGTTTGCGTAGTGTAGTTCGAAGGAGCCTGAAGGCGAAAAGGAATTTTACGAATATGTACTTAATTGGCTATGGAATTAATGCATGACCAAAAGGGACTGTTTCCATATGACAAAGCGGATTCCAGACGGAACACTTTTCTTTGGAAGAAAAATTTCATAAATCGTCCGAAATTCTGCCAAATTTCGACCAAATTCCGCCAAAGAGTGGTTCTGCTTACTTTTGAAAGAAACACAGATGAAAAGCTGATACAACAAATTTTGGCTGACATTGTGGTCTTGGATTCCATGGCAAGTTTAAGCGAATTTGAATGCAAAATTAGGATTTACTTAAAAAGAGGCCTTTGTATTTTTTGTCAAAAATCTAGTAACAGATTCCGTAAAATCGTAACAAGTGCCGAATAATATTTTACAAGTACAGTCCAGATAATACTACACGGTTGTAAATTTTGGTGTAAACCGGGAGTAAATTTTATAAATAAAATAGTATAACTCCTATCTATTCCTAAACTTGAAGCAAATTTGACCCTTTTCAACTTATAATTTTAGTTTATTCAAAAATTATATTAATTATAACCGCTACAGAATAAAACTATCCAAATACCCTTTTTATATTATTCATTTTACACCGTTCGGGATAGAATAAATTGCATTAAATGTTGTTATAACATAAAAGGGTATAATCAATCCTACTATGTTATCAAATCTACACTATCAACGCATTCAACCTAGAAATCTATTGATTTGTAGTCTGTCTGGTTCAGTGAACAGCGCGCTTGCCTACAAATCACAGAATTGTGGATTCGAAGACGACTGCACTCGTATTAAATAAATAACAGGCGCGACAATCCAGCATTGGACTAAGGCCGCAGGATGTGTTAGTGACATCCTATTTCTAAGATCTTATCTGCTTTTTGTTGAGGTAATGAGATCAGCATCACGCTCAGCAGTGTTATTTATCCCCATAAATGGGTACTCGTTTAACATCTGAGTGAGATCATAGTCCGTCACAAGCTCGTGAGTTCGAAAAACACCATGGAACACGGTGAGATTCGAACTCATGAGCCTGTGCACCGAAGGTGCGCGCACTAACCGCTAGACCAGCCAGACTACAAGACTACACTCGTATTACAATTTTTATTTTTTCGAGCGGTTTGTATAAATTTGCTTATCAATTTTATACTATTGAAGAGTAAAATGTATATCAAGAATACTTATACCTTTAATATAGTTCAATTATACTTTTGATAAAGTTTTTATATCGAAATGTATGAATATATTTTTTCATAAAAATTACACCAAAATTTTCAGCCGTGTAGGAACTATCCATGGCATAGAGCCGGGAAGTGATCAATCAATTAATTAAAATGAAGCAACAAAAGTAAGCACGAAGGTATGATTGTTTGTTATTTCCATATGTACTACACTAGCTTCAAATCTATAGTATATGCAATACCTTTTAAAACGAGTCCTAGATATTAAGCTGAAGCAACATGTTTTAACAAATCAATTGCAAAATAAAAATGAGAGGGAATGGCTACAATGATGTACACTTCGTGAAAACTGAAGCATTGAAGAAAGTACCCCAGGCAGGGCACCGCAGACACCGAACCGTAGGAATTCGAAAATGTATGCTAAAAATGCTTTCCCACCAAAACACTTCAATTTTTAACATTTTAGCAGAAAGAGAAGCATCTGGTTTAAAGAACTTTACAGCAGCCCAACACGAATTTACGGCCAAATTGAAATACACAAGGCCGATCGAAAAATCAGACCGATTGTTTCAAATATTTATCAGTTCAGCGGCTTCCAAGACATCGATACCGCAACAACATCTCCTCAACTTATATCAACATAAGATGGGGTCACTTCAGACATGACCAGACTTTCAATAGCAGTCCTTGTTTCCGAACAGATTCATGTCGAGATGGGCAACGTTTCATGACCACCTCGTTGCCTCGACATAATCATAGCTTGTACTTGTTCTCTGAGAGTTCTTGTTCTGGAAACCACGCGTCTATGAAAATAAACTCAACCCGTTCGAAAAACGGAAAGGTTTCATCAACGAGGAGATCTGGCGAATTGAGAAGATGATATGATGATAATGTTTCGAAAAATATTAACAAAGTTTAGTAATAGAAACGCTCAAAATAAAAAGGAAAAATTTAGTACTGCAATTTTTAGTATGGTGTAAAAAAAGTTTGATGTGCTCACAGGGGGGGCACGTGCCCCCTGTGCCCCCCCTGTAAATACGCCACTGTATCACATCAAAGCAACTTTCAAAAAGATATTTGTCGACTAGCTACATACGTTACTATCCATGAATGAGTTGTTACAAATTGAAATGAGCATCTTGTAAGATATGTATGTTCCATAGTGCAGTTTGTTTGTTTATACTCGTATGACCTTTATTTATCCATAAAACGTTTATAGTATACCTATACTTAAGCTATATAGGAGAATAATCAATAATGTCGATCTAATCTCTCGAAGCCCTATTGGATTGGGGCGCTAAGCTTCCTGGGCTTATCCAGTATTCGAAATTGTGAAAAGCAAGATATAAATTCTATGGTATGAATATAATACAGTTTGCACAGAAATTATACACAAAGAGAAGAAAATTCAAACTTGTCTGAATACGTATACGCGAAGTGTGAAAAATATGAATAGTGAAGTCAATTTGGGCTATCAGGGGTCGAATAGAAATGCATTCTTTTAATATTAGACATTTTTGTAGACGATTCGAGAAGAATTACCAGCAGAGAAATAGAAAAGAAAATTATACTAAACTGCTGTCAAATATATAGCGAACGCCAATCCTTGCAATTTCAATTATTTTTTTTCCATCTTGCAATACAAAGGGTTAAACATAAATGAGGTGAACACATTTATTTAATCCATGTAATTTTTTTAAATTTTAGATAAAAAAATGTATAGTTTTAATCATATATCTGGATGAATACTGTTTACACCTTAGTCGAATTATTTTTATATTGTTAGGTTATAAAAATATTTTATACGCGATTAGCATGAACTGTATATAGCTTCAACTGATAACTTCGATTAATAAAGAAGATTGGTATAATTTTTATACAGAAAGTCTATGGAACTATATGTATACCAAAATTTATAAAGTTTATACCATTTTTTTAACCGTGTACGGACTATTCAAACAAATCTAGGGCTCGATTAAAATTAATCTAGTCAAAACCCTGGATACTTGATAAATGTTCAATAATCAATGCTGCATACCGTAATCCTTTTTCGCATCAAAATATCAATTTATATATTAGGATTAAATATTCTGAGATCATCGCTTAACATATTTCAGATAATCTTGAATTTGCTTTTCTATTGTTCGCTACATGCTCAAAGACTTTTGGCAACTTAAAGTATTTATTTAAATGGCGACATTAGTCTTAGTATGTCAACAATTTTTAGCACGTGAATTTAGGAAACATTCTGGCATTGTAGCCAAAATTCATGTTACCTTTCAGGTGACAGATGATGAATGCTTGTTCCAACTCATTATGGTCTTTATACAATTTACTCAAAGTTACCTAAAGTGTCTTGATTCTTTTTTATTACAGCGGCTTGCAAGAGCAGTATTGGGTCATGGTCATGGAGGAAATCATTTATGAAAAAAAAAAACGGTTTTTAGGGAAAGATATAAGGATATCCATTCCTACGGTGGTTTCTTTTTACATACTAAGATGAATACATAATGGTTTAAAACAAAACGTGCAAAAAATCCTGAAAATATTATCTGATAGAATCAGTATCCGAAATAAAAACAATCGACACTTTTTCAAGCCCAAAAATTTACGCTAATTCATGTTGGCTTCAACATGCGTGCGAACAGAAAAATATTTGAACAATCTATCTGCCAATTCTATACAATAAATTTCAAAGATCCTAGACATCGTCATTCTTCACACTAGCTGACAGCTACCTAGTCTGCCATTTAAAATATATTTCGTAACATGTCATTAAGCTTATTTGAAAATCAAAATGCAAGTAACTAAGTTTCTATGGTGTTAAGTAAATGAACAATTTTTGAATAGCGCCCCATGGCGTGAGCATCTTTCAACGCCGGCCGCTAATGAAAGCCAAACATTTTGGTTTCACTTACCACTGAAATAGTTTAGGTGGCCACTATAAAACCACAAAATATTTAAGACTCTTATACGTTGTATGCTTGAAGCCTAGGTAAAAAAATCAACGAGAGCAAAACGAACAGTCAAAACGTATTGGCTTTTTGTATTTAAATATAAATTTGGGAAAACATAGATAGTTTCAAAGTTTACCGTGAAATACTTGTTGTATGTATAATACATATGTACATAAGTAAACAAGAAAGATCGAATACCTATACTATATCGAATGGTCAATTAAACAAGTAAATTTTTAAAAATTAGGTAGCAACAATACTAAGAACATCTAATCTTATATTAGATTAGATAATATATATCACAATACATACCTACAGTTGCCAAAAAAATATTTATTTTACAAAAAAAAAATGGAAATTGGGCAATTTTACAGTTTGTATACTCGTACTCTACAGTATTGTCTTCAATCTTGTAAGCTATATTTAGAAAAACATTATTAGTGTTGACAGCCTTGCTGAATAAATAGCAACTAACCAAAGAATATAAATGATAAGAATAAAAGTATGTATATAATTGAAATATGTACCTTGATATCCTTAAAGCTTAATTTCGAAAAATAAAACTTTTTAGGCAGCTTTTGAAGCTATAGCTAAGAGGCGTGCCGATTTTACTATTATTTTTATTGCAATGATTTATACCCTATTCTTTGAATCAGCTAGATGTAGATAGATAGAAGAGTATACTGTTACCTACAAACGGAAAAATATAGATAATATACAATCGGTTCTAGAAAGTAAACGAATGTGTATATAATTATCCAGAATAGAATGTAAAATGACATTTTACAATTTATTTGGCCCTATAAGAAGATAAGATATCATCTGGGTTATGGTGGTGAGTGATACAATTAAACATGCAAATAATAAATTTAATTTAATTACTCTTAGGCACAGACAAGTTATTAATAGTGCTTAGGTATGTATATGGACTTCTCCTTCTCAGTACCGTAGAGCCATAGTGCGTTAACTTAGCCGTTTCGGCAATTTCGAGTCAACGTTACATTGCATATCATTTCGGAGTGTATATAATGTTGCAGGCACTATATACACATTTCCAATCCGCACAAGTACGGAAATTTTGGACACGTCGAGATTCGATCTCCGAACCTCTAGATTACTGCATTGTAGAGCGCAACTCAGCCAAGTCAGCCATAAAAAACGTGATTAGGTGATTAGGTATATAGACTGGCATTTTAAATTTTCATGTTTAAACTTTACCAAAATTAACTCGTGGTTATATACAAAACAATATCAAGATAAATTATCGTATTTTAAGAGCTGTTAATTGAATTGAAAAAAAAACTATTAGCAAATATTCAGATCAATTCGTTATTAAATTTACTAAATGGGAATCATTCATTTGGAAACTTTATTCGATTATGATCATATAAGACATGAGAAAATAATCCAGTCATGGTCCCTAAAAGCCTGTCAAAAGATAAATTCTTATGTGGTTAGACCAAATTCGAAAATCATTCAAGCTCTTAGGAGAATTTATTTTTAAATTATGTATGTATTCATCCATAGATATGTGTGTATGATGTTATATGTGCATATTTTGTTTTGGCTATCCTACGATACCTTCTGAATTAACCCAAGAAATTTATTATAAGGAAATAACAATTTTTAGAAGATCAGGGGAAATATTGACATTCATTCCTCTTATAAGTACCTATGTCAGGCGCGCACAGAGGATTTACGGGGCCCGGGGCATATAAATAAAAGTGGCCCATTTGAGAAAAAGAGCATTTGTCCTTGGAAACTCTTTAAATGTTGTTCCTACTACAGGATGCCAGGAGCGGCATTAGGGTAGATAGATAGGGCGCTCGTCTTCGAATCATAGGTTCGCGGGATCGAATCTCATTGTAGGCGCAGGTAATTTTCTATGCTTAAACATCACTAACACCTATAGAGGTCAATAGTGCGCTGCGTGAGCATTTTTATAAAAAAAAAACAATTGATGAAATCATTAATTTAATAAACGTTACAACAAGAACGCTATTCTCAATGTAAGAATGCAAACAGCCAAAGTAGTACTTAGCAAAGTTATTTTAAGAACGATGTTCTTAATTTTAGTAGAAAAACTGTAACGTCAAAATTATGTTTCAAAATACTTGGTTTAAGATCGATCCACACTTTTTAGTCATCAGTCGCAGTCACAGTAATTTCTTATACAAATTGACAGATTGTCAGTCAATCAATTAACTTGTATGGAAAGTGACTGTGACTGATGACTGAAAAGAGTGGATCGACCTTCAAGAGAGTTTTCGATTGATTTCACTCTACTTTTTTTCTCAGTGTAGGGGGCCCACTCAAGAAGTTGGCGGGAGGGCCCAGAGTGATGTTGTTCCGTCAATGCTGATGGCATTGCGAAAATCGAAATTGTCTCTTCATAAACGTTACTAAGACCGAGTGTGCACTGATCCATAGGAGAACAAAAGTCTAAGACCAAACCTGTAGAAAACGTTGAGAAATTTAGCTAGTTCGAGAGCATAGTTACAGATAAGACTACAATGAGTTAACAACAATCAGAGAGAGACTTGAATAAATATAAATTTATGGAAACTAAATAAGAAATAGTCATTTAAAGGGGCTTCCATCGTTTTCAGTTTCTTGGTTAACACTTTCTCTATAAAACACAAATAGTTCGAGGAGACTCAGATTTTAAAAGAAAAACGATTATTTAGATAAATTTCGGCAGAGTGTACTGTTGATCTCAACACCTAAAATATATCAAGATCAGTGCCAATTTTAGATTTAGCAATTTTAATTGAAAAAAGTAGGTCAAGGGAAATCCTATAGGGTCCTAGAAATGCTTTGAAAACCGCAAAACAAGTTAAATAGAGATTTAAATAAAATTGATCTGACATCAATTCGTGTAATAATTTTGCAGACGTATGCGCACTACGAGACCACTGTCCCTGCGGGGCCCCCTCCAACGCGGGGCCCGGGGCAAATTGCCCCTTTTGCCCCACCCTCTGTGCGCGCCTGACCTATGTACTTGATTTTTCTCTCAAAAATATTATTATGATTGCAGGCAATTTTCGTTTAATTTGTAATAAATATGTGCATTTTTGCAATGCGTAAATTATCTGAAGGGTATAACAAGTCCTCAGGAAAATAATAAAACTATTAAAAAAAAGCTGAATTCAGAAAGAGATTTTCTCATATGCATCTCTTTCAGTTGCAAATAACGTTAAACAAATAATGTTGAAACTTAGGCTTGTGCGATTCGGTATGGATGCAAAACAGTCACAATTATCATATTTTGGGCTAAAAATACTGAAACTATTTAATGCCAAAACCATATCAAATTATGGACAATACGGCGAAAATACTTATTTTTACTTAGTTATTTTCCCTGCTATGTTTCCACGGGTGAGATTTTAAACCCACATGTGTAAGTTTTGGACATGTTATTTCATCCGTGTGCTAAGAATATACCCACTTCGTCGTTGTTTCGTCAAGAACAAAACAAGTTGGACGAAATGGAGAAGAGGTGATGAAGGTATTAATTGAATGTACATATATATGGAGATGCTTTTTACCGACCGATTGGGTTTGGAACTTTGGTGAAATTCAAAACACTTTTCACCTGTTTAAGGTTTTACCCGGAGTGCGGCAACTATAGCTTGACTATAAGGCCAGCTCGATTCAGTTTCTTGTGTTGTTTTGAAGATTCTCGACAAGTAAATCTTCGTGACTATACTTTAGATATTTGTACGAGTCGCTAATAGTAGGATTGATTGGATACGTTCTTTTGTTGTTTCGAGAAAGGTATAGTCTCTCGAAAAGAGTCCAATTAGCTACAGAATATGGGTATGCTCCAGGCATGTGGAAATCTTCTCAAGGAAACCCTATGCTTTCATTAGTGAGTACCTACAATATGTATTTCAATAATTAATTATTATTAGTTGTAAAACTTTAATTGAACAGCAGGGAAAAACTATAATAATTGATGTCTTTGAAAAAAAGGCAAGAGGTGCAAAGGCAAAGTCCCTAAAATGCACAATTATTATAAAGAGAAACCTTTGAATCAAAAAAATATATGACTGGTATATTGTCTTACTTTAACGTACTTTAATTTTTCCTCAACAAAGCACACATTTCGAAATTTGTGTAGGTATTCAGGTTCAGGTCCCACAATTTTCCATCCACATGTCTAAATATACATATACATATTCACAATTCTTACTGTATCGTTAATAATATTTTCCAACAGAATAAACACACTAGAAAATACAGTATTCATGGTATACCTTTAAACGAATAGCAGCAAACTTAATGAGTGAAGGGACTTGGGGCTTTTGCATTTGTGACTTTTAGACACATACACGTCATTTATGCTTCGTTTATTGTCCTGGTCATCTTGGGTAATGGCCAGAAAAGCTTCGAAATCTGAAATCTCGGACAGCCTAACCGAATGCATAGATAGAGGTGTTGGTCAACATAATCAAATAAGTCAATTCGTTTTTCCTACGGAGCTCTCTAGTCTAATTTATTTTATTTATATTATGAGCATATAGGTATGCCAGCATGTGACAGACATGAAAGTAACGGTATAGTTGGCGATTGTTTACACTTAGTCAAATTGATTAGCATTAAGTAAGAAGAACCCTATCGTGTCCTACTTCTACTCCTTATTTTTTATTAATTAACTATTATTAATATCTATTGATAGTGAACTATTTCAATTAATTAGCAATATTACACTTGAATTCTCACTCTTGATCTGCTTATGTATGGAAACAAGTTTAGACTTACTGCCAAATAGTGAAAGTACTTATATTAGCAAGACGAATGCAATTGGAATTTTTAAATTGTCAGTTTCACCACTTTTTTCACGTCAGACACATTCCAAAAAATATACCATATTTATATTTCAGTCACGTTCCATTTCAGTCTTTTGGCAGACGGACATTCTCTTCTTCAACTCAAGCATTTTATTTCGGCAGCTTGCAATTGTTTTCGTTTGTATGCTATTTTATTACTGGTTGCAGGATGCCAACGAAACACCTTAGTATGGTGTGGTGTATTTCTGTTTATTGCAATGTGGAATCGTACATACATATATAGATATTTCGAACCATAAGGGTATATGAAGAAAGAATTAACCAAAAGCCATCTGGTGCCATTTCTGTGTCGAATGGTGTGCGCGTCTTGTGTCCTTTACAAGATTTATAAAGGGAAGGAAGGTCCAGATTAAGTGGATAAAGTCGAATGGCAGGATATTCTCAAAAGCGACGAGCCGATGGTTTACTACAGTAAAGGTGTCGTATGTGTCTTTTAAAGCAAGGGGAATTGCGACTATCCAAATTCATTGTTGATCACCTTCATTTGGGAACGGTACGAAAATGTTTGTATAATTTGGTGTTGATTAGCTCCACTTTTTGAAGAAGGGATGTGTGATGAATAGAAATACATATTTCAATTGATTTGTCTAAGTCTCTTCTTAACTTGTGTGTTTGCTGAAATATAAAAACATGTTTGTAATAATGCTAGTCTATTGTAATATGTAAATGTATAAACTTCCTAAACATTTTGATGAAAACAGGCTTTGATAGTAGGTGATTAAAATAGACAACAGTAATGAAGATTCGCCGTCAGTTTATTAAATTGATTTGCCGGCCGCAGTTTTTTGGGGCAATGTCTTAATTTTTTTAGGAAGGATAATGAAGAATGAACTTTTCCCTGCTTTTGAGGAAAAATGCCGGGTTTTACATATTACACGGTAATTATATTTAACTCGCCTAAAATTTTCGCTTTTTCGATGGTAGCTCGTCTACATACTCTGTATTTTTTTACATATCATGATATATGCCAAGTATTTTTTTCTTCATTTATAGAACGAGTGTAAAGATTGCATGTGTATAATACAACTCATTGATTTTTGTATTCTTATTCGCTTGCCCGACTGCCTCTTCCCCCTACTTGTAACTTTTTCTCTTCGAACACCTACCTTCGCCAACATTTTTTTTATACGAGTACTATCATTCATCTAGCGATGGTGACTTCACTGTACTAACATCTTATTGGAATTCAGTGCACGTTCAAATCTATGCCTCAGGATCTAACTAAAAGAAACGTATGGATACACTGGCTACACTATACTCAGTCTGTATAATTCTAAACACATTTTTACACTACAAACTCACCTTTCCCTGCATATTTTTATGTAGGTATCTCTTTTTCCGGATTTTCACTCCCGGAATACCACGACCAAGTGCACATTTTCCGTATATGTACTTTATACGGAAACATGTCCGTAAGAAGTTAACTTCTGTCGAGCTGATAAGCCCTCAATCAGTATGAGAAGAGAAAAATATTCGCTCCCTAAATATCCTGGCTGCCAGGATAGCTCGTCGCTACAAATAAGCTCGAAAGTGTTTTAAAGTGACACCAAAGTTTCGCGATTTAACGCATTGATATTTGCTCAGTAGATCAGTATGAATTTACATACTTTGGAAAATTTCAAATCGATCATATCTGTTTCTCCCTATTGAATCGAATCGATTGGAATGATGAAGATAGCTTGATGAAAATGAAGTGTATTATGGGTCATTTTGCACTAATATATATTTTTTAGGATGTTTTTACTTTCCGAAGCGGTAGTGTACGCAAGACTTTTCACTTGAATTAGAGCAAAAAATGAACGATAGCATAAATTAGCGTTTAATGATTCTATAAAAAGGACATTTTAAGACATCTATCTTTCATTATAATTGATGGGCAATATTTCATTTAAAGTGAAACCTGCGGAAATATCTACCCATACGCTTCCATCTATTTATTAGACGGATACATTGAGCTTCGAAAAGATGAGGGTTTAAAGAAGGAACGATTCGTTTGCTTATTCACGTAATTAAGGTAAACTTCACAAAATAATGATGGTAGTACTCGCACATACCTTAATACAGAGACACATCCCCATAATTTGATCGTATCGTCTATTTCACGGAATGAAAGACATGGATTTGTGAAAAATACGATTGAAATCGAAACTTAATTATGGTCGATGGACGAATGAGAGCGTAGTTGGAAAGGAGCAGTTGAAATGAACTTTTAACTCAGCCTGTATAGGTAAGTTCAAAGCGTTACAGCTGATTTGTTTATGTATAGTTTAGTGGGCATTTTTTAAAGTAGGAGTCCAATGGAAAATTAAATGTTTATGTCTTTAACTTTAAGCAATCCTGTAGTAGCTGTAATATGTCGGGCACGAAATACAGAGTTAATAATTTTCTAAATTGTCACAGTCGCAAGAATAAACTGCACCTGAAACCTCAAAAACACAATATTTGACTAAGAAAATTGTGCTTAAGCCTATAGGCATTTACGTAAAGTATGCACAGATATACGTTTAATAGTAATTTAATCCGTAGAAATGTGCATTTAGCAAGATGCACAATCATTTTCCAAAGGAAGTTGTGTATTTACAATATGTCAAAAACATACATATATATTCTGTCAAAGATTTCCTAGTACCCATATACATATGTAATGATGTCCATATACAAGACGTACGAGTACCTACATACCTACATAAATGCACGTCCTAAGTCCACCGATCATGTTTTCCATCGTTGCACACAGTAAATCGGTCAAAAGGAAAATAAAAAGGTAACAAATGAACTTTGAACGACATGAACAGAAATGACGCAAAATCTGTTGACTTCGCCCAAGTAGAATAAAAGTCCAGGCAATCATCTCTCCTGTCGTGGACAGCACACATTTTTTCATTATTCGTTTTCGAACGACATTTAAGAAATTATTATTGGTAACAATGAAAAATGGAGTATTCTGTTCAATATTGTGAAGATGTGTGTACCTGTTTGATAACATCTTGAAAAAATCTAAAATTGAAACACTTTTAGGAAAGTCAACATTGGAGGAGTATAGTTGCCGAATAGAATGACGAAGGGATACGGACTTTTATCAATATGTATATATCTACAAGATTGCCAACTAAACGTTCGTACAAATATGGTGTAAAACGAGCAGTATAAAAACAATTCTGGAGAGGATGCACTGTAGCTGTTATGTTTACATTTTCATTTTCGAATTTGATCGTTCCGTCGCCACTCTATGACTATGAAAAATAGAGATCGATAGAGGAACGAGTATTCGAAACTCGGCATAAGAACGTGGCATTTCGAAACTTGTGTATCTCACTCCGATTTCAGTCGACGGCATTTGATCGTCGACAACGCACCAGTAGGAGGGTAATGTAGCCTTCTACCAATTCATTATACACTTTGGAGCAAATAAATCGACCCACCCCAAAACTCTGTGCTTTAAAACACAAGAACTCAAAAACTGAAATTGGAAGGGAAAAAGTTTTAACACAGTTTAATAATCCGAAAAGACATACAGGTTCAATGGGATTTAAGTCAGGGCTTCTTGCTGGCCACTCCATCACTGAGAACGGAAGCATTTGGGGTGGGTCGATTTTTGTGCTCCCAAGTCTATTTATTAATTTGGAAATATATCATATATTTCGATATCGGCATTTAACTAGGTACATTCTTAATGATACTCCTTGAACAAACATCTGAATAGGTTCAGTAACTTCGTGGACACTAATCGTCTTTTCGTGTCGAGACAATTTCGAATTTGCCGCTAGTCACTTCAATGTTGAATGCAAGACAAACACAAATTAGGTTTCAGTCAGATACAAACAGACTTAGTGCAATTTGTCGGAATATGTATAGATTCAGTGGTTTGGTTAGATAAACCTCATGTATTAATTTATTTTAAATCGGCTGAAAAAAAAAATGCACTAGGCATCGGATTGTTGTTTTAAATCTCATGACTATCCAACATAAAATGAAATACACTGTTTCTGTATTTCATTAAAATCACATCCAATTAAAATGTACTAATTCTGTACTAATATACATATTCAGGCAATCGCAACTTTTTTTTAAATCAGCAATTTTTATCATGAATTAATTACCTCTCTAGTCGGGGTCTTGGCATTTTCCATGAAAATTCGCGACAAAATCTGTGCGAGAAATGTTTAAAATGTTTACAATCCTGTTAATTAAATGCCTTCCATAATCTGCCCTTTGAAATTTTAAAGAAAGAAAATTCCTTCTTAGTAACTCTTGCCATCAGATCTGAGACTCTGCAAAATTTAAAAACTGGACCACTAGCACTCTAGCAGAAAAGGCCGACAATATTCATTATTCACCCGAGCGAGCGTCAGACATCATTTTCAAAAAACCAGCACTTTGAGCTTTTTCACTAAATAATCTCGTTGTGACATTTCAAAACAGATAACGGGTTTCTTGACAAAAATGCTTTTTCTAAAGAAAAGAAACAATTAGATGGCACTTTCTGGATTTTTGTACAACTAAAAAAAAAAATTATTTAGTAGGACGAACAGAAAACATTGATGTGTCTATTAGAACTGTGGAAAGATATCGTGAGGAAACCCTAATCAAAATTAGCTATTTTGTGTTTTTGTTGTTAAAATACCTTGCAATATTAAGCTTAATGGGCGTTGCCAGCGTTTAGTTCACGGTAGCGGAAGGGAAGCCTAACATTTTTCTGTAATCATGATCATACCAGGATTTTTTTTAGAAGGCGTGGGGGGGGGGGAGTTGTTACCAAAATCAACAAATAAGATAGTTATCAACTCAAAAATTCTCAGAAAAGATGTTAAAAGTTAAAGTTAAAAATAAGGTCTGTTTAATCTGTGACTATTTTTCATCTTACACGAATTAGCATCTTTAGTTTTTTTTTCAAATTCATGCCTACCTAATAGGAATTATTAGTCTACACATTGAATGACTATTTGAATTCCGTATGATTCAGTGTTAAATGAATATTGATTTAGGCCAAAATGGAATTCAAGCAGGGGCGGCGCATAAGGGCCCGCAGGGCCCGCGTGGCGTGGGGCCCACGAGATTTAGGGGCCCCCAAAATCCACATGAAAGATTTTTCGAACCATAAAAACAGTACGACTGCGAAAAATAACACTCCGACGTAGATATTTTTTGTAGACAAGAAGAGATATACACTTTTCGAAGTCAAAACAAATGCTAGATTTATTGTTCCTCTTTCACCAGGTCTCTTAGATAAACAAATTTAATATTGTCCTAAAATCTTTGAAAGTTCATGAGACAATCCGGATCCTCAAATGCCATGGCTGCGCTATTTGCTGTAACTGACGCCGCGGTTTGTAATCCGACCCACCTATTTCTTTGCCAAGTACCATATAGGCAAAAAGATTCTTTAGGTCCATCTGAAACTAAACTATCTTAGAACATTTTTGGTGATAGTACCTTTCATAAATTTTCAGACGAAATTCCAATCCACTTTGTCGTAAACAACTGTCAAGCACGAACAAAAGTGGTGGTACTAAACTTAGTTCAAACTAGTTAGTACGGCCTGTAATGTCGTTGAAGACTCAAATATTTTTTCTTGCTTGCGATATATACGAACACGGTCATTAGGGCTGTGGTGCAGAGGCCACATTTGTTTTGAAAGGAGTCTTGACAAGATTGCTGTATTTAATTTAATATTAAGTATAAGCGTTCTTAAAATTGAAGGATTTAAATTAAAGCACACCTCAATTTAAAGCTGAAACAAGGAATAGAGTTGAATTAATAACGTGTCGCTTTTTTCTTAGGCCGCACACATACGAAGCATCCGAATCCATTTTTTGGACTCTTCGTTCTGGCAAACATTTTCTTCGATTTTGACAGAACGAAAATAAAAAAAAATGGATTCAGATTGACCGTGTGTGTGTGGCATTAGGGTAGATAGGGCGCACTTCTTCAAATCATAGGGTCGCGGGATCGAATTTCATTGTAGGCGCAGGTAATTCACTATCCTTAATTATCACCAACACCTATAGAGGCCAATGCTGCGCTGCGTGAGCGTTTTTATTTTAAAATAAAAAAAAGATTGATGAAATCACTAATTTAATAAACGTTACAACTAGGATGCCATTCTCAATATAAGAATGCAAAGAGTCAAAGTAGCTCTTAGCAAATTTATTTTAGGTATGACGTTCTTAATTTTAGTAGAAACACTGTAACGTCAAAATCATGTTTCAAAAGAGTTGTTTTAACGTCGATCCACACTTTTTAGTCATCAGTCACAGTCACAATCATTTCCCATACAAATTTACAGAATCAGTCGATCAATTAACTGACAGTCTGGCAACTTGTATGGAAAATGACTGTCACTGATGACTGAAAAGTATGGAGTGTTTTCGATTAATTTCACTCTACTCTCAGTGTAGGGGGGCCCGCTCAAGAAGTTGGCGGGAGGGCCCCGAGTCAAGTTGTTCCGCCACTGAATTCAAGCGATACAGGTTAATAAAATAGGGGGTTGGTAGCCTCACAAAACCTAGTGTTTCGTTTAAAGAAAAAAAATAATTTTCCAAAATTTTGCAAATTCGACTCAAATTTAGTTGAGTAGAGTCGAGATCCTTTGTTTTGTGTTCTTCATCCAACCCTTATATTAATTTTTAATTCGCACAACTCTGCGTTGCCGTTATATGTCTAGCTGCTGTCATACCCAAGGCTCTTTACTTTTATATTTAAAGGACTCGGCGAAAGTATGTGGCTAAAAAGAATAGTTAATCCAAATAAATGTTTAAACGTACACGGAGAGAAAAAATTTAGTGAAAGGCATTAAAACTGTAATAAAAACCATTGCATTTGTAATGATTTTTTACCCTACTGCAACTGATGTAAAAGTTATTACATCTGTTATGAAAAATGTCATTGTGCTGTAATAAAATTGACAATTTTGATAATAAAATTTACCAGGAAGATAATTTGGCGACAATAGAAAAAATACAAAAAGTGTTTTTTTTTTATTTTTTCCTTTTCTTTTTTCTTTTTCCCTATTTTAACTTTACCTTTTTACAATTTGCTTCTACTGGGAATTGAACCGGGGACCTATCGTTTCGTAGTCCTACGTCCTACACCTAAGCTAGCTAAGATTACAAGTCATGCGAATAAATTAGTCGTTTTATTTTTTGACAGTTTCGTAATTATTACGCGCTCTTGTTAATTTCATGTACGAAAGGATGAAAACGATTACACCATGCAATAATAATTATTACAGGCTGTGGTGAAAATTACCTCAAACGCAATAAATGCAACTATCCATACAAATATCATGCAATTATTTTTGTCATTACACTGCAATCACTTTTACAATAGGCCAACACCAGTAAAAACAACTGAATTGTAATCAATTTTACTACATTTTAATAACTTTCACTACAAATTTAGTGAAATTGTAGGTTGTGAATTTCATTGTATGATTTTGTTGAATTCATTGCACATTTTTCTCTCCGTGTATCTATTTCAAAATTATTATGAATTATAAGTGCCAGAACTCTATTTATACCTCCTTAGTTTTATGGTGTCGTGCTCTGTGGCCGTGATCGTTCGGTCGCCACTCTGTGAAATAGACACTCATAGAGAAACGAGCTTCCAAACTCGGCACGACTCGTCGCAAGTTTAATAAACTTGCGACGAGAAGATGATGATAAGAAATATTCTCATCGTAGAATAATAAACTAACAATGCGACTAGGAAGTGGTATGGCTGACAACCGTATCACACTCCGAAATCAGTTGTCTTTGCACCATGCTCCACTTGGAGTTACGGTAATGAAGAGAGAGAGAGTTTTATGTGGCACAACACTATAATATATGCTCATGCCGACATAATATCATTTCCTATACTGACGACTGCCTGAAACATAAAGGCTCCTGAGATGTCCCTAATTTGATATCCATCATATACTTTTATCACTTGCTGACCCGTATTTGGTGGAGTTTCAACTCTTTCATTATCAACCTACGTTTGTGCGCATTCTCGAAACCTGGGAAATAAATGGAATAGAAATTGAGGTAAACGCCAAAGGTCTGACTTACGGGTACAATGGCGAGATTTTTGTTTGGTTGCTTACATAGCGGACAAATCATCTGGGACATTTTGCTACTTTGGGTGACCACTGACACGACAATGCGACGACTATTTTGGTCGGTTTCAAAGGCATGCGGGAAACAAGGCAAGTATTCCAACCCGTGCCGAAGTGATAAATACTTTGTATTGTAAGATGTTCGGTTCGTGTGCTTTGGAATTTGGGTAGGTACCATGCAAATTGAATTAGGACATAAGAACCATCGTTGTTGATGAAAAGTGTACGATAATAGGAATGGAGTGAAGCATTTAGGAAATTTAGTGAAATCTATATATTAGGCCAATAATTTTAATTTTATTTAAGTATATTTAAGTTTCGAAGAAAATTAGCAGCGACATTTCACAGCCGACCAGATTAATAACATTGTTTATGTTTACTGTTATGATTTACAATTAATCTTTAAACGTTTGCACACCATTCCCATTTGCCATTCCAAAGCGAAAAACAAAAAAGTCTTTCAATCATAATGAACACTTGCTTGAAATTTATTATACATGCGTTGCATGTATTTAATTAAGGTTACTGTCGCTCAACCAATTATCTCTGGAGCTTATACAAATGCAATCCATTACGTAAAATTTATTGATATTCCCAGGTTATACAGCTCCACTTCAATTTTCGTGATTTTTTCGAAATGTTCAGCTTTCTTTCTCTTTTATTTTATTTTTAAGTTCTCGGGAAAAGTTTGTCGTTTCTTCCTTCCGTCTCTCGTCGTATCCGATGTCCGATGAAAAAACTTCTTCATGTTCGTTAGGCCATACGTAACGGATAATCTTAAGGAGTTGTTCGTTTTCGATTTCGAAATCAAAACACTAATATGTGATATTGGACATGAACGAAATATAGAAGAATGGAAATGTACGGAGGTTGAGGTGATACTGGACTTCTTCCTTGTAACTAATTCTGCTTCGATTTCCGTCGTCTTTCGATGCAAAACGATATCAACGTGCCATACGGTGTGAATACATACTTACTAAATCCTGCAAGCCTGCAAGTAAAACATGTACCTAACTAAGTACAGGGTTACTTTGCTGTACTGTGAGGAAATTGAAAGTATTTTTAGTGCATTCATTCGTTATTATATCCTGTACGTATTGGTACTGGATGTCACAGAAACGAAGCTACGTTATAGTACACAGTATAGCAGTAAGTTTTATATATCAAACATAAGAACCATCGATGTTTCCGGTTCCCATCATTACAACTTCATTAAATCAAAGGTAACGTACATACTTCACAATTATCTATAGTGATACTTCTTAATCTTTTTTAATTGCTTACTCTTAAAGGAGTATCAAGATACGGATGTTGAAAAAGAATCAGACATTTGATTTAGGAGTAATGGATTATGTATTATTTATTTTACTTCAGAAATTACGCGTATGTATTAGCCCTAGCTGAACTGGTCATTGGTGAATTTCGAAGCGAAGTGTTGCAGAAATATTCATTTTAAGACCGAATGATCAATCACAGCCAATAAAATGACATGTCCGCAACTTCAAATCGATAATAATTTTACCTGAATACGAATTTCTAAAAAAAAAAACGTTTATGTGTTTTTGTCGAAGACACTAATCTTAATTTAAGAACGGATTACGTTTTATTACACGGAAGAAGGTCTATCACAATTCGTATCTTCGCTTGAATTTCCGCAATAAGCAGTTCCGATTCGTCGTGACTTATACTGAATGCCGTTCTAGCCGATAAACGCCGGTAATTGGCTTAGGACATACATACTTATACTTTATAACTCTGAAAAAGAAAATATATATTTGTTAAAATTATTTGCATGTAAATAAAAATCACCTAAATAAGCAATGTATAAAAAAGTAACAAAAGCCCAAGTAGTCTAAGAAAATTGGACCAAAATATGGCCACCGAACAGCAAAAATCCTACATCGGAATTTTTTTTGGATTATGGTTGGGGATGGTCCTAAGCCTAAGATGATGGCATAAAAAGTCCCAACCGATCGGGGTCCGCAACCTTAAAAAATACCGGCGTACAGAGGGCTGCGCCCGCAATACGAGGGTTTTTTAGAATTTTAATGCATAGTGAATATTTTTTGTACATATATTTTATATGCAATAAATAAAAATTGTGCACAACAACAAGAAATGCTTCCTGTAAATCTATTTTTGGATTGGTCTAAATAAACGCGTTCCAGAATGAAAGGCTAGCGCCTTTCATTCTGTTCCACCTTTAATTAAACCAATCCAAAAATAGATTTACTATTTACCCAGTTTGTATGAAAGTACTCCAAGGCAAATCTACAGGTATTTTTCGATTTAAGATTTCTGATGGCTTTTGAGCAAAAAGAAACTCAGGCAAACGTAAGGATGACTTGGCTTTATATATGAACTGAATTATTAGCTGTAAATCTACTGTTACGGGTTTTTAAATCAAGGAAAAGCAACTTATGTATATGAAATGATTCCATGTCAGGGAACACCACCCAAGCTTTCCTATAAGTATTGAAAAAGTATACTTTTGCAGCTATTCAGGGACACCCTGTTAACTTGGTTTTACAAACTTCAAAAATATTTGTGGTAAACACTATTACCATTCTATGTATTTCCACCAAATTGCATGTTCATTGTTCAATCAAGTTAAAAGGTATACATTGAAGAAATGCTTAAAAGGCTTCTCTTGGATTGTGAAAGGCTCTTAGTAAATACTTATTTGGCTATATTTCCGGTTTGGATACAGTTATTCGAATGAAAATTCATAGACATATTCCCTATGTAATTTTCTAAAATCTCTTAGAAGAATTTTCATATATTTGGAAACCTAAGAGGGGCTACACACGAACAAATTGAAATTTTACAAATTTACTGTTATTTACTTTTCCTTAGTAAAAGTCAACAGTCTTAATATTTAACGTATATAAGGCCATACTGACCAATCTTTAAACAAAGTTTCATAGCGATCCCTATAACGGTTTAGAAAAACGGAGGTCGAAAAGGAAGTTTAACTTTAAACGCCAATAACTTTTTTACCGTTACTCCAAACTGGAAAGTCTTAACTGATATGAGATGTACTCGTTTAGATCTTTGATTTAAATAGCTATACGTCAATCTCCGATAAAAACTAAAAAAGTCGATTTTTTTCAAACGTTCGGGACACCCTGTTATCTTCTTCTTACCAACTTCTAAGGTATTTGTGCCAAAGACTGTAACCATTCTACACAATCCAAACAAATTTCATGACAATCGGTTGAGCCGTTCACGAGTTATTTAGTGAACAGACGGACAGACGGACAGACGGTCAGACGGACAGACGGACAGACGGACAGACGGACGGACGGACGGACGGACAAAATCGATTTCATAAGGGTTTTTTGAAAAAATATTTACTAAAAAACCCTAAAAAGGGGGAAAAGGGGGCATTTTTTCGGTTGCAATTATTTCAAAAACGGCAAGAGATACACAAAAATGGTCTGAGGACGAAAATGAAAATATTCTAATTTATTTTGTTAGGCTAACGCCGAAATATTTAATTAAACTCTAATGTGTTTTATATCATTGGAAAGGTTATTTTATGTAGTTTTTTTCCTCCTCAGACCGTTTTTGTATTTCTCTTGCCGTTTTTTAAATAATCGCAAAAAACCGAAAAAATGTCCCACTTTCCCCCCTTTTTTTAAGGTTGCGAACCCCCGATCGGTTGGGACTTTTAATGCCATAATCTGGCGACCATTCCCAACTATAATCCAAAAAAATTTCCGATGTAGGATTTTTGCCGACCAAATATGCCATTTTTCTTAGACTAGAGAGCGAGATTTATTAATTATAACAAACAGCGGACGATATTTACGCACATTTAATTTATGTGGATTGCCAGTATTTTTTTATCCGAACGGAAGTGTAAACAGGATAATGTGAATGTGGTATGCCGAGTTTTTTGGCGTATAGCCAATAGACAAAAACATTTTACAAAATTTTACCTTTTACGAAATAAAAATAGAACAAATTTTTATTGTAGAATTTAACAGTACTACCATTAAAACATAATAATTATACTAATAACAGTATTGACAAGTTTACTAAAATAATTTATATAGAAGCATGTATAAGAGTGTGCATGCATAATTTACACCGATTAATAGCGAAAAAGTCGTTAAAAGACTTTCCCCTATTATAAGCAATTAATGTAAATAAAGACGATATTTATGCTCATAGTCATAATATAAGCAAGTTTGAGTGTAACAATAGAATCACTATCATGTAGGTACACGCTTATATACGAATTCACCGATTTTTATTTCCGAATGCATGATTTATTGACAACATGTTTCTGCCGTAAAAACGGCAAGGTAAATCTAAACCAGGAACGACATATCTCGACAGAAAAAGAAAATATTTTAGGTGGCGACGCCAAACATAAAAAATTGGCCCATTTCATAGTTTTTGGATTTCTGTGCTCTGCGACTGGCGATGGCGCGGGCGCACATAAAAAAGACAGGTGCGTGTTGTGGCTCTGTGACGACCGAAAAATAAACGTGTACAAAAATAGAACTAAATACGTCATCCGAATTGTAAATAGATGACTTTTAAATATTAAGATTTCAATAGGTATAAACGAGTATACATTGACTGAAAGTATGTAATACATTATGTTTAGACATTGAATAGAAAATATACCTTCGTTCTTCGGAATAAAAAAAATTGCAACATTAAAATGTAGTTAAATCGATTAAATGAGATGGTGCAAGAAGACCTTTAAATACCTCATGATGTATATGTTAACCTTCCTCCCTATCCAATTGAAAAATTATAAAAAAGTTGAAGGGTGAGCGTTTAAAATTCGAAATTGGTAATATTATAACAACAATTATCAAACTCAAGAAACCGTTTGTTTGTAAATTTTTTTTTCATCCCGTACAGAGCAATCCAATCGATTTTACAATAAAGCCCATTTTCATTGGTGAAAGCTAATTTTCTTTAGCGACGTCGTTAGTGGAACCTAAAGAAAAGAGCTTTATTGTACAATCGATTGGACAGTCTTAGCAACTCTTATATACAACCTCTTCGAACAATCTTAATAAAATTACAAATGCAGATATGTAGATTAGACCATGTTTTCATTAATATCTATATTAGAGTAGAGTATATCGATTATCCGAATTAATAATTTCAGAAGATAAAATTCTGTTATTCATTCAGTTATGGATAAAGTGATATTGGGCCAAATGACTATAAATGATGAAAATGTGTGACATTCAAGGCACAGTAAATGGTTCTGATGAGAAATGGCTTTCAGAATAATCTTTATTTTTTGTTTAAGTCTGAGGATTTCGTATGAAAAAGCTGGATAAGTAAGTTGCACAATAGGAAATCTCATAAATACTTTGCTTCATTTTTATCTGCCACTACTTCTTCAATTTGCCTGAGTACTTTAAACTTTTTTCTTCATGCATAAGCTGTTGTTACTTTTTCTTATCAGTACAAAATTGTTATCAAACCATTTGGCGTTCATATACACCATCTCCATTTTCTGATACGCCTACCATCCGTTTCATACTATACCAGCAACTGAAAATGGTCGACGAGGGAAAAAAATGAGTGTTGGATGTCTTTTTTCTAAGTTAAGCTTAAACCGATTCTATGTATAGTGCGTGCGTCATTTGGGACAAGATAAGGGGCATTGAGATATTAAATCCGTAAACACTGTACATTATTCATATATATATATATATATAGCTGAAGCCGATATTTTTCACATACAATAAAATGCATTTCGTCTATAGCTTATTAGTCAACAACTAATTTACATTTTTGCTGTTCTTACACTAACGGTGGAGGTAACACGTAACGGGTTCTATACAAAATCCAAAAATACAAAATCCAAAAAGACAAAATCCAAAAAAATTGAAAAATCCACAAAGTCAAAATCCACAAAGACAAAATTCACAAAGACAAAATCCATAAAGTCATAATTCACAAAGTCAAAATCCAAAAAGACAAAATCCATAAATTCAAATTTACATCAGTTTGCTTATCAATCACAATTGAATATTGAGAATATTTATGTACGTTATTACGTTAACTATAGACAATTACCAAATCCCGGAGCATATGCGCTTTACCTGAAGACACGGAAAATGATTCATCCGTGGCATATACGATTTAGCCGATGACACGGAGAGGAATGCACCGGACCATAAGCTCTTCAGGTAAAGACAGAGACACCTAAGGCGCATATGCTCCGGGTGCATCCTTCTCCGTGTCTTCAGGTAAAGCGCATATGCTCCGAGGTTTGGTAATTGTCTAGTGTCCACGCAATAAGCATTATGGCTCCCTTCATACAAAAATTTATGGATTTTGCCTTCATGGATTTTGACTTTGTGGATTTTGACTTTATGGATTTTGTCTTTATGGATTATGACTTTTGGATTTTGACTTGTGGATTTTGACTTTTTGGATTTTGTATAGAACCCCACGTAACATATTTGAAATAGTCATTGCATAGCATATTCGATTTGTTTTACATTATGGTATCTTCCGCTCTTCCATGGGCTAAACGCATTTTATATATGATTCCCTGTCAGGCAAGGATATGTTAAAATGGTAAATTACTCATAAAATCTTTTAATAAAAGTTGTAATATTAAGACGCAAACAACTTGTCGTGTGCCCTGGGCGGGATTGAGCCTTTATTGCGCCGTTGGGCAGTATTCTAAATTACGCAATTTACTTTGGAGAAGGGGCACTGTTTTATATTTTAGACTAAAATGTCACTATTAATTTAATTAAAGAAAAAAACATCCTCATTTTCATTTGTAAAAATACACAAGCACATTTTAGTTTGCGCTTTGCGATGAAAGTTCAATTCTACGCAACCTACCGAATGTTAGCTAGATCTAGGTGACTATACATGAAATCTTCACTTTGAGAGCATATTATCTACTGTTCTTTTCAGACTCTTATAAATAAACTTCCATTCGGAAGTTGTTCATTCCGTTACTTAAACTGATCAGCGTCATCAGCATGTAAATAGTAAATAGGCTTTTATTTTACCGGATTTTCTGAGTTATTCATTAAAACTTCACTTCACAACTCTGCGAAGATTACAGACATCAAATTTCGAAGTAAGATTTCCAGTGATTTATCACAAGTATTAAATAAATAACAGGCGCGACAATCCAGCATTGGACAAAGGCCGCAGGATGTGTTAGTGACATCCTATTTCCAAGATCTTATCTGCTTTTTGTTGAGGTAATGAGATCAGCATCACGCTCAGCAGTGTTATTTATCCCCATAAATGGGTACTCGTTTAACATCTGAGTGAGATCATAGTCCGTCACAAGCTCGTGAGTTCGAAAAACACCATGGAACACGGTGAGATTCGAACTCATGAGCCTGTGCACCGAAGGTGCGCGCACTAACCGCTAGACCAGCCAGACTACAAGTATCACAAGCATTGCCCCATTTAAAATTTCTAATTAATACAGTCTCGTAACTCTCCCAGAAACCTAACTTTGTTCGAGAGGTATCCTTAGTTTTGTTCCAGTTGAGCTAATTTTTGATGGTGTGAATTAAGGCATTTTATCTTGACGATAAACCAAAATTTTTCACCTATACTATTTTTAGAAATTAATCGAAATTACCATTCAATTGAAAAAAAAATATTATCTTCAGCTCGATTAAATCTGAAAGTTTGGTACAGATCATCACTTGTGCCAGTTTGAAAATGCTACTCATCGAAATTTGCCGTCCGGTCAGTTGCCCATATGGGAAATCCGGCTCTGCGCATGCATGCTACGGTGTCGCCCAGCGTTATAAAATAGGTTCGAACAATTGCCTAGTATAGAATGTAATCCGTTAGTCCGTTAAATAAATAAATAAATAAATAAGCAATGAATAACAATATAATTAAGAAATATAAGTTAAAAAATGTATTATTTCAAGGTAGCGCTTGCGCAATTATTGTACATATGGCTCATACAAATAACGCACATATTTAGATCACAAATTTATTTTGAATCGGGACTCTCCTGCGTCTGTCTGGCGTTCTCCAAATGTTGTTTCTTATAATGGAACAAATCACTCATTGCTTTAGTAATTATAGAAATGGAAGCATCAAAAATTATTTTTTGGAAACAAAGAACCTTAGGTGAACAATCTTGAAGCATCCACTCATGTGTACCTTCAATTTTATACATATTTTCAGTCGTATACCTACAGTGCGAAGTGAAACGATATGTATGGAAGGAATTAATACAATTAAGTCTAAAAATACGACACATGCCATGGCATATGTATAAAATCGTCTCTTCAAAGCTCGCTACAGTATGACGTGCATGGGCGTAGACACGATCGCTTTGGCAGGGGCAAGCCCAACATTTTTCCAACATCATAATCGTAAGCAGGAATTTTCTAATGCGGGGGAAGGCGAGTAGCTAAGGTCAACAACTCCATCTAAATTTCCCGTCCTTTTAAATTGTAGGTCCTAAAAATATTGCCACAAAAAGTGTTAGCATAATTTGAAAGGCAAACTTTTCAATCTCACAATCTCACTCGTTAATCTCCCCAAAAAAGGTAAACTATAATGAATTACAGCATATTGCACGTGATACATGGGAAATAGTTATTATAGGCAATTTTCACAAACCGACAGTTGATGCCTTTTATGTGATGCACATGCGCACTGTACTGTACCTATTTGAAGTCGTAAGGATGAAGACGTAGGTATATATAATAACATTGCCAAGGTTTAATCTATCTTTTAGCCTTGTAAGTAAATCAATGTTATTTTAATGATAGATTTTGTTTAAAATAGTACAGTACAGATAAGTATAGTACCAAATCTTCGTGGCTTCATATAATCTATAAATTTTCTTGGGAAAATGTTGATGATTGCATGGGCGCGATTGTTAAATACCTACGAGTCCATTATGCATGATGTTGCCTAAATATCGCTTAAATGACAATTATCCTCTCCTAATTTGTTTTTAAATACGTGATAATCAATTGTTCCACTAAGCACCAAGCATTTATTCAAACAAAACAAATAAGAGATACATTTATGTGTGTACCTAAAGATTCAATAATGTCACGCTTGAGGTGTTGTGGAATGTTTTGAAAACATGATTTATTCCCTCATCGTATCTTATGAAAACATAATAGGATGGTCTCGAAACAGGTAGCTAACCGCTAATAGCACATGTAAGCAAGCAACCATAAGTATCTGACATTGATAGATAAGAATGTACATGTACCAGCGCGTATGCTATGCATATGTTTTTTACCTGTCGAGGAGACATCGGTTTTCTGACTATAATGCAAAAGTTGCATTTATTGGTAGGCGGATTGAAAAATGAGTTGTGGTTGCTGACACAATAAAATATTGCCTACATAATATGGAAAGTGAATCGTTAATGGCGTTTAAGTTTAAACATAAACAAATATGACACCTGTTCAAATAAACTGGTCGCACCTGTTGTGGGAGGAGTTAAACTTGTTCTTGCGTAATAACTTGTTTTGCTGTATAGAGGAGGTATCATTTAAAATAATTAAGATTTAACATGGCAGTTGACTGATAGAACAAGGTTTAACATATCAATCGATTTGATTGAAAATAGTTGCCTTCTTTCGGTACGAATTGCTTCAGTAAAGAAATGTCTGTTGTGAAGGTACTCACTTTTCAATGAATGGGGTCGTCTACAACATAATTTAGACAATTTCTCCGAAACGTGTTGGCACCAAACAGACCAACATGGAGAATGGTTAGTACCTATATTTCACGTTTTTGTTTGTTTTTGTGTTCTCATTAGAATGACCCAAACTACTCAAATTCCGCTATGGACTTGTGCAATTTCCCAGCAAAATGTTATTTCTCACATAGTTCACTTAGTTTTTTTGTTAACATGTTGTAAAAAAACATAGCTATCAGTCAGAATAAATTTTAAAGCATGATTTAGAGTTTAGAAAATCCAGGGTTCATTCACACATTTATAAAATGATGAAAAGGTGGATGTAACGTGTATTTCTTTTGCATGATTATTAAATACGAGCACTTCCACTTTGGTCTACTTAGTGTCACACATATACATAGATTATATAATCAAACCAATTTTATCTTCCGTTCAAATAAATTAATATCGAACAGCACCATAATGTATGGAATCGCAGAGGTCTGATTTCATCGAAGGCATATAAGGGAATGACGTTGTTATCTCAATTTCTTTAAAGCACACCAGCAATTATGCATTGTTATTATTAAATCACTAGTCCCGTGAAAGCGGAAGGATGATACACAGAAACCCCGCCATCGTCTAAGCGCGGCAACGATAAAGTCGCTACTACCTAATTTTGAGCACCGTTGGCCATTTCGCGATGTAGTCCACACAAAAACCGACCGTATCCTAAAAACCCACCCCAAGAAGCTCGCACTGCAACGCATCTCTTTGGGTAAAGCATGGGTAAAGCAATACACATAAATACAGAAGGAAAATGGGTTTCATTGTGTACGTAAACAATCTTTCTGCTTCTGCACTATATTGGAGAACTCACACAGTCAAACCCGTAGAGCCGGTGTGCGTGAAAAAGGGATACTTTCGTGCATAAATAAAAGCATTACAGTGTGTGTAGGATTTTATACATATACGCATTGCCAGTAGAAAGTGAGATTGGATTATTTAGTATAGGTACTACTCACCATTTGCTGTACCTAAAAATATAGATGCTATCGTGACGTGATTCATGTGGCTATTCTGACAGTGCATCTGATCCCGTCAGTACCTACTAACGCTCACAACGCATTCTTATGGTATGGATGGTTTTCTTTTAACCAGCGAAAGATGTATATTATAATAAATTATAAAAATAATTAGTGTTACTAAATGCGTGAAAATATCCAACCTAAACTCTTCAACGCGGAATTAGTTCATAAATTTTAATCTAAATTTCCTTCATTCGAAATTTTACCATTGGAATGGTACAATAGTACCAAGAGAAACTGCTTCAGCAATGAAATGAACTTTGCTGAAATGAGATAGCATGATAATCAGAACGGTTGCATGGAACACTTGTCCACTAGACTTACCGTTGATGTCTGCCGTACCTATTACGTATCGTAACGTATCTCAAGTAGGTGGAGCTTAAAGGTATTATCAGAAATAAAGATTTTAGATCTTGGCCTTGTTGCTTTTTGTAAACGACACTGGCACTTTGTGTTGAAGAGTGCGTTCTCTTTGTTTTTGTAGTTTGTACATATTGAAAAAGCAGTGGCGGGGATTTCAGTTAAGCGTCATGCGAAAATAAAATGAACGTAGCTTCGATTACGGGATATTTCTCAAACTTTTTTTTTTAGTTTAATACTTTTCTCCTTGTTTATTTTATATCTATAACTGGGAAGTGATGGTGAAAATGGTAATGGCGGTAAATCGATTTTGTCCGCCCCCGTCCGTCTGTTCGCTAAATATCCCGTGAAGGGAGATTAAAATGTTAAAAAAATGCCAAATAGTCAGTACCAAAAACTATGACTGCACGAAGACATTTGGAAGACTGTGCGTACTTATCGTAGCAATCCACAACCACTGTAGGTATAGTACAATACGATTTCTTACACCACAACAGTTCTTACCACATTCTAAAATTCTCCGTTACCTTAACATATACTCCTACAATTTCAACCCCACATGTCCTCTACCTAACTACAACTAGAGGATCCCAAGGCAAAATTATGGCAGGATTTGAGCGTCTGCGCGAGAATATAACGGAAAACAGCAAAAACCGGTTGTGTTAAATCAAAGTTGGCACGTGACCTACCTTGCGCCAACATAGTGAGAAACGATATTGTACAACCCTCTGTATAAATTTGATTTAATAACAATGTCGCACAAATACATTCGAACTACGCAGGGATGTAAACAAATAAGTGTGCAGCGACAAGGAGAAGCCGTTGCACCTTTATTATTAAGGGTTCTGTGGACTAGATGTAGGTACAAATCGCAATGGCGCAACTTTGTTGACATGCGGGACAACTTTCTGTGTCCATCATATGTACGACCCTGATTTTTCGATGGAATATAAATTTATCTCCCAAATAAATTCAGAGTTACCAAGTTTTAGCGATACGAAGGCATGCGATCGCTTCAATGAAAAACTAATATTGGTGCTCTGCTCTGGCATCTCTGTCTCTAACGAATACCTTATATACCCTCATATGCGCGTTCATCGAATTTCGGTAGGGAAAGAATAATGTAGGTACAGGGGGATTATATTATCCGTCGTATCAACAATTGAGCAGCAGTTTGGCATTTTAACCTGAAGCCAACGTGCGAATACGTGGGATAGACCTGATTTATGATTCAACTTGTTTTTTCTGTCTAGTCGTAATCGCTAGGTTGGCAAGCAAAGAAGGTGATTGCAATGATGCACCACTAAAACATGAGAATATCACGGTTCTCATTATTTTTTCTCAATTATTTTTTTATGAATTATAAACCGTAAAAGTAACGATAATTGCCTTTTTCAGATTTATTTCAATTTTTAGTTCGTCGTTTAGGTAGGTACTGGCCGGCATGAGAGTTAAGATTAGGTGTTGTTTCTGTTTTTATATCTAATCATAGATTTGGATTTACAGCCAAACCGAATCCCCACTACGGATATTCAACTGCCTTTTTAGATATACATATGTATTGCTTCATATCAGATTTCATGCTGAAATATGTGTCCTTTCCTAGACCAATTTTCAAAATGGTCAAGGTACCTAAACCGCCGTTCATTCGATACGGACTCTAATTTAATATACATGCACTAGAAACCCTTATTAGATTCCTTAATACATTTCCATTTAAATTCTTAAAATATTTTCCGAAACCTTATTATTATTATATCTGAGTGTGTGGGAAACCAACAACCCTATGTCGTCTCTTCACATAGGATATGTAATTTTAATGCTAACCCAAAGACAACATTAATGAATGTTCCCATAAAATTGATCTGGCATATTGGAAAGTGCGGTTTTCGTGGTTCTACAAAAGAGTTGTTTATGGTTAATTGAATTATAAATTGAAATGGGCTTGACGACCGTTGCATATTGTACTGCATTTGGTTTATGGTTAGATGGAACTCATTTGATTTCTGTAGGATTCTAGTTTCTAGATCCGTTTATTCTTGTATGGGTGCAAATGATACAGAAAACTGCCTTCCCTTGTAAAATGCGGTTTTACTTAACTTCCATCATATAACTACGTGCACGCCTTGTATTCAAGTCAACTCGGCCAAAAAAGATGTAGTACTTAAAATTAAAATATACCTAATCTATAAGAAATGAGTTTTCAAATTAGGGTGGCTATTGCCCGGTCATATTTGTTTCTTACGAAAATGAGTGAGCAGACTTTTCTCCTACCACTGTGTAATTTTGGTTTTTGTTTGGTACGTGAACTTCACCAATTAGTTGATGGCAGGGCCGGATTTACCCTCTGTGGCGCCCTTGGGCAGTAGACTAACGGCCGCCTTCCGTCACCCCGCATTCACATAGAAGGCTTAACGTATGCGTGGCGCTACGTATTATCCATCCATTTCCACTATGTGGGCGGAAAATGCACTATTGCCACAATAGATGTGCAGTGAAGAGTAAGGTCCTATTTCGCGGCACCTGCAACATCGAGTCTCAATATTAAATTTTGCTTTATGCAGGCATTCTCTTTAGGGGGACATGTCACTCTGCGTCTACCTGTCCGCCATTGAGTCCAGTCCAGTCAGGATTGCAAAATATTTTGCCTCAACATTAATTCAAATTTTGTACTTACATATATATTTTTTTTCAGTACGGATAGGAGGTAGTCCTGTGACTGCTGGTTACCGTTTTAATTTAATTGGGTGTGAAACCCTGATGGTGTTGCAGATAACTAGCTATACGCCGCAGGAGGCTAAAAATAACCACGCTAACGGGTAGCATGTGAGCTCCAGTCCAATCGATGATCAATGCAAAGCCTTACTACAAGTTTGTTCCTTAAAAATTCGTGGACTGAATTAGCCTCTCCTCTCCTTTTTAAATATACGATTTTTGCCAGGCCAGCTTGTCTGTTATAAATTGTCTTGATATATTATTAGTTTGACCTTCGCTAACGATAAATAAATTTTCCCAAAAACATTCATAGGTGCACTAATGAAATTGCGAGAAGAAATCAAATAAAATGTATTGCTCTAACATGTCAAATTCGTAATCCTTCAGCTCCCCAATAAATGATTGAATATGGCAATAGTGAATTTGGTCTAATGCCAAAACCCGCACTCCTCGGTGCAGCATGCTTTTCCTTTAGGTCTTGGGCTTTGCCTAATTTCATGATTTTGTGGCCAGTTTAAATTACAAAATAGACAATGCCCGATTTGGCAAAAACGAATTTTTATCCGGTCGAAAAAAAAGTTTTTTTTTTACTGATAAATTAACGAAAAGAAACTAGAATCTTAGCCATTAAACCTGGTGATTTCTAGGTGTGTTTTTTACAAATAAGCAGGAAAACATTCGGTATTTCACCTCTCCAGGCATAATATATTGCGCCCCTCTTTTTGACCATGGTTATCTGGTCACCCTGCCTTACGATCTTATTGCGACTATGTCCATGTATTTTCTTGGTCGTAGATAATAACGGTGTTATGTCTCACGAAATTTGACTGGTAACTGAAATTCCATTCAATTCGTGTAAGCGTTCAAGATAGTGTTCCTTAATGCCGTTTTGAATTGCCAGATGATATATCCACATAACACCGTTATATATGGAGGAGCCTATGTATATCTCGTCACAATCTATCTTATCTACCAAAGCAAGTGCTGAATTGGCAGCCTGAGACTTCAGAGGTAGAACTTAAAATTTTATGAATTTTTGTAGCCACCCATTTTGGAAAATTTGGAAATCAAGGATTAATCGATAAATCTTCGAATTATGAAATAAGTGAAATATAACTTGTAGAGAGTAGAGGACAATAGAGTCGAAAAATTTGCAAATCTGTCAGCAAAGCGACCGTTTTTGCAGAGTTTAAATTAATGCCTGCCTCTTGAGTTTTCGAAATTCCATCACAGAATCAATGGAAAGTATGAAAGTTTCAGAAATATGCCGCCCTTTCAAAATTTGCCGCCCCGGGCTGCTGCCCAGGTTGCCCATATGGGAAATCCGGCCCTGGTTGATGGTCTTAGAATAGTAATAGTATACCTAATGAAGAGCATTGAACATAGTGGTACGCTTCAGATCCTTAAATATAACAATCCGGGTACCAGCAGAAATTTACAATATTCCTAAGCCAAGTAAACAATCATTTTCATTTTCCTTTGTTAGAAAATATTAAAAACCGTCATAAAGAGACTTTTCATAGCAAATTAATTCCACATTGTTACAATTGTTTAGATTTGAGAAGCATCATGGTTCGGTAGCTCTAGGTGCCATACTCCATACACAGATTGATTTTCTCAACGAGCGAGAGAGATGTGAGGATGTGAAAATATATAGTTTTTTCGACAAAAAAATAAATAACTTTTTAGTTTTTATACCCTATACCCATAAGATGGTATAGGGTATATTATTTTTGTTACGCCGATATTATGTAACACCTCAAAGGAGCCACCGGAGGTATGGCAAAGTATATATATAAATGAGCAGGGTCGGTCCCTGAATCTAATAAGCCATGTCTGTTCGTGTGTCTGTCTGTTAGCACGATAACTCCCGAAATAATGAAGCTAGCGGTTTGGTCGAATGTTTGTTTTGCTGAAATCTTGGACGGTATTGAAAATGGACCAAATCGGACCACGGGTTCCCCTACCTCCCATACAAACTATCCCTCCTTGATATTTTAATTCGGCCATAACTTTCGCTAGAATATCGCTATCGACTTGAAATTTTGATCAATATATGATTCTGACATATACTGTGAGTTGATGGAATGTGGAGTAGGTCCGACTAACCCTACCGCTACCCCTACTTCCCCTACAAAGTTATATTCAGCCATATCTTTTGATAGAATGTCACAAAAAACTTCAAATTACTATCAAATGGTAGCCGTTGGATGCCTTGACAAGGTAATAAAGATGTGTCAGGTCCGACCCATCTACCCCTCCCTCCCCCACAAAAAATATGAAATTGAGTATTTTGGGTTTTGCGTGCCTTCTAGGTATGTACATAGGTATAGGGTATACACTCATTGTGCTATTCGCACGATTAGAACTCGGTCTCGTTATATCTATTTTAGTTCTTATTCATTTTGCCTTACTATTATTTTTATTTTTATGGCTGAACTTTTTTTCCGATAATAATTATTTTTTCCAGTGTAACAATAAAATTTGATTTATACATATATGCATTTAAGTACAGTTTGTAGAAGATTACTTAGATCAGCAAATGCTTAGCAAATACCCTCAACATTTTATTCAACATAGTTATTAAGCCTAAGCGCCTTTGACTAATTTGAAATATTTTTTTTTTTCAAAATTTACGAGTTAACGCCTAGGGTGCCAAAAGATTTACTATACCTATCGTGAATATTTTGCTTACCTTGTGTTTACCAAGTGTTTGCCAATTGAAATATGATAGTCAAACGCAGTGTGTGTAGGTATCATATGATTTCGACTCCTGGCTACCTAACCCCTAACCATGTGTTAGCCTTCTCAACTGCCGGTCAATGAAAGTATGTATGTTAAAATTTCGGTGAAACCTATTAACAAATGTGTTAATCTAGGATTTCAAATGTGCAAATGCACTTCTATCTCTCATACGAAATCAAGATACAGGCACGGCGGATATAGGTATACTACAGCATGCGTGTTTCCTAAACGAACATTCATTAAAGGGACAAAGAACCTGGGTTTCGCTACGTATTTTCATTGAAGTCTTCTGCTTGAAGCACAATTACAGCAGAGACAGCAACAGCGAAGATAATGCTATACACAATACAATCCGTTTTAAATGGGTGACGGTCACGTTGGCAGCATATGCCAAATACTGCTGAGGTTCTGCTGTTTTAATGGGACCTATTTTTTTGTTCATTATAATTATGCATGTACATGTATGTATTGCGTTGCAAAAGTATACACAGCACATGGGTGTTACTGAATAATTCTAAGTGACTTATGATAAACGAGTGTAACTCGTTCCTTCAGTTTTCTGAACCCCAGATTCGGAACCATAAATATGTGATAGTTTTGGCACTTGGACCTGAGAATAAAAACCGCAACTTAATCATACCAACGCTCATTTTAGTTAGTCTGGCCATTACTATGCTTTGAAGATAAACTTAGAGAATGTTGATAAAAATTCGTCATTCAAATTGAATTGAAAAAGGCTATTGTTTGAAGATCGCTATTTTCTAGTACCTATGTTTATATTTGGTGTAAATCAAATCTATCCTATCAATCCTGTCCATGTTACAGTGCCAGCAAAATACTCGTATATCTAGGGAGGGTATAATTTTCCAGTAAAAGTCTAGTGGTACCTATATACTCGTAGTACGTAATATCATTACAAAATAAATTTTATATACAAAGTTTATTTTGGACGCTTGATTGCTTCATAGTTTTCCAGATCTGCGAAAAACGGAATTCCCCTCCTAAACACCGCTTGACTTGACTCGGCAATTAGTGAAATATGTTGCTGCGTATACAATCAGCGGCGTAGATAATGGGAGGGAGGGGGGGATTAAGAAGACTAATCCAAATATCAAAATAGTTTTCAGTTATTCGAACCATATCTAGAGTCAGAACATTTGGTCTTCTTGGTGAACTATGAATGCCTTAAATTCCTCATTCAGAACCCTTTAATTTACTGCATTTCTCTTGTTTTAAAAAAGTTTGTTTGTTTTTTTGTTTAAATCACTGCTGCCGAAGCTGTTACCATATTTCATCTAAAATATTTTTGAAATTTTTTTTAAAACGGATTGGTTTTCAGTTTCATCAAAGTTGTTTATAAGTCTTAAATACATGCAAAAGCTTACAATAGAAAATAAAATGTTCTAAAAATGTTCAGAACATCTTTTTGCTTCTTTCAGTTTTCCTAAACAAAAAGCCATTATTCGAATTTACAATACAAGGAATAAATATTGAGAACATCGCTTCAAAATCAAGTCCCGTTAGTGATGACGGTGACAAAGCCAACAACTTTTGCTTATACATTACTATGTACTTGCATACGTAACAGGAATGATACAAAATCCACCTTAATTGTCTAAAACTCCACTGCAGCAAAAGGGGTTGACACTAATTCAAGTCCTGAGGTGATAGGCACCATTTTCGGGACATTTCCTGAGTTGTAAACCGGAGGTATCAACCAGAGTATATCACATTCCGCGAGTAATTAAGTGTATTGTTCTGTAACAAAAACCAAACGTCACCTCGTCTAAATAAGCCCAATGACTGAACGAAAGGAATTCATCTTGTATAATGGTTAAGGATGATTTGGGGTAAGGTAAGGTGTATGTATTCATGTATGTATATATGCAGTACAAGGATTTTAGTTTTAGGGAATTTAATTTAGTGTTGATTATGCCGTACAATGCTGATAAAGTATAGTACAATCATTTCGTGTAAAATTACAAGGTAATTATACACGGAGAAGCTAATTTAAATTAAACACAAATACTCGTATACGCACATTACATTTATTATTCAGGTCTCCTTGTGAAAACGTATGATCTATTTATTTATGTTTAATTTTTCCACGGTAGTGTGTATAATTTTCACGTTTAACGAAAGATGTATTGCTGTCTCAGACCTCCGGTTAAAGGAGCCAGAATACATAAGTAACAAGAAAAAAGTGTTATGCATAAGCTTTGCCTCATTTTAAGATTAATATAATTTTATAGGACATTAATAATCTCAACTCCTGCAGTTTTGATTCTTTTCATAAGCTTAAGCAATACAACACTGAAAAAATCATTTGCTAAAAACAAGAAAAAAAAATACAATAAAAAACAGCCAAGGAAATTTTTTTCCTGATTTAAGATGTATTTTCTTGTTCCAAGAAAAGTTTTTCTGATTTAAGACGTTTTTTCTTAATCCAAGAAAAGTCTTTGCTTAAAATAAATAAATAAGCATTATTTTAAGCAAAAACTTTTCTTGGAACAAGACAATACATCTTAAATCAGAAAAACTTTTCTTGGAATAAGAAAACACATCTTAAATCAGGAAAAATTATTGCTTGGCTGTTTTTATTGTATTTTTTCTTGTTTTAAGCAAATGATTTTTTTCAGTGAACTCGAGTATATTGAACTCCTATATGACGAAATATTTACTCAAACTCAATATTGAATTTATTATTTTGATTTTGGGTTTGATTTGAGTTTTTTTTCTCAGGACGCGCGGAAGTTTAATTTAACAAATATTACATTTATTAATTGGTTTCACTAAAAAAAATCATTTGCTAAAAACAAGAAAAAAAATACAATAAAAAACAGCCAAGGAATTTTTTTTTGCTGATTTAAGATGTACTTTCTTGTTCCAAGAAAAGTTTTTCTGATTTAAGATGTATTTTCTTGTTTCAAGACAAGGTTTCGCTTATTTTTTATTTATTTATTTTAAGCACAGACTTTTCTTGAAACAAGAAAATACATCTTAAATCAGAAAAATTCTTCCTTGGCTGTTTTTTTTAGGGTGTTTTAGAATTTTTTTTTTAAAACACCCTTATGAAATCGATTTTGCCCATCCGTCCGTCCGTCTGTTCACTAAATAACTCGCGAACGGCTCAACCGATTGTCATGAAATTTGGTAGAAATGTGTAGAATGGTTACAGTCTTTGGCGCAAATACCTTAGAAGTTGGTAGGAAGAAGACAACAGGGTGTCCCGAACGTTTAAGAAAAGTAGACTTTTTTAGTTTTTATCGGAGATTGACGTTTGGCTATTTAAATCAAAGATCTAAACGAGTACATCTAATATCAGTTTCGAGTAACGGTAAAAAAGTTATTGGCGTTTAAAGTTAAACTTACTTTTCGACCTCCGTTTTTCTAAACCGTTATAGGGATCGATGTGAAACTTTGCACAAAGATTGGTCCGTATGGCCTTATATACGTTAAATATTAAGACTGTTGACTTTTGCTAAGGAAAAGTAAGTATGTAACAGTAAATTTGTAAAATATCAATTTGTTCTTAGGTTTCCAAATACAGTCAAACCTGTTAATCGGACCACTCTATAATCGGACCACCTTCTAATTGGACCACCCTTGGTCAATTTTATTTGGTTTTTCATACAAAATAACCTTTATAAACGGACCACCTCTTAATCGGACCATGGACCACGATCGGTGACTCCAATTAGATGGATCAGTACTAGACGTACCTCCACAATCGGACTAGCCACTGGATAAATCTCCAAAATTGGACCAAAACTTCAAATTGATTCTTACTTGAGCAGTACGAGGAAATTTTTGAGCAACAGACAGGCAACAAGACATTTTGTTGACTAAAAAAAATCTTAGAAATTTCGTTACTACATTCACTTTAGTTTCGATTCCAATGAGCTATATTATTTCCCATGACCACGGGAAATTTCGTAGACAGCATCAACCATTGAATCAGTGTTGGGTAGATGCAGTGGTGAGACAATTCTGTTGAGTTTCTGAGACAAGAAGATGCAAGTGAAGTTAAAGGGAGGATTGCTTGAACCATTAACCATGACTTTGATTATAGAAACGCTTGATAAAATATTGAAGAATATTCAAAATTTCGGTGGAACTGCGTGTGGGGAGAATTTATAATAAAAAAAAACTCACAAAGGAGTTACGCTGTTGAGCGGTTTCAAAACATTAATTGCATAGGGCATAGGTAACCTTTGTCCAAGTTCAATGTTCATGAATAACGTTTAAAAATTATTTCATTAATTTTTTGTACTTTTCTGGCATCCCTTAGTAATCGGCCCACCTGCTAATCGGACCAAATTTGATCGGTCCCGTCAGTGGTCCGATTAGACAGGTTTGACTGTATAAAAATTCTGCTAAGTGTTTTTAGAAAATTACAAAGGGAATACGTCTACAAATTTTCATTTGAATAACTGTATCCAAACCGGAAATGTAGCCAAGTACCTAAGTATTTAATAAGGGCCCTTCACAATGCAAGGAAAGCCTCTTAAGCATATTTCTTCAATGCATATCTTTTAACTTGATAAAACAATGAACTTGAAATTTGGTGGAAATGCATAGAATGCTAATAGTGTTTACCACAAATATTTTTGAAGTTTGTAGGACCAAATTAACATTGTGTCCCTGAATAGCTGCAAAAGTATACTTGTTCAATACTCATAGGAAAGCTTGCGTGGGCTCTTATGTGAGGGGACACAATGGAATGATTTCATATAAGTTGCTTGTCCTTGATTAAAAAACAGTAACAGTAGATTTACAGCTAATAATTCAGTTCATATATAAAGCCAAGCCATCCTTACGTTTGCCTGAGTTTCTTTTTGCTCAAAGGCCATCAGAAATTTTAAATCGAAAAATTCCTGTAGATTTGCCTTGGAGTACTTTTATACAAACTGGGTAAAGTAAATATATTTTTGGACTGGTATAATTAAAGGTGGAACAGAATGAAAGGCGCTAGCCTGGAACGCGTTTATTAGACCAATCCAAAAATAGATTTACAGGAAGCATTTCATTAATGTTGTGCACAATTCTTATTTATTGCTTATAAATAAGTGTAATATATGTATACACAAAATATTCACTATGCATTAAAATTCTAAAAAACCCTCGTATTGCGGGCGCAGCCCTCTGTACGCCGGTATTTTTTTTTCTTGTTTTTACCAATTGATTTTTTCAGTGTTATTTCTGTTGGTAAGTGTTTTATTTTTTGTTTTTTAATTTCGCAACGAGATAAGCAGTGAATCGATTTTTATTTTATTGTTTTTTTTCCACAATATAACCGATTTACTAAAAAGAAAATCTTGACTCTTCAAATCTTTTTTATTACATTTTTTTAGTTGAAATCACACATAAACTAAAAGAGATGTATATATTGAATTCTTAAAAGACTTCCAAAAAACTTACTCGTATATTAACCTAAAAGCAAGCAAGGACTTGCAATTTCTATAGCAAATATGTTCTCGATCTCTTTCTTTGTCTTTGGAGGATTGGCTTCCCTCCTTGATTTTAATGTTTCACATTCCTTGTATCATACCTAATACGTTTCATTTTGAAAGACAATAGATGGAGGGAATTTCCTTCAAAAGTGGATTTAAAGATAAACTTCCTGCAAAGTGAATGAGTTTGTTGGTTTTTGGTACTTTCGTAAAGGGAAAACTTGCTTGGGGTGTACTGAATGTTTGTTACTTACATCGTACTTTTCAAACTGAGGTAGGAGTCGATATCAGTGGCGTGCACAGCCATTTTGTGAAGGGTATGCAAAATTAAAACCGAAGAAAAGATGATAAATACGAGTATAAACGCTTTTTGATATGTCGAAATAAAAAGGAAGGTTAGTGTTTCCTAGGTAATTGAGTAATCTCAGGATAGCTAAAAATGAGGAAAAAGCGCTTAATTTATTTTAGAAAGCACTAAAATAAGTATAATAAAAAAAAACTTTATAACGTTAACAAAACAGTGCTTGAAAATTATTTAAATCAATCAAACAAATACAAACATTCGCATTGTAAGATTTATTGATTTTCTCAAATGTGTACACTGTAGGCATACAAACCTTCTTTTGTAATATGTACAACAAAATGCATACATAGCTATGCAACCAACCCCGTACAAAAATGTGCATTATAATTTGTTTCTGATTAGTAAAATACATTCTCTTTCAAAAAATAATAAATTCCTGTTTCAACATTGTTTAAATATTAAAAAAAAAACAAAGTAAACATTTTGTCAAAACTGAACAACACATTACTTACACCTACTGTTTATTTCCGCTTTGGTTCCCTTTGCTCAAATCTTATCACGACATTTTTCGCCGCTTGTGCTATAGTCATCGTTCGTCCGTCAACTTTGTTCGCCAACGCCAAGGCAGGCGTGCTTCTCTTCACCATATAAACCTGCAACATTGTTGCAGTTGAAATTTTTCAATTCGTATGAAGATTACAAGCACGGCGAAATGGTGCTTTATCGCGCATACTCTAGTGTCGGCGAAAAAACGAGGTCAGTGGAACCTACACTATTTATATAAAGATGGCGCTGGTACATTTATTGAGGAAAGAATTACAATTGAAATCAGTAATTATTTTCATGAACTTGTATGAAGAAAATGTTTTTAAATGAAAGGGTATGCACTGCTTATTTGCATATATGGAGTGCACGCCACTGGTCGATATCATTGAAATATATCAGGTGAAACAATACATCCTTATATGAATTTTTGAACAGCTGAATACTGAGTATATTCAATATTTATATGTGGGGAAAACCATCTCAATTACCTTTTAAAACACACGTATTGTCTCTAGTATCCCTTTTATCAGTATAAAAACACAATCTTTTCTAAAACTATACACAATATCTTTCAACGGCAAATTTATCGAGGTGAATTGCCAATGAAATTATCGGTCCTGAAATCTGTTAAGAAAATCCAACCAACTTCAACTAAGAATTTAGTTCTCTGACATTCGGACCTTCGAACAATAGAAAATTCACATGTTAAAACCCATTTGAAATTGTCTTTGTTTCAGCAGTATAAACCATAATAGACTCGCTCTACTGGTTTATGCTACCAATTCACTTTCATTATACTTGAAGGTATTCTAATCTAAGCCACTCCATTATAGGGTGGTTTGGTTTGACGTTTCAAATAGACAAAAATCCCAAAGAATGGCAAGAAATTGTCAAGGACTAAGACGTACTTATTTCGCTAAATAAAATGCCTAAAATGAAATGAAATCAAGAAATGGAAGATTAGTTTCCAGATACTTTTATACCGAGCACCACGTAATACATTCCTGCTATATACTGTCCATTTCAGCGATTCTTTGGTAGGATTTAACGTTACAATCAACATTATTGTCTTAAACGAAGCTAGCCTTGCAAAAGGCTGAAGCATCGGTTTAAATGTAGCGTCCCATCGCCTTGCACCTCCTTTAACACTCCTCGGAATTTTTATTCCCATTCTCAGTAATTTGGCCGTTTCGTTCCACGAAAAACCCATTCCCTTGCAAGTAACTAAATCACACGATTCTTCGGATTAAGTTTATTTCTATCTGGAATTTGTCGGGGAGGTTTATTCAGGATAACTAACATACAAACAAGGCCAAGAGAAATAGATGGATACAACATAAAAACCTGAAATGATTTTGCATGAGTGAGAATTTTCCGCTGATCAAGGTTGTGATACAAAAAAACGAATATAGGAGGTTTATTCATGATACAAAGTTTTGGGTAGGTACTCAAGAAAATTTCAATGAATTTTGTTTTCTGATCCCGATATATGTATGTCCTCAGCGATTAGTAATAATAAAAATAATAATTTCAAATAAATTAAGGAGAATTGAAATCAATAACTCGGGAACAGAAAAAAAGCATAACACTCCGTAATTATGTTATGTGAAAAGATATTTCTTTTACCAATTGACATTTTTTTAACAAATTAAAATACATACATGTTACCATATTAATTACTTCCAAAACTTATATAGGTATAGTTGATATGTACTTTAAAAATTATAGAACTCTCAGTTCGATATGTCTGTATTTTTTCATTCCATATAGGTATAGTATGTATATCCGTTGAAAGAAATTACCGCACCCTCTGTGCAAACTGCTCTAAGCTATAGCTGCCATTAAGAAGTACCAACTTATTTAATGAACCGTGTGTTCAAAGGAAGAGACCCATTTTCGGTTGAACGAGAATCTTATGTTGTTGGTTGCTGTTGGACGATCCTAATAAATGTTGTACAAGGACGGAGCAATATACGTACATAGATGTCGTAAGGAAGGAAAGGGCACACGATATCAAGGTAATTGTTTAGAATGAAGTAAGTAGCCTTAAGATTTTATTAGATTGAGGTTTTGGAATTTCGTGGAGAAAAGTTAGGTACATCAAGACTTCGAACAGATTACTACTAAATATGCAAATGTAAAAAAGATAGGCCAATTGATATTAGACGCTTGAGGGATGAGGTTGAAAAGGCAAGACGTTTAGATTAAGCAAAATTAGTATTCTTTAACATTAAAGGAAACTATCCCATATCATAATATTGCATACTCTTGCTATATTCTACGTCTAGGGAAACAATAATGTAATGCTATTACGGTAATTATTTTCTGCTATAGAATAAGATTTTCTACAAATCATTTGTAGAAATAACTAAAAACGTTATTCTTCTTTTTTTCTGTACACTAATGCCTAAAAACTAAACTGCCTCTTAATGTCCTATTGTCTCATAAGAAGCTCACAGACATTGAAGATGACTCATAGAGATAAAATCTCGTTTTATTTCAGATTCCTTACATACTTATCTTGAATATAGTTAGCTTTTATGGCGTTAAAGTGGAAAAATATATAATTCAGTCTCATGTCTTTTGCTCTTTGCGAATAATGGCTTAACAAATCATAGCAGGAATATAATAGTCAAACTGTAAGAGACAAAATATGATAACAAATTTCTTAGGTGGGTTTGCGTCGCAAAGTTTGCGAAGATGACACCAAAGCATGCCGTTTAGCAGACATTGGCGGCATTATTTACACTAAGTATAGTAAAATAAACCGAATTTTTTTTAAAATTATGAAATTTGCACTATTAACTGTGGATGTAGGCTAGCTAATCTAGATGTGCTTATACTTTTCGGGAAATCCTATAATGTAAAGTTTTAGTAACTGGAAAACCACTTCGAACTTTTCCTAGTGAGCTGAGCATGCTCTTATAAACTGGGATCATTTCAGGCTTTTAGTATCACTAACACGTAGGGTTACCTTATTAAAAAGTTAAAAATAAATGTGAATACTTGTAAAACCCCTTTTAGTGTCATATCATACTATTGCAAAAAGAATGTACAGGAAATAGACTGGCCATATATGCTTCCTGGACATATTGTGTTACAGGACCATAAAAATGTGTAGTGTATAATTTAAGTAAGAAAAATAAAACTCTTGTGTCCATTCTTTAATTTTAATTTCGATAAATTTATACGAAGGCAATTTCGGGCATACAATATATAGAAAATGGTTATTATGATTGCATTTCTTTCATGCTACCCTTCATAGTTCAATAAAGCATCATGATTTGGCACGAAACAATGGGTCTCATCTTGCCAGTATATGTATATCGCCGAAAAATTGTCATTTTAATAGAATACTTTTGGCATATTGTAAGCACTCAGGCCGCTGATTAGGCATGCTTATTTTCAAATGTTTTTTGTATAAATCTTTCCAGAACTGAAATTGAGTTTACATGCAAATATGTATATTATGTGAAATTATGTTCAAGCATTTATTAATGCAAAAGTAGCTAGTATAAGGAAAATGTAAGTATTTACACATTTAGTACAATAAGGAAAAAGTAAGTATTTACAGAAAATGTTTGGGCTTAACAATTTAAAAGTAAAATATTTTTTTTCTAATTTTCCATTAGTTGCAGTTAGTGTGACTGCAACTTATGATATAGAGGCCTTTCTGTTTTGTACTTTTTATTAAACGTATTAACAATTATGTGTTCTCCGAGAAACGGATAATTGTAATATGACAAAATTCAGGACATAACTCTGTTCTATATAGTTCCAATATGTACACATCATTTTCCCTGCCTTCTTAACTGCTTCTATGGTGATTACTATATAGCGTAGCGGTTTTGAATGATAAGAAATTCTTTTTTTTTTGTTTTACGTTCCACGACATTATCATCATTTTGCGTTTCAACATTTAAAAGAATCTTTCTTTGACAAGAGTGATTCATCTCGGGATGCAAGTCAGAATTTGTTTTTTCTCCCTATCGCTCTTTGTTTTTTTTTTTTTTTTTGAAACTGTAAAGAACAAAGCAGAGTTAAGGCCGACTTAACGCTTCAGATTGGTCGTATTTTTATTGTTCCGTTAACGTTACCAGAACTGATAACAAGTTAATTAAACTTTAGTGAACTGCACATAGCCGCACAAACAAAAATGCACATTTCAAGACAAGAGTAGCTCATAGAGGGTAAATATTCACTGAAAGATTCTTCAGTATAGTGAAGACTTCATAAATTCTATAGAAGATGAGTTTTAATTTCATGGAACATAACTAATTTAATGGACATCATCCTCTTTGAGAAATACCATGTTCGCGAAAATAGTTGTGAATGGTGGTGGTTGCGAATGTATTAGTATACGTTTTTCTACCGAAGACTTTACTTTCTACTTTGATAAAGTTAACTCTTACAAATAACGCAGTCTACAGTGCATATATCACTTTCATTTAAATAAACAATAATAATGAAGAGGGGTGCTCATTGAAAGTTAAAATATGTTACATATACTGATAAGATGCTGATATTCAATTTACTTGTGCTGTATTATAATTATAACCTTATACTGAAGTGGTTGAATTTAGATCAGTTTTTTATTATCAAAAACCGATGCCTGCCTATGATTTAGTGTTGGCGACTAGTATTTCTTCATGTTCTGTGTACCTACCAATAATAACTTCTGTTATCTCATGAAAGATTGTTTTTGAGATACAGGACTTGGACTTTGTTCCTTCTTATTTGTCCAAGTGACTAACTATGGAATATCGATGCATAGTCATATACGTATGAAAAGTGACTGAACAGTTTTCGGAGAATATTTTCCCGAATAATACGTTCTGGTCGTGACACCTTATCTCTTTCGTTCCTTTTAAAGCAGGGGTGTCAAACTCAAAACCTGGCCCGGGCCAAATAATACTCTCCCCAGGTTTGCGTGGGTGGGCCGCAGGAGGAAAATGTCAAAAACTTTGATTATAATATTACATATTACGAAAGTATATTACATACGTTTAAAATATGGCAATAGAGAGTTTTAGCAAGTCGTATGCAACAAAACGACATAATTTGACATTCCATATAAAAATTCGCTTGCTTACCGTATACGAAACAAAATATTTTAATTTTGCATATCCAAATTATTTCGCCAATTTCGACTGTTTCCAGAGAATCAAATATACGGAAATACACCCATGCCTACTTGGGACATGCAAAATTAAGATATTTCGTTTCGTATACGGTAAGCAAGCGAATTTTTATATGGAATGTCAAATTATGTCGTTTTATTCCATACGACTTGCTAAAACTCTCTATTAAGTCTGGGTCACTATAGCGGCTTTGGGATTATCCGTGAAAACTTCTAACCTTTCGAAAATTAACTTCAAGAACATTTAAAAATGAAGACAAGAAGCGAAAACGTAAAAATATGATCGATCTTCAAGTATAGCCACTATTTGGCAATTACATAATTTGCGCCAAGTTGTGGACACATGATAAATAAAATTGTCGCACTGGTCAACCAGTCCGCCCAAAACAACCATGGAGGCAAAACATTGAGATTAAATTGATTTGGGCAGAAAGGTGGCTAAAAGAGACAAAAAGTTGTTTGTAATGTGGTTTTAAACAAACTCATGCACCAATACAGCTGATAAATAGGTATATGGCTAAACATGGGCACTTGGGCTGTAATTACATCCAGGTGATTTAGTCCCCAATTCCAAGATTTCCGGAGTTTTTTTAGCTTTGACATTTTTCCAAATAAACCTGAATTCATGTTCCTAAATTCCTAAAATACATAGTTTAAGCTTGCATAAGCCACTGACTTTCTTAGTACTTTTAGGAATTTCTTAGACTTAAGTGCAACGGCTGAATTCTTTCACCTTACCCATTTCATCATTTTTGTGTTAATACACAACATTGTTCCACTTCGACATTGCCGCGGTCCGCACAGAACTGCGAGGCGGGCCGCAAGTTTTACATACCGGTCTTAAAGTGGGAATATTAATTAAATAGTTCCATGATATGCTACAAATAGAGGCTTGCGAAAATTTTGCTTGCAATACAATATGTAAAAAAACAAAAGCTTTACTTGTACCTAATTTTCTTGGCCGTACACTGTAAAAAAAAGGTTGAATTTTACATCGAAAACTCGTTGAATTTTACACCTTTTTTCTCGCAAAATTACAGTAAACGTTTATTTTTCAACAAAATTTCTAGTATACCCACAAAATAGTGTAATGTTACACAGATTTTTCAATATTACTCTATCTCAGTGTAATTTTACACCACATTTGGTGTGAAGATGTGTCATTACTTTATTCTTGTGTAACTTCACATTTTCAGTGTATATTTACCAATTTTTGTGTAAAAAATACACCTACATTTGTGTAAAACTGACTTATGTGCATTATTGCATTTTCCTGTATCTCACAAGTGACTTGTTCTGTGTGTAGTTAGTCTGTTTCGTCCGAAGTGCGTTCGTATGAGCATCATATTATTGTTGTGTTGTAGCGCTTTTTTGCTCTTGAACCGAAGGGGGTGTGGCAGCTCTTGGCCGTTGCAATAACGGGTAGCTCCAGGACGATTTACACCGAAGAACGGGCTGCCGTAAATATTATTATAAACCCGGATGTAAATTTACATATTTGCCGGTGTAAATTTACATTTTTTTTCGTGCAAATTTGCTTATTTCTGATTTAAATTTACTTAAGTTTAAGAGTAAGTTTACTTATTTATGTGTGCAAATTTACACCAATTTTGTAGTAAATATTTACACCATAAAGCGTAAAATTACTCTCGTTCATATAGTGGTGTAAACTTACTACTATAATAGAAGGAAAAAAAGTTTCCTCCTATTATTGGAGTACATTTTTTTAGAGTGTAGCATAAAACTAATAAAAAAATTCGCTTTTAGCACAAAATACACACGTTAATTGAAAAATAGCGACAAGTTTCCTTTACTTTTCATAGCTGAACAGGTTGGTTATTGAGTTTGTATAAAAACAAGCAGCAATAAGCAGCGTAATTGTGTCTTAATTAAAAGAAAATAGTCCGCAGGGAGATTTGATACATACTAAGCTGTACTACTCAATAAAGGGAGAGAACCAGCTCTTCCGGCCACATCCCAAATTTGTGTTATACAGAGTGGGTAACCTTGTTAAAAGACGTTTCTTCAAAAAGTTACGCAATCAATGAGTAAAAGTATTACGTTTTTTTATTTATTCCTCTTATAGTCCAATTATTTCTCTAGACCGAAAGACGTCCATTGGAACAAGTAGTTTTTGTATAGATAGGGTTTGATTTTGATAATATAAAATATAATCAGAGTAAAGACGGTATTACATACCGATACCGAAAATGGTTTTAAACTTTGAAAATGCATTTTTAGGCCACAATAAGTTTATTATTTTAGCAGTACTTCAACTAATGTATTATTATTATTGGTTAATGGCATGATAAATTGCTTACCACAGATAATGTGCAAAGATCTGATCTTAGCTTAGAGCCGTATGAATATATTTTCAATATGACATTTGAATTCGATTAGTAGTTTTTTGTGAAAAGGGATTATTTTCATTCAATTTCGTGAAATGTGCTTGAAAAAGTACGCAGGTATGTATGAGTTTCGAACTTCGTTTTACCGAATTGCAGAAGGTACCTACCCATTTATGTAGTAAGTACATAATTTATTTTCAACAAAGAAACAAAGATGCCAATCGTGTATTAAGATTGTAAAAAAATATATTAACTTACCAAAAATGTAATCAAAATTGTTCCAGTTACAAATTTTAAAAAGATTTTTTTTACACCCATTATGTGTATAGCCCGAAATTTGCATTTTTCTGAGAGAAGAGCAATCCTTTGGATATTAGCATTTTTTCAATCGCTTTACTTATTTAGGAATTGGCGACTAAATGACTTGAAGCAAACTTCATCTTTTCCTTAAGTAATTTACATGTTTTTGCATGTTTATCTGGCGTTACCTAACAATCATCGATTGCGTTGTCCATAAAAAAGATGTGAAATCGATGTCATCCTTCTTCGTCTTGGAAAAATCCAAGACACAAGAAAACTTAATAAGGACAATAAATAATAATCAACTGCCAAGAAAAAAACCTTAAATTTATAAATGGATTATTTTGAGGACAACATTGATGGGCAAGTGATTCGTATTTAATATTCAGAAAATGTCATGGTGTTATAAAAAGGACATCGTTATCGACGGGTGTAATTACTTACGGTTCAGATAATTCAGAATATTAGGATACAGTCGCCCATTCAAGCTTCACATAAGGGAATTCAGAGAAGATACTCATTAAGAAGAGGGGAATACGGTAAAGAACCATATTTGCATGCTTTATTGCGTAAATATTTATGTCATGCCAAAATACACTTGCATGAAATTGTGAAGTACTTGAGCAGCTTTAGAATAAACACTTAAGATGGCCAACGCGTTGGTAACCCGAAAATATTTATCTAAATTGTTTTACATAAATAGAAAGGCCCAAGAAAAACATAACTGCTATCAAGCCAGAGCTCCGGGTTCAGATAAGCACCAGGACACGATATTCTTCCCACATTATTGCATTTGTAAGTCAGGAAGGATGGTCGTTCGTATATAGCTGTCTCCATGCAGAATGTTTGTACCTTAAGGAAATGATGCTTTCCTCCCCAAAAATTTAGCATATAAACAACATCAAAATAAGACAATTTGGATCAATGATAAAATTCGTGAGAGTTTCTAGGACATGGTATCGTACATCTATGACGTTCAGGAGGTATTCCTTATTCTGTTTCACAACTCCTTATTCATAAAATGCATGTTAATTGCAAAAATGCAATTATATCTTTTGTGAATATAAATTCTTTTCACAAAAGAATCGAATTTACAGATTTTGTTGCCTGAAAATCTTCATGAAACGAGCAATCTTATATATGTATATATAGGTACAAATACAAATGGACTATTTGTATTGACTTGATTTCGTTTGGGTCATTTGTGGCTACATGTTAAACATTATGTTTAGTCCTGAATACAGTCAGTAGCAAGAAAGATGATACGGCTAATGACTTCTTAATGTTTTATTAATTTGTTTTTGGTAAGCTGTCAATCATTGCCAACGTGACAATTGTTTAGTCCTTTCTGGAAGTTGTTCAAGCTATATTATAAGATGAGATTTTTTTGAGTCTCAGATAACAGACCAGCTCAAGGAAATGTTTCCGCTCAATTTCTATCTATATGTCGAAATGAAGATGATTGACAAGATTTTCAATTTGTGGCAAGAACACCGTCGATATAGAAAATGTTTCTATGAACATAAAATTAACTATGAAATAGGTGGACAACGAGAGACTTTATCCTTTATCGAAAAATGTTAGCTATAGTTTAATTGTTTTAAAGTTTAAGATAATTTTGAAAAGTATTTTTAGAACGTGGAGAATTTTCTTTACTTTTATTTTAATGTTAAATGCTAATTTATTTCCGTCAGAATTTAAAAAGAAAGAGTTAAAAAAAATCACTGGCTTCTCTACATGTGATATTTAAATTACATTAAATACCAAGGACTCCAAATGAATTCACAAGGGATATTTACATATCAGGTGAGGACAAAAACTTTTCAACACTAAGAACCATACAAATCAAATAAAATGCTTAAAAGTTGGGGTGCTTAAATTCGCAGTTTTTATGTTATGAAATGTGCAATTAAAGTTTCTTAATCACCTACTTCCGATTATTAATTTCATAGGAAAGTGCTCATTAAGGAAACAGTTTTGTAAATCTTGTTCTACAAAACGTAAGATGAGCGGAAATATTTCGCTAGTCGTCGAAAGATGTACCCATTTTCTTGCAATTTTTATTATGTTTAGTTGCCCTAACTCCTTGAAGGAAATGGTGCGGATTGACGTGTACCGTATGTAGTATGACAACCGTATTACACTCGGAATTATACTTGTATTATGATGTAGATTAAATGAAAAATGGGTCTACTCGAAATATTCGTCCCGAAGAAGAAGATCACGGCACATGAAACAAATTCAAAGAATAACTTGATTCAAAACTCCCTTTTAAATGGTTGATGACTGCAATTTTTTTTAAAGAACGGTTCACGTCATTCATGACTCTTGAATTTCTCGCACGGTAAAGCGGAGATGCGAAATGAAAAATGGCACAATTTCCTGAAAAAATGCCAAACACAATTCCACTTTGTCTTAAATTACTTCAAATACATTTAAAAAAGTTTGCGCATAATTAAACACCGACTCAAATTAATGATATTAATTCACGTCATTAAGAAGAAATCTCTCACCCAATTTTCATTTACTGCGCGATACAGGATTGTAGTCAACCTCATCCTTTTTATAGCATTTTTTTTTACACGCGGCCGAGATTTAATGCGTATCACAATCATGATTTTGGATGTATAAAAATGATATAAAAACATTATAATGCAACCTATTCTGCGCCAGCATAGTTGGTATGAAATTCTTATGGGCCAAGAAATTACCATATAATGTACAATTCACATCCAATTACAAATTCGTTTTGGGGGCGAAATAAATGCAATCTTAGGTATTGTGTTGTGTGAATGTGGGACTAAATATTTATTTTAACCTATTAGGTGAACAAACATCGAAAAATAGAAGCTTTCATGGTTGTAGTTTTGGCAAACTTAAAGTAAGAGAAAATACAAATTATTTACATGACCGTCCTAGTGCTACTTAGCATTATAAAACTGCACATTGCCATTGGGTTACACTGTTTTCCACTAGTTTCTCCCATTTATCTGGTCTTCTCGCAAGCTGCCCGTTTATTCATATTAAAGGATCAAAATTGACAAGAACAGACATCACTCAATAAACTATAGTTTGTTTATACTGATTTATATGATATTAATATAATAATGATTTATTCACATATTATTATTTTTAAGGAAAACCGAGGATTTTCATCTATCATTGCAGAATAATCTATAATCCTCCGCAATATTGTTTCTTTGGACTAATACTTGATTAATTTTTGAACGTAATTAAAATTCGAATTTGGAAAAATGTTATGAGCGCAGTAGGGACCATTAAATATCTGTTTTTTTTTTTTCATTTAAACAAGCAAGTTTTCTTTAAGGAGACTCTACTATTGGCCACTTTTTGGTCTACGCACACATTTGAAGGCGCGGTATTGGTTTTTTATGATTTCCATTAGGCTGCATTTGAAGCTCAGTGACCACACTTTTTTTTACCTAAAGAAAAAATGTAAATCTTCGTCTAAATTCAAAGTGTGCATTACACAATCTGAGGACAACATTTGAAACTGACTGTTAATGTATTCTTACAGTTGGTTGATCATGCGATATACTTCTTACACCCGAAAGTCCTACCCTTCCCCATGATATAATTATGCTGTATAATTCTAATTTTTTTCGTCCTGGCTTTTTGTCAACTACTTTGAAAATGTCATAATCATTATATTAATCGTTTGCACCGCTGCTATCCGGGGGTGCATGTAATCGGATGAAATGAGTTTAACCCTAGAACAGTTCGGCCGTCTTTCTGTTTTCTGGTTGACGTCGATGGTCAAATGACAGACAATGAAATGCAAAAGAAAAAGTTATGACTCTACATAAATTTGTTCAATTGATGGCAAAAGGTCTCATTCACAATTTCCAAACATTTTTTGGTGTGTGCCTCTTACTGTTTTTTTATAATAACTTTTATTGCTTGAAGAAATTAGTTCTGTCTTGGTTCTGCAAAAAGGCCTTTTGAAACTAATTGGACAGTTGGTTTAATTCACGCGGAAGAAGACGCTCGGGAGTGCTTTGTGTTTTATAAATTAAAGCATTCAAATTCGTGGTCGGCTTTGTGTGGTTTTGATATACCAATAATAATTCAGGGTGTTTCGTCTTAATGAGTGGGAGATTTTCTTATTAGTCTCGAAAGAGATATTAAATGAAAATAAAATGATTCTGGGTAATTTACAGATTTTTTATTGAAGCAGATGCATTTTATAGCCATTGAGAGAGCAGTTTACGAAATAAAGTTAAAATATTTTATTTTAGTATTCCTCAGTGATTCCTATACACCACATTTACATTTACAGTAGAGCGTCGATTATCCGAACGTCGATTATCCGAACATTCGATTAACCGAACCAGGCAATCAACTTTTTTCCATATGACAGACATCGAATTAAATGAAAAATCAAGGGTTTGAAGGAAGCAATCTCTTATCTGCATCGCTTAATTACTTCGAATTTTTTATTTTTGTTCAGTTCTAGTCGTTTTAAATGTTTTCAGTTTGTCGGTTAATTTCATATTTGGGCTATTTTCTAATTTTTCTATGGAAGCTCGATTAACCGAACTTTCGTTTATCCGAACCGCCCTTGTCGACATTAGTTCGGATAATCGACGCTCTACATTTATAATATACAGAGCAAACATAACATGTATATTTAATTCATTCTGAGTACTCATACATATGCATATGCAAGATATTAATCAAATTTTAAAGAATATTTTTAATAATCTATACCCCGTCTCCCATTCTTAGATGTTTAATACCTTAAACTTACATCTGTGTAAGGAGTCAAATATGTCGAAATTAATGTGGATTTATCTAAAGCACACTTCAACCTCTAGAGCGATCGTCCCTTAACAGGCAAAACATTCTTCCATCTGAATAACTTTCATACTTTCCTATTCCATTCAAATGGAATGGTTAAGAAACTGTTTCCCTAATAATTATATATGGTCCTAGCTCGAAGGGAGTTTCTTATGATACCGAAGCAAATTCACAGAAAGGAAATCGAGTACTCTTTCTAGTTGGCATTTGACTTATGCCATAAAGGAAATATAAAATCTGTGCATCCGAAAGTAAAAGTAAAATGCGTGTATTTGCTATAATTAACATTTAATATCATGATGTAAAAGAATACATCAGAAACAATGTACTTTCTAATTATGTCTGAAAATAAAAATGTTTATTTTACTTGTTGAGAAAGGTTCATTACCGTAACTCGCTTTTCCATATGGGAAGTACTCTTTTGTTATAGTGTTCAGCTGCGTTATTGCATAAATACATGCATATGTAGAAATTGAAGCACTTTACTCTAGGTTGCGGTCAAACCTTACTCCTGAAATACAGCAAGAAAATCTAAGAAATTTGTCTTTATATGTCCCCCCGATTAATATTATTCTCTTCAGATTTATGAAACCTGGATAGTATCATAACTGTTAAATGGATAAAATGGATAACCCTTTTGGGATATACTATATATTAATTAGAGTTATGTTGTTATATGCCCACGTGGTGTATTGTATAGGCAGGGCCATACCATTTATGATTCTTTAACGCTTGGAAAGTTACATAGCAGGTTTTAACTTGTATCAGTCCTTAGGTGTCGGAAGATTATTGTTGGGTTAGTTAAAAATAGTTATAATAATTTGAATTAAAGGGTGGGATTGTATTAAAGATGTTGGAGGAGTTGATAGCATGATAATATTACAACCTTGTTCTTAGCCTTAAAACAAGAGCGTTGCTCTTATATTTAACACTATGTAGTTCAGAAAATGCTGCTTGCTGTCATATCTTTTCGAGTGTTTCGGACCCATATGGCACGGTGTATGAAGCCCGGTCATACTCCATTTAAATTTCGATACCGCACAATTTTTTTTTTTTAATCTTCACATTCCTATAAAATATCACACCAATCCATAAAGTTGTTCACAAATTATTCAATGAACAGACGAAAAGATTCAGCTAGTGCAAACTGAATGCAGGAATCTATACATTTTGCAATATTTCCTCAATTACACAATCATTTTCAGTACTCGTATTATAGCGGTTCCATTTATTCGGTCTAAATTTTTATACAAACATAAAATTGGTTGACGATTGGTAAAACATTCTTTTCTTTTGGTTTGTTTTCAATTTGCTGTAGCTACATTTACGAGAGAATTTCAAAATAAAGTGTTAAACATGATGCAGGATAAAAATGTCTTACCAATGTTCGAAAAGCGGTTTGCCAGTATATAAAAGTTAAATGTGTTTCGGTTTTTTCTTTTCATAGTCATTTGTTAGCATTTTTTAGCTTGAAAAGAAATAAATGTTCATCGGACTTTTGTGGGCAAAACTTTTCGAACTATTCGGTCGATTGAGAGTGTTAAAACACTTTTTTAATGTTCTTCTCAGACTTTCTGCCTCTTCTTATGACTTCTTAGTTTTTTTCCTGATTGAAAGTAATCCTATGTTCGGTAAATTCAACAATTGAATCATATTTAATTACCTACTATATGTGTAGCTAAATCTTGATGAAAGTATATACAAGTGTCTTGATGAACGTATAAGACATTTAGAGTTGCGCAAAATAAATCATCCACTTTGATTTGGAATAACTTTCTTTTTATACCAAATTAAAAAAAATATATTTTTTTTTGTGCTCGTTTGATATAATCTTACAAAGATTGTATCGTATTTAATACATTAATGAAGTTTTTAAAAGAATCACACAAACATTCATTGAAAGAAGTCCGAGAAAATTGTGATTATTGGTGGATAAAATTGAAATTGGAAAAAGTCCGTATATAAAAGAATTTTTTCCTAGAATTGGATGTCAGGGTTTTTTTTTATTTGCTAATGCTAGCCTATTTCTTAGTATTGTTCCGTAAACGTTGTCCTTGCAGGAAATCAAATGTGGACCCAAGTGGAAATGTACTTATGCAGAAGTTTTCGAATACCATGAACTGTGATTCTTAAGCTTTTTCGAGAGACATCTGATACTCAAAAATGTCAGAACGAAGAAAATTCAGTGGACCCTTTACACATAATACTAACTATTACTAATACTTCAGAGAACAATGTTAGTCTAAATAGAACATTTTGATTATTCCGAGCAAACTAAAACTTCAAATCGTATTTTATCAAAACTATGAAAATGGAGCTTGGCGGTGACATCTTCGTGACGATGATTTAAATTAGCAAACATACTGAATGAATTAAAAATCAAACACAACCTAAAATAACCGAAGGTAGTTTTTTTTGTATAGAGTGTGCTGTTTCTTTCCAAACAAAGGGCAAAACAACCCGAGGATGTATGGTACGTATGCACAGAACATTGAGCACTAGAAAGAAAATCTCTATTCATGAAAAGTGTACAATATTCTGAGAGGTGGAAATTAGATGTCATCTAGGTGTCATTTGCAACGCTATTTCTATTCGGTATTGTATTCTGCTCATTGTGGAATTCTCGATGATAAAAAAAGAAAATGCTTGCGGTAAATTTTAATTCCACAGGAAACACCCTCTTTGGGGCATTATTATAATACTTCTTCTGTCTATGTTTTTTAATTTGCGACGATTCCATAGTATGTACTAAATATAAAAAAAAGACGAAACTACGGCAAACGTAAGCGGTTTTGGCAAATCAAAAAGCAATATGTTGTATATTTGTGGCATAGGATGGGGTGGGTGAGTTAGTTAGTTAGGTAAAAAGTAGATTTTATTTACATAAGTCACAAGTCCCATATGGCATATGTGTTTTAGCGGGAAACTTTTTCCAATCAAATTAGAAAACCATTATCGACTTGTTGAGCTTTAGGTTAGCATTTAATAAAATGTTAAACTGAGCTTCGTCGTGTATCAGTTTCATGTAGCTTAGATGAATTTACACTCTAGCTGAGAGGGTAAACAGGAACAGGGACATATTTCCACCCTATTGAATAAATTTAAATTTCAAGTCAACCAATCAAATTTGATATCTACCGCATCCAACAGGTTTTGAATAAAATTAAAGTGACACATTCAAATGAACCAAAATTTAATTACAAGACAGATTGGATTACCGACCGAACACCATACGAGTTTGATGTAGACGCGACCAAACTCGTGGAACAACATTGTCTCTAGAATATTATTGGTTGAGGGCATCTGTATTCTATCGATTACTATACAGTGTCCTATAGCTATTTGCCATCCCTATTTTACCGTAGATTTCATAGACTAGATGACTGGGACACTTGTGATTTTTAGCAAAAAGAAACAAGCTTCGCTGAAGCTATCAGGTGTACCATTTTGATGAAAGCATTGGCCATAATCGCCATGCAAGAAATTCAATAATGGAATCGGCAGAATATCGACAAATTTCTAGTATACAACAGAAACAAGGACCACATTATGAATGGGTGTCATTGCATAAAATTGTGATATACGCTTTTGTGTACGGTAGGCAAGCGAATTTGTCCTTTAGAATGTCGAAGCCTATTCGTACTATTTTGTACGACATGCTAAAACTCTCTAATAACTACTTAAGTCAACCGACTGCAGCACTAATGGAATTGAAATTTACACAGAATAAACATTTGCGTAAACTATAACATTCTATCCTTATATCAACTGATGATGTCAAATTGAAATAATCGTGGATAAGGGTTATAGAGTGTTTATATTGCATTATGTATTTACTTTGGTCATGTCAAAAACCTTACGGAAAAAAGCCGTCTTCCGTGTTTTTGGTTATAATTATAATATCGTTAGAGTAACCGAAGCTTCGTCAAGTACCTATACAATATCATAAGCATTCTTTTCTTATGTCCTTTGGTATTGTATTATTTATTAGCACTATAAACAGGGCCGGATTTCCCATATGGGCAACCTGGGCAGCTGCCCGGGGCGGCAAATTTTGGAGGGCGGCATCTTTCTGAAACTTTCATACTTACCATTCATTCGATGAAATGAGCATTTCGAGATCTCATGAGGCAATTTACATAATTAGCAAAAAATTAAGGCTTGCGTTTACTTTGGTCAAAAATTGTCCTAGATATCTCTTCTCTAGAAGTTGCAACTCCCATATTTCTACAATTAGACTATTTATCGATTGATCTTGAGTTCCCAAATTGTGCAAGATGGACTAGGCTAACACTTCTTCTAAAATCGGAGTAAAAGCCTGCGTCTGGAATCAATATTTCAGCAGTAATAAATTCACGATATGAGAAATTCAGCAACATCGTAAAAAGTAAATCAAAACTTCGACTGTGAAGCGAAAACAACCATAAATCAAACGATATAAGTTGAAATTAATCACTAAATGTGTGGAGCCATAAAACGAGCGCGACGATCAGAGGCCTAACTACTGGACTCGGGGCAGTCCCGCGAGCTTCTTGAGATGACCCCTAGTAAAAAAGCCGTTGCGTTCATATTTTTAGGTTTTTAATTGTCTGAATTTGAGAACTGGTACTGCAGCATCTATGGAGTGCGCTATTATTTGGTCCTCTAAATGGCGGTTTTGCCACCACTCTGCGATACTAGTTTTTTACGATGCTAAAAAAGCGTCGCTGAACGTTCTAACAAACTTCTGCAGTATCAGTACGATAGGTATCGACATTTGCTTATATGGATAAAGAGAGACAGTAAAGACAATATTGACTGTTCGGGGGCCAATATTACATCTTCGCGGCACTTTTCATCTATCGTCACAAAGGGGTCGCCAAACCATCTATGGTGATATTTGGATTTACTTGCATAATTTGACATCTATTTTTTGGGACTAGTCAAAATACTAAATTGGCCCTACTGGCCAATTTGTTTGCTTGCTAAGTCAGCGATTACATTTTATTGAATAAAAAAATGTCAAGGTAAAAAGCCTTATATCTAATAGAAAATGAATCTCTTCGGTCGTATGGATTTAACAAAGAAGGACAAAAAATTCAACATTTATTTTGAATTCTTGAATCATGTCTCAGGTTCAAAAATGCATTTTTTGACTATTTTTTTTAATGATTAAACCCGTATAGGGGCCTATAGCGTTGATTGTAGTCATACTATTCCATTCTTGAAGTAAACCTTTAATAATTCTTAAATTTTCAAACAAAAAAAGCAGTTAAAACATGAAATAATTAGTATGAATTAATAGTTTTGCCTCATAAAATGTTCGTTGTCTAAATTTTTCATGGTTCGAAAATTTATATTGGCTCATGAGCCCCGTGGAGGGCCACGGAAACGTTAATGTTACATTCACGTTAAGCCCGTGCGACTGATTCCAAGTTTAGTTAGTATGACGGAGGGCGGCAAGTTAGCTACTGCCCAGGGGCGCCATATAGGATAAACCCGGCCCTGACTATAAATTTAAAATAAGTAAGTAAGTATATATAGACGAATATGGGTTATAGACAGCGATGTTATAAATTGTCCAACCATCATACCGTTCCGTCCTCTTCAAATACGGGCATTAGAAATGAAAAGTATAATACCTCCCCTAAGTATAAAACATACTCAATGTACATGTTCACTTTGAAATCTTTTAAAGCAAAGCATACCATCAACACTATATAATAGTTTATGTATGCAAAACGAATTTAGATTTTTTCCAGTAGTCCATTCCTAAAAAAATCGTTTATAGAAAAGCGAAGCCGGGATAAACGGCAAATTATTGATCACTTAAGGAGAACACAGAAGCGAATCAAGTTAGCCATTTCGTAACACCATAAAAGCCAATCCCGAGAGCAATAAATTGTTTTTTCACTTTAGACGTTTTATTGTTTCTTTGAACCGATTCCTGATTGTGACCCGCAAAAACGGACAAAACTGTCCTTTCTGCCTAGAATGTATTCAATATATGCATACATCTATTCGATGAGTACTATACCAATATTCTTTTAACGTAGTCAGCTGGAATGTGTTTATATTATTGTATGTATTCAATATACTGAATAGAGAGGTTAGCTAAAAAAATACGACAATTTATAGGTTAATTAATATTTAAATTTAATTTTTAAAGTTATCAACTTATAAATAAAAATTAATCGGAATATTTTAATTTGAGATTTGTAAATACATATGTTCTTTGGACTGCACTTCATTTAAAAATGGTTCAGAAATAAAGAAAATGTTTTTATTCTTTTTTGAAATAATGATTCAGTGGTGCGCTCAACTATCATGGGAGTTGACAACATTAAAATATACAAATACCATAAATGTATTTTAACATAAAAAAAAATGTCATAAACTTTTAGGTAAAACAAATATCGATATATCGAATAATGCACCCGGCGAAAATAATGCGCCCTTATCATTTTCTTAGAACAACACCTATGTTGTTCGTTGCTTATCGTAGTACGAACACCATTCTCCCCTATCAGTATGTGCACATTCAGTATAAGAGAAAACAAATTTGAAATGCTATCGCTACAGAACATCTTCGATACCTAAAACAAGGATTTAAATCCGTTGAAACTGATGCCGAAATTATGTGTAATTTTGAAACGAAGAAAAAGTCAGTGGACAGATGCTGGACAGTCAAACCCTTCCATCAAGACACATCATCCGAGAAAATACCAATTACTTGGCGCTACGTTGATTCCTTTTTATTGCTGTCGATTGCCGTTATGCTGTTGCAATCCTCTTTGAAAATTCCTTGGTAAATACGAGTGTGCCAATTCTGCCCATGTTCACGTTAACTTTCAAGAAAAGGATATTTCTCCAATGATGATGTTGATGATGACACGGACGTTGATGGGAAAAAGAGCAATAATGATTAGAAAGTGTTGACTTGAAAGGACAAAGTTTTGTTGATTTTTGCTGAAAATTTTATTTGGAGCGGAAAGAGTGGGCACTAAAAGAAGAATTTTGTTTCGTTTATACAATATACAGATTTTACAGAATCTTTCCAAAAGTCACTAGCAAATAAGCGTAATGAAAATCCAGACGTGGGTACTGTAAAAATCAATTTGTGTGTATCTTTATATAGTTTTTAATACCTAATCTGTAATTCAAGCAGACTATCTTACTAATTTTCGCTTTTTACTTTAGATATCCAATTTTCTATTAAAACATTCCTAACTTCGATTTAAATATTACTATGCGTACCAAAATTTAAAATTCATTAAAAGTGGATACAATTCAACCATTTTCGGACTTAGAAATGAAATTATGCATAAGCATGCATAGCATTAGATTTATCTCAAGTATACAATTGAAACCATAGCTGTGTAATGTTAATTTTATTCATTACTAGAAATCAAACAAGAATTGTATTGAAACGACATTCGGCGCACGTTAGGAATTTAATTCATTTGCAGAAAGAAAGAGTGAAAGAGTTTATTTTGAAAATAACTGTATTCACTATAGACTACTTTATACTATTTATCTATTTAAAAATTGTATTTTGATATACTTACTCTCTCCTGAGAAGAGAAAATATCCGTTGTGGATACGGATACTTTCTCTCCTGAGCAGTGGCGGCTCGTGCCATCCTAAATTGGGGGTTCACAAATAAATCAAATAAGAGCAACTAATTCTTCAAAATTATGTAAATATGTACCTAACTTCACTAACCCTTTGTACTTGTACTTTGTACCTTTTCAACATTTTTTCAATTGAAGAATTGGTTTTTGGCTTCATTAGCCGTTTCGTCTATTTTTATACATAGAGAGATTTTTTTGTGGTTAATATTATTAAATTTTCGGCCAATAAAAATGATCGAATTTAGGAAGATACGAAGAGGAATATCTTGAAGGAGATCCCAAAGTGCAACAAATATAAATTAATATTTCATTTCTGCTAATATGGTTACCGATAAAAAACGCTTTTCAATTGACGTTAATTCAATAATTAAAAATTTAACGATTTTTCAATAATTTCCCGAATAATAGGTACACAATAGTTAATATCAGAGTTCTAGTTCCAAAAGTTAATTTTCGAACCACTTATATCCGAAATTATTTATCAGGAATTATTTTTGAACGGATTTTTAATCAGTGGAGTTTTAAGCAACACATTCTAAGGATATAGCTCTAAAAGTGTGTACAAAAATTGTGCAACATGGTTTCGAACAATTTTTAATTACAAAATAATCACGATTTTGTTGATAACACTACATCATCCATACATGTTTCCAAATTCTAAATACATATAAATTTATAAATATTGTTTACTACATAGCCATAATTAATACGAATACATTCGTCATTACTTTCACCTTGATTTTTAAATACATATGTGCCTATACCTTTCCACATAAAGAAGAAAAAACGAAGCAATTATGTAATACGTAATCATAAAGATTAATAAAAACAATGCAAAAGGCATCAATTCACAAAAATCAACCGAAAAAACATCACCGATTCTCAAGCTCGCACGCAATTCTTCCACTGTTCGCACATATTTTGTGTGCTCCTATGCCAGCGAGTGTGCATCGATTGATACTATGGGACATCGCATAGGATCGTATGGAGACGGATGACGGGTACAAGCAACTCTAACCGCACGTGCGATTAGAGAATAGAGGTGGCTTGTTGTCTTTGACTTGTGTTAACAGTTTCGGTTATTCTTCGCGGGTTTGAGATAGATGGAATAGATTTTTATTAAAAATTGAATTTTTGTTATATATTTTATGGTAGAAAATTTTACGTAGAGAAGCAATTTTACGATGTGATGGATATGATGAGTGTAGGGGGTTCACGTGCTCATGTGCTCCTAAGGAGTAACCGCCACTGCTCCTGAGTATAGCTTCACAAAAAAGTATGAGAAAGAATAAAACTCTATAACTACTAAGTTTTTATATTAAATTTATTTGACATTTTTCAGAGACCATAACGGAACCTACTCTGTTGACTCATAAAAAAAATATGTTAATTTACCACTCGTAAAGTTATACATAAACATACTCCCTTTTCTCCTGAAGAAGGAAAATAATTTCACAAGCGTTAACTTAAGTTGTAGCCACTAATCGATGCTAGAACAATGCAGCACAATACCGAGTAAGACCGGAAAAGAATTTACACCGGAACTATTAGGGAAATAATGTTATGAAAGTTGTGTCCCTAATTACAGTTTTTTTTGTTAAAAATTTGCTTCGTGACGAAAATTATTCCATAATGACATCCGCTATTTAACTATTTTCATTTTGAACGAGCATGTATACGTTTACGAATATGTACTAAAGTGAAACTAATATACATAAGGTATACATGGATAATAAATGCTGTTAAATGGTATCTGTAGGCCTGTTCGGTACCGAGATTTCAGTACCGAGTTCCGGTTTTTTTCAATACCCGGTACCACAAGCGGTTTCCCTGACTCAGGTTTTTTTTTCAGTACCGACGGTTTTTTTAACCATAAGCCGGTTTTTTTGAGTACCGGGTTAAAAACCGACTCAGGTTTTTTTCAGTACCGACGGTTTTTTCAACCATGAGCCGGTTTTTTTTGAGTACCGGGTAAAAAACCGGTACCAAAAAACCTGAAAAAAACCGGCTCATGGTTGAAGTGAATCGTTCTTTTTAACTCGGTACCAAAAAACCGACTCGTTGGTCGGTTTTTTAACTCGGTACCAAAAAAACCGGGATATCGGTACTTTAGAATATCGGGTCCGGTACCAAGTGAACACCGGTTTTGTACCGGGATCCCGGTTTTTGGAACAGGCCTAGGTATCTGTTCACGGCTTCCCTTAGTGGATGTGTATTACCGAACTACGTACGAATTTCACACTGCACCCTTTTGTACATCAAAACTGAACCGGTAGTCAGCGAACTAATGTAATACCTCCTATGAAATGACCTGTAGAAACTCTGAAAGTAACCTGCAAATACCTTTAAGTAAGCACAGTCAACTCATAGATAATACATTATGTACAATAATTTTACTTTTGCTTCACATTTCACCACAGAATAGGTTTAATTGACTCTATTAATACTCTGCTCATTTTAAATGTAAATAATAGTGCAAAAAGACACCGCTCCCTCTTCTTAAGACTCTACGCATTAACACACATTCCAATTGGAGCTAATCAAGGAAGAATTAAAAAAACATCACAGGACAAAAGAACAGGGAGATAAAAGGCAAAACTTTCCATCTAGAGTTTTACCCGATTGATTGGGACTGAAAGATGCTCCTGAACAAGAAGGAAAAAATAATCCTTTTCGATCTTAATTGCCTTTAATTGCATTTCAAATAATTTTATTATTAGTTTTTTTTTCACGAAAATCTTTATGCAGCTTCATTGGAAGAACATTTTTGACTTTGGCCGGATTTAAGGTTTTTTTTCTTGTATGTCTACACTTCTACAGAATTAATGGTGGGTATTGGATTGGATATTTAATATTAAATTCTCAATAAATGAAAATAATATGCTGGTGAATATTGTCAAAAAAATAGTCTGGCGTACAAAACAAATGTAAGGGCGGAATTCATAGTCCCCACTTAAGTCATAAGGATTCCCTTTAGGAGTAAGGGGTTTCTCTATAAAAAATAAATAAAATATTAAAAATGTCAATTAGTTAAAAATTCAAAATTTTTAAAAAATGTCAATGTGTTTGAATTAGGATATGTCAACAAATATATGAGTTCATGTAAGGTTACTAGATATGAATCTTAACGAATAAGGGAACCCTTTAGGAAACCCTTTAGCGTTTCCATATTGAGTGACTATGAATAGCGTCAGTCTCTTAAGGGTTCCCTTAAGTATAAGTAAGGACTATGAATTCCGCCCTAAATATGGTATTTATTAGTAATTAATAAGTAATTGCAATAATGTATTACTACATTGCAGAAAAATAAATTTTCGCATAGCCAGATATGTATTTCATCTTGTTTACTGAAATTCAAGAAGAAAACATAGTTCCACCAACCTGTCAAATATACATATAGACTGTAGGGATGTCAAAAACGACGGTCTAACCGCTTTTAAAAACAACCGGAAATCTCGAAAACTGGTTTCTTGAGCAGTGCTTTAGATTTGGGACTCGACCTATTAAAATATTCAAGTAAAAAAAACCCATAAAACAAATTTTCATAAAAGTTTACTACTTCATAAATAACCATGCGAACCAATATTATGCATAGACCAAATGCCTGTAATTCTTCTTCTGATTACCCAAGTATCCGTTGATGTTTAATATTAGCGAATACCAATCATTGCTTGCTTTTCTTGCTGAAACCATAATGGAGGTCTTCAGTCTTCGTGAAGTCTACCTATTCCAGCATTATCCGCTTAAATTAAGGATATTATAAACGGTATATTGTATTCCTCAAAAAGAGTCTTGCCGTCTTACTTACGATACAGTATAACATGACGATTTATGCTCATTTTTCGCTCCTGCCATTTCAAGTAAATATCTTTTACCAATATTTTATTATTGTTTCCTGAGGCTATCCGGTGAAAGTAACGAGAATTCTTTTATGCGCTTATGCATAGTATGAGTATTTTTATCATCATGTTCATGTGCACGGTTGTACCGTACAACGTCTTTTCTATGAAATGGATAGATGTATCGGGAAAACAACGAAATCATCCGTTTAAATCTTGAAAAGGTTACATTCTTCGAAGTGAAGGGCACGGACGATGCAACTTAATACAAATTTGAATAAGCGATAAAATAATAATATGGTCGTTTTAGATAAACCATCTTGTTTGCATTTTAAACAGATGCCAGCAAAAATTAAACGCTTGCAGGCGTTTTCTTTGCACCGGGAATTTTATGTACATATAGCTTTGTATGTAATGCATATTTTTTTATTGAATTGCAAATAGTTGGAACTTTAGCCAGAATTGATTTGGTATAAAATAAATGAGAATAAAAAAATATTTAATAATAAGAAAACCACAACGATTTTGTGGTTGACACGAGCTCGTCAGATAGCTTGGAAATATTAGCACTAATCATGCAATAAAATAAATAATAAATAAAATAATAAAAGTCAGTGGACAGATGCTGGACAGTCAAACCCTTCCATCAAGACACATCATCCGAGAAAATACCAATTACTTGGCGCTACGTTGATTCCTTTTTATTGCTGTCGATTGCCGTTATGCTGTTGCAATCCTCTTTGAAAATTCCTTGGTAAATACGAGTGTGCCAATTCTGCCCATGTTCACGTTAACTTTCAAGAAAAGGATATTTCTCCAATGATGATGTTGATGATGACACGGACGTTGATGGGAAAAAGAGCAATAATGATTAGAAAGTGTTGACTTGAAAGGACAAAGTTTTGTTGATTTTTGCTGAAAATTTTATTTGGAGCGGAAAGAGTGGGCACTAAAAGAAGAATTTTGTTTCGTTTATACAATATACAGATTTTACAGAATCTTTCCAAAAGTCACTAGCAAATAAGCGTAATGAAAATCCAGACGTGGGTACTGTAAAAATCAATTTGTGTGTATCTTTATATAGTTTTTAATACCTAATCTGTAATTCAAGCAGACTATCTTACTAATTTTCGCTTTTTACTTTAGATATCCAATTTTCTATTAAAACATTCCTAACTTCGATTTAAATATTACTATGCGTACCAAAATTTAAAATTCATTAAAAGTGGATACAATTCAACCATTTTCGGACTTAGAAATGAAATTATGCATAAGCATGCATAGCATTAGATTTATCTCAAGTATACAATTGAAACCATAGCTGTGTAATGTTAATTTTATTCATTACTAGAAATCAAACAAGAATTGTATTGAAACGACATTCGGCGCACGTTAGGAATTTAATTCATTTGCAGAAAGAAAGAGTGAAAGAGTTTATTTTGAAAATAACTGTATTCACTATAGACTACTTTATACTATTTATCTATTTAAAAATTGTATTTTGATATACTTACTCTCTCCTGAGAAGAGAAAATATCCGTTGTGGATACGGATACTTTCTCTCCTGAGCAGTGGCGGCTCGTGCCATCCTAAATTGGGGGTTCACAAATAAATCAAATAAGAGCAACTAATTCTTCAAAATTATGTAAATATGTACCTAACTTCACTAACCCTTTGTACTTGTACTTTGTACCTTTTCAACATTTTTTCAATTGAAGAATTGGTTTTTGGCTTCATTAGCCGTTTCGTCTATTTTTATACATAGAGAGATTTTTTTGTGGTTAATATTATTAAATTTTCGGCCAATAAAAATGATCGAATTTAGGAAGATACGAAGAGGAATATCTTGAAGGAGATCCCAAAGTGCAACAAATATAAATTAATATTTCATTTCTGCTAATATGGTTACCGATAAAAAACGCTTTTCAATTGACGTTAATTCAATAATTAAAAATTTAACGATTTTTCAATAATTTCCCGAATAATAGGTACACAATAGTTAATATCAGAGTTCTAGTTCCAAAAGTTAATTTTCGAACCACTTATATCCGAAATTATTTATCAGGAATTATTTTTGAACGGATTTTTAATCAGTGGAGTTTTAAGCAACACATTCTAAGGATATAGCTCTAAAAGTGTGTACAAAAATTGTGCAACATGGTTTCGAACAATTTTTAATTACAAAATAATCACGATTTTGTTGATAACACTACATCATCCATACATGTTTCCAAATTCTAAATACATATAAATTTATAAATATTGTTTACTACATAGCCATAATTAATACGAATACATTCGTCATTACTTTCACCTTGATTTTTAAATACATATGTGCCTATACCTTTCCACATAAAGAAGAAAAAACGAAGCAATTATGTAATACGTAATCATAAAGATTAATAAAAACAATGCAAAAGGCATCAATTCACAAAAATCAACCGAAAAAACATCACCGATTCTCAAGCTCGCACGCAATTCTTCCACTGTTCGCACATATTTTGTGTGCTCCTATGCCAGCGAGTGTGCATCGATTGATACTATGGGACATCGCATAGGATCGTATGGAGACGGATGACGGGTACAAGCAACTCTAACCGCACGTGCGATTAGAGAATAGAGGTGGCTTGTTGTCTTTGACTTGTGTTAACAGTTTCGGTTATTCTTCGCGGGTTTGAGATAGATGGAATAGATTTTTATTAAAAATTGAATTTTTGTTATATATTTTATGGTAGAAAATTTTACGTAGAGAAGCAATTTTACGATGTGATGGATATGATGAGTGTAGGGGGTTCACGTGCTCATGTGCTCCTAAGGAGTAACCGCCACTGCTCCTGAGTATAGCTTCACAAAAAAGTATGAGAAAGAATAAAACTCTATAACTACTAAGTTTTTATATTAAATTTATTTGACATTTTTCAGAGACCATAACGGAACCTACTCTGTTGACTCATAAAAAAAATATGTTAATTTACCACTCGTAAAGTTATACATAAACATACTCCCTTTTCTCCTGAAGAAGGAAAATAATTTCACAAGCGTTAACTTAAGTTGTAGCCACTAATCGATGCTAGAACAATGCAGCACAATACCGAGTAAGACCGGAAAAGAATTTACACCGGAACTATTAGGGAAATAATGTTATGAAAGTTGTGTCCCTAATTACAGTTTTTTTTGTTAAAAATTTGCTTCGTGACGAAAATTATTCCATAATGACATCCGCTATTTAACTATTTTCATTTTGAACGAGCATGTATACGTTTACGAATATGTACTAAAGTGAAACTAATATACATAAGGTATACATGGATAATAAATGCTGTTAAATGGTATCTGTAGGCCTGTTCGGTACCGAGATTTCAGTACCGAGTTCCGGTTTTTTTCAATACCCGGTACCACAAGCGGTTTCCCTGACTCAGGTTTTTTTTTCAGTACCGACGGTTTTTTTAACCATAAGCCGGTTTTTTTGAGTACCGGGTTAAAAACCGACTCAGGTTTTTTTCAGTACCGACGGTTTTTTCAACCATGAGCCGGTTTTTTTTGAGTACCGGGTAAAAAACCGGTACCAAAAAACCTGAAAAAAACCGGCTCATGGTTGAAGTGAATCGTTCTTTTTAACTCGGTACCAAAAAACCGACTCGTTGGTCGGTTTTTTAACTCGGTACCAAAAAAACCGGGATATCGGTACTTTAGAATATCGGGTCCGGTACCAAGTGAACACCGGTTTTGTACCGGGATCCCGGTTTTTGGAACAGGCCTAGGTATCTGTTCACGGCTTCCCTTAGTGGATGTGTATTACCGAACTACGTACGAATTTCACACTGCACCCTTTTGTACATCAAAACTGAACCGGTAGTCAGCGAACTAATGTAATACCTCCTATGAAATGACCTGTAGAAACTCTGAAAGTAACCTGCAAATACCTTTAAGTAAGCACAGTCAACTCATAGATAATACATTATGTACAATAATTTTACTTTTGCTTCACATTTCACCACAGAATAGGTTTAATTGACTCTATTAATACTCTGCTCATTTTAAATGTAAATAATAGTGCAAAAAGACACCGCTCCCTCTTCTTAAGACTCTACGCATTAACACACATTCCAATTGGAGCTAATCAAGGAAGAATTAAAAAAACATCACAGGACAAAAGAACAGGGAGATAAAAGGCAAAACTTTCCATCTAGAGTTTTACCCGATTGATTGGGACTGAAAGATGCTCCTGAACAAGAAGGAAAAAATAATCCTTTTCGATCTTAATTGCCTTTAATTGCATTTCAAATAATTTTATTATTAGTTTTTTTTTCACGAAAATCTTTATGCAGCTTCATTGGAAGAACATTTTTGACTTTGGCCGGATTTAAGGTTTTTTTTCTTGTATGTCTACACTTCTACAGAATTAATGGTGGGTATTGGATTGGATATTTAATATTAAATTCTCAATAAATGAAAATAATATGCTGGTGAATATTGTCAAAAAAATAGTCTGGCGTACAAAACAAATGTAAGGGCGGAATTCATAGTCCCCACTTAAGTCATAAGGATTCCCTTTAGGAGTAAGGGGTTTCTCTATAAAAAATAAATAAAATATTAAAAATGTCAATTAGTTAAAAATTCAAAATTTTTAAAAAATGTCAATGTGTTTGAATTAGGATATGTCAACAAATATATGAGTTCATGTAAGGTTACTAGATATGAATCTTAACGAATAAGGGAACCCTTTAGGAAACCCTTTAGCGTTTCCATATTGAGTGACTATGAATAGCGTCAGTCTCTTAAGGGTTCCCTTAAGTATAAGTAAGGACTATGAATTCCGCCCTAAATATGGTATTTATTAGTAATTAATAAGTAATTGCAATAATGTATTACTACATTGCAGAAAAATAAATTTTCGCATAGCCAGATATGTATTTCATCTTGTTTACTGAAATTCAAGAAGAAAACATAGTTCCACCAACCTGTCAAATATACATATAGACTGTAGGGATGTCAAAAACGACGGTCTAACCGCTTTTAAAAACAACCGGAAATCTCGAAAACTGGTTTCTTGAGCAGTGCTTTAGATTTGGGACTCGACCTATTAAAATATTCAAGTAAAAAAAACCCATAAAACAAATTTTCATAAAAGTTTACTACTTCATAAATAACCATGCGAACCAATATTATGCATAGACCAAATGCCTGTAATTCTTCTTCTGATTACCCAAGTATCCGTTGATGTTTAATATTAGCGAATACCAATCATTGCTTGCTTTTCTTGCTGAAACCATAATGGAGGTCTTCAGTCTTCGTGAAGTCTACCTATTCCAGCATTATCCGCTTAAATTAAGGATATTATAAACGGTATATTGTATTCCTCAAAAAGAGTCTTGCCGTCTTACTTACGATACAGTATAACATGACGATTTATGCTCATTTTTCGCTCCTGCCATTTCAAGTAAATATCTTTTACCAATATTTTATTATTGTTTCCTGAGGCTATCCGGTGAAAGTAACGAGAATTCTTTTATGCGCTTATGCATAGTATGAGTATTTTTATCATCATGTTCATGTGCACGGTTGTACCGTACAACGTCTTTTCTATGAAATGGATAGATGTATCGGGAAAACAACGAAATCATCCGTTTAAATCTTGAAAAGGTTACATTCTTCGAAGTGAAGGGCACGGACGATGCAACTTAATACAAATTTGAATAAGCGATAAAATAATAATATGGTCGTTTTAGATAAACCATCTTGTTTGCATTTTAAACAGATGCCAGCAAAAATTAAACGCTTGCAGGCGTTTTCTTTGCACCGGGAATTTTATGTACATATAGCTTTGTATGTAATGCATATTTTTTTATTGAATTGCAAATAGTTGGAACTTTAGCCAGAATTGATTTGGTATAAAATAAATGAGAATAAAAAAATATTTAATAATAAGAAAACCACAACGATTTTGTGGTTGACACGAGCTCGTCAGATAGCTTGGAAATATTAGCACTAATCATGCAATAAAATAAATAATCGGGAATTAATATTAAATATTAATTTTTAATCTAGGTTCCATTTATTTATCGCCAAAATTGTTGTATTATATATCCATTTTAAAATATTTCAAATAAACCGAAAAATATATAATGTATGTTCATACATACATTATATATATGTATCGAGTTTATCTTTGCAGAATAAGCAAAGTCTGTCCTCTTGTGAGTGAAGTTTGTCCTCTTGTGAGTGAAGGGATGATTTTTTGAGTAGCTTGCTATAAAAACAAGATTTTAATGTAAATTTCACGACAAAGATTTCGATGTGTCGAAATTATCAACTTCGTGTGCAGATATTTAAGTATGTGTGACCGTACAAATACTTTACATACAAAATATTGCCGCCAGTTTTGCGACAACTACTCGGTTTATGGTTTTCTTAAAACGAATTTCCTTATCTTGATAGGAACCAATTCGTAAGCTACAATTTGTTTCTTTGATCTTTGGGAATCCATTATATGGTAACATATACCTCCATATATGGATGAGTGAGAATAGAAAGCCTGAATTTTCCCGGTTAACTTATATAAAGGATAGTGAAACGATGTAATAGATGTAAGAGAATCGGAATCGGAAATAGAATCTCCTAGTATTTGTGCGCTTATAAAAAAATCTATCATGCAGTTTATAATAGTTAATGGAAAACAGTGTTAGAAACAGTTGTACTTTGGTGGAACTAGAGCTTTAAATTTCAAAAAGGTCAATTGGTTTAATTTCTATTATCATAAAACAAAGTGAAATTCTACGGGAACAGCTCTTTCACCGAAGATAAATTTGATATATTGTAACAGCACTTTAAACTTGGATCAAGAGAGGGCTGTGAAATGTTGAGGCTTTTAACAGAATGTAATTTCCAATTCTAGTAGTGGCCGAAAATGGAATGCAGTCCAATGGTATCCAGTGGCAATCGAAGATAAAAGCCACGACAAAGAACTAGGAAACATCAGTAATAATAGCCCTTTTTTACTTTGTCGACCATGAGGCTAAATATTTTAATAGATATTTTATGTTAAAATTTCATTGAACCAAAATTTCACATTGTTAGTTATAAATCGTCGTGCTCTGTGGCCGTGATCGTTCGGTCGCCACTCTGTGAAATAGACCCTCATAGAGAAACGAGTTTCCAAACTCGGCACGACTCGTTGCAAGTTTATTAAGGATTATGTGTATTTATCTCACACTTATTAACCACGTCTGCGATCATGTTAATTGATTTCAGTCTGGTGCGTCAAATCCCTTTATGGATCGCAGAAAATCACAATTTTTAGTTTATTAAACACAATTTTATTATAAAACAAAACGGAAATTTAATTAACTAAAAATTTTTTATTACAAATGCATTTCAGGTCAATTTATGACTCATCATCAGCATTACCATAGGGTAATAGAATAGTTATGCTGATGATGAGTCATAAATTGACCCGAAATGCATTTGTAATAAAAAATTTTTAGTTAATTAAATTTCCGTTTTGTTTTATAATAAAATTGTGTTTAATAAACTAAAAATTGTGATTTTCTGCGATCCATAAAGGGATTTGACGCACCAGACTGAAATCAAGCAAGTTTATTATTTAGAAGAAGATGATAAGAAATATTCTTATCGTAGAATAATAAACTAACAATGCGACTAGGAAGTGGTATTGCTGACAACCATATCACACTCCGAATTCAGTTGTCTTTGTAACGTTGATAACTACACATGGTAGTCATCAACGCACCATGCTCCACTAGGAGTTACTCAAGAGAGAGTTATACATCTGAAAAAAAAAAAAATTAAACATTGTCTGTCTGTTCAATTTAATTTGTTGGGCTTGTTTTGAGCCATTTTTTCATGTAATTTGGGTGTACTAAACTATTCCTCAATTGTGTAATTTTAGCGATCCTTTTAAAATGTTTGAAGCAGTTTATATTTTCGAACAATGCTGCAGATATGCTATAATATTTATTTGGAAGGTTTGAGCTATTTTTCTATTTTTTATTAAATAAAAATCTTCCGCTTCCTGTCTGCGGTGACTCAAATTTATGGGAAGTATCTTTATGGTGTAGGTCTTCATTTGAAAGAAATGTGGTTTTGGTAATTAGCTAAGCTACATGTACCTATGTATAATAAATAATAATAAACCCTTATCTCATTCTTATTAATTCCAAAAGCGGAATTCCCTCGAATGTTGTATCTTCAATTTATCAAACTTATAAAAAAAGTGTATTATCTTTATCACTCATGAGCTTGTACGTATGGTTATAAGCGGTTGCTGTGGTTCTGGTTAGTAGTACGCTAGTGCCACATACTAACCATATTTTTTGTATAAGTTTCAATTTGAATTCATGGAAACCCTTTGCAGGGAAACACCTTTTTCGTGTCATCGGCATACCGAAGATATTTTGCACACATTTCTACTCTTCTCTTAGAGTAGAGAGGCAAAAAAGAAATGGGAAGTAGATTCGGGTTGACCGAAATATGTGGAACCGTGAACTCTTGGGTGAGAACTGATTGATAAATGTTAATAGAAAACATTGTAAATAATTTAGGGTAATAGAATAGATACAATTTTACGTCGTACTATTTTCGTGTAACCTTTGAGTGAATATGGTAAATTCCAAATTTGTACTTAAACGAAGGTTTTATATAATGAAAATCTGTGTCGATGGTAAAAGCTCAAAAACCTAACCTCCGGTTTGCTTCTATTTCGATATGACGTCTTTTGAGAAAATTTTCTAATATTTTACCGATTATTCCAAAAAACCAAAGAAAACACATGATTTTTTTCATTTTCATTATTTATTCCATACACGAGATTAATTGAGCATACGCCTACGACCTACCGCCTAAAGTATGAAGTATCTACTTCGAAAATTATTTTACCTTTGTTTTGATTTCATCGACATGCAAATTCGAAGAAAATTACCTTCAATCAATCTATATTAAGTAGTCTGGCTGGTCTAGCGGTTAGTGCGCGCACCTTCAGTGTACAGGGTCATGAGTTCGAATCTCACCGTGTTCCATGGTGTTTTTCGAACTCACGAGCTTGTGACGGACTATGATCTCACTCAGATGTTAAACGAGTACCCATTTATGGGGATAAATAACACTGCTGAGCGTGATGTTGATCTCACTACCTCAACAAAAAGCAGATAAGATCTTGAAAATAGGATGTCACTAACACATCCTGCGGCCTTAGTCCAATGTTGGATTGTCGCGCCTGTTATTTATTTATTTAATCTATATTAAGATGTATCGGCAATACAACATACGAAAGTTGTTTTATCAACTTTTATCACATATATCTTCATCTTATCTATACCTACCCTCCTATTGTTAGATTACATGGTTTTTTAATAAATTTTTATGTTGAATGTACTCACACTTTTTTTGGTAAAACCTGCCATAGTTTCGGTTTCATAATAAAAAATAACTTCAAGTAAATATCAATATTACATATAGGTACATCCTATACATGTATAACATAACAATGTTTAAATTTTACAAGAAAAAACATAAAATCTCTTTTATCAACCGAAATTCCCACAATCCTTTGGGTCGATAAAAAAGTACTTTTTTGTGTTGTCTGCATGTTGCATTTTTACCTTTTCACCTCGCCAAATTGTAGTTTAACTCATGGCTGCAAAACTTTTATGTGTATTGGCAAGTATCCAGCTTTCGGAAATTCAAGTTTTTGTTAATTTTATGAGTGAAACATTTTAGTCAAACAGTGTGTGAGAAAATAAATTGTGTGTGTAGAATAAACATACATTTGTAAGTAACAATATTCTGTCTTATGAGTATTTTTTAGAGTTAAATAATTTTTATTATTTTAATAAATACTTATCATTTATCGTTTCTAATTTATCCAGTAATCAAGTTTAAGATATTAGACAAATTATACGAATTCCATATTTTATTTACTAAACGCCTTTTTCACTAAGTCAACTGTTTATTATACATATAGCAAGAACAAGTTGAATTCATAAACAAACATTGGACTCGTAAAAAGAACCCCATATCAATGCTTTGGTTGATATATATATTCACTCTTCTTAACACTGCTGGGATGACCAGTATTTATGTACACATGCAACTACCCAGACAGAAGAAAGCTCAATTGTAAGCATGAAACACTAAACAAGGACACCACTCACGACAGGGAGGCTGCGGAAAACAATCCGGAAGACGCAGTTTATCTTCAGTGTCACCAATCATTCTACCTAGATAACATGCTTCCGCTTTTCTTTCATTCATGTCCATGGAGTGGACTCGACAAACCTTTCGACTTAAATGTTGTCTTACGAAGATGCCGTCACTTCGGATTTGAAATATTTTCCGCTTGCCTGAGTGTAAAATCATTTGGATGAAATGCCGAAAATTCTATAACATCGTAACTACGTATTATAAGGGTATACTGTGCGGGTATGTGCATTTTCATGTGGAGAACGCAGTAAGTTGAACTATGGGAATTTAAATCGGTTAAAGTTTTTTTTTTAAATTATTTTACAGTAACAACAACCATAAAGTGTAGTCCAATTTAATGAATATTGTCTTCTATGGGACGATAGAAATAAATATTCTCTTAAATAATTTTCTCAGGTCTTGCAATTAATGATTCATTTGAATGTCAACATGCCCAGTTTAAAACAGGAAATCCATAAAAACGACTACAATGTCAAATGTGACAATGCTGTTTCGTTATTTACGTATTCCGTTCATTTTCACAAGATATTTCAAACAAATATAATAAACTCCTCATATAATGAGACGCATGGTTCTATGAAAAGTTCCGTTGTAATTCAGGATGGCCTTTCCCACATGTATTCATCCTTATTGTAATCTTAATAAAATCCTGTTTAACATCTGAACATAATCGAAGGAAAACTTCTAATCAGGGAACTATTCAATAAGTCCCAAATAAAATAATTCTTCAAAACTGTTGAGGAAGTACATAGTTGGTTGGGTCCTTTGCAGGGCAATGTAATATATTCAAGGAAACTAATTTGAAACTACGTAAGACATTTACAATACTAAGATGAAGTAATTTTAGATTTAAATGTAGGAGAAACAACTTGACGTGGTTGGCCGGAATTATACGTGTACGTTAGATTATATCTTTGAATCTGTGTCCATCGTAGAAATAACAGTCTCTAAATTGGATTTTGTAAGTGCATTGCATTGATGTTTTTACCTTTACCTTACTCTACGATTACAAGCTTGACTACGACCATGCTTTTACATTTAGTAAAAGACGTAACAACATATAAGAAGTGGCAACTTACGCTAGAGTGATTACCCCACATGCGACAGAGTTTATGTATTTGCGTATACTCTTTTGCTATCTATACTCTCAGAGTAAAAAAGTATCCTGCTTTCATATATATTAAGTCAAATCATTAAGTGACCAAAAGAAATATTAAGTAGTTCCGCAATAAATATTTTGCGACAATATCGCATAAAGACTTCTGTTGGAGAATGAATACTTTGACTGCTGACATGTTCAGATAACTTTTCATATAGATGGGCTGTTGGTGGCAGTTTCCAAGCTCTCCTAGAATTTACCCAGGCCGTAAACTTTACAATAATTTACCTTAGTGTGTCGATTTACACACTCTAAGGTTGGCATCCTCATATTTTACAATGGCTTAGGATATTAAGAGTCCACAAACGATTTCCTTAATGACAAACTTTAAATGTACTTTCGTGTACGATAGGGACGCTATTTTAAATATATGAAATAGAAGGGGAAATTTATTATCCTGGAGTAGGTACTTCGTTTTAATCAACTACAGTCAAACCTCGACAACACGAACCTCGCTTTCGCGAATTTTCGATGTGTCGAAAGATTTCTTCGGTCCCTTGAAATTTCCATATAAATTTTTGCATAACTCGAATTTCTTTTAGCCGAATTTTTCGATATCTCGAAGCAATTTGTCGGTCCCAAAACGTGTTCTGACTTCGATAAGCCGCATCAACCACGAATTTTGTCAAGCAACCTAACAACATGCTGATTTCACAATAATTGTGACTTCGATTAGCCGAATTTTCCGAAAATTGTTGGCCCGAATGTATTTTGTGACTTCGATAAGCCGAATAACTAGAGAAAAGACTTAAAAAAACGACAAACATAAACATGTAAAATTTGTTTTAGTGTTTTCGATTACTCGAATTTTCGATATCTCGAACTATTTTTCTGGTCCCTTGACACTTCGAGATATCGAGGTTCGACTGTATATATTTCTGTATGAACTAAATATTGTCGGGTTGAATACGAGTATATCGTATATATTTCATATCAATCGGGTTGAAGTGTGAATACTTCCTAATAAAGGAGAGAAGCGTTTAAGAATTTTTGATTGTTTTTGTCTATGCCAGTTTTGCAAATTAAATTAGATCACAAGTATATTATAATAGCTATACATCAGGTACCTACATCCTATATTTCAGAAGGTCCTATAATTTATTTAATTTTCTTGTCAATTCTTCACTTTACCGCCATATTTATTTTATATTATGAAATAATTATTTTTATTTCCAAACGGATATCGTTTACTTATTTCAGATAAAAATGACCCTTTACAACTCACGCTTCCATAGGGCATTGCATATTACTTCAAAGGCACGTGTCCCCGTGAACACCTCCATACAATTGATATCCAGATAATACTCCGACTACTACGTACTACCCTTATCACATCTCCTGCAGGAATTTAAGCGTCCTTCAATGCGATTATTTATTCGAATAGGTATAGAGGTGCATTATTGTGTGTTGTATACCTATAGGGGTGCACCGCACTGAAGTTTGACCGAGAGAATGTGTAATGTGAATCGAACCGTACAACTACCCACTTTATGCCATATGTGCACTTTTTGGCAGTGAACCCACCTTCGAGTAATCAAAATCTCCATTCATCAAGGGCTCGTGTAGCCGTACAACAATTGGAAGTTTAATTGCATTTTCAAAGATGCGTCCCAACACCGGTCTTATAGGACAACCAACGTATTTCCAAGTGGATATCCTGAAATCCCTGACGTGTGCCAGAAAATTCGCATCAATAAAGAGGGTTGAATCCAATGAAGGTCAGGACCGAAACCTAGCGATAGTGAAAAGAAATCCTTGCTTCTCTACCGTGATTTGAAAGTGGATGGTAAAATTTTTGTTACGAAAGGAATTGTAATGTCGAGTTGTGCTCGCAAACAATTTAGAACAGTTTTACTTTCTAATCTTTCACTTGTTTCAAGTTCGAAAATTGATTTTTCTAATTAGTAATTTGTGAATGAAACCATAAAGTGCACAGGGTCATGAGTTCGAATCTCACCGTGGATCATGGTGTTTTTCGAACTCACGAGCTTGTGACGGACTATGTATATGATCTCACTCAGATGTTAAACGAGTACCCATTTATGGGGATAAATAACACTGCTGAGCGTGATGCTGATCTCATTACCTCAACAAAAAGCAGGTAATATCTTGGAAATAGGATGTGACTAACACAGCCTCCGGCCTTAGTACAATGTTGGATTGTCACGCCTGTTATTTATTTATTTAATTGAGAACCTTACACTATCCTATGTCATTGTTTTTCGTCATAACGAAGTTGTGAGGTAGATGTTATAACGCGTGTTAAAATATCTGATTAAAAGCTTAAAAGTAAATTAATTGTACGCCAAACTGTTATATCGATGAGCAACTGCAGCCCGCTGTTCGTCCTTCAAGGTAAGAATACACCGGTGGAACCTTGAACACATGTCACAAACTCTGCTCAATGGATAGTTCGACAAAGTGCTCTATGTCTAATGACCATCTATACATATTTAGGGTAGCACCCCAGTGTATTTGCTGAAGAGTTTTAAATTTCTAGTTAATGCATTCAAATACTGGAACCAAATGAAGGTGAGGACGCGCAGAAGTACGAACAATCCCAAATGTTCGTTTTTCCCTTTTTGTAAACGAGAGAAAAAATAGATGAGATTTGATTTAAGGGTGGTCTATGCACATGTATAGGACTTCATATAGAAGGTCCATGTGATTGTTTTCTTATCTATAGCAATAGCAGTATACGCGGTTTTTAAATCATTTGCCATAAATGGATTTGAGGTATTTAAGGAAACTTCATACTATGTATGGACAAATCAACAGAATTGCATCATGATTATTATACAAGCAAGTTAGAAGCAATGATGGCGGGTCTACAAATAAAGGCTAATATGAAAGAAAATTTACAAAATTGAGGTGCAATCATAACTATTTGTACAATAATTAAAGTCACTACAAAAGTCCCTATCAAGTTTTCTTGAGAAACTGGAAAATCAAGCTCATAGTTAAAATCTTTGTTTTTTTCGATGCGTTACTCATAAGCATTGATTAAAACTTTTCCCCTTAATAGGTGCAAACAATCAATTCATTTATACTTATTTTGTGAACTGTGAATATCTGCCAATTAATCCAATTCAAGAAATATGTTCATACATTTTTTCTCAAGGGACATCTCTAACTTCCTCGTCTTTCGCTAAACATTTCAAATGGGTAGGTACTACACGTTCAATTTAAACTACAATTAAATGAAAAGCTCTATACGTACGAGAATGTTTCTCAATACCAAGCAAGGCTTTAAACCAAACAAATGTACAATATATGAGATACTACTTTCATTTAAGATAGATGACATGAGTTTGTTAATTCGAGAGAAGCGCAATTTAGGTGGAATATCCTATTTTTTAATTGAATGATACTTTTACTGAATATACGAGGGAATTTAGATCCGTGGTTTGTATTTTTATTGTCGAAACAATTTTCTTCTCACTCTAGGCTCGTCTTGTATAATGTACGGGATATAGTGTACTTTATTTTAAATTATTATAAAATAATTTAATTGATATATATACATCCACAATGCCGATCTCATGCTTTACAAGTGCCATTTCCCAATCTTATATGATGTCTGACCAATGTACAAGACTCTCCCCTAACCTAAAATGTTTTATCTTAAAAAGGGGACTTCGCCAAAATGACCACTAGCACTTAGCAGAATCGTTTACTTATGTTAACGGAGTTTAAATTGCGTGTTACAGGAATACCAATTAATTTTGAATTTTTGTTGCTGCTGAAGACAAGTATTGTGCGTGGAGATGATAATAATCTGGTCAGTTTGCAGTATACATCCACTTAGTTATGGTTCCAAAAACTGGGAGGGTCGACATGTAATTCGGAGTAGTAGTTGTCTTTTAATGTTCGTTTGCGCGTTAATGAAGATTTCTTGACAATTATTCTTCCCAAAGGGACTGTATCTCTTTTAAGGATCAAGAGGTCAATGCAGTTTATTTCTCTATCCCAGATAAATTGACATTTTTGTTAAAAGATGCAAGGATATACAATTGTAATTTCAAAATAATGTGGTCACAGTTCGTTTGCCATTTAGGCTCTATATGATAGACGTACTTACTACGTATAGTTTACCAATGAAAGAATAGAGAGTTTTAGCATGTCATGGAAAATATTACGAATAGGCTTAGACATTCTCTTTGAAAAACTCGAAATAATGGGGTCATGATCTTTTCTCGGTCGCGATTATCCGGGATATTCAAGGTATACTGATTTGCGTACGGAGGCAAGCAAATTTTTCGTAGAGAATGTCAAAGCCTATTCGTATTATCGTAATATTTTCTACGACATGCTAAAAATTTCTAATATCAGGTTTTTGAATTGTGTGTATAATAATATTCGTATGAAGCTTTCGGAATTTAAATTTTCCTTGAATAAGTGAAATAAAAAAAAATAGATAAAAAATAAAGACAAAATTTTGTTCAGTTTCCATTTAAATCAGGTGTCTTTAAAGATATACATTTTGGAAATGAATGTAATGTTCCACAATCGAAAAATGGCTTATTTATTGCTGTATGAATCTGTTTTATTAAAACATTTTAGATTAAAACTTCCCCATGAACTCAATATAAAGTTTATCTAAAAGTTAAGCAAATTTAATCTCTAATGCTGCATGTGCGATTGCACGGAAATTATTTTCTGTCGTGATTTGTGAAACACGTATGAAAACGGAAGATAAATCTCAGAAAATAAATAGTCGTGACTCGTTCTACGGAAAACTATTATAATCTATAAATTTACATATCCTCCTACATAAGCAGTCTATGCATATGCGAATATACATTTATCAAATGTAAGTTAGAAATGGAAGGCATTTCTGGATATATAGCTTATATATTGTATTCATGAGGATATGCGTTATTATGACATCCATGACGCTCAGTCAAGCGTTAAACCCGGTTTTGCATTTCAAAGCTAATGTATTTAGTTTAGTGGATTCGAAGTTTGTATCTATTCAATTATATTTTAAGTTTGCGGAAAGGAGCATTTTGGTGTTATGCTACGGCCATAGGCAAAGCCGCATATTGTGGAGGACTTAGCGTGTTTCATAGATGTGGTATAGTTCAACTAAGTACTTTCTTACTTAAAATGATTGTCATGGCGGCGTATCTCACATGAAGATTCTATCCATTTTAATATTTCGTTTGTGACTCAGATAGGGGCATAGGTAGGATGACGATGTTTTTGGGAAGAAACACCTCTTTCTCTCAATTGGTGTGGTTCCATGGTCCGACTTAGTCTCTTCTATTATTTTGTGGATTTCCTAGAAAAACCTTATTTTAGCGGAGCCAAAGCTCGACAGCCATATTCGATTTTTCAACCTACCGCCAAATTGGTGAAATAACTGTTGAATATATTATCGAAATTCAACTTTCCGATGTCTCTCATTTCAAATTATGGGCATCCATTGAAAAACTATACTTAAATCATAATCTCTGTATCCCCAATTAATGAATCACATTAAACACAAAATTGAAAATTCTCCTGAATTCTAAGATGAGATATAAAAGTATTAACACACCTACTATAGGATACAATAAAAAAAAAGTCTAAAAACTCATACCTACTCCAAACTCAGTATGCATAAATCATGAGCTTTCCAGGCACGTCTTAAATGTTTCTCATACATACAGTAAGTTACTGAAAGCAGCGCTCAGTGGAGTGGAGTTGTCTATGGTGACCAAACCATACCTAGTTGAGTTACTTTCTTACGAAGTCACCCAAATACAATGTGCAATGCCTCTGGCAATTTGCATGGTATCCACATATCCATCGACTTGTAGTACAATAAAATTTTCCGGCTAGAGTTTGACAAAGCAAAAGTCCTTTCAGGAATTGGTATTCCATTATACATGGCTTACCGCAAGTTTTGATCGAATCCATTCCTTTGCTTGTGAAATTCAATATCTTATGCACTCGGACATCATTTCCTTTTCTCCCGGGCATTCTAGGGGGTAGATCCCTTGAAATGAAGCGTTCGAATGCATAACTCAAAAGAAGTATAGGAATAAACTATGTGTGAAATAGAATTTCAGATATTTAGTGTGTTCTATTTGTGATTTGATTTGGTGGTATCAGACGCTGACCATCGTTTCGGGCAAAAGATGAAAATTAATCTTGGTAGACATGTCTTTATAAGCCGTAACAGTGTTAATTTTAAGAAATAATGATATCTAAAGACGTATCTCGTCACAAAAGAAAACACCTTTGTTGCTGGCAATAACTCAACTATTATGATGATGATGAAAAAAAGAAGAAAATAATATTCATTTGTGGTTTCCAGCGTGCTATCGTTCAAAATATTGTCTTGTGAAATTTCACATGATTTTTAAAAGTAAGTTATTTCTGATAATATGTTGCTTTAGTCAAGATATAGTAGGCAGTTTACAGAGTTTTTAAAGAATGCTTATTGAATGATAGTAGAGAAGCGGATTTGAATTGCATTTTTATCTGATATTAGTTGTTAAAAAATACGGTTGGGGATTTGGGCATAAATCATAAAAGTGGTCATATACCTACCTATACCTTTTAGACAGTTTGTAATATTGTTTTTAAATGTGGGCAATTTCCCGTTGATCTATTCGGCATATATGTATGCTAAGAAGAAAAATTCATCTTATCTAGTTTATGAGCAAAAATCTCTTCGGAAAACAAATTGCATTTGTGTATAACGCTTTGTACTATGTATATTCGACAGAGGCCCTTTATGCCCAAGTAAATCATTGCAAAAGTGACAATATAATTGCCTCTGAAGAAACAAGAAAAAAATCTGAGTACAAAAAGCTGAAGATGAATTTACAATTTATTGCAAAGTTATTGTTATGTTTTGGCAAATGCGATTGGCATTCTAGAGTCAGGCAATTTGCTTCACGAATTGGCCAGCATCCCCATATTATTTTTTCACATATAATTTTATGAGAAACTCCCACTCTTTTCATGCAGACTGTATGGCGAATAAATAAAACCGAAACAAGGATATTGTTATATTTTGGAACATCTCATTAAATAAGGAATTTTCCTCTCATGTGCAAAACAATTATTCGGCGGGGTCAAGATTGTAAAATGTTGGTATGTATTGTTTAAATTGTAACCATCCGCATCATCCGGTAAAGACCATCTTAGTTTCAATGTTTGCGGAATTCACAAATTAAACTTCTCTCTCCTGAAATTCTAGGCTGAATGGACGATATTATATAGCGGCAATATAAGACATCAGCACGTCTTGTCCACTTGGTCTTTGGTCATAGCTAAAGGGTGATCGTTTACCTTACTGTTTTTGCTTTCATTCATGCAACAAGAAGTTTGGATTTCGGAACATTTGAATTAAGGAAATATTCTCAAGGAGAGGAATATTTAATTACAACCCCGAAAACAATTTTGTGAATTTCAAAGAGAGTTGAGGTGTACTTAACGTAATACTAGTCTTAACATATTTTCTTTGCTACTGTTCACACACATTAGACACTTATATTTGATGTTCAGTATTTGAGTTCCACAAACAGTCAATTGATAAAAATAAGGGTAAACTAAAATGGTATTCTGTATTATAATACAAAGCAGTATTACTTTTTCGTAGTTTGGGAGATCGTATTGTGAAATAGTTGAAGCAAATAAACAATTATGAACATTTTTTTGTGAGTGCTTAATTCTTAACATTATATCCTTGGTCAATAAGTTCCAAGTTCGTGGAAGCTATGGCAGACAGTCCTAAAACTGTGTACAGTAAATTAATCGAAATGGCTAAAGGATATAACCGCATACCGAAACAGGCGCAGACATTTCTTGAAAACTATGTAAATTTTAAGATCCTTAGAATCCCAATATAAAATTTCTTTCTAGACAAGTATCTTTACATATTAAGTTTAATTCGGTGGGTTCTGCCGAAAAGTTTTTGATTAAATTTCACCGGAATGAGCTTGTGGTTTGGTAATCCGAGATTTTTGCGGTTCCTTTTATTATTTGCAATTTCGTGCACGTAGATTGAGCTAAGAAGATATTGCATTACACGGCAAATACTATAAAGGGAGGTGCAGTAGTTGCAAAATGCAACGCATTGTTCATTTTAAGAAAATATTAATGCAACAGCGCTTTTTATAGGTGCCATTCATTTTTAAAAATAACTACAAAGGTAATATACTTATACATTTGTATATATGGCCGTGCAGTAAAATATCTAGTAGTTTTAGTTCGATTTTTTTTTTCAGATAATAAGAAATTCGTCTGTTTCTCGAATTTGAGACCGATAACTTTTTTTTCCATGTGTTTTTTGTTCGCTTCTCTCTTATTGAACTTTTAACATAAATCATACATCTGGTTTTAAACTGTAATCTTCGCAAAAAGTGCAAAAAGTTATCATCAAACTCCAACCGTGCAATATATTCTGGGAATAAGGAGAAAATTTGAGGAAATATCATGCATACGCCTTTGCCATATTAAACGATGTGAAGTATTAGTAGACTAAATCCCTTAAATTTTTAAGAATTTTCCGTAAAGCCTAGTACTGACATCGAGAGTGAAATTTTTGTCCGCTGCGATTTTTTCAAATGAAAATGTATTCTTACTGTCGTGGAATATGTGGGGAATGCTAGGGAATTCCATAAGCTACAATCCGAAAAAAGTTCCATATATTTTTCTCGGCCATTTTATGTATTTTTTCCGATTCCCCGGTTATTTCATCGTCAAATGTCAAATGACCGGGGAATCGAAAAATAATACATAAAATGTCCGAGGAGAATTATGGAACCGGTCTCGGATTGTAGCTTATGAAATTCCCCACCGTTTGTGACATATTCCACGACAGTAGGTAAATATCCATTTTTATTGATAAAATTGAAAAATTTCACTCTCGATCTTAATTCAGCCCTTAAAGTGCAAATATACGGCTAGTGCTGAAAAATAATAAAATTTGCGAATACAGTATGTATAAGTATATAGAGTAAGAAAATTGTTGATTTTTTTATGGCCACTTCGTGACCGGTATGCTGCGACCAGGATTTCTTTCAATATAAGGAATAAGGTTAGTATAAAGAAACAGAATAAATTATTCTAATTGCTTGTTACTTAAAAATGTAGTCGTTTATACCTATACAAACATTTGCGATACACACATTTTTTACTTCTGCTTAGAGCAGGGGTGTCAAACTCAAATCCTGGCGCGGGCTAAATAAGACTCTCCTCAGGTTAAAGTGGGCCGCAGGAGGCAAATAACAAAAAATTTTATGTAATCGTATTACGAAAGTTGTAGTAGTAGTAGTAGTACAGAATATTATTTTTAAAATATGGCAGAGAGTCTGGATTACTATAGCGGCTTCGGAATTATCCAGGAGAACTTCCTCAATTCGAAAATGTACTTCAAGAACATAAAAAATTAAGACAAGAGCGGAAAATATGATTGATCATCAAGTAACCACTTTTTGTTAATTACATGGTTTGGGCCAAATTTTGGGACAGATGATAAAAAAGTTTTAGCACCAGGTCACCATAAATAAGATTGGGAGGCAAAATAGCCAGAATAAATTAATTTCAGCAAAAATGTGGTTTTAAACAAGCTCATGCATCAATACAGCTTGATAAGTATAGGTCAAAAAATGGGCTGTAATTATTTTGATGGGATATCACATCCAGGTGATTTGGTCACCAATTCCAAGATTTCCGTAAGTTTTAAAGCTTTGCCCTTTTTCCAAATAAATCTCAATTCATGTTCGGTAAAGCCAACTAATTTTGTATTCACTGCACTTCGGTACAGAATAGTTCCATGAAGATACTTAGTACTGTCCTGATGTACAAAAAAGATGAGCTGTCTTATAAAATCAAATAAATAGCCTCAGATTGTTGGTAGTATTTGAAGGAAAATATCCTAAAATAATCTTGCATAAGCCACTGACGAGTTTTAGTAATTTTTGAAGACTTGAGTTAAATGGCTGAATTTGTTCACCTTACCAATTTCACAATTTTTGTGTTGATACACATTGTACTGCTTCGAAATGTCCGCGAGCCGCACAAAACTGCGATGTGGGCCGCATGCGGCCCGCGGTCCGCGAGTTTTACACGTCTGACTTAGAGCATCATAGATTCACTTCACTCAATTTACTTACACACCGAAATTGGCATTCACCAAATACAAAAGTACTTAAGTCTTATAATCTAATATTCCGCGGTAAATAAATTGTGCTGGAACGAATCTCGCTCCCCCTGTCTTTTATAGGTCTCCGGATTACACGATGCCACCGCAATTAACTTGTTACCTTACAACTTCCTTTAACGTATATTTTCTAAAACAAAAAAGAGTATGTACCTTCCTCATTTCTTTGAATTATTTTGAGCTTCTACAGACATAAGAAAATTTGCAGCTACTCAACGAGTCTATTAAAATAAACATACAAAGATAAGCTCACGGATAAAATCGCAATTTTTAACTTGTGAATCCTTATGGTTCCATGGCACGATAGCTCTTGTGGTGTATGCTTGTAACGAAAGGCATGTTTTTCTACATAAGAACATATTTTCAAAGGGAATTCGTTATACTGTTTACGGAAAAGGTAGGCAATGATCTCCCCAAAAATCTTATAGTAGCGTGGTTCGCTGGATTGTTCCCTATTTAAAAGGAGTGTATATTTTAGCACGCCTTTAGTGTAATAGAGATGCTAAAAAGCAGGCTTGTTAAGGAAATGACGTATTCTTGAGGATTATCAACAAGGGTTTCATTACAAGAACTTGTCATATACATGCTGGCAGACTTCCGGTAAAGTTGTTAACATTTTACAAGGCGTAGTCATTTCCGACAAAGTGTTTATCACTTAGGTGATGAGCAAACTTATAAAGTTTTATCGTCACGCGATAATATTTTTGATGATTGTGGTAGCGTCAGCGTCACCAACAATAGAGTCTTTCTTGTTTCAAGGATGAGACTTAAAGATAAGTAAGTATAAGTCGAAATGAAATGGAAAATGCCGTTATTGTCATACCCTTCGCTCATAGAGTGAAAGGGTATATTAATTTTGTTTTATACTATACACCACTCAATTTTTTAATTCGATAAGTATTTGTATTGTTTAACGGAACTATTACACCCAAATAGAAAGCAATCCTTTGTAAGAAATACAAATAATATATATGTATATACATTAATAATTTACATGCACTTGCATATACGTTTTTCCACTTGTACATAGTTTTCTATAAATATGTACATATGTATAGAAGGCCGATATGGCATTGACTTGTAAAAATATAAATTAAAATTTTTATTAGTCAGAAAAGTTGGAAAAGGAAAAACGTATAATGTAAGTATTTTCTTACGAGCAATATTTTTCTTTCAGATTTAAATAAATTACTATTTCATTATATATTTATTATATAAATGTATCGATATATATATATATAATTATATTTATTTTAAGATTATAATTATTTTATCTAAAGATATTCTATTAGTGAATACTGAACTTCAAGGAGGTTATCATTGAAAGTTCAGAAGCGATGGCTGATCCCCAAGGAGGTTATCATTGGGTGAGGTCCGAGGTTGGGTTACAACCTCGTAGGAAGTGCACTTCCTAGCCGTTTCGAGGTCGTGAGGAGGTTATCCTCATAGTGGTTGAGAGGAGGTTATCCTCTCAATCCAGACCATTGTTCGACAGTTTTCCGGGTAGGAAAACTGGCTTTTTTTTTAATTTAAATATCTTTTGATGAATAAATCTTAAATATTATATTTTTTTATATTATTGCTCAGGTGTTGTTTTCTATTATTTTTCAGATTGACCGGAAGAATACAAATTGAAGAAGAATTGAAATTAAAAAAAATAATAATAAATGATATTCTTGGTGAATAAATATACTTTTCTTACACCTTAAACTTAAAAATGAATAAAGATAATTATTCCAAAATCTTCTGCTGAGCAGTGAAAACAATTCATTCGCTGATATTTATTTAACATGGGGTCTAAACCATGAAATAATCAATACGACAGCATCATGCGCATGCTTGATTAAGTCTTCCGGTGACCTAAATCATAGCCTTTGATTAGTTTCATTGAAAATATTCGGCATATTATGCTACGATGCTATTGTTTACTCTTTAGGTGTGAACCAAGTGTGAACTTATAGAATAAATACTCATGGAACTATATATTTGTTCATTCAGATTATGGCATTAAAAGTCCCAACCGATAGGGGTCCGCAACCTTTAAAAAATGGGGAAAGGGGGCATTTTTTTCGGATTTTTGCAATTATTGGCACCCATCAAAAAGCAGGTCATTCGGATAAAAACTGAGGGTATCTACCATACAAAGTGACCCATCAGGAGTTTATTCTACGTACTACTCATTTTATGAACTGTAGAACAAAGTTGTCTTGGGTCACTTTTGTATGGGAGGTACCCTTAGTTTTTATCTGAATGAGCAGATTTTGGGTGGGTGGGGTGAATATGACCTCCAATCGCAACAAACCAAAATTTAGCACTCTGCTCCAATTTTGGGGGAGTTATGGAATGCCGTTTCGACAAATTTAAATGGGGGGATAATGGGGGTCTTTCACCGGAGCGACTGAATGTTTACCTTAAAATCACCTTGAACTTATTGAACTTATTGTGAATACTTATACAGAATTTTACGGCTGAACTAGCATTCTTTCGAAAGTTATGGAGCTTTTAAAAAAGGCCTAAAATGAAAATATTCTAATTTATTTTCTAGTCTAACGCCGAAATATTCAATAAAACTCTAATGTGTTATAATATAATCATTGCAAAGATTATTTTTATGTAGTTTTTTTTCGTCCTCAAACCATTTTCCTGTATCTCTTGCCGTTTTTATAATAATCACAAAAAAAACGAAAAAATGCCCCCTTTCCCCCTTTTTTTAAGGTTGCGGACCCCCAATCGGTTGGGACTTTTTATGCCATCATCTGGGGACAATCCCCAACCATAATCAAAAAAAATTTCCGATGTGAGTTTTTCGCTGTTCGATGGCAATATTTTGGCCCAATTTTCTTAGACTTATTGTTATCTATTGTTTATTTACGCTGTTGTATGAAACCACGTAATGATTTGCTCAGTCTAAGATGATGGCGTAACCTAGAAAAAAATATGGCAGAACTATGCAAAATAAACAAAAATTCCATTCAATACAATGGAAAAGCTTTCTGGATATTGTGTGTGTCTTCTCTATGCGATAAGACCAACCAGCCGATAGGTAGGTACTGAATAAGAGTTATCAGAAACCGGCCATTCATGTATTACAGGACGTATGTAACTTGTTTCCCGTTTCGCTGCCAATATGTACGACTGTAATCAATAATAACGTACTTTTTCGCTTGGAGAGAGAATTAAAGATATTCGTAATGGAAAAGAAGAAGATGCAAAAATTATATTGGAATTATTCTGAGAAAGTTAGTTGTGATATGTAAGTACGTACGTATATGTACGATATGCTTGATGGGCCGTTGATTTTAAATAGGTACATATTCCCTTTTTTTGCAAGGAAATGAAATGTTTTCATTAGAAAATCACAAACAAATAAATTTCCTGATTGGACATATAAAATTGCAATGGACTTGTGTCCGAAGAAAATCCACCGCCTGAGGATCAACAGTCCTTTTTGTCCGATTTCATACTTGTATGGAACGAAATTGTCCTGCTCTCTCTCTTTTTCTATGTCGACTTTGGCCACTGCTGGAGGAGTAGCACATTCATATAAAAAAATTGATAAGGCAAAATAATAACCCGTACAAACGAGAAAATTCTGCATTATGACACAAATGCAAAGAAAATTGATCCCAGCGGAGAAAAATAACTGAAATATGAAAAGGTACAGTCAGCAAATTTTTGACGTATGTTATGATTTCATTCTTTTGTGTGCTTAGCCTGAAGCCATCAATTTGATAAAATGGCATTACGTTCTGCCTTCATACATTAAACATGTTAGGGAAGCTGCCTAGCAATACCTACTACATTTTTTTTATTCCTAAGCGCCGTTCAGTAACATCTTCAATCAATTTATAAAAAAAAAGAAATCAATAGATACCAGTGAAACACTACAATTAAATACATATTTGTGTGTTATTGTGGATTCATTCACTATTTTCGCTACTAAAGGTTGTTCACAACCCTCACCGTAATTCATTATTAGATGTATACAACCGTTTTATTGTTACGTTTCAGACCAAAACAAAACTCCACCACCGTATCTGCTGGCGCTGATGATGGTGGCATGGTGTTATTCTGCCGATGTCAGAACTGATGATACCTCGATAAATTTACTTCAATTAAAGTTGATCACCTTAATTGGTCCTTAAACGATGACGAACAGCAGGAGTGGTACATATACGCTGGTTGTGTCACGGCACAAACGCTGGCAAATATGTAGTAGAAGCCAACATGAGACAGAATGGGAAATGAGGGTCTACTGTACTGATTCGGTTAAGAAATCGTGTGGTGTGGTGTGGTATATTGATATGAATAGGGGACGTATGAATAGTTACATAATTTTGGATACATATTTTATTTCTTTTTTTTTCATTCAGCGCAGGCCAAAAATAATTATGACATAGGTACAACTTGAATTGAATGTTTTTTTTTTTTTAATTGAGCTTAAGGCCAAAATAGTATGTATTCCCATTTTTTAAGTATATATAATTGCGAAAATTAATTATAAATTTGTTGTTTGTTTCAGAAGTCCTATTCGAAATACCTAATAACACGACTCTCCTCTATATAAAACTCGGCATTCTGGTGAATTATGATTAACCATACAAAAAGAGTTCAAGTCGTCCATCGTCAAGGCATAAAATAATTTATTTCAATAAAAGCTTGTCATCACGTGAATAGAAGTATTGTGTAGACGGCGGTGATGTGTGGGCCTTTCTGTCTCACTACCACTTGTAGAATTTTTCATCAAGTCTTTCACCATATACGATATGGATCTCCTTCACCACAGCAAGGTATATAACATAATGCTGGTTCACTTTTATCCCCTAAAATGTAGTAAATCGTTTCACAGAAATACTCTTTGGGTTATTCACTGGACTTTCATGTAAGTTAGGTTACCGAGTTGAAGTAATATGAGATAAGTTAGAGAAAGGGGAATGAACACAAGAAAAACATTTTAACGTATCGTATGCGTTTGTCTGATGGACGGTTAATCAAAATCAATTAAAAACAATTAAAAGTTATGAAGGTATGCACACTCTCACAGCGGTAATACACAATAATTGTACAGAGATGGCAAAGATATTGTTGCGAGGAGGAGGCTATACGCATCATGTGTTTCAATTTAACAGAATGTTCACCATTAATTTATTTGGCATAACTGTTGCATTTAACAGCCATCATAGCGGTCGATTGTGGTTTTTCTTTGCCATGAATTAATGAACAGATGTTTAATGTCCCCATATTTATTAAAATTAAGTATCTACTTATGCGGATGAAAATTTTAAACTAATATCGAGCCCAGAATTCATACTTTTCAAAAGAGAAAAGTATTGAACAGGTTGGTGAGTAGATTTTAAACATTCCAGCAATCTTAATACTGAAAAAAAAGATTATGCTTTTGGCTTTTACTTTCCGCATATTTGGGCTTATAATTGACACTTCATAACATATCACCGTTTTACCTATATCCCAATGCACACACTTTGGTCAATAAAATCTAACGTGCACTACAAAGCTCATCTCATAACCAACTTTGTGTTAAAACTAATAAATTCGCCGAAATATTACCAAGAAAAATAATACCGAAAACAACTCCATGCATATCCTCATCTATATGTATACTTGATACGTATGTACATACAGTCGACTCTTGATAATTCGAAGCCCAAGGGACAACGAAAAAATTTCGAATTATTGAGTGTTCGAATTATCGAAAAAAGGGACTATGTAAATAAAATAATTTATTTCACAATTCAGCAAAGCTTCTCCAACCGGAAAATTTTTTCGCGACACTGCCTCAACCATTTTAAAAGCTTTCCTTCAATAGTGTGCTTTCACCTGTAATTAAATTTTGTTCCAACATAAAGCGAAAACTAAAGATCCTAAACGTATCATGGGATTAAATAGTCCAACTAAAGTTAATTTATGAAAAAATATCGAAACAATTCTTGTCCGTATTTTGTGATCGACTGGAGATAGACTAAATTTAATGAGAAAATAGCATACCTTATCGCATTCTTTTGCGTAATCACTATTTTCCACTGACGCGATAATTTGTCTTTTCACATCTACGGATATGCACGGATATTCGAAATGATTTTCACTTGAAAGTTAACAATAAACTGAAGAAAATGTGTAATCTTTTCACAATTAGCCGTAAAAAGACAGCAACAGAAACATTTCAAGAAAAATTCGAATTATAAAGAGTTTCTAAATGCAAATTTCGAATTATAAAATGATAGCGATCACTCAGTTGAACGAAATCATTTCGCTTTATCGAGTGTATATAACTTCATACAAACTTGGCTCTTTTTTTCGATTTATCGTAGGGACAGGTTAACTAGTTCGGATTATCGAAAAATTCGTATTACCGAGGTTCGAATTAACGAGAGGCGACTGTATATAAAATTGATATACGGAGACTTGTCAGTGCAAAGGAAATCATTTTGCCGGTCTTAGGACGCGATGTCATTTTATGTTAGTCCGGTGATATGTTTGCGTTGATGCTTAAGGATTTTCATCACATTACCAAAATTGAATCAGGCTCATACACAGCATATTACACGGTAAAAATGAAGGGTGTAGTGTCTATGGCGATACTTTAGTCCATTACGCGGAGCATATCACTTACTTTAAGCAAAAAATTGCTACAACATGTTTGGGCTAAAGTGGTTTGCTGAAAGGTGACATTTCGAAAAGAGAGATTCTGTGACATAATAAAATGCGGCAGGACACCCCCTCTCATAAATTTCCGGCTATATGGCGTATTTAGTACATAGATCAAATGCAGACCATTTAGGGTATGGTTTGTTAACTGTATTGCAGATTTCAAATCTGCAAAGGGATAATGTAATAGTATAGATAAGGGATGGAGTTTGTTCAATTGCTAAGCAAAAAGATATTTTACAAACATAATTTATTTTATTGGAAAATCTACAGTCTTCAAGCGACCTACCGAAGAGATGTGACTATTTGAATCTATCATAAAAGACTAAAAAAAAAACACTTTAAATGCAAAAATGCAAGTATGTACATACAATATTTACACTACCTATCCATATCACAGTAACCCCTAGCCTGGAACGTTCAATAAATTTATACATATATATGTATATACTTACAAGGAAGTTTTTCTTCAAATTTCTTGGCATGATTAACATTTAAGCGCCAATAGAGGCTAGCGAAAGGAATATTGTTAAAATCTGTGCAAATAAAGATTCCAAAATAATAGATATTATGTATACTGTATACATCAAAACACACGCTCTGTGGCTCACTTGGTTGAGTCGCACTCTACGATGCTAGTAATCTGGAGGTCCGGAGATCAAATCTCGGCGTGGTCCAGGAAATATATAGTGCTGGAAACATTATATACACTCCTCTATATGCAATGTAACGTTGACTCGAAGTAGCCTATAAACGGCTGAGTGAACGCACCATGCCCCACAAGGGGTTACGGTACAGAGAAGAAGATACATTATAACTAATGTTACTACTACATGCCGCGCCGGACGTTAAGTAATTATTGCAGCGCTAGAGAGTATATTATTCTTTGTGCAAAGGGGTATTTAGATAATAGAGAGTTTTAGCATATCGGTTAAAATATAACGATAGTTCGAATAGGCTATGACATTTTTTATAAAAAATTCGCTTGCCTGCCGCACGCAAAACAGTATTCCACAATTTTGCATGTTCCAAGTAGGCATAACCTACAAATAAAATATCATGAACCCGATTCCAGCTGTTAATAGTCAAATTCACGGAAACACACCTATGCCTACTTGGGACATGAAAAACTGTGATATACTGTTTTGCGTACAGCAGGCAAGCGAATTTTTCATAGAAAATGTAAAAGCCTATTCGGACTATCGTTATATTTTTAACAACATACTAAAACTCTCTAATTTCAGCTAAAAATTTTCATATATCGGTATTTAGGACCAGAAGATTCTGTAATTAGGCCTTAGTTTTTGATCATCTCGAAGTTACTTACAAAAAGTCAAATAAAATTAATTTGTACAGTACTTTAAAGGTATACTCATACTCGTATATTAGCATACTTTCCCAAACTCTATGGATAGGAGGCTGAAATTTCATTTCAAATAAGCATGTGGTCATATGTGTATGCATATAGATATTGGATGACCTGACCCTTCTGTATAAGGGCCATGCTGCCGGTCGAAGTCGCTCTTCTGATACTCATAATGTTGATGATGATAGTCTAATTTCAGTAAAATACCTCTAAACCTTTAAACACACATGTGATGAGTTTGCACAGATTGCAACGCGTATATGTTTTACGCCATATGGTCGGACTTAGTTCCTACACACAATATTTCTGATGATGATGAAAATATAAAAGGGAATGCCGTGAAAGGGCGCTCATTTTGAAGTTATGAAAAATTTTGCCAGTATGTATCCTTCAGTGTTCCTGTTATTTTTGTAATACCTTCTATATTTTTTTCATATATCGAAGGAGTTTTAGGATTTAAGGATTATTACATTTAAAGCGCATATGAGATATGAGTTGGGAATGACATTTTCAGTTTTGTTGCATTTTGAAGAAAAGATAAATTATATTAATATTATTATTTTGAAAAAAAAAAAACAAATAACCAATATAAAAATAAATATAGTAATTATTATATTATTCACAAATAACTGTATTTGCATCATTGTATTCTCGAAAATCAAATCCTGGAATGTTTTAAATACGAAACGAAAATGTCAAGTCCTGTTTTCTTTACCTATTTTACTAATTTTCCCCCATGTAATTTGTTAAATCTCCTGTTGCCGCAAGGGACCAGTGGTCAATAGAATTACTCCCAGAAACAAAACATTCATACCTTTCTGTTGCTACGAATATAATTTCAGACATATAGCAGACAAATTCCTTAATATCCATGGCCGGTTGTCACTATGCAAAGTCAGGGTTAAAAACCCATTCCAGAAATCGAGAGGCGAAATTATAAAATTAATTTTCCGGAAGGACACGAAAGAACATTAAATTCCGTTTAAAGTGTCCATAGCCCTTTCTATATTTTTACATATCCCTTAAGTTAAGTTCTTTCAGTCACAAAACTTTTCGGCTTCGGCTACGAGTAACGTGTGAATGTGCCACCAGAAGTTTTTTGGGGGTAACCTGAAAAAGTCCTTACTCGGTTTCTCCATTATAAAACCAGAAATTAATCAGAAGGTTTAATTAAAGGTGGACGAATGCTACCGAGGAGTGTATTCAACGAATACAAAATACATGCATACACGAGAGAAATAGGACTGACCTTTTGATGTTAAATTAAGTTGGATAAATAACTGGGAATGTGCAAATGGGTGTTTGCTACGGATTATGCACGGAATTTGAAAATTGTTCATTCTTATAGCATCTCCAGGATTGTGTCTATCTTGGTGGACATATTATTCTGAAATGTAAAAGTAAGGCAAATTAAGTAGTAAAGCGGATAACAGTGAAATAAATGTCAGAAGTTACAAATTATGTGAAATATGTATATGCATGTCATACATGGCTTAAATTACTTGATAGAAAAATTTATGTTTTCAAATTTCTTTATCTTTCTTTCTTCTTCTTTTTATACCCTTCGCTTATTAAGCGTAAAGGGTATATTAACTTTGTCATGAAGTTTGTAACGCATTGAAGGAAGCATCTCCGACCATATAAAATATGTATATATATGATCAGCGTGACGAGCTGAGTCGATTGGACGATGTCCGTCTGTCCGTCTGTCCGTCTGTCTGTCTGTTGCGACGCGTTTTGCTCGGCCAGTTTAAAAGCTATGGAGCTGAAATTTTGCACACATGCTTCTTTTTGTTGCAGGCAGTTTGTATGTTTGAATCGCTAAAATCCGACAAGGGGGTCGTGGGGCTGCCATACAAACCTACCCCCCAAATTTAGGTTCTTCTTAGAAAAACTTTTTTATTTATGCACCAATTTCAATCAAATTTCACACAAATGTGTTTTGATTGGTAACACACAATATATGTAAAAATCGACCAAATCGGACAATGGGGTCGTGGGGCTCCCATACACACCTATTCCCCCAAATTATGTTCTTCTAAGAAAAACTTTTTTATTTTCTCATCGATTTCAATCAAATTACGCACAAATGCGTTTCTAGTAATACCACAAAACATATGTAAAAATGGACCAAATCGGACCATGGGGTCATGGGGCTGTCATAGAAACCCAGCTCCCCAAATTAAGTTCTTCTACGAAATTTTTTTTATTTATACACCAATTTCAACCAAACTTCACACAAATGTGTTTCTATTGATGACACAAAACATATGTATAAATAGATGGTGTCGGACCATGTGGTCATGGGGCTACCATACAAACCTAGCCCCCAAATCAAAATTTTCTAAGAAAAACGTGTTTATTTGCACACCAATTTCAATCAAATCTCAGAAAATTATATTTCTATTGATGCCACATAACAAACGTGAAATCGGACTGTGGGGTCGTGGGGCCGCCATATAAACTTGACCTTCAAAATTAGGTTCTTCTAAAAAATACTCTTTTATTTGGACACAAATTTCAACTAAACCTCATGGAAATGTATTTTTAGTGAAGGTACAAAACATATGCAATAATGAATTATATCGGACTATGGGGTCATGGGGCTGGCATATAAACCCAACCCCCAAATTAGGTTCTTCGAAGAAAACCTTTTTGATTTGTCCACCAATCTGAACCAAATGTGTTTTAATTGATGCCACAAACATACGTAAAAATTGATGGGAAGGCCATAGGGCTGCCCTACAACCCCCTTCCCCCTCTTTTTGGTTCTAATAAGAAACCCACGTCCCGCTGCGACCAATAAATCTTCGCCACGGCACTCATGAGAAAATTCAAAAGCATGGGAGCGGGGAGAACTGAACACTAGTCATAGGTAAGCCCGAAAAAACTTTTAGACCGAGGAGAGCGAAGGGTATCCAAATTTCGGCCGCGCCCGAAATTAGCCTCGGTCTCGTTATCTGTAAAAGCACGTTTTTAATATGTCTTCTTCTCTGTACCGTAACCCCTTGTGGCTGTGGGGCATGGCGTGTTCACTCAGCCGTTTATAGGCTACTTCGAGTCAACGTTACATTGCATATAGAGGAGCGTACATAATGTTGCAAGCACATCTCTTTCCTGCCCACACAGAGATTCGATCTCCGGACCTCTGGATTACTAGCATCGTAGAGTGCGGCTGAACCAAGTAAAACACAGAGCGTGTGATTATTTCGATCCAGTAGGATGTAAACATTGCAACTGATACTGAATCCAGACACATTATTGTTATCCTCTCATAAGACAAGAAAACTTTATTTTCTTCCAAATAAGCTTAGGACTTTCTTACCTGAGTATAGTTGAGATACGTTTGTACATTCACATGTCAAGTAAACATACCTGATGCTCTTTATATGGCTTGGCTCCTGTGTTGAGGTTAAAGGTAGAAATGTCTTGAGCAGTTCAACGCATGGCCTTTGTCACTATGTTGTCTTGGTTAATGTCCTTCTTGAGTTGACTGGTGTAATTGGACTTAGTCCGTGGAAAAATTATTTTTGTATTCATCATCAATGTGGCACGATAGCCGACGTCGGGCATTGGCCGCCTGAATCGTTGACCTCCAATTGTCGCGGTTACGTGACCTTGTCCTCCAGTTTCGGAGCAGCTGGGGCGTCTTCATCTACAGAGTTCTTCCAGCGAGCTCTCGGTCGCCCACGCAACCTCGCTCCATTAATTCGTTGTGTGTTCATCACGTTCTTTGGCATGCGATTATCGTCAATCCATGGTTGTACCGGATAAGCCATTGATCTCACTCGCGAACGGTCTCGAAAATTTGCCGAAGGACCTTTCGTTCGAATCGGTCTAGAAAAATTTCGGAAGCTTGGGTGAGGGTCCATGTTTCGCAGCCATAACATAGCACGGGTCGGATGATCGTTTTGTACACGGGGAGCTTCGTGTTCCTATGCGCAAGCTTTGAATTAATTATAGGGAGGACCGAGAAATAGGTCTTATTGGCTAGTTGTATCCGTCGCTTAATTTCGTCGGTTTCTTTGGGGTCCTTTGATAAGTTACAACCCAGATAGTTGAGGTTGTCTACATACTCGATATTAAGGCCCCCCACTGTGACGCTTGAATTTGCTGGCGTCCTTGTTTTCGATTGCATCATGTTCGTATAACGTCGTGCAACATAATTGTGAAGACATTAATTGCTAAGGATAAAAAAATTTCATTTTTACATCGTTCACAAATATATATTTAATATTATCTCATGTCAATCGGTATGCGATAGCCATCACCTATTTTTTTTAATTCCTACTATAACCAATCGGGCATGAGTTGTAATTTTGCGCGCTTGAATAAGTGCGACTTGTTTACAGATCTAGATGACTTACTGTCAATTCAATGTCAGTAAATAGTGTATCTTTTGAATATCTTTGCAAAATTTAACGACCATGTCCAATTTTCGGCAAAAGCAGGATTCATCTAAATTCACATCCGGCCGGGGAGTAACCCTCTTTAGGTACAACCCCCTTGAGTCGGGACTGCAATATTCTTGAAGGAACGCGCTGTTCGTGTAAGGCACGCACAAAACTATCAGATGCAATACGAAAAAATTCAATAAAATTAATGACCTGAAGATGTTTATCGGTCGGATATTGATATCAAAATTTATTATCATAAGAATCGAATCGCCTCTATATTTCAGTTAAGAAGAGAAGGAGAAGCGGGTTACAACTTCTACCAAAATACATATACATATTTTGGTATGTGAAAATAAGCAGTAGTTTCACAAAGCATTTCACAAGATTTAAACAGGAAATTTTGTATTGTTTTATATAATTTTTCAGATTTTTTAGATTATGAAAATTTGAATGGATTTTGTATTCTTGTCCATGGTAACCCATAACTATGCAATTCGGATAATTTGCAAATACTGATCTGTCGTAAAATGGAAGGTACGAACATACATGTCCCTATAATGTTTTCCAATAGGAGATGACATCGATAACATTAAGATTTGACAAAATAAAGCGCATATCTTGCCGGGAATGAAATCATCCGTAGCCAATCAATTTTATTATAAAGCAATGCAAGTGACTGTATTAGTTATGTAGATCACAGTATCTATACATAATTGTAACAGGGAAGTATGGGCACCAGATTACTATTTATAAGTATCTTAAATGGGACACGGATGAGTGGAAGCGTAAAATGTTCAACCGTTGTATGTGCAACTTCAAATTCATAGTTTGTATGAACTCGTTTGTTTGACCATCCTTTTGAATAAATTCAGGAAGTTGATTGAATGATTCATTCAAAGCCAGACAAAATCGAATCCAAATAGATATGTATATCCTTCCTGAAAGACTCAAATTAATTAGGTTGAGTCAAGTGTGTATCCGCGTTCAACTATAATTCATTGATAGGACTAACTAGAAGTACAATATTTCCGTTATTAAAGTTTATGTTACTAATGCGTTCAGCATGGTTTAAGATAATTCGTTATTTTTGCTCTGTGATAAGCCATACTAGGCCTAGCAATTACCAAGTATGCATTTCATTTTGTACTATGAAAAAGTAAAATAAATTTCGAAAAAAAGAAACATGAACTACAGATACAACATATTCGAGAATATTACTATAATACATATTTATGTGTATCATAATAATACGAGTTTCAGGAAAACAAATATATGCAGTACTAACACAACGATATTCATGTTCATGTATTTGTATTTCTCCCCATTGGACAACAAGGTGCAATAAAACGAAATTTTCACGAGCTTTATTTCAACATAAGCAGGGGTGAGAAAGTCACAATTGCTAGCACAACAATCAAACCGTAGTCACATTAGGTATCGGAAGTAATCCACTCACCAACGTGGTGCCATTTTGCCGATATTGAAAGGGTGAAAATTATAGGCCGGGTAGCTACATAGCTATCCGATCAGGCCATCAGGACAGCATCCTTTACCCTCTTCGACGAACGAATCTAATGAAACACGGCACAGGATGAAATATGAAAGCACGCGTGCACTTCGAACAAAGCCTTTGTGATTTGCTGATTCGAATTAGTTACACCTTGTGACCATCACTGTGCTATTGAACAAAGAATGCCGATTGTCGGGTGGTTTGCTTAGGTGAAAAAATGCTACTCACTGGATAAATCAAATAGGGTAGAGATTGTGGGAAAATATTCAATTGAAATTATAGTTGTCTAGGCACGCGAACAAATAGGTTGGCTACACCAAAAGAAAAAAAAATACATTCTGAAATCATTCTTGAATGTATAGCGAATATTTTTCATTTAAGTGCGCGCGGAGTTCAAAAGGGTATTTTCGGTGTTATATTTATCTAAAAAGATATTAATTTGAAATTTCCAGAGAGCTGCAATAATAACGTCATTTCTAATACATACATATAAGAATGGCGAGGTTCAAATAATTTTTGGAAAGTTATTAACTGTTTTTCTCTCAGTGTATTTTATCAAATATATCGAGTACTTATAGGTAAATATTCTATTGGTCATAGTAATAATTCCTAAGCTAGATAAAAGTATGAAAATTGGCCTAACTTCATTGTGCAATGTACACGTTTTTTTTTAATTTGTGACTGAACATATGAAACCAGAACCCTCGTCCATCTTACAATAATTTACCTCCATATTGCACTGTAAAAATAGAAACATCTACAAAAGTAAGCAAGCCAGTTTTCTGTGAGTTTTCTATACTTTTTGCGTAGTTGGTACCTACGTACTAAACTATACCTATAGCAATAAATGAGTTCCCGTTGAATTATATTGCTAAAGTTCTTGTAAAGGTTTATGAAGTTTCGAGGCTATACTTATCTATACTATCACTTATAAAAGCGATCATTTTAAAATATAGAATCATTGGAAAGTCCTATAGTCAAGTTTTGAATAACTTTTACAAAACCGGAAATAAAATGAAGAAAGGTTTGACCTTTCATCCATGAACAGGCGCGGTGCAAATAATCTATCATGCAAGTTTGTTGTCCTGAAAATATCTACCAGATTTTAATGAGGACGAAATGTTGTCGATGTCCTCTCGAAGTAGGATTATTTCTGCAACAACTTTCATCGCCATCATTCAATTACCTCCGAGCTACGGATACAGGAAACTGGCAAATGGTGTTGTTGTTCCATCCGTTACCTAAAACTTTTCTAGACTTGTGCTGTAATGGTGCAGATACCTTATTTGACAATGATATCATATAAAGTGGTAATTCAAAGCTTAAGTAATCATATTTAAGTTGAATGGACATACATAGACTAAATTATGGAGAAATAAATGATGTCTTGCAAGGAGCTTATTGCATTCAACATGGTGGTAACTCTATGTTGCATCGCCTATATGCTATTGTTAATAGATTGATGCTAAAGTAGAGATTAGTGTAGCGATAGCGGAAACAGGTTTAAATAATGGTTATTTAAATAGAATATGGTGTAACTATCGGTGAAGATACTTAAAGTACTTAATCATTATTTAGTGCAAAAATTTATTAAAATAAAGGTTCAAGACAAATTCTGATAAATGCTTCTTATTTACAACCGGTGAGTTCACATAATCGTTATTATTTGTCATCTCCGCTTGGACAATGGTATATTAGTGAAGTTGATTACAAGATATCCATCTTGTTTTTTCTTCTAACCGGCCCCATATTCTTCGTCCTTTAAACGATGCAAGACGAGACATTTTTCTACTTGGTAGAGTTTATACTCTCGCAATAACAGGGATTTTCTTTTCACCTTCATTCCATCATACATCGCATAGTCTAACGAAACCCACAGGGCAACATTGCGCTAACAGCATTCACCTCACGAACATACAACACGAAATTGTCAACTTAACGTGAGCCAATTTCTTTGCTAAGGTCCTGTATGTTGTGTGTTTCCTTCGTTCCGGTTTGCTGGATAGCATCGGTCACAAAGTCTTTCTATGGTTTTGGGGATTTGCTCTATTCCTTGACTTATTTCTGACGTGCGTCTGTTGTGTGGAGACGGGCATTAGGTGGTCAAATAAAGCAAATGTTTGTTCACGAACATGGAAACGTCTTCCCATCTCTGCCATTGTGCAAACTGTAGAACCTAAATATTTTCCCTGATGAAATAACTTAGGAGCTTGAACATTTTTTTTGCTCCTAATTTTCGACGAGGTCATTTAATTTTATCAATCTTATCGAACATTATAATGATAGTAAATAACAAAATAATTAAACTGTTTTGGTTTAACCAGCCTACAGGATCCGATGCTGTTCAATTAATTTTTAAAAGCACTTTTCAAAGGTATCCACTCTTATCCCACAATCATACGAACTTCAGAATGTTGAAGAGTGTGGGAGTATTACGTTCAGAGACATACATTTCTTTCAATTTAAAAGGATGGCTTGAGAGACGAAATTTCTTCAAGGTGAGTTTGTCCTTTCAGTTGTGTTTATTTGGCCAGGAAGTAAGAGAAATAGTGAAGTTGAAAAATTATGTTTTTGAGGTTACATAATTTGGCAATTTTCTACCTCATTTATTTAGTGTGTCAAAATCGTACTAGCATTTGTCAGGCAACTTTCAATATTGCAGTTGTCATTAGGGCATCCTTTGTCAGGTTTTCTGTGTGGATTTGACTGCCAAATCACGTAGAATGCAACTCGCGATTGCATAATTTTGCGTCAAACCTGTGTTAGAAGCAGAGTTGCTAATGGGGTTTGTGAAAAATTCATAAATTGTATGGCCATAACATTTGAATGGAAAAGGATTTATTCAATAAAAATAAAATTCAATATGCTTTATGATTTTTTCCTTTTTATCCGTACCGTATAGCCCCTTGTATGGGACCATGGTGCATTAACTCAGCCGTTTAGGCAATTTCGAGTAAGGTTACATTGCATATCATTTCGGAGTGTATATAATGTTGCAAGCACTATATATTTCCTATCCGCACATGTACGGAAATTTTGGACCACGCCGAGATTTGATCTCCGGACCTCTAGATTACTAGCATCGTATAGTGCGGCTCAGCCAAGTAAGCCAAAGATAATTAATCAGACAAATAAAAAAAAAACGCAGAATATAAAAATATTGAAAAGTATTCAAAACACGAACTCTTGCGTTATGGAAAAATAGAAACAATTAACCAAAAATTGATTGGCAAAGGCGAGAGAGGTAGGGTAAAACTGAAATTATAATTTCAAAGGAATTTTCATTTTTCAGACTTTATTGCCGTACCGTTGATTTCGATTCAGCCTGCCTGCCGTGGGCTACTCTCGTAATTTTTATTGTTTCTGCTTGTCCTTGCGTACGCTGGCAAAAGTCACAGCTAATTGAAAAATAATCCAGTAAATTATGTTCGTCGTTCATCGTTTATTCGTACCATGCAACGCGTTCTTTCAGCCACACGAATATTTTGATGTGTTGTATTTTTTGTATAGGCACCGTTCTTGGTCTTATTAGGGGCCTGTATAAATGTATATACCTAAATTTACTCTTATTACGCAAATTTCGTGAATTTAAATTATGTACTCTAAATCCTGGAGCGAACTGAGACAAAAATATTAGGGAGAATTCTAAAAACTAAATTCAGTACGTGATAAATGCATGAATTCAGGATATTGTAGAATAAACGCGACAGAGTTTTGCGGTCGTGTCGACAAACATCATCTGGCAGGAGATTTTGAGGTGGGCACACAATGGAAGGATGAAAGAATTTAAATGGTTATTACTTTTCCGTGATGTCACTTGAAATGTTTTTACCATACTCGAGAATGAACACAGGTCAGACCTATTAAACGAGTCAGATAACTATTTCAAATAGACATTTGGGGTTTTTGGTGTAAAATGGCTTTGATATTCTGAATACTTGATTTTTCGGGGTGCATTTTATTATGAGCGTAGCGTACTTTGTAAGAGGATTTTTTTTACTAAATACCAAGATACGATGAAGTAAAAATGCCGAGGTGTAAAATTGCATGTGTTCCAATAAACGTGACGGGAATGGTCAAAAATAATTAATATGGATGGGTAAAGCTGATGATGGTCCCAAACTGATCGGCGTAATGCTCGGTACAAAATATCAAAGTTGTGGACAACGCCAATGGCTGGGAGGAACAAAGGCGATGGGGGAATTGATCTTTTTATCGCACGGTTCGGCGAATCCCAATCCGTGTGGGGCTGGGATAAGATTTATAGAAATAACTACATGGCTACTGTGCATTAGACTCACGAATATACCACAGATTGTGATATAACAGTTTTAATCTTATCAAAAATATATTACCAATACTGGCGGACGGATTTTCATAAGAAACGCTGCAGATATCAAACTATAGCCCAAATATAAAAGAATTCTATAAAATAAAACTCATTCCACCCAAGAAAAGGTCATAGGATATTTTTAGAGTCATCACCACATAAAATAAGTAGATACCGTTATTAAAATGAGAAAAAGCCGATTGAACTAAAAAAAGCAAAATCTATTGTAAAACTCACTTTAAAAAAATGCAAAACAGTCAAATATATTGAACACTTACAACACATACTTTTTTTTTATCCTTAAGCCTCCCTACTAACAATCATTCAGCGGGTCCTGCTTCCTTACCGTTTCTTAGTCAAATTATTGCATCTCACGCAAAAAATAAATGTTCCGTTGAAACTTATAAGTCAGATATACGCACACTTTGGACACTCTGTGGTTTTTTCAACATCTTTTCTATTTTGTTATATCAAAGATTCAGTAGAAATTCGCGTGTGCATGTAGACATATTTTAACATTCCCGAAAACTATACTTCTATTTTTTTAAACGCAAGACTTTCGTGCCTCTGGTTAGACACGTGTTGATTCCTTAGCTAAATGCCGGTACCTACACCTTCAACCCACCTAATATTTACTTGCACCTGGTTGAAATACGCAGACGTGTCAATTTTCTCCTTTCTGAAGGAAAAGCTCTTCCTCGTGTTCTAAGTTGTATTATGCGCGAACACCTGTCGACATAAGGAGTAATGTAAACGCTCCACCCATTTTAAGGTGTACACAAATGCGTTATTACTCGTACAATATTGCACGTACCTCTTCGAAATATGTACATTGCAGCCAATTGAAAAGTTGCTTAGGAAAAGGATTGGGTCTTTCTTAAACTATTTTATATTAGCTCCATTATTTCTGACTGTTTTATCGCAAGAAGTCTAAAATGATAATGATAAATAACCGATTTATAACATCTATTTTATTCATATAAAAGTAATAATAGGTACATGATTTAAATTTATTGTTTTCATCTAAAACTCCTAGCACCGTAATTCCCATATTTGGTTAGATAATCATGTACGTTTTTTGAAGTTTCATCACCATTGAGGTTTATGATGGTGTTCCATATGTTTCCAATTAACATAGTTTTATTTGTCTTTGATTATGTTGATTATCATGATCGCAGCAACGGTTAAGCGATGGGAACAGAAAAAAAAATCAAATGACATCATCTAGTTTTCTATGGGGGAACGGAACTCTTAATCTTTTACTGCTTGTACTCATAATTTCCACACTAATAGTTCCACGCAATAATATGCATACGAGTATAATGTGAAAACATATTCTGTTTTCATATTAAATTGGTCTTTGCATGGCTTGATGTCGTATTTATTAATACATATGTATATGAGGATGGTGAGACGTGGTGTATACTTAACCATGGCCAAAGATCACCCAACTAATTCTTTTTTGTGCCATAAAACCTATCGGTATGGATGATGTGTTAATAACAACAAATATATTCTCATTGAATTGATCTAATGTTTTATTGCTACTAATTTAACAGTTTTATGTAGGTACTTACTTAAGCATATTTTCGACCTAAAAAAGGTATTTTTTTTTTATTATTTCGCTTTTTTCGTATAAGTCCGAAAAAAGCTAAATAGTACCTTTCATCGAATATTTTAAAATTGACATTGAATCTCATCAAAATTCACACTTGCCACTAAAACGCCATGTCTACGATATCTTATCTTTATTCATATATCCAGGAAGCGAACTATGGGTTTAATCCAAGATGATTTACAATGCAAAGGTTGAAAACTTATCACACGTATCAATGATTTTATGCACGTGCCAATTAAATTAAAATATTCGAAAGGAGAACGGACCATTGGGTGCATTTTGTTCTATGCGTTATTCTTGCGGTCTCCTCTATGACGTGCGCTCATCACACTCCTCCGCGTAGCCCAGGCAAGAACTGAACAAACACCGACTATAAAATTGATTTCAAGGTTAATTTAATTATCAAACTCGTTGAGACAGAAAATTCATATTAACTGTTTCTCATTTCTATTGCAGAAAGGACTGCTGCACGTGTAGATGGATTGGTGGCTACACTTTAGTGTAGGTTGGTGAAAAGGATTGTAAATACGAGTAGGTAAATGCTGATTTTTTAACTTTGATTATGTAACTATTTGAAGATATCAACATTACACTGCACCACCATACCATGTTAAAAAGTAATTTCAAGCTCAAACAGTGTTTTATGAAACTTTGTGCTTTGCGAAACTGGCGCCTTATAGAAATAAATTTCGTTGATACCTTGGCCAAATATCCTATCCATGATAAAATAATAGTTAGTAATGTGGCATGAAATGAAATATATTGTATGATGAAATATTTAGTAAAAATGTCAGATATGTAGGTATACTAGTAGGTCAAATTCATTTGCTATCTTGGAAAGGACCGAATTAATCATTATCATAAAATCATCATAGTCGCAAAATTATATAAACATTATGTTAAGCTGATCAAAGTGGCAGTGGAGAATGTAATGAAGAAAGCATTTTGACAGAATTCACGTTTATTGTCTGCGAGTCTGTTTTGTGTTGCCTTGTCATATGTAGGGGTGTCTTTGCATCATTAAAATTTGATGATACTTACCTTAAAAGCCTTCGGGGAGTGGTTGATTTAAACCTTCGGCAAACTGTTCGGTTTTCATTAGTGCGCACACAAAGAGCCATCCTTTGACAGGTTTGACAATACATAGATTAAACGCATAAAAAACATACTTTTGAGTTATGAACGTGGAATTATTTATCATTAGTCTTGAAACCAAAACCCAAAATTAAGGTATTGCGCCGAGTCAAATTGTCTCCTGTTCGAGGTTGACTGACAGGGCCGGATTTAGCCTCTATGGCGCCCCTGGGCAATAACGAATTTGCCGCTCTCCGCCACCAGATAAGCTTCAAGGTAGCAGTTGTCAGCTCACAAAGGAAATGTAGGCAAAACGTTAGCGGGCGTTTGTGAAAAATTTAAAATTTAATATTTTTTACCAGTAAGCGTATTTTGTTTGGTTGAATTTTTTTTATGTTGCTTCCCAGGGTTCCAGGTGGTTCCGTCCGCCTCCCAAAATTCCAATGGTAACATAAAAAACTGTATAATTCTTATTGCATTCGGTTTTTCACCTTTTTAGAAATGCGTTCATGTTTTCTAATGTTTTTCTTTCGATCGTTTTGTAAATAATTTGCGAATTAACCCAACAAATGAAATTTCCTATATTAGCATAATATTCAACCAGAAAACGTCATACCGAAAAAACCCAAAATTAAGAAAGCTTACGAAAAATTTTAACACACCTTGACCTAATTTGTTTTCGGTGATAAATATAACGAAAACGAATTGGGAAAGCATTTATTGAAGCTATTCAGCAAAAATCATTCGGTGCCTAAAGAATTCTAGATTTTCCTGATTTCAACTATTTTAAATTATTTTCTATTTTCGGTGGAATTTCCCGTTTTTCTTAGAAAAAAGAAAAGCAAATCCGAAAATTTAAGCGTAAAAATTCTTAAAAATTTAGTTAAACCCGATAGAAACTCAAAAAGTTGATAGCCAATGCTGCATTTCTAATATCGAGACTAGGACCTCTCCCGAAACCAAATCCTTGTTTCCCAGCGAATTTGATGTGAGGACAAATTTGATTTATACTCCTACTCTAAATATGCTCCTGAACTAAAGGCCGCCAGGCCATTCAGAGTGAATGAGTGTATGCTTCAAGTAAAACTTTTGAGTAGTCCTAATTTTTGAAGGCAGAATCACATTATAATTTGAGTTGAGGTTGCGATTAGGTGCTTTGAATTAAGACGAATATGTACACCTAAATTAAAAAAAGCAAACAATTTTCTACAATTATGTTTAAATTTTCAAAATCCATTTTTCCCATAATTTTAGAGCAATGAAACAAATTTAAGAATTTGCCGCCCCTCAAAATCTGCCGCCCCGGGCAGTAGCCCAGGTTGCCCATATGGGAAATCCGGCCCTGTTGACTCATGATAATCCTCAGAAGAAAGCTGTGTAGGTACCTATATACATACTCGTATATAAGTATACTCGAATGAATGAAGTATGTTTGCTATCCGGGTTAATTGGAATTGAAAACTTTACGACATTTCTCTGCCAGTTATTTGGGCTTTCTATGTTTGCATTAAGATATTTCATTATCAAGTTCTGCGTCGTATTCTAATGTCCTGTCCAGGCACTTTACGTAAATAAATATGTAGATCATGTATTTGTTTTTTTTTTGTTAAACTACCACTTTCATGCATTTCATGGAAAGTTGTACGCCTCAGTCCATATGCATTACTTTCTTCCCTGAATATTAAGTTAATATAAATCGAGATGCGAACATTTATTGCATGCTCAATTTGTGTGTGGTTTCATATGAATATTACCATTGCTATATTTCAACGATTCGACCTGAGGGTTCGATCACATTTATGGCTCCCCGTATTCGCTTCATCAATCCTATACGTATGTTACTTTAACCTGATCCCACCTAAGCGTCGCTCAAACAGTAGGAATAGCCACAGGACATTACTTTTCATCCCCAATATAGGAAATTTGATATTCGGCGATAAGACCTGCGTAAAAAATATATAAAACACGAAACACGAGGATATTCAAAGGGATTCAATGGCGGTACGGTCAGATTTTCTTTATACTTTCGTTGACGAAATAGAGTTGTACCACATGGGAAGGTATAACATATGATCCTAAATTGAGTCAAATGTCGTCAATATAGTGTCATCCCTTTTTTGGAATCCCTCTTTGGAATTAGGTACATATGTTATAAGTTTTTTGCCTCTCTTCTGATTTTTCCTCGACGTTCCTGACTTTTGCTAAATTGAATTTTATCTTGGAAAAACGTGCAAACTCCTCTTTCATCTTCAATTTCGATTTCATGGCGTCTAGTCGTACATCATGATGTCCGACTGGCTCTAATTGTGTGAGGAATGGGAGCAAAGGAACCACTTAAAATCCGTGAAACAAACTTGCCAAAGATATACGGACACATAAACGGATGGATACCTTCTATTCAACTAAATAAAACAGACTGGCTAAGCTTAAGAAATAAGAATATCTCAAAGTGGAAACTTCATTGAGCAGGGAGAATCCATTAATTAAATCATGTTGTTTGCCTTTTTAAGTTTTCATTATAAAATCATCAACCGTAAGTGGGGTTTTGCTGGGCATTCCAGTACCGAATATATTGTCGGAAAGGGTTGATGGCCAGATTGTTGCTTTAGCGCTAATATCCTTGAAGGAGAATCTTTTCCGCAATCTGTCGGCAATATGCGTATAGTGGTGGCTTGGATTTTATCTGGCTTCGTCAGTATACACAATCAAACACTAATGAGTCTCATTTATGGCGAGAAGGACGTTGAAATAACAAGTGTTTCACTTTCAATTGCGCCGAAAGCCGATGGTAAAGGATTTATTTTTATAGGGTGTCGGATGGGTGCATTTTCTTTAAGTGGTCCATCTTGATTCGATTTCAAAACGGCTGCTGTTATCCTGTGTTTTTTTTTTTAATTTTGTGAATCGTGCAGGATAACTAGGAAAAAATAAGAGGCGGCACTGTACAACCTAGGAAATATAGAAACATTCCCATATGTAAGTAGTTAATTAATCAAGGTTCTTAACCCATTTCTTCCCAGCGTTGCGTATACGCAACACGAAGTTTGACCTCTGTAAAAACCACCAAATTTAAATTGAAATGGAAAAGAAATCATGTAATTTTTAATGGACATTTCTTGGCTCTATTTCTGCATATTTGTTATATCAATTCAGTCCTTGGGTCCTTAAGGATATAAGAGATCGTAATACCATGTTTTTCAGGACATTTTTTATCATAATTTTAGAAATATTAAAATATCTTAAAATCAATATCCAAACACACTTTCTAGACGAAAAACAATTGCTAATTAATTAATTTAACTTGGTTTTGGAAAAAGGTTGGTCCTTGCTGGAGGAGCATGTGTTAAACATAGTTGATGCGTTCACGCAACGTTGGGAGTTTCCCGGTACAGTAACTCTTCGGGCAAACGCCTAAGGAGCAAAGCATTTTCTTGCTATGTAACGCAGGTTTCGCACCAGCAATATCTTAAAATGAGTCCAAAATACCTCACTTTTTACGAGACACATGTGACTCATGGTATTCATATCCAGTACTCTTTTATGAGTCACATGTGTCTCATCGAAGAAAGGAAAACGATAAAAGAAGTTGCGGGACAATGACAGCTAGATACTTGTCAGTTGGTCTAAAGTAATTTTCCAAATACATATTTCATGATGGTGTCGAGATATCCCAATATGTTACAAGGATTTCTACAGTGGGTAAAGGGAGCCTTTGTAGTGAATCTATATGTACCCTGAAAAGTCTATGAAATTATTGATACAGTTTTCACTCCACGGTACGGTCTGAAGTCAACAAGTATGGGATTAGAAACCTTTTCCATTTAAGGACAGTTTTGTTAGAATAGAGCTACTAAGTAAATGTGTCATAAACTTTTCTGTAGTAAATTTTTCTTTTGCTCTAGACGCAACAACATTTATTTCTAGCCAAGTTATTATTTATTTGTGAAACAATCCGGAATCGCTAAAAGGTTGTAAGACAAACTTCCCAGCGATAATTGTGGCTAGCAGTCTACATGTTGAGCAGTTCCCCTCTATGTATTTTGGCTGTTGACTTAAAAACCTAAATTGTAATATGCCTGTTCAAATCTGAAATAGAAAATAACAAAAACAAGGGAAATCCGGGACAAAGTTACTATGAATTACCACCTGACGCTAACGGCAAAGTACGGCCGACCCCCATTATATTACAAATGGCCAGTTAAATTTCAGATGTAACCAATTAAAATATGGCAGATCTATCTTCAACTCAATATAATGTAAGGCTTTCAGAAAATAGTGTGCCTCTTATCTATACGATATTACCAACCACTAGAGAAAAAAACCGAAAAACCCGCCCAAAATGTTGCAAAAAAATGTCATCTATATCGCTGTAGTGAGTGTTTCAGGATCTTATCACTAAATTTATTATTCGCCATATAAATCAACAATTTTTTGCAACACAGAAGCTTAAAATTTAAATTTTGGTTAACATTTTTTTTTACCCAAAAACTCCCAACGTTGCGTCAACGCAACATCACGTTGGGAGCCACTGGTAACACTTACTGAAATTTTTTAATTTTTTTTCTTAATTGTATTGTAATTGATTGGAATTTACCAAAAAACTTTGTAGTTTTAGCGTATTTCTATCCTTGGGAAGAAATGGGTTAATGTGATTCTGAATGAGTGTGCGCGTGGAAAATGGAAACAATTAACATTTCTCTGACATTTGTAAAAGAATATTTATTTTTTATTTTTGCTAAGCTGAGCAGTTCAAGTAATACAGGATTCCTAAGTGAGATAGAAAATATCAAGATACCAATTGCCTATCCACAATAATATTATATTTAAATAATTCAAATTTCTTAACACCTCCTCGAACATACCTTTGATCCGTCATATCGGTTTTCCCTTTAAATATCTAGGCTCTACAAAGTGCCTATATCCGGTCGGCAATTAGCAATCTCTTTTTGTCTAATTAGTTTCACAAGAAGCCAAACGAAGAAGTGTTTTTATTTTCAGCTATCGAGGTCAGACATCTTTACGCGTTACAAGAGATCGACGAGGATCGCTTTCAAACACATCGCTTCAACGACACGACGTAGATCCAGTTTATTACCGGCTATACTTCATCATCATGTTTGACTTAACACTCATGAACTGAACATTTCGAAACGAACCAAAAACCTAAAAGAATATGGTTATAAATGACCTTAGTACCACATTGGGAATGGAATGTATCGTTGCTTCGCGCGGGATCATGTAGTCATCCTCCACTTATTTCATATGATGGAAAAAAATATTAAAAAAAACAACTTGAGCATATGTTGAAGACACAGCAACATTGTCGGAACTGTGATCCGGGATGGGATTTCTTTCGTCTGGAACACTTGTTGAGATCAGGAGTGCAATCATCTGTCAAATATATGAATAGTTGCATATGTGTTTTAAGTTTACTCATACCGTGAATGCGTGAATATCTTAGTCACAAATTGGATCATATTTTGAGATGATTTCATTAGATATGGGCTGTCCATTAAATATCATGCCTTTTAAAATCACAGAACATTACCAAAGTACTCAAAATATCATACATAAATATAAATTCAGTAAGTAAGTTTGAATGTAGAATCCTCCCTTTAGTTAAATATTGTGACAGGTAGATAGATAGGATTTCGCAAGATATTTAAATTTAAATTAGTGTTCCCATGAACGTTATTTGAAGCAGTTCAATAACATGCACGGTAGAGTTCCTGATCTTAAAAACCTGCTTATTTTTATTATTGTAGTTATCTAAAATTTGTCAAATTTGTCTTTGTAACGTTGATGACTACACACGGTAGTCATCCACGCACCATGCTCCACTAGGAGTTACGGTAATCGAGAGAGAGAGAGAGAGTTATCTAAAATATTGTCTGTCTCAATCATTATCGCATCTTAATATATTTCCACATTAGCAACTCAAACAATTTGAATTAATCGGAAGAATTTCCCTGTTGCTTTGCACGGCTATGTTTCTTGTTTAACCTTTAGGTTTCAAGGTCCCCCTATACTATATATTTTGTCTTATCTTTATGCATGTTTGTACTATTGCCTATTTGAAAATCTATCACATGGTCAAAAAACTATTTATCTAAGCAGTTTGTCTTCCACACTCGCATCAAAAATATCTAAAAGTCTATCTTTGACTTTGATACTAACTACATATTCAAGTTGACAGATAAATGCGTGCGCTAGCACTTTACACCAGTTTTGGGGAAACCATCAATAGCTAGTTGCTATCGTCCTTGTTGGCCGGGAACATGTGAAATGTCTATTCAAGTATACTATTATTTTTCTCCCACTTTGCATTGCCGAGTGAAACACATGTGAAAACAATACTTCAATTTGGAAAAGAAAATCATCATCGGCCAAAGAAGAGGGACTGAAAAGCGATCTGAATCCAATATAAATGTCCATATAATTTAAAATTGAAAGTGGCGTGGAAATTCAGCACTCGATACGTGAAAATGCTAAGCATGTCACGTTAAGGCGGCGATAATAGTTGTTTTAATGATAGCAAAGGAAGAATTATAGCTGGGGTGTATGTTGCAATGAAATATATTATTTTAATTTTATTGAAAATGGCCTGAAAAAAAACCAATAACATTTTCGGAGAGTAACTCAGTAAATCACTTCCACTTTAAAATAATTACGAGTACATACGCATCCGAAGAAACAAATCTGATATCTGGATATCGTTTAAAATACGATTGAGGTGCATTTCTTTATAATTCATATGAGGCACTTATTTCCAAAACTCGTTTCTTGCATATTGGAAAAATGTCAAGGTAGTTTTGGTTTTGGGCAAATATTTAAAGTCTGTCTTTGCTTTTTCCCTAAAATTTTTACATAATAAACTCCTACAGTTTGACGAATATATTGGAAGACAAAAGGATTTCAAATTTAATTTCTTGACTCTACCACTAAACTTGAAAAATGGACATTACATTTTTTTGAAATGCAAGAAGCAAGTTTAGGAACTCAGTGCCAGATATATATAATTGTATGCATTATAGGTATGTGCTCGTATTTGGATGTGTGCACTATCAGAACTTAATACAGTATTACTGTTATGTACTTTATGAAAACAGGTAACTTTTCGGCTAAAAATTAAGACTTAAGGCTAAAAATTAAGACTTAAGACTTTATGAACAATCCTTGACTCAAGGAGACCTTGAGTCAAGGATGCCGAAATTCAATAAATTAAGGCCCGTATTTATGAACATTCCTTAACTTAAGGAGACTTTTTTGTCTGCTTTGACCAGGGTTGTGCTTTGTTCCTGAGTCACCGCCGCTATGCGAAAGTCCACAGGTCAAGGAGACCTTGGGTCAAGGATGCCGAAATTCAATAAATTAAATGTCATTCCCATACTTTTTCATAGAAAAAAAAGTCTCCTTAAGTTAAGGAATGTTCATAAATACGGGCCTTAATGTCATTTCCCATACTTTTTCATAGAAATCATTTATATTCAGGAGTCTATGCATCCTTGATTTAAGGCGAAAATCAAGGAGACCTTAAGTTTTCAATAGACTTAAAATATGATATTTCAAGGAAGGTGGGTAGCTGCCTTGAGTTCAAGTGAGGTTGACTATAGAACATTTCAAGGTCGCCTTGAGTTTCTCCTTAACTCAAGGATGCATTGACTCGTGAATATAAGTGATTTCTATGAAAATGTATGGAAAATGACATTTAATTTATTGAATTTCGGCATCCTTGACTCAACCTATCCTTGAGTTTAGGAATGTTCATAAATACGGGCCTTTGAATTTTTTTCTATTGATAGATTTACACCTTTAGAATATTGTGGCAATAATAACTTAGGCCTCCATTACACAGTCATATTTATATTATAATATGTATGTCATATGCCTAAGCCTACTCGATTCATTCAGTATAAATTTTTAGACTCGCAGTAAGCGAAATAAAGTAGGCTTAAGCATATTATAATAGAAATATGACCAAATATGACTGTGTACTGAAAAAATGCACATAGGTACCTATGCCGATGTGATATATACGAGCATGTACACTGGCATCATTTGTTGGTACATTTATGGTTCATTTCTAGCGTATTCCCCTTAACAAAACAGGACCGGGATACTCCTACCTCTAAATTACCTACCCATGTTTCACGCTTAATTTTTCACAAATCTAGCTTATCAATTGCATATAAGAACGCCAAGCACGCAGCCAGTAAAAGTATTTTTTGGTCACCCATCTGCAGTTTTAATACATATTGCATTCTAAATTTAACATCAATAAAGATCCACAGAAAACATTTGCTATCACCGCTTTCATTACCCGTTGCTGCAATGCAAAGGAAAAACCGTCCATTAACCACCATCCCCATCGGTGTTGTTCCAAGTAATTTGAGCAGGTGTAGCACGACGAGGCTTACGCCATAGATATTAACTTGTTACCTCTACCACAACTCTGGGCAAGATTCTCCGCATAAATTCTGTTGGAGATGTGTAAAATGCCTAATTTTAGTTCAAACGCAAATTTGCTACTTTTGTATCTTGCTAGCCAAACACGGTGCAAAAAGACGCCTTAATTAATACTTTTGACACCCGCTGCGTAAAGATTTAAACATACCACCACTAGGGATGCAAGGGCTTATGATGTTGCAGCACCTCAGATTGCAAATTATTTGCGATGTATTACAAACTTCGGTTATTTATAGAAGGGCTGTTGTAGCGGAAGAATGGAACCACATAAATGCGTTAGATTCAGATTCTAGGAAGGAAAACTAATTTAGGTAATAAGTACATTATGTATTTTAAGATTCAGTCAGTTTACTTTATTCTTCGAAGCTGCTTTTAAGACTTGTAAAATAAAAATTTTACATAAGTCGTTGTATATTTCTTGATAACGAGCCATATTGTATACGTCATAGGTACAAATAAACGATGTGTAGAAGTTGAACCATTGGATGAATCCTTTGAACCGTGCTGCAAGAGGAACCTTGCTGGCTCTAGTGCTAAACATATCCGAAAAAGTGAATCTACAAATGGTGTGGCGTTCCACTGTATGATACTGCAGTGACTAGAACGGATATTATCAAGCTGGCTAATTGCCAGCAACATTTAATTTATGTAGTGGCTCGTATGCAATGTTTGGACACGTTTCCTTTAATCGTGCTGTCATCAAGTTAAGGTTGCACATATCGAACAACAGTTTAATTGAATGGCTAATGGACAAATGAAAGAATCTTTCAATTGGCACTTTTATTGCATGACCGCGTGCCGCTTCAATGTGTAGTAGCTGAGGTGTGACATTTATAAATTTTATTGGTTTCTTGGCTATAATCGATTTCTGATGATTCATATGTGGACTTTTCGAAAAGCCATAGTAGCAGACAGTCGTGTTGGAGAGATAGAGATAACAATTTTAAGTTTTAATTAGCAGATATTTGCATTTCTTCACCTTGCAACTATATCAACTTGTAAGTACATGATGAAAGGTTCCATGACCACACATTGTTGAAAGTCTACATCATAATTGGAAATGGGTACATCTGGAAAAAGTGATATCTAAAATATAGAACTGTTTAGAAGCGAAACAATTCTACCTAAAAATATTACGCAGACATAAACACCGTATCACGCTGCCATACCTACTTGATTTTTTTTTGCTCTTATAAAATCTAAAGTGTTGGCTGATTTGGATAGGTAAAAATAATATAACAATGACGTCATACAAACACAGCAGACGGAACTAGGTCTAAAGAACATCAAGGATCTACAATTGACTGACCCCAAATATGTCACAGCACCATTATGTCATGTTCGCATGATAGAAATATCATCGCAGAATTACAGTCATGGGAAACAATCTTTCCCTTTGACATTTCTGTCATTACATTAAAATGCTTTCTTAAGATGAAAATCTTCGCAGCCACTAAGTTACTCTCAAAGAACATAATCACCACACATACATGCATTTTTTCATAATTACGAGTACTTCCAGTGCTAGGGCAAGGCACGCCATTCAGATTTTCACCCCCTATGCATTAGGTACATTACATATTTATACGACCGTCTTTTTGACATACAGTACCGCGGTATTTCTTTTAAGTAGTGGCACATCTCAAAATATGCGCCCGTAAATTCATCTTTGGGGTTACAACTGACAGTTGTAGGGTGATTTTTCATTCGTGCGGGTACACTTTTCGTTACTGTAATCCTAGATATTTGTGTCTTTTCACCCGTTGGATGGTACTGTGGTCGATCACATAATGCGGTATAGTGATTGGAATTCTCGGGTTGTGTATTTTCCGTATGTGTCAAAGAGTTACATTTGGGATATAAGAGGAAGAATAAATGGGAAATTAAGAAGCGAGAAGTAAAAATTTATACAAATACGTACAAAATTAGATTAAACTTATATTTATGACAAAAATGTAAAATATGCGAAAAACAGAGTTTTTTTAATGGAATTTTTTTTCAGATACATATAAAAAAAAACGAATATTATCTTTTTATTTGTTTCATTTTGTTTATCAGAGGACTGGGTTTTTATTATATGTACGAGTATGTATATCAATTCGAAATGTTCAGACTGAAATAGACTCGTATATAAACATTTGCATATGTGTTTATATCCAAATTATACCGTCTCATCTCTTAAATTAATCCAATTAAATTACAGTTGAAAGACAACAGCTGAATTGTAAAAAATACTAAAAGAAAATCAATTCACACTTGAACAAAAATGTCTAATGTGCCGCGTAACTTTGCCATATATCGAACAGATCATTCCTAAAAATGTCGATAAAAACTTGTCTATTGCAAAAATGTTACGAAGTTTGTCGTTAGGTTCACATGTCAAACCTCAACTCACAAGTATGGCAAGACAAGGATTTGTTCAGCACACAATCTTTACAATAGGTACGTATGTACAGGGTGTCCCATTTATGGTGGAGAATATTTTAATGGTAGCTAGTGTGGCTCATTTGGAGAAAATTAATGTACAACAGGACCCCTCTATTTTTAACCGTTACAATGTTATAGCATTTTTTGTCAAAATGCACGACTTGCTGAACTAAATCAAAATTTGCCACACCACCGATCATTTGATCCGAGATATGACTTCACTTTCTGAAACTACATAAAATTTCCAATAAAACGACACCTCGCCCGTTACGAAGTTGCTCGTATCTTCCGAGATACACCCGTTCAAACTTTAAAGAAATTGTAAAATTGTTTTTTTTCATAAAAAAAATTCAAATAATAAAATCGTATGCAATTTTAAAATTTCTTTAAAGTTTGAACGGGTGTATCTCGGAAGATACGAGCAACTTCGTAACGGGCGAGGTGTCGTTTTATTGGAAATTTTATGTAGTTTCAGAAAGTGAAGTCATATCTCGGATGAAATGATTGGTGGTGTGGCAAATTTTGATTTAGTTCAGCAAGTCGTGCATTTTGACAAAAAATGCTATAACATTGTAACGGTTAAAAATAGAGGGGTCCCGTTGTACATTAATTTTCTCCAAATGAGCCACACTACCTACCATTAAAATATTCTCCACCATGAATGGGACACCCTGTATATAGAATTCACATCACACAGATTCACGTCCAATCCGCCAACGGTGTAATAACAGCGAGAACAAGAGAATCGTATTGCCAATAAAATACGAGTATTACAATTTTTTTTTTTATTTTTCAATTTTAATAATATGGAATACGAATACCTTGATAGTTAAATCTTAGGATAAAAATATATATTCTTGGTAGCGAGAGTTTCATTTTATTGTCTATATGCTGTTTATGGAGAAAAAGGGGTTGAATGATAAAAAAAACAATTGCAGAGTTTATTAAGATTGTGTCCGTTCATCTAATGAAAACTTTTCGGCAAAAATTTTTGGTTATCACTGTGGTCAATTTTTTTTTTAATTCAATAATATAGAGTTGCCTTTTTTTTTACACGGCCGAACCAATCCATAGCGTAGAATATTTTCACAGTTTCAAAAATACTTTTACGGGTACAATGGAAATTAATTTCTTATAGTATGTGCATCATTTCCTTTAATTTACAAATAAATTAAAAAATTGAGCTGCCAAACCAGATCGTATAGCTGTAGATATTTCCAAAATGTGTAGTTTTATGATCTCCTCGGACCTTGTCATTGACCATTTTTACGGTTTACACTTCACTTCAAGAACAGCTACAAAAAGCACCCCATAGATATAAACCCTTATGTTCCGCAGGACATTGATTGATACCAATGGAATCAAGGAGAGTATTCAACACGGCGGCATGTGTGTAAAATGTTTATTTATTCTAATAACATAGGCAAACTGGAATGATTTGATACGGACGTTATATAGGTTACGTTTATTTCTCAAAAATAAAAAGTGGACAATATTTTGATTTACCGTTAGCTTGCAAATATAATCTTTTGAATGTGTCATTTGTATGACGGACATGACGGAGACATTCCTCGACTTTCGATACATTCATATTTTCATCTCCTCGAAAAATACGGTATTCCATTCAAATCCATACCACAAATGGAAAGAGCTATTTTGAATAGGAATGCTCTAATTTGAGTGAATATTCAAGATGACAAGTAAGTCTGTTCTCCGGACATGGGAAATCTTTTGTACTCCTTACATAGCATAAAAAAACGATAGCCAAGGCGCCCAGATGCTTGTAGTTTTATTTCTTTGGTTTGCTCGATGTGTACTTAATGTCCTTTTATTTATCCTGAATACTGATATGTAACAAATTCAATCCGTTTCTGGTTGATTAAAAATGTCAGAGATTTGCCTAAACATGAACGTGACTTGTTTTAATCAATTTCACTCGTATGTACGACTACAATATAAATGCGTAGATAGTGTAAATGCGTGCAATATAGGGATGAACGATAAGACAGAACAGACAGAGCCTACATTAAACCCGGCAATATTTCGCATGACAAAAGTTATGGTGGTGAATTGAAGAGAACATTGTAGCATTTCAATATTCCGCGATGAAACCAAATGTTCTTATTCTTCAACGAATTTAGAAAAGGCTCCAGACGGACGAAGCAATCTAATATCTAATTCCTCTCTCTACACTGAAAAAAAATCATCATAATATTAATGCACTAGGAGTATAGACTTTTTTTTATTACCATGGTGAATTAGTTCATAGTAAATAAACCTTCTCATCCTTAAAACAATACAGAGTTCATCTATTTTACGAAACACCGGTCGTTAGTATAACGAAAACAAAATTTCAACTTAATGTAAAGCGATCATGAACACAATGAACTTCCAGTAGAATCTTATGAATTGTACATTCCGGCTATGAACCCATACATTAGCCGCGATAGTAAGTAAATAAAACAAAATTTGATGTTATTGTTCAATAATTACATGATATCGTTCATAGTAGTACACTTTGATGTCACTATCGCTTTAAGCGTATTTTAAAAACCTTCGTAACATAGTCTGGTTGGTGTAGGTAGGCAGGGCGCATGTTTTCAAATCATAGGGTCCCGGGATCGATTTCCACTGTAGCTAGGTAGGTAATTTTTGATGACTTTTCAGAGCAGAGGTAAAATAGATGTCGTCAACACTTATGAAGCTGGATGCCGGCCTGCGCCAGTTTTTTTTTTTAATTGATGAACTCAGTAATTATGTATATTAATGAGCAAGTTGTTAATTTTATGAATTAGTTCATAGTTTTAATAAAATTAATAATAATAATTGTTCGTTGTTTTGGTAAAATCAGATTAATTAGACTGATGAAAGCCGTCTTCGGTGGGATATCGGTGTAAATATTCATTACTTTATTAAACAATTTTATTGCTTCAGGGCACCTTTTTCTTTCAGTGTAGATATTCGTAAACGTACATGGTTTTAATATTAAAGTGCGGTGAGCCTTAAATTTACAACGATAAATAAATGATAGCTAGGTTAAAGCATAAACCAAATCGTTAATAAGAAATGGACTTTGAAAAAGATCATTACTCTAATCGAACTTCTCTTGTTAACCATCAAATTGTATAATACTTCCAACAGAACTGTATGCTAATGCATGCTCCTTCGCTGATAAATATTCAATAAACCTTGTGATGCTTTTCTGTCTCAAATTTCAAAGCCCCGTAGTTTGTTTGTGTGTGCATATAAAAACCATTTATCATTTGCACTAGAAATATGCAGATTTGAAAACGTCGTTTTCCTCCAAGCCACAAAAATCTTCTTGACACGGTCCCTGTCGTGCATATGTCCCAGCTTTGATCACATCATCATTTGCTTTACAAAACATTTTTGTTTGGCGTAAAGTTATTAATTAAAAACTACAAGGCATGGACGTACATTTATGTACGATTCATCTATCCAAGCCACTTGTGTCGGGACTTCTAATCATTTGGAAATCCATTTTTATTGATGACTTATGAATATGTATATATGTACATACAATGTCTATGTATAACTTAAACGATGACAAAAAAAAACCGACTGTGTAAATTTTAATTTTCATCAGAAATTGTTGACTATGACGAAGGATGCTACAAATGATAATATTCAGGAGTGGTGATAGTGTTTACAAAGTGGAACGATTTTTCATGATTCGAATAATTTGTCACGTTGCGGTTCATTTGTCATCGCAGGGGAAAATTGACAGAAAACATGCACATAACATTTTATTTGAAACCGCAACCAATACCAATTTAACCATCGCGATCAGGGGAATTTACCTACACCAATTTACCTAAATGAAATGAATATTAGAAAATATATAATATGTATATATAGTTTATTGGAAAAAATGTGTTTCTAACACTGAGTACATTTTAATATCACATATACCTATTGTAAATCAAAAATCACTGTGTTTCAACAAAAGCTCAAAAACATCATAACAATTTAAGAAATTTTGCCAATAAATCATTGAAATCTTGATTAAATTTAAGTCATAAGCTGTCACAGCACCGTACTATTTTCAACATTCCAGTAAAAATAACATTTTCTGCAATAGTCGCCTCATTAATGGTTTGTAGGTTTATTTGCTAACATGTCTAGGTGCTTTCATGAATATTCATTTTTACAACCTAATATCTTTCCCGAATTTTATTTTACATTCTCTATATGGCTACACATCACCAAGCAAGGTTTCATATGCATGTTGCTGCGGTTATACAAAATTCTCTCGAGAATCCTTGAAATGTACCCAGACCCCAAGTATGTATCTTGCAACATAGAATAAAGTCCTTATTGGGATGATAATATTCACCTTTTTGTGGGTTATCCTGTAATTACACGCGTTCAACGAGTCTGTATGGACGAATCAATGCTCCTGATGCTATGTCGAATACACGATAGCGACGCAACGTAACGTGCCAAGGGATGATTGAGGGTATTAAGTGGTTTTGAAAATCTCGGGCAATTTTCAAGTAAAGTAATTGAGAAATTTGATGTGCTGACATGCAAGGTAAACATTTAAGTTAAACTTTTAATGGAATTCAAGAGTTATTCTTTATGGATTCGTGGATAAACGAATTTCAGAAAATATCACAAAGTGATAATTAAACAAAATGTCAATAATGTTTAAAAATTAGGTTTCTCTAACATAAATCAACCAATGCACTTGAAATTTCAGTTTCAGAAATGAATAAATACCAATCACAGTTTATCCGCTCCTGGAAATCATAAAAAACTTGTTAATTCCATTGGCAAAATTGGCCAGTGTGAGAACTTATTTGTAGAATTACCACCCACACTCAATTGGCTTTCATCTCAATCGTTCAATTCAACTCCCTAGTGGGCAATTATTTTTCAATCAACATCGTGCCACGTTTTAAAATCAATTTTCAATCAAATCAACACCGATTTTTTTTTTCACCGTTTGCCGTAAAGGCATGTCTTTTGGCCTATTTAACCATCAGGAGGGTAGTCTGTTCATAACACCGGCCACGAAAAAAGGTTAGGAGAGATGAAAAATATATAGCAAGATGTTGAAAGAAGTCAGGTCAGCTATCAAGAATGGTATGGATAAATGAGATTTCCAGGCCATAATTGTAAAGAAATCGCTTAATGATGCAGGCATATTCCTTTAATGTCTCGAACACGATATAAGGATTTAAAAAAAAAACTCATTGTGTGTCGTACATTAGAATAAAGGTAGGGAGTTTTCAGTTGCAATAAGTAGACATTAAACATTTTTTTTCCACATAATTTTGCGTTTTTCTTGTCAGAGGTATGTAAATTAAATTAAACTATTCAAATTAACTGTACCTTAATTTAAAATTGTCAATATGTACACTGTAAAAAAATTTACTCCAATAGGAGGAAACTTTTTTTCCTTCTATTATAGTAGTAAATTTACACCATGATATGAGCGAGAGTAATTTTACACTTTACGGTGTAAATATTTGCTACAAAATTACTTACATAAATAAGTAAACTTACTCTTAGAATTATGTAAATTCAAATCATAAATAAGCGAATTTGCACTGGAAAAATATAAATTTACACCGGCAAATATGTAAATTTACATCCGGGTTTATAATAATATTTACGGCAGCCGGTTATTCGATGTAGATCGTCTTGGAGCTAGTCGGTATTCCAATGGCCAAGAGCTGGCACACCCCCTTCGGTTCAGCATCAAAAAACGCTATAACAACAACAATAATATGATGCTCACACGAACGCACTTCGGACGGAACAGACTAACTGCACACAGAACAAGCCACTTGACAGATACAGGAAAATGCAATAATTCACAAAAGTATTGTAGCACACTCAGTTTTACACAAATGTAGGTGTAAATCGCACCAAAATCGCAATATTACATGAAAATTACACAAAAATAAAGTAATGGCACATCTTCACACCAAATGTGGTGTAAAATTACACCAAAATAAAGAAATATTAAAAAATCTGTGTAATATTACACTATTTTGTGGGTTTACTAGAAATTTGGTTGAAAAATAAACGTTTACTGTAATTTTGCGAGAAAAAAGGTGTAAAATTCAACGAATTTTCGATGTAAAATTCAACCCTGTTTTTACAGTGTAGGTATACTTGCAAGAATTTTTTATACATTAAGACAATCCATATTTATAGAAACAAAGTCAATAAAAAGGAAGTTTCCTTTCTAAAAATATGAACACGTAATACCTACAGAAAACCATGCACCCGGAAGGAGCAAAAAATGTTTAGGGGAAAAGTTTGTGCAGTTTTCAACAAAAGCTCCCTATTGTCCAATTATAAAATTTCGCATAAAGCACATTTTAAACTACGATAAAATAAGAGACTTTGTGTATCTATTTCGAAATAAGTTTTCAGTGCACTTTTATATGGATTTCAAATTGTTTATACTTAAAAGTTAGGTGTAAAAAGTGTATTATCGTGTAATGAACCGGGATGTCTGTATAAGTAAATAGATAGAAATTAAAATTAAGATTTCGGAAAATGTTTTCGTCGCGGAGGAGAAAGCGAAGCCTTACTTTACTATTAATTCACATCAGATATAAATAGTAATGTGAATCGGAGCTGAACCACCTCGAAACCCTTAAATTGAATGGATTGTAGATTTCTACAAGCATATTCCTCTCACGAACGTTCAATTATTTGAATACAAAATGTTTCCAGGTGAATTTCGGTATGTTAATTTCCGTCAAAAGAATAAAATTTAGAAAAATATTTTCATTTGATAGACTAAACTGGAATGGTATATAACCAAACTACTGTGTATTGTGATTATATCCTGATGATACGATTTAAGAAGGAGTAACTAGTGTTTTTCAGAACACCCTAAATGCTGCATAGCAGGAAGATTCATTTCCTTACCAATATGCCTTTTCGAATGACGAAGTAATGCGTTTTAATAGAATCATGCTGGTAACTGTTGTCGTTAAAATGCTCCTTTCGTTCTGAGAGTGAAGTACAGAGCTGATTTACTCAAATTACGACGCGATGCATGAATAGGAAAAACTTCATTAATTCTGATCGATGACCATAAATCCTCTTTAGCTTGATCGACTACTTCGAAGACAAAGAAAGCATATTGTCCTATCGTCGTCCTACAAGGATATACACACTTTTATTGCGTATACATATAGAGAGTAACAGTTTACTTTTAGCAGTTCTATATGGGTGAGTTGAAGTCATTGTTACAATATTTCTTTATGTAACTTTCGGCCTGGCCTTCTTTCTTTTCTTTATTCATTTTGATGTTGGCTGATGGCTTTATTATAGCTTGTGCTTAAATTATTTCTAACAAAAGTTAGAATAAATAATATACAGGTACACCTATACTCGCGTATAATAAAATTTCGAAAAATGTTAAATTACCTTCATAACTAATAAAAAAACATTTAATATTGAGCTTAAAAATCTGCCCATAGATAATAGAATTGAATATACCTAACTTTGCCATCACCATGAGTAGAATATAAAAATTAAAATTGATATGCGAGCGGCTGTTTTGTAAGGACAGACTATAAGCACTTTCAATAAAACAACTTCTAACTAGACTAATACGACGGGCTTCGTTCCTTTTTTCATATCAAAATAGCATATTGTGATATGAAGGAAAATAACTAACTGCAAAGAATGGAACGTAGTATTAGATACACTGCATAAAGAATGACAGGCAGGCAACCATTGATCCTGGGACACAAGCAAGTCATGTGTTTGATAAGATTGATTTTTGTGTTTTTATGCATTCAAGTCAAGTATTATGTCCATTGCCGATCTAGTGTCAGAAAGACACAATGTGCATGGTGTAATACACATGGAAACAAGGTCTAATTTTATTAAAAGTAAGCATTATAAGCATTTTGAGGGCGGAGTTCACCAAAAGGTGTGGCTATCTCTATCGAATAGGCTAAAATATTACCTGTTCTGTACACGTAAAAAAAACCTGTTTGGTTAAGTTGAGGTTGAAGCCATGTTTATTTCTTTTCACAATGCATGCCCTACGCATGTGCGACAAGATTTCGTTGACTTTATTTTAGTCATGATCTATACTTACCTCAACATATTTCGGCCAAAACCATATTGTTTTCCTTGTTAGCATGCTGAACGTAATTTTCCAGTACCAACATAATCATAATCACATTCGAGGAATACTTTTAAAAACAAAAAACTTGTTAATTAGTATCGTTTGTACCATATCACATATTTGTACATACTTTGTAGAACACGCTTTCTTTCCATACTCTACCCTTTTATAAAGTACTATAGTCAAATACATATGTGTATGTATGTATGATTTTCTCGTGACATTCCATAAAGCCAATAGACATTTCAAAAGCAAATGTCAAAACTTCAAAGGATTTATTACATATGCTCGTAGTTAGTAATGCTGTTTGTAAGCGTAAAAGAAAGTTTTATATGGCGTTTTTTCTTCGCAAGAACATGATGAACACAGATTTAGGCAATGAGATGAAAATGAGATGACATACAACAGGAAGCGAACTTACAAATAACGAGATGAATGTAATTACAGTGAGCGAAAATGCATTGTATGTAATGCATGTACATTATACATATTTATATTTATACCTACCTACTATTTTTTTTTTATTTTTCACTCGTTTGTATGCAAATTAACTTTTGAAAACCAGGGTCTTCTGTTAATTTAATTTTTTTTTTACATTTTTAAGCCTGAAAACAAAAGGTACCTAATAAGTTATTGTACTCTATGTGCAATTTAAGTACATACATATAAGGAAATAGAGAAAAGGCCTGATTAAAAAAAAAAAGTAACTGTTCTGACTCTATCACTATATTTTGTATAATTATGAAAAAACAAAACACGTGCTCCATATATACCTATGTATTAAGCAATATATGTAAACACTTTTCGGCCAACAGTAAAGGCATCCAATGATTAAGTGGAAATCACTACTTAAACGAGCAAATATTGTTGTTTAATTTCAGTTTCTTGCTTTATGGGCTCATTCACTATAATCAAGTCATATTAGCATTTCAAATACAGTCGCCTCTCGTTAATTCGAACCTCGTTAATACGAATTTTTCGATAATCCGAACTAATTCACCTGTCCCTTCGATAAATCGAAAAAAAGAACCAAGTTTGTATGGAGTTGTGTACACTCGATAAAGCGAAATCGTTTTGTGCAACTCATTTATCGCTAACATTTTATAATTCGAAATTCGTAATTAGAAACTCTTTATAATTCGAATTTTTCCTGAAATGTTTCTGTTGCTTTCCTTTTACCGCTAATTGTGAACAGATTACACATTTTCTTTAGTTTCTTGTTCACTTTAAAGTGTAAATTGGTTCGAAAAAGTACACGTGCCTCTCCGTAGATGCGAAAAGGCAAATTATCGTGGCAGTGGAAAATGGCGAAAAAAGATATGGCAAGGAATTTAAAGATTCCAGCATCTACTCTTTCTACCATTATAAAACAATAAAATTGGACACCTCATTAAAAACGCAAAAGAGTGCGATAAGGTATTCTATTTACTTATTAAATTAGGTGTATCTCCAGTCGATCACAAGACCAAAATTGTTTCGGTACTTTTTCATAAATTAACTGTGGTTTGACTATTGAATCCCATGATACGTTTAGGATCTACCCAGTGTTGAAAAATAGTTTTCCCTTCATTTTGAAACAAAATTTAATTTACAGGTGAATGCCCACTATTAAAGAAAAGCTTTTAAAATGGTTGAGGCAGTGCTGAGGAAAAAAAACTGTCCGGTTGAAAGAGCTTCGCTAAATCGTGAAATAAATTATTTTATTAACACCGTTTTTTTTTATTCGATAATTCGAACACTCAATAATTCGAAATTTTTTCGTTGTCCCTTGGGCTTCGAATTATCAAGAGTCGACTGTAAAAAAAAGAGTCAGTCTAATTTTTGTTGTTTTTGAATCAGTGGGGTCCCAGGAGCAGTGTTGCCAACTGAAAATTTAGAAAACGGCTAAATTTAGCCGGAAAACCGGCTAAATTTTTTTTAAAAAACGGCTAAAAATCCGGCTAAATAAATTTCAGCGAGAAAAACGGCCAAAAAACCGGCTAAATCATACAAAACAGTCAATATAGTAAAAACTTATTTTAATAATTTTATTTCTCTTCTGGAGAACTACCCGTAAACTATGCCTTAGGCAGATTTCTTAGTTTTATTACATATATGCTCCAATCGCTGGCATTAGAGTCAAAATTTACTTTGTTCGGAGTTAGATGGCTCAACTAGTCAAAATTGTTGTATACAGTTACAATTTCTCGGTCAAGTCTAACCACATTAGGTTCGATATTGTGGAACATAAAATTCGTAAAAGGAACGTCCAATACGTAACTATGGGCAAGGGCATCCGCATTTATGTATGGATATTTTGATTAAAAGTTAACCATTTTAGGCCCAAGACCACCAAATCATCATGATGATGACAATTCGGAATTGGAGTGACACATATGCTTTCGTCATTAGAATTCGTCATTTACTTTTGACGTTTGTGTAATTGATAAGTTTTCAATTAAATAATTTGAGGACACACTTTTCTTTAAGAATTTGAATAGAAATGTGTAAAAATTGATAACAAATTTAATATTTTTGTAAACATTCTTGTTCTTAAATTTTACAACAGATGGCGTCCCCAGTCATTATTGAGCAAATTATGGTCCAATTGCGTAATTTGGAACTCGTGCTAATGATGATAAATTTGCGTCATTCGAAAATATGTGTGTCAAGCTTGCTATTCATTTTCAAATTTGAGCTCTCCAAATTTTATTTTATTTTCCATAGTTACGAAATCGATGTTCCGCAATTATGATGCTCCAAAGATACGAAATTGATGTTCCAAAATTTGAGCTTGGCGAGAAATAGTATAGGGTTTTGATAAATTTGTTGCTTCAAACCCAGAAACAAAATATAATGTCAGACGTCAGACGTTGCATAAGTAGCTTGCCCAGTAGACTACAAAAATTTAAGTGAGTATGTATTTCGTGGCAACTTACCCCCTTCTTCAGCACATAGCTTTTGTGTTGTTAAGTTGCCCCCGAAATACATACACACATAAATTTAATTTTTGTAGTCTACTGGGCAAGCTACTTGCACAACATTAGTGTTGAATACTACAAAGTTCCGGAGATATTATCACTATCTATGAATCACGCTAAAAGGTTTTCACCCTTGTACTTAATCTGGCATGATGACGTTATCTGTGGTAAAGAATTCACACTTTGAAAAAGGGAAAAATGTTCAGGTACCCCTAAGTTCCAAGAATTGCTCAGCAGAGAATTTTATCTAAGAAACTGTCTTTCATTTTGCAAATTATTCAGCATATTGGTGGTTAATAAATTACATGCTTAGACTAGGTACTAATATCGTCAGTTTACGTGTAACCCATTACCCTAAATTTATTGCAAAAAGTAGTAGGAACTTACCCTAATACACTAATACACGATAATAAGTGTATGTAGAAATAATTTCACGGCGATTAATTATTTTGTTTGTGAATATTGAAAAATTGATTCTAGTTTCAAAGTAAACAAAAATTTATAAAATATTTTAGTCGGAAAAACGGCCGAAGAAAATTAATTCCGGCTAAAAATCCGGCCGGCCGGAATTATAAATTTCTTCCGGCTAAACAGCACGGTTTCCGGCTAAATTTGGCCGGAAAACGGCTAAATTGGCAACACTGCCCAGGAGTCTAAAACAGAAGGAGGAGAACAAAATTAGCCTTCCCATTTTTTTTCTACTTGGAGGCCTGAATTTGGATATTTTGACTGACTATACTATGACTTCCACTGGTTGTTGTGTCCTTTCTTGATGCCCAATCGAGAAAGGTTCAAAATACAAAACTGTGCCAGCTGGTAAAAAAAAAATGTCACGAAAAATAGGAAAGAGTTCATTATATGGTAAAGGATGTGATGTATGAACATATCATTCAGAATTGTTGAAAAAGCAAATGAAATGTATAAATTTCAATTTCGTTCATGTTGTGAGTAAATTTTTGTGAAGACGATAGCTTTTCAACTGAGTTTATAAATGGATACCTACTTCTACCATGTACTCATGTTTTAAGTACCTACATAGCATATGTATGGGAGATGTTGAATGTTTCCGGCTCTTAAGACTTTAGCTACGTGTAACTACGAGTAAAGTATTTAACGATTTTAGAGTAGAAATTCGAACAAACTTTTCAGAATTGCAAAATAAAAGCACTGGAGTTTTATATTTTTATACCAAAACTCTTAATTTTGATTTCGTAAAAACAAATGTATTCAATCAATACACGCTTAATGGCAAAAAATATATTCAGCGTAGTATGGCATTAAATGAAGTCAATGTGCATATGTGTGCACTCTGCGCTGGCCGCTCCTGGGAGTCCGCACGAAGATTGTGCGTGTTTACAAATAAATCAAATTACCTTCTCTTCAACAACAAGCCATTTTCCGATTGTTTCCATTTAGAACCCGCGTTCAAATATTATCTAAACATCTCTTTCAATTGAAAATCAGGCCATTTTATGGTAAGAAAACACATTCACGTAAACGTAACGTGTAATGCATTCCTTGAGTGGCATAGGTAATGTAGTATGGTATTTTTGGCGACAGATGCAGCCATATGTTGGTCTTACATTCGAGAGCGTCCCATGCAAAGCAAAGATACAAAATTGGAACAGACTTGGTGTTGTTTAAGGGCCTTATGACCCCCAAGTGACTTCCAGAAGACGCATGCACGTGAGTAAATATGCCTTAAGACGACGCAAGACAACAAGAAAAATAAAGGTGTGTATTTACAAATTGTACAGTTAATTGTAAAACTGATTCATTTCAAGTAAATACATACATATTTTTTACACTATGATAAATGTAACTGTCGAGTATACTTGTTAGATATAATAATATTATATCATAATACATAGTATGGTCATATTATGTGTGATGACCCTATTTTTTTTAGCCAATATATTAGTTAAAATGAAATCAAAAGTTACCCTAACGCCACATCCGCTTCAGTAAATAAAGCTATACAGAATCTGTAGCTGTGAACTAAGATTTTGTTCGTTTCTAACATATATAAGTTCCATCTCTACAACCGAAACAACATGCTGATTTTTACGACTTTAGGCTTGTCGTGTGTAGGTATACAATATATATCATCATTCGAACGATGCATACCTTTTTTATTAACATTCATGAAGGGCTTATGACCAGGCCTGTAGAGAGGGGGGGAGGAACGGGGGGATTCCCCCCGGGCCCGGGATTTCATAGGGGGCCCGGATTTTGACACAAAAGTTGTGCTTTAGTGTTTTTTTACATACAAATTGCTATTTTGAGGTCTTTAACTAAGAACCCTTATACATATGTACTGCTTTTAGCGTTTTAACAACAATTCATAACATACTGTGCACTAGGCTTGGGGCCCCTAATCTATTTTTGAATTTTGAGAACTAAGGCCCGAATCAGCATATTCAATCAACATGATAGTTTCGTTACTAAATTTCAATTAAGAAATTTCGACTTCTTCATCCAGTAGCGTACAGTTTTTCGAAATATTTGTGTTTAAAGTAAAAATAGGAGTACAGCGTCATTTTTTTCAAGGAGGACTTTAACGAGCGATTTTGATTTTGTGTACATACTGCTGCTGCTTATGAAATTGTTTTCAAGATACCAGCACACAGATGTTGATCACTTGTTGAATCTTAATTTAAATCTATCTACCTACCAGTACTCGCCAACTCGGTAACAAAAAATTTAAGGTTTTTTGAAATAGGTAACATAGGAAGAAATAAAAATTCTTTATAAATTCGTAGCGTTGCGCATTTCGAAAGTCAATTTTATAGAGTAAAGACCAACATTCTGGGCCACTGCGAGTGTGCTAATAAATTACAGATTTGTGCTCCCCAAGCATTTGTTAGAACTGTGAAGTGTATCCGCCTTGTTTTGCTAAAAGCTTTGTAACGGTTGAGGTACAGAATAGACCACAGCTGTTTCCTTCGAAAAATCTTCAACCAGAAAAAAAAAAATAAGTAAATTTGCCCAGTTTATTGCATTATACACTTTCTATTTTGCGTGTAGTACAGCCTTTATTATTCATCTGTAAAATGAACACTTGAGCCAATTTCACCCGTATAGCCTTCAAATCGAATTATAAAATAACATTTATGAATGATCCTATCCTATCGAGAATGATTGTCGAAAATTTCAATGCTTTCTTCATATCAAAGTTCGAATATAGGTTAGAATCTTACTTCACCAATAGAATATAAATTTTCTAAATAATTTTGTTGGGACAAGGGAATCAATAATTTTTCAATATTTTTTCTTGGGAGAACTAAATGCTAGAAGATTACCAGGCTACCAGTTTCGCTTTATGCGTATCTTGTGTAAGGGGCACGACCATTAAACAATAAACCTATTTTCATCACGGGCAGATTTTAGTAAAGAAACTTCATACTAGAAAGTTAACCCTTTAAGCAGTAGCTTTTTATAAAGATTCGTTACCCAAAACTGCACGTAAAACGAAGAAACCATATTCTAGAATGATTTTGGCTTCTGTATTTCCTTAAAATTCGCCACTCAACTCTCGAATCGTCTTCAAAATATACTTGAAACGGGACCGAGGCTAATTTCGGGCGCAGCGGAAATTAAAATGAAACTTATGCTTCTTTCGCGTTAACAATTTCTACCACAGTGAGTCTTTACTATTACTAGGAACATATTTGGGTGAAGTTTGGTTTAGATTGGTTCATAAAGAAAAAAGTTTTTCTTAGAAGAACCTTATTTTCAGGGGCAGCCCCCATGGCCCCATGGCCCGATTTCATTCGTTATACACAACGTACACTAAAAAAATCTCGTCACACTGATCAATAATATACATACATATATACTTTATATAGTAGGAAGTGCCTCCTTCTGTGCGTTGCAAACTTCATGACAAAGTTAATATACCCTTTCATATAGTGACGGATATGAACAAAATCACACACACAAACTGTTAAACTATCCAGTCAACCCCGTTTTTTGTGAGTTTAGTATCTAAAAATACATCACGAATGAATCAGTTTTTTGGCAAGTGGTTTATCCCGTATCGTTATTTTTTATTATTTCTATTTTTTCTATAATTCGTATTTTTCTGAAAACCCATCATTTTACCTCAGAACTTAAATATAAAAATGCACCTGAATGCGCAGAAGGCCGCTTTAAAACATTCTTCAAATATCTATCGTACTGATGCTGGATGCCGGACTATATTAGATTAAAAGCATCCGGATTACTGAGACTGAGCCGATTCAGTGTGGACGCCGGATTATGAGGTGTTCCGGATTAAATGGAGGCTGGATTATAGAGATAATTGTACAATTTGTTTAAGGACCGATATGTAAAAAAAAAATTTTTCGATTTATAATTTTTTACCGTATGGAAGAGGTGGGCCCGGAATCATTGTCCCCCCGGGCCCGGATTTTCTCTCCACGGCCCTGCTTATGACCTTATCAAATGTTGCGAAGAGGTTTTTTTTTGCACGTGCTTTTCTGAGCACGTCTTGAATCAAAAAAGTTATACGGGGACGTAAAAATGTGAAAGTTTCATATTTGGATTCCCGTTCACGTACGTAAAGATTGAATGAATGCCTATACGCCAAAAGATGGTCAATAACAGATAAAGTGTAATGAATCGAATGGAATATGCAGAAGTTGCTATTGGGAACTGTTGAATTTTTGATAAAGATTGATACCTTCATGTGTGAACTTGTGAGAATTCGTAATTTTGGTTGCGCCGAAACTGTCAAAAATAGGCTTACAAATCATTGAATAATAATTTGTAAAAAAAAGCACTAGGTATTGAAGGTAAATAGTAATTTGAAGAGGAAATCTATTTTGTTTACAACGTTATTTTTTATAGCCTTCCAAAAACACCCATTTGAATTTAGGTGCACAAAAACACGTAAATATGTAGTATGGAATGTCCAAGCTGAAAACCTCAAAATTGATATCGGTTTGATGCTTGGCAAATAGGAGACCATCAAATCAGGTTTTAGAATTGCCATACACCATCCAATCGATCGTAGGATAAACGGTCATTTTTTATGGTATGCAGCCAAAGAAAATGGCCGTTTATTGTACAATCGATGAGACAGTGTATGGCGAGCTGAAAGCTGAAACCTCAAAATAGAGCCTACTTCCAGCTGTAAGCTGAAAACCTCAAAATTGATATCGGTTTGATGCTTGGCAAATAGGAGACCATCAAATCAGGTTTTAGAATTGCCATACACCATCCAATCGATCGTAGGATAAACGGTCATTTTTTATGGTTGCATTACCAATGTCCGGGTATGCAGCCAAAAAAAATGGCCGTTTATTGTACAATCGATGAGACAGTGTATGGCGAGTCTTTTATTATATTTTCTAACGTTTACCATTTAAAACGTGGGACACAATAGTAAGGTATGCATGCATACAGACATTTGTAGGAAAAATATTATGTTACAGCAAAAATTATTACATATAACATATATGCGTCTCTGTCCTCCCAAATTCCCCGTTACTGCACCTAGGCATATAGAGCATTTGTTTGTGTATTAGTCACTTGAGACTATAATTCGGATGCGTGTGTGGTTAAATATTGCGTTTTACTTTTCGCGAATCCTTGAGGTAACACAAAACTAGTAATAAGATTCCGGCAATGCAAAATCAGGCTGACTTTGAGTTTGATACAACATACATAATTGTTTATTTCAATATTATAAATTTTAGTATCCTTTCCTTTTAGACAATCGCCCGCTTACCCGCTTTGCTGTGACTTTTTTGCTGTTTGAATTTATTGCACTAGGGAATTATTAACGTTTATGTTTTTCAAAAATGCGTGGATATAGTTCAATTTACCCCATCCTTTCAAAAAGTTTTTTGTTGGGAAACCAAACTCAAGCAAAAATACGCTTGAGTTTGGTTGGCGGCGAGAATGTCCACTTTAAAAGTGAGTGGTTCAGAAACATATGTATGTACATAAATAAAAAGACGGTTACATTGTGATTTACATGTATACACATGCAAATAAAGTAATTTTAGAGACTGTACTATTTTAAGAATAACTATATAAAGTTAAATATGTATGTATTAGTGTTAGGACTTCATTTCTTGTTTTTCATTACCAAAACTCCAGAATCAATTAAAACCAAAAATATTATTGTGGGTCATTTATAGTTGTACTATTATCAGTACAAAGAACTATTCCACAACAGGAAAACGCGGAAAAAATGCATGGTTGATGCTATAGGGATGTCATAAACCGGACGGTTAGTTCGAAAACCGGTACTTTCAGAACGGTTAACCGGGTTATTTTCGGTTTTGCTCTCCTCCCGGATTTAACCCGGACGGTTGTTATTCCATTCGGTTAAAACCGTAAAAAAAATCTTTCAAAATTCATAATTTTTTTTATATTTTCTTGATTTTTAAGTCAGCAATTCTATTTCCTGTCCCCTGTACGAATGAATTACACACACATCTAATCAAATAATGAAATGACATCTGTCAATTTTATTTGTTTATCTTTTTTGTTCAACATGTTTTTTTTTAAATTAGCTGTCTGACTACATCATGTACCTACGTGCATTATGATTTGATTTTGCATATAGGTACGATACGAACACCATCAATACGAATATATATGCATTTTCTTTACTAAAATTCGAAGCAAATCAATGAAAACACACGGTTAACCGGAAAACCGGTACTATGAGCCCTGCTAAAACCGGAAGGTCCAACCGGCTTTGCAAAAAAAACCAAAAAAAAAACGAAAACCGGCTTATGGTCCGGTTTTTGACATAGCTAATTCCTATGTCCTACAAAGAGAAAAAAGACTGTTTTGAACGCACAACGATTTAAACGATCTCTTCGTTAGCGATTTTGTGTGACAACTGTTTATTAAAGGCTGCTGCCAAAATTAACTCTTATTTTTCCTAGATTTATGTATAGTCGATTACTTCATTGTCTCAATAAATATTCCTCTGTTTTCAAAAGTAAATATACTTAGTTTTACAATTTAAATAAATTTCAAATACTGCCAATAATAACGATGCCATTCTGAGCGAAATGCCTTGTTGATAAGCATTGGAATTTTGTCATGCCTACTAAAATTCACAAGTATCACTATTGTCTATTGCTACGGACATTACAATAAAATCTTCCCCAATAGCCTATTTGTTTTTGTATTTTATGTAGCCATTTGAATATTACTGCACATTGAATGGCCGAAAAGTATAAGATGCCTATTATAATATAGATTTCACTATAGAGAAAAAATCCTTTAATGAACCACTTTTAAACATAACTCAATGCGATTATACTGTTTCTTGACGAGAAAAATAGTCTTTTGAGTTATGGACCTCAAATAAAACATAAAACATCGATGTTATCCAGATACAGACCACCACTCGACTTCCTCTATAATATGTAGGTTACGAAGGAAAATGGATAAGAAAATGTCCTTGCCAACATTGGTAGTATCCGAAACACGTAAGGATTCGGTTTGTGTCTTGTACTCATATGAAAGTGGAATACGAGTATATGGGAGGAGAGACATGTTGGCTCTATAAATGGCGGCAGCTTTACGCATTTTGTTACGAAATAATCCTCGCATAAAAATTCAGAAACACGTTCCCTATTAAACTTTATATGACTAAAGCACATGTTTGAGATATTTAAAGTGTTCTAAGATATCTGATGTGTGTACTTGGTGGTGATTCTGGACTTAGTCCTAGTGATGAATTCTAAGCGTTTCGCCGGAGAAAAATAAAAGACTAAACGTGAAAGACTGTCCAAGCGATACGAGTGTCATATAAGTGTTGCCACCAAAGAAGTATCTCAAAGCTATCCATTAAAATTCGTATAGCTCTAACTAAATTACAGGAATAGCTACGTTTATGGGAAACTTTATTCAACTTACTAATTTTTACTAATAAGAGTATTGCAAGTGGTTACAATAGTTAAAGAAATAACCTGATTTCTTATTAGATCAGCAATATTTTTGTTTTTACATCACCTACTATGGCAACACCCTGCTTCTATGTATTCGTATATTCAAATTCTACTCTGTCGGCTAGCCGCACAAATTCCCGTAAAATCATCTTGTTACTCTCTTTCCAAATCGTCGTCAAAAGTCAGAGATGCCCCACCACAATCATCTCGTCGTCGTCTTAGCATGGATGTCCATTCATCCAAGAATGAGGGTGGTAATAGAATCGTGTCGCGTTGTGTAATGGTCATAGTGGCGCCAAATAATATTAAGCGTTTCGTGTAACAACCATGTATAGGGGCGAATCTTTGTATTACGACTCTTCAACATTTGCTGCATTTTTCGTTTTATTCTTGACCTTCGTAGAATCTATAAATTAACCCCCTCGATAGGAATAGCGCAATGATTCAAGCTATAATTATGCTATAGTATTTTTGCACAATAACGAAAGTTCTACGTCGTTTTCTTGAATCGTATTGAGGGATGCCTTAGTCTATACATATATTTTTGAAGCACATACATACTCATATTCGTATGTAATCCAGAAGAGAAATTACTATTGTTTAAAGTAAAACGAAACTAACAATTAATAAATACATAAATATGAATGTCAACTATTAAGTATTTTGTTCTTGTCCCTTCACTATTCTCACAAAAATAAGCTTTTATGCAACTTTCATTTGCTCCATTTGGAGAAAGAAAGGTCACTTCTGATGTGTCTTCTCCTTGTCTCTACCGTAACCCATTGTGGGGCATGGTGCGTTCACTCAGCCGTTTATAGGCTACTTCGAGTCAACGTTACATTGCATATAGAGGAGTGTATATAATGTTGCAAGCACTATATATTTCCTGGACCTCGCCGAGATTCGATCTCCGGACCTCTAGATTACTAGCATCGTAAAGTGCGACTCAACCAATTGACCCACAAAGCCACTTCTGATGTGTAACTTCCTTTAATGCCATGAAAAGCTGCAAAGAGATTCACATTTTCACAAAATGGAAAAGTACAAAATCGACATTTCGCAAAGTGAGGCTATGTAATTATACAGATTCTGTAAATGCAACGAAAAAAATAAATGAATATGCATTAGCAAAAAAAGTTGTTAGGACATGTATACATCTTAATACCTTACAAATGGTTCTTGTTACAGTTGCTGATGTATAAAAAAACCATTCGTTGATACTTAAAGGTTTGTGTTCGTAGAGACGACTCATGGGATCATCGCTCAGCGATCGAAGTTCAACTACCGTTTTGAGCACTATATGCGTATATTTTCTATACAAACATATTCCTTTAGTCCATAGTCGATACTAGGAAAGTAGAACCATTAAAAAAATATTTAAATATGGCTCGAAATTGAATGCAAAACTCCGATCGCTAAGCGATCATCACATGAATTATCTCTACGAACACGTACCTTAACCTTCCATTCGTTTTATTGCCGAATGATAATAATTTAATTACCCCTAAAATGCATTTAAATCTTGATGTTAACTTCTTCGATGACCACCAACCATAGCCAAAATAAGTTCTACTAGCTGATTTCATTTGAGTTGACATCTTTACGATATACGCACCATTTTACGACCTTTTCAAAAACTCTTGACAAAAACGACATTTGAACTAGCAATTGATTGATTCTAACCAAAATATCTTCCGTGGACAAAGTTCTTGTGTTTCCATCTGGTCGCAACGACTATATGTTAGCAATAGATCTGCGATGGACTGACGAAGTACCCCTCATTGATGGTGTAGTTTGGTCCACCAAATGTGTTTCAGCGGCTACGTCTTCTTCAGTGTGGGTGTCACGACAATAGGATTCTACATACGGCACGTTGTCCTTTTTCCTGGCGTTGCTTTAATTAATTGACTACTTTTATGGTTTCGTTTATGGCAGTTTGAAGTGTTTTAACATAAGTGGTCGCTAATGAAAATAAGATGCAAAGTAAATATCATATTGGGGGTTGAGATGGATCGCAATGAGTTACCATTTTTGAAAATTCTATTTAATTTTATTATATACGTCACAAAACTGCTTCGCATAAGAACTACATTTATTTATTGTAGTTATTAAAGATTGAAAAAAAAAAGAAATTGGAAAACTGAAATTTAAAGGTCACATTTCAAGCGAGTAACTAGACAGTTATAATTTCTTGAATTAATGGACGGTGTCTTTTGTAATTCATGTTTAGTACGGGTTTATCAAATTTCGATAATAACAATAATATTGACACATATCAGAGAAAGAGATTCAACAATCCTACTTAATTCTAATTAATGGCTAAGGGTACTTGTGTACATGCATACATATACCTACTTTCTCTGCGATGTTAAACTCAGAGATATGGAATTTCTTAATTTGGGTAGCATACGAGATGATTTATTTATGTATAAGCCATTTTCGTAATATACACGGATCCAATGGTTACTTTAATCACTTCCAGGGGATTTATTCTAAGTAAGTTTCTTGAAAAATATTGACACTTTCTTTGCCTATACGAGCACCTATTATGGTGGAAATTTTACTTTATCCATGCCCATTACCTGCTGCTGACTTCATAAAACAAGAAGGAAAGTGCAACGATCACTAACACTATCGTTCAAGTCGATTAAGGGATTGCGTGAAGTATGTAATGTACCTTAAGCAGAGATAATTAATGGGGCTTGGCACAGCGTATACCTACAGCATCAGTAGGCTCGAAAGAAGAGTTAATCTCGTAAATATGATTCAGCGTGGAGCATCCGTGGCACTATATTTCCGATATACACGTGCATGTAGTAGCCACACATATTGAGTGCGAATCGAAACCCGCTATTGCAAACATGGCGTGACCACCGTTTAAATTTAATTTTCCACGTAGTGACAAATTGCCGGTGAATTATTGGATGCCAAATTGCGATTATCGTTGCAATGTGACTTCTATACGTTAGCTGTATGTTTTCTACAAAATGCTGGCACTAGCGAAATACTATATGAAAACATATACAATTATTTGCCGCGGCAAATGTAGTTTTAGAAGAATTTATATTCCATTTTCAGTGAATTTCTCTGTAATAGCTGCCAAACGAATAATTATATTAGTTGACCACGGTTATGATGATACATGCACTCAGCAGGTAGATAATTTTGACAGGGCCGTTTATTTATTAGAATTCCCGTATATATCTTCCAGATTTAAAATCTATAAACTGCATTTTTCTTTCACCCTTCTTCGCATCTACAATCCCCAGCTCGTCATTTTCAGATTGTCCGCGCTATGAAATAAAGTGTTCCATATTATTTCGACCTAAGCGGCGCCTTTTTACATCGATATGAACAAGTTTTAATTGAGTTATTACTCGAAGTAAAAACCAACAAGCATTCAACTAACCACCCTGAATTTCCGACAAACATCACCCCCTTATTGTCAACTTCTCACGTCCGCAAGCACCATTCAAGCCAACATGGCTCCTTGCGTTGCCTTTCATTTTTCGAAAAACCTCCTAAAAATAATACTGTTGTAGATGCTGCAAAATAATATTGGAAAGGACTAAGAGACACGAACAGGATGTGTTTACGTTTCACCTGTTTAAAATTCAGAGAGATAAAATTTTATCGTAAAGCTTTGAATTAAGTTAGTCGAGTTGGAAGAGAATATGAGGATGGATTTTCGCCGTTATGGTGTAGACAACACATTAGAAGTATTAATGGGAAAACATGATTTAATGCTATTCCAACAGGAATTCTTAATTTAATTATACTTCCTCTCCAAAAATGTGTGGTTTCTGGCTGACGACGAATTAGATTAACAACTTGGCAATTTTAAAACACGTCACTGCGCCATGGGCAGCGATCCAGATTATTTTAATAAGTTAGAAAAAGATAAATGAAACGACTTGCCTTTGTTATTCATTTATGTGTGAGAAATTCTACAAAAAATGATTTTAAGGAGCGAAACTGGAGTAATGAGTATTAACATATTTTTTTTAGTCTGACATTTCCAATAGCAGTCATATTCTGAATTTAAATACGGACTAATATGAAATATGAGATCCTCGGAAAAGGTTAACCATTATCAATGTTCGAATAGGACAGCTCCTCTGTTTATTTGTGCTCAAGTGGTGAGTTTCAAAGAAAAATTGGGTCGAAAATACATTTACATACGTATACCTATGGAAGAGTATGTCATTAACATGAGTATGAGATGATTGGCTAATAAAAAGATTATTACCGTCATCAGAAATGGTCATAGGGTTTTAGTCAAGAAGCAAATGGGTCGTTAGTCAACAGATAAATATCAACTGATTGCTTCCATCAATAATTGAATTTAATCGTCAAAGTGCACGGTCAATTTATATAGCCATTTCCGCAAATGATGCGTGCTTGGTGTTGTGTAATAGTCAAACCGTGTTGACAAAGTATAAAAAGGTGGGTATATATGCGAGTTTCTCTATGGCCAATTTTGTAACCCCAATTTATTCATGACAGTATAAAGAAGTCTGATATGATACCCCATATCGACGGCGACATATGACAAACCACTCACATCATGACAACGGCTATCATTCAAATGATGATGATCCTATTATATTTGGATATCACTCTATATAGTAAAACAAAGCAGAAAACGAGACCGAGCCTTATTTCGGGCCCGGCCGAAATTTGAATCCCTTTCACATTTTGTTTTTTTGTAGAAGCACCCCATTTTCAGGAGTTGGTTTGTATGATAGCCCTATGACGTAGTGTTCCGATTTCATATGTTCCTAGATATGTTTTGTTTGAGGCTTTACTGGAACATACTTGGGTGAAGCTTGGTTAAGATTGTTTTTTCTAAGATGAACCTATAGTTGTCAGGGGTGGGTTTGTATGACAGCTATATGACGCAGCGTTCCGATTCCATCCATTCCGACATATATACAGCGTGCACTTGTATACAAAGTTTCAACTCGATAGCTTGAAAACTAAGGGACTAGTTTGCATTGAAACAGACGGACAGACAGACAGACGGACATCGCTCAATCGATTTCTCCCGTCACACTGATAAATAATAAATCAATATGTAGGTATACTTTTCATAGTCGGTGGTGCTTCCTTCTGTGCGTTGCAACTTCGTGACAAAGTTAATATACCCTTTCACATAGTGACGGGTATAATGATGAAAGTAAGGTATAAACTTTTATATCTAAAAATAACAACATTATCTAACATTACGTACGTATATAAAAAATACACACATTAGAACAACAAATAAATCGTCTCCATGTATACGGTTCCGGAACGTCCATGGAACAAATATAATGCTGGATTGTCAGAGAAAAATTTATAACCATGTCGATTTGTGAATACCATACACACCTTGAAATTAGTCGCCATAAACAGCAATAGAGTTCTATTTCTTCTAGTTTTTTTTTGGGGAAGACAATCGAATAAAGCTCATAGCACTTATACTATGGGAACGATGAGACTTATTTGAAGAAATTATGTTCGGAAATAAATAAGAAAGCTTTATCGAGACCAATAAATTGAACGATTTATGTAGTTCACACACGACGAATACAGAAAAGTTTTTCTTACTCGAGGATGAATACAATGGGACAATAGTCTTATATTGTGCCATTGCCATCGGATTCGACCATATGTGTATCACATACTAAATATCCCTACAGGAAGAGCTAACACGCGTACCAATCTTGTGCCGCAGAGTGAATATGGTGAGGGTAGGACAAATATAGGTTGTCCAGTTTACCTTTTCTCGAAAAAGGTTTTGGTGGGGAGATCTAATAATTTACCAATGATTTGTTGGCAAATTGGTCCCAGGGGAAAGATTTTATATGGATTTATTTTAAGTGACTTTTAATGATTTTATTATGAATCTAATTGAAGCCAAGTTGAGAATGACTGATTTATAGTTGTATAAAGTGGAAGTGAATTTCTTATTCAAATTTAGAATAATTATGTAAGAAAATGCTAAACGTTTCTATTTGGCAATAATGAGGAAAAAATACATGTATATTTCCTTTTCCTTAATCATACTCGTATTTGAACCTCCCCCACTCAATTACGTAATAAATGTACTTTCTTCAATAGAATAAATATCTCGAGATCGAGACACGAAGTCTTCCAGTCTGCCCGCTTGATTGACTGACTGACTAATTTGCCTTTCTCTGCACAAACTCATAGTCATATTCGAATACGATTTGACGGTCCGTTGGAGACATAAATAAATGCTGGCTAATAGCCAGGCCCAATAAACCCAAATGATCAGATTTATATCTGCAACGTAACATAACATTTGCTTATTTGTGTACTGTTGCCATTCGGTCGGTTTCTAGCGGACATTTTGAATATGTGTCTGTTTACTTAAACAAATAGACACGACATGATGACTTCTTCTATTAACCGACAACGACAGTAATAGGTGCGACTGAATGAGTTCCATGCATCACCTACACCGATGTTTCAAAGAGAAAAGGCTTTTCGCAAGTCTATTAATAAATCTTAAAAAGGAACATTTTAAGAATTATGAAAAATGCAACATTCAGCCCTACTGTGTAATGTAATGCAGTTACGATTAGGTAGAAGAAAACATAATCAGATTCAAGCATTACGTATAAAGCAAAGATTGAACTTAATAAGAAAACTAGTTTTGATACACATATCTTGCTAGTTTTGATACTAAACTTTTTTCAAAGAGAAGCATACTTGATTCTGTTTCTATATTCATTCTTTAATTTAAAATGTCATCACTCTGTTGTTGACATTAAATCTATCATTACAGAGATCTTTAAAAAGTTTTATAAAAAAAAACTTCGCGAAATTTTATAACTGATAGAAAACTCATCGGTTAGTAGGGGATTGTGTCGGCTGATCCGATGTTGGTATCGCTGTTAATATTCTTCTCGAATATTAGGTTAGCTTTATCCGTTCTTATCTGAAAAATAGCCACCTTGCTATTTTGACTTAAAAAAATAAATACATAATGTACATGCACAGCTTCCACAGTCAGAAGCAGTTGACATTTGCATACCTATACAAGGAGCATTTATAATTCGACTTCATAAGGAAGTCGCCGCAGTTTGAACGATCAACTAATTAAGAGACAAGCAATCTTACTTTCATTGAAAATTTCGCCAAAATTCTTTCAGTGTGTTTACCTTCGAATTAAAATGCAAATTGAAGAACATCCACAAGACAGTGGTTAATAGACTTCATGTGATACAGTTCCTTGCATACGCCACCCATCTTATGAGTGTGTTGTCTCATTTACAATACTTTCCTCCGTTTTGTCAAAAGAACAGAAAGAAGAGGGAAAAACGACATTTTTACCCTCAAACGTGAAAGACGAAGACATTCATGAAATTTGACTCGTGGTGTTTTCTGTGAACTAACTAAGAAGCATGCGAGGCAAGACAAACACACGGGTGCCTTTTCTCCTGGCAGTCATATACAGGGTGTCCGGAAACTGCCGCATAAAAACACCGGATTGTGATTCCTCAGTTGATTTCCAGCAAAAAAGTTGTGAGGAACATACCCCCTATTCTTAACCCTTAAGCTGCCACATGCATTTGAAGATTTTTGAAAAAATAATTTTCTTGCACGACTCAAAGCTCAATATCTCCACAGCTAGAGCAGCTAGAATAGTGTAACAAAATGATTATTACAGCCAACAAATTTACCTAAAAAATAAAACTAACCACACTAAAAACGGATAGTTTTTACAGAGCTTCAAAGTCAAATTTGTGTGATTGGCCCAGAAACCAATCTATTTTTTTATCTCAATTTTCTCCAACTTCTGCCAATGAGAGGTGCTGGTACGATTCTTTTAAAAATTGGCGCATAGGCTACACTTAACGTATAAAAACTGTTGGAAATAGCGGAGCTAGAATAAAATTATGTAAGAAAGATTTGATTGTAAGACTATGCGCTAATTTTTAAAAGAATCGTACAAGCACCTCATTTTGGCAGAAGGTGGAGAAAATTGAGATGAAAAGATATATTGTTTTTGGGTTAAATCACACAAATTTGACTTGGAAGCTCTGTAAAAACCAAACCTCTTATCCGATTTTAGTGCGATTAAATTAATTTTTAGATAAATTTGTTGGCTGTAATAATCATCTTGTTTTACTATTCTAACTGGTAGCTTTAGAGATATTGAGCTTTAAGTTGTGCATGAAGATGATTTTTTTCAAAAATCTTCAAATGCCTGTGGCAGCTAAAGGGTTAAGAATAGGGGGTATGTTCGTACAACTTTTTTGCTGCAAATCAACTGAGGAATCATAATCCGGGGCGTTTATGCGGCAGTTTCCGCGGACACCCTGTATAGCTCATTTAAGCCCTTTGACGGCATAGAAGAAGTAGATGTTTTCGGTGTTGTCAAGGAACCTTCCGCTTCTTATGCTGTGTTTAACTTGCGCATTTGTGCATATTTAAATTGTCTGTAGAATAAAAGGTAAGCTCCTTAAGAAGAATTAACCCATAAAGCTCCAAATAAAATATAAAAGTTGCATTTATTCTTGGGCAAACAGGGCGGAGGTGGGAGCAGAAAATCCAATTTATAGTAATCGCAAGTAAATTTGTCTGCGGATTGCCTGGAATATTTTCAGCATATTCATTCATAAAACTTAGACGAACTGTATTTATTAGAGAGTTTTAGCAAGTTGTACAAAATCGTCTAGGTTTTTAAAGTTGTAACGCTTCCTACAGAACACAACACAATCTTCCGGGCTGGATTTTAATGCAATCGTCATAATATTAGATATAGGAATCATTGTCCTACTGTCATTTTACTTCTTATCGAGGAGAATGAAAGTACCTGATTTCAATGGCGATGATAGTTTAGGTACGTTCGTGCAGGGATTGAGACCCGAGAAGATAAATTCTTCGAAATTATTGTTTTGTCTATTTACACGACATGGAAAATTGTATATCAACCATGATACAGTCAATGTTCATGCAATATATGCATTGGAATCTACTGTGATTTCATTTTAATACATAAGTATTCTAAATACAAAATTATACGATTCAGTACAATAATGTAAGTATCATTCTTATTAGGAACGCTTGGGTACTGTGAAGGTGAAAAAAAAAATTGTTAAATAATAAAAAAAATTGTCTTAAGTACGAGTATAACCGATAACCTTACAGAATTACCTAATCATTTGGAACTTGATGCTTCTTAATTATTAAAACATTCAAAGTCAGTCATATTCAACTTCCAATTTGCGAAAATTATGGTATGTTCCGCAGGATAGACCACTTCATTTCATTAGAATCATTCAAAAAACGGATCTAATATTAAAACTACGAATTGTGTATATTAACTCAACTATCCAAATAACTCCAAACATCATAAACTGTCAAACGTCTCCAGTCCAATGTGTATTTAATTAGACATGCCTGCCATATTCACAGTGTTAAATATTTATCTAGCCTATAATTGAGTGAATTTATATCACCGCGATCAAAAGAGTAAATTAAAAAATCACAACATCAAAGAAATGGGAAATTCTTTAATACGCATAAGTTAATATCCAAAGCACGGGAAATGCTTGCATCCTTTATATAATGTTTGTAAAGATCACCTATAGCCAAGTCATGTACCGTCGCGTCACATCGTCGTCGTTCATACAACCGGTAAACAAATAAATTGCTGAAAACAAATCGTTCAGCTTTGGTCAAACTATAAACGATTGTATATGCGATCATGTTCCTATGGGCTATGGCTATTTCATATATGTAATCCAAAGATTATTTTCTAGCCAACTTCCGATAAGCCACCAACTCAAAGTGAAAAATTTCTACGTACAGCTACATAGGTGCATAATTCCGGAACATGTTCCACATAGCAGTTTTTTAATCTTCGATCGATACCATCTCATTACGGCATAGAATCGATATTGTTATCAAAATATCGGTATCCTTTAATTTCATAGAAAGATGGGACCCAGAGTTTATATTTACTAACCGCACCACATCATTGCGCAGGCAATCAATTATAAACTACCACATAAGATCTCTAACACATTTATATCAAAAGCGAATTTCGGTTTAGCGATGTAACATAAATAACGCGGATATGACTAATTCAACACATTTTAAAGTTTATTTGAAAAGTGGACTTTCCACCTTGGTAAACATTCACTTTTCTCTCCCTGAAACACATAGATCATCGAAATTATGTATAAACATACATTTTTGTTTACTAAACATTCATCACCTAAAATTAATCATTCCCAATGGGATGGTAAAAAGTTCATAGATGGTGTTTATGCAATGGCCATGTAAAATGTGTTCCTTTCGGCTAAGCCAACTTCACTATGGGAAAAAACAGTAAAAAATAATGTCGACGGCTAGTCTGTGGAAATTATTTGGAACTTGCATTCTTTAATCGGAAATCCGGCAGTAATATTGCACTTTTTTGGTTAGGCTTGGCGATACCTTGTATGCAGTATAGTGGGTATATTTACGTGCAGTTGACCACATTCATTTATATTAGTGAAATCAGAGATGGAAATAATTCCGTCAATTTATAATGCATACACTAAGTTTCATGTCAAGTTACGCACATATGACAATTTTTTTAGTTCGACGTAAAAAATTTAAGTGCGGACCCCAACTTCGCGCAGGGGCAAGCTACACTGAAGCGAACGAAACGCCCTTAGCCTTTAATCAAATGTGATACAATGCTCCACAAATACAAATTGCACAAATTGATGGATTTTTAGTTATTCTGTACTTAACTTGGCATTAATTCACTTACTTAGTACATCACCTTAATGAATGTCATTTTAGCCTTCCACTTCCATAATTTCCACCGTCGTAATATAATCACTATAAAATAGGTACCTCCAACTAACTTATCGTGCCTGACATTTTCGGAGGTTGAAATAATAATCAACTTCCTTGTCTGCAAAGAACGTTTATCTTTCTTATTAGAGTGTACGTATAAATTGACGATGATAGCGCTCTTAATTAAAAAGACGTAGGGTATACGTACGTGGAATATTGCAAATGAAACAGATTTTATTAGAAGATGGTAAAGCAATCGCGGTTTGAAGATGATGTTGGCACTTTTCTGCGTCGTACGTTTACGACCAACATTTCACTTCTAATTTTGTTGATAGAATCGAATTGAATCCGAAGCCATTTAATGTGTTTCGTGATAATTATTTAATTAACAAGCAAATATGTAACAATAAGTGCGGTTACTTAAAATGATGGCCAGAAGTAGCGTATGAAAAAACAAATGATTGGATTAAAAAGAGTAATTACTGCGTATAGACGTTGCATGGTATGCAGGACTGGCATGGACTGGTTTGATAACATAATCAGATTCCGCAAACTCTCGCCTCGCTTTCGTCGTCATACTAAACGAAATTGATGGGTAGGTTTTTACTCCCACCTACGAAGAATATTTCTGGGTACAATCATGCGATGTTGAAAAAATGTTGAGCTTGTCCCCCCTACCCCTAAACGAGATCCTGGCTACGCCCATGGTTATACATACTTATTAATCTTCTATCTGATTAGTACAATAAGGAAAAAACTTACAAAACAATAAACATCCTTTCAACACCTTGCTTCCGCATATCATTTTCACTAATAAATCATCAACTCCATACCTCTGAGTCAACTAACATACAAAAAGAAGAGAGCAAACTGAATGAATATGACGACGATGTTCTATAGACGCTCAAATAGTCCTAACGAACGTGAAAAGGCTGTAAAATCTCAGAATTTATGACAAACTCCGCTTCATGGAGTACATACAGTTATGGCGAGATGATCAATTTTCAACTTTGGACTCGGATTGCATTCAGCGATAGTGGAGGTTTTCCCTTGCGTATATCATGCTAGATTTCCACCTCCGACTGATTTACATATATCGTGTGTATGATTGAATTTTTATATGATTCCTTTTTTTAACGACAGACTATCTTTTTACTCGATTTCATTTCCTTGCTGGATAAAAGATATAAATATTCCGAGTAAACGAAGTATGAAAGTGATATGTAAGAAAAATTATTTAGAGATGTTTACATAAGATTGAGATGGTCAAAATTTTCCAAAACAATTCAATTTCGCTATTGTTAAATATGAAAATCATTTCAGAGAATCTGATTAAAAACACTCCCTCATTAAAACAAAGAAATACCTACATAAATATATTGAATAAATTTGGTCAACTTGTGCTTAGTTTTTTTTTCTTAGATGAATCTCTGATATATCAAATTAATATTGTACAGCCTCGCACATGTCACTTGCTGTTGGACATAGGAAAATCTAGTGTCACTTCAAGTTGTTGAAACAGTATACACGCATCAACGGGTTGAAAGTTGCCTTTGTCATTGTACTATGATTGCTGAAGCGAAGAAGGTGGAACGATGAGATTAGATAGAGTATGTCATCTTTTCAGTTACAAACTATTATTTTCATGGGTATGATAAATTTATTGTGAAATACGTAATCCTGCTCTGCATTTGACAGGCGTCGGGTAGAAGGTACTTATCACACAGTGCTGTGTACTACGAAAGAGTGAATGTGACATAATGGGTAGGACAAAAGTCTCGATGTTAGAAAGTAACTGGAGTTAAATTAAAAATTTAAGGGTGTATAGGATGTATACTTGTAAACGAAATCATTTGGAATACGGTTGAATATGTAGTAAATATTTTCTGATGAACAAGAAAAAATAGCGATTGTTCTGTCGTTAAACTTTTTTGATTCATCGCAAAACATATACAATTAACGCATGAATATTCCATATTATCAATTTACTATGCGCCATATACATATATACTCCATATTATCAAAAATACTATAGGTACGCGATATCACTACAGTTCATAGAATAACTCTAAAATTTATCATTGAAAATTCGATATGTTGGATTAATCTGTGGTGTAGACAAAAACAATGAGATTTCTACAAATTCTTGTAGTACGGTACTGCATACGTTGTCTATGCCTGTTTACCATTATATCAACATTCTGCTAACAAACAACACATCTACTATATTACAGAATTTCAAATGGATCCCCCAAAAACCAAATTCACGATTATTATCAGACCCCGAAACCGAGAAAATAAAAGCGGGGACAGCAATAGTCCATTCAGCAATTATATGGCGCATATTCACACGCGACTTTTCCGTATTGAAATTCATTCATGCATATTCTCACACTAATCCCATATTTATGTGGCAGGACAATAGATAAATACGAATACGTATGGCCGAAAGCCCCATTCCTCTTGACGTATAACAGTCAGAACTAGGATAACGAAAAGACGACCTGTTCGATATCATTCCAAAGTCCGGTAAAAGGATTGACAATGGTTGTTTTGTTTATATGCTAACAGTATAGTGACAGTGGTTGAGCATGAAAGCTGTCGGCGACCCTTAATGGTTTTTTGGCAGTATTCTGCATGCTGATGGTTTTTGGAAAGCGCAAAGTGAATCAGTAATCTCTTATAGTACTTACTAATGGTATTAATTGAAACTCTTTATTCAATATCAGCCTAAATGTCTGGTTCTCTTGGTTTAACCAAAGAAAAAGTTTTATGTGCACTATGTCAATAAATGTTTGTCGTTTTTGCGATAAGCATATAAATGTTTGTGAAATTGTAGTTAGTCTTCTGGACTCTGGTGGAAAGTCACCTGTGTGCTGAGAAATCGACCATAGTGACCATTTGACCGGACAAACATATACACTGCTCGTCATCAGATTAGCCCACCCCTTCGCATGAATAGTTTCGGCTAATTTCCAACCAAACTAAAAGAGCTAACATTTCAAAATTATAACTGTTAATAGTCTATTCAATGCTGAGTTAATTAACACAAAAAGAATTGTGTTTACATTTTTTATTATTGATTTATAATTGCTTTTCGAAAAAGAACACACAAAATAGCCATTGAAAATTTGTCATCAGGGTAGCACATGCAATTTCTTTTTTGTCTATCCTTCACAATTAAAGACGTAGGACCCCTAATTTTTTGTGGTTGTTTGAGTAAGATATTAACTTTAATATGAATAAGGGAAAATCATTATCTGCGGAAGACGGATCAAAATTTAAGGCTTACAAGGAGTCAAGGTGGTCAAAAAGTGAAATTTCGGAAAAAAAAATAATAAAAGTCGAAAAGTTGAATCCGAATTCGTGTGTAATAAGTAGCGTTAACATAAAAATAACAGAGGCGATAAAAATTGAGTATTTGTCAATCCCTATGAGAGAGTAATTTTGAGAGAAGCATCCAGTCATCATGACTCGGTCGCAGGGATTAGGGTAAATTTTGACATTAAGGTGACCCTATTGTTCAAATAGTGATACAAAAATGCTCCACATCTAAAGAAACTAAAGGAAAATGCGCTTAAATTAAACTCGAGAGCACTTGACATGTAATAAAGAATGGCGATATGTTGTCTTTTCGAATAAAAAGAAGTATCATCTCACAGTATCACTTGGCCCTCGAGACCATTACACAATCTGTCCGACAATGAATGCGATCCTAATGGTGTCCTTCCTAGCAAAGATCCTGGAAGTAGACATTATAACTGTGTTACTCTTCTAAAGTGAACCTCTTTTTATCCGAAAAGATAACATACCGCCATTTTTTGTTCCATGTCAAGTGTTTATTAAATACGATTAATTTTAACGTATTTTCCTTCGGGGAAAGTTAAGTTCGAGTTTATTCTGTAGTTTTAGTTTCTTGAAATATGAAGTTTTGTTATCACTGTTTGATCAAAAGATAGGCTCGCCTTAATGTCAAAATTTACCCTAATCCTTGCGACCGAGTCATGAGGGCTAGATGTTTCTCTCAAAATAACTCTCTAATAAGGATTGACATGTACTCAATTCTTATCGCCTCTAGTATTTTTACCTTAACGCTACTTATTACACACGAATTCGGATTCAACTTATCAACTTTTATTAATTTTTTCACGAAATTTCACTTTTTGACCGCCTTGACTCCTTGTATGCCTTAAATTTTGGTCCCTCTTCCGTAGATAATGATTTTTAATTATTCATATTAAAGTCAATATCTTACTCAAACAACCACAAAAAATTGCGGGTTCTACGTCTTTAATTGTGGAAGATAGACAAAATAGAATTTGCATGTGCTATCCTGATGACAAATTTTAAATGGCTATTTTGTGTGTTCTTTTTCGAAAAGCAATTATAAATCAATATTAAAAAATCTAAACACAATTCTGTTTGTGTTAATTAACTAAGAATTAAATAGACTATTAACAGTTATAATTTTGAAATGTTAGCTCTTTTAGTTTGGTTGGAAATCAGCCGAAACTTTTCATGCGAAGGGGTGTGCTAATCTGATGACAAGAACTGTACATATTTGTCGATTGTTTAGTTTTTTGCTTGCCATTATGACACTTTCTATGCGTCGCGCAGATTCGGATACTATAAATTGATTTTTGAATAAAACTTGATTGAATGATATTATGATGTTTTTGAATGCTGCGAATGAGGTACGGACCAATGTATTATTGTAGTGAAAGATCTGGTAAATTCATCCATATGTCAAGAAGCTAGCAGCTAAGCGTGATCCGTGAAATGGTGATGAGGCTTATCGATTGATAGCTATGGCTGCAGGTAGCCCACACGTGGATATCTTGCCGGTGAGGATAATTTTAGCAATAAATCCGAATCAAAGGACGAAATGTTGGTTTAATCTAATGAAAAGATCTATCCTTAGACCGATTTGAGATTATTACTTTTTCACAATAAAATAGAGAAGAAGAGAAAAAGCTTTTATATAACTAAGAATATCAAAACCACACATTTGTGTCAGACGAGTAAGGGCTATAGAAATAAACTACTAAAATATAACATATGTACGATGACAAAATGTGACGTTGGTCTGTCTTTTGTCTAGGTATACAATACATCCCACTACTAATCTTCATTCCAATTTTAAAAAGTTAAACACGCAAAAATGCCTTTTAAAATAGCATAAATAAGCATTTCCTATTTAGTTGTTTTCTCATCTTCGTAAACTTTTCGCTTCGTTGAACAAAACTGATGTCGATCATTGAGGGTAATTTCTAACTGAATTTCTCATTATACGCGAACTGCAGGCAAAATAAAAATACATTTTTTAATATCCACTCTTTCTGGCAGTGTTTTTTCTTTGCATATTTCAATTTCAATCAGCTCTTCATCTTTCCAGCAAAGAAATGAAGACTTTAATTAATTTTCTTCTTCGTCCACAAAAGAATGAGAGTGCAGGGAGCAAGAAATATAAACTATGTATCTTTTCGTGTGATTATGTTCATTTATGAATATTCTAAAAAAAATAATTTACTAAAATTTGAATTAATATGACTTTGTCTATAATTTATTATTTTTTTTTTGCGTTATATTTTTCTACACATTTTCACCATTTTATAAAAATGTATCTGGGTTTTCAATCTATTTCACCTTGAACATATACTTTTATCTGGAGGAAATCCAAAATCATATTTCAGTTTGAAATTTACTGCATAGCTAAATTGACACTTTCTATATTTTCCGCATAATTTATCTTGCACTGGAGTCGTTCACTATAATCGAGAACAAGACATTGGCGAAAATGGAAACGTTTTCGAATTTTATATCGAATAGCAATGTCAAGACATTTTAGGGCATTTTCACATTTCTTTTGCTGGAACGGTAGTTCAAAGTATTCGTTGGATGTGTGTAAATCGCTCGGTCAATCAGAATTTGCCCGGCAACTTCAGAAGTGACTAGCGCCCAGCCAAAGTCAAATATTATATGCTGAATTTACTTATGTTCTATCTGAAAATCACATAGTGTCGATTTCTATATGGCCTTCAAGGCTCCATTTAGTTAACTGCCACTGAATATTAATATTCTTACAATATGATGAACACGGCCTGAGAATATGATTATAATAAATTATCCAAAAAAGGTATTCCTGTCCAGATACCCAATATTTTTCCAACATTATTAGCATAGGGAAACAAATTGTTGTTCACCTTCGGTCATCAACACTTGGCTGGAAAAAACTGAAGAAGATACATCCGTATATCCAATACGAAACACACAGGACAAGCAAGTGTAATGCCCAAGTGTCTTTGCCATTTCTTCTCAGATATTAACTTCGTACAAGAATACACAGAATGAAAGTGGCGACTTTGAAGTTTGATGTATAGGTGTTTAGTGTGTGTATAGAGCAAAAATCAAGAAACACGTTGAAACCCCTAAGCTTTGAGTTTCTTTTTTCGGAGAGGGATGGTTGAAATGTTGGTTTAATCTAATGAAAAGATCTATCCTTAGACCGATTTGAGATTATTACTTTTTCACAATAAAATAGAGAAGAAGAGAAAAAGCTTTTATATAACTAAGAATATCAAAACCACACATTTGTGTCAGACGAGTAAGGGCTATAGAAATAAACTACTAAAATATAACATATGTACGATGACAAAATGTGACGTTGGTCTGTCTTTTGTCTAGGTATACAATACATCCCACTACTAATCTTCATTCCAATTTTAAAAAGTTAAACACGCAAAAATGCCTTTTAAAATAGCATAAATAAGCATTTCCTATTTAGTTGTTTTCTCATCTTCGTAAACTTTTCGCTTCGTTGAACAAAACTGATGTCGATCATTGAGGGTAATTTCTAACTGAATTTCTCATTATACGCGAACTGCAGGCAAAATAAAAATACATTTTTTAATATCCACTCTTTCTGGCAGTGTTTTTTCTTTGCATATTTCAATTTCAATCAGCTCTTCATCTTTCCAGCAAAGAAATGAAGACTTTAATTAATTTTCTTCTTCGTCCACAAAAGAATGAGAGTGCAGGGAGCAAGAAATATAAACTATGTATCTTTTCGTGTGATTATGTTCATTTATGAATATTCTAAAAAAAATAATTTACTAAAATTTGAATTAATATGACTTTGTCTATAATTTATTATTTTTTTTTTGCGTTATATTTTTCTACACATTTTCACCATTTTATAAAAATGTATCTGGGTTTTCAATCTATTTCACCTTGAACATATACTTTTATCTGGAGGAAATCCAAAATCATATTTCAGTTTGAAATTTACTGCATAGCTAAATTGACACTTTCTATATTTTCCGCATAATTTATCTTGCACTGGAGTCGTTCACTATAATCGAGAACAAGACATTGGCGAAAATGGAAACGTTTTCGAATTTTATATCGAATAGCAATGTCAAGACATTTTAGGGCATTTTCACATTTCTTTTGCTGGAACGGTAGTTCAAAGTATTCGTTGGATGTGTGTAAATCGCTCGGTCAATCAGAATTTGCCCGGCAACTTCAGAAGTGACTAGCGCCCAGCCAAAGTCAAATATTATATGCTGAATTTACTTATGTTCTATCTGAAAATCACATAGTGTCGATTTCTATATGGCCTTCAAGGCTCCATTTAGTTAACTGCCACTGAATATTAATATTCTTACAATATGATGAACACGGCCTGAGAATATGATTATAATAAATTATCCAAAAAAGGTATTCCTGTCCAGATACCCAATATTTTTCCAACATTATTAGCATAGGGAAACAAATTGTTGTTCACCTTCGGTCATCAACACTTGGCTGGAAAAAACTGAAGAAGATACATCCGTATATCCAATACGAAACACACAGGACAAGCAAGTGTAATGCCCAAGTGTCTTTGCCATTTCTTCTCAGATATTAACTTCGTACAAGAATACACAGAATGAAAGTTGCGACTTTGGAGTTTGATGTATAGGTGTTTAGTGTGTGTATAGAGCAAAAATCAAGAAACACGTTGAAACCCCTAAGCTTTGAGTTTCTTTTTTCGGAGAGGGATGGTGGTAAATGGAATGGGCGAAATATGAATGAGCACTGGCTCCAGCCTGACGGTCTCGGCAGATAAAGGAGAGATGATGATATCCCTGTGGGGATATAATGGAATTCACGTAGATTATATAGTAGCATACAACACAGAAGAGGTGATATACTATGAGAGACCTTCATCGTTTCACATTATAGACAAACCATATCAGCAATAGACTCGCTAAAGTCCTTTAGCCTCCACCATTCGAGGCGACATTGAAACGAATACTCTTACGTTGCGAATCAGTAGACAATCTAGGTAGGAATTATTAAAAGATACTGTTCTGTTACAACTATAACGGCTTCACAAAGAGGTTTTCCTAGCGTTGTATTGTACATGTATAGAGTATGTAAGTATAATGCATAGAATGCTAGAAAGCTTGAATGAAACCATTCTCATAAGATGAAAGAAATATACTCCATGACTCGAACAATAGCTGCTATATATGTATGTATAGCTGTGTTTCGGGGATGGATTTTACTTTTGTTTAGGATGATGCCCATTACTGAATACTGATTACAGAAATCTGTGCTATGTTAAGTATATTCTTTGGTTTCTAGCGTAGGTATTTATGGAAATATTTTCTTTTTTATTCAAATGATAATTAAAAAGAGGATTTATATTAGTATAAAATATCAATTCAACTGCGTAAGCTGCCAATAATAATTATTATTATAATGTGCGACGATCACACAAAACCAACCAATACAAACATTTCATTCAAAAGAAATTTGATCTACTACAAAAACAATTGTTATTCATTCAAGCCACCAAACATGAATCATTTTGTATTTGAGATAGAAGTTGGACAGAACTTTCATAGAAATTAAATAATTCGACGCTTTCTTGTTATTTACAACTCGTTACACCCCCAAAAAACTTATGCATGACAACTTGCCAAAATCCATGTTTATTACGACTTGTGTGAGCATCATATTGCTTTGATCTTTTCGCTCAGAAAACTAATATGGTGTACCTTAATTGCATACATATTGCAATGCAAGCATGTAATTCAAAAAGCAAAATATCGATACATTAAAATTTTATTATTCAAATATTGTAAATTAGCGCGGTACGGTTGATCTCTGTATGACACCGAACTAAAAAAGGCTGGGAATTTTAAAACCATGTGAAAGATTACGTAAAAAAAATTAAAAAATTGAAAGATTAGCCCTGTGGACAATTTTCTTAAAATTGAAAAAAATTGACGCTGTTTTCGGACAATTTTGGAAAAGTGAAAAAAAAAATTAAATTGGAAAAATTTATCCCCTAAAACTTTTATATTTTTTATAGGAATGTGACAAACCACGAAGTCACAACTTTATGGTGAAACACAGAAAACATTCCATGTTCCGATTTTACAAAAATGTTGAATCAACCCCTTCCTTTCCTTTCATCTATGTATGTTAACTCCATTATGGTGAATTTATATTACAGTATTATTTGTCACTTCAATAAAGTCACACACAGTTTGGATTTACAATATTTTATTGCTTGGAGTATTTTTAAGATGTTTCTATGCAAATCAAATGAATCAGCTTAGAGATATTATACGGGTTTTCTTCTTTCACTTACCCACGCGGCGTATAGGGAATATTGAAAATATTCATAAACACCTCATTCGACTGCTGACAGTTACACGTGACTGACTATAAAATTGAATTTTACGGACTATTGCGAATATATGTATGCGGCAACTGTTTAGCTATTTTCATAAGCTCTTGATCTCCGACATTTGTAAAATATATTCCTATAAATATATCCTTTGGGTACAGCGAGTTTACATCGATTTACGCGGAAAAGTGAAAAAGCAACACTGAATAATGCAAAGGTTTACATAATGATGAGAAATGTTTTTTTCTGGAAATTTTTAACGTGTATTATTACGATGTAATGAATTCCCAATTTTCTTTTATTAACATTGCAATCATTAAGATAGACGTTTGTAATTAGCGTTATAAACATGTTTTGTTACAACTGTTTTTAGGGTTTATAAGAATTTTCAAAAAACCCTTATGAAATCGATTTTGTCCGTCCGTCTGTTCACTAAATAATTCGCGAACGGCTTAACCGATCGTCATGAAATTTGTTAAGAATATGTAGAATGGTAACAGTCTTTGGCACGAAATACTTAAAAGTTGGTAAGGCAAAAATAACAGGGTGTCCCGAACATTTGAAAATAACTCGCGAATGGTTTAACCGATCGTAATGAATTTTGGTAGGAATGTGCAGCCTTTAACGCGAAATACTTAGACGTTGGTAGAACAAAGCTAACAGGTTGTCCCGAGGATTTGAAAAAGTCGACTTTTTTAGTTTTTATCGGACGTGGACGTATGGGCACTCAAATAAAAGAACTCGATGGGTACTTTTCATATCAGTTGCTTTTTTCCATTTTGGAATAATGTTAACGGAGCTACAGCTAATAAATTCAGTTAATATGTGTAGCCATGATACATAGTAAATCCATGATTAAGCAATGATAAAGCCATGATACATAGTTCCAGAATGAAAGGCGTTAGTTAATTAGACCAATCCAAAAACAGATTTACAAGAAGCATTTCATTAATATTGTGCATAATTCTTTTCTATTACCTACAAAATATATGTATGTGCAAAATTGTTCACTATGTATGTATCCAAAATCTAAAAAACCCTCTTATTGCGGGCGCAGCCCTCTGTATTTTTGTTTTCATGATACGATTTCCAACGAAGTTCTCAAACGTATATAAGTAATATCTTTACACTGCCTCAAATAGATCAGATTGGCATTATCCCCCCCAAGTACTTGGCAATGCAATCTGGTATCCTGACGTAAGCTGTCTTTTACACTATTACAGTTATTAGATAAAAGGGTGTGTTGTACATGTATAAGATCCAAAATCCAAAAGGATTAAACGACCGAATGATATGTCCATACCTATTCCAGTTGGTGTCTAGTATGCCCTGTATATCATACCGATATACTGATTTCCATTTGCATGTACAAACTGAAACTATAAACCTTACACTTCCATGTCCATCCAGTCACTTGGGAAAATTTCAGTAAAATTATGAAGTGAAATAATTATGCCTCCAATACATTTAATAAATTTTAATAATTACCCAATAGGAAAAAGAGCGCTCTAGAAGGGCAAAAGGAGCGCTTCTCGGGAAGCAGAGAAGCGCTTCCCATTCGATTCCTCTTCATGTACTATTTAGCATTGCATGTCCGCGGCGGCAAGCAGTTCCTTAAGATGCGCTCCAGAAGCGCTTGTGGAGAAGTGAGTGGTAAGCGCTTTTGGAGCAGATACAAAGAGTCTATAACTTTCTATCACGATCTTGAAGTGCTCCCTCACCATTCGTAATTATACTTCTGTGGAAGCACGTCCTCCGAAGCACATTTGGAAATGATGAGGAAGCGCTTCTACGTCGCTTCTATCGGAAGCGCTTCTATTTTTCCTATTGGGTAATAACTGGGGCGACAATCCAACATTGGATTAAGGCCGCAGACGTGTTGGTGGGATCCAATTTCCAAGATCATGACTGCTGTTATGTAGAAGTGTTGACATCAACAGACGCTCAGCAGAGTTATTTATCCCCATAAATATGTACTCGTTTACTATCTGAGAGAGATCCTAGTCCGTCACATAGGTGGTGAGTTCGAAAAATATCATAAACAAAATTCACTAACGATGAGACGCGAACCCACGAAGGTGAGCACACTAACCACTACACCAACCAGATTACATGACACAATAAATTCATTACATAGTTTTAAATTTAAATGTACATAATAATACTTATTATTCCCATAATGATTTCCTCGTAAAATGTATAGCTTAAAAATGCAGTACTTTTTCCAATCACGATAAACTATGATGATAAAACTTATCTTTATTAACGCTAAACGTAAAATAAAATAACTACAACAAACAAAAAACATTCATGACACCGTTTTATATATTCATATTACATAAAAAACGAGACCAAGTTCTAATCCTGCGTACCACGATGAGTGTACATATACTCTATACCCATGTACAGACCTAGAAGGCACGCAAAAACCCAGAATATTAAATTTCAAATTTGGGAGGAAGGGGTAGATCGCAATATTTTATCAGAAGATATACATAGGTCAATATAAGTTTTGTAGGGTAGGTAAGGGTAGGGGTTGTCACACCTAATCCACTTTCAAACAACTTCAAGGATATTTCACAATTAGACATTGCTCAACATTTTAGATCGCTAGCGATATTGTGTCGAAGGTTATGGCCGAATTAAAATATCAAGGTAATTTGTATGGGGGTAGGCCCAATGCCGTCCAAGATTCTATTATTTTATATTATTTAAAGCAAATATGACCAAAATCTCAAACTGCTAGCTTCCTTGTTTCGGGAGTTATTGTGCGAATCACGAATCGATCATTTTTATATAATATACATTGCCATACCTCCGGTGGCTGGTTTGAGGTGTAACATAATATCAGCGTAACCAAAACTATAGTGACCGGGAAAGTTAAAAAGGGGCTATCGTGTAAACATTTCGATTTTCACTTTTTTAGTGATTTCCACAGAAAAAAATGTGCTCTTCCCGATGGTGAAAACGGCAGTTGCCAAAATTAAAAAAATGGGTTCGAAAATCGATCTTGAAGTTCGCCATCAAATCATCAAAATCAAATGTGAAATTGAAATTTTGTGTATTTCTGAATATCTTTTCAACCGCTAAAGCAAATTTACCCAAATTTTCAACATGTCCCTTTCACTAAGTTGGAAGTAAAAATCAATACCGCAAATCATATAAGTCTACATGAGATGAAGTAGGGAGCGGCACAAAAAATGTAGTATCGAATACAACATTTTTAGGAAATTTAAGATTTATAAGTTTCTAAATTTTATGAAATGTAGGCATTATTGTATATAATGTAAGTAATGATATTTTACTGTTATAATTTATTATCAAATTATATAAAGTAGACTTTTATACAGAATTTTAAATAGTGGAATTCTTTTTTAATGTTCAATAGAAAAAATAATCAAATGTAATTTTTTTGTTTTATAATATTTGGGTGCTAGGTCAACAATTAATTTTGATTTTAAAAAGGACCAAAAAGGACACAGAAATGTCGTTAATGCGGAACGGGCATGTGCGATATCATATCAAAGGAGACGTTGAGTGCATTCTAATCCGTTAATATATTTCATTCTTGCGTGTATAAAAGATTAATGTCAGAGTCTCTCATAATGACCATGTTTGTATTTGAGGCGGTGCGAGGCAAAACTCGCTTCTTCCATTTTTATACGAAATTGAGTTATGAATTGCATTCGAAAGTATTTTTCCTACTCTACACGGTAGTTAGCTCAGTTTTCATCAAAACAAATCAACATTTTGATCAGAAAGGTCCTAAAAGGGACAAAAAGGACACTATTTATTCCTTAACCGGAGGTCGGCATGCGGGGCATCATATGAAAGAGGACGTCGAGTACATTACATATCCGGTGTTTGTTTCCTATTTCAAGAAACCTCGATGAAATAAACCCGGCTTAAATGAGAAATTATCGTGTGTTCCCGTGTTTCTTTCCAAAGCCATAACTACGCAAATAATTCAATTTGCCACTGCCTTTTTCATTTTTTAGAATTCATAATATCTCAACATTCTATCATTATATTTGCTTAGGAAAAATTCAAACAAACAAACGCAAAAAAATATGCCCCATTTGACAAAATTTCGTAGTATAGGAAGAGTAGGGAGGCGAACCTAAACATGTGAAAACCCTGTCAAGTCGATAAAAGTCATTATACTCTCTTTCTCTTTGGAGAGAGTAATCTTCCTGTGCATCTTACAAACACAATTTATGATGCAATTTGATGACAATCAATATTCCTATAACACATACTTAGAAGACTTTAAGCTATAATGCAGCGGTAATGACTTATTGATATGTAAATGCAAAAAACTGCAAAGTTGGTATGATTTTTGGAATTTCCCGCATTTTCTTGGTGCTATAACTCTGTTAGTTTTTATTGTAGAGTACAACTTTTTAGATGAAGTTTGTAGGAAATTTTGTCCTCTACAAAATTGTCTTGGCACGTTTTGTGTTCAAATGGACTGTAAAGAAGTTTCACCCCAAAAACTGATGAAAAGGCAGATTGTAGATGGTTTTTTCAAGATGGCGGCAGGAGCACAGGGGGGGGGGAAAGTGACGCAAACTTGGATTTTAACTTACACCACCTGTCTTTATAACTTATCAATTCATATCAATTTGAGACATCCGCAATTTTTGCAAGGTAAAATCTCCCCGTTGATTGGAGTATATCTCCACCGAACAATATCTATACAGGATAATATTAGTTAATTACGTTCTGTAGAATTTGAAAAAAAAAAATAGTTTAGTTGTTAATTTAATTGAAAATTTAAAAAAGTCTTTTTTCTCTGGTTTTTTCTTAATAATAAAAGAAATGCTAAAATGCATCCTTACAGAAACCCCCAGTTTAGGGACTGGAAGTAATTCTTTAGAGTTCTGTGCCGCTAGAACTTTGCTATACTTTACATGTTTTAAGGACAACCGTTAGTTGCGTCCTCGACACATGACGTGGAAGTATAAGCTTACATACCATATAAAAGTTTCATTTTTTGACCAAGAATTTTCTACCTTGGTTCGTTGAAAAATACCATCAGTTGCGTTTTCTTGATCATCTCGAGTAGTTTTGAGTAACGAACTCCATAGAAAAAAAAAATACATCTACCTAGTTAATTTTCACACGTGCCACTACCCTACGCGGGATAGAGTTTAGGTGAATGAAATGTAGATGGCTAATCTTTAGGGGAAAAAATATGGCAATTTCGTTTTTTAAGTCTGAGTACCTTTAAAAAAAATGACAATTCAATACAAAACAGCGAATATTACTTATTGGGGTACTTAGATTTTTCAGATAAATCATTGTCTTATGTGACGAAACCGGTCAAATCTAAAAAATAAGCCGACGACAGTGAGACAAAAATGTAGAAATGTTGTAAGTTGTTTGAGCAGTTACCCACGATTTTTTTTCTTTTAAATCACGCGTTAATCGCGATGGTAAAAAAACGCGCTTATTGTCATAAGTGCTTTTCGACTTTGTGGAGCATTTCCATATTTACTGAAATTCCCATACAAAACGACAATCTATAAAATTGATCCAAGCTATGACATGGATCATCTGCCAATGCCATCTCCCAGATGCCTCCGCAAACAATTTCCCTAAAATTTCCCGTATGCAATTTTGTTTTTCAGTTTATCTGGTTTCTAATCATTAAAGTCAATCATTTTAAAATTTCCTGGGATATTTTCCTTCAAATGCACGGTGCATAATATCAAATGCAAGTTCCAATTCAGAATATCTCGTTGGGGACTGATGACACAATAGTAAGCTGTTACTGAAGGGGACAATTTTGATCCGTTTGCGTTTTACTTGGACAACGATCCTGTCTGTCCAAGAAAGAAACGACTATAATTAAATATCTTGGTATTCAATTCACAACACCAAAAACACTTTCATCATTGTCTTAAAAAGGCCATTGCCTCGAGTCACAATCAGACAAAATTGTGATTGTATACTTTTATTGAATAAAATATAATTCATGGATATTTTTCTGAGTGTAAAATACCCTTGCGATAAAGTTCTTTTCACAGTGGGGAAAGGAAGATGCTGACTTATCTCAGTCGGCTGTAAAATGTAGTAGCTGTACCGGTAGTAGACTATTGACGTAATATAATGGAAATCGCAATCTAAAACAAAGGGTACATAATGCGAATAAAATATTCTTGATATCGCAATATTCTGGTGTACCCAAATGCAACGAAAAAAAATATTCAAAACCATTTCAATGACTCTTCTAATCTGTCCCTATCGTTTGAAACCCATCTTGCCTATCCGCAACCAATTTTCCAAAAATGTCCTTTTCAGGAGAGAAGATCCTTTCCGAAGATTTCAAAAATGTACAAACAGTATTTCGGGGCGCTTGTCTCACCAAGTGTTGTATTTTCATATCCATATTGCTCATATTGGACTTCTTTAGCAAAAAAGGACCTTTTGTCCTTACGGGTATTCCCTGGAATTAGTATGCACTTTTAGATATTAAGTGTCCTGCTGATAAATGACTACTTGTGTCTTATTAAAATCAGCACACAAGGAGAATCAAAGCAAACAATTGAAAGGAATTGCATCATTATCTTTACATGATTGGTTGATGATTTACTGTTATTCCAGTTACTGGTCAGCAATGCAATCTCTGAATCATTTGTGTGGCCACCAATGGGTCATGTATATTAACAATCATACAATATAGCAAAGAAAGTGCTGAAAATATGCTCGAACTTGTCGAAAAATTAATTTGCATTTGGATTTACTGTTATATTGCCCGCTAATTACATTTTCGGTAACAGTATCCGAATCAGGATCATCGAAAGTATATAGATACCAAGTTTCATAAAAATCAGATCACGACAAATCATTTAAACAGTATGCACCGACTTGATTTCTTTATCGGCCGTTTACTCGCTTGTTTGTTTTTACCAGATAGCCCCCTTTTAACTTTCCCGGTCACAATAGGTACTCTTGTAAGCATAGGGTATAAAAACTACAAATAATCATAATTTAACCTTTAAAATTTAGAATGTTTAGCGGATTTTAAATCGATAGATCTTCTTATTTGTGGGGACCTGCGCAACATAATTCGATGCATGTTCAGGTTTTACATACTCGTATATAACGAATGTATTCATTATTACATGCATTCATTAAAGATAATTCCAAGAATCTTTAAATTGTGTTGGTCCAGTCAGCTACTTATGTTGTTGACAAGTTGCCAAAATCAATAAATTAAATTGTTGCATGCCAACCACTCGAAAATAGTGTTCATTATATAGCAAAACTGTAAAATTGCACCACTCAAATCGACTGTACGAGTTCACATTATTTTCTAATCTTAAAATTTAATAGATATTCGTATTCCCCAAGTGGTATGCAGTCATCTTAAATACAAAGTTTATATGTGCAAAGTGGACACTTCTGGGCGGTATCATTCTGCTAATGAAAGAGGAACATTCACCAAGTAAGTTTTAAGGAAGATAATAATCGTATTGAGTACGTGAATGTGATAATATGTCTACCAAGCCAAGGCAGTGGTGATATTTTAATATGCACATTTTACATTGAAAGTTTTAAATAATTTGTCAGTAATTTACAAACATCAGATCTGGTACGAAATCTATTATTTTAAATACACCAACAAAAATCAACTTATGAACAGAATCCATCGATTGAATTCCTTAAGTTGTAATATTCTTACCTTCATTCATTTCTGGTTTCGTTATTACTAGAAAAGTTTAAATTTTGAAAAGGCGGATATTAAATGCGAAGTTTCAAAATTGGTAGATTGTAAAAAGTGAACCAGCTCTATACCTACAAAGCGAGAAAAAGTAAGTACGACTAGCTTCATATGAAGCTTCGCAGGTAATTTGTCTATCTTTTTGATAAAGACTTCCTTCTTTCTGCTAATATTTACTTCCTAATGGTTTATAAAAGACATACCTTCTCTTCGAAGTACTTGATTTTAAGGATGGGGCTTATATGGCGAAAAAAAGTTAAATTTTGCCCAAAACGTATAGATTCACATTTTATTACCAAATAGTTATTTTCACAACAAAGTGTTTAAAAGCGGTTGAATCTTGAAAATGCCTTTTGCCAAAAATTTGTATTGTTCGTCACACAAAGTTTGCATATGCTGGCATCGTTGCTCAACACACTATTCATTTCGGGTAATAAATTTCATAATACGAACAACTGACCAGGAGCAGCGTCAAATATACCAGCAGTATGTCCGAGAGGGAAAAAGTATTTTAGCAAGTTCTCAATACCCGCGTATATGTAAGTAAAAATGATTTCAACATTGTAACGTTTGCAGACCAATACGTGTAGTACGTCAAGCATACCTCTTTGCTTTTTCTACATAAATGTTATACACTTCTTTTCTCCGGCGTTATGCTGAAAATATGCTTCTGCATGCTGTCTTTTTATTGCGGTCATTCCAATATGTTTGCAGGTTACCGAACTGGAATCAAATCCATTCTACGGTAACCATCCGCAAAGTTATGCTGACTCTTTCCGATCCTTTTTTATAGCAATATACGATGCGGTACCTATGATGAAATATGCTTCATTGCATTTGGTGTGTATATGTGGTTTAAAGTTATGACTATCATTGGCTATGTCCACACATGTGCACTTTGGTCTTCACTATCGTCTTCAAGCTCCGTATCCACTTTCAATATTGAACGTGTCGTTGATTGCGTCAAGTGAACAGAAGAGATCAATGCCTCATTCTATCCACTTCTGTTCATTATTTATCGGGAAATATGCGTCGCGGCTTTGGTCAGGACGGGTAAATGATAAATTCTTTCATGAATAGTATGAATAGATGATGAGTTGTTTATATTTAACATTAGCAATCGCGTTCAAGAATTAATGCGTTTCTTCAATAGCGCAGGCATCTCAAGCTTCAATTGTCAAAATGATGAAGACGAACGAAAATTGAAACTGTCTAGACAGGCACATTCAGGATTCTACAAGCCGAATTGAATATACGTGTACATACTGTAACTATACCTATACATATTGAAGCAGTAAAGGCTATCAGATTGATTTAGCTACAATAGTAGAAAGATAGAATACTGCTAGATGAAAAAAGTTGCCCAAACAGTTATGATTACTCAAGTTTTTTTGGAATTATTATATATTCTAGTGGTGCATAATATGACTTTTATTTTAGTTTAAAAGCCAGTCAATCGCCGGACTGGTTATACTATAACCGAGGACGTACCTAGTTAACAAAAAAGTCAAAAATTAACTTATGTTGTCGACAGCGCAAAAATTATAATGTGCTTATAAACGGCACGTGTGGTGTAATTCAACCTCTAATCACAAACGAATTGTTACAAACTTCGTCTTTATTTCATCATGAGAAGTACTCTCTCCCCTTATTATACGAATACCATGCGATTTTTATTTGGTACTCTCTTCTAGTCTGATTCTTTTAAGCCATCTCCCCTTAGGGGAGCATGCCACCAGGCTTTTCACATCAAAGATAATTGGCCTAATTGAGTTCAATTCGAGAAAAGTCAGGTGCCTAACCAACGTTCTTTGTCAATGGATGTATGCTGGGTGTTTTTCGATGGCAAATAATAGACAACTATAAAATTCCTTTGAATAGTTTTAGTGAAGCGAAATGCTGATGAGAATGATAACGATGATTATCATAAATTAAGCAAGGTCCTTAATTAAATTATGATACTGTGGCAAATCATTCAATGTTTGGATTTGAGGATGGTACGTGAAGCGTGCAATAGATTAGAAATTAATTGGTTACAATATAATAAAATTCTGTTAAAATCTATGACGTGAATACCAACGGATTATGCAGCACTGAAAAAATCATTTGCAAAAAACAAGAAAAAAATACAATAAAAAACAGCCAAGGAAGATTTTTTCCTAATTTAAGATGTATTTTCTTATTCAAAGAGAAGTTTTTGCTCAAAATAAATAAATAAGCATTATTTTAGCAAAAACTTTTCTTGGAACAAGAAAATACATCTTAAATCAGGAAAAATTATTCCTTGGCTGTTTTTTATTGTATTTTACTTGTTTTTAGAAAATGATTTCTTTCAGTGAGTCTGGCTTAAAAGTTACCAGTCAGTAATTTTAAATCTAATTGAGTTATTTTTGCGTATACTTAGTGCACGTAAATTGCATAATTTTAAATCCAGTAATACAAGATTGTTAAAGAAAGAGTTTGCTAAGCTCTTATAAATAAACTAAATCATATTTTCAGTCTTCGTAAAAGCATTCTCGCACCGAGTCTCCCTATAGCGTACTAACGAGTCGCGTAATAATAACGAAAGCTATACAATAAATAAATATAATCAGTACTCAAGTGCCATATCATTCCATTAACATCCTGCTGCTCATCTCAAGAGGTGCAGGAGAAATACACGTAAGTTCATATGTGGTCGCCACGTCATACGTTATCGTACAACACCGCAAAATGCCCGTCTGACTGGAGCCATATTATTCATTTATGTATATACATTTTTTGAGACAGTGGGACACTACGTGTGCACAGTGCTCCCTGCGATATTAAGTTCGTCATAGTGTATCCTTGAAGTACACTCACAGCTGTCCGTTCCCTCATGATTTCACGTGACTCTTTTCATCGCTCTGGGGAGCTCTTGATTTTCAAAATGAAAATACATTTTTGCGCAATTCCACCGGAAACTACCATCTTGCTCGTGTATACTTCAATAAGAAGCATCGCTCTCTATATCAGAACTCTTAACCTTAAGGATCATAAATTTAACGAGAGTGACTTCCAGGCTATTACCCATTCTCAGCTTATGTAAGAGAACTATATCAGAACTAGACTCGAAACTCGGACGGGATCAGGGAATACCCGTATACCATACATTGGTGCCGAGTGACATTTCATAAGCGTGTACAACACACGTACTCGTATACCACCTTTCTGAATTTTCATAGGATGTATGATATCGTGGTTGGCTTGTAGGTTTCCTTTGGCCCGACAACGATACGAATTCTATTTCTATTCGATACGAAAGTCATTTTCATTTCGATGCCATTTCACACATTACTTGAAAAGTGGTTTATAGCGACATCCCGGATTTTTTATGTTGCCATTACATTGCCGAAATCTTGAGAGTTCAAGTCTTGAATTGTTACCCACAGAACGTAGCAATAGCTGAGTGTTTGTTTTTCGAAAGTTTTCCCTCCATTACTCAAGCAAATTGCTTCTGTTTGACTTTTATTTGATATTATTGATTTCGACACTTGTGGGAAATGATATCCTCAAGGAAATAACTATTATTAAAAAATAATAATAATATAATCATTTAATTTATTTTAAGTCGATGTAATACAGTTGTAGAGAATTTTCAACTTGGCCAAAGATATCTTATTAAATTTCAAAACATCTGCAACCAAATTACACTTCCCATTTATAGATATTTGTTCTCACTATAGCAAATCAACTAAGATCGGATTATCCTACTCCTTTTAATTTATTCACCATATGAAATCGTTGCTAACAATTTTTTTACGACTAACTACATGGCCATAATTTAGCACTTTTCATCAGAGTGGTAGTTTGGACATTTTTCACTTTTTCAAATTGATGGAAAAACTTTTCGGCATCCTACTATTAAGTCAAATTTTATGCAGACAATAAATTTCAATGGTATGGCTCTTCAGTTAGAAGGAAAAAAATAATGGAGATAGAAATGTGAAATTACACGAATGTTGCCTGTGTTTGTATATCCCATAGGGAAACGTGTATGAAGAAAGACGGCTTCAGCAGATGAAACATATAACGGTGTTACGTTCTTTTGGATTTTAACCCTTCAATTCCCATGAGAAGCCCATTGAATATTTTGCAAATTTCTGTTATATTTTGTTTTACTTATGAATACAGTAAACAAAAAAAAAATTTTTGGAAAAAAAAGTTTAATAGTTTTTTTATAAAATGGGTGTCACCTACAGGTGACACTGGGAAATACAATAACTTCTCATGTGTAAATAGGAAAATGAAACAAAACAATTACTTTCCGACTTTTTTAATTCAATAAATCAATCAATACAATACATAATATTTTATCCGTTGTGAAATTTATACCAGCATTTAACATGGAGGCCAATGTTGCATTTGTCGCACTTTTTCCGTGTGCGCTGGTGACATAATCTGCATCGCCGCTGGGTACAGTCGATGACCCGATGATCTTTGGAGTTACCTGCAGCTCGGACTTCGGTCGGCACTCTGCTTTGCATCGGGACCCCACAAGAAAATACGCGAACTGGAGGATTGCCATATTTGTGGAAATACGCGGTAACCACAGATCGCCGAAAATCACAATATGTCAAATTGCTTGCTTGTCTTTTTATAAGCCAAGCATTCCGACAGGCAGCGTCTAACCCTAACCCAAATGCAAAAAGAGGGAACCACTATTTTTTTTTCATTTGCTTTGAATCTGCCAGTTTGCAATTTTGCAGACGATTTTTACGAATGGTTTCAGTACCTCCAACGTCATACTCTCTAAGAACTTTTAACAAAGGTAGACTCGTAAAAAAATTGTCAAAATATAAATTGAAGGGACACAATTCTTTCGGCAGCCTTGAATGCAGCCCCAATATAACGGCTGCGCCAAGGCCGTATATGGGCTGCTTATTCAGTACTGGACCGGTGGTTCCTTGATAAAACTCGCAATTTACAAGGTATCCGTGTCGTGTAGCTGCAGACCAAAGCTTGTAGGCGAATCGTATGGGCTTTCCATGCATATGCTGCTTTGTGCCGTGTCTACCAAAGTACGGAACTGTTGTTTCGTCTATGGCAATATGGCAATATGTCCCAGCCCTTTTAAAATTTGCCGAAAAGTTCGTGAAATCGAATCGAATCGAATCGAAAAGAATCGTGAAATATTCGCGAACCTTAGAACATTTGTCGCCAGACTGTAAAAGAAACGAACTGTCACAGAGGTGTAGATATTTTTTTTTTCAAACAATCGGTTTCTCCTCATGCTGGATGCTACAAGTTCGTTATGAGTATCCAACTTGACTTCCCAGTACATCCTCATGTACTTAGGCGTCAAGGTAGCCCCCCCCCCCAGTAGAATTACCAGGTATACTCTCATATCGTCCGTTGATACATTTAAATTGTGGTTTCTTTGTAACGCGTACAGATTACTCTTTTCTACAATAAACTGAACTAAGCTGACGGTATAAAGTAGCTCAAAACACTCCACGGACGAAATATCTTCTTCAAAGTTCATAAGTTCTTCGTGACAGTCGCCTATACCAAAAGAAATAAAAGTGGTCGTGTTTGACCAAGTTTCAAATGCGTTCTCTTTCTTTCTTTTTTTCGGAGCAGAAACTTCCGGTTCGTTCTGTTCGTAGTCGTTTCCGGGAAGCGAAGAGTTGTTATGGATATCTACTTGTGAACGAAGCATACGGCTAGGAAGATGGGACAAAACCGCCTCGTTTTCATTTCCGCTATCTTCATCAGTAACTTCTCCATCTTCGGGTGGAAACAAAATAATATCACCAGGAACTTCTCCTTTTTCTAATTCCTCAAGTATTTCGTCGAAAGTCAACCTCTAAGTGGTAAATTATGACAGAAATTCAACCAACCGATACAAGTGAAAAAATAATAGTTGATGTTCAAATAATGCCCAGTGTCACCTCCAGGTGACACCTATCATTTACCGTTATCTCACGCACACGGTATTAATTTTTTTTACAGAAAAACTAGTAAACACCATTGTTTATACTGTTATTGATATCACTAATCAAGAAATGAAAGGTAACTTACGGTTTGGGCATGAAAATTGCAATTTTCGTCACAGACAACACAACAGCAACTGAAACTTGCAATGGCACTCGAAACAACGGTAAAAATTTGGCAGATGGGATGGAGCGAGTATATTGTTAAAAATATATAGCACACTTTAAAGCGTGCACTGTTGAATTTTGAAGTCAAAATTAAAAAAAATGTTTACAAGAACTTTACAAATATCGTTGAAGATGTGTCACCCACAGGTGACACTGGGAATTGATGAGTTAAAGTTAACATTCATCATTAATTATTATACATATAGTTACTGTTTATTGCAAAAGTCTTTATTCTGAAAAACTTTTGCTTTAAGAAATACAAACCGGTTTAGTGTTAAAAAATAGTTTGTACTTTGCCTTTATGGGTAGTATGGAACACGAACCTTAAAAATTCTAACCATGAATCAAATTCATATATGTATTTCATTATTTATATGTCGAAGCTATTCGCGAAGTTTCCTAAAAATTGTATCCATCAACCAGGTTGTGTATATTGTCAAATTTCCCACTGGTTTCAAAATGTATACATATAAAAGATTTAGTATGATCTAAAACTGAATGTTAGCCTACTGATATCCCCAAGGACTTATTTATGATTCTGAGGATAAACGGGACGTTTCGCGGCATCAAAGGTCACAAATTCACGTAGGATTTATGGCAATGCAACGAAAGCCTATAGTGTCAAACTGATGCAGCAATTGTATGTTGGTTATGTGACATGGTTGTCAAAAGGTAGTATCTAGTACGTTTTGTACGCTCATATATTTGAGCTGGGCATGGAGGATAATATTTGTCTCGATATCACTAATGCCTATTGTGTACGAGGCTCTAATTCAATTTGATGCATGATACCAATTGGAGTGTACCTACACGCGTACATTTTCGCATATCAGGCATATCCTTTATGTAAGAAATTTATTGGTTATTAGTTTTGCTTTGTGCATGTCGGCTAGATACACATGTATGGTATGTATGAATGAAATAAAAATATTCTATCGTATAGATGACTAAACCGTGAGGGTCACATACATTTAACATGGTCCTTATTGTTTGCATTCTCGTATATCAGTCAACTATAAAAAATCCTATACCATGTGAACAAATATGGGATGAATTAGCGTGACGTTTTAATAGTGTTAGCGCTTTTTAACATTTACGTTAATGATAATTAAATGTACCTAACCATGAATATCAACAGGGCACATTTGTGCTAGTCCTTCCTTTGGCTTATATGATTTTCACGTCACTTACATTAAATACCGCATATCCCAACCATTTCTTTATGGAATCATGTAGTCTATCATCTGTCTTGTCTCTAAGACTTCGATCTCATTCCGTCAACCTTATCATCTATCTGACATATCTTACAATACGACCCATACTCCAAAACGTATCCGAACAATGACGTGCTGAAAGGATTTTCCATTTTCTAAAATTTATAGGTATACGAAACGAAACGGCCAACACGATGACCTTTCATACAAAGTCCGTGTGTTAAATGAAAAGATTTCGATCAAGGGGTGAAATGATAACCTTGAACAATGTTTTGTCGAGAGATGAAATCAGGATTCAAGGAGAACCATCTGTACAAAAACTTTAAGACAAACAGTAGGTCTGCTGCAGAAGTTTGGATAGGTAGAAAGTTCAATAAAGACTAAAATTGTGTATGTGCGATGTAGATTCATATCTGTATGTAGTATGAATAATATGCTGCGGTGGTTTCCATAAGAATACTGGCTTGTGTCCCATAGAACTTGAATGGCATGTTCAAACACATTTAGCTCTATATAAAGGTATACCATGTCTTCCTATCAGTCCATATCTCCGGTTGTAGTTTGTCTAGGAGCATGTCCAGTGGTCATTTCATATCGGGGCCACAGGACGACGACGATGTTATAAAAGCTTTTTATTTTCATTATTATTACGGAGAGTCGGAGAGCAAACAAGGGGGTTCGGGATTTATACAATGCAAACAAATCGAATCCTTGACGAAGGTAATAATGGTTTCTTTGCTTTCTGTCTCACTTCTCCATGAATGTAAAGATTGTGGTGGATGCTTGAGCTATAATGTTTGAATATTGTCTTTAGGTATACATATAGATTCATAGCCATGATAATGCTAAGTTCAATAATGTACGGAAAAATTATTAGTATAAGGGATGAACGTAAACTGAGCGTAAAATTTCTAGCAAAAGTCATAAGGCCGCAGATGTGTTAGTGACATCCAATTTTCAAGATCTTAACTGCTTTTTTGTTGAGGTGTTGAGATCAACAGCACGCTCAGTAGTGTTATTTAGCCCCATAAATGGGTACTCGTTTAACATCTGAGAGAGTTATACAAAGACTGTATAACATTACAAGGAAGTATACTAAATTACTTTCAAAGTACGTATCTAACAGCATAAAAATAAAAAAATTGGAAGTGTATCTCGTAATACATTTTTTTTTTTAAATCACATCAGGAGTAACCTGTTAGTCCGTTTATGTGATAGTTTTTGGACCCCTTACAGGTTTTTTGTTTTTATATCCTTCGCTCATAGAGTGAAAAGGTAAATTAACTTTGGCATGAAGTTTGTAAAGCATTTAAGGAAGCATCTCCGACCATATAAAAAGAATACATATATGATCAGCATGACTTGGGGAGTCGATTGGGCGATGTCAGTCTGTCCGTCTGTCTGTCTGTATGTCCGTCTGTCTGTATGTCCGTCTGTCTGTCTGTTGCGACGCGTTTTTCTCCGCCAATTTAAAAGCTATGAAGCTGAAATTTTGCACAAATGCTTCTTTTTGCTGCAGGCAGTTTGTATGTTTGAATCGGTAAAATCGGACAATGGGGTCATGGGGCTGCAATACAAACCCAACTCCCCAAATAAGGTTCTTCTATGAAAAACTTTTTTATTCGTGTACTAATTTCAACAAAATTTCACACAAATGCGTTTCTATTTACAAGACAAAGCATATGTAAGAATGGATCAAATCGGACCATAGGGTCATGAGGCTGCCATACAAACCTAACCCCCCAAGTAGGTTCTTCTAAGAAAACCTTTTTTATTTGTGCTCCAATTTCAACCAAATTTCACACAAATGTATTTCTATTGATGGCACAAAATATATGTAAGAATGGATCAAATCAGACAATGGGGTCATGGGGCTACCTTACAAATCCAACGCCACAAATTAAGGTCTTCTAAAAAAAAAACTTTTTTATTTGTGCACCAATTTCAACCAAATTTCACACAAATGTATTTCTATTGATGACACAAAACATATGTAGAAATGGATCAAATCGGAGCATGGGGTCATGGGGCTGCCAAATAAACCCAACCCCCCATTTTGGTTCTTCTAAGAAACATTTTTACACCAATTTCACAAAACCTTGAATTAATGTGTCTTTATCAAAGCAAAAGGTCAAAACTAATGGAATCGTACTATGAGGCCATGCTCCCGCATCCCCCAATTAAACTTACTGAGTAAATACATATTTTTATTTGCCCACTTATTCCAACCAAACCCCACACAAATATTGTTTTGCCGACGCATCGGAACTTTTGTGAAGACAGAAGGAAAAGAATGGGGGGGGGGATTAAATGCAAGTCGTAGATACGCCCGAAAAAAACTTTTAGCCAGACGGGAGCGAAGGGTATCCAAATTTCGGCCGCGCCCGAAATTAGCCTCGGTCTCGTTTATACCTCCTGTAACCTTGACTAAATGTGTGCTCTGTGGCTGTGATCGTTCGGTCGCCACTCTGTGTTAGGGCTCTATTACACAGTCATATTTCTATTATAATACCTATCTATTATGAAATAGAAATATTATCATATATATGACCGTGTAATGGCATTTCATAATAGATATTATCATATGTACTATAAATAGAACCTATCATCATATCTAAACGTCAAAATAAAAATTCGTAACAATTCCATGTTCTTCGCGTCTGGCGACCCAGGGACATACCCAAAGAGGCTTTTTGTACCTGTTCTTCTTTCTTAGAATCAAATAGAGAGTAAATAAGCGACCCGAAAAACGCACAATTCGCCATTATTTGATGCATTTCCGCGACTACAGGAATAGGCCAATCAAAGAAGACATTATAGAGAACATCGAAGGGGGTGACGATTTCTTCGGTTTTTTGTTAGGAGTAGTTAGGAGGTTAATTTTACTCGGAGCTGAGTGGTGCGCTAACGCGGGAAAAGGGGGGGGGGGGGTAGTTAAAGGTGCAATTTTTTTGTTTGGGCTATATCTCGAAAACGGTGAGTCCAGAGAAAAAAGTTGTGAGTAAGCATTAAAGCTTTGTAAATGTCCTATTTATTTGTCCGTACTTGCTAACGGTTCTTCCAATATTGTTTATTAAAAGTCGAAAATTTTAAAATTTTTCAATTTTCTCTATTTACAAGGATAAAGACAAACGTTGTGATAAAGCGGGAGGGGAAGGGGGGGTGTGAATGTTTTTATTTCATGGATCCATAATGGATGGTTCGGAGTAAAACATACATAAACATACATAAACAATATCGGAAGAACCGTTAGGAGTTTTGCATATGTATGGGCAAATAAATAAGACATTTAGAAAGCTTTAATGTTTACTCACAACTTTTTCTCTACGACTCACCGTTTTCGAGATATAGCCCAAAACACAAAAAATAGCACTAAATTGCACATTTAAACCCCCCTCCCGGCGTTAGAGCACCCCTCAGCTCCGAGTGAAATTAGTAGCCTTACCTCCTGACAACTCCTAACCAAACACTGAAGAAAAAAATCGTCCTCCTTCGATGTTCTCTACACCCGCTTTTTATGCGTTCATTGCTTGGCCTAAAAAACAAATTTTGTATCTGACACTTAAATAAACAATAGATATTATGATATAAGACTGTGTAATGGAGCCCTTATACAAGGTGTCCGGAAATTGCCGCATAAACGCACCGGGTTCTGATTCCTCATGTGATTTCCAGCAAAAAAGTTGTGGGGAATATACCCCCTCAGCTTAACCCTTTAGCTGCCGCAGGCATTTAAAGATTTTTGTAAAAATCATTTTCTTGCACGACTTAAAACCTAATATCTCCAAAGCTAGACCAGCTAGTATAGTGAAATAAAATGATTATTATAGCTAACAAATTAACCTATAAAATAAAACGAACCACCCCCAAATCAGATAAGAGGTTTGGTTTTCACATTGCTTCAGAGTCAAATTTGCGTTATTTGACCCAAAAACAATCTTTTTTTCCATCCCAATTTTCTCCAACTTCCGCCGAGGTGAGGTGCTTGTACGATTCTTTTAAAAATTGGCTCATCGTCTTACGATCATATCCTTCTTATATCATTTTGATCTAGCTCCATTACTATTAACAGTTTTTATACGTTAAATGTAGAAAACTAGGGTTAATTTCAGCTCGGATTCAATACAATTCAATTCACACTGCCCCTAAAAATCTGCAATTGGTAAAATCTATTCAAAGTATGTCGAAATCGAGCCAAAATTAACCCTAGTTTTCTGCACTTAAGGTATACTAAAACTGTTAGAAATAATGGAGCTAGAATAAAATGATGTAAGAAAGATATGATCGTAAGACTATGCGCCAATTTTTAAAAGAATCGTACAAGCACCTCATTTTCGCATAAGTTGAAGAAAATTGAGATGGGAAAAAAGATTGTTTTTGGGTCAAATCACGCAAATTTGACTTTGAAGCTCTGTAAAAACCAAAGCTCTCATCCGATTTTAGTGTGGTTAGTTTTATTTTACAGGTAAATTTGTTGACAGTAATAATCGTTTTATTTCACTATTCTAGCTGGTCTAGCTTTAGAGATATTAGGCTTTAAGTCGTGCAAGAAAATGATTTTTTCAAAAATCTTTAAATGCCTGTGGCAGCTAAAGGGTTAAGCTGAGGGGGTATGTTCAGTACAACTTTTTTGGTGGAAATCAACTGAGGAATCAAAATCCGGTGCGTTTATGCTACAGTTTCCGGACACCCTGTTTAGAGGTTCATAGAGAAACGAGTTCCCAAGCTCGGCATGGCCTATCGCCAATTTATTATTCAGAATATGATAAGAAATATTATCGTCGAATAATAAACTAACAATGCGACTGGAAGTAGTATGGCTGACAACCGTATGACACTCCGAATTCGCTTGTCGTGGAAACCTTGGCGACTACACGCGGTAGTTGTCAACGCACCATGCTCCACTAGGAGTCAATTAAGAAGAACCATGAGTAAATACTTTATGAATATATAAAGATATAATCTTTTATTTTTGTTAAGAGAAATATGACAGGACAATCTGTTCTGTGCCAAGTACTCAAACTTGTAGTTTTCGAGATAAATTGACGGTTTTAGCTTTTTTAGTTTTTAGTAAATTTTTGAAAAATGTGAAAATTCGGGAAAAGTAAATTTTTTTTATTTTGATCATAGTTTTGTTTTTGATATGATTACGAATTTTGAATTGTGTTATTATATTGACTTAAATTCACTTTTTTAGAGATGTATTGGAGCAATACTACTACAAAATATAGCAAGCACCACATTGACAGTGTGATATTATTTTTAGGTTGAGGCCCTCTTTCAACTGCATACTTCAAATGCGCACTTAAGTGGAACATATGGTTATACATACTTCCCAGTGGCCTTAAATTCTGAATTTTCTAAACGCGAATTTCGAAGCCTATATATCGACAAAAGATTTTCCTTAATCTGTGAGCTTCGACAGCCATTGCGTAACATATACGCGAAAATCTATATTTTATTACTTTATCGATTTGTGCAGAAATCGTAACAAAAGAGTATCCTTAAAGTTCACAAGTGTTGCTTTCGTCACTTCGTCTTAGATGCTAAAGCCGTAAGTGTCTTTATGTACGAAGGCAAATAAGTACATAAGCAAAATTTCCACTAGCAAAGGATGTGGTTGGTTGGGATAAGAGTGAGGGGAAGAGAAACATCTAAAATTTAATCAGAATGCTGAATAAAAAAAAATACAAGAAATGGCTACCTCAACGAATAAAACGAAGAAAAACAACCACCAGGTCGCTTTACCTAAGCAGTGAATGACGTCACACCTTTCAATGAAATCAACAACCATTGGCTGAAATAAATCAAATGAATACCTGAATGGGTGGAGTTCCACCCACCTATCAAAAACCAAAGGTACGCGCACGTCAGCAAAATTTTCGTTACACCGAAGAACGTGTATACATACTACATTCAAACCATTGAGAAAACTCGCAGTCCCAGCGCTTTTACTCGACAAACTTGTCCCTCGCATAGGTGGAACAGAGGTGTACACTAAGGTGTATGGATGAATACACAACAGAAACCAGCATAACGTAAAGCTCGGTTGCTATATAAAAAGCTAAAGCTCCCACCTTCTTGGCGAGCAGGTAGATTGGCTGCTCACGTTAACATAATGCGCAAGAACCCACCTGACGTGGAGGAGCAAGACAAGGTAACAAGGACCAAAGAACCGAAGTAAGGGATCGTTGCTTGAAGGCGCTCAGTTCATGTTCCCTCCTAGCATAGTGTCCACGTTTTTCGTTAAGGTATTATAGCACCTACGTAAGTGAACAGACCTACGACAAGAATTCGCAAAAACTCTGACGGTTGAGTGTGGTGGTTAACAAAGTATACACGATTCCATTTTCTGTACATTTCTTGCTTTTCCGGAACGAATAACACATTTCCCATCTTTGTGGTTAAGGTACCAGCATCAAAACAAGACTTGAATGTCAATAAGAAGCTGACACTGTACAAGATCCTCTGCACTGCACAGTTCTTTTGTGAAAGCTTCTAATGAGAATGAGAGTTTACATTCTCGGAATTTCCCCAGGAACGTCATTCCTCTATATCCCTTGCGTTGCACTGTTCGGTGCTCAAAGCAATGTAAGCACAGGAATAACAAGCGCAACAAGATCAAAAATATAGGTATACATAGAAAACTTATCTGTCCGGAGGGAACGCTAAAGAAGTGCCTTACGTAGAACATTGTTGTCTGTTAACTTTTTCGCTCTTTTTTTTTACCTGACATGCGGTCGTCCTTCGTTTCCTCACAAGCTCCAGTTCCTTATTCCCACGCCCACCGCCCCACATATGGTAAGGTGCACTATTTCTTCACTGTTTTGTTGAAACGCATACTATAACGTACGACTCGACGTTATGCGATGACGGGGACTTTCCGAAGCTCCACAAAAAATTGTATGTTTGTGGGGATTCAACCATTTATGGGATTTTTTACGTGGCGGAGAAAAGCTCCAATACAACCAAGTGTACACGACTCCAAACGCCAACACGATGGGCTTTTCCCATTCTAGTTTCCCTTCATCGCGTTGTATTTAGAATTTGTGTACTCACATTTCCCCCATCGGTCTACTACAAACGAACATTGGCTCTCATGAAACGATTTCATTCATCTAAAAGGGAAATCCAAGCACGGTCGTACCTACCTATCTGAAGTAAAGATAGATGTTGTAAATAATACGACGCAGGCTGGTGGCGACTAGTGCAACGAAAATTGATGTTAAAATCATTCAACATTTTTTTCATATTTTCTGATGTTTTCACGGAGATTTGTATTTCGTATTTTATTTTGACCATTATGTGAGTGTTGTACAATTTATGCACAATATGTATTTATAACCTTTTAAGTACCTAACTCTTTGTTTGTGACGCGAACAATCTCCTCATTTACAGGCGCGCACACCATGTACATATATGTACATACAGTCTTGACACGGTTATCCAGATAACCTTTAGTCCGGATATCGCACTAATCAGGACCAATATTTTTTTTTTACTTTTACCGGTTTTGTTACACTGTAACAAAAGTGGTGTTAATAAAACCCCAATCCGGTGTTCCATGGAGTCCGCCCTCGACTGGTGTTTCTTTTATTTCAAAAGATTGGTGTTTAATAATTACCTACCTCAGAAAGGAAAAATTTTATTATTCGAAAAATATTATTAATTGTTTTCCGGTTTTTCAAAAACCGTAATTGGGTGTTTCTAAATATTTTTTTTGGATTAAAAGAAAACTCCACCTTGAATTACCCAAGGATATGGAATGCTGCTCTGTACTTTTTAATTTAAAATATGATGCAGGAAATTTTTTTTCCATGCCGAGATTCGATCTCCGGACCTCTAGATTACTAGCATCGTAGAGTGCAACTCAACAAGTGTGCGCTCTGTGGCTCACTTGGTTGAGTTGCACTGATATCATCGAACCATCATAAAATGTCAATATGGAAATGCGTACATTCTCAATTGGTGTTTAAAAAACCCCAATCGGATAATTTATTGATACTTGACCAAACATGTTCGTCTATTGCATTTTTGGTGATTTTGGTAATGCTCATCAGGGAAATTAATTAGAATTTCTATGTTAATCACCAGTTGGAAATTATATATTCCAAACAGGTGTTCAGAGTATTGGGTTAGGGTCCATGCCTCGCAGCCATAGCAAAGCACAGGTCGGATGATGGTTTTATACACGTGGAGCTTCGCGTTCCTGTGCACCAGCTTCGAATTCATAATTTGGAGGACCGCAAAGTAACACTTATTAGCTAGTTGTATCCGTCGATTTATCTCATCTGTTTCGTTGGCGTCCTTTGACAAATTGCAACCCAGGTAAGTGAAGTTGTCTACATATTCCATATTGAGGTCCCCCACTGTCCTGGCGGCGTTATTGAGATTATGCAGAAGGCTTTCTGCATCACCCAATCTTCGAGACATGATGTTGATGTCGTCGGCGTAGGCTACTAGTTGAGTCGATTTAATGAGTAGCGTTCCGCTGCTGTCCAGATTCATGGCTCGAATCACATACTCCAGAGCCAGGTTGAAGAGCGTCTAAAATTTTCAAGTTACTGGGTTTAAACACTGAAGCAAATGAATGACATTGGAAACAAAGCTGGAAAGTTTCCAACAATTTATTTGGCATCAGCTCGCGTATAGTTATTAGGGGAAATAGTTCACTTTATCGCATTGAAATTTTCCTTGACCTGCCGTGGCTAATTTGAGGCCAGGGGTGAATTACACTTGTAGCCCCCCTCCCCCTCCTTCTATGGCATTAAATATATAATATGAATTTCCAGCAAATCCAGCATTGGACTAAGGCTGCAGGATGTGTTAGTGACATCCTATTCCCAAAGATATTATCTGCTTTTTGTTGAGGTAATGAGATCTGCATCACGCTCAGCAGTGGTATTTACCCCATAAATGGGTACTCGTTTAACATCTGAGTGAGATCATAGTTTGTCACATGCTCGTGAGTTCGAAAAACACCATGACCCACGGTGAGATTCGAACTAAGGACCCTGTCACCGAAGGTGCGCGCACTAACCGCTACACTGAAACAAAAGACGTCGTAAATAGCATGTAAAGCTACTTCAATTTAACGAAAAACTACATTAAAAAACCTCCAAAACAGTAGTTCGTTACGTCAATGAAACTAGTTTCATTAAAATTTCTAGTACGAAAACATTTCTTACTCTATATGAAAACTTTCGTTGGTATTGCGTTAATTAATTCGTATGATTGACGATTTGATTTCTTAAAATTGAAGAACATTATACTTCACTGAACGAAAAAAAGACGTAAATACAATAAAAAAGTTCATTGTATATATGAAACATTCATTATTTTCATTTTTTATTATGTTCATTGTGGCTATGTATTGATGTACATAGAAAATATGAATTGAACCTTTTTTTTATTAAAAAAAACTGACGCAGTCCATTATTGAAAACCTAGCTCTATAAGTGTTGACGACATTTATTTTACTGCTGCTCTGCTCTGAAAAGCATCATAACTGACCTACACCTACGGTGGGATTCGATCCCGGGACCCTATGATTTGAAGACCTGCACCCTACCTACTACACCAACCAGACTATACGTGCTGAAGGTTTCTAAGATCCACGTAATGTATTTGTCAGAGTTAAGAAAAGCTTTCATTAATGTTATGAACAATTCGTTAATATAGATATCATAAAAAATATACGTATCGTTGAACCAGAAAAACTTCCTGAATGTAAGGTAAATTTTCGTCAACATGTTCCTCAATTTTAACGAAATTTTACATTAAATTTACAACAAGGAAAATAATCATTAATTTTATGAAAGAAGTTTTTGTTAACCTAATGAACGAATATTTTCTTCATGTCAATGTTAATATTCGTGATATTGACGAACAAAATATAAACGAATCAGATTTCTTTAATGTGACGAAATGTGGCGTAAACCTTTATGAACGTCTACCTTATCATAACGAATAATTACGTTATGTGGATGAAAATAAGTCAACGAATGTGATTCGTTAATAATAGGAAAGATAATTTTTTCAGTGTAGACCAGCCAGACTACACCTGACCCTCAAGATAAATTAATATCTTTTTTTATCGAGAAATGTACATAGATTGCGTCTCTGAAGATCAACTCCATGAAAAATTTTTCGGTTCAAACGTTTGGGCTGGCCCCTGTTGTTATTGTGCCAGAAAGATCGGCACTTGGCGCAGCCTGGTGCGATTTTGGATATAAACGTTCGGATAAAACCGATCCCTATACAGGACGACCCCAAATACCATATCAATTATATCAACGGTGGAGTAGGTGTACCTATATGCAGGGAGAGCTTGAGTTTAAGAAATAAATACCTAAAGGTCCATGTTGATCCTTACCTTTAGATTATGAACCTTATTCTTATCTCTGAGCAATCAAAAATTTCGAACAAGTATCACACCGAACCGATAGGAAAAAAAATAGTTACTTATCCTTCATACAAATTTCTAATGGAAAAATTATACAAATCAAAAGTAGCAACTGAAGTATCCATTCGCTTGTCTACAAAATAAAACAATCCAAGTCAATTCAAGCATACAACCATAAATCCAGCCAGTCGCCGACGTTTTTCATAAATATGCTTTGTCCTTTCTTTGCACTCTCGTTGAAATTTCATAAATTTTCACGAGATCATATCCATATTCACTACAACCTCTGCTTATAAGACAAGCGTGGCCGTGGTCGACAAGAAAAATTTATTCATAGCAAGGTTTCATTGTGGGTCCCCAGGTACAGCCACTCACCTTGTTGACTTGATGTAGTATCATTCTTTCTGTCGTATGTACCTACGAATTTTCTCGCTTCCCTTACATACTTGACATTCATAGATATCTATGCGAAAAATAATGAAAAAGAAAGACCATAGATAAACTAACTTAGCTTTTTTGTTTAAAAATTCCAACTGATTCTTTGCCTACCGGCTTGTCAGAGAAAGTGAAAGAGGGGATGATTTACGATTGTATACGATGGGAGTATTGAATTTAAGGTGCACTGGGAATACTTCAAGCGGTTGTGAAAGCTTGTGATGACAAAGTTTAAGTTCTTAAATTTGGAAAATGTAAATGAAATCAGTAAAAAGACAATATTGAGATTGAGATGGTTTTTTGCTCTAAGTGAAACGACCGACGCTTTATCAAGATGCAAATTGGCATTTACTTATTTTTTTCAATACGTATACCTAGGTATTACGTATTATGATTTAATTTGAATTGAAAATATTTTCCATTATGAATAAATGTGTAAAATTGGTTTCATTTATAAATAAAATGGTAAAATTATCAACTTCATTGGAAATGTTACTTTAATATCTTATTGTTGCGAAACATAAGATAATTTAAAAAAAACCTGGTTTACTTTTATCCATCTAGGAAAATTGAAACCATTCAGAGCTAATGAAAACAAATGCCCAAATTAATCCGATTTGGGACGTTGTTAAAAGAATCTCTGAGCGGCGAGAGGACATTTTTGTAAGATGACAAAAAGCAGAAGTGATTGTATAGATACGAGTATAAAAGTTAGAGTAGATATCGTACTCGCTAATTGCGTACACAAAAAAGAATTAAAAGGTACAACGGGGGTATGTATGTACCAATTAGGATAATGGGCGGATTTTGTAACGGATCCAAACAAATTAGTTTTATTTTTGTTTGTAATCGTCCGGTTTGTGTATTTCTAGCCACTGCATTTAGATTATGCGAAATAAAATGCTTAGGATCTTTGTTACCTATATAGTTGATAAAGTACAATTTTTACTTCAACATTCTCCAAACATAATCTTAGCAGTTTTTCTAATTATAATATAAAAATTATAGAAACAGTTCGTGATTATTGATGATTACATAAGTTGATCAGACTATTTATACTTTTTATATTATTTTTTTATGTATGATCATCTTTAAAATGCTTTTACCCACTCTAATCATTCCCTTTTCATTTAAACACATCTCAATTGAACTGCAATATTTGTAAAGCTAACCGTAGTAAAGTCGAAATGTGAAATTTTGGGCACACCTGCTACCGTGTTAACCAAAACAATTTCCATGACCATTCAATGTCACCTACCAATAGACTCCTGAATCAGAATGCGAACCCCTTAGCGGCAATATCCAAGCGACGGTATTTCAACCCCCACCCTGATGTACATATAATATATCCGCTCCGCTCATCCTACGAAAATAACTTTACCATTTTGACTTGGCCTTTCGGAACGATTGATAAGTGCTCCCTGATGTGCACGAACCTGGAAGAATTGTAATTAGATTTCCTCCTGATAGGCGTACCTTCTGTCCGAACAATACGTAGAAAATGACTGACGCATTTGGAACGACAACGACATCACATATGGATAAATCTGTGTAATGGTTGGGCGAGTAGTATTTGATGACGACGAGCAACAGCGGTGAATCGATGGACGTTACAGATATTACGTGGTGTAGTCAATTTGTTCAACATGGGAAATAGTTTGACTGCCGAAATCGGAACCCACCTGCGGAAAATCAATAATCGATTATCAAAAAGTTCCCTTCTTTGGCAATAAATCAAAAAGTCTAAGTCCCTTGACCCTTGATATCCCAGAAGATACAGTAACGTCCTGATGTGTGGGCTATAAAATATGTTATAATAGTGATCTAACGGATAGGTCATCTCCATCTATGCTTAAAAAATCTGCTATTTTCAAGTATAGGGGATAAAGACCAGACATCGGCAATGGCTATCTTAAAACTTTATATTATTCGAAAACTCTATCAAACTATACAGCAAGAAGGAAAAAATATCGGTCACCAAATTATAAAAACAATTAACGACAACATATTAAAATATGTTTGGCTCTATATGTATACAAATAAAAAATGTTTGCTAAATGCTAGGCTAAACAGATAGATTTTATCTTTAAATCGCAATAATTACCTACTTACTTGTACTTGAGTACTTGAGAATCTGCAGTGATTTCAATTAATTTGTATATGTACATATTATAGCAACAACGTAAAGCGCGGTTTACATGAGTTGAGTATATGGTGGAGTAGAGTGAAATTTTGCCAGTGTTAGAAGAGCCTTTCTAATCTACTCGTGTAAATGGTTGCAGTAGTTTGACTCTACCGACTAGGAAACAGTCGAGTTGGTGCGACTAGTATTGTGATATAGAGTAGTCGGTAGAGTGGAAAGTACTCCACTCTATCATTTACTCTATTCATGTAAACCGCGCTTTACAAACTAGAATATACTAAGCTATAAATATATCATATATTGTGCGGGTCGTTGATAGTAAAGTCTTTTCCGCTGATAGGTATATTTCTGTATGAAAAAGATTTTAACACTATCCATAGAACCAGATGCAGCATAGATTGGTCGCTATTGCTTGCTGTTTACGAGTTAGTAGACACTTGTACGACTACACCTAAAACGCATCCTTTTGGGGTAGACAATTTCTATTGGAAGCGTCGAACATGTTTGGTAGTGGACAAAGTTTCCGCTTCCCGTATACAGTTTTTGTGCTTCATCTGAACAGATGTGAACAACTCGAACATCATTTGTCATCATGTCATAAAAACTTGTAGGTGTAATTTCGGAAGTAGGTAAGTGAGAGGTGTACTTTTAAGTACTTACAATCTATAGCCAATCATAGATTTCAGTTCATCTACAAAAGACAGTTAGGAATGAGATATTAGTATTTTTTTATTTATTTGCACCCTTTAAGAAGGTGCGAATGCTTTTAACATAAAATTAAGCTAAATAGCAATCATTCATACTATGCACAGAAATCTAAATACAAATCGTCTCATATTATCCCCAAAATATCACAAACTATGTAAATCTATTTAAGAGAATGAAATACGTTGGTAACAAAACGGCATTAAATCGTACATAAATCTTCGTCAACGAATATTCTGTTTAAGTGCGGTTCAAAATTATTGTACGTATACGTTGGTCGTAATATGTGTATTCACGACGAAAAAAGAAAACCCTTGAGTGTCATCTTTTTTTGTATGGTATCGTCTTCTTCTTACATTCATCGCTTTTTTGTATACAATACTTGTATACGACTCTATCTTCCGTCAAAACAATCCTGCTTAGATTTCTTTTCTTTTTCAGAACCGGTGGATTTCAATGACATGCTTTCGCTTCTACTAGTATGAAATCCTGAAAGAAAATTCGAATATTTCCGACCAAAAGTTTATACTGCAAACACTAACAAATAAAATGGCTTGGCCAAAAGGATACATATATACAGTACGTCGAAATCTGAATAAACCAAAAGTATGTGGCATAGATAAACGAACTTTGAATCCTTGAAGATGGATGAAATGCAAGAGTGGATTGCTTTTAGGTAATTGTTACGCTGTCACAAATACGATTTTCTTGTTCTTATCAGAGTGAGGGACAGAGAGGGAAGGGAGAGTGATTCACTTTAGAGATGGAAACATTAATAGTAAAAGATATGTATAGGTATATCACTCAATCAGTTATTTACATTTCTAGAATTATAAGTTTTTGTCTAATTAATTTATTGTCGTATTATCTCGGGTATGCTATTTTTGCCACTAATCTTGAATATGAATCCTTATTATCAGGTTGATCCCATCCCTTCTATTCTCAAAAAAAAATCGGCAGAATATATCGTGTTCCGAGGTGATGCTGATATAACCACTAAATTAAAATCTGTGCCCTCTTTTACTTGTCCATCACCCAATTTCTTATTCACTTAGTTCGTGGCATAATATCCTATTCATCTTGTGCGACACGACAAGACAAATCTTCTATCGAAGTCACTAAACTGTAAGGCCTCACTTGAAACCGATTAACCTCTATCTTCCCGAGCTTACCTGGGTTCTCTATAGGTATCTAATATAAACGATACAAAAGGCCTAAGAGAATGTGCCAGCCTACACAGAAATTTTCTTTAGACTTCCGTTAGAAGACAAGCAAACATTCTTGAGAAGGTATCAACATGAGGCGAGCATCCAAGCAGAATGCTGATAAGGGTGGAAACGAAAGCAATTGTAGGAAGCTTACCGGTTCATGAGAAAACGACATAGAAAAGTGCTGAGGAAGTAATTTGAAAATTGCTTATATGCGTTTAACGTTCATAAGGGCTCACTTTTATGATGTTCAACAAGGTAAGAGTGTGTCTTCACATCAAAGGTGGGCCTTACAAACATAACGTTTTCACATCATATCACCTCAAAGCAATTTTCATAAAAGACATTTACCGATTAGGTACATACGTTCCGTTAAATTGTGTGCACTCTGCTTCCTTATGACCTTCATTCATCCATTGAATGCTTAGTACTGTCCTATACAGAGAATAATCAATAATGTCGATCTAAGCTGTCGAAACACCATTGGAGCGCTAAGCTTGCCAGGCTTATCCAAATGAGAGCAGTAAGGTATAAATTCTAGTGGGAACATAATACAGCTTACACCGAAATTATACACTAACTAAAAAGAAAATTGAAACTTTTCTGAATTCTGAAGTTTAAAGGATACTGAAAGTTAAGTCAATCTGAGCTAAATGGGTAGATATGTAGGTACATGTTTAGTTTTCATATTTTAGGCATTTTTAATAGACGATTGCTATGCTGAATAATCTATACGGAAACCAGAAAGAGAAATATATCCTAGCATTTTAAATTATTATTTCAGTTATCGGAAACTTTGCAATACAAAGTGTTAAGCACAAATGAGGTGCACACAATATTCGCATCCCTTGGGTTATTGGTCCATTGCCAATCTATATCCGCGAGCCACAGCCGATGTGCGTAGAAAAATGAACGAGCGACATTCAGGTCTATATAATCCCATAAATTATTTCCCACCCATTAAACCTACTGATTGATGATTTTATGGTTTTTACAGGTGTAGGGAATAATTTCAACTGAGCGAGCAAATAACTCTGGTAAATTGGTAATTTATGGCTGTGCCATTGTCATCTCTGGGCGGTTTTTGGATTTGTCTGCCGTTGAGGTGTGCTGGGCCTGTGCGAAGGCCTAGTGTCGGGATCAACATTGCGTCTAGCTCGCCAGAACTTTATTTTCAGTGCCAACGAGTCCGCAGTGGACACCTATTGGCTGTTGGTTGTCTCTGTGTCTGAACAGACCATAAATAGCACACTTCAGTTACTGTTGCTGCACCTCTCGCTACATAAAATTTAGGTGAGAAGTGGGAAATCCATCGAGTCCCATTCAACTTGATATTCCCATCAGGTCGATTTGGTGCAGGTTTGAATGCAATCATTGGAGGGCACTAGTTGGTAAATGGACGTTGGCCTTTGTTGAATTGCACACAGACACCTCGTTTGTGTGGGGATTGTGAAATGTTCCGTGACGTCGAAATAGTAGTAATAGTCGCGTTCGTATTGGGTATGTTGAAAATTGCACTTGAGGATAGAAGTTGGGTCACCATTTGATAGGTGAAAGGTTTCCACTTTTGAATGGAGTTGAAAATGATGAAATGTGCAATAAATTATACACTTTCACTGTAACGATGGTCAGTACATTTTAAGAGGAGGAATTGAATCGATTGTTGCTTTTAAAGTTGACTTAAATTGTAAGTGTTTTACATAGCGATAAATACATACGACGATTTCCGGGAAAAGTTTTTTTTAAAGGAACGGGCAAATTTCAATACGTTGAGAGATTTTAGGTAGGCATCACAAAAAAAGCTAATTCAATTGACTCGCTTTAGCCAAGTACCAAATACCATAATATCCAATATATGTTATGTCCTCTTGATTATTCAGTCGCCCAAGCCGAATAGTGACAGAAATAATAATGATCTGCCCATTTCTTCTATTTATATAAAATGAGCAAGTTTACCGTATTGTAAAATAACACCAAATTACATTTATAATAAGTAAATTTTACATCACTTCCTTTGACACTTCAACCTGTGCCCCACCTAGTTATAGGTACAAATTCGCTGATGGTAATATGGATGTCCCTGAATGAGCCATACTTCTATGGATTTAATTAAACCTAAAAAATAATGGGGCGACAAGCTCCTGCTTACGAATGACGTGGGATCAAAAACCATACTCATCTTGCTGAATCATCATCAATCATAATTTCCTTCCGTTCGTAATTTTGGTGTAACTTTTCACTCAGACCATAAATTTCTCTTTGATTTCATTGCGTCATTAATTCAAAACCTTACCTTGAATTGGATTCAGAATAACAATTCTCTTACTCCTTTCGTAAATTTGCTTTATGCTATATGTTATCAGTCATCATTCCCCAGCGCATATTTCCGACGACGACCCCACAATAAAAGGAACTTGTTACTCATTTTAGTGTCAAAGTAAGACAGAATAACCACTCTCCCATTCCTTTAAGGCGTCCTTCATAGCCAGCTAGGAGTAGGAGGGAGGACTTGTGTCATCTAAATGAATGCAACATATGCCGACAAAACGACTCTTCAGTTGATACGTCATTTTATACAAGTACATACATCGCTCGTATGAGCGTAGTTAGGCCTGTTCGGTACCGAGATTTCAGTACCGGGTTCCGGTTTTTTTCAATACCCGGTACCACAAGCGGTTTCCCTGACTCAGGTTTTTTTTCAGTACCGACGGTTTTTTTAACCATAAGCCGGTTTTTTTGAGTACCGGGTTAAAAACCGACTCAGGTTTTTTTCAGTACCGACGGTTTTTTCAACCATGAGCCGGTTTTTTTGAGTACCGGGTAAAAAACCGGTACCAAAAAACCTGAAAAAAAACCGGCTCATGGTTGAAGTGAATCGTTCTTTTTAACTCGGTACCAAAAAACCGACTCGTTGGTCGGTTTTTTAACTCGGTACCAAAAAAACCGGGATATCGGTACTTTAGAATATCGGGTCCGGTACCAAGTGAACACCGGTTTTGTACCGGGATCCCGGTTTTTGGAACAGGCCTAAGCGTAGTAATATGCAAACATGTAGTCTATCTCAGCAGGATTTTTTCTTATAAGACGAGTTATCATACTTACGTATAACGTATAATGTTCGTGATCGGGAGATGACATGAAAAGTCAAGCCACCTTTCAGCATCCTGTGGTGAAATTATTTTTCATTTTCATCGAGTCGGAATAGGAAGCTAAGTGAAATTGTGGTGCAAAAAAAATAACTAAATAAATAAATAACAGCATATGAGCGAGATTTATATTGTTTTTCGACAGTTTCGTGCAAAATGTTGTCCGTTTAGATTTAAGGAAAAACGTTGATAAGTGCATTAAAATTTATTTCATATTTATTTGCCATGTAATGAAACCTACATTTTTTATTTTGCAAATAGGCATGGTACAATTTTGATCTCAATGTAATATATGTCTGTGTCTCACTATTCTGCCCCTTAAAATAAGCGAAACATTATAAAACACTCATATGGCGCTTTAGAGAATGATAACTGTATTTAGTAATCTGTGATTTCAATCTACAAAAGTTTCCATCATTGCAATAAATAATAAAATTCCCCAAAGCAATTTCCTTCGTTGTATTGATGCATACATCCATCAAGTGTACCGTGATAATATTTGTATTTGTATATACATATATGTACATTATATAATTGCTAACATGGATATGATGCCTTCAGTATACTAATAAAAATAATATACATATTCACAAATAGGTATACTTTCACTTTAGCCAGAGAAAAACTCATTAGGTATAATTTGTCATTTTAATAGCCTATGGATGATGTGACCTTATAGTAAAAATACTTGTATATAGGAAGTGATAGTTACTCGCATGAATAAAATAATGCTTTGCTTATTTTTTGGCTAAATAGGTACTAGAACAACAATTTATGTACAATTTTTACAAGTAACAAATATTGTCATGTATTTAACCCTTCAAGAAACATGAGTTAGTCTCCAGTTTCAATTTTCAAACATGCATTAAGACTGTCCATACATTGTGACACTTTCCGACAAAAATCATGTCGCCTGCAAACGTTAAAGGTATATTTTAGAATTTCTTTAACATCAAATCAAACGAAGAATCAATTACCGTATTAATATTGAGAATGCCACTTTAGCAAAAGCAATTATTTATCAAAATGAAACGGTTTGTCGGTTGATTTCGGATTTTCCAATTGATGTCCGTGTATGGACACCTAATCTGATGCAATTATTGTTCGTTTTCCTGCCATTTTGGATTAAGTTTTATGGTTCAAATGCTTATCGTTTTATGAATGATGATGATGATTATTTGCACATGTTCTCGAGTACATTTTGTTCAGAATATGTGAAATTTCATCGAGTGTTAACAAGTCGGCGAAGCCAAACAAATTTATGACATGTGTAGCAATTTAATTAAATTTTATTTAAGTGTTTGCTTCCATTTGTTTAAATTTTGGCAACATGTTCTTAATTTCTATTTAAACTTTTTAATACTGGCTTCAACTTGCACAAACGTTTCACCTAAAGCCATATGCAATTATGTAGCCTTCATTTTCCCCGTTTATAAAATTGGTGAAGCTTCCTTTGAATAATGAATAAATTTTATACCTAGGCTATTAAAATAATGTCTGTTAATGTGAAATATATAAGACAAGCCTTCTTCCGTCCTATTTAATTTTGTTTATTCAAATTCAAGGGCAAAATATGCGAGCCCCTAGAAAAAAATATTACCTACGCCTTTGTGTTTTGATTTAGTATGTTTGAATTGCGATAGTGTAGAAAATATGGTGCCATGTGGACTAAGACATAGAAAGTGTAAGCATGGTTACTAGAAGATTTAATTAGAAAACTAATATTCAAATTTTTCCTTTTTTTTAATAAAGGCTACAATTTCTAAAAAAAATACCAAACAATTTACTTTAATACCTAAATTTAAGAGCCTTAACACATTTATATTGTGTATTTTTGTTAACACTTAACACTTTGCTGCATCATAGTATGCAAAAGTTTAAGTTCGTTCCTCATCATATACTTTGTGATATATCGCTGAGATAATCTTTAAACTAGTGCATGCAGAGCGTTCTCGTTGCAAAGCACGTCGTCGCTTGGGCTGTCGTCGGTCTTGCTGAAATCCCTTTGAATCCGTATTCACGATAAACTGAAGGTAAATTGAAAAATTCTGTCGTCTTCTGATACCTGTCTGTTGTCTGTGCATGCAAGGTTACTCGGTAAGTGATGCCGCACTCTTGTTGCTGTATCCTTAAGCAAACTAAGTGATATCTTGGTGGTAAAGTTTATGGCTTTCAACATGTGATTTTACAGTAAAGTAAGCTTTTGTATTTTCAAATAATATAAAAATGTCACCTATGACGCGAATTTATGTCTCAAAAATTATACAGCTAAGGACGTAGAACAGAACAGTTGAGCACCTATATAACAATTTATTGTCAATTTGACTTTTATTTTTAACATACATATAGGTATATAAAGGAGATTCAAATTGTGCAAATATTTATTACAAAAAAGAAACACCTTCATATTTTTTCGCAGATGAAGGTTGCTTTTCGAGATTGAGTCTCCATTCAATATGAATTTGTCCTTATTATTTTATTGACTTAATTGATTGACTTTTCAGCTAAATCCAGCTGTAACTAACTTCAGACCCACATCAAATTTATCACGCCTTAAAACCTCATATTGTGATACATATCTGCAGTTCGTACATACCCAATCAAATCCATTATGAGCTTCAGTGGCTAACTAATGAAAATTTTCAGTTGTTGCATGCAAATTAGCCTCTCTTCTCTATACCTACATACAACTACAAGATTTAGGGTATGTACATTAAATTATGTAAGTAATTACCATAGGATTTATAACCAACACCTGTTTTTCGTGTTCGGACTCTGGTCTATGTATTACGAGAAAACCGTTGGTGTTTGCTTCACCATGATACTATGATTTCAGGATTGCAGATAGAAATCGTAAATGGATAAAACGGCAAACAGGGAAATTTATTAATAGAAGCTAATTGAACAGCTTTTTCGTAATCCATAGAAATCCTATGGGTAATGAAGGTATGGTACGTTGGTATATCAGCGGTAGTGAAAGTGTATTTTGTGATTTCATGTAATGTACCTATACAAGCATACATATACACAAACGCGAGGAAAATCATTTTAATTTATTTTAGCTGTTGAAAATACACAGCTTTAAGGGGGTATCTGGACTAATGACATCACTAAAAATCTGATATTCTGTCACCAGTAGAAAAATTATCATAAATCATATTTATGTCAAAATCGTGCCAAATGTTATTTGACAAAATTGCTTAACTTCTAAAATCTAAGCGCTGAAAACTTCAAACATCCAAATCTGTTACCTAACAAATCATTTTCTAAATCCGTTTTGGCAGCAAATAAAAAGCTCATCGCTTCATAAGGATAATGTCCCCACGGGTTTCTAAACAAATCTTGGGACGACCTTTCGTACATGCTCATATATTTGATCTACATACAAACGAAAATTTTTGAATTCATCCCTTAAGTTTCATATGAACCCACATGGAAATGTCCTGCAGATATGTATCGAGTTCATATAGCCATTTCTTTTTCGAACAGAACATGTTCACTAGCATTGGCGCCGGTATTCTCTGAAACGAGTCCCCGGCAAACAGAGCTACTTAGCCACTTTGTAGAAAACGTCGTACAAAAAAAAGGAAAGAATATAAAAATTTCTCGGCAATGCCGTAAGGGATAATCGCAAAGGTAACGTTTATGCTCATGCATGAACGCTTGGACGCATTTTAATAATAACCCGGCGAGTAATAAAATTTAAAGGTGAATATTCCTTGCAGATTTCTAAATAAAAATGCTCAATATTTGGTCAATGGCGGTTCACATCTTTTGTTGTCCCGTGAGATGGAATATCTTTATCCTCATAATAATATTCATATTTATGTGATAGCATGGAGCATAGGATGAATTTGCATAAAGTTATAGAAATGGATGGATTTGCTAGAAGTATATGTACATTTTGTTTGCTATGTGGAAGATAGGATATCTTAACCATTTGATGTGTATGCGTGTGTATTTTTTTAGTAGCTGTACCTCTAAGTAATTTGTATTTATTTGAAATGAATAGCTTATTTTTATATTCTTACTTCGATCATGAATAGGATAAAATGCACCTGAAGAGAACTGGGCGATAACAACATGTTCCTTTCAACTATAAACCATTTCCTTAACAAAGGCTAATTGAATCTCTTCGTAAAAGTTTAAATATATTAAAAACTTTTATTCAAATGGGTATTGCCTGCAATGCTCTCAAACTCAGACGTGTCTACTCCAATTCGTATGTATTAAAGGTATCATAAGCCAAGGCAATGTGGAGAAAATGCGTAAAAACTTAATAATAATCCAACAGGGAAAAATGGACGAAGACATGAATAGAAGGAGCCAGAAGCACTCAAGAGAATCATAATCTTATTATACCCGGAGCAATTCTGACAGTTTTTCTTACACCATAATATCACAGCTCGGTATACCTATACTTTAGCCCGGCTGATTACATCTTTCCCAGCAACTCTCTGCGGTGACATACCGACAGATGCTGCAAAGGTTTTTTTGTCTTGATGACGAAGAGGTGCAAGAAGTATGTACGTACGTACCTACATCCTATACATCTAATGAAAGACGTAGCAATATTTTTTTATAGTCACTTCATCTGAATTTTTTTTGTGTTATGTTCGATCATTTAGTTTGCATCCATAGTTTAATTTCAATACTAGATAAGAGAAGTATAGGAGCGAAAGTTGTTTCTCTCTTTGTAGGAAAAAAAAATCTATAAAATTTTCTTTCGCACGAGAAAGTTTTCATTCTCGCCTTTCTCAAGTTGGTCTGCGTAGAACACGGTAAAGTTGGCTTTACGGTTCTGATGACCAGGATAGTAGGTACACTATGTATAGTCTTCAGGCTGCTTATTTAAGGGGATAACACATTGGCAAATTTTTGAAAATTTAACATTTGGGACTAACCACATTTTTGCTCTATTAAACAGGAGAAATATTCATGCCTTAGTCCAATGTTGGATTTGTCGCGCTTGTTATTTATTTTATTTTATAAATCCTGAGAAAACAGTAAGTGCTCAAGTTGTCAAGTTCCATCGTTCCATGTTACGCCTCACTAGTTCTATGCAATTGATGGGGGGTGCCATTATCCTTAATGAAGCAAATTGTTTGATTAAACAAAATTTCAGCCTGTAAACATCCCGAAGTACAAAATATTTAAGACTAATTAGGAAAAAAAACATAAATGTGTTATTTTTCACCGCCGCTAATTTAATTCTACAGGAAAGGAAAAAAAACATTTTTGAGGTGTAAGGGTCTGGATAGACATCGGGCGGAATGAAAATGAAATTTTTGTCCGCTCCAATTTTCTCAATAAAAAGGCATGCTTACTGTCGTGGAAAATGTCGGAAATGATGGGGAATTCCATAAGCTACAATCCGAATATGGTTCCAAAATTTTTCTCGGCCATTTTATGTACTATTTTTCGATTCCCCGGTCATTTCACCGTGGAGAAAAATGTTGGAACCATATTCGGGATGTAGCTTATGGATTTCCCCATCATTTCCGACATGTTCCACCACAGTTAGCATGAATTTCATTGAAAAAATCGCAGCTGACAAAAATTTCATTTTAATTCCGCCCGAGGTCTATTCAGGCCTTAAAGTGAGCGTGAAAATTGCGCGCGGAAAACAAAGTTTTAATAAACTAGTGTGCATAAAATTACACTTTACGTTCGGTGCATTATCATTATACGATTGGATGGTAGTTTCATTAGCTAATGAAAGAGAGTAGAATATCGTTTGACGTGTATGATTAGTATTGTATATGTGTTTTTAGCCATCAAATAATATAGGTATGTGATTTGGCTAGTCGAACTGGCAATAATTTTAAGTAATACAAAAATATTTTATCTTAATGAAAATCAATACCAAAATTCTAAGTTTCTTACATTCACTGCGTTTTTAGTTATATATAAAATCTTTACAATGCGGCACTGGCGGCTTGCACACGTAACGTAAAATGAGGAAAAGTCCATTTTCTTTTCATGCATATCTTCAAACTACATACTAGAACATTTTCAGTGACCTATTGCTATTGCATAGAGTACATGCATTAGTTTCGTATTGCAATGACTGGGCATGGTATGGTCTTGCTTGTAAATAATTATACTTAATTAGTGAGGCTGTCAGAATTAATAGACATCAACCCAACAATAGTACTAAGCATGCAAGTTTATACCTTCATGCGAGATTCGGTATTTAGATTTGAGATGCATCGATTCGTATTGAAAATGTCTATGATGCTAAAAGAGGCTCAAAAAAGATACAATAAAAAAAAAAAACAAAATGTTTTCGCTTGAATTAATAGGAAAATATTGGGCGTGTTTTTTGTACTCCGGTGTAGGTTAGTTTAGTGTAACTACATGGGGTTACAATACCAACATAACATGTAGTTTCCATGATAATGTTGTAACTTCATGTAGTTACACTAAAATAACCGACACCGGAGTACAAAAAAAAACGCCTATTATGAAATCACTCAATAAATATATTATATAATATTATAAAATTGAATTAGTATAACAATTATGATGATGTCACGAGCTCATGCATACTGCTTGCGTCTACTCCCCACTTGTTGATCGTCAAATAACCGAATCATTGCTACATAACATAATTCTTTTTTTTTTGCACCAAAATGCCAATCACCTATTAGGATCAAATATTTGGAGATCATCGCGTACCACATCTCAGATAATCTTCTCTAATTTGTTAGTCTATTGTTCGCTACATGCTCAACAACTTTTGGCAACTAAACATATTTATTTAAATGGCGACATTAGTCTTAGTATGTCAGCAATTTTTAGCACGTGAATTTAGGAAACATTCTGGCATTGTAGCCAAATTGCATGTTACCTTTCAGGTGACAGATGATGTATGCAAGTTCCATCTCATCATCGTCTTCATCCACTTAACTTAAACCTCAGATGTCATTATATCATTTTCAATACAACGACTTGCAACAGTATTTGGACATGAACCAAATTGTTGGATTGAAAATATGTCAAATACAAAACAAGATTTCAAGGAAAGATATAAGATATTAATTCCTAATAAAAAGATAAATACTAACATCTTAAATAATCATAATAATTGTAATTCACGCAATAAATAATATCTGCTAGGGTCATTGTCCTAAATAAAAACAATCGACACTTTTTCACTCTTTAACATTGACGCTAATTAATGTTGGCTTCGACATGGGCACGAACAGAAAAATATTTAAACAATCCATCTGCCAATTCTATGCAATAAATTGCAAAGATCCTAGACATCGTCATTCTTCACACTAGCTGACAGCTAGCGATACCTAGTTCACCATTTAAAATAAATTTCGTGAGATGTCATTAAAGCTTATTTGAAAATCAAAATGCAAATAACCGAGTCTCAGAGTAAATGAACAATTTTTGAATGGCGCCCCATGGCGTGAGTATCTTTCAACGCCGGCCACTAATGAAAGCCAAAAATTTAGGTTTCACTTACGACTGAAATAGTGTAGGCGGCCACTATAAAACCGCAGAATATTCAAACACTACATACATTATGTAGTTTGTATGAAGCCTAGAGGTAAACAAATAATCAACGAGAGCACAACGAACAAACAAAAAGTAATGGCATTTTGTGTTTAAATATAAATTCGGAAATACGGAAGAACACGAGTGTGTATTATTCGTAAATTTTCAGTATTACAATACAGGCATCCGAATTATCATCAGTTCACGCGCGAAGTACGTAGTTGAAATTTATTGGTAAACAAGGGAGAAGAAATAGCAGGTACCTACCTACCTATCGTTTGGTATTAGCGTCATTGCCAATCAAACAAGTGGATATTTTTATTTTTTAAATTATAATAGAAACAATAAAAAAACATCTAGCTTGGCATAAACGTGGAATTTTTGACGCATGATTTACATTTATAAATTAGTCAATGAGGCTTTGGCTTGAAGGATGCTCAGGTTAAGACTTTATTTCCTTTTTGGGCTAGACCCTTGCAAGCTGACCTTACCATGCATTCACCGCTATGTTGAGAGAGCCGGCTTTTCATTTTAGTGCGTTGTTCGAATGTCGAAATAAAATTTGCCAGCGCATGAAGCATGTTTTCTTTGTTTTTAAAATATCAGCACTGCTCACATTGTAATATCTCAGCTGTTAACCCATTAAAACTGACCAAATATTTTCCTTTGGTTTTTATTATAGTATCTATAGTTGTAATATTGAAGAGCCCATGGTCTTAGTATTCTGATCCTATTTGCCAATCGAACTTTTCCTCAGTCCCTCAAAGTTAGAAGTAAGGCATATTCCAAGTTACACAATTTTCCAAAACCCATACACTACCGTCTACTAGTGAAATTGGAAACTCTTTTAAAAAAAAATTTAGTCCTTAAATTGATTTTCTTTCTTCACCCTACAAATGAAAATTTTACCACAGGTGGACTATGCCGAAATCTAATAAAGAGAAACCCGAGAAAAAAGCAACACCGGTGACATTGAAATAAATCGTCTATAAGTCAGTATAGCGAAGCGTATGATTAGTTACTCCGTACCTTCCTTATTGCGTTAAACATATTACCTATGAATTTTCCTGAAAAGTTGCCAGCAAACCGCAATAGGGGAGTTTAAATAAACGTAAAATAAAAAAAAGATTTCGAAAAAATAGTAGCATGGGAACAAAACTCATTCCAAAGTTATACAATGGTGCTAAATTGAACGAAAGTGTATGTAAATATGTACATACAAAATGTACTTATACGGTGAAGGAGGATATTCGCTTCTGCTATCTGACTGACTCCAAAAGAACAATGGCAACCTTTGGTCGCAGGTGCGTTAAGCATCTTATTCACAGGAAGTATATTTGAATTGTACAAATACTGAATTGTATCAGAGTGCAAAATGGGTTGTTATTCTAGTTTCTCTTAAATCAATATCCATAAAAATATGTTTGAATTTTATTGTGCTATATATAATCTATTAAAAATCATTTCACTTCACATAAACTGAAAATATTAGGAGTAAGAACTTCGTTACAATAAAATATTGTTTTCACTTTCCCTTTAACGAAGTGCCAAGGACAAAACACGGCAACACAACTAGCAGGTTCGAATGACAGTCAACCGGTAAACAAAAGCAACAGAAGGCGGTTTCGTAAATCCTGTGTGTGGACGGCAGTGCATGCATAGAGATACCGCTGTCAACTCCGGGTCTGTTCCGCAACCCTGTTGCTAGAATTATCCTATAGTGGCTATATGAACATGAGGTATAACCATCCTTATGGCCTTATGGGGGACTGATATATCTGTTCACCTAAGGTATATGAGTATAGTCTTCGTACTTGCAGTAATTCCTACAGTTTTTACTACAACTGTTCCTACAATCTATCTGTCTGACAGTCTGTCCGACTGTCGGTATGCCTGTCGCGACTGCTTGTCCTCTATGTACATTATATTCCTTTCGTTTGTTTGTCAACCCAGTCGTATATAGAATTCGTTTTCAGGCAACAAAATAAAGCAATTTATATTCAAGATGTGAAAACAACTGTAGTCACCGTGTGTCAGCATACCAACGATGACAGCAGCGACACCAGAGCATGTTAATGCAAATTGTTACAGGTATATAATGTCCTCATCCTTGGATGAGATTGTTCTTATTGCCATATCGTTTCAGTAGCAAGGAAGGGTGTTTTGTTTTGCTCCAGGTTAAGCTCTGAACATTTGAAATGTTGAATCAGATTTTTTTATGATACTGACATTGTCAAGGAGATTTACTTCTAAAGTGAGTCTGTCATATTTCAATAATGTAGAAAATTGTATGCTCTGTAAAAAGTGATTTATTTGACAAACATGAAGGAAATTGTGTGGGTTGTAGGTACTTGTAACTTTCAAGGAACACTTGGGAAGATTCCGAGATTTATGCAATGTGAATTACTGCTAAAAATCCATATAACAATTGTAACTATACATATCCTACAGGGGAGTCTGTATCCTTGTGACACAGAGTATATCTGTGTAGGGGGACACAGAGTATATCTGTGTACGGGGACACAGATTTTTGGTGAGTTGTGACACCACGTACCCGAGCAGTGCAGGGAGGCCCATTGTGTAGTTTATGCACCATGGCATGGATCTGTACAAAGACCATTCGGGCGATGACGGCATGGATGACTCTTTTCCCTATTCCTTCGGAAAGTCGAATACGACGCAGTGTTTCCTCGCAGGGGAGGAATCCGTTATAAGCGATCGTGTAGAGCCTCGGAGCTGGCGGCTTCGCATAACCCGAGCCACGAAGGGGCTAGTTAGGGAGAATTGCCTTGGTTGAAAATGCCTACGCGCAGTTTGTGGATTGATGACCACACGACCTGAGTCAAACTGCTGCCTAGTGAGCACGGTCAACGGTAGCGCTACGAGTCTGCTTTAATCAGACGAGTACTCACAGGCACACACAACGATCCCACGCCTAACAAGCCGAATTTGTTTGGACTAACCGAAAGGAGGCCAAGGGATGATCACACCTACTATTGGGAATTCTTTAGCGAATAGTGTACCTCGGGGATGGGCGAGCCCAAGAGACCATGGATCCCTACCCATCTTGGCGTTGGTCTCGAGGGGGTTTGTGGTCCAGCTAGAATCGCAGCCTAAGGTGAGGTTCCAAAGAGAGGCATCTCTGCGGTAACATTGCATCCCGACTTTAAGTTGGATAAAACCTGCAAGGGGGGAGATATGGTCCATGGCTAAGGTACTCCCTACGGCAAGTGAAGTCAATTGAAGGTCACACATCACTCATATATTTCTTTAATACAGGCAGATGTTCGAAAAACACTTTAAACTTTACTTATTGACTTTTTTTAGGGTTTTTTAGATTTTTCAAAAAACCCTTATGAAATCGATTTTGTCCGTCCGTCTGTCCGTTCGTCTGTTCACTAAATAACTCGCGAACGGCTTAACGGATCGTCATGAAATTTGGTAGGAATGTGTAGAATGGTAACAGTCTTTGGCATGAAATACTTAAAAATTGGTATGTCAAAGATAACAGGGTGTCCCGGACATTTACAAATTAGTTCACTAAATACCTCGCGAACGGCTTAACCAATCGTCATGTATTTTAGTAGGAATGTGTAGAATAGTAACAGTCCTTGGCACGAAATACTTAGAAGTTAGTAGGGCAAAGATAACAGGGTGTCCCGGAGATTTAAAAATTTGTTCACTAACTGATCGTTATGAAATTTGGTAGGAATGTGTAGAATCGAAAGAGTCCTTAGCACGAAATACTTAGACGTTGGTAGGAAAAAGCTAACAGGGTGTACCGGAGATTTTAAAAAGTCGAGTTTTTTAGTTTTTATCGGACGTGGACGTATGGGTACTCAAATCAAAGAACTCGATGGGTACATTTCATATCAGTCGTTTTTTTCCATTTTGGAGTAATGGTAACATAGTTACAGCTAATAAATCCAGTTAATATATGTAGCCATGATACATAGTAAATCTATTTTTGGATTGGTCTAATTAAAAAGTGTTATAGAATGAAAGGCGTTAGCCTTTCATTCTGGAACGCGTTTATTTAGAACAATCCAAAAATAGATTTACGAGAAGCATTTCATTAATATTGTGCATAATTCTTATTTATTACCTATAAAATATATGTGCAAAATTATTCACTATGTGTGTATCCAAAATCTAAAAAACCCTCGTATTGCGGGCGCAGCCCTCTGTACGCCGGTATTTTTTTATGTACCTCTAGCTTTTTTAGTAACTTTGATTTGATTGATTGACGTTTAAAGAGAAATCTTTGGGATAGTGTTTTTTTTTTTGTAGAATTTTTGGCTTCGGTTGGAATTAGCTTGGTTTTTCATTATCATTCTAGTTAGAATAAAAAAATTTAATTATCTGTTCGATTCTGAATTTAAAATGAGGCCAGAAGGTCGGGCCTCACTTTGAATCCACACACTATCAAAAGAAAAAAAACTCAATTCAACAAATGTATACTTGGAAAAAAGATCCTACAAAAGAATTTCTTCTCTTTAAATAATGACTACTACGACAGACGATAAATCAATTATGCAAATATAATTTTGAACCATTAGCTTGTGCCACCCTCACCTTTTCAGCCATGATACCAAGCATATCATCGACATCTATGTGTACGCCCTACGTCATCTTCCACGCTTTCTTTTTCAACAAAAAAAAAAAAAACCTAAAGGATGATGCTGAAAGTATTTGCTGTTATTCAATTTTTTAAATGTGATCCGTTTAACACCCTTAGGCACTACAATTACAACTCCACTCCACGTATTATGTACAATGTCATTGTTGATTAATAGACGGATTGAAGCAATTTCGAAAGGTATTGTCGAGATTAATGGCAAGGTATTCGTTGGGGTTCCGGCTAAACATATAGGTAGGATTATGCTTTCAAATACAGGAGTGCATGATTAAATCATCTTATAGTTTCAGTTAGGTTAAAAAAATAAAAAATGAAAATAAGGAAAAACTTATTGAGATATGGGTTTTCTGTGGGTATGTTTCCTGGGTTAAAATCTGTGAGCTAAATATCAAAAGAAAAATTTGTTTCATTCTCTAAAATTCCACAATTTGTAAAATTACAATTGGAATATTTTTGTTTATTTTCCCCCTTTACGTTTCTCTTTTATAATTCTCAAAAACTAATCTTGTCGTAGTTATATCAGAATTAGATTACATAAAAAATAATTGTGCAACAAACTCTGCTTCGCCCTATAGACCTAACTCTTAACGATAAAAAACCGAAAGATAGACGTGGACATAGAGTATAGGTCAAAGTTAAGTTTTCATTTATTCATGGTCGGTTTCAGGTTCAGGAATCAATTAAGCAGGAAGGCAAAATACAGAATCAGAACCATAATAAAAGGTGATGTACTTAATTTGATATTTATATATACAGCGCCCATAAACATTAAATATAAAAATAAACCGAACCGAACAAATTATTGTTTGTTTCTATATTTTGATAATGGCTTGTAAATAACATATATTTTAGGCGGCGAAAGCCCGACGTCGGGCTATTTGATGAATATATTTTTTGAAACTACTGCTGCGGTAATGAAAAAATGGTCCACCATACATATTACAGTGAAATACCTGCGGGATATCACATATCCGATGTGGAACTAAGACAACGTGAAAGGAGTAAGAATATCATTGAGGTATACTGAATGAATATCCTGTTATTTTTTTCATAGTATAGCGACGAATGGTTTTGACATCTATGATGACAACACACTTATGGCGAAAGAAAATACATGACAAAATGAGGAGTTGCGTTACATACAAGAATGAATTGAATACGATTCTACATTTTTACATTCGTGCAAAGTTAACGAGATACGAGTACAAATATATCAGAATGATTTATGGTGGTGACTGACGATTAAACATGCAAATATTCCCCAAAATTCAGTTGAATGAGTTTTAAGGGTAGATTAGATGGGAATATTGAATTCCATGTGCCAACTTCAGTAAAGTTCATTCACGGTTATTTTGAAGTATAAACAGTGGTGAAAAGAATTCATTTTAAAAAAGCATTTGCGACTATTCAAATATATTTTTTTTTTAAATTCACTAAGTGGAAGCGATCTATATCTATATTCGAGCAAACCAATAGAAAAAAACTAAATGATGGTGGTAAACCCATGCAAAAAAAATATTAGTAATCAACAAAAAAATAATATGCATCTTCACAAACACAATACATATTGCAATCGATTGTGAACTGAAAAAAACTCGGAAACGGTTCGTAGCAAAACATCATTTTCGAATCTGAAATCCAACAGGACAATTTTAGTTTGGTCGATGAATCAGAAACGAATCATTTCTGAATTCATAAAAGAATTGGCGTTTCGTAAAAAATAATAAATTATTACAATAATAATTTAGGCAGTTATTTAATTAAGAATTTTTTCAAATTATATCGTAGATGGTACTGAGTTCAACACATATTTTATTTTGGTTATCCGATGATTCTGAATTGAAACACAAATTTTATGACAAGAAAATACGAAATTTCGTAAGAGTATGAACTGATCTGAAATATTGACTTTTTCTTTTTTTTATGCACATTATGTGAGTATATGCATTACTTCATTCTTCTCTCACTGGAACCCCCATTTATTATTATTTTATGAGCATATACAGGCGTATTTCTTTTGCTTTATTATAAACATGCACATATTTGCAAAGCATAAATCTTTTATCAGTATCATTCGATATAAATCATCTGAAGTGTATAACAAGTCCTACGGAAAATAATAAAACTATTCAAAAAAGCTGAATTCTGAAAGAGCTGTATGGAAAAAGTGGTAAATAACGTTCAACCGTAATGTTGAAACTTGGGCTTGTGCGGTGTATTGTGATGCGGTATGGATGCAAAAGCGTCACAATGACAATAGCATCCTGGCCAAGGGTAAAATGAAAAATAAACTCTCGTAGCCGCAATATTGGATAGGAAAAAGACCTGACAACCGCCGTAATGGCGTACGAATGGTCATTGTAAGCTGGACAATAGCATCACGGTTTACATTCGATCAGAGAGGGTGGCTCTTGAATAATAGTCCCTTTCTCTTTTTCCATTTTAATAAAATCCTCAGTCTGCAACCTGAATTAGAGTTACCATATTGGAAAAATATTTCTAGTTTGTGTCGATTCCACTTTTCGCAACTCGAAAGATAGTTATGCTACTGAAACCTTTTTCCAGTCTTTCTAACAAATAGATGATTATTATATATTCTACGAGTAATATTGATTGCTTTCAACTTTTACATTAAATCGCATACAATTGGTAAGACCATTCGTTATTCAGCTCTTATTTTGAACCATTTAACTGACTGAAAAAGTAGGTAACTCGTGCGGTGTACGGTATAAAAACAGCGAGAAATTTATCCTATAATCGATTTAGCGCCATCACACAATATCCGTTCATTGTTTCAGTGCTAATTGTCTGGTTTTTGGGGATTCAGGACCCAACCCCATTATTTCAACGGAAACGCCACATAACGGCTGTAGAGTATTGCAAGGTAGTAATCTGAACGGTAGATTGGATTGAACAATTGAAAATTTCGGTCGGGCAAAAAACGGAATGCAGGATCATTTTACCATACAGCCGATGAATTATGGTTATTGGTTGTCGATTGATTTCTAAAAGATTTTTGAGAGGCTAGTTGATAGTTGAGTGGATTGGAAGCACGTAAATTATATTTCTAGCATTTTCAGAGTGGCATAGTTCTCGCATTTAAGGAATAAATATTCTTCGCAAACTATCTTTAAAAAAACACACTCCATGTCACTTAATGCGTTTCAATTTCGTTACAATAAGAAATTAACCTCCGATAATGAATTGCACGTGCTACCAAAATTACCTTCGTATAAGAACCCGGCAAAAACAGAAGGACCATTCAGAACACTTCAATTACGCGAAGGACTGCCACTGTTCTTTATGGAATGCCCATCTTAAGAAAGGCCTTTAGATTGAGGTAATCATCAGGCACTTTCCTACCCACTCCAGTCCGGTTAGGGTGGCAATGGCTAACTAGGTGCGAAAAAGCCCGTGGGGTATATCTAAGACGTTTGCTTGTCAAGAAGGGAGGGTGTAGCTTACTCGTAGAATGGAAAGGACAAATCAACCCAAGGAGACACGGAAAGAAATGGAATTGAGAGGGAAATCGTTCCCGTTTCATGTTCTGATTTCGTTAGCATTGGCAGCCGGAAGAAACGTCGGGGACGAATTGATAATATTTTAGGCGACAAATGCAAAAACGTGTTCAATGCCAAAAGCATATCAAGGACAATACGAAAAAAAGAGTCCTGAAAGGTTATATTTTTATCCTTTCAGATACGATTTATTTATTTTGACTTAGTTTTTTGTCCTGCTATACTTTCACGAGCAAAATTTTAAGCCCGCACGTCTAAACTCTCTACGTAATATTTTAATGTCTCTTCCCTCTGCTAAGAATGTATACTTCGTTGTAAGGGTAAAACAACAGTTGGACGAAATGGTAAAAAGGTGTTGAAGGTATTTATATTGAATGGATTAATGGAAATGCGTTTTACGGTCCAATTGGCTGTCGAACTTTAGAGAAAATTAAAACATTCACTTTTCATCAGATCAAAACTTCATTCAATGTTATCCGGCGACTTCAAGTGTTGCTTATAAGGCCATCATAATTTTTTTTTGTTTTTTTTTCTTTGTGTAGCCTTCGAAGTTTTCCAACAAGTGAACCTTCGTGGGTATATGTCAGGTGTTTGTTTTCAACCCAAAACGAAACTTGATAATATGCTATAAATTGCTTGTTTAATGGGCTTTAATGGAAGTTTTAATCTTTTCATTTCAGTATCAGTACAAGTCGCTTATAATATGATTGATTGGACACGTTCTTTTGTTGTTTTGAGAAAGGTGGTCCCGCAAAAAGAGCAAATTTATTCTAATTTAACTTGTGGGGAGAAAGGTAAAAGGGTATTTCGTAACCGATATAATATGGCCCAAGTATGCCAACAACAAAAACATAAAATCAGTATCAGTATGAAGTACCTTCCCAACAAATTGTGCCTCTCATATTCCTTACCCTCCCATTTCTAACAAACTCGTATACATTTCCTTATAAAAATGTCTAGACATTTATTCTTCCTCGCACTTAACTGATACATATCATCATTCTTGATATTTCTCCGTGCAGTCAAGAACCAAATGAACTTTCCTTACATGCATGCAATGACACTGCCACTCTCTTAATATGTACGTATACTACTTCTATTGGTTGGGTCTATAAGGTCAGAATCTTTAAGAAAAATAAAAATATCCTTTTCCATTTGACCTGTTATGTAAAACGAAGGTGTGTAAAGACGATTTAGCAGATGGTTGCGTGAAAGGCAGGGATTGTGTGTTTCACTCTCTTTCCTTTTTTCATGATGACTTAATCCTCAACCTCAATACCAGCTCTTTTGGAACATTCCACTTTTATACAATTTCCTTCCCTATGGTTATAAAAGTGAATATGTAATGTTAATATAAAATGCATGTTTTTCCCAGCTATAGTTGTTGCTATCTTATCTTGTACATTATTGCAGAAAGTTTTATGGGGTTTTATTTAATTTTGTTGCAATGTTTTTTTGTTTTATGTATTTTATATATATTGTTCATAATATCAATTAATTATTATGACATTAATATCTTTAAAAACCAGAAAAATTACATTTGGGCGGCTGTAACTTCCGAAAGACGCAAAATTTTGAGGAAATGTGCGCGCGAGTTTGCTTTGTAAGTCTGAAAAATTTCAGAAAGATTGGTCAAAGGGTTTTGGAGTTATCGAAAATATAAGATATGTAAAAGTGCGAATATCTCGCTTATTATCGATCGTATGAGGGTCAAAATTGAACTATTTTTTCGCTTTTTTTTTGTAACTTCGAAACAACCTTCGGCCGCTATGGTTGTCTACCAATATACCTTATTTGAAAAATTGTTAAACACGAATTCCGAGTTATCAAAAATTTTCGATTCAAACCAGAATAAATGCCATTTAGGCGGCTGTGTTACTTCCGAACGACGATAATTAAAAAACCAACATTTTAAAGAAATGTATTATTAAAATATTAAAGGCACATGTATCAACATCAAACGATAACTTTTGAGAACATTTAATACAAAAAATTTTTCAAAACCTTTAACACAACTACGCACACATTTCAAAACGTAAGTATGTATCCATATCCTTCCGTTCGTATCTCTCCATGTCGAAACATCCGAAGTTCTTACCGTATCGTAAATAATATTTTCCAAGAGAATAAACAGGCTAGAAAATACAGTATTCATGGTATACGTTTAAACGAAAAGCAACACACTTAATGAGTGAAGGGACTTGGGGACTTGAGCACTTGCGACTTTTGATATGTACACATACGAGTCGTTTATGCTTCGTTTATTGTCTTGGTCTCGTTGGGTAATGGCCAGAATAGCTATACCACATCTGAAATATCGGATAGCCCCTCCTATTTTTTACCGAAAATGTATGCGGATTCGAGTCCGGAAGCCAATATAAAGGTGTTGGTCAACATAATCAAATTAGAGAATTAATTTATCCCACGGAGTCTTCTAGTCTAATTGCTTTTATGTGAATATGCGACGATATAAGTAGAGGAGTAGAGTTCTCGTATTTATTTATACGCAGAGAGGCGATTTGTGTTTGTGAACATTTTATGAGATTGATTGACATCTCAATGCAAATTTAATTAATAATTTGGTTGTAATTTTCAAAAAGAACTCCATCACGCCCTTACTTCCAATTGGTTTATTCATTAATACTTAAAAGTAATACATACATGCATTGATAATGAGTAGAGTTACGGAAATTTCGTTTTTACGGAATAGATGCGAATTTCGGCGAAAATCGCTCTTTTATGCGAATAAATGCGAAATTTTATAATTTGGACTTTTTCCGCAAAAAAGTTTATTTTTGTCCAAAAATGTAAATTTTGGAGATAATTTTTCATCACAGATTTTTTACAGACGTTTTCACGAGCAAGATGCCGAACATCGAGCAAGCACTTTAGTTGGAGGTTTGATCAGCGCCCGCTCTAAGGGGGGGCAAGCCGGGCGGTCGCCCGGGGCGCCAAATTTTGGGGGCGGCTTTTTGGCTAGCACTCGAAAAAAAATATATTAAAAAAGTCAATGTCAACTTCGATTTATTGGAAAGGTTTGCGGTTTCCTTTCTACTGATGAAATAAAAAGGGGGCAAAATAAAATAAAGACGAAGGGTAAAAACCGTGTTTATTAAGGTTAAAAATGTGTTTTGAAGATGCATATTCCATGTGAGGCAATGAAGAGTCCACAATTGATACTAAGTGCTGCATTTAGAGTCATAAAATGCTAAGAAGTGCCGCGCAAATTTTATGTGTGTGATGCTAGCACACGCATTGGTCTCGGGGATGACACGAGCCAAGATAGAGCTGCCTGTAGAAATATGCTGAGATATTACCGCCAAAACAGGCGATGTGCCTACACCGCAGGTCGAGCAACGCGAAACCATGGAGCGGTATAAAGAACGACGCAAGGAAGAAGAAGAAGATGCTAGCACACGCTCTACTTTCAAAAAGCAAGTGGGACTATTCGCTGAATTATGTGCTGATTAAGTTATTCTTTGAAAAAAAAAATATATAATTTGAGAATTAATCGTTTGTGCTAGTTTCGTCCTCCGATTAAACATTTAGTTCAGGGGTGTCAAACTCAAAACCCGGCGCGGGCCAAATAAGACTCTCCTCAGGTTTAGGTGGGCCGCAGGAGGAAAATTTTAAAAACTTTTATGTAATCGTATTACGAAAGTTGATTACAGAATATTACTTTTAAAATATTGTAGAGTCTGGATCACTATAGCGGCATAGGGATTTCCGTGCGAACTTCCTCCTTTCGAAAAATTAAGACAAGTAGCGAAAACGTGAAAATATGATTGATCTTCAAGTAACCACTTTTTGTTAATTACATGTTTTGCGCCAAATTTTGGACAGATGATTAAAAAATTTTAGCAGCAGTTATCCAGGTCGCCCAAAATAACAGTGGAAGGCAAAATAGTCAGAATAAATTAATTTCAGCAGAAAGGAGGCTAAAGGAGGCAAAAAGTTGTTTGTGATATGGTTTTACTCATGCACCAATACAGCTTGATAAGTATAGGTCGAAAAATCAGGCACTTGGGCTCTAATTTCACATCCAGGTGATTTAGTCACAAGATTTCCGTAGTTTTTGTCGTTTTTACAAATAAATCTCATTCATGTTCGGTAAAGCCAACCAATTTTTTATTAACTGCATTTCGGGTCAGAACAGTTTCATGAAGAGTATTATTGTCCTGTACAAAAAAGATGAGTTGCATTATAAAATCAAATAACCAGCCTTAAATTGTTGGTAGAATTTGGAGGAAAAATCCTAAAATAATCTTGCATAATCCACTAACGAGTTTTAGTAATTTTTTTTAGACTTGAGTTCAACAGCTGGATTTGTTCACCTTACCAATAATTTCACAATTTTTGTGTTGACACAGATTGTGCTACTTCGACATGGCCGCGGGCCGCATAGAACTGCGAGGAGGGCCGCATTCGGCCCGCGGGCCGCGAGTTTGACACGTCTGATTTAGTTCCTCTGCTTAGCACATTAAGGTGTTTAAAATATACTCCTCTGCGAGAAATATTATCCACAGGCATTATTTTCATCAATAATTTTTTGTAGTTGTTTTCCATAATTTCCATCGACATTTCGGAGCATTATTCAACTTCATTTCGCCAAACCTTCGCATGAATGGATTACTTAAGTTGGTTCCGATTGCATTGATTCATCTAGCATTGGAGGGCAAACTACGAACAAGGTGGTTTGGATTTTAGCAAGATGAGGGATGGAACCACAGAACACATTGCCAGAGCTGATAGTTGAACGGTGGTTTGAATCCCAATGTGACTATGAATTTTTGTGTTCTTTTTAAAAAAAAAATGCTCTTACGTTAGCTGTTTTTACTATGTAAATCATTTTTGAGCACCGACCATGAGTACAAGCACTTGATTCAAGAGGAAAAACCGCATCGATTCTATAGGTACAACACTCACTTCATACATCTAGATCAGTGATTCCCGAAACTGAGGGAAGGGAACGCGAGCACAACACTAATGTTTATGAATTATGGTTTCTTTCAACACCATAATTCTGACTCGAACTTCTTTCGAAACTCAACAGGGGTAATCCGTTGTTGCAAAACGTTGCAAATTGCCAACCACTTTATTTTCTTCGATTAAAAAAAAATCGCTGCTAAATCTTTTTGATGACCACCACTGATGATATGGCTGATTGAAATTGACAAAGCTGATGTAATTTTTCGTGCTCGACGTATCACTGAAGCCATGGTGACGGCCGAACTCACGACTACTATCAATCTGTTTGGTAAAGTACCTAAGGGCGGTAATTTGTCCTCTTGCCCGGGGCGGCGTATGTCCTAGAGCGGGCGCTGGGTTTGATGAATGAACTTGGTTTTCTGCAATGCAATCTTTTCAGGGAGAGTTTTTCTCGTGGTTCGGCGGGCTCCAAAATTGAAACTTTACATAAAAAAGCGTAACGATTTTAGCGGCATATGCTTTAGCAGACTTACCGTTACCGTAACTCCTTGAGGAGTTGTCTTTTCGACTAGTATCTATGTCGACTAGTATCTGAATTCTGAGTATGATGCAGTTGGCAGACACACTTCATACTGAATAATAAACACGCGAGGTTTTTTTTGCAACGCGAGTCGTTTAACTGTGAATCTACAAAAGTTCTAGAGTTACAGAAAATTAAAATAACAACAAGAAAATTGACAAAACTATAGGTTTTTATGCGAACTTCCACTATCCAAAATTATTTTATGCGAAATTCCTGTTTTTTATTTGCGAAATTTCCGTACCTCTATAATGAGCTATTTCCCATTAATCAGTGATAATACACTTGAATTCTCACCTTTCCGACAGAGACGAAACATGTCTACAATTGCTGACAAAATGGAAGCATATTAGCAAAGCTAATGCAATTGAAATGACTAAATTCTCAGTTTCACCACTTTTTTCACGTCAGACACATTCCAAAAAAAGAATCCATATTTATATTCCAGGCACGTTCCATTTCAGTCTATTGGCAGACGGAAATTTTCTTCTTCCACTCAAGCATTTTATTTCGGCAGCTTCCAATTGTTTTCGTTTGTCTATACCTATGCTATGTTATTTCTGGTTGCAGGATGCCAACGAAACACCTTGGCATGGTATGGTGTATTTCGGTTTATTGCAATGTGGGATTGTACTCAAATATATTTCGAAACAAGGGTATATGAAAAAAGAATTAACCAAAAGACATCTGGTGCCATTTCTGTGCTGGCTACTATGTGTGTCTTGTGTGTACCTTTTCAAGATTTCGTAAAGGGAGCAAGGTCCAGATTAAGTGGATAAAGCCAAATGACAGGGATGAAAACCGTTTTCTCAATGCAAAGGCGTCGGGTGTCTCCCTTAAAGTAGACACAATTACTATCCAAAGAAATTGTTGATTGCCTTCATTTTCGACCGATACGAATATATTTGTATAATTTGGTGTTTATTTTTAGAAGAAAGAACAGTTATGAAACATTTTTCAATTGATTTGTCACAGTTATTGCTAAACATTTTTGTTTTTGTTGAAATTTTTGGAGGTAAATAGGTAATTTGCATCGGCAACTTTTCGCAAAGTATGTCATTATTTGCACATTAGGTCGTATGAATAAAAAGATCCTTTGCTAAATAATTGGCTAAGCAAAGCAAGCACAAACAACGACAATTTACAATTAAACCGACCGGTTTAGCTAGGCACTAAGTAAAAGTATTTTTTTTTTATTCATAACCTATTATGACATAAAATGTGATCCTTTTTCTTCCTTGCTGAAAATACCATAATTTCTGAGCTTTTTTGTACAGGCAATTTTCTTCTGGGTCGGGTCATCGCCAATACGCCAATACGCCAATGCATTGTTGTTGCTTTCCACTCAAAATAATCAAACCTTCAAATTCCTGATTTAATTTCCTGAATTGTCTGCCTACTTATACATATTCAACAAAGTTCCAGTTTCATAAACAACCATGCTCTGTATCCCATTAACTTGGTCTAACTTTAACATACTATATTTTCCTTTTAAACTTTTTATTAACACACGTCAATCTAATTTTTTAGCAAAACTTCTTGAGAAAAAGCAAGATAGACAAGCGTGGAAAATATGTAGGGGGAGTCCGGGAGAGTTGACCATATGGGAGACTTGAACCATTTGAGTTTATTCTTTGGAATTTAACGACTAGAGGTTGATTTTTTGTCAGAAGGTGACCTATTCTAGGCCACATCTGAATACCATGTCCAAATGTCGGACACTTGTATGTTTCGGAAAATAAACGGGAAAATATGTTTTTCGTGACAAAAAGTGAAAAATTTATTTTTCAAATAATTCTATTTTTTTTTTATCGATAAGAAGCCAACACATTTGTTTTAGTGCAGACATTTTCTTAATTAAGTACTTAATCAGAATATAATGAGTTTTCCTACTTTGGTTAGTCGTGGTCCAGCTCAGAGCATTTTTACCCAAAAAAGCGCCAACCGGGAGACTTGAACCATATAGAAACTAACAGCTATATGGTTCAAGTCTCCCGCCCTTAAAATATATGTAATTTCAGCTAATTTTTGGAAAATGTATCGAAAATCGATTTAAGAGTATACATTCAGGTGCGGATCCCCTTTAACTTAAAAACCTTTCTTAGACTTGTGGAAATTACGTCCGGGTGGACATAAATTAACATAAAAAAACCCATAATTGATACTAGGATTAAATTGAACGTTCTAAGTCCAGTCAAAAGCCAAAAAGAACACGATTACGTTTTTTCGTAATATATGATGACAACGATAAAACATTTTAACATGTCCGTCAAAAATATTCCTTTTTGGGCAATTTCAAATGTATGGTTATGTCTCCCTCTATGGTGGCCCAACTCTCCCGCCAGTTGGGGAGACTTGAGCCATTTTGAGGATTTTGAAAAAGGAATTCTGTGCCATACACTATGAATTTTTTTTAGTAAATATCAATCAAATTTTAAAGGTAACATCACGCACTATGTAATAAAAAATAAATGATATAAATTTATCCAATGGATAACTTTTTATCCGCGATGAAGCAAAAAGTGGCTCAACTCTCCCGGACTCCCCCTACCCTCATAGAAGAATTACGGCTTGATGGGATACATGTTTCGTGTTTACATTATATTGAATAGGATCAAATTGATTGCAAACAAATTTAGGGTTGATTTGATGTTCCGTAATAAAAAGGAACAGGTACGGTTCTTCGTTGTTTTACCATATCGCCGTCCCATCAACATCATCATCGTTTCACACATACCTAAAAACTGCAAAATTTCAAGTTGTCGTACAATATACAGATTGTACTAGAAATAAAGTGTACGAATTTTTGGAATTTTACCATACAATAAATTTATATACATATCAATGTAACTAAAAAAATAACAAACAATCCACTTTAAGATTTAAGTTATAAGCTGACGAATATTGAAGAAAAAATTACGGATTCGGGAGTAGGTACCTTTCTAAAAAGTTGAAAAAACAATTTTTAAATTTTCTGCCACATTTAGGCAAACACTGTATCTTACCTATGTACCTACATATTTTCCAATGTTACAGATTCTAGGGTAAAAAATGTTTGGAAGCAATATACTCGTACGTACTACAACCCTCACAAGGAATGGAAACCTTTCATGCAGACGAGGGAGCCTGCATATTGAAATTGGTGGCATTTGCTTGCCTTGTTTTCTGTTGAATACCATGAAAGAAACGGATGATTGATTTTACTAGCTGACATAATAAAATGTAATCATTTCCCCGAGAAGCATTTGTAGGTAAGAAAAGAAATTTCAGGTTGGCATCTGATTTCAATTTTATTGGATTTAGCCGTCGTCGTAACAATTCCCTGTTTTTCACTGTCAAATAAATCGGGGAAATTATAAAAATTTCATGACAGTCTGAAAACAAATTATTCCAGTTATTAATTTTTATTTGAACATCGTTTTCGTTTTCTTTTACGAGAATTGTGTTCAATTATATGCGCATTTACGATTCCATAAAGATAGTGAGTAACCATTCAATTAGGTTATGCACCTGTAACGAATTCAGGTTAGTGTTAAATGCTGGACACGCTCCATTACTCAAATGCTTTCGCGTCATCCTACGAATTTTACTAAAGATCAATCACCGCAAAGGCTCGGAATTAGGGATGCAAACACCCGGCAACAATGTACCTACATGCGTATCTAATTTTTCCGGGACTAACCGCAAAAAAATCTTTACTTTGTTCAACGCGAATTTATGGCTACCATTTTGGAATTTTCATTGTTTTGAATGTAGGTAGTAATTACTCATGAATAAGAAATAAGTTAAGCGAATAATGTACAATAAACACCAGTTTAATTTTCGTATAATTCATGTACACGAGTATACTATGACATCTACCACCTTCAACTCTTTGAACTTTGCAATTTTCACCCTCAACACTTTCATTATCACACCAAAAACGATCCATTAATGGCAAGCATTCGAATGCCATTCCGATGCATACTTTTCACATAGAGTAAACATTTTACTCGTAAAACTCATTTTTCATTGCATTTTGTGTAAATTTACATCAGGTACAAATTTATCGATTATGAGCATTTAATGGCAATGAGTGTAATAGCTTCAACCATTAAATCTGAGTTATGTTTTAATGTATAATTCGAAACATGTTCTGTTCACAATTCGCTGGTTTGTAAAGCATTATTGTATTGAAAACGGAGTGTTGCCGGAATCGAGTGTTGTTCTCAGTGCAACAGCTAGTTTGATATTTGTTTTCGTAAAACAATACGGATTGCGATGGTAGGACGTAGAACGGAATAGGCTGTCTCGGTGTACTTACGTTTGAGGGCTTTATACAACTATCTTTTTTACCCCAATATATTGATTTTGGAGCTGCTCGGTAATATATGGCCCTATTTATATCTACATACATATATACTTCAGTGTAATATCATGAACAAAAAAAACAGCTTAAAACTGATCTTCTTCTTCCTTGCCTTGTTCTTTATACCGCTCCATGGCTTCGCGTTGCTCGACCTGCGGTGTAGGCACATCGCCCGTTTTGGCGATAATATCTCAGCATATTTCTACAGGCAGCTCTATCTTGGATCGTGTCATCGCCGAGACCAATGCGTTGTTGTTGCTTTTTCATTTGACACATCCAGGTGTTCTTCGGTCTGCCTCTGGCCTTGGGTCCATCAAGTGGAACTTCCATTGATATCGCTCTCTTTGCGGGGTTCTCAGGCGGACGCCTTTGAACATGGCAATACCAATCCATTCGTCGGTCTTCGAGCTTTTCGGTGATTGGTTGGTCTATGGACAAGCTGCCTCGGATGTAGCTACTCTTGATGTGGTCCCTTTTGGTTACACCAACTGACATGCGTAACATTTTCATTTCAGTCGCTGTCATTTCTTTCGCGTAACCTTCATACATGGTCCAGCATTCTGATCCATACATGAGTGCGGGACGTACAACCGTTTTGTACAACTTGCCCTTTAGCTTCAGTGGCATTTTCTTATCGCAGAAAACTCCTGAGTTTTCTCGCCACCTCATCCACCCAACCTTTGTGCGATGTTTGATGTCATCATCGCATGTAGCTCCGCTGTTCACCATCGAGCCAAGGTACTTGAACTTGGTACAAGACTTAAGCTGCTCTCCTTTGACGTACATTTCAGGCTTAAAACTGATCATCCTTTAGAATAGAAATAAAAGTGTTTTTTTTAAAGCCCGATAGAACTTGAAATTGTAAAAAATAAGACGAACAATTGGATTTTAATCCAAACGTTCTTTGTAATTGTTTCAGTACTCTGATAAATCATCATTAATAGACTCACGCTTGAACAACGCTACCAAATTTACTTCGAAAATCAGTCGCCGATTCGCGCACCTTATAGAGGTTTTTTGATTTTTATGGTGCACATAATCGTCCATATGCCCGAAATCATTTTCAAATGTTAACGCCATGTATTAATCCTTCAATTAAAAAAAAATCTTGCATTATTTTTTGCAATTTCAAGTTCTGTCGGTCTTAAAAAAAACACCCATTGGATACCCCCAAATTATTTATCATCGGTGTTAAGCTTTTCACAAAGCTGCAACCATAGTACAAAAATTTATCAATTGGCTCCTAAATTATGCTTGCTTTAACCCTACACCGAGCACGTGGGGTCTTTTGGGACCCCAGAGGGTATTTTTTATATATTAATTTTAGAGGGTTTCGCCCATCCAGGGGAACTTGTAAGACATCTAAACCACATAAATTCTGCTCAGGAATATTTAGACTACCTCGATATATTTACCAGTCTTCCCCTGTAGTTTTATTGAGTCTTTTCACCTGAACTCAAGACCGAGGTAAGCCTCATATCGTTCTTGGCTACAATGAAAGTAAAGGAAGCGATTATACCATGGATCGATTTCCCAGAAATTATCCTGGCTTGAGAAATTCACGAAAACAACTTCTAACTTTTTTTTTCAATTGCTGGGTTAAAGACAAGTTTACGGGCACTGCTAATTCATACTTCAATAATTTGTTAGTAGTAAGTTATCCTCACTATTTCAGGAACTAAGTTTTCCTTGAATCCAAGGCAGAGGGACAAAAAAGTAAAAACATTGATGGCTACAATCGCTTGAAATGTTTAAAGCTTGCCATATGATTAACAATATTGTGAATAATTGTAGTAAACATATTGAAAAACATAGCAAAGTACTTATAAATGTGTGTTTTTTTTACAATTTGAGACATGTTCAAGGATATGTAAGTTCAATCAACTTTGGGGTCCTTAAAGATCCCAAGAGCCCATTCGCGTTGATCGCGGGACGTGCCTGGCGAAGGGTTAAGAACTATAGATACATTATAACATAACGAAAACTTCAATGATCCTAATACCACCAAAATCGGAAACTGTACCAGCACCACACAAAGTTGGGGACAATAGAAGAGCAGGTGTTACCCATAAATTGTCGGAAATATGCTGATTAGTTTATTAATTGCAATTTGTGGTGATTGTCAAGATAATTTGTGACTCTATTATGCTGTGTTGTAATATGTTACATTAATGGCGATGTTTCGAGAGATGCATAAATATGTAAGTACATGTATGTATATGAAGCAGATATAGGTCTACGGTATCCGTGATGTTACATTGTAACAAGTAAAAATACTCAAAATAATGTCTTGTGTTCATACATTATTAAGGAAATAGTCATGACCTGATACTATGCTTTTTCTCCAAGTCAATATTTTACCTCGACATTTGGTTTTATACGTTTCATCAATTATTTCTTCTTCATTTAAGAAACGAGAGTAAAACTTGCAGGAATGCAACTCATTGATTTTTTTCTCCATCCACTAGTTTCCAAACATACCTACCTCCAACTTCTTTTCCGGAATACCAGAAGGTGCTAACATTTTTCTTAAACGAGTAGCATCATTCATCTAACAATGGTGACTTCACACTGTAGAACACATTGGAATTCAGTGCACGTTCAAATCTATGCCTCAGGGATCAGGGTCTAACTAAAAGAAACGTCTGGATACAGCGACTTCACTATGCTCAGACTGTACAATTCTAAAAATATTTTTACACTACAAACTCACCTTTTCCTGCAGTACATATATCTTTGTATCTCTTTTTGCGGATTTTCACTCCCGGAATACCAATACCACGTTCACGTACACACATTTTCCGTATAAGATACATGTCCGCATGTACATACGTTTCTATAGGGAAAAAATGTTAACTTCTGGCTAGCAGATAAGTCTTCAATCAGTATCAGTATGAGAAGAGAAAAATGTACACTCCCTCTAATATCCTGGCTGTCAGGATACAAAAACCAAGTCGTGACAAATAAGCCCGAAAGTGTTTTAAAGTGACACCAAAGTTTCGCGATTTAACACATAGATATTTGCTTAGTACATGAGAATTGAGACATGGGCGTAGCCAGGATTTCGGTCAGGGGGGGGCAAGCCCGAAATTTTTTCAATATCAAGATTTTCTTAGGGTTTGAAATCGTTGGTCGCGAAAATATTGTTAGGCAAAATTTAGAGTATTTTAGCTGGTGTAATGGTTAGTGGCCGCACCTTCTTTGCACACGGGTTCGAGACTCACCGTGAACGAATTCAGTTAATTTGTTTTTCGAACTCACGCCCCTTGTGACGAACTATGAACTCACTCAAGATGTTAAACGAGTACCCATTCATGATTGTTTTTTTTTTTTAATTTTAGGAAAGGACAGTCGAGAATGATTTTCAAGACCATTTAAAGAAAAATTGCTCCTGAAAGTGTTTAGACTTTTACTGGTTATTCTGATTGCATTCAACTGGCCTCCGTTTCTGCTTTTTAAAACGTAACTCGTTTATATTCAGTGCTATTTTTGGCTTTTGGGCAGCATATTCCACTTGCGACATCAATGTCCGTTTTGAAATCTGGCTTTGCTTGGTTCTACAGGATCGCATCTCCTGCTGAAACATACCGAGAAGCCTCTTATCTCACATCCACAGCATCCATAGAAAAAACATTATCCGACAGTCGGCTGGAGACATTTAGGGGTACGTGCTTTTCCACTTCCTTAAAATAGGAGCCCAATGGAGCTCTTAAGCTGTTTTTCCTGTTCCAAATAGGAGTCCAAGCGCTCAGTTATTCCACTGAGAGCCCTCTTTAGCTGCTCAACTCAGCTTCTCCTCTACACTTCTACAATAACATCGGGAGTCCTAGCTAACCCTCCCCAGAACGGAATCCCACAGTAAAGTTTAAACCGAAGTTGGGCAGGATTCCATTCTGATGGTAGTTTTTTGCTCATTCGACTTAAGTTGCCGGGACGCCGTGGAGCTTGCATGATGAAGCTTTGACAATTAAGTACTCTCGCACAAAATCAACGATCTGATCGTTATAGCTCTGGATCTCGAGAAGGAGTCAAATGCAGTCGACTTAAAGAAAAAATTAAACAAGACCAAAGTGCTAAATTTGAGTCCAGCTTACGTATGTTGTCCTCGACGCGGCCGCACGACCGCTCGTTCCATGAAAACTCGTTTCTCTCTCATTTTAAAACCGAGTTTTCATATGGAATGAGCGAGTCGCTGTCGTGCGGCCGAGTCGAGGACAACGTACCTTTAGTCTGAAAGGGAATTTAACTCTCCCATAAATATTAATTCATCTATTTAGACAATATCGTTGCCGCGGATGGCGGTATCAAGAGCATTCCACAGTCAAGTTCTTGTGCAAAATTTTGCAAACCAAATTGTAAAAACCAAAGCTGTTGAAAGGGAGCAGTACTTGGAGAGCGTACCTAAATTACTGGTCGATGCAAACAGGCCGACAAAATTTCACGCTAGTTCTCTGAATGCATAGAGTTCGACTGAAAAACTGTGGTAAAATTAGGAGGCATTGCGAGAAACCGTATACGTTATGGGACGTAAGTGCAGTCGATTCTCTATTTTCCACAAGTGGCTTACAGCCTTTATACACCTGCAACTTGGTTGCCAACCTAAGTTGGTAACACGCAAAAAAAACCGGAAAATAAGTGATTTGTAGGCATGGTGCAGGTTGCAGTACCAGGTTGCAAGAACGTGAAATGCGTGGTTGCCGGAATGTTGCAAGTGTGTAGTTAGTTACCTGCAACCTAGGTTGGCAACGAAGTTGCAGATGTAGAAGGCCTGTAAGGCACAAGAAAGTCGTCCACTGCACTTTTAAAGCTAACAAAATTTTCTTTAGTTTGAGTGCAACGCCAGCTTTGTAGGTACATCCCAAGATACAGCATTTCGAACTTTTTTACAAAAAAAAAAACAATGTTTAAAGTGCTGTACGAGTATTTCGGGATCCTTTGCACCTACAAAGCTGGACTCAAATTAAAGAAGGTTTTATTAGCTTTGAGGTTTTTTGATGGTCACGGGGTTAGGATAGGTTTTCGAAGTTGCAAACTTGGTGGTACACTTCTGGTATCTACCCTAACAGTATCCCAAAAAACAGAGCCGAGCTATTTTTTGCGACCTAAAATCATAAATTGACTGACCTATAAGGGAATCCTTATAAATTTTACAGTTCATAGTCGCTCGTATTTGAAAAATAAATTTAAATTTTGCAGCTACTAGATATTTCTTTATATTTTATTTGTCAGTTACTTTAATTAGGCTTCCGAATAAAACTATTTTATTGAATGAGGTAATGCATTTAAAAGTGACGTTTTGTCCCAATAAGCATTCTTTTATAATTATTCCTTAAGGGAATCCGTATTCCTTAAGTGAGGACTATGAATTCCTCCCTTAATGTTCATGTTTTAGGGCTTTCAAGACTTGTTCACGTTTCAGAGTAGTAGCTCACATAAAATTGTTCACCTTCACGTTTGGCGAAGTACACGTTTACCCGAGTCTACTGTAAAGACATGAAAAGAGCTATCCATAGCGCTCAGGATTGCTGTAAATCTGGACGAAAAAGAATAGAATTAGGTATGTCCATATGTATCTATGTACATAGATGACTATGTAAGGAAGAAGAACGGCTTGTAATAAATTGATATGGAAATGTTTGTGTGGTTTTCGGAACATGGAAACTACAAACGAAAATGCGAAAAAGTGAATCTGAAACAAATTATCCCTGAAATATTTTTTTTTCTTTCAGTATTATTAATATTCAATTCAATAAAAAAAGTTTCACCGGCCAGGGAGGGGCGGTCGCCCCCCCCTGCCCCCCCCTGGCTACGCCCATGAATTGAGATAATAGAGTAGTGGAAGGTGAACGTAGATAGAAATTTTTCACCCGATTAGAAATCAAATTACACAATGCATGGCTTCAAAATTTAAACATTAAATGCGTTTCTTTTCTTCCTTAAAACAGAATCGGGTACGACAATGAGAAAAATTTTCTGGCACAGCATTCTAATGTAAAGTTGTCATATCCTGTTGCCTCTTTTATTTACTGAGAAAATAATAATAATAATTACTTGCATTAAAATTTCTATCAATTTCAGTTGAACTTTCTCTCAGCATCAAAATATGACGAAGACCTCGTTTTCCTGTACAGCCGATTCGTTTGAAAGAACTAGCATGGACATTCGCTTCCGTATAGAATAGAGGATGTGCATATTTAGAATACGAATGTGAGTCTGATTTTCCGGATATTTGGCAGTGAGATTTGCAACTTGTTTGAGTAACGGGGAATACAAATTGTATTTCTAACTGTGCCATATATGTATACATAACAAAATGACCCAAGCCGTCTAACAATCGCATACTATGGCATTTGCCCCACGGATTTGAAATTTGGTATGTTTGTTTGAATGGTTCTCGAAAAAACGCATGGAGGAAAACGTATTTTGCATGAAATCCTGTGTATTTGTCATAAATCAAAAGGATTTTCAAGGATATGCCTGTCCCCGTGTTGTATATGTTATGATTTGTTAGATGATATGATAGTCCTAGTCATGCCGTGGGAGGACAGTGCAAAGGGCAAAATATTTAGTTTCCAGTCTAGAATGACAATGGGACACTGCTACTGTCATTTTTGAAGTTGGCTGGAAAATCGTATGGCATGCCGTGCATTTATGTCAAACATATTAATAGAACAACAAGGTTTAAAGTATGTAAGCTTATACTGGACCAACTGATCACAAATGAGATTACAAAATAAGAGGTAGTGTTCCGAATTTGTCAACGATTCTAAAGTATGCATATGTTAACAAACAGAAGATTATAAATAACCTAGAAACAAACACTCAATTTTTGTGATTTTTTTCTTATAATGTTCTAGCATTTTGGAAAATATTTATTTATTTATTTATTCAAATCAAGGAGCTTACTTAGTTCTGTTTTATAAAACCTTCACAATATTAATAAAAATCGGAGAAATCATGAATACGCTTCAAATCCTCAGCAAATTGTCAACATTTGCCACATTGACCTCCCTATCGCGATTTCTAATTAGCGCTCCATGCCATTTTTCACGGTATTCTTAATTTGATTGCACCATGATGAAGCCCCGAATATTCCATATTGGCGAGTGGAGGTGTAAAAGAAAATAAAATTTCCCGAAAAAGATCAGCGAAGGGATTCTTTCGCCAAAGTACCCATTTTTTTCTTTTTTTCCCGCTCTATTTACAATATGCGGCGTGGAGTAGTGAAATAAAAACAAATCGCTGTCGAAAACTGATGGTGAAAAGGGTTGATGGACAAGCGAAATTACTTTTTCGTTAATGAGACTTCGTGGAGGTGTTAAGAATAAGGTCAAATTGGTTTAGCATCCTAGTCATTTAAATGAAATGAATGACAGGGATGTTTGTATTGACATAGATCCATTTTGATGATTTTCACGTTGGGCAGCGTGAAATTAAAGTTAAGGTATGTAGAAATTGTTGAACAATGTTTGAAAGCTCTCATCCTATTGCAATTATTAGATCAGAAACAACTTATTATTCTGTATATTTCTTCAAACAAAAGATTTGAAAGAATACGTATCTGATGAATTTTCAAAACCTAATCATGTGTGATAGCCGCCATTCATTTCAAAAATTTATCATAACATCTTCCCTATTGAATCCAACCGATATGAAATTATGACGATGGGTTGACGACAAGTGATATAGCTTTAAGTTATCCAAAACTAATCACTTTATTCATCACGAATAAGTCGTTAAATGCGGAAGCATTGAAGGTGATGAATTTACCGTTGGTGAAATATCCATGGGTCTGGAGAAATTTCGCCTTCGGAATAATATATACTGGATATATCTTTCAGGATATGTTTACCTTCCAAAGCGGTAGCGGACCTAATGCTCTTCGCTCGAATTTTATAGAGAGAAAAATGAACGACAACATAAATCCTCGTTTTAGGATTTTATGAAAAGGACATTTTAAGACACCTATCTTTCATTATAATTGATGGGAAATAATTCATTTAAAGAGAATCCTGCGGAAATATCTTACCAAATCGTTATACGCTTCAATCCATTTATTAGATGGATACATTGAGCTCTGAAAAGATGAGGGTATAAAGAAGCAACGATTCGTTTGCTTATTCGCGTGATTAAGGTATGTTTCACAAAATGATGATAATACTGATACATATACCTAGGCACACACCAGGAATTTCATATCGTATCGTGGACCTTGCATCGAGGGACATTGATTTGAGAAGGATACGATTAATATTGAGACTTAATTATGGTCGGTGGATGAATGGGAGCGATTAGGTGACATTAATGACTGGTGGTTGAAAGGGAGCATGTGCGTTTTCGATTCGACTTGTATATATAGCTGTTTGTGTACATATATAGTTTCGAAAGCAGTTTTAAAATCTAGAGCCCGTACATGATTAAATAAATTTTTGATGCCATTGATGCAATGCAATGCGTGAAGAAAAGTGTACATTCGCGGACTGATTGATTGTGGAAGACACCTTTTCCACATAAAATAAAATGCAGCTTATGCAAATGATGAATTGATCGCACTCTAGCATTATATTTGGAAATTGCGTATAGTAGTTTCCATGTCAACCATTTTAATAAAATAGATATTAGTGGCGACACGTGTGTAACTATAATTTAATTCCGTAAAAACGAAGACGCAACATTTTCGAAAACACATTTATTTAAACTATGTATGTATTCGTAACACTCCGCCGTTAAATAAAAAAAATCATCCTTTTACTAAAACTTCAAAGTGGGTGGGTTCAGAAAGATGCAATTCCAGTTGCGAAACAAATTTTATGTAAGTGCCAAAAGCATATTCTGGCAAATATCTCCTAATACCTATACACTTTAGTGCAAACATAGCTTCATGACGTACATACAAAAATGATCCTGCCAACTCTACCGAAACCGATTATCTTTCCAATCGTTGCACTCTGTAAATTCGTCAAAAGGAAAATAAAAAAGTAACATATTAACTTTAAACGACATGAACAGAAATGATGGAAAATCTGCTGACACTACCCATAAGCAGGATAAAAGTCCAGGCAATCATCCCTCCTGTCGTGGACAGCACACAGTTTTTTTAAGTTTCCATCGATAAATAATTTTTTTGTATGGATAACAATGAAAAATGGAGCATATGTCCAATACTGTCAAGATCTGTGTATACCTGTTTGATAACATCTTGAAAAAATCGAAAGTTGCAAGACTTTTAGGAAAGCAAACATTAGAGAGTTGAGTATCCATATAATATACGTTTAGTTCCCGAAAAGAATAAAAAGGAGATGTGAACTTTTATCAATATGTCTACAAGATGGTCACCTCAACGTTCGTCCAAATATGGTGTTAAATGAGTAGTATGTTTATATTATATAGAATAATAATTCTAGAGAAGATTCACTGCCTATTTTATATTCTGACTTTCTAATCTTGGTATAGGGATGTCCACTGTGTAATTGTGCCTCTAAAAATATGGGATCACATGAAACTAGATATGTTGTTTAAGGGTGGTTACGTTTACATTCCGTTAATGCCTTGGAGAGCTTTGAACTATACCTATTGTTATAATACTGATTAACGAACGCTACAAAGAACGAGTCTATCTTGATATCTTAAAAACCAAAAGATTTAGATAAACGATTGTACGAAACTCGGCAAGGTCACGAAAAAATAAAAATAAACAAAGTGAGATGATTAAGTTGTCTGGGGTACAACATGTTTTTCTTCCACTTATGTCGAAATATCTGAAATACCAGCTGCAGGGTTAAACTAGCATCAGTAAAAAAATCACTTATCGGACATTTGTTTTAAATCCAAGTGAAAACAACAATAGCACAAACTATATTCAATTAAAATGCACTAAATCTGTAAATTAACTCCTGCAATCATAACTTTCCATTTAGAAATTCATCAGCTCATCATGAATTAACTCCCTCTTCCGGTACCGTGCAATAGCATTTTGTAAGACAAAAAATGTCCATGAATTTTTGCGACAAAATATATGCGCGAAACATAATAAAATGTTTACAATCCTGTTAATTAAATACCTTCCTTAATCTACCCTTTATAATCTTAAAGTAAAAAAAAACCCTTCTTAGTAAATTTTGTCATCATCTTAGACATTATACCATTTAAAAACTGCACGACAAGCAGAAAAAAAGCCGACAATATTCATTATAAAACCAAGCGTCAGTCCTGAATAAAGGGAGATTTCATAGTCTGAAAAAAAAAAAACGAACACGACGACCTTTTTCACTTTATAATCTCGTTTTGATATTTCAAAACAGATAACGGGTTTCCTTAACAAAAGTTTTTCATACTTTTTCCAGAGGGAAGAAAAAGGAAACAATGAAGGAAAGCTTCCGCTTCAATGCAACTTTCTATTATTTTTTGTGTTTCCAAAAGAAACTTTATCTAGCCATAGGAAGAAGAAAAAACACCTATTGTCCACCAACACTGCGGTAGAATATCTTGAGGAGATCCTAATGAGGATTTTATAATTCGTTCATCTTGGTCAATTTTCTACGCAATGCGAATAACTAAGGAAATCAATTAGCACGCACTTTCTTTCAAAATTGGTTTCAAATAAATACACAGTTGATATTAACTTGACCTTATATTTTAAATGAATAAAATCTTTTGTCAAAAGATTTCATTAAATAAATTTAAATAGCCTCTCTATCTTCAATAATTTGAGTTAAAATCGGCCAAAACGATTGTGTATGTAATGCATTTAGCCTTGATCTGCAGTGTACGATTGATTCAATTATTTCAAAGCATAATGATAATGCCATGAATCTGTATCTTCAGGGTAAGTTTTCTCGTTAACCATACTTAATTCGTATATACAACCAGAATTGAACTGAATCATTGTTTTCCTTCAATAATACATCCAACAACCTTACAGCTGACAGCTTAATTCATATTGATTCGACCAATATACCATAACGTTCATAGGGAAAGGATTATCAAATTGAATTGTTTGTATCTTGCAGGCCTATCATAAATTGAAGACCAAGCATTTCAATTCAATTCTCAAACCTGATGTCGTCGTCGGTAATGTCATTGCACAGAATATGTCGAATCCGTTCCGTACTTCATGAAGTCTCATGCATTTCGTATTCAATTTATGTGACTGAAATTGACCAATATGCCATCTCGAACCAATGGGTCTGTTTTTGGGTCCCCATTTAGGCATATACCTCAGCATACCCTCTATATATTGTTTACCAAATGTTACTGCGCGTCGGCAGTTTTACCATATACAATTTCACATTCATATGTATGGATATTACCTTTGAGCTGACAATGGGTGGACATACGGATAAGTAGAGGTTGTTGTTTACAGCTATACAGCCTTTGTTTCGATGATGGAAGTCAACAAATTCGGTGCGGTGCTGATCCGTTTGTTAAAGATTTCAAAGATTCTGTTTTGCAAAAAAAATTTTGAAAAATTTATAAATCTACCCCGTTTTTTTTTTGAAAATTTTCATAAAAATGAAAAATTTACCGTGTTTTTTAATAATTATGAAAAATTTAAATATTAACTTTGAACGGCTCTATCTTCTGAACGGAGACAACTTGGACTTTTTGGAGCATGTTTTCGGCTGAGTTAACTGAATCTTTTTATTATCAAGTTATCACTGCGCAGTGTGGGTTCCGAAGACACTTTTGAAGTTGACTCTTACACATATTTAATGTAATAAATATTATTTGAAGGTAAGTTTTTTATCTCTGCAAATATAAAATGTCATTCTACAAAATAATGTAAATCTAAAGAAAGAAAGTGTTCCTAAGTTCGTCAAGATTTGGAAAAACTTCTTTTACAATTTTTTAGCACACATTGTATTAGTTCATAAATTCCTCGTATATTACGTTCATCTGTTAATAAAGGGACACACGTAGCTTATATGATATGAAATATTCTCGTTTACAAATTCGACTCACCTTCTGCACCTTAAGGACTTGAGATCCTTTTGTTTTGGTTTCTCCATCGAACCCTTGTTGGTTTACAATTCGCACATCTCTGCCGTTGCCGTTATGTCCAGCTGTTGTCATACCCAAGGCTCTTTACTTTTATAGTGAAATAATAAATACACACATCGTCATATATTAGCTCATATGGGGATATCCTCAAGAAAAAGCTTTTATTGATATGCGGAAAATCCCAAGGTGTATGAAAACGGAATGGGGACGATCCGGTTGGCTCGTTGCTCCTATACATACTCGTATACTTATCAAGTTGTTGGTCAAACGGATGTGAATGCCATCAGCATAAGTTAAGGTGAATGAGTCTATATGACAGTACGCGGTAAAAGTATGTGGCTCAGAAGGAAGAATAAAAATAACTTACCGACAGTTTTACAGTATGAAAACATAATCGAGATTAGGGAACTAAAACAGATTTTTCATTTTATTTTTAGAAATATAGCGTTTCTTTCATCTTAACATTCCTTCAATCAATTTTAATAGTATGTATCCAAATCCTATATTTTTCATTTCAATACTTTTGTGTCAAAACCCCATTAAATCCCACTGTATCATACACATGTGGACATAACATCATTTCCTAGGACCGACAACTGTAAGAAACAAAAAGGCTCCTGAGATGTCCCTAATTTAATATACGCTTTTATCACTTGCTGACCCTTATTTGTTGGAGTGCCAACTTTTTCAGTCTCAACATGGGTTTGTGGACTTTTTTTAAGCGCATGGAATATACGTTGAGGTAAAAGCCAAAGGAATTAGTTATTCGTACAATGGCGAGATTTTTGCTCGGTTGCTTATAGACCGGACGAAAATCATCTGGGACACTTTCTTACCTTGGGTACTAATGCGACGACTACGGTCGGTTTCAAAGGCAAAGACAAAGCATGGATTCCGGACGCCCCGTGTAGAGGTGATAACTATATTTATTTTGTACGATAACATGTCCGTGCGCTTAGGGCTTTGGGTACTCACTAGGAGCAAATTGAATTAAGTTTTGGATACATCTTTCTTCCTAATGACAAGTCCATTCTTTGGTCGTATAATGTGGGAATGGGGTGATGCTTTAAGGGAATTTGGTGTGAGCTATTTAGATAAATACATGAATTTACTAAAGTTTAAAAGAAACTTAGCAGTTCTATTTGAAAACAAATCGCGATAATATTTATTTCATTGATTTGTAATTCGTTCTAAAAACCGCCGCAGGCCTTTACCATTTGTCACTTCAACATAGATACCGGCGAGAAATATTTATTCAGACTGGTGCCTTGTCTACAGAAAAAATAGCACTTCAAATTTTCCCAATTCATCTCAGACGTTTTTTAGTCGTATCTATATAAAATATAGTCAGGAACAGTGGCGTAACTATACGATCTTGTTTTGGAGGGAGCTAAAGCCATCCATATTACCGGATATTTGAGGAGGCAGAAATGCCTCCTTTACGTACACCAAGCCTGAATTGTTTTTTGCTAAACTTTGCTAATTTGAGGCTTCCTCATTAGAAAATGTTGTATTTTTCTTTCCCAATTTCTAGGTCTGGCCGAATCCTTAGCTCCCTTAGCCCATCCCGTGATTGCGCCACTGATCAGGAATATGTATGTCTAATCGATCTTTCGTGAATTCAAATGTAACACAGTCTTATAACAAACAGCAATTTAACAAGAAGAAAAAGAGACACTTTCAGATTACATATATTTCCAATCCATGGGGAAACTCTCCAATCATACGGCGTGTTCAGATGAGTGGACGCAAACATGCCCAATGAGTGAAAGTTCCATATGAATTTGTTTTTTGGTCGCTGCTCGCGGCAGGCACATATCGTTGACAGAATACATACTTCTAAAGTGCGTCATGTGTTACGTTTTGAAAAACATAGCAGACACGACGCGGCAGTTTCCTTTCTTTCATCTTTGTAACACTTACAGGCATAAAACTAAAACGAAATGCGAAAAGGTGTTAGATCGGTATATGAATCCTCCCGACAAGAATTTATTTTCGATCTTGTCCGCAAGCAGAAAGACCCGCAACGATGTCACCACAGCAATTAATCAAATCGCATTTCACATAATTCGCCAAGGGAATCAACCTGACAAGCTGTTTTTCGAATGGAGATTTTAATTAGTATGTTAGATTAGATTTATTGGGCAAGGGCCTAGAGTCATCATTCTATCGAGATTAACGCGAAAGTATTATATTTAAACCAAGGTGAATAGGATTTTGATTTATCAGGTAACAGGTGATAAAGCAGGTGAAATGAATTTTAAGCACATTTCCGAAGAATTTGAAATTATTTATTGTTAGCTGTCAGCCTAGCAATCTTTATAATGGGAAGACTCTTTCCAGACCGGACAGAGGCATTCATCTAATTGGACAGTACATCAATTTATGAAGCTATTATTGAGAATGGAATAACTTTAGAAATCTATGTCAAGTGTCATGGATGAATTAAGCTATAGATTTCCGGAAAATCGCATTCTCGTAAATAGGTAATATATTTTGAATATTCTCTAAAAATATAACATTGCTCGCCATATTAAATATTCCAAACGTTTAACATTCCTCACGGCTTATGACAACAAGTGACCCTTACACACCTTTCGAATTTAACTTATTCGAAATACTAAGCACGCCGTAATTTAGTAAATGAACAGCTCGTTAGCTTCCTCTTCTAAAATTTACACAGAATCCATAGTTTCCTGAAAACTTTCCTAACCCTATTGCCTGCTATAATACATGTCCATTGAACGAAGGGCTATTATATAGGTGGTGTAATTTCGTTATCCCTTAAAAACTTTCAGCATAGCAACACTACTCGTACGGTGCACAGTTTTTTGGGGTATATATGTATGTGAAAATGAATAAGTTTTCGTCGACTTCCTTTAATTTCAATGAAGGTCGCCTGTTTTCTAAAACATTGAATGTATGAATACGAATTTGTTGATCAATTAGAGAAACTTTGTTCGAAAAAGGTTAATTATATTTTAACAAAAGAGGAGTCTAACGGGATAATTCATTATAATTAGAATAAAGTATGCGGCATACATTGTAGGGTCAAAGTGACAATTGTAGATAAGGAATGGATAATTGCAAGTACATATGTCTCTATGTAGATATTTATATGAGCAAGGTATATAGAATATATCCTGCGGCCTTAGTCCAATTCTGGATTGTCGCGCCTGTTATTTATTTATTTTTATTTTAAGGTATATAGAAAAACGTTATTCTTTAAGACAACAATTGATATCCATCCCTTGAATATATGCAGTGATATAAATCGTACTTTCCAATCATTAGAGAATATCAACCCAGGATTATCAAATAATATCTGGTGCAGTCTGTGTCACTTCTACCACGGACCGAAAGTCGAAACAAACAATATTTAAACTAACATTTGACTTTATCGATTTATCGCTTAAGCACGACTGATGGAAGATGAAAACATAAATCAAATTGCAGTGAGACACGAAATCCCAAACTAAATATGTAATTAGCCGTTTATTTTCGTATAGTGTAATATGTGGCGCATATCCGTAAAGAACCTGAACAATGTCTGGATGATGGCCAGAAAGACTTCATTCTTGTGGTGCGATGCGAGACTTCGTAAGACGTCGAATAAAACACAAGAGAACGCACATCAATTTAACACTTTTTTTTTTACCGTCAATTGCAATATGCATCACCGACACGATGTGGAAAAGCCAAAAATAGATTTTGAATTAGTGATCAGGAGTTGGCATTTAGTACCTATCCGTTATTTTGCGTAAAGGGATTGGCAATAGGCATACTTTTATAATAATGGCCCTCGCCCACGAAACATAGGTTCGATTTGACTGCAGACCACAAAATAACATTTTCTAAGTATGTATTTCATTATCTGTCGGAGGCGCTGACTATCCCACCAAACAAAATGATTCGCCGGCGATCTGAAGACGATTTGCCAAGACGAGAAATTTGTTCGCCGGCGAACTCGTGTTCAGATCGCAAACAGATTGCCTGAGAAGAATATGGTACTTCTATGGCGAATTGCTCCGGCTAACCGAAAGCGATACGCCAATATAATCCGAAAATGATGTGTCGCGGCGAACTGAATACGATAAGTATTTACGACTCGTAGAAGTTTTGCCATTACGAATTGTAAATTATTTGCCTTTGCGATTCGTAGAAGTTTTTCCATTACAAAGCGTAAGCGATTTGCATTGGCGATTCGTAGAAGATGACTTTTGCCCGACCAGATTCGAATTGATGTTTATTATTTTACATGTGAAGTAAGTTACAGTAGATAACTCGATAACTCGAAGCTGAAGGGAACTTTTATTTCGACTTATGGCAATTTTAAGGTATCGAGTTGAGTCATTGAGTCCAAATCAAAGAAAAATCGACATATAGAGTCCAGTCTTTTATAATTTAACTTCGAGTTATAGAATTGTTTTTTTTTCTGCATCATAATGAAGAAAAGTCTGATTCGAATTTTCATCGCCGCCGTGAATTATGCTCGAAAGATACGCAAATTGTTCGCCATGATGAAGAAAGTTCGTACTGACTTCGAATATTCTTCATCATGTCGTTTTTTTTGCGAAAAATCCGACGATAGTTCGTCTAGTCGAAGAAGACTCGAATCAGACTTTTCTTCATTCCGGTGAAAGTTCGCCAAATTGTTTGGTGGGTATAATTCTACTTATGTAAGTGTTCAAAAACACTAAATTGTGAATAAATTTTTGAATCCACGCATAATTCTAAATTAAATTTTACCATTACCTACCTATTGATAAAACTATTGACTCCAGAGTAAATTATAGTCTTATAAAACTTTATGTCGCAAATTCTATTCACTATTATATATCTGCATTCTTAAAACACTTCTAAATAAGCCTATTTAATGTATTGCTTCTTAAAGACTTACAGCACCGGGCCATGCAAAAACCAAAAAGTCCATCTGACAGCTTGACGACCAGTTTCCATCGTACACACCCGTTTTAGTTCTTTTTGTCGAAGTACAAGCTGTATGTCATGATTTTTGGTGGTTGATCTTGGGGATTTGTATCGCCAAGTCCTTGGATTTCATTATTGTCTGGAGCTATTTATAGGCAAATTGCATAGTCTCTAATTGAATGGTAATGCTTTCGGACGCAATATTTATAGTGTCGAGTAATTGTTTGCCATGGAATAAAAAAAAAACGCCGAAACTTTGCCAAGAAAATAGATAAAATCACGAGAAAGGTATGACGGCGAAGATGGCCAAAATGGAAATAAAACAAGTCAATTTATTTGGAAAATGTTAGAGTTGTCTGCTCTGCTACCATCGAAGCGACATAACATGGAATGAGAGTCTTCATGCGGTTGAATGATGTGAACGGCCAAATATTTTGTCTAATTAAATTACTATGGCTATTGAAATCGGATAAATATAGGTAGGTAGCGAAAGTTGTTGTTGTTTCGTCATAGAAAATAAAGTATAAAATACTACAAATTGTACATAGGTACATTCTGTGTAATCAATTCTATATTACAATATTAATCGGCCAATCAACCGGTGCGGACCACGTTCACACGACAAAATCATCTTATATTTTTCTGCAGACATCTTCAATTTTGCCATTACAAATGCTATCATTGCCACTAGGGCTATTATCTGAGGTTAAAGGGAAGTCTTACATTTTTTTCCTGTTATTTCCGTTTAATTTTTGTTCAAGAATTAATTTACACCCCTTGAGGTACAACTGGCCTTGGGGAGCACGTTCGTCGTCTTTGTGCATCTATATGTATTGACCTAACTACGAGTATAATGTCATTCCTATTTGCACTTCAGTGTATTTCTTGAATCCTCCGCACCATGGTGGCTTGAAGTATGAAATTTGAAGGGTGGGTATTCTGCAGACATACAAAAAGGTATCTAGACATCAATTTCAATGCGGAAGCAGAGGTTACCGGAATAGATATACCTATAGCTATATGTTTTCAGACGTATGATGCATACAACAGAATGTCGACGGAAGTAAAGAACTAAGATTTCATAGAAGTGTTTGTTGGCGTTGGTCCCAAAGCAATTTCCTGGTAACGTTGACTGAAAGTTTCTGGGAATTCGGGAATACTACAACAGGCATAACACATTTGCAGGTAGATTGGTCTATAATTTCAAAGATATTCTGTGTAATTCGAATAAAAGATCTTTTCTGTTTACAAAGATAATTTTTTTGCAGTATGTACTTGATGTGGGACATGTGTACCCTGTTTATAATTTGGCGGTGTACTTTCATACATACAATGTGCCCACCTTGCCAGGGCCGGATTTCCCATATGGGCAACCTGGGCTACTGCCCGGGGCGGCAGAATTTGAGGGGCGGCAAATTCTTAAATTTTTTCATTGGTTTAAAATTATGGGAAAGATGGATTTTGAAAACTCAAACATAATGGTAGAAAATATTTTGCTTTTTTAATTTATTCTATAGTTAGATGTACATATTCGTCTTAATCCAAAGCACTTAATCGCAACCTCAACTCAATGTGATTTCGCCTTCAAAAATTGGGACTACGCAAAATTTTGCTTGAAGCACACACTCATTCACTCTAAATGGCGTGGCCTTTAGTTCAATGGCTATGTCCACACATGTGCGCTTTCGTCTTCCCTATCGTCTTCAAGCTTCGTATCCACTTTCAACATTGAACTTGTCATTGATTGCGTCAAGTGAACAGAAGAGATCAATTTCTCATTCTATCCAGATCTGTTCATTATTTATCGTTAAATATGTGTCGCGGCTTTGGTCAGGACGGGTAAATGTTAAGTTCTTTCATGAATAGATTCATACTAGATGATGTGTTGTTAATATTTAACATTAGCAATTGCGTTCTTCAATAGCGCAGACATCCCAAGTTTCAATTGTCAAAATGATAAAGACGAACGAAGATTGAAAGTGTCTAGACAGGCACTATTAGAGTAGAAGTATAAATCATCTTTGGATTCACCTTAAACATTATGCCTGAAGACACATTAGATGATATAAATACGCGAGTATTTGGCTCCCAGCTCCTGTTTCCAAGCCTCAAAAATTGCCCCAGACTTAAAAAAAAAAGAAAAACCAAAAATATTTTTAACTTTACGTTTAAGAACTCTTACGCTTAAATTTTCGATTTTGCAATTTTTTGTTCAGAGAAAAACGGGAAATTCCACCGAAAATAAAAAAAATATTTAAAATAGTTGAAATCAGGAAAATCTAGAACTTTTTAGGCACCGAATGATTTTTCAGTAAGTGCTTTCCCAATTCGTTTTCGTTATCTTTATTACCAAAAACAAATTAGGTCAAGGTGTGTTCAAAATTTACCGCAAGCTTTCTTAATTTTTTTTTCGGTATGACGTTTTCTATGGTTAAATATGTTGCTAATATATATAGGAAATTTTATTTGTTGGGGTAATTCGCAAATTATTTTCAAAACTATCGACAAAGAAAAAAATTTAGAAAACATGAACGCATTTCTAAAAGTGAAAAGCCGAATGTAATAAGAATTGTACAGTTTTCTATGTTATCCAGGGGCGTAACGTACGGTGTTCCATGTGTTCAGTGGAACATGGCCCCACAAGTCACAGGGGCCTCCAAGGCCGAAAATATAAAGAATATTCTTTTTTAGATCCTTAGATAACTGTTCTTTTCAAGATATTTATTTTGATTAGTTTGCAAGACACAAACCAGCTGCAGAATCTAACATAAACAGACAAGACATTCCGAAGAGTAGCATAACGTTTTTGACAATCTTTGTGTTCAAGCTTAAATCGGGATTCCTTTCTTTGTTCAGTCACATTTTCGATTTCCATAGTTGAAATCCCACTGTCACCATGAATGTTTGTGTTGTCTTGATATAGAAACCCCTCCTGCGACATCCTGATCAAATTGACGAATTCCTAAATTAAATTAACGAGCTTCCATGTTCAATTGACGAATTTAAAAGTTGTGTTAACGAATTTCAATTACAAATTGATAAATTTCCAGATTAAATTGACGAATTTTCATTTTAAATTGTTATACTTCAAAATCATGTTGACGAATTCCCATGTCAACTTTACGAATTGTCAAATCATTTTGACGGATTTCCATATCAACTTTTCAAATTGTCAAATCATATTGACGAACTTCCAGATAAAATTGACGGATTCACATTTCAAATTAGTCTTGGTTTCTCAAGATATTTGTCGATATGGGATGGTCAGCTTGTATCGGAAATTCCTTCACAATATTTTGAAATTCATTAATTTAACATAGAACATCGTCACTAATAGAAATTCGTTAACATCATTTATGAGTTTGCCAATTCGTCATGGAAATTCGTCTATTTGGAGTATGTTTGTATTAATACTTTTAACTGAAAGCATAAATATTAAATTTACCTTAAGGCAAAAATCGGCGAAAATAGTTCGGCACTTTTGTTCCTGCGGCTTTGTGATCTTGACACTAATGAGCATTTGAAGCAATTCGTAACAAATATGGATTTCGGCCTTTGGGGACCTGTGCTCCAATGAACACATGGGACACCTGGCACTGGCATAATTTTGCAATAAAACTATGAAGAAAGTGTCTGACAAGCTTATTGAGTGGGGATTTATCTAAATATCAGCTTTACTGGGTTTTGGTCAGGAAAATATTGATGAGATATAAAGGTATGACTTGTAAAAAGGAGTGTTCACCTTAAAGGCCCTTGCTTCAAATTGAGCCAGTGTGATCCAGTTCGTTGAGTTCTTGAATACTGAAATATGTTCACAATGTTGTGGATCTACTTGTCGAAAGATCGTTCTTTAAGTTTTTTTTTATCCAGGAGTCATAAAATCAAGAAATATATGCATGCCGCTAAACCCTTCTGTCCGGATAACGGAACAGTCGTTTCTCCTACTGGACACATTTATCTTTGGAGGAACTCTACCATTAATCGATGAAATTCGCCATGGATATTGCTTTTTCTCGTTTGTGGACTGCTGTAAATGCGATTTCTGTCAATATTTCCTGCGGCTAAAAAGTCGTATGTGGGGGCCCAACTCCAATTTCGAACAAAAGAAATTCAGTAAACTTTACGCCACTGATGTTATCATTGTAGTTTCAATCATTGCTGAAACAATTTTGGGAGGTGCACGGAACACCTGGATTCCTCCCTTGGGAAGCAACATAAAAAATTTTCAAGCAATCAAAATACGCTTAGTAGTAGTAAAAAATATGAAATTTTCACATTCGCCCGCCAGCGTTTTGCCTATACATTTCCTTTGTGAGGTGACAACTGCCACCTTCAAGCTTATCTAGTGGCGGAGGGCGGCAAATTCGTTACTGCCCAGGGGCGCCATAGATGCTAAATCCGGCCCTGCACCTTGCAACCCACTAATTCAAAAAACCGATTTTTAATATGCACTCATAGGAGGTAAGTATTCTTTAAAAAATCGCGTATTTCCAGGTGGCGGGATTTTGTAATGGCGCAATTTTTAAATGGCGGAATTTAGTAATTTCGGGATAATATAAAGCGGGATTTTTTGTAAAAATCGGGATTATGAACGGACGGGATTTTGTTTCTCGCGATTATGTAGGTATCCCAATTCTAATGATAATAGATTTTAAAAATGGAGAAAAAATTAGTTTAGAGAACTTTAGCTTTGAAAGTTGATTCAGAACCAGGTACATATATATTGAGGTATGCTCATTTGCAAAACAGGCACATAAAGAACATGCGCATAACACAAATTAAACTAACCAGATCCCGGGCACACACTAAAGTTACAAGTTTTTTATTCAATAAAATAAACAGTATTTTGGGTCTAATAATAAAATGAATATTCGATAAAGTAAAAAATACCGGCGTACAGAGGGCTGCGCCCGCAATACGAGGGTTTTTTAGAATTTTAATGCATAGTGAATATTTTTTGTACATATATTTTATAAGCAATAAACAAGTATTGTGCACAACATTAATGAAATGCTTCCTGTAAATCTATTTTTGGATTGGTCTAAATAAACGCGTTCCAGAATGAAAGGCTAGCGCCTTTCATTCTGTTCCACCTTTAATTAGACCACTCCAAAAATAGATTTACTATTTACCCAGCTTTTATAAAAGTACTCCAAGGCAAATCTAAAGGCAACGATTTAAGATTTCTGATGGCCTTTGACCAAAAAGAAACTCAGGCAAACGATGGCTTGGCTTTATATCTGAACTGAATTATTAGCTGTAATTCTACCGTTACTGTTTTTAATCAAGGAAAAGCAACCTTATATAAAATGATTCCATTGTGTTCCCTGTCATAAGAGCCAAAGCAAGCTTTCCTATGAGTATTGAACAAGTATACTTTTGCAGCTATTCAGGGACACCCTGTTAACTTGGTTCTACTAACTTCAAAAATTTTTGTGGCAAATACTATTACCATTCTATGCATTTCCACCAATTTTCATGTTCATTGTTTCATCAAGTTAAAAGATGGCGAATACATTGAAGAAATGCTTAAGAGGCTTGGATTGTGAAAGGCCCTTACTAAATACTTATTTGGCTATATTTCCGGTTTGGATACAGTTATTCGAATGAAAATTGGTAGACATATTCTATATGTAATTTTCTAAAAACCCTTAGCAGCATTTTCATATTTGGAAACCTAAGAGGGGCTACACACGAACAAATTAAAATTTTACAAATTTACTGTTATTTAATTTTCCTTTGCAAAAGTCAATAGTCTTAATATTTAACGTATATAAGGCCCTACCGACCAATCTTTGTGCAAAGTTTCATATCGATCCCTATAACGGTTTAGAAAAACGGAGCTCGAAAAGGAAGTTTAACTTTAAACGCCAATAACTTTTTTACCGTTACTCGAAACTGGAAAATTTTAACTGATATGAGGTGTACTCGTTTAGATCTTTGATTTAAATACCCATACGTCAATCTCCGATAAAAACTAAAAAAGTCGACTTTTTTCAAACGTTCGGGACACCCTGTTGTCTTCTTCCTACCAACTTCTAAGGTATATGTGCCAAAGACTGTAACCATTCTACACATTCCTACCAAATTTCATGACAATCGGTTGAGCCGTTCGCGAGTTATTTAGTGAACAGACGGACAGACGGACAGACGGACAGACGGACGGACGGACAGACGGACGGACGGACAAAATCGATTTCATAAGGGTTTTTTGAAAAAAATTTTCTAAAAAACCCTAAAAATAGAAAACCATGACTATCTGTTAGTTTCACTATAATCACTGTAATTAAGTCCATTACCTACATTCTGACTCTGTGCGCATCCAAAACTTAAATATGCATCTGTTTGTCCTCTGTCTGCGTCAATAGACTTGAAGAGAAAAGAAGAAACTTATGTAATTAACAAAAATGGAACCACAACAGTTCACTTCAATCAAACAAATACCTTATACCTACACATAGATATGTAAATACATATCTTTAAAGCTTGAAAATTTTAAAATTAAATTAAAATTTTTAATTTAGATCTAACAAGTGTATCCTATCATTAACCTGTTCCGAAAAGCGAAATTTAACATGTGATCATTTCAAGTGATTTTTATTTTCAGATATTATATATTATGTTTGTACATGTACATATTCAATGAATTTCCGTTTTCTGCGGGTGACTGGAGATCTAAATTTATTCGTGAATACGGAAATTTATAAATCGTATTCAAAAACTGAGCCTGGTAAGCCATTTTGTGCAAAAAAAGATTTCAATGATTCCAATGATGAACGAATTCAGTTTATGGTGTTTCTCGAACTCACGACTCATTATGACGAACTATGATCTCAATTACATGTTAAACGGCAACGGGTACCCAGTTATAGGGATAAATAACACTGCCGAGCGTGCTGTTGATCTCAACACATCAACAAAAATCAGTTAAGATCTTAGAAATTGGATGTCACTATAACACATCTGCGGCCTTGGTCCAATGTTGGACTGTCGCCAGTTATTTATTTATATTTTCAAAAATGTAGCTATAAAATGAGAGTGTTTGTTTTTTGGCGTTTATTATAAATAATTCTGAAATACGAGTATTTATAACACGTATGCATATATACATACTTCACTTCTGTCCATATCTTTACTATGGTCACAAACAACCTGAAGAAATTGTACTTTACTCTTTTAATTTTTGCCAAAAAGAGTAATTGAAGAAAGAAATTTATTACAAAACCATCAACAAGTCTAGTACTATGTTAACCTTCAAACCGATGTTCCCTCAATCAAATGTTCTCATACAATAGCGCATTATAAATAAAATAGAAAATGCTCCAAAGCCACTTAAAAGCACATTTCTTCCCTCGGGATAAAGTTCGTGCAAGAGCCAAAAAATCACTGGGATAATTCAAGCATAAGCTCAATCATCGTAATCCCACTCGATGCTGCAATAAATCACTTTGAAGTGAAAGCGATTATTAACATTTTCTGTAAACATGCAAGTGCTGTTGTGAGTATAAGTCTGCTACTGTAGCGTGGCGTAAAGTGACGTACACATAGTCTGACGACGGTATGGTGGCGGGTATGCAACGTATATAAAAAAAAATTATAATGTCGACTAACTCAAGTTGCGAAGAAGAAATTTATTCCGGACATTGTCTTGTGGCAGCCACTTAATCTGTACCTTCTTTTCTTTTGTGGATTCAGGCGCCCGCTTAGCATAATCTTGTAATGTCTGGATTGAATGTAAAAGGTGCCATGCCGCTAAAATAGCGCTAAATGTTAAATGATGGAAATATGGTTCGGATTCTGTTTCGAAGATAGAACCAGAGTTGAAAAGGTGTTACCATGTTCTTGCATCTAAGTATTTTCGTAGTTGGGTCCGAGAAAAACTTCATTCTTTATTTGTTAGCACATTTTTTCTGCAGTTTCGATTGTTGAAATCTAAAAACTATTAAATAAGAATTATATTGATTTGTTTAACTCCATCAATCTCATAACGAATTAACACTGTCTTTAGAATAATAATAATTGTGGTGTACATTGCACTGCAATAAATCTGCTGCTAGCATTAAAACAAAATAAATTTCTGCTGGTAACACTATACAACATGGAGGTGTTTTTCATTGTCGTAAACATTTCACTTAGTGTATTATTTACCCTGAAACTGGCTATAATTTCCTCCGCACATTTCCATGCTTACTTACCCTTATTTATAACCGCGAACATTTTTTGTGTCCTTCATAATTTCTATACCGTCTACGAAAAATTATAAGATACTAGATACATATTTTCGAACAGAATGGGATAGGATAGGTGGCATTGAGATGATGATGGCAATGAAATTTGCTTGCAAAAGGAGATTTTATTAAAAAAGGGCAAATTTAAAGCACGGCAGCGATGGAGAAAAATGATCCTTCGGTTGATATGGTACAGCGACAGTTGAGACAGAAGCGATACACGATTCTTTCAAAACTGATGCTGATTATACGAGTTGTAATTTGTCAGCTAGTCGCAGGCTTGTAATATGACTCAGGAATAGCGGATGCGGTTTTTTTTCTTCGTATCCTTATGTATAACAAGTGAAGAGTTTCGTGATGAAGGCATGCTGCAGAACTGATTTTTTTTTAAGAGAATTTAATGGAAACATTCGCGAGATTTATTCTCCCCATTTGAGTAATATGAAACAATTTGTGAGCGTGACAATATTTTTCTAGCTCGAGTTTTTCATTTAATGCCTTATTAAATTGTACGTCCTTTAGTGTAGCGTCTATTGTCGCCTTTTCTAATAAATTGGGCAATAACTTAGGTATTCAGGTTTACATTGGTATGGAGGCTAATCGTATTGCTTAATGATGACGCCATACAAAAACACAATATATCTAATATGTGCTGGAATGTTCGAAAGAAAATATCTGACACTGGTCCCGGAAATTCAAAAAAAAAAAAACAATATAGCACCTATAATATCTACTTAATAGTTCCCCGAAATATACCAATCGAATCGAAAATGCTGATAAGGTAGTAAGCATTTATATAGACAACAATCTGGCGGCTTCTTAGAATCCTAATCCATCATAATTTCCTAATGTTTACAAAAAGTTACTTGGATCCTCAAAACATCGTCCAGAGCTCTGGAAATTCGACGCTAAGCCAATATAGAATGATACCTGTTGCTTGAAGTTGAGGGCGATAGTTCTTGGAAAAAAACATTCTGCAACGCACCTTAGTAAAAAGCCAACAAATCTGGTGTGTAGCACGTTTTGTTTATATAAACACTAACCATAGTGCGGACGAATCATACTTATTCTTCTTCGTATTATATCAGGCATCCTTACGATAGTCAGATTCATTTTGAAGAACGATTTTCGGCTGCTGACAAAGAATAATATGCAACAAACTATGGCGTTTGACCAAATTTAATTTACCTGTTGTTTAAATTGGATCGGTTTTCATAAACAATCGCTATTGTTTACTTTTGGCAGAGAGTGCTTGGTGAACGGATAAGACGAATTGAGTCAGCTCAGACCGTATACACTCAGAGAAAATTCGTTGTAAAACAATATGATATGGATCAATCGTTTTGAAATATTAATAATTGGTAGTCGAAAAAAAATAAATGCAAAAAACCTTTTTTTAATTGGTATACATGTCGAATCAAAACTTAACATAATTTAAGCTCAAAAGTGACTGCATTTAAAAACAAAAACAAGTTTGCTCTGTCTGATAGTTGTTAAAAGGTTTCCATGTCATAAAAATAGCTAATTTTACAAGAAAGTTGTAATTTTATAATATTTTAAATTTTAAATACATCTTATTATTTTTCAATAATTTTCAAAATTATTTTAATGTAATTTTTTTTTCTTTAATTTTTTTTTGTCAGAGTTAATCTACGTGGGTTCGTATGCACTCGTACGTTTATCAGAAGCGGCAATATCAATGACAAATGAAAACGAATAAAAGCAGCGTTGTATACTTTTTGTGTCTTAGAACTGATTTCTCAATCTCTGGCTGGCTCAAGCTACATTACATACATAAATCAAATACATAAGTATACAGGGTGTCCGGAAACTGCCGCATAAACGCACCGGATTATGATTTCTCAGTTGATTTCCAGCAAAAAAGTTGTACGGAACATACCCCCTCAGCTTAACCCTTTAGCTGCCACAGGCATTTGAAGATTTTTGAAAAAATCATTTTCCTGCATGACTTAAAGCCTAATATCTCCAAAGCTAGAACAGCTAGAGAAGCAAAATAAAATGATTATTTCAGCCAACAAATTTACCTATAAAATAAAACTAACCACACTAAAATCGGATAAGCATCTGAATTTTCTAAAACTTCTGCCAAGGTGAGGTGCTTGTACGATTCTTTTAAAAATTGGCGCATAGTCTTACGATTATATCTTTATTACATCATTTTATTCTAGCTCATTTATTTCTAATAGTTTTAGTACCTTAAGTGCAGAAAACTAGGGTTAATTTTGGTTCGATTTCGACATACTTTGAATAGATTTTACCACTATTGCAGATTTTTAGCGGCAGTGTGAATTGAATTGTATTGAATTCGAGCTAAAATTAACCCTAGTTTTCTACACTTAACGTATAAAAACTGTTAGAAGTAATGGAGCTAGATTAAAATGATGTAAGAGAGATATGATTGTAAGACTATGAGCCAATTTTTAAAAGAATCGTGCAAGCACCTCACCTTGGCAGAAGTTGGAGAAAATTGAGATGGAAAAAAAGATTGTTTTTGGGTCCAATCACGCAAATTTGACTTTGAAGCTCTGTAAAAACCAAACCTCTTATCTGATTTTAGTGTGGTTAGTTTTATTTTATAGGTAAATTGTTTGGCGGTAATAATCATTTTATTTCACTATTCTAGCTGGTCTAGCCTTGGAGATATTAGGCTTTAAGTCGTGCAAGAAAATGATTTTTTCAAAAATCTTTAAATGCCTGTGGCAGCTAAAGGGTTAAGGGTTAAAGTTCGTACAACTTTTTTGCTGGAAATCACATGAGGAATCACAGTCCGGTGCGTTTATGTGGCAGTTTCCGGACACCCTGTATAAGTTCGTGTACCTATAAATATCCAAGGAGCAATAGGCCCAAAATGAATGAAAACTGTCTGGCAGATTGTTTAGCGCAAAATTTGGTCTCGTATTCAAATGACCACACTAGCCCAATATCTCAACCCATATAAATTTATTCGGCATCATTAATAATACGCTACAATTAACCCTTCGTTAGGCGCACACCTATTTGTGACATATGGGTAGGCGCACCGAATACAATTGAAGCTAAAATTGAAAATTAAATAAAAAATGTTGTTCAGTTTTAAATTTATTTTTCCTGCTCAAATATCGATTACTAAGCAGCATACAAAGTACAAAATCTTTATATTACGTTATATTAGAGAGTTTTAGCAAGTCGTATGGAATAAAACGACATAATACGAAACGAATACGAAACGAAATATCTTAATTTTGCATGTCCCAAGTAGGCATGGGTGTATTTCCGTATATTTGATTCTCTGGAAACAGTCGAAATTGGCGAAATAATTTGTCGTTTTTTACACCTATGCCTACTTAGGATATGCAAAATTAAAATATTTTGTTTCGTATACGGTAAGCAAGCGAATTTTTATATGGAATGCCAAATTATGTCGTTTTATTCCATACGACTTGCTAAAACTCTCTAATATATCTAAAAAGAGGGCGAAATGCCGAATAATCATATTTTTAGTCATTTTTACATTATTTACTAAGATGGTCATAATAGCTATACTTATCAAAACACAAAAAAGTGTAAACTCTCAAAAACCATAAAATTTCTTTCAATTCTGACTCAACCCCAGGTTTTTCGTTAAAATAGTATTCAAATTTTGCAGGTGCTATTTATCGATAACAGGCAAGCAAGATCACTCTGAATGGCACCTATTTTTTTTTTTAATTTGTATTTAAAATGTTCCTAACAATATTTTTGCAACCGACAGTTAAACCGACTGTACATTTGCTCGCACCTCCTAAAGAAATCATGATGTTAAAAAAATATTAGGGCTGGCCCTCTTTGTCGGAAAAACTGCCTAGGCCTATGCCCAGCTACATTATCTAATTAGAATCATGTACATATTTCTGAAAACTGTCCATACTGATTTTGTGACAAATCGTCTCTTTATTATTAATTTGATTCCACACATTAAATCACCTATTACCTACAAATGTAACGCTTAATTCCATTTTTCTTTTATGATAGAAAAAAGCGCCCATCAAGCAATTTCTTTGTTGACGACTTACAAGGCATTATGCTATACATGCATTATATATTGGCACTTCAAACCTGAAGCGAAAAAAAGTCGCATGTGTGTAGCCTTATCAACCCATAATACCTTGTCGGTGGAAAATGTCGGTCGTCCTATTGTTAAAATGCTTTTCAACTGGATGCGAAGGGAGGCGACTATCAACGCCGCTATACAATTTTATTCACCTAAGCAAAATTCTGCTTTCATGGCTCCATACTACCATATTACTCCATTTATAGGTAGTTTATCCAATATCCGTATTAACCTTATATATGGCGATGCGAAGCTATCATTGGCACATGAGGACTGAACGGTCAGGGGTAGTTTTTTATCCCTGGGAATCCATTGTACGATCCATGGCAACTAAGCACACCATATAAATGAGGAATGAGTGCAATGTGGTGTATATTCATAAGCGAAACACCTTGCTCTTAATATCGGGTATAGCCTCCACGTTATATGGATTTGAGTACCTACCTATGGAAGACCTCTACTCTTCACATCTAGCCGGCCTATCAGCCAACGAAAGTCACATATGCTATATGATATTACAAATAATTTACAGTACAAATCAACAATATTCGCACCACTGTAAGAAATTTAAAGCCAATTTTGAATTATAGGCAATGTATGTGCAATACATGAATGATTTTGCTTCAAAGGCCCATCACTTCATCAGTATTATTGCTTTAACACTTTGGCTGCCAATGCATCACCGGTGAACACGGCAAGTGTCATTCCCCAGGGTGCATCACCGGTGAACACAGCAAGTGTCATTCCCCAGGAGCAGTGTTGCCAATTTAGCCGTTTTCCGGCCAAATTTACCCGGAAAGCGTGCTGTTTAGCCGGAAGATATGTCTAATTCCGGCCGGCCGGATTTTTAGCCGGAATTGATTTTCTTCGGCCGTTTTTTCGGCTAAAATTATTTGATGATTTTTATATGAAAAACTTGTTTATTTATGAACCAATCTTAACCAAACTTCGCATAAAAGGATCCCTATGAATGTCACAAAAAATGCTATGGGAGCCATACAAACCTAAGCCCCAAATTAGGTTCTTCTAAGAAAAACTTTTTTTGGGCACCGATGTGAACCAAACTTCATGAAAACATATTTCTAATGATCCCCTAAAACATACGTAAAAATAAGTGGAATCCAATAATGGGGTAATAAGGCTGCCATACAAGCCCCAACACTCAAATTTCGTTTTTGTAAGAAAAACTTTTTTATTTGGACACCAATTTACACCAAACCTCATGAAAATGTATTTCTATTGATGTCACAAAACAATGCAAAAATGAATGACATTGAACCATGGTGTCATGGGGCTGCCATACAAACCGCTCCCCCCCCCCCTCAATTAAGTTCTTCAAAGAAAAACTTTTTTATTTCTCCACCAATTTCAACCAAACTTCATACAAATTTATTTTTATTGATGGCAAAACACAAACGTAAATATTAATGGAAAGGTTCCATGGGATCAAGGGGCTGCCGTAGAAACCCTCCCCCGCATGTTGGTTAATTTTTTCATTTTTTTCTACACTAATTTCACCAAACCTTTTATTAATGTGTCTTTATCGAAACAAGAAAAAATGTCAAAACAAGTGGAATTTTACTAAGGGACCATGTCACCCGTTGCCCCCCAATCAAGTTGGCTAAGAGAATTTAGCCTCGGTCTCATTTTTTTATTTTGAACCTAGAATCAATTTTTCGATATTCACAATAAAAATAATTAATCGCCGTGAAATTATTTCTACATATACTTATTGTCGTGTATTAGGGTAAGTACCTACTAAAACTTGCATTTATGTCTCCTGGGGAAAATGTGCCGTGGAGACTTGCCTTTTTTCAACAAATTTAGGATAATGGGTTTCACATAAACTGACTATTAGTACCTAGTCTAAGCATGTAATTTACTAACCACCAATATGCTGAATAATTTGCAAAATTGAAGACACTTTCTTAAATAAAATTCTTTACTGAGCAAGTCTTGGAGCGTGCACAAAAGCTAAGTGCTGAAGAAGGGGGTAAGTTACCCCTGAAATATATAAACACTAAAATTTCATTGTTGTAGTTTACTGGGCAAACTAGGCTTGACTCACGCTAATCCGGACCACTAAATATTTCCACTATGTATTCTATAGTCCGGATTTCGGCAGCAATTCTGACTCTGTAATCCGGATATTTGAGATTTTCAGGGTGAAATGGTAGATTTGGTCTCGTAATTTAGCACGGGACGGTTTGGCAAATGACACGATGCTGACTAATTTCAAAGAAATAATACATTTATCGCCTTTTGCTCCTCTTTTTATTTATTTGGATTGTTTTTCCTCAAAAAAAAGTGATTGCGCTAATCCGGATGTTCCCATTGCAATAATTGATCCGGATTATCGAGTCAAGACTGAACTTGCACAACGTCAGATGATTCATAGAATCTACGCATTTATAATCTGTACCATTTCCCGCCCAAGCTCATAATTTTGGAACTTCCATTTGGTGCCTTTGGAGCATCAAATTTGTAATTGCGGATCATCAACAATACCCTTGCCCATAATTACGCATTGGACGTTCCTTTTAAGAATTTTATGTTCCACAATTTCGAACCTAATGTGGTTATGAACTTGACCGAGAAATTCCCCACGTATGCACTCATTGTTATCTTCGAAACTAATTAAGGTGATCTCTTCGCAGAAATTCACTCTATTTTATTGATAAATGTATGATAGGGTGCATTGCGGAAGAGTTGATAAAGAATTGTCAAGCATTTCTATAGTAGCAACAACCATTTGTAGTGTTTGTAGCGTGTAGGACGGGCAATCAACAGACATTGGATCTATGCTAGCTGCGGAAATTTTGTTTTTCAATTTTTTTTTTTGCAAATTCGTTCAATGACTGAAAATTATGATATAAAGCAAATGACGTACGCCTTTTGTGAAGCATAATTTAGTGCTACAATAAGGTTCTATTGGATTAAAAACGGCGCCAAATGCCATTATTGGACTATTATTCAGTGGTTATACCCTGTAAAGTGCTCCTATTATTGTTAGAAGAGAGTATTTTACGAAGTATTATAGGGATGAAATTGTTCCTCGGGTTGTACCTGCGATACAACAATTTTGACTGGTTGAGCTATCTAACTCCAAACAAAGTAAATTTTGACAGTAATGCCAGCGATTGGAGTATATATGTAATAAAACTAAAAACTCTGCCTAAAGCATAGTTTATGGGTAGTACTCCAGAAAAGAAATAAATTTATTAAAATCAGTTTTTCAATATAGTTTTTCGCAATGTGATTGTTTTGTATGATTTAGCCGGTTTTTTTTGCCGTTTTTCTGACTGAAATTGATTTAGCCGGATTTTTAGCCGTTTTTAAAAAAAATATAGCCGATTTTCCGGCTAAATTGCCAATAAATAAATGCCAATGCATCACCGGTGATGCATAGTTAGATTTTTAAATTTGTTTTCCTTACGGGTTTGAAAAACAAAATATTTTAATAAAACTGACAGAATACTTTCAGTAACTGTTTTTTGCATCACACTTCAATTCGAAAAAACTCGCATATTTGCCAAGTATCAAAAAAAATACCTTCAAAGTGTGTAACTCCATAAAAGCCAAAAAATGGCTTTTCTTTTTTATTTTTATTAGTAGAAAGGTGAAAATTAAAAAAAAATAATTAAACCAAACATATTCATGGTTCTATAATCCAAAAAAAAACAAACAAATGACGGTTCATAAACTTAGTTCAGGTTTAATGAAAATCTTGAAAATGTTTCAGGCACATACATATATGATTCACCTCCCTTTTGTCTTTCCAATTTCCAATGCAGACAATCATTACAAGACAGAGAGCGTCCAGTTGTTGTCTCTTACTTTCCTGAGTAGAGTTTTATGTCAAATTTGTATCCCTCAGTAACTGTAAGTTTAAAGGATTTTATCCCGTATTTATGGGCTTTGCCAGGAAGATATTGACGAAATCCGAAGTGTCCATGAAAGGGTATCATGCTTTCGTCGATAACCAATTGTTCGCCTGCTGACCGATAAACTTTAAAATTGCAAAGCACCTCTTCAATAATTCGTTCCACTTTATTAGGTTTTTGAAGAAGTATCTTCGTTGTCGGCGAAATGTAAAAATCTTAAGAGAATCTGAAATCTGTTACGGGACATAGTGTTAACAGCGAATTGATTATTATCAAAGATCTGTCATTTATGGGTACTTGACGAGACCCATGCATATCATCAGTCCTAGAAATTTCCAAAAATTTAGGCCGGTCGGTGTCCTTCCACGTACTTAGGCGATTACTCCTCCTCCTCAGTACCGTATAGCCCCCATGTGGGGGCATGGTGCGTTAACTCAGCCGTTTATAGGCAATTTCGAGTCAACGTTATATTGCATATCATTGCGGACTGTATATAATGTTGCAAGCACCATATATTTCCTATCCGCACAAGTACGGAAATTTTGGCCCACGCCGAGATTCGTTCTCTGGACCTCTAGATTACTAGCATCGTAGAGTGTGAGTCAACCAAGTGAGCCACAGAGCTCCTATTCAATCGTAATTTCTAAAGTCTCATCCGTCAGAAGGAGTCGGTCATGAGGACTTTTGTTTTGAAGTGCTACTCCACTAGCTTCTCTACGTGAAATTATCAAACTATCGAACTTCACTAAACTCTCTCCGGTAGCCGGCGAAATCCAATCCAGTTCCTCGGAATTCCCCGAAGTGCACCGTTATCGGAACTTCACTATCTAAATCAAGTGTTCACGGGTGATGCACTTGTGTTTATAATAATGACATTTTCCCAGTGCAAATGCATCACCGGTGAACACGGTCGAGAAACCATTTGAATATGGCTTTTTTAAGCATATAAATATGTGTACAAAATATTTCCGGGGGGAAATAACTGGAACAGGAAAATTTTGCTTTGGCCCCTGAGGAATAAATTGTGCCGTGTTCACCAGTGATGCACTGGCCCCTGGGGAATGACCTATGCTGTGTTCACCGGTGATGCATTGGCAGCCAAAGTGTTAATCCCTTTTATAAATATTCTCAAAACGGAACAATCTATAAAAGTGAATATGAATATTTTTACCATGCACTATACTATTCCTATGTGCCTTAACGTAATCCCGCCTTTTGCCAAATCATCATGAAAGGACATTTTTGCTGACACCTTTAAACTGCTTTAATCGACCGAAAGTACGAACGATGAAGATGATATGAAATATGATTACAATGAAAAGGATAAAACGTACTTATATGAAGAAGGAGATTTTGTGTGACATCTCAATAACGTTAAATGGGTCTGGAGAGTGTAAGGGCTGAGTGTCCACGAAAAATGGTCGGTTTGTACCGTGTGCGTTTCCTGCAATCTCACTGATTCTTGAGAAGAGAGAAGTACCTATCTTGTTCAGTATGTCACCACCCAGATGAGACTATCATTACTCGCGGCAGTATTTTTACCCATAATCGACGAAAAATATTGCAAGGACAAGGAGGATAACAGTTGCAGTCCCCAATGTACAAGTACACAACATATATAGTGGAAAACTAGATAACATAAGGAGCATTCTTGTTTTTTCTTTATGGATACTTGTGGTGTCACATTTTATGAAAAGAATCATATAGGTGTACGAAAAGCCTTACGATTGCTATTTTTTCGTTGGCGTTCAGTCAATGGGAGAAAAACCTATTGTGCGATTGATGCGGGAATGGAAAATGTTAAGCAGACCGTTTTAACGCCAAGCATATGAATACGTTATGATATGAACCATTCATTCATGAGTGACTGGACATTGGATTGTATCAACCATTTTTCCTCAAGTCCTTCAACATTTCGACGAATCATTTCATGTTGATGTAAATGGGTGTTGTGTAAATGATGGGGTAACATTTTGGTATTTCGTATTCGGAAAGGATTTGCACATCATCTTTTCTTTTTTGCACTCTGAACTCCTGTTCAACTTTCGCTCATAGTATGCAGTCGTAACTGATCATACACTGTGATCCATTTATAACCTTTTGCTTTAAGCAGTTTAAGCACATCTATACAAATTTAAGTTTTCCCAGTCTATCATAGTAAAATATAAACAAATTTTCAAACCATTTGAACCATGAAACGAAACATGAAACAAAAATTGATTTTTTTGTTATATACTATTCAAGTGTTGTATAGTGACTAGGAAAAAAATATTACTCATGAAAATACGACGATCTAGATGCATTAGAAACAATCATCATTTTCGTGGGAGCAAAAAACAGTAAAACAATAATAAAAAATAATCAGTCTGCATATTTCACTTACATTTTCAATTCAAACATAAGTTCAAAACTTCAATTTACAATAAATTATTGTCTAATATTGTTGTTGGTATTACTACTTACTACTACTACTTTTTTTATAATAATAAAAACAGAATAAATATGAAAATGTATATACATATATTACATATACATATGTATGTATATTCTCAACAAATTTCAACATTACTTTCTCCACAGACGGGGTTTTGGCACTTATTACATGTCAGACATTGTTTCTTAGTATTACGACTTACGAGTATTACATCTTAGGCATTTTTTTATGCACAGAAGCTGCAATATTTCATTTTTGGTAACGGGCTGATCATCGCTATCAGCAGATTTTTTATCTTCATAAACCTCGTTGCTAGGCTTAGGAAGAATTTTCGGAATTTTATCCCAGATGTCTGTGGGTAAAGTTGTTACCTCCAATCTCTGCCTTATCCAATAAATTTATATCTAAGAGTTAACATATGCCATGTTCAGCATACCGAGAATCATAGTCACAGACCATCTGTTGCTTTCGGAAAACATGACATAGAGTAACATATTTTGTCAAAGGTATCAACCCCTCCTCTGGTCTGATTATAAAACATTATAATTCCAGGCTGACGATTTGATGGTTTTTCCACACCTTCTTCGTCACAGAAGAAAATAGCATCGAATACAGTTATTTAATCTAAAAAATAAAAATAATTGTCCAACACTAAAAGTGACACAAAAGATAACCATACGTCTCCGGAGCGCATGACCCCTCTATAACAGCGAAACTATTATACCTACCAACTTAACAAAGTTGCCAAGGTAAAGTATTATTTGACGTCAGAGTTGGCCGTGAAACACAACTTAATACAGTTGTCGGATGAGAAGTGACAACAATTTAAATTTTTCTTAGGCGCCTCTGAGACGTAGGTTATCTTTCTAGGGTTAAACAACAAAATTGCTCAACATTTTACCGCTAAAAGGATTCAATACGACATTCGAGACAATTCATGGCTCTCTGAACTGGTGACAGAGTCGCGAAACGATAATTTAGGAAGGATATAATATTTACATTGCCTCCGTTTTGTTGTCACTGTCGTTTCAATAGCATTCAATAAAACATAAATCACCTGGTCTTTTATGAATCGTTCTACCACCTCATCTTTCCACATGATATCGACAACGACAAGACTCAAGACGTGCCCTCATATACCTTGGAAGGAAACCACAATTTTAGGGTGGAAAATCGAAAATTCACTTGCTTCGTAACTGTATAGGATGTATATAAAAATGGGCAAATGTACGGTATTTTACGGTACATAGCGTATATTTCCTTATACGATGTAGGTATAACATTTTTTTTTTGAGAAAAACCATAAATTCGTTTTATGTACAAAATATGAATGCTACGAATGCTTATCATATGTCTCGTTCAATATTTTATTATATGGTTTGGACATAGGTCCTGAAGTTGTTATATCAGGCATTGTCAGACAGTGCAGAACACTTTATCTGAGATAGAAGTAAAGTTGTTTTCAAATACAAGAGGGAGTGTGGGGGAGTACGAAAAGAATTGATGTATGCCGTAAAACAATCTTTTTTATTTATAAGAATTCAAAACCCCACATTAGTCAATCTACTTCCAAATCATTCCCATTGTAAACGAGTGAATCGCCTTTAAACCCCAACACTGTAGTTGTCCAACAATTGTATGATGCATGCGTCTGGCAACGTTCAAACATGAAGGAATCACAACACAGTTGACTGGGCAATAAAAGGGTTGACTGCGGCCAACAACTCATTCTTGATACTTTTCAATATCATCACCGGCGAAAGATTCCTCTTTTTCTATCAGCTGAGGTAGTTTTTGATACTCTCGCCAATACATTTTCGATAGAGAAAACGTCTTTGGGTTATGCCACCGGGGTACCAGCAGTTAAAAGCAGTTAAAATTATGAATCGGATGACATTCGAGAATCCTTTTCACGTTATCGTACGCTATGCCATGCCTAGCCAGCATGAATATTGGTGGAGCGTGGTTATCGATGTCTGTTCGCCTCATTGCATCCTTTTTACCTTAGATACGTCACCTTATTTAGCTTTATGGATTGGGTTTAGATTTTGTCGTTGTCGATGTTCGTCGTATTTCTTTATGGTACGGGATGTGTTGCACTCTATTAAATTTTTACTCTTATAATAGAAGGAAACTTTGTTTCCTTCTATTATAATAGTGAAATTACTCTGCATTCTAAATTTGCAAATCAAGTGTAATTTTACATAAAAAATGTGTAAAAAAGTACTCTAATATATTAGCAAATTTACACCGTGCTATGTGTGAAAACACTCCGTATTAATAGGAATATAATGCGGTTTCACTCTTTTTTCGTTGTAAAGATTTAAGTGGCGAACCTTTACAAATAATATAGTTATCAATAAAACTATTTAAGGATATATAAAATATAAACAAGTATCGGTCGAGTTTTGCTGATCAATTTTTCGTATACATGGGAGGTTGCAAATTGTTCTTTTTTTTGCGATCTGTACACTTGTTCTTCTTCTCAGTACCTTAACTCAGCCGTTTATAGGCAATTTCGAGTCAACGTTACATTGCATATCATTTCGGAGTGCAATGTTGCAAGCACTAAATATTGATCTTCCTATCCGCACATGTACGGAAATTTTGGACCACGCCGAGATTCGATCTCGGGACCTCTAGATTACTAGAATCGTAGAGTGCGACTCAAGCAAGTGAGCCACAGAGCGTGTACACATGAGTTCTAAATGCAGAGAATTTTTGGAAAAATGTGGTACACTGTGCTAAGTCCAGCCGATTGAAGTATGACAACTGGAGAGCACGCTACAAAAAATGAGTAAAACTTCAACTGCACGTTGTAAAAATACACCACAAATCCGAATTATACACATAAACGTTGTAAAAATGCACCAGAAAATCTGAATTATACAGAAGTGTAGCGTAAAAATACATTTCACACCGATTTTGGTGTAATTTTTTTATTTTACACAGAAATTGTTGAAAAATGCACTCTGTATGTGATTATAAGCGGGAAAAAGTGTAAAATTACCGCATTTTCAGCGGAAATTTAAATTCACTTTTTAGAGTGTGTATAATTGAATTGAATTGTATATTGGGAGCAAAAAACGTCCGAACTTATACTAAACACATAGAGATATTAAGTAAACACACATTACTCGCAGGCTTCAAAACCAGATGAGCTTTTACGTTCACTTTATTCGTGTGGTTAGTTTTCAGCATCATAAAGCACACCTGTTTAGAATTTATTGAGCGCGGTGTTGATAACCAGGAAATTAATATTTTATTTGTAAGATGAGATACTTTTTCGCATATTATCAAAAGGTTTAACTATGCGTTGTAAATATACATACAATTATTACCAATCTCTAATTAAAATAATTGAATGAACCGAGCTTCAAAACACTGTTTCAAAACTATCGCATGTTATTATCACCCACCTAATTATTATCCATTAAACTTACGAATGCAATTACAGAAAGTTTATTGATATCCACAGATTATACACATCTAGTTTAATTCTTATGAAGACTTTTTAAACAAATTTTATTTTTCTCGGGAAAAGTTTGTCTTTGCTTCCTTACGTCTCCCGTATCCGCGGTGATAAAACTTCTACGTATAGTGTTAAAATCTACAAATTATGGGAAATATACTATTTCTTTAGGAAAATAAGTTAATATTTAAATACTATTGATTTACATAATAAAAAAAAAACAGTATTGAGATACTCATGTTAAAAGAAAAAATTATTTGGATACGTAAATTTGGATTTTTTTTTATTTTTTTTACTAAAATGTATTTATCAACCCTTAGCTTATCAATATGGTGAATATCGAAGCGAAGTGTTGCCGAAATCTCGATTTTATGACCGAATTATCTATCACAGCCAATAAAATGACATGTTCGCAACTTCAAATCGATAGCTATACCTACAGTATGGGGTTCGCAAACTTACGAAATAATGCGGATTCGTCGTGGCTTATTATACGAGAACTGGCAAATGCCGTATGACATACTTGAAATCTCAGAAATAGAAGAGATTCATTAAATAAAATTTTAAATATTATCACTGAATCCTATCTATATGTATTACTTTTATCTAAGGGGGTTAAAAAAGTAAGGTTTTGTTTTCCTTGCACAAGAGTGGCGTCTATTATTATTATTTAATTGATCTATTAAACAGTGAACACTATTCACACAGATTTTCAATACTATTTGGCTTGCCAATTTTTATTTTTTTTATCCGAACGGAAGTGTTAATAGGATAATGTCAATGTGATATGTGAGTTTATTTGGCATATAGCCAACAACGACAAAAACGTTTTTCAAAATTTACCTTAGAATCAGCACAAACTTTTATTGCCGATAAATAATATCATACATACATTAAAACACAGGCACCGTATATTATATACATACATTTATTTATTCAAAACATGTTCCTGTCATAAAAAACGCCAAGTTAAATCTATTCGGCGGGAACAGCATTAGTACATACATCTCAAGATAATGAAAAGATTTAAGACGACGAAAACAAACATCAAAAACTTTCCCATTTCATAATTTTTCTACGACTGGTGCACATAAAAAAGACAGGTGTGTGACTATATGACAACCGAAAAGTAAACTTGTTCAAAAATAGAACGGAATACCTCATCCGAATTGTATATGTATAGGTGTAATTGTATAGTAGCTGTTGAACGGAAAATATTCCTACGTTCTTCCGGCTGAACTGACTCAAAGTGAACTTATATTATTTTGTGTACAGCTTCACAATCACAGTGGTGGCCATACATTTTAGTAATTGTTTGGTTTATAGGTTGTTTTGGGAGCACATTTTAATGGTGCAATGGATCTGATTCATAAAAGCGCAAAAGTCCTACACATGCGAAAAAATGGAAATTGATGTTTATTATAAATAGTAGGGATATCAAGCCCGAAAAGGGTCAAACCCAAACATCCAAAAATGAGGATAGTTTTGATGCCAAATTGTTCCACACCCTCTCCTCTATACATTAATTTGCGTGAGGAAGAGGTGGCGAAGAGGGGAAATTTTTGTTTCTCAAGAATATCTCGAAAACTATTGGTCCAATCGCAAAATGTCCTAAAAATAAAATATATTTAATTTTCTTTGGAATGATATAATGTACTGAAGATCCTTTCTTGGAAATTTATACCCTAGACCCAAAACTATTGATTTTACATTTTTCACACTGTAACTTTTAATTTTATAGAATTAGAGCTGTAAGATTTGAATATTACATCATAAATTCTATAAGTTCAATTAGTACTGTACATACTACTTTTACTGTATTTACATACTTTTATGCTTCACTTTTTTTACCGAGGAAATCTCGGTATTGAAAGATTGATGATGATGACGATTAACAAAAATCGCATAGTTGTGCGTAGGGGGAGTACCTAAGTTGGTAACTCTTATTGTTTTTTTAAGTTACCGTGTGTGCCTGGGTTATTAACTATTATTCTGAACATAGTAGTCCTAGGCAAAACAATTCTGCTGGAAAAACGGTGTGTTCATTTTTTTCATAACATTCATTACGCATATCTATAAAGTATGAGAATCATTTCCATCTACACATACACATACATAAATATACCATCTCATGAAAACTGTGCATCATTTTTTATCTGCGGCTATTTCTTCAACTTTCCAAAATACTTTAAGTATTTTTCTTCAGGCATAAGCTGTTGTTTTTTTTTCTCTTATCAGTAAAATAGTCTTATCAGACCATACAGCGTTCATGCATGCACCATATCCATTTTCTTATACGCCTACCATCCGTTTCATAGATACCATCCACCAACAACTAAAAATGGTCGACAAGGGAAAATATTGTACGGCTTTGCTCTATGGATCTATGTTGGTATGTAGGTATAGCAATATTGTATAGTCTGTACGTAGTGCGTCATTTTGGATAAGGAAGGGACATTTAGATATTAAATCGGTACGTACAATGAACATTGTTCATACATACACTACACAGTTTAAGTCTACAGTTTTCATATAGGTAGGTACAATCAAATATCATTTGGGCTAGCTACAAAAAATTAAATCAAAAATTTTATTTAAAGCTTTTTTTCCCCATATCTCAGTGGCGATCCTACTTAGGAGTTTCGAGGGTTTAAACTCCCTCCGATTTTTTTTTTATGGAAATATTAATTTGTATACCCCATACCCATAAGATGGTATATAGGGTATATTGTTTTGCTACGCCGATATTATGTAACACCTCAAAGGAGCCACCGGGGGCATAGCCAAGTATGCACATAAATGATCAGGGTCGGTTCCTGATTCGAAAAAGCCATGTCTGTCTTTTCACCCGATGACTACCGAAATAATGAAGCTAGCGGTTTGAAATTTTGTTCAGATGTTTGTTTTGATAAAATCTTGGAAGTTATTGAAAATGGGCCAAATCGGACGAAGGGTTCCCCTACCTCCCATACAAATGACCCCTTTTTGATTTTCAACTTGGCCATAACCTTTGACAAAATATCGCGAATTGAAATTTTGCTGGATATCAGTTTGAGACAAATCCTTTAAGTTCATGGAAAGTGGAATATGTCAGACTACCCCTACCTCCCCTACAAAACTATATTCAGCCATATCTTTTGATAAAATATTGCGAAAAACTTGAAATTTCTAGTCAGGGTATATGAAAAAACATCCGAAGTCCCCGAACCTGCGGGGTGAGCTAACGTGAGTGATGTGAGAGAGACAGTAAAAGTTAAAACGACGAACGCTACAAAAAATGTATGAGCAAATTATCTACCTATATAAGTTTAAAAATTTCCTAAAATTCTTGTTACATGTAGGTATATGCAGAATTCCTAATAAGTATTCTTCAACTGTTAGGAATTCGACATAAAGTCATCATTGCCCCTATGCGAATAAAAATATTTTGTTCATATACTTATATTGAAGATTTTCTTTTGTTATTGTCTGGTGTTTTCCATATTATAATGAAACAAATCAATCAATGATACAGCCATTACATAATTAAACCGTCAAGAACTCTTTCTTCCAAACAAAGAATCTTTGGTGAATAATCTCGAGGCAGCCACTCATCTACCTTTAGTTTTATTTATATTTTCAGTCGTATACGAGTACAGTGCGAAGTGAAATGATATGAAAGGAATTAATACAATGAAATCTAAAAATACAACGCATCACAGATGCCATATGTATATGAAGAAGGCAACCGCATAAAAGCAACTCGTAAGCAAGCTTGTCGTGTAACATGTATACAAGTGGCTACACACCGTCAAATCGATCATACGATGGATCGTCACGAACTGCCACATTGTATTGTATGCTATATTGTAGGTAATGCATTTTGCAAACTGCATTACTGCTATAATCATTACAAGCTAACAGATCGTTACGGACGATCGATCTTACGATAAATTTGATGGTATATGTCAACTCTAAATAATATCTTTTTCTCCACAAAAAAACTTATAAATAACATTGCAAATGTTTAATTAATTTTGTAGGTAAATCAGTTATATTTTTAAAAGACAATTTATACCTATAAACTATGTAGTCCCTATGAGTAGGTACCTATATAACTTGAATACGAAAACCCAGTTTTAGATAAAAGGCAAGTCTCCCTAATATTGTCACAAAATTTTAACCATTACGTACCTATTCTTAAACACGCTCTGTGGCTCACTTAGTTGAGTCACACTCTACGATGCTAGTAATCTAGAGGTCCGGAGATCGAATCTCGGCGTGGTCCAAAATGTCCATACATATGCGGATAGGAAATATATAGTGCTTGCAACATTATATACACTCCGAAATGATATGCAATGTAACATTGACTCGAAATTGCCTATAAACGACTGATTTAACGCACCATGGCCCCACATGGGGCTATACGGTACCGAGAAGAGAAAAGATTCTTAAATAGGTTTTTTGTTCTGCCTTTGGTTCTTGTACTAACGAGCGAGCTAACTGCTAATACCACACCACACGTTACCACACATGGATACTCGTATATAAGTACATAAGTATCTGATAGCAGCCGATCGTAGAGTTTGTGATTCCAGTGCGTATTCTTTTACCTGCCGACAGAGCTGTTGTTTGCCGATGAGAATGGAAAAGTTGTATATTGACTAGTGGGCGGATCGTCCAGTGAGTTATGGCTGCGGACACGTTACACGTTAAGTGAATCGTTAATGGCGTTTAGGTTTAAACAAATACAAAATGACACCTGTCCCATGAAACTGGCCATACCGGTTGAGGGAGGAGTCAAAATTGCTCTTGGTATACAAGAGATTTTCATGAAGTTATCAATCATTGAAAATTTAGAATAATGAAGAACTCATATGACAATCGATTGATACAACAGTGTTGACAGCAATCGATTTGACGAACAAACATAAATTGCCTTTTTTCAACACATGCTTCACAAAAATTATTATATACCTTATGGAATTGATAAGTATAAACAATCAATGCACATTATGTTTACATATACGCACCCACTTTGCAATGAGAATGCGAAACGAGGTGGCACCACACAGAACAACATTGGGAATGGTTAGTATTTCAAGTTTTGTTTTGTGTTCTTTTTAGAATACCTCCAAACTACTCAAACTTGTGCATTTTTCTAGCAAGATGATTTTTTCACACAGTTCACTTGGTATTCGTGTTAGAATTTTGTAAGAGAACATCATTGTGAGTCACAATTCATTCTAAAGCCAAATGTAGAATTCGGAAATTTAAGAGGTCATTCACAAGCCTATACACATTTGAAATAATGGTCGATGTGACGTGTTTCTGTTTTCCTTAATAAAGCGAGCACTTTGTCCACTTTGTTCTAATTAGTCTCACACACATATGCCTATGAACCAAATAAAACCCTCAAACAAATTGAATCGGCCGACAAGCCAATTTTGCTTTCCGTTCAGGTAATAATATCGAGCAGCACCAACATATAAAGTATGGAATCGCAAAGGTCTGATTACTTCGAAGTCATACAAGGGAATGACGTAATTATCTTAATTTCTTTAACCCACAACGAGAATTGTTCTTTGTTATTATTAAATCACTTGTCCCGTGGAAGCGAAAGGATGATACACAAAAGGCCCACAAACGGCTTAGCGCGGCAACGATAAAGTCGCTACTACCAAATTGTGAGAATCATTGTCAATTTCGCGAGACCACACATTAACGCAGCTTTCTGTGTAAAACAATACACGAAAAAGGAGGAAAATAGGTTTTATGTGTGTTTTTTGCTCGACATGTGTGCGTTAAAAAGAATTTTTCGGCTCTCTTTATATTGGGGGACTCACACAGCGAAACTCGTACAGTGGTGTGCGTGGAAAAGGGATATTCTCGCATACATATAAAAGAATTACTGAGTGTGTGTTGGATTTGATGTACCCATTGGCAGTATCAAGTGAGATTGGGTTAGTAAGAGATTACTCTACTAAATTTGCTGTACTTTGGTGATTCATGTGGGTATTCGGACAGGAATGGTACAATATAGTACCAAGAGAAACCGCTCTAGGAATCAACGGAACTTTCGATGGAAGTGGGACAGAGAATGCACGCCAATACTTGTCCACTGGACTTACCGTTTTGGTGTCGGTTTTATCAACGTATCTCAACTAGGTGGAGCTTAAACATAATCACCTCTTGCTCAGAAAGGAAGATTTTCGGTCTTGGCCGTGTTGCTTTTCGTAAACGAACGTACAGTGGAGAAGAGCAACCGTTCTATGATTTTTCTGTACATATTGAAAAAGCAGTGGCGGGGATTTAAGAATAGCGTCATGTGAAAATACGTTGTAGGTAACTTTGAGCAGGGGCGAACCCAGGAATTTATTTCGGGGGGTGATTTGTATTTACAAAGTGGCTCATGAAATCCAACGCTTTAAATGTTCTTAGACCTTAGGCTTAAGAGTGCCCATATACTGTCCGATCGATTGATCAATCGATCTGTACAGCACATACAATTTATCGTGCAATCTGAAAAGACAATCTCGCGGTTCACACGAGACAACACAACATAGCGAAAATTATATATTTTGTGGCGATGGAAGATCCATTGCTACTTTCGATGGAGAATGGGCCTGTCTAGACACTCAATTTTCGTTCGTCTTCGTCATTTTGACAAATGAAACTTGGGAGGTCTGCGCTATTTAAGAAAGGTATCAATTCTTGAACGCGATTACAAATGTTGAATATGTCAACAACTCACCATCTATTCATACTATTAACGAAAGAATTGATCATTAATCTGTCCTGAACGAAGCCGCGACACACATCTAACGATAAATAATAAACAGATGTGGATAGAATGAAGCATTCATCTCTTCTGATTACTTGACGCAATCAGTTCAATGTTGAAAGTGGAAACGGATCTTGAAGACGATAGGGAAGACAAAAGCGCGCATGTGTGGATATAGCCAATGACCGCCACAACCACAACATGAAGAATGACCACTGGTTTATGTCAATAAATCAGCAACTGAAAACACATGATTATCATGACAGATTGTATGAAAAATTGCATGGCAATATATTCCACACGTCCAATAAAAAAAATGGATTAGATGGTCACATACACCTTCCAATTAATCGGGCAATCAAAAAATTGCTTTAATCGGTTGGAAGGTCTATGGGCACTTTAAAACGTTAGTCTGACGTCGGGCATAGTGAAAATCATCACTTAGGTAGTTGATTTATCAATAAAGATATTTTGTGTGAATTTTATTCATACCTATAATTTTCATTTTAAAATTTCGGGGGGTGTTTCATCCCCCAAATCCCCCCTTGGGTTCGCCCCTGACTTTGAGTACAGGTTATTTGTAAACTTTTTATTTTTTTAATTTAATATTTTTTATGGATATCATAATGTTTATTATTTTTCTTTTTTATATAGGTACATATATACATAATTATAAACTGTAAAATAATTTGTTTGAGTTACAACTGAAAATTAGTCTGCAGATAATTTGACGAAAAATTTGGGTAGGTACTACGCTATTCCTCCTTAAAAATATGTTGAGTGAGCATGGCATAATACCTAGATATGGTAGGTACATACACCAATAGGAACTGTATTTCACACAGTTGAGATTTTTACAATTATTTTTTGGAAATGCCTGTCCCAACAAATATGTTTTGTTTTCAATCATGAAAGTGTCAATTGTGCTTGTGCTCTATACCTACCTAAGGTAATCTTAAACATCGTTTGCTAGAGTCACCATTAGTCAGAAGTCAAAGTTTTGGGTTCCAAATTTTGTCATACACAACGTGTATCAATATGCAATAGCAAGTAATATGTGTGTCCTTATAGTTTCTGCCCTTACCTTATTTCTATGGCCGCGAACAAAAAGAAGGTTAACTTATATGTTATTGCAAATATTGCCGGTTTTTTGCCTTTAAGAAGTTCACCATCTCTTGAATTGGAGCGAATCAAAGTTTGACGGCAACAAAATAAACAAAAATATTTACATCTTTTTTGAAATCTTAACATAAAAAATTCCATCACCTTTTAGTTTAGTCACAAAATTCTATTTAAAAAAATTGTATGCAGCACTTTTCACAATTTTCTGAACTAATAAGCAGGGCCGGATTTCCCATATGGGAAACCTGGGCAACTGCCCGGGGCGGCAGATTCTGAGGGGTGACAATTTTCGAAAGTATCCCTTTGTTTTAAACTCTGTGAAAGTAGCATTTTGGAAACTCTTAGAGCAGTTGACATAATTAGACAAAAACTTTAATTTAATCTTTCCAATTTACTCAAGTTAGATATATTCCAGGGCGCCCAATCGACCACTTAACTGAAATTGAAAAAAGTCTACAAAAAATTCTTGTCATCTACAAAAGTTGGCACTTAACTTTAATGCAAAATTCTTTTAGCATTCATTATTATACTGGTGGCGCGTAGTTCAGTGAGTCTAGAAGTAGAAAGTATTTTCGCAAAGCATTGGCGTCAACTTAAACAAGGGAAGGGATCTAGCAAGTACTTCAGTGTCCATTTTAATAGGAAGCCTTGGGGAGTTTTTGGGTGCAATAATCAGGGATCCGGAGCGGCCCAATTTTATCGCTCTGCTACCACTCGAACAAATTTGCCATATGGCTCCCTTCTGACAGTATCCTTTTGTACGATATGAATAAAGATTATGGCTAACGAAATTTAGCGCAAACGTTTGAATATTGTAGAAATCTTACATGTAATTAAAAGTGGAATAAATCAGGCTAAAATGTCAATTCAATAGTTTTTATTTGAAATATTTCGGAGATGGCCGAGTTTTTTCAAAAACAAGTCGATCCAGTCCGCTTCGACGAGCAAAAAAGCGCTCCTCGCTCTGGGAGTTAGTTTCGCTTCGACCTTCTCCGCTCCAGATCCCTGTAGCAATCAAGGAATTCCTGAACCTATATTAAATAACTCTAGGCCGCCCACACTCTGCGTGTGTGGCCCAGTGTCCCTAGTTAGTAAAAGCAAGCACACATTTTCGAGTTTTCAATTACTAATTTATTGTCATAAAATTAGCCGCGAAGCAACTGGGATGTAGCCAGAATTTGGTTTCAGGTGGACACCTCCACACTTGGGATCAGTGGCGTAGATAAGGGGGGATCAAGGGGATCAATCCCCCCCCTCGGTCATACATTTTTTATTATTACTTTTGGTACGTAAGACAAAACAAAAGGAAGTGTTTGCTGTTTGCTAGAATTATTCAACGTGTGTGTTCATAAAAACGTGAAACCATTTTCGGAACTGCAATAGAAAAGTTCTGAAGTCTGGCTGGTCTAGCGGTTAGTGCGCGCACCTTCGGTGCGGAGTGTCATGAGTTCGAATCTCACCGTGAGCCATTTTGTTTTTCGAACTCACGAGCTTGTGACGGACTATGATCTCACTCAGATGTTAAACTAGTACCCATTTATGGGGATAAATAACACTGCTGAGCGTGATGCTGATCTCATTACCTCAACAAAAAGCAGATAAGATCTTGGAAATAGGATGTCACTAACACATCCTGCGGCCTTAGTCCAATGCTGGATTGTCGCGCCTGTTATTTATTTAATAGAAAAGTTAGCACTTCCTCAAATTTCAATTGTACATATATAATAGAAGCGTATCGATAGAATAGAAACAGAAGCACAGGGTTTTACGTTCATCTACTTTTTCACATTGGATCTGGAGTTTCGCACAGGCAAGCCCTATTTAAGTAATCTATAATTCCTACTAGAAAAATTAAATGTAAGCAGGAGAGTGGAAAGCTAATAATGCGAATGAAGAGAAAACGCTGCAAAACTGCATCCAATTTTTTAGCATCCTTTTTTATTTGAGTTTATCAATATTCTTGTTTCTTTTTTATTTTGAAGTTAAAATTTGCCGAAAGGGTTTATCCTATATAGCCGGGTAAAGCAAGTCTTGCCTTTCTCTAGTTGTTCGCAATTTTATTGAATTTAATATGAAGAACTCTCAAAGCTATAACCAGGTTTTTTTGTTATCTAAATCTTCTAAAACCAAAAATTATAGAAATACAAAAAAAAAAACAAATTAACAAAGACAGAAACAAACAAACGGAGTTCCGTGGTACCTTAGGGTTCCGTGAAGATCTCTCAGGGTTTTCACGAAGATATTCAAAAATAGGAAAAATGCAGAAAAAGCTTCGAACAAAAAAAGCAAACAATTCATAAGGAAAAATGTTTGGAAGTTTTAAAATTTCGAAGTTAAGTTTACTACACTATACCGGAAATCAACTTAACTGTAAAATATTTGACCAGCATCAGAGATTCTACCGATTTTCTTTTACAAATTTCTACTACATATGAAATGGAAAAGGGATGTAGTGTATACCAGAAAATAAAGCATGTCCACAGTGTTTGTGACGAGTTTTTTGGATTTAAATTAAGGTGCAAATAAAGTAAAGGAATAAATTTGTGTTAGTCAAGACTTTTCTACAATTTTTTTAAACGTTTAAATGTTTAACAGTCCAAATGTTCAATGTTTAACAGTCCAAATTTTAAGTTTTACTCACATTTTTGGTATCCTTTTCAAACCATTGGTTAATAGCTAGGGCCTCGAAATTTATACCAAATACAGGCCATTCACAACGAGCTCTCGTCGTCACAATTTCCCTTTTCTGGACATATTACTATGTATATGATTGATTTTAATCCCTGTTTTGAGGTGTTCCGGCCAGAAAAGCGGCGATGCTAGGTGTTCCGTGACCCCGAAAAGCTGGATAGCCACTTATCTAACCCAATATAAAGCTCTTATCAATGTAGGGAAAATTTGGACGAAAATTGGAAGACAGTCGATTCACTCACGGTAGTCAAAAATACAAAATTATCGATGCAATTATTTCAGGATTCAGTTTTTTTTGTGTTTGACAAAATTGCTATCTATTTTGCACCAAATTTTATAAAAAAAGCTAATTTGAATTGTAAACCGTAAAAGTATAGTAATCTTGAAAAATGATCCCCCTCCTCTCCGAAAAGCTATCTACGCCACTGCTTGGGATATAAGAAATGATGCATTAGCTATAAAATTTTCAGTAACATGTTTCTGTCGTGTGAACAGGTTAAAAAATAAATCACAATTTGTAAGCTTAAATTTTCGGAATGTAATTTTCCTTCAGAAACAAAAAAAGGGGAAGACACATACACATAAGAAAATCATTCCACATGACACTAATGAAAAATTTTAGTTTTCGAGGTTAGGTTATTCGTTTATAACTTCTAAAACTACCAAAAATGAGAAAAATTTCCGAAAGTGGAATATAGCAAACATTCTGAACACATTCTGAAGAAAATTTACATTCGATGTAATGAATGCTGAATTTCAATGCCTTTTTAAACAATTTCGGGAAGGGTCCGAACCCCATGGACCTTCACCTGGCCCCCTTTCCTCGGAAGCACCATATTGTCAAGCAAACAAAATAATATCGGTCACTTGCGTAAAAATATGAAATTTTCTTCTCACATACCACAGCACAGCTAACGTTTTTCCTAGCGTGTGTATAACACTACTTTCAAATTTAACCAGTGGCGGAGGGCGGCTATTTGGTTACTGCCCCGGGGCGCCATAGAGGCTAAATCCGGCCCTGCTAATAAGAATGTTTTATTTGTTGATTTCACTTAAAGTAGGTATAGAATGGACAGTATTTAAGGGATTTTTACCATAGACTAGTCCATTTATTCCATACAGGTTAATTTGAATTTGCCAAAATGTACAATAAGTATATATGTACTTGATTACGATTTGCATTACACTAATAATTCTCGTATTTAAATTACCAAGTGTGGTTCTCGAAGAAATATAATGTTATTGCAAAAAAAAGGAAGGAAGGGAACATTTCGAGCTCAAAGATCTCAAAAGTAAAGTTGTTACCCCAAACGATTTTTTTCTAATTGTCATTTCAGTTTGATGAAACGCCATCGGTCACACACTTCGTTTTTTCTTGATAAATGCAATTCGATTACAAAAATATTCCTTCCGACAGAAATTTTCAACATGTAATTGACATACTCTGGTACATAATATTGTATGATATTGTACAGAATCAATGATTTTTTTTTTATATCGGGTTCGTACATATAAGGCAAGGCATTAGAATTCTTGATCTCGAGTCGAAAGTATTCAGTTTAAATTAATTTTATTAGGTCCATACACCGACAGGTTTCAGTTTCCAGAAACAGGAAAACGTTCAATTTTAATTTTTCTATGTGGTGATTTTGTCTTGCCTCCAAAGGCAAAAGCTTAATCGTATTAAATTAATTTTTCTCTTTCATAAATTACGCTATTAACGTTACTTTTACATATAATGTAAGTAAGGTAAATACAATCGATATACCACAACTGTTGTACACTACAAATAACTATCAATCCTACAATGTCAACATCAACTCTCCTCTCCGACTAGACGATCCCGATTTGCGCGTCTGCAAAAAAATAACGGAAAACAGCAAGAAACCGGTTGTGTGTTCTTAAAACAAAGTTGGCACGCGACCTACCTTGCGCCAGGATAGTGAGAAACGATATTGAACATAACCCTCTGTATAAATTTGATTTATAATAACAATGTCGCACAACTACATTCAAACTATACGTAGAGGTAAACAAATAAGTGCAGCGACAAAGGACAAACCGTTGCACCTTTATTAATAAGGGTTCCATGTTGAGTAGTCGTAGGTACATATCGAAATGGATCAACGTTACAGACATACGGGAGAATTTTCAATACGTACGACCCTGATTTTTCGATGGAATACAACACATTTATAGTGAAGGTGTCGGTTTCACCCCAAATAGATTCAGAGTTACCAAGTAAACATTTTATAAAAAGGTTAAAATAACGGTTATAGTGTGAAATCATTGAGCAATACTAAAATGTAAAAATAAAATTAGTGCTCTGCTCTGGCAGCCCTTTATGGATATAAAGCATACCTTTTATACCATCATATGTGCGTTCGACGATGTTTGATAGGGAAAGTAGAATAATGTGCAGGGGGATTATAATCCGTTGCATGAACAATTGAGCAGCAGTTTGGCATTTAAACCTGAAACCAACGTGCGAATACGTGGGTTAGATCTGATTTATGATTCCCCTTGTTCTTTTGTAATCGTCCAAAACCTGCAAAGAAGATGACTGCAATGATGCATCCCTAAAACATGTGAACATCACCGTTCGTATAGTGCATTTAATCCGGTTCTGATTCCTTTTAGTTCAATGACTTTTTTGTGAATTATAAAAGCTGTAAAGGTGGCATAGTAATAATAAATTAATTTTGCGGATTCAATTCGTTTTTTTATTTAAGGTTTTTGGCAGCAAAAAAGCTTTCTTAAAATTTCAATTAGGTGTTGATTCTGTTTTTCTTATATCTAATCTAATCAGTATCAAGATTTACAGCATCTTTGAATTCCTATAAGGTTATCAAAAATTCAAATCAAATCGCGACAGCTGCGTTTTCATATATGTACATTATTTATGTTTGTATGTATTGCTTGCATATCAGATTCCTAACTAAAAAAATTGATGTGCCGTTCGTAGCCACTTCATAACATGGTCAAGGTATTCACCAAACCGCAGCTCATTTCATATAGGTACGGACTCTAAATTTAAAGTACATATCCACTAGCATAAATCCTTATTTGATGTCTTAATACATTTCAATTTAAGTTCCTAAATTATTTCCCGAAATCTCATCATCCGAGACCGAATGCGTGAGAAACCAACACCCATATCTTCTCTTGGCATAGGATAGTTTCCCATAAAAGCATAGATCTAGTGTATCGGAAAGTGCGGTTTTCGTGGTTCTACGAAAGAGTTGTTAATGGTTAATTGAATCATAAATTTAAATGGTCCTCACGACCATTAGAAATTGTATTTGGTTTATGACTGCATATTGAATTTATTTGGTTCGCGGTTGGATTCTATAGTTTCTAGCATTCATACGTATACTGTGCCTACTGTTTTCTATATAGAAAATACAAATGATTTGAAACATTGCCTTGCTTTATTAAATTCTAAAATGAACGTTTTTCTTCAGCCCTTATAATATGTATTTACGTACGTCCTCTTTATACACACAAACCACCTCTACCAAATAAGTTGGACTTAAAATCTCATCTAAGGATTGCGTTTTCAAATTAGGGACGCTATCGGATATGTATGTCGTCTGGTCACATTCGTTTCTCACGAAAATCAGTATAAGCTATTTGTGCCTACCACAGTGTATTTTTGGTTTTTGCTTGGTATACGTGAACTTCACCAATCAGTTGTTGGTTTTTAAATAGTACCTAATGAAGAACATTGAACATAGTGGTACGCTTCAAATCTTCAAATATAACAATCCGGGTACCAGCAATCCGGGTAGAGTTTGCAATAATCCTTTAATATAAAGTGTACTGTATGAAGAAGATTATACGTATAAACCAACATATGCGAAGCAAATGTCCTCAATATTTCATTCATTATTCCAAGCGCCTTTTCCTTATATGAACTACCTTTGTTTTCCAATCAAAATTTACGAGTTAGCGCCAAGGGTGCCAAAAGATTTACCATACCTAACGTGCATATTTTTTGTTCCTTTGTAAATTACCCATCACCGTTCCGTTTATGAAAGTCGAAAAATGTGGGTTTTGCTTACCTTGAGGTTCCTTGAGCTTATCAATTGAAATATGATACCCAGAGGCAACGTGTGTATCATATGGTTACCACTCCTGAGTAGCCACACGTGTTAGCCTTCTCAGCTGTCGGTCAATGTAAGTACGTTGAAATGTTGGTGAAACTCATTAACAAATGTGTTAATCTAGGATTTCAGATGACATGGCACGTCACGGCGGACATAGATATAGGTGCATGCTACAAAAAATAATACAAATGTATTTTCTAAATGAACATTAGGTACATACATTTCAGTTTTGGCCGATAAAAGGCTGGAAGTTAGATCATATACCTACTGCAATTGATGGCTCGAAGATAGATCATATACTACTATTGATAAAGACATCAAGAAAATAGCTTGTTGGGTCAATCAATATTTTAATCTACACTGGTCGGCATATGTATTTTGACATCTCATACCCTCCAGCCCCGACACTGGTTTTGTTTAACTAAAGCCAATAACGGTAAATTTCTTTTATCAAAATTAAAGCACATATCGACAGCAATAAATATGCTTAATATTTTTCCTGTCCTCTTTCGGACTCTCATCCTATAGAAAAAAGAAAAGATGAAGGCGTAATTCTGGTGTGCCATAAGTATTTTGACAACATTTAATTCATTGATTGCACCCATTTTTTCGCAAGAACTGATGCACAAAACATGTTTTTATTAAATTTTGAGTTTCCCATATTAATTGTCAAATAAAAATATCACCAGTGGCTCGAAACATAAACAAAAATCAGAATTTAGAAGATTGGTTTGATAATCGATTGATGCAAGCCTTAGTCCTGGTTTACACATTGAATACGCTACTATTGAATTTTATTTTATACGGTAAACTGTTTATTACCAAATAAGAAAATGTTTTAAAACAAAATAAAAACAAAACTTGGCGCTTTCTGAAAGAAAGCGAATGTGAACCCCGAGTGACAGGAAAAATATCGAGCATATTTATTGCTGTTGATATGTACTTTGATTTCCTTATAAGAAATTTACCGTTATTCGCTCTAGTTAAATAAAATCAGTATCTTGGCTCGAGAGTACCATATGTCAAAATACATATGCCGGCTAGTGTATGTCTAGAGATGAGTTAGCTTAACATTATCTTAATATTGAAGGCGTTTTTAGTTGTAATTGGAAAAGGAGCAGATAAACTCAACTAAGGTACAATTTGAAATTAAGGTATTTATTTCATTATGTGAGTTTAAAATATATTGCTGTTCATACACGAAATTACAAAATGAAATTCCATCCAATCAATCCAATCATTGGAAGTGTTTTTAAAAGCAATAACACTTTATCAATTAAAAATGCGTCTTATGGGTAAATACCTATACAATTTTTTTTTCGCATAGATAGGAACACCAAATGCGCACATGTTTTCAATATGTTTCAGAGAAAAATCATTTGTTTTTCGCACCATGTGCGGAACACTATTCACAAGCACAGTATGTATTTTAAAATCCATGCCACACCTTATATTCTACTGCCGAGTTCGATTGCACTTCCTTTCTATGCGTTGGTCATTCAATCCATACATCAGTGTGCTTGTCATAAATTTTGTCCAGAAGGAAGTCTTAAGCAGTAAACAGGATGTAGGAAAACAAAGCAAAATATAATAAACAAAATAGTAGAGTCCCTTTGAATATTGATATCGGAAAAAATGCCGCATTACTGTATTTTGGATATGTTATTGGTATGTTATGTTATGGTACTTAATATCCAAATTTGCACCCCGAAAAACCTATGCTAACTGAGAGGTTCCTTAAAAATCTTCATATTTTTACCATGTTTTGCTTCTTTACTAATATTTCAAAAAGTGTTGAATTTACAAAAAAATATTTCTTAGAATAAATCAAACTACAAATTTATATCTACAGACCCACTGTATTCCGAGATATACCCCATCAAAAATTGCATGTTTTATCTAAATCCACATACTTTCATGACTTTAATCACACGTACAAATTAACACCAGCTGTAAATTAAGCCTAGCTCTCCCCTTTTAAGGCATTAGAACTACCAGAAATAATAGAGCTAAAATAAAATGATGTAAGGACTATGCACTAACTTTGTGAAATGCCGCCCAAGCTCCTTATCTTGGTGGAAGTTGCGAAAAAATCGAAATAAAAAAAGAGCGTTTTAGGCTCACAAAACAAAAAATAAAAAAAAAAATACAAAATTTCCGCACCTCCAGATGAAAATTTAAGAAATTTATGTACAATATACCTAGTTACAAAGCATGTATTAAAATCACAGCAAAGTGTTTTGTTTTTCGATTTTCTTTTGGTTACTAATAAATTTACAATAATTGTAAAAATACGTAGCCGGCTTAAACTTGAGTGAATCGATAATAGTGGTGCTTTTGACGATAGACAATTGAAATTGAGGCGACAACCGACAAGTGCTACAATACCATGCTTGAAGCCCCTGGGGTTTGACACTGCAATGGAGCTCATTTTTTTATCTTTATAATTTTGTATGCTGTATACATTATAAGTAGGTTTGTATGTATGTATGTGTAAACACTTGTGTATTTTGTCCATTATATTGTCGAGCTGGACGATTATAAATAATGAAATTTAAAAGTATGACGTGACTATTTCATGCCTATTAACTCTGAATTATTTCGGGTGTCATATTATTACGTTTACAAGTGTCTTAAGCTTAAATGGTTTTCAAGCCGTAAAATAAAGTAAACGAATTTCACAACCATGACTAAGTTCTGTTTCAAATCTATACATAGGTATAGCTACATATTTGGTTGTTAGTATTGAGATGAACTTTTAGTGGCTCATGGTGAACGAATATTTTTGGGAGATTAACTTTTGGATAAACTCCAGATTGAAAACATACCTAAATATAAATAAATGCGTATTGTTGCTTGACTTAATCTTAATCTTGACTACGATCCATTTTACTTAGTTTGGCTTAGAAAATATAAAATTACAGAATGCCAATAAAATTTGATAATTGGCATTTAATAAATTACGTATACTACCAGAAATATAATTTTTTTTGTTTCTTTTTTTAAACATTATTGAGTGCATACACTTACTTCATAAGTACTACACTGGAAAAAATCATTTTCTAAAAACAAGAAAAAATACAAAAAAAGCCAAGGAATATTTTTTCCTGATTTAAGATGTATTTTCTTGTTCCAAGAAAAGTTTTTGCTTAGAATAATGCTTATTTATTTAATTTTAAGCAAAGCCTTTTCTTGGAACAAGAAAATACATCTTAAATCAGGAAAAATTCTTTCTTGGCTGCTTTTTATTGTATTTTTTTCTTGTTTTTTTTTAAATGACTTTTTCAGTGTATACATGATAAAAGCTCGTATGAATAAAACAATGCTATTGCTTAGTATTTGACTAAATAGGTCGATTTTACCTTTTAATTCAATTAAAAATGAAAAGGATAAAAACCGTCATCTATCCATCCATGTTCATTAATTCTCGGAAAAGCTGGTTCACATATTTCTATGATTTATTACATGTCGACAAACGCGTACCGCTAACCTTAAATCATATATTCAGTCTTGGAAGAAAAAAACAAGCTCAATTACAATTTCTGCAATAAATTTTTCGATGAAAGTCTGTAAGAAATTGTTTGCAAATATAAAATAAAAGCAGTTCTCTGATAACCCCACTGTAATAAACAAGAAACGCTCTGTGGCTCACTTGTTTAAGTCACACTATACGATGCTAGTAATCTACCAGTCCGTAGGTCGAATCTCGGCGCAGTCCAGGATATACCTACATAGTGCTTGCAGCATTATATACCTACGTACACTTTTCCTCTATATGCAATACAACGTTGATTCGAAGTAGCCTATAAACGGTTGAGTGAACGCACCATGGGTTATGGTACAGAGAAGAAGAAGAATAAACAAAAAAAGCATTATAACGGTAATTCCAGGCAGTTTTCATTTTTTACTCCTGTACCTTTACACCGCCTTTTTGTGCCTATTTCTTGAAACATCTTTCGCTTCGTCACAAAATTGCCTTCAGATGCTTTTAGTCCTTTGATTATTTTAAAATTGATTCATTTCTATATACCACTGGATTTCCACTTGATATTGTCAAATCCTTTATCTCCACATTTCCCTATACAAATTTCTACACCGAAATTAATATTTAACTCACACAATTTCATTATTTAAAGAAACTATACGCACATTATTCTCCTATAATTAAAAACAATCTCCCCACTTCAAAACTTTTAATAATTTTAACATAAAAGAATTACCCATAAGTTGAGTAGTTTTTGTTCCAGCACTGTATCTCTTTAGATTTGGAAAATAAAACCTGAGTTTTTAAAAATGAAATTTTCAACAGTGTTGTTTATAAGCATTATACGTGAAAAAAAATTAAAACCAAAAAATAGATATTTAAAAATTCTCAGAACCTTTCATATGTCTTTCTGTTTGTCTAGCATAACAAAGAACCATACATACATATATGCAATCTTGCTACAAGGAATATTAAGAATGACGTTTCAAAATCAACAACTTTCGCTTACAGTACTTGCTTACTTTAACTACAGAGACGATACAAAATCCTCCTTGATTGTCTAAACATCACCATATTCCACTGGGAGATGGCTTCCATACGTATGAAAAGGGGTTGACACTAATTCAAGTCCTGGCGCCTGAGGTGATAGGCACCATTATTGAAACATTTCCTGAGTTGTAAACCGGAGGTAGCAAGCCGAGTATATCGCAATCCGCGAGTAATTAAGTGTATTGTTCTGTAACAAAAACGAAACGTCACCTCGTGTAAACAATTTCGTAGGACTAAATGAAAGGAATTCATCTTGCATATTGTTAGGTATGATTTTCGGTCTGGTGAGTGTTTTTGCATTACACCGGCGGATTCAAATTAAAAGTTTAAGTGTATGCTACGTATTCATATGCAGTACAAGGATTTTAGAGAATGTAATTGGGTGTTGATTAAGCCGCACAATGCTTATAAAGTATACAATCGTTGGGGGTAAATGTACAAGGCGATTAGGCATTAAGAGGCTAGTTTAAGTCAAATACATATAAGCTTGTAGATCCAAGATTTTGTTCTTAAGGCCACCATTGTATTTGTTTATGCCCAAAATCCATATAAATTGCAACGATATGAAAGGTTTTCTCACAAATTTGCCAGCCAGAAGGGCGAAAACCGATTCAAATACATCAAAACGCGTTGTAAATATATTGTTGATATTCTCTTTTTGTGCCTGCCAGCTATAAAACACAAATAATGTTTTGAATGAACTAGTAACAAATTTGCATTGTAATCAGGAAAAAATATCTTGCAAATAGGAGATTTAATATTTTTATGTGCTATATAAAAAATTTGCATTTCTCTGCCAAAAAATACACATAGGGTATCCGGAAATTACCGAAAAAAAATACACTAGAAATGTTACTTCTACTCATGTCATTTACAGAAATAATCGATTTGACTGAAACTCTACTCGTTTCGTGCAAGTTGGCAGCAGGTTATGCCAAATTAAACTCATAGTTTTTCAAGTGGCAAAGCGCTGACTTTTAATAGAAATTTGAGAAAATTTATTTGAGGATAAAATAGTAGCATTTAAATATTAAGTTGTAGAGCCACATAATCAACCGATTATTCGACTTCATGTCGACAGTGGCGTAGATAAGGGGGGGATTAAGGGGATCAATCCCCCCTCACCCCCCTTCGGTTACACTTTTTTTATTACTTTAGGTATGTAAAACAATGCAAAAGTAAACTTTTTGCTGGAATTATTCAACGTGTATAATGTTCCATAAAAACGTGAAACCATTTTCAGAACTGCAATAGCAAATTTAGCTAGCACTTCCTCAAATTTCAATTGAGAAGCGTATCGATAGAATAGAAAACTATAGCACATGGCTTTACGTTCGTCTACTTTTTCACATTCGATCTGGAGTTTCGCACAGGGAAGCGCTACTGCATTAATCTAAAAAATTTAAAATTTGACGATAGGTTTTTATCGCAAAGCAAGCCTTGACTTTCTCTAATTGTTCGCAATTTTATTGAATTTAATACGAAAAACTATCTCTCAAAGCTATAACCAGGATTATTTTTTTAACGAAATCTTCTGTAAAAAAAAAATGTTGAAATTTCCAAAATTTAAAGATATATGTATAGTCTTAATGCAGTCAGTAATTCGAAAACAAATTACCAAACAAACAAACGGAGTTTCGCGGTACCCTAGGGTTCTGTGAAGATCTCTCAGGGGCTTCGCAAAGATATCCAAAAATTCTAAAATGCAAACAATCCAAGCGAAAAAATATTTGTAAGTTTTAAAATTCCGAAGCTTAAAGGCCCGTATTTATAAACATACCTTAATTCAAGGAGACCTTTAGTCAAGGATTCCGAAATTCAAAAAATTAAATGTCATTTCCAGTAGTTTTTCATTGAAATAATTTATATTTAGGAATCGATGCAGCCTTGATTTAAGGCGAAACTCATGGAGGCTTTAAGTTTTCAATAAAATTGAAATATAATAACTCAAAGTAGGTAACTAGCTACCTTGACTTCAAGTGAGGTTTACTATAGAAACTTTTCCAGGCTTCCTTGAAATCGCCTTAAATCGAGGATGCATTGACTCGTAAATATAAATTATTTCAATGAAAAACTACTGGAAATGACATTTAATTTTTTGCATTTAATTTCGGCATCCTTGACTAAAGGTCTCCTTGAGTTAAGGTATGTATGTTTATAAATACGAGCCTTAGTCTGCTACACTGTACCGGAAATCAACTTAACTGTAAAATATTTGACCGGCATCAGAGACTCGACCGATTTTCTTTTACAGCTTTCTACTATATGAAATAGAAAAGGAAGTAGTGTGTACCAGAAAATTAAGCATGTCCACAGAGTTTGAGACGAGGTTTTTGGGATTTAAATTAAGGAGCAAATAAATTAGAGGATTAAATTTGTCTGAATCAAAACTTTTCTACGATTGTTTTAAACGAATGTTTAACAGTTCGAATTTTAAGTTCTACTCACATTTTTGGTCTCCTTTTCAAACAATTGGATGATAGCTAGGGCCTCGCAATTTATAGCAAATACATATATATTGTTTTACCCTAACTCCTAGTGGAGCATGGTGCGTTGACGACTACCGTGTGTAATCAACAACGATTTAAAGACAACTGAATTCGAAGTGTGATACGGTTTTCAGCCATTCCACTAGTCGAGGTTTTAGCTCTGATACTCCAATCAGAGTAGCAAAAATTTGTACGAAAATTGGAATACTGCGGATTCACTCACTGTAGTAAAAAAAAAACAAAATTATCGATGCAATATTTTCAGGACTCAGTGTTTAGCTAAAAAAAACTGCTAATTTGAAGTGTAATAAATCCAGAAATTGTTATTCTGAAATGGAACATTTGATAACCGTAAAAGTACAAGAAATCTTGCAAAATGATCCCCCTCCTCTCCGAAAAGCTATCTACGCCACTGCATGTCGAGTTGCCCTATTTCTTACTTGTAACTATAATTAGTTTTTATCCTATACCTACTTTTGGAGAAATTATGGTTTAAAATTATCTGATTCCAGTGCGTTTATCCGATAGTTTCCGAACACCCTGTTTAAACGTATTTATGATAACCCGGTATATTGATAATCTTACTCCGATTTGAATGCAAATCAAATATAGCGAGCTATTCTATGAAAAAGAATAGAATAATTTCAACATTTCATAAAACAAGCGTCCTTGAGAATAGGCCGGCAGGGATTTTAAAAGTTTTCCATTCCCCTATGAAACGAAATTCAATCAATAAAATCAAACTTTTCTTAGGAATATCGTCTTCCATTTTTAGTAAGACATGCTCCATCAATTTTTTTATGAATGATACACCATCAATTGAGCTAGGGGTATACTCGTGTAGCTTGGCCTCAATTTGCAGTTAATATAACTTTATTATAGTTTTGCATCTTGGTCTTTTTTTACGCTTAAAATAAATAATACCAAAAGTCAATGTTATATAAATCTGTATAATTATTTGAGTTTTTTCATTCAATATAGTGTTGCCCTCTTAAAAGCAATAAAATCGAAATAGGAAAATGTTCTGAAGTTTATTCTTTTATCTATAGAAAACCGCGGAATTTTAAAATGCCGTTGAAATTGACAATTAAAGCCTTATTATTTAGGCAGTTTATTTTTGTTGGATTTCCTCTTTTATATTTCCACAAGCAACTAATTTACTGAATTGAGCATCTTTAATTCATACACCCATATATTTAAATTTGGGTAATTAATTTGACACATGTTTACACCTATTATATAAAAATAAAAGGGATATTTGAATCACAATATCTATACTCGTATTTTTCACGCTTTCACACTCTATTAACACTCAGAATATATCGATGAAGTTCGTAAAACACTTCCGAAAACATACTCTTATATCAACATTAAAGCAACCAAGGAAACGTAAAAGTTTACAGAATATATTGGGGCTATTTGCAAGTGTTATCCATATGTGTATTTTAGATCCACTTACAATTTCAATAGCAAATACGTTTCCGATTGCTTTCTGTGCATTTCGTGTACTCGTTCTTTCGTTCTTCATACCTTTAGATTTTCAATGTTTCGCATTCCTTGTATGCTCGCTTACGTCTACCTCTCAATTTCCTTTTTGAAAACCAACAGCAAAGTGTATTTCATTCAAGTGGGTTTCTCTAAAGATAAACTTCCTTCGAAGTGAATGAGTTTGTTGGTTTTTCGTACTTTCGTGAGAAGGGAAAACTTGCTTGGGGTGTACATAATGTTTGTTACTTACATCGTACTTTTGCAACCGAGGTAGGAGTCGATATCATTGAAATATGTTAAGTGAATACAATACATATCTGAATTTCCGAACAGCTGAATACTGAATCTGTTCAATATTTTTATATGTGGATAATTTTAATCAGCACAATTATCTTTTAAAACATTAAATGGATAATATCTATTTTATTAAATTATTTAATTTAGAAAGCAATCGTGATTTTCTATTACCTCTGATCATAGGTCTTCATTCAATATAAAAACCCAATTTACTCAAAAACCATACACAATCTCTTTCAACGGCAAATTTATCGAGGTAAATTCGTAATAAAATTAACGATCCTGAAATCTACTAAGAAAATCCAACCAATTTCAACTAACAATTCGTACTCCGACATTCGGACCTTTGAACAATAGAAAATTCACATGTTAATACCCATTTGAAATTGTCTTTTGTTTCAGCAGCATAAAGCAGCAGAGCGAGGGTACCAATTCACTTTCATTATACTTGAAGGTATTCTAATCCAAGCCACTCCATTATAGGGTGGTGGTTTGGTTTGACGTTTCAAATAGAAGAAAAAATCCCAAAGAATGCCAAGAAATTGTCAAGGACTAAGACGTGCTTATTTCGCTAAATAAAATGCCCAAAATGGAATCAAATCAAGAAATAGAAGATTAGTCTCCCGAAGCTTTTATATAGAGCACGACGTAATACAGTCCTCCGATACTGCCCATTTCTGCAATTCTTTGCCAGGATTTAACGTTACAATCAACATTCTTGCCTGGAAATGTAGCTAGTCCCGCCAAAGGCTGAAGCATCGATTCAAATGTAGCGTGCCGTCGCCTTGCGCCTTCTCTAACACTCCACGGAATTTTTATTCCCAGTAATTTGGCCGTTTCGTTTTACGAAATACCCATTCCCTTGCAAATAACTAAATTACACGATTCTCCGGATTATGTTTATTTCTATCTGGAATGTGTCGGGGAGGTTTTATTTCGGATATCTAAAGTACAAACAAAGCCAAGAGTAAAAAGATAGAGACAATATAAAAACCTGAAATTGTTTTAAATAAGCGCGGTGAAGGAATTTTCTGCTGATCAAGGTTACAATGCCAAAAACGAATATAGGGGGTAGCATGATAAAAAGTTGTCAGTACACAAGAAAATTGATATACTTATGTCGGCGGTGAATAGTGACAATAATAATACAAATTGAAATTAATGACAAATGTGAGATTTTGTGAATTAGTCCGGCTACAAAAAAAAAAAACACTAAGACGGTCACAAATGAACCCTTGATGTACCTACTTTTATCCGTACATGTTAGATGCTATTTTTCTATTCATGTTTTTTACATATATAAGTCGGAAACCTGGCAAACATGATCTTACCATGAAATATCATTAGACGATTTTATCTTTGTTTATTGAGAATCGGTGTATAACAATCTTTTTATTTGTTTTTAAAATCAACCGGAAGTCTAGCGATTTTAATATACAGTATAAAATTGAAATCTGATTGCATATCATTTCACCGTGCATTTCATTATTTGTATCAACTTTGAAAATTATAGAGCTTTCAATTCGATATGTCTGTATATTTCTTGACTTTCCGTTGAAGGAAATTACCACACCCTCTGTGGAAACTGTTCTAATCTATAGCTGCCATTAAGAAGTACCAACTTATTTAATGAACCGTGTGTTTAAAGGCAAAGTCCCATTTTCAGTTGAACGAGAATCTTATATCGTTGGTTTCAGGAAGATCCTATAATAAAGGCTATACACACGGACGGAGCAGTATACGTTTATAGAGGTGGTAAGAAAGGAAAGGACACACGATACCAAGGTAATTGTTTAGAATGGATACTAAGTAGCCTTAAGATTTTAATAGATTGTGGTTGTGAAGTTTCGTGAAAAGGTATATCAAGATTTCGAACAGGGTAGTATACTAAATATTAAAATTTGAAAAGATGGGCTAATTGATATTAGACGTTTGAGAGATGTGGTTGAAAAGGCAAGACAAGTAGGTTAAGTAAGAGTATAGTCATTCTTATTGGGTAATTTAACATTAAAGGAAACTATACCCCATATTATAATATAACGAACCCTTGCTATGTAATGTAGTAGGTACTTAGGGTCATTATTAGTTTTTGTTATATGCACAATTAAATTCTTAACAAATCATTTGTTGAAATAAATAGAAACGCTATTCTCCTTCCTTGTGTACACTAGTTTCGAGAAACTAAACTAAATGTCGAATTGTCTCTTAATAAGCCCACAGACATTGAAGATGACTCGTAAAGATAAAATGTCGTTTCATTTCCGACTCCTTATACATACTTATCTGGAATACAGATAGCTTTTTATGGCGTTAAAGTGGAAAAATATATAATTCAGTCTCATGTCTTATGCTCTTAGCGTATAGTGGCTTAACAAATCATATCAGCAATATAATAGTCAAACTGTGCTAGATAAATCATTATAATAGTTTTCTTAGGTGGATATGCATCGCAAACTATGCGAAGATGATACGAAAACCATGTCGTTTGGCAGACACTTGGAGACATTTTTCCTTACATTAAGTGGATAAATTAGGAGGATCTGTTTTAAAACTTTGAAAATTCTACCGTGCACTGCGTGCATATAGGCTAGCTAATTTAGGTGTATTATCCTTTTCGGTTATATTTCAGAAATGTTCAATTTTACTTACTACAATATTTAACTGGTTAGCTTAAGTTTCTATAGGGAGCTACGCATGGACCTATAAACAGACGGAAGTGGATTTTTTAAACCAAGAAGCGACGCGGATAATTCAAGTTTTACCTAACCCTACACTACCCTCCCCATTAAAAAATAAAAGCTAAAATGTGAATATTTTCGTGAAACCCGTTAAATTTCGTACTATTTCAAAAATAATAGACCGGAACCCTAAAAACATATTACAGTCTTAAATTTTGATTATAAAGATAATATACTCTTGTGTCCATTAATGCTCATATCCATAACTACGAGTATGTATGCATTTTGAGCACACAATATGGAAAATGGTTATGATGATTGTCTTTCTTTTCATACTTTCCTTAATAGCATAAGGATTTGGCACGAAAGAAGCAACATCATATTGCTGGTGTATATTGTCCAAAAATTGCTACTGTAAGTGAATACTTTCGGAATAATGGAAACACTTAGACCGGTGATTATAAGCAATATTTTGAAAGATGATGGTCCCCGAACAATTTGCAGCTAGCTGTTTCAATTATTTCAAATATTTGTATTGACATTGACACCTTTTTGTAAAGCTGACAACACGCGTATGTTTTTCCAGTGGTCTGCAGACTCCATGTCATATAATTTTTTTTAGTACTACTACATTAAAAAATATCTTTAAAAAAATTTAAGAAAATATTTTTTTATTTAAAATTAAAAATTTCGAATTGTGATGGGTTTTTGAAATTTAAAATGATTACGAAATGTCTGCTATAGTGTTGACTAAAATCCAAAAATAAGTTTAAGCCCATTACCTTAGTAGTTTTCTTTTAATTCTTACTTTAAATGGCAAAATTCTAGGTTATTTTAAAAAAAAAACTAAAAATGCATATATCTCAGTGACCATTGAAATCGGCCTAACATTTATGGCCTCATTTTGTTGCATTTTGACCCTATTATAACGTGTTGCAGGGAATAGGTCGACTTAACCAATAACCCTGTATATTGCGGGTAAATTATTTATCGAAAAAAAAAAATATTTTAAGGGATCAAGGAGTCGATATTGAACACGTTGCCACTCACATTTTGCTAACATTTTTGGAGTTCTCGGTGATTTCGTTCAGAAGTTTCAATCGTTCAACATGAACAAAAAAAAACGCAAATATTGCGCCCTCTTAATAATCTAAATTTGTCAGAATTTTTAAAATTTTCCAAAGTTAATTTTATGGATTTTCTGAAAAACCAATGTAAATTGTTTATTGAATTTACGTATACGTAATACGTCCATGACCCACGTTTTTTATTTTAAAATACATACACATAATATCATCGTTAAAAAAATTAGGTATGTTGCATACTCATGTATACAGGGTTATTGGTTAAGTCGACCTATTTCCTGCAACACGTTATAATAGGGTCAAAATGCAACAAAATGAGGCCATATATGTTAGGCCGATTTTCAATGGTCACTGAGATGTATGCATTTTTAAGTTTTTTTTTAAATAACCTAGAATTTTGTCATTTAAAGTAAGAATTAAAAAACACTACTAAGGTAATGGGCTTAAACTTATTTTTGGATTTTAGTCAACACTATAGCAGACATTTCTTAATCATTTAAAATTTCAAAAACCCATCACAATTCGAAATTTTTAATTTTAATTAAAAAAACAATTCTTAAATTTTTTTAAAGATATTTTTTAATGTAGTATTACAAAAAAAAATATATGACATGGAGTCTGCAGACCATTGAAAAAACATACGCGTGTTGTCAGCTTTCCAAAAAGGTGTCAATGTCAATACAAATATTTGAAATAATTGAAACAGCTAGCCGCAACTTGTTCGGGGACCATCATTTCGTTTGATAAAAAATTAAATAAATGTCATTAAATTCAAAATGCATCGTACGAGTACGTCTAATGTACTGCTTTATTTCATTTTAAGAAATTTTTTTCTATTTAAAATTAAAAATTTCGAATTGTGATGGGTTTTTGAAGTTTTAAATGATTAAGAAATGTCTGCTATAGTGTTGACTATAATCCAAAAATAAGTTTAAGACTATTACCTTAGTAGTTTTTAATTCTTACTTTAAATGGCAAAATTCTAGGTTATTTCAAAAAAACCTAAAAATGCATATATCTCAGTGACCATTGAAAATCGGCCTAACATTTATGGCCTCATTTTGTTGCATTTTGACCCTATTATAATGTGTTGCAGGGAATAGGTCGAGTCGAGTAGGAGTCAATATCGAACACGTTGCCACTCACATTTTGCTGGCATTTTTGGAGTTCTCGGTGATTTCGTTCAAAAGTTTCAATCGTTCAAAATTGCGACCCAACATGAACAAAAAAAAAACGCAAATATTGCGCCCTCTTAATAATCTAAATTTGTCAGAATTTTTAAAATTTTCCAAAGTTAATTTTATGGATTTTCAGAAAAACCAATGTAAATTGTTTATTGAATTTACGCATACGTAATACGTCCATGACCCACGTTTTTTTATTTTAAAATACATACACATAATATCATCGTTAAAAAATTAGGTATGTTGCATCAACGAACCAATATGACTAAGTTTAACACATATACCTACTATGCGTACAGCTTTATGTATAAACATTTTATTAGATTTCATTGTAAAATACCATCGTAACACACTTTCGATAGAACATATTGAAGTGGTGCGTTTTAGTTTTAATAAGTTCATCAGCAACATTCGGTGATAACCTAGATTTGATTAAATTTCGCTAGACTCGTATGTTTGTATACATATTTAACTGGCCTTATTTGCTGTTGATTTTGTTTAGAAGGCTTTCACAATTTAATTAGAATTTACTGTTTTTGGTATCTGGGTCTCGTGATTTGTCCTGCAGATTGATACAGATTTGCATTTACGTAAACAGTAGAGTATAAGCATGTTCAGTGTTGTTATTTATTTTTGTGTAGATGAAATAAATTTATTATTTAGTTGAACGATTCAAAATTATATACGTATTTTGTATAGAATCACAATTAATAATATTAATACATATATCGCTACAATTTTATTTTTTATTTTTCAAACACTTTCTGGTACTTGCCTTCCTTTTGGACTCAATGGTCGCAATGGAAATGCTTGGGGTTTACTCGTAGTTCGTCCAAACATACTTACGGAAAAAGTGTTCATCCATACTATGGATAAGCAATAAATAATTGCTTTTAGCCTCGTTATTCGATTCTCGAAAGATTCCCGTTATATTGAGTATTGATTACACTGAATCGAACATATAAAATATATTAAAGGTCTTCGCCCACGGATATACTTAAGACTCCGCGACTCAAAGAGCACGCGACTCGGTGACGGGACGAGTTGCACGTAAAAATCAAATAGAAACCCGCAATAGAGGTATTTAGTCTCGAACCTCGAACGCGTGGATACTTCTATGACTCAAAGCGCCGAGACTATCAGTATGATTGGTTGTGTCGCAAGCAGGCGGGGACTATGAATGAATAACAATTACATATCATAGTAGAGGTACGGAAATTTCGCATAAACTAATTTTGAAAATTAGAAATTTCGCTAAAATTCGCATAAAAACATAATTTTGTACATTTTGTTGCTGTTAAAATTTTTAAAACTAGAAATTCTAGAAAATTACAATGAAACCACTTGTTTTCAAATTCAAATTCAAATTTATTTTTCCAATGGACTACATGTGCTTTTACAATAATTTTCGTTTAGATACCGGCTAAGGCCTTAACTCTGTAATGTATTGTTTAATTTGGACTAGCAATTCAGGTTGTATCATTAATATGTAAAAATAGTAGTGGTGTGTTAAGGAAAAATTCTAAAAAAAACCTTATGACAAAAAAAAAACTTATATAAAATCTTAACTTAAATTATTTTAGAAATCTGTCTTAACTAATAGATTAATTATAACTTAATGGTACTGTACACTTCTGCATCTGTACGATTACAAGTTAAATAAAGATCTTATTATATTATTAGCTATATTTAGGCTGTTCGCTATAAATTTAGAGCTTTGTATTTCAGCAATATCATTTATTAATTTAACTTTTGTTTCATTATGTAATTTTTCCGTTGAATAATAAAATGGTTTATCTATGATATGTTTAAGTATTTTGTTTTGGGTGGTTTGCAGCTTCTTCCTTATCGTTTTGGCAAAAGTTTTCCATACTGGACAACGATCACATTTCATTCAGAAATGTTTAATAGTAATAAGCGATAAAATCGACTAGGAAGTAGCCACCCTATACTGAATGATACTACGAGTTCAGTTGCCAAGAAATGTTTTTGACAATACATACGACAAAGTCGACTACGCCCCTAAAGAAGTTACGGTAAAAAGAGAAACAAACTTCTGAAGCAGAACCCGCGAGTACTGTTTCGCTTTTAATGCACAGTTCATTTAAATTTGGGGCTCATCGAACCACAAAAAAAACTTCACCTTAATAAAAAACCCGATGCAGGAAACAAAGTTCATTCATCCAACCTCCGACTAAACACCTTGCTCGGTGTTTGGCAAGCTATTGTGCTCGTCTGCAACTCTTTAATTTTTTGGAAATTTCTCTATTCTTATTAATGGGAACCTTTTGACAAAAAATCAATCTGAGAAGAAAAATTATCTTCCACTTTTGATTGTTTTTTTTTGAAGAAAAATTAACATTTCGTGGAAAAAGTACAAATTTGAATATTTCGCATCAATTCGCAAAAATGAACAAATTTCGCCGAAATTCGCATCTATTTCGTAAAAACGAAATTTCCGTACCTCTACATAGTTTATTCATAACGGGACTCCGATCTCGCTCTGTACATTTTCAAAAACATTCGTTAACCGATGTTTATTAATTCTTTCTTTGAATTCATATTCGTAACGTACAACTAATAATATCTGCATACGTTCCGCTGTATGCACAACGACCAAGCATATTTTAGTCGCCGTGACTTCATTATCGTCGTGTACTGATCATAGTCTCTTAGTTTGCAGTCGCGCAGTATCTTCGTCGTGGAGTCGTTACGTCAATGTATACCGATAATTCCGGGTTATTCCAGATTTAACAATTTAAAAGAAATACACTTTTAAATTTCCCGTTTGACCTCTCGATTCAACAAAAAATATGTAGAAGCCTTCCTGTTTTCTAATTTTGATTAAATGTATCAAAATTTATGTTTGTACATGTTGTATTCTCCGAAATACAGATATGGGTGTTATTGCGATACGAGTATGACCAAAGTCAGGACGTAACTCTTTCTGGTTTCAATATGAACACATCATTTTCCCCGACTTCTTATCAATTACTAGTGATTACTTACTACGTGCTATACGTACGCGGCTTTGAATGATAAGAAATGTTTTTTTTTGTTTTTTTTTTCCGTAGCACTACTTATCATTTTGCGTTTCAACATTTAAAGAATCTTTCTTTGACGAGTGTTTCATCTCGGGATGCAATGCAAGTCATAATTTTGTTTTCCTCTGGTTCTTTCTTTCTTTTAACTGTGTAAAGAACAAAGCGGGGTTATGGCGGACTCAATGCTTCAGATTTGTCGTGTTTTTATTATTCCGTTAACATTTCCAGAGCTGATAACAAGTTAATTAAACTTTAGTGAACTACAGCCGCACAAACAAAAATGCACTTTTCATGACAAGCGTAACCCAGAGCACAAACTGAAAGATTTTCAGTATAAATACAAAGAAGACTCTTCATAAATTCTATAGAAGATGAATTTTAATTTCATGGAACATAACTAATTTAATGGACATCATCCTCTTTGAAAAGCACCATACAATCACGAAAAGAGTTGCGCTTGGGCGGTAGATGCACCGCACAGTGGTATCAATTTATTTGAATGTTGACTAAAAGAAAATAATAATTAGGTACATAGCATACGAACGGGTATGTATAAACATAATATACATATATGCACTAAGAAGTACATTATGTTGCATACACGTAATATATACGTTTTTTGTCGGACAATTAACTTTCTACTGTGATAAAGATGACTCTTACAAATAACGCAGTCTACGACGTATATCGCTTTCATTTCAATAAACAATAATCAAGAGGGGGTGCTCATTGAGAGTTGAAATATGTTACATACATATACTGATAAGATGCTGATGTTCAATTTACAACCTTATTTAACCCTCCGTCGGGCGCACCTCAAATCGAAACAAGATCCGGCGCACTCGGCCTGAGAGGCCACCCATCTATTTGGGTCCTTTTTTCTTAATATGTTACTATAAATTTCAAATACTTTTCGGAAATTAAGTTATTACTATCTGAGGGATGTAATTAAACTAAATATAGTTCCCAGAAACCTATTTACTAAACAGTATAATTCAAAAATAAAATTATCGATTTACCAGAAAAGAACCAAGAGAGGAAATTTTATGAAAAATGCCGCATCGATTGTTCGTTAGAAAAATTTAAATTAATGAAAGGCAGGCAGTCTAAATTGATAATCGTTATTTGAAAAGGTTCTTAATGTTCCAAATTAAATGTGGAAACGTATCTTTGATGCAGCACTTTCGCGTAGTTTAGGCACATTCTAAATTATGACGCGATCAGGCGCACCCGGCCTGTGAAGCCAGAGTCCTTACCACACAACTATCTAAAGGACCATGGAAAACTATAGGTAGGCATTGTGTGCGATTCTTAAACTTAGACGAGTAAACGGAGCTAAAAAGTTGTGAGCCTCTCTACTAGCGTGGAGCAGAGCAGAAACTGTTTTGCTGGCCTGTCAGGCCGGGTGCGCCCGACGGAGGGTTAAATCAGTTTTCTACTATCAGAAGAGGTAAACCGATGCTTGTCTCTGATTTAGTGTTGGTATAGACAAGTGTATAGTATTTCTTCGTGTTCTGTGTGTGTACCAATAATCACTTCTCTTATCTCACGAAAGATTGTTTTTGAGATGCAGGACTTGAACTTTGTTCCTTGTTGTTTGCCCAAGGGATTAACCATGTGATATCGATACATAGCCAAATATATTAAAAGTGGCTACACACATTTTAAACAATAATTAACAGAAAAATGCGCTCTTGTAATAACACTTTATCTCATCCGTTCCTCTTAAACTGATAACATTATTTCAATAGTTTCATGATGTCAATGTTAGGCTGATATATGTAGGTTTCTAGGAAGGAAAATCTTAGATTATGTATCTAATTACATACTTATGTCCATATTTATGGGCATTGATTGTGCATACAAACATAATTGAACAATAGAGCATAGCATAGTGCCATTTTCTTTACCTTTCATAGTTAAACAGGTTGGTTATTGAATTTTTATAAAACCAAGCAACACTCACCAGAGAAATGGTGCCTTAATGAAAAGTAAATAGTCTGCAGGGTGATTTGATAGATATTTACTTAGCTATGCCGGATTAAGCCTCAATAAAAGGCAAGAACTAGCTCTCCCGGCTACACCCCTAATTTCCAAAATACCAAGTGGGTAACATCGTCGTTTCTACTAAAAGATGAAAGCTGTGCAATCATTGAACAAAAGTAACACGTCGTCTTTATTGTTCTTATAGCCTCATTACTTTTCTTTCATGGGATAAGCAGTTAACGTAGTAGACGGGATCTGATTCTGGTATAGAAAATATAATTAGAATGAAAACGGGCTTACATAGGTACGCGATTAAACTTTAAAAATTAATTTTTAAGGCCACAAATGGGTTTTCTATTTTAGCACAACTTTAAATAGGATGTTTTTAGTTAATTGCCTTGATTTAGCTCAGCGGCTCCGCAATTAAGATTATATTTGTCACGCAGTCCAAAGACTTCATGTCTTTAAAGGTAGCTGGTAGCTGTTATAGCTTTAAATAAAATCCCATAAACATACATACTGTAAAAAATAGATTTGAATGAGGTTAGTGTATAGTTATACGCGAAAATAATATACTTGCCTACGCTTCAGATACTTCAGACTAGGGATGTCAAAAACCGGCCCATAACCCGGTTTTCTGTTTTTTCGTTTTTTTTTTGCAAAGCCGGTTAGACCGTCCGGTTTAAACCGGTCTGAAAGTACCGGCTTTCCGGTTAACCGAACCTTTTCATTGATTTACTTAAAATTCTAGTAAAAACATGCACACGGAGAGAAAAATGTGCAATGAATTCAACAAAATCATACAATGAAATTCACAACATACAATTTCACTAAAGTTGTAGTAAAAGTTATTAAAATGTAGTGAAATTGATTACAATTCAGTTGTTTTTACTGGTGCTGGCCTATTGTAAAAATGATTGCAGTGTAATGACGAAAATCATTGCATGATATTTGTATGGATAGTAACATTTATTGTGTTTATGGTAATTTTCATCACTGTCTGTAATAATAATTATTGCATGGTGTACATGAAATTAACAAGAGCGCGTAATAATTATGAAACTGTCAAAAAATAAGATGACTAATTTATTCGCATGACTTGTACTCTTAGAGAGCTTAGGTGTAGGACGTAGGACTACGAAACGATAGGTCCCCGGTTCAATTCCCAATAGAAGCAAATTGTAAAAAGGTAAAGTTAAAATAGGGGGAAAGAAGTTAAGGATAAAAAAAAGTAAAAATAAAAAAAAAGGTAAAAATAAAAAAAGGAAAAATAAAAAAATCACTTTTTGAATTTTTTTCTATTATCGCCAAATTATCTTCCTGGCAAATTTTATTACCAACCAATTGTTAATGTTATTACAGCGCAATGACATTTTTCATTACAGATGTAATAACTTTTACATCAGTTGCAATAGGGTCAAAAATCATTACAAATGCAATAGTTTTTATTACAGTTTTAATGCCTTTCACTACATTTTTTCTCACCGTGCAGACACACTCGTATTGCTATGGTTCGTATCGTATGCAAAATTAAATCAAAGATATGTACAAGAAGAAGTAATTTAACGAAACAATAAGGAGAGTGTTCGAAAATATGTTTAATGGATGGAATTTGGAAATGAAATTTTTCATAGGAGACAAGTAATAGAATTGCATACGGAAAAATTAAGAAAATATAAAAAATTGTATAAATTTCGAAAGAATTTTTTTCCCGGTTTTAAAGGGATGGACAAACAACCGTCCGGGTTAAAACCGGGAGGAGGAAAAAACCGAAAAAAAAACCGAAAACCGAAACCGAAAAAAAATATAAGTGAAAGAAGTTCGAAATATTGCTTCCAACATTAGTTGGAAAGCTAGCCTTGACACCACGCTTATAAAAAAGAGTCGAGCTACCTCCCCAATAGACGAAAAGGTAGCTCCTGATGAGTAGTCTATTGGGGTACGAAACTCTTGGGTGTATGCCAATATGGTGAACAATTTTGAAAGAGTCCATTGTTAATGGGAAATAACCGTTGACAATGGAATCTCTCTCTTATTCTAAATAAAAAATATTTATAAACGCGCATAGACGTGAATAATAGTAAATTTTCCTGAAAAAAAAACCGGTTAACCGTTCTGAAAGTGTCGGTTTTCGGACTAACCGTCCGAGTTTTGACATCCCTACTTCAGACTCATTATTATCTATCCATGAGTTTCTGATTTCGGGTTAACAAATTGCGGCATCCATTTGCATTTATTCAATTTCAAAAAGGAGATAAATACATCAAAAAATTTACATGCCAATCGTGTAGTTAGAATGTCAATAAATTTTTATATTAACTTAGCAAAAATGTAATCAAAATTCTTACAATTAATAATTTTGAAATTTTAAAAAAGATTCTTTTTACACGTACTATGTATCCCTGAAATTTGCATTTTTCTGAAAGAAGCGCCATCCTTTGAATCTTAACAATTTTTTTTTTTCAATCGCTTCACTAATTTAGGAACTGACGACAAAAGGACTTGAAGTGAACTTCATCTTTTCCTATGAGTAATTTGCATGTTTTTGCATATTTATATCTGACGTTACCGAATAATCATCGATTGCGCTTGTTCATAAAAAAAGAATTTAAAATCGATGTCATCCTTTAGTCTTTTGAAGAAAAATCCAAGACACAAGAAGAAAACTTAATAAGGACAATAAATATAATCAACTGACAAGAAAAAACCTGAAATTTATAAATGGATTGTTTTGAGGATACAACATTGATGGGCCAGTGATTCGTATTTAATATTCAGAAAATGTCATGGTGTTGTGAAAAGGACATCGTTATCCACGGGGATAATTACTTACGGTTCGGTTAATTTGGATTATTAGAGTACAGTCGCCCATCCAAGTTGCACAGACGGGAATTTATACGGAAGATGCTCATTAAGAAGAATGAGAAATACGGTTAGCAGTCATATTAATGCCATGAAATACTAAAATACTATTCCTTAAAATTGCCAGGTACAGCTGACTTAGGAATATACACTTGAAATTCATTTGAATTGTCTCCGTAATTCACATGAGCAACCCGTTCGTAACCCGAAAGCATTTATCTAAATTGTTTTACTAAGAGGAATAAACCGCCTTCTGATTACATAAGTAGAAAGGTTCAAGAAAAACATTATTGCTATCAAGCCAAAGCTCCAGGTTCAGATAAGCACCCGGACACGATATCCTTCCCACATTATTATATATATGTAGTAACACAGGAAAGATATACTGTAGATCGTAGATATTTCTCCATGCAGGCAGGATGGAATGTACCTAAAGGAAAAACATTGATGCTTTTCTCCCCAAGGAATGTTTTCACATATAAACAACATCAAAATAGGACAATTTGGATCAATGATAAAACTCGTACGAGTTTCTGGGACATTGTGATAATTTATGAGGTTAAGGAGGCACACATAGAAATAACTCGTATTCAGGACTAGTACTACCTATATTACTTAATGTCTTATTGTGCAGTTTAACCGAAAACTTGGAAGCTCTTTTTTGCAATTATGGTAAGTCATAATTGCATACAATTGTTTTCATAAAAGATAATTTGTTGTCTTAAAGATTTCATAATAATCTATACGAAAAGATTTAAGAACCATCCTCGTGAAACGAAGAATCGTACTGTTAGTCCATTTTTGTAATTTGTTTGGGTCATATACGACTACATATTAAACATTGCTACATATGCTTTGTGCTGAATACAGTTAGAAAGCAAGGAAGAAAGATGATACGACTAATGACTTCCTAATGTTTTATTAATTTGTTTTTGGTTAGCTGTCAATCATTGTCAGCGTGACAGTTTTTTAGTCCTTTTCTGGTAATTGTCCAAGGTTCTTACGAAATTTTTATTCATGCATGAACGAGTCTCCGATAACGCAGGCATGTTCAACAAATTGTTTCCGCTCAATTTCAATCGATGTTAAAATGAAGATGATTGACGAGATTTTCAATTTGTTTGTCACAAGAACAGTGTTAAATTAAAGGATGTTCCCAAGTAAAAGTAAATAGGTACGAGTATGTACGTCCAATTGTTACCTAAAGCAAAACAATTTTCGCAATTTAACTTGTCTGGCAGGCTGAGTCAACGAGTGAAAATAAAAAAAAATGTCACTAGCTAGTAGCTCCTCTACACGTATCTTTAAAATTGCTTGAAATAAGATCCCACTGCGACTTCCAAAATGGTATTATATTTTCATATCAGGTAAGGACAAAAACTTTTCAACGCTAAGTACCACAATCAAAGAAAATGTTCGCCATTTCAAAGTTGGCACGCTTAAATTAGCGTTTTTTTTATGCTATGAAATGTGCAGTTAAACTTTCTTAATCACCTACTTCCGAGCGTTGATTTCACAGGAAAGTGCCCATTAAGGATATCATTTTGTATATATGTACATACTTTTCTTAATAAAAAGAAAGATAGCGCGAAAAATTATTCGCGAGTCATCCTAAGCCGTATCTATTTCTTTGCATTTTTTTATGTAGTTTATAATTAAAAAAAGTACGTAGGTACTTCAAATATCCACCGATTCAAAGATTGCCTAATACGAAACAAATCCCGACAATCTCTTAATATAAAAATTCCTTTTTTTTAAATGGTTGATGACTGCAATTTTTTTTAAACGACGGTCCACGCCACTCTTGACTCTTGAATTTTTCACTCACGGTAAAGCGCGGGGTGCCGAATGAAAAATGACATAATTTGCTGAAAAAATGCCAAACACAATTCCACTTTGTCTGAAATTACTTCGAATACATTTAAAAAAGTTTGCGCATAATTAAACACCGGCTCAAATTAATGAAATTAATTCACGTCATTAAGAAGAAATCTCTCACCCAATTTCCATTTACTGCACGGGACAGGATTATGGCCAACCTCATTCTCTTTATAGCATTTTTTTATGCGCGACCGAGATTGAATGCGAAGGTTTCATACTGCGTATCGCAAGCATGATTTTGGATGTAGCAAAAAAAAAAAACAATTCACGATGCTTATTCTGCGGTAACATAGTTGGTATAAAATTCTTATGGGCCAAGAAATTACCATGACGTGAAATACACATCCGATTCAAAGGTTTCTTATTCGGGCTTAAAAAATGAATAAAAACTTAGGTAATCGGAACCCGGAGTGGGGGTGAATATAAGCTATAAGCCACTATAGGGTGAACAATCGCCGAAAAATTTAAACCGTGATAGTTGTAGTTTTATGAAAATTTGAAAATGATTTAAAGTATCTAATAATTGAATGTGCACTATATACAGGGTGTCCGGAAACTGCCGCATAAACGCACCGGATTATGATTCCTCAGTTGATTTCCAGCAAAAAAGTTGTACGAACATACCCCCTCAGCTTAACCCTTTAGCTGCCACAGGCATTTAAAGATTTTTGAAAAAATAATTTTCCTGCTAGACTTAAAGCCTAATATCTCCAAAGCTAGACCAGCTAGAATAGTGAAGTGAAATGATTATTACAGCCAACAAATTTACCTATAAAATAAAACTAACTACACTAAAATCGGATAAGAGGTTTGGTTTTTAGAGAGCTTCAAAGTCAAATTTCCGTGATTTGACCCAAAAACAATCTTTTTTTCCATCTCAATTTTCTAAAACTTCTGCCAAGGTGAGGTGCTTGTACGATTCTTTTAAAAATTGGCGCATAGTCTTACGATCATATCTTTCTTACATCAGTATAAAATACCCCGGTCCTTTCCTCGATTTATTTATTATATTATTTATTTTTATACCCTTCGCTCATAGAGTGAAAGGGTATACATATTAACTTTGTCATGAAGTTTGTAACGCATTGAAGGAAGCATCTCCGACCATATAAAAAATATACATATATGATCAGCATGACGAGATGAGTCGATCGGACGATGTCCGTCTGTCTGTCTGTCTGTCCGTCTGACCGTGTGTCCGTCTGTTGCAGCGCGTTTTTCTCGGCCACTATAAAAGCTAGGGAGCTGAAATTTTGCACCCGCGCTTCTTATTGTTGCAGGCTGTTTGTATGTTTGATTCACCCAAATTAGATCACGGGGTCATGGGGCTGCCATACAAACCTAGCCCCCCAATTTGAGTTCTTCTAAGAAAAACTATTTTATTTGTGTACCAATTTCAACCAAATCTCACACAAATATGTTTCTATACATAACACAAGATATATGCAAGAATGGATTAAATCGGACCATGGGGTCATGGGGCTGCCATACAAACTTAACCCCCCAAATTAGGTTCTTCTAAGAAAAACCTTTTTATTTGTGCACCAATTTCAACCAAATTTCACACAAATGTATTTCTATTGTTGGCACAAAACATATGTAAGAATGGATTAAATCGGACCCTGGGGTCATGGTACTGCCATACAAATCCAACCCCCAAATTAGGTTCTTCTAAGAAAAAGTTTTTCATTTGTGCACCAAAATCAACCAAATTTCACACAAATGTATTTATATTGATGACACAAAACATATGTAAGATTAAATCAAATCGGACTATGGGGTCATGGGGCTGCCATACAAACCAAACCCCCCATATTGGTTCTTCTAAGAAACATTTGTTTACACCAATTTCACAAAACCTTGAATTAATGTGTCTTTATCGAAGCAACAACGAATGGATTCGTACTGTGGGGTCATCCTCCGGCAACCCCAATAAAATTTTCCAAGTAAATATTTTTATTTGCCCACTTATTTCAACCAAGCCCAACACGTTTGTCAAGATAGAAGAAAAAGAATGAGGAGATTAAATACAAGTCATAGGTACGCTCGAAAAAACTTTTAGTCCAAGCGAAGGGTATCCAAATTTCGACCGCGCCCGAAATTAGCCTCGGCCCCGGCGCGAAGCCCCCTAGTTTTACATGTTATTGTAACTATCCATTTTAAAGCATAATTCTGTTCCCTTAAGGAAAAAGATTTATGCCGCGGCGGCACCAGTGAAATTTAACATCATAGTACTGCATTTTGCAATAGATTTAGATTGTTTTACTAAGGTTCCGGTCGTTCATCTGGCCTCTTTGCAAGCTGCTCGTTTATTCACATAAAAATTGTAAAATTGATAAGAACCGATATGACTCAATCAACTACATACTACAGTATGTAATAAGTAATATGTAATGTATGTAATATTAATGATGTGGTTATCCAACCAAGTAAGAATAAGAATACTTGCTTAACATTGATTCCTATTAATTTCTCTTTAATGAAAATAGCACGATTATCATTGCAAAATAATCTGAATTTCGAATACTTTCTTCCACAATTGTTCCTTCCGGATAATTTCAGCAATTAAAATTCTAATTTCGAAGAATATTATGCGAGCAGTGGGGACCATTAAAAATCTGTTTTCCGCTTGAACAAATCAGTCTTTTTTAGGGAGAGCACTCTTGACCACTCTTTGGTCTATGTAAACATTTGTAGACGGTATTATTTTTCGTGAAGCTATTTTCATTAAGCTGCATTTGAAGTTCAGCGAAAAAAAAAAACGAAACAAGAATGTAACTCTCCGTTTAAATTAAAAGTGCGCATTGCATAATCTAAGCACAACATTTGAAACTGGCTGTTAATGGCTTCTGACAGTTGGTTGATGATGATATCTTTTTTATACCCTACAGTTCCCCATGATACAATGATACTGTACAACTCTCGTTTTTTTCGTCCTGCCTTTTTGTCAGCTACTTTGAAAATGTCATAATCATTATTTTAATTGTTTGAACCGCTCTTTTCCGGGGGTGCATGTAAGCGGAAGAAATAAATTTAACCCTAGAACTGTTCGGCCATCTTTCCGATTTCTGGTTGACGATGATGGAATAGACATTGAATTGCAAAAGAAAAAGTTATGACTTGACATAAATTTGTTCAATGACGGCAATAGGTCTCATTCACCATCTCAAAACATTTTTGGGTTTGAGCCTGTTTTTTTTTTATAACAATATCTATTGCTAAAAGGAAATAATTCTGTTTTAGGTCCTGCAAACTAATTGGACAGTTGGTTTAATTCACGCGAAAGAAGACACTTGGGAGTGCTTTGTGTTTTACAAATTAAAGCAGTCAAATTTGTGGTCGGCTTTGTGTGGTTTTGATACCAATAATAATTCTCGTTGTTTCGTCTTAATGAGTGGGAGATTTTCTTATTAGTCTCGGAAGAGATATGAAATGAAAATAGAATGATTCAGGGTAATTTATATGATTTTTATTGAGGCAGATGGATTTTATAGCCATTGAGAGGGCTATTTACGAAATAAAATTAAAACACCGCCATAGCATAGTACTGTTTACATAGTACTATGAGTATTATTTATAATATACAGAGCATACATTCTGTATTTAATTCATTTAGCAATCCAAAGTAATGTATACATAAATATCGATAAGACTTTATTATAAACTTTCACTGTTAAAGAAATTTTTATATTAATTCACACTCCTTCTCCCATTCTTAGATGTCTAATTCCCTATAGGTACTTACATACATCTTACATCTGTGTAAGGAGTCAACTATGTCGAAATTAATGTAAATTTATCTAAAGCATACTTCAACCTCAAGAGCGATAGTCCTTTAACGGGCAAAACATTCTCACATCTGAATAACTTTCATCCTTCCCTTTTCCATTCGAATGGAATGGTTATAAGAAACAGTTTCCCTAATAATTATATATGGTCCCAACTCGAAAGGAGTTGGTTATGAAACCGGAGCAAGTTCATAGAAAAAAATCGGGTTCCAGTTGGCATTAGAATTACGCCAAAAAGAAAACATAAAATCTGTGAATCCGAAAATTAAAGTTAACTATTTTTGCTTCAAGTAACTTTTCATCTCACAAAAACAACTCTGTTGTAAAAAGTTTCCGCCAAAGAAAAAGTTGTCAGCCGCAAAAAGGATTGATATAATACAATCCCGCCAACATGCTCGCAAGGATATGCATTCAAAAGTGATTGAATTAGTTAATAGTTTCCACCAAAACAGCGTGGTGCGGTATGCGTCCGAATTGGTGAAATAATCTCCGCCGCGATAGACCACGCTGAATTTGCCAATTCGTGTGGAGTCTGTATTGTCTGTACCGCGTAACGCACCCGCGCTGGTTTGGTGGAAGCTAATTTCTTTCAACGCTTATTGGCGGGGATCTGACGAGGTTGCTATTTGCTGCTATGCTCTTTTATTGATCAGTTTTAGTCTCGAATCTTCCAGCCTTGTAAATAAAATGTGTTTTATAAATTTTTTTTGCTTTCCTTCGTATAGACGACTTTTCCCTTTTTTATACAATAAAGTTCTTTCATAATTTTCATAAGATTGGTTTTATCTTGCAATTACCCCTATGAAAGCTCCCCGCCAAACAGCATTGCAAGAAATTAGCTTCCACCAAACCAGCGCGGGTGCGTTACGCGGTACAGACAACACAGACTCCACACGAATTGGCAAATTCAGCGTGGTCTATCGCGGCGGAGATTATTTCACCAATTCGGACGCATACCGCACCACGCTGTTTTGGTGGAAACTATTAACTAATTCAATCACTTTTGAATGCATATCCTTGCGAGCATGTTGGCGGGATTGTATTATATCAATCCTTTTTGCGGCTGACAACTTTTTCTTTGGCGGAAACTTTTTACAACAGAGTTGTTTTTGTGAGATATCATATTTTTTTGCAGTTTTCAATTGAGAAAATCAACTTAACATAACAATAAATGAATGCGTTTATTTTCTTGAAATGAAGACGATATTCACTGCCCTTTTATCACGACCATGTTTGAGAACATAATAACAATAATAACCCTCTTGGTAACCTTTGTAGCGTCCTTCGTAACCTGAGGTGTGTGTGTTTTGTGAACCTCTACCGTTTGCTGGAAGCTTTAGGATCATCGGAATGTTATTTGTTCATTTAATATTATAGTAATATGTACGTACTCGTATAAGAGACGAACCAAATCTGGAACTTTGAGCCCTTGCCGCCGCTCTTGCAGACGCTTTACAACTGAAAACTTTATAGAACATATACAAGGGATTGTTCGAAACAGTCCTGCCAAATAACAAAACTATACGATTCTTTTCTAGGCATTTTTTGGGCCAATCTCCGACTTTTGCAAAATGCTTCCTTTAAAACATATAAAAAGATTTAAGCGAAAAACTCTATGTATTTTTTCACATTTTCCGCTGTATCTTTTTTTCTACTCCACGGATCGGACCAAACGATAGCCTATGCACACCTTCACGACAGACTCAATCAATGGGAAAAGAGACCAAATCCCGAGATGCCCTCTGCAAGGCTGTAGCCCTGTCAATGAACGACAAGAACAACAAGAACAACGAGAACAACGAGAACAACGAGAACAAGATTTTCGAAAAAATGCGATTTTCAAACTCCTATATCTCCAGTGTTTTTCATCGTATCTTCTTGAAATTTTCTACACTTCGTAAGACGGCGCGAACGACAACCTTTACCGAATTTGAACACTCAGGACCAACCAGAGTCCGAGCTACAGAGGTCCGAAAACCCGTACTTGTTCCGTCGTGTAAACATAGTCTTAGTCGCTTCTCACTTTTGATTTGTTCAAATTTCTTCGTTTTTCTTTGGCGGGCGGGACGCTCCCGCGTCCCTAGATATTTCAATTAAAAAAAAATAAAAATTATTGGAGAACAGAATACTTTAATAGCTATATTGAAGTTGTAAATGAGAAATATTTATTTTACTTTCTGACAATATGGTTTAGTAGCGTCATTCACTTTTCCATATGGGAAGTATTTTGGCTATATAGCTCAGCTGTTTGTATACAAGCACTTGCTCTACGTTCCGGTCAAACCATACTCCTGAGATAAGGGAAGAAAATCTAAGAAATTTGTCTTTATATGTCCTCCCGATTAATATTATTCTCTTCTGATTTATGAAACCTGGATAGTATCATAACTTGGAACGTGTAGGACGTGTTAAATGGATAACCCTTTTGGGGTATTCCATATTACTCAATGTTTTATTGTTACATGTCCACGTGGTGCATTGTACAGGGACCGTGCCATTTATCTTGATATTTTAAGACATGGCAAATTATAGGGCAGGTTTTCACTTGTATCACTCCTTAGGTGACGAAAGATTGTGGCTGGAAATGGGTTTAATTAAAGAAAGTTATATTAATTTGGCCTTTAGGGTAGGGTTTTATAAAAGATAGTGGAGGTGTTTCTTAGCCTTGACGTTAAAGCGTCACTCTATGTATATTTAAAACTATCGATCGTGACGGGCGTATATGTAATTCATAAAATACCAGACGTAGGAAAAGCAATTAGTTGTGTTATTTAACTTTATATTTTTCAATAGCTATTTAATTTTTTCCTAGAGTTCGGCTTAATTATATGTATGAATATACTTTCTTGGGGAAAACGCTAACTACTATCTTTATATTGTCTCTCTTCGATCTAGCTCTTAAATGTCTATATATTTGCTTATATAGTCTAATTCGATAAGGGATGTGGATGTACTTATCAGCGCTGACTTTGTGAATCGTGTCATAAGTCCAACAATATCAGCATACAAAACATACTTCTCTAATGAATTGTCGCTTATCTCGCTACGGATATCTGAATACTCATCCGCTTTTGGCTATTTCAATTTTAGATTTAATGTTCCCATTAGAATATAAAATAGACGGTCGCTTACCCAACAATTGCGATATACTTTTCTATACGCATAAACGGGTGTGTGTACCTACATGCGAGTACACACTTGATCGTGTATTTCCCTAGTATATGACATCCTCTTTGCATATGACTTTCTAACTTATCCTGAATCCATTGGAGAACAGAGAGGATGCAATGCAAACGCGTTCAGTACGGATAACATACTATCAGTTTGGAGGGTAACTTAGCAGCGCACGAAGTGCGTTCATGGTGCGATTCGACTAATAGGCATCGAAATGTCCAGGATAACAACTAGTAAATAAGCTAAACTGTTTTTGATATCAGCCATTGAACCTAAAGAGACGCCTAAAATGGGTACACATATGTACATTCGTTTGGATATTTGCAACTCAGATTATTTGTTCCACAAAAAAAAAAGAAATTTCGACTTCGGATCTATAGTTTAGTTAGTATGGTGCGTTTAGAATCGGTAATTGCTGATGTCCTTTTAGTTTTCAAGGGAGAATAACAGTACTATGTACATATAGGCTGGCTATGAACGATATGCGAAAATTACAATCCTATAGTTAGCCCATGATTTGGTTGGAATACGATTTGCTTGAGGTCGTGATTTGCGTTAAAATGGTGTACTGAGAGTGTTCAGTGTATGGTGTGTGCTACTTGTTTTGAAGTATATAGCAGACTAAAGGTATCCAAAATGCAATACATTTTTAAAGACACTGTACGTAGTAAGTTTATAAAAGTGAGAGAAGCTACACATGTATACAAACTGAATTAATGTAAATGTAAAATGTGCTTTAAATGAAAAAAATACCGGTTTACAGAGGGCTGCGCCCGTAATACGAGGGTTTTTGACATATATATGTCTTTGCGGAGGCTACCTGAGAAATACTGGGTGTCGTTCCGTGAAAAAGCGTCACGAAAAACTGTAATGAAAACGTTTAACGCTTAAAATCTACCTTCCCGTAGTTCAATCTTCACCAAATTTGGTATACATTATCCTTTGATAGCTCTGACTCACGACAATCACGATTTCGATAAGTTGCGGGAATAGCGGTAAATTCGCCATTGAAGCGAACGAAAATTGGTCCTTCAATTAATTCTCCTGGCTCTCCACGTGGACCGATGTCGCCGAAACTCGGATGGAAGTTAAGTGGTGCGATCCTTAATATTTTGGTGGCAGGACTTTTTATATAACGAAGATGTCCTTCGACACAAAATGTCCTTTTTCCTGTGGGAATGCATTATAGACGCTATGTATACGGATATGGATATCAAAATACAGAATCCGTTGCGACGAGTCTTGTAAAATCGCGACAAGTTGATTTTGAGTTTTGTTAAAGGATATTACCACTAAAAATGACATTTTTCTAGCATAGGAAACAGAGTATGGGCCTTATGGGTGTCGTTCGAAAGGTGATATTTGAGACACCGTATGTGATCAATTTCAAAATATTTTTTTTTTTTAAAGAAAAAAAATCTGATGTCCCAGGGGTGGTTCGAACTATGGTCCAAACCGTCGTCAATACCTTCCAAAAAGTCAACAACGACCACCAAACTGCCTTGACCACACTGCGCCTTGTCAGTACGAATAACTTTAGTGATCATCATCTGGTCTATAGTCATCACACAGTGCAGTCTGCTTCTGCTGCTGCTGTCAATGTGGGTCATCAAAGGCAAATGCGTGTGTTCTAAATTAAAATTTTTCTGCTGATGCCGATGCTGACGTGTCTAATCTATTTCAAACATGATATTGTGTGTTGGGAACATTGTGGGACGTTGACAGTGGTTGCACAGCCACTGAACGTTGATGTCCGTCACCGCAAATCATTGATTCGTTGGACATTTCTTTCTCTCCATTCAGCAATATGTAAAAGCTCTGCAAAATGTTCGAACGTGATCATGTGATGATTGATAGATTTATCGGGCCAATCTGTAGTCCATGTAGCCTGGTTGGGTATCCGCCAGGTTTGGTGCGGCAATGTGTTCGAGTCCCCACAGCAACATATATTTTTTTCTCTCTTATTAGTGTCCAAAACAATTTTTTTTAGCTTGGTGATAATTATTTGGAACATAGTAGAACACGTGTGATTATTTTAAGGAAATTAGGATGTATACGCTGGGTTGTTCCGTGACAAAATGTGACATTGTAAAACATAGCGAAAACCTAACGAAGCTTTAAATCAACCTTTCAGTGATTTCATCATTGCTAAATTTGGTATACATTTTCCTTGCGGGAATAACGGTAAATTCGCCGTTGAAGCGAATGAAAAGTTATCTTTCAATTGGTTCTCTTGGCTCCCATTGTGGAGCGATTTGGATGAAACTCGGAGGGAAGTTAAGTAGTGCGATCCTTATTATTTGTTTTTATTATTTGGTGTCGGCACTTGTTATGAGAAAGATGTCCTTGGACAAAAAAGGTCCCTTTTTCTTTGGGAATGCATTATAGTCGATATGCATATCATAATACAGTATTCGGTGAGTTGAGCCCTTTAAAATCACCACAAGAATACTTTGTACATATGTACCACCAAAAAGGACACTTCTGTAAGGAAACCGAGAATGGGCATCATGATTGTCGTTCGAAAGTCGATATTTGGGGTACTGTATGTAATCGGTCTGAAAGGATTTTTGGGCTTCTGGAGTGACAAGATAACGGCTGATGCAAGTTGGATTATTTTGTAAGCAATAACGTAGACATATACATGATCTAAGATTTTTCCCCTAAGGGAAAACTTCTCGGAGTTTTTTTTTTTTAGAAATCTGACGCATAGTGAATATTTTTTTTACATATATTTTATAAGCAATAGATATGAATTGTGCACAGCATTAATGAAATGATTCCTGTAAATATATTTTTGGATTGGTCTAAATAAACGCGTTCCACCTTTAATTAGACCAATCCAAAAATAGATTTACTATTTACCCAGTTTGTATAAAAGTACTCCAAGGCAAATCTACATTTTTCGATTTAAGATTTCTGATGGCCTTTGAGCAAAAAGAAAATCAGGCAAACGTAAAGATGGCTTGGCTTTATACACATATGAACTGAATTATTAGCTGTAAATCTACTGTTACTGTTTTTTTTATCAAGGAAAAACAACTTATATGAAATGATTCCATTGTGTCCCCTGACATAAGAGCCCAAGCAAGTTTTCTTATATGAGTATTGAACAAGTATACTTTTGCAGCTATTCAGGGACACCCTGGTCCACAAATTTCAAACATATATGTGGCAAACACTATTACCATTCTATGCATTTCCACCAAATTTTATGTTCATTGTTTCATCAAGTTAAAAAATATGCATTGAAGAAATGCTTACTAAATACTTACTTGGCTATATTTCCGGTTTGGATACAGTTATTCGAATGAAAATTCGTAGAAATATTCCCTATGTAATTTTCTAAGAACCCTTAGCAGAATTTTCATATTTGGAAACCTAAGATGGGCTACACACGAACAAACTGAAATTGTACAAATTTACCGTTATTTACATTTCCTTACTAAAAGTCATTAGTCTTAATATTTAACTTATATAAGGCCATACTGACAATCTTTGTGCAAAGTTTCATATCGATCCCTCTAACAGTTTAGAAAAATACCGGCGTACAGAGGGCTGCGCCCGCAATACGAGGGTTTTTTAGATTTTGGATACATACATAGTGAATAATTTTGCACATATATTTTGTAGGTAATAATAAGAATTATGCACAGTGTTAATGAAATGCTTCTCGTGAATCTATTTTTGGATTGGTCTAAATAAACGCGTTCATTCTGTAACACTTTTTAATTAGACCAATCCAAAAATAGATTTACTATGTATCATGGCTCCACATATTAATTGGATTTATTAGCTGTTACCATTACTCCAAACTGGAAAAAAAGCTACTGATATGAAATGTACCCATCGAGTTCTTTGATTTGATAAAAACTAAAAAAGTCGACTTTTTCAATTCTCCGGGACACCCTGTTTGCGTTATCCTACCAACGTCTAAGTATTTCGTGCTAAAGACTGTTACGATTCTACACATTCCTACCAAATTTCATAACGATCGGTTAGTGAACAAATTTGTAAATGTCCGGGACACCCTGTTATCTTGGCCATACCAATTTTTAAGTATTTCATGCCAAAGACTGTTACCATTCTACACATTCCTACCAAATTTCATGACGATCCGTTAAGCCGTTCGCGAGCTAATTAGTGAACAGACGGACGGACAGACGGACGGACAAAATCGATTTCATAAGGGTTTTTTGTAAAATCTAAAAAACCCTAAAAACCGAGGTCGAAAAGGAAGGTTAACTTTAAACGCCAATTACTTTTTTACCGTTACTCGAAACTGGAAATTTTAACTGATATGAGATGTTCTCATTTAGATCTTTGATTTAATCCTCATCCAGCGGCAGATTTTTACAACGCTTGCCGGCGGCAAAGGTACACCTGCACCTTAGTACATTTTGTATGAAAATCTTCACTATTTGTATGAATTTTGACCGTAAAACCGTTATATTATGTTGACTAGTCACAAATTAGTAACTGTTTTTGCCGAAGTGGATGTCTAAAGAAGTTGGGTTTATGTGGATTTAATTTTTGGAGTGGTTTAATTTAGAAAATAGGCAAAATTTTAAAAAGAAAATCGAAAAAATGGGTTGTTTGGAATTTTAATTTCACGAAATCTAAAATTAATTTACAAACTAGGGGGATTCGCCCCCTGCTCGCTTCGCTCGCCAACCCCCGGGGCCGAGACTAATTTCGGGCGCGGCCGAAATTTGGATACCCTTCGCTTGGGCTAAAAGTTTTTTTCGGGCGTTCCTATGACTTGTATTTAATCCCCCTCCTCATTCTTTTTCTTCCGTCTTGACAAAAGTTTTGGGCTTGGCTGAAATAAGGGGGCAAATAAAAATATTTACTCGGAAAATGTTATTGGGGTTGCCGGAGCATGAACCCACAGTACGATTCCATTCGTTTTGAACTTTTTAGTTGCTTTGATAAAGACACATTAATTCAAGGTTTTGTGAAATTGGTCTAAAAAAATGTTTCTTAGAAGAACCAATATGGGAGTTTGGTTTGTATGGGAGCCCCATGACCCCATGGTCCAATTTGATTCAATCTTACATATCTTTTGTGTCATCAATAGAAATACATTTGTGTGAAATTTGGTTGAAATTGGTGAACAAATAAAAAAGTTTTTCTTAGAAGAACCTAAGTTGGGGGGTTAAGTTTGTATGGCAGCCCCATGACCCAGTGATCCAATTTAGGTGAATCAAACATACAAACAGCCTGCAATAATAAGAAGCACGTGTGCAAAATTTCAGCTCCGTAGCTTTTATAGTGGCCGAGAAACGGACGGACAGACAGACAGACAGACAGACGGACATCGTCCAATCGATTCATCTCGTCATGCTGATCAGATATGTATACTTTTTATATGGTCGGAGATGCTTCCTTCAATGCGTTACAAACTTCATGACAAAGTTAATATACCCTTTCACTCTATGAGCGAAGGGTATAATGAAAAGTAGAAAACGGTTCAAATTAAGTCATTAATGATTTTAGAAAAATTCGGTATGTTTGATTTGCGAATTGTGGAGTCTTAGGTTAAAATTTACCCCCCTGCCGCCTGCCCCCAATATATTATTCTGTTACTAGAACCCGTTATCGCTAACGAAAAAAACCTCTATAATTATCACATTCTCGTTATTTTCCATAAAACAACAATATTTGAAGGAGAAATGAGTAAATGTGTTATTATACGAAAGAAAGGTCCTGTCAAGCAACAAGCAAGTAGAATCGGCTAGTATAATTTTCAGTCTCTAATCTTTGTAAATCTAAACTCAGGCCAATTCCTATAGTAGAAAAATATCTAAAATTTTAATTGTGATTGTTGTTGGTTAATTGTATCTAATATATTTGCTCGTATATGTAATTAAATCCAAGGATCAATTGAAAAATTAAAACAAGAAACCGAAGACATGTGGCATATTCTATAGCAGTTATCGGTATCTATGTACGTACGTCGGTACTACAATTCAACCAAACATTCATTTAGAAATTTGGTTGGATGCTTCTGCTGGTTTTCAGCTGAAACTTCAAAAGGAACTCGGGTGGAGGTCCCGAATTACACAAATAATAAATATTAGGTGATGGAATACAAATTATGGGAATTTGTGGTAAAGAAAATCAACCGCTAAAATCCAAAATTTTAGCATTTGTTACAAACCTAATTTTTACTAGATGTTATGGGGGAAAGAAGGCGTAATACATTGTATTGGTTGGCCCAAGCCATTACTTCAAAAAGTTTGCTATACCAGTAAAAGTCTTCAGATTAATGTCAAATAACCAAAAACCGCTGTATGAGTTAGATTAGTCCTTATAGATCGATATCTCCATGGACCTTGATCATTACAAATAAAATTCGTAAATCAAATACTTCTGTACATCACTCGATTCTCAACTTATTGATGCTATAATAAATCTCTCTAAGCATGAGCATTCACCAAAAATATTTTATTTTCGTTTTTTGTAAATTTTCTTTCATACAAAATATATGAAGGTACAAATGTACCTTTGCCGCCGTTAAAGGGTGTAAGATTAATTTTGCTCCCTAACTTGGGGATGGGTGGTCACACATTTCTGAAATTTGGAATACATTTCAAACTAAAATCGTAGAGATGTCAGAAAATTTCAGCCCGATCGGACCCATAGCAAAAAAGTTACGGTGTTTTAAAAACGAAAAAGGTACACCTGTACCTATCCCGCTGGATGAGGGTTAAATATCCATACGTCAATCTCCGATAAAAACTAAAAAAGTCGACTTTTTTCAAACGTTCGGGACACCCTGTTATCTTTTTTCTACCAACTTCCAAGGTATTTGTGCCAAAGACTGTAACCATTCCTACCAAATTTCATGACAATCGGTTGAGCCGTTCGCGAGTTATTTAGTGAACATACGGACAGACGGATAGACGGACAGACGGACGGATGGACTGACAGACGGACGGACAGACGGACAGACGGACAAAATAGATTTCATAAGGGTTTTTGAACAAAAATTTTCCATAAAACCCTAAAAACGGATTTCAAAATAAAGTGTAATACATGATGCAGGATAAAAATGTCTTACAAAGCTTTGAACGGGGCTTTACCAGTGAATAAAAGTTTAATGTCTTAGGGTTTTTCCTTTGTGTAGTCATTTTTTAGTTGGAGAGCTATTGTCTTCAATACAAAAATGTTCATCGGACTTTTGTGGGAAAAACTATTCCAAGTCGGTTCAAAGTGAGAGTGCTAGACATTTTTTGTCAAGGTTCTTCTCAAACTTTTTAGATTTTCTCTAATTGAAAGTCTATGTTTCGTAAATTAGACATGACAATTTAATTACCTACTATTTACATAAAAAAGTAGGTGAGGACTTTTAGAAAAATCTTTTTTAATAAATTCTGTTGGAATTACAGATATCGTTCTATTATATATTCTATTTTCAAAAAATTCTATTTTTCAAAAAATAATACACGCATATGACGTTGGGAGAAGTTTTGAGAAAAGGAGATTGTTCCAGGATACAATTGAAAAAAGACTCGATATGTTTTTCTATTTCTATGGACAATCATTTCGAAGTACCACGAAACAAATGCTCGACTCGTAAATCTCCTGACATTAAAAAAAACAGTTGTTACACAGTTGAACGGTGAAATTTCGCTGGAACCTATACACAATATTTAAAAATAAAAAAATTGTTGGACTAAATGAAAATTTCAAACTAAAATCAAACATAGGTATACTGAATGACAAATACCAAACACAATCCCAAATAACCGAAGGTGCTTTCTTTTATATTCAGTCTGTCGTTTCGTTCCATAAACAAAGGACAAAATAACCCGAGGATTCATGGTCTGATAATGCACGGAACATTGGGCACTAGAAAAAAAAATTTCTATTCATGAAAAGTGTACAATATTCTGAGAGGTGGAAATTAGATGTCATCGAGGTGTCATTTGCAACGCTCCCGTTTTTCAGTACCGTATTGTATTCTGCTCGTCGTAATATTCTCAATGGTAAAAAAAAAAATATGCTTGCGGTAAATTTTTATTCCCAAGTGAACATGGATATAATACCACCCTCTTTGGAGCATTATTATAGTACTGCTTTCTGTCTAGTTTTTTTATTCGAGACGATTCCATAGTATACGTAGTGGAAGAAACGAGACTACGAGAAATGCGGTGTAGCGTGTGGGACTTTTTTATTTATGTCAGTTTCGATAATTACGCTCCTTAAATAAATCATTTAATTAAATGAGGTTATGCCTTTATTAGCGAGATATTTCGCCCTTAAGTATTCCTTATTCCACTCATTAGAAAACCATTATCGACTTGTAGAGCTTAAGTTCAGCATTGAATAAAATGTTAAACGGAGCTTCCTGTATCATTTCCATGCACAATCCTTAGGTTACATGTTTTTCTCCATCGCTGAGAGGATATACAAAGTACAGCGATATGCGACACACTCTCATCCTATTGAATCAAATTCAATTTCTAGTCGTACATTATGTACGTAATACTACCTATAGTCACTGAAGCAAGTTCCATTTCTGCCGCATCCAACAGGTTTTAAACGAAATTAAAGTGACATATTCAAATGAACCAAAATTTAATTACACGACATATTGGATTACCGACCGAACACCATAGGTGTTTGATGTAGGCGAAAGCATCCTCGTGACACGGCATTGTACACATCTAGAATTTTGTCGGTTGGAAGCAACGGAATTTGGGGATTTACCAGAGTGTCCTATAGCGATTTGTCATCCGTATTTTAGCGTAGATTTCATGGACTATAGATGACTGGAACACTTTCGATTTTCAGCAAAAAGGGACAGGTTTCGTTTATGCCAGGGGTACCATCCTGTTTTGAGTTCAGGCTCATCTGTCTGGATAAAGGTATTTGCTTAGACATATTAAATTGTGGGTTTTTGTTTTTTATAAAACAACCATTTTTAGATTATATGCGAATAAGATAGAGAACTTAACGATCTTGCATATGTACTTTTCTTTTAACTAAGGTAGCTAGCTCAGAAAAAAATTGAGAGATTTCTGCATAGGTACCACTAGAAGACGCACGTACGTACGTATAAGTGTTAATTTTTCAAATTCGGTAAAAAGTGTTGAATTAATTAAAATCAAAATGTAATTAAAAAATATGAAAATGCATTTCTTGATAAAATTAAATTGATTGATATTTGCAATCATTTTTTTACTTATATTTTTACATACATACATTATAAAGTATTTTGCTATAGAGATATGCTGACAGCACTGGCAATAAACGTCATTCAAGAAATTGAATAATGGGATCGACAGTATATCGACAAATTTCTAGTATACAACAGAAACAAGGACCATGATATGTAAGGGTGTCATTGCATAATTTACGTTGGTGTTAAATAAGCTCAACAATTAATTATACCTATTTGTCGCCGCTCTCTGCTGGGTTTGTGATGCATGGTGGATTCAATGGTAGATTAATTTTAAATAGAAACTGACAGGTGATACAATTAATTTTGATTACTGTTTGAATTTTTGCATTTCACTGAAACTAGTTTTTTTTTTTTTTTGAGACTTTAATTTAAGACTAATTGCTACTGAAGCATTGGGGGAAAGTAGAAGATTTTTTTTAAATTTGTTTGGAATTAAAATTTACGTAAACGATAACAATCAACATATGTGCTGGAAAAAAAAAGTTGCTCAAGCCCTTTTTTAGCCATAAAAGACAGTTAATGATAAAAGTTGGTAGGTATTTTTTGTTATTTGATTTATTGTGTCAGTTGAAACAATATGAAGACCAATTTTTGCTAAAAAATAATTATATTTGTGATTCCGAGTGAGAAATTAGATAAAGTGGAAATAAGGATTTTTTTTACCTATAAAAAGATTGTTTCGTAATAATAAAGTAAATTTTTTTTGTGTGTTTTTATATTTTTATTGGTTCTTAAGACATAATAGTTTAACATTAATATTTGGTTGGACCACTTCTGGCGTCGATTACTGCCCCCCACCTCCGATTCATCAACTCCAATCAGTTTTTCCAGGTTTTTTTCTGAGAATCGCTTGCCAAGTGACTATTATTAACCTTTTCAAGGGCCAATCAAAAACGTCAACATTCCTTTCTTCAAAGTACCTCTTGACCTTTAAATATAAAAAAATATAAAAAAAAAATGTTGTAATATTTTATGATATGGTTATTAAAGTTTTGACTTTTTTGTATCTAATACTTACTTCTTTAGCAGTTTGACATGGCGCATTATCCTGCTGGAACACAAATCTTCCGGTATCACCAAATAGCTTTTACACGCAAGGCTCCAGCTCGCCTTATAGGACGTTTAGGTAGACCGAAGCTGTTACTTTTGAATGAATAAAGCATATTCGGTCCCTCTTGTCTCCCGAAAAACAGCCCCACATTATAACTCCTTCTAACTTAACAGTTAGGGCCTCCATGTATTCATCGCTAAGCCTTTCCCGAGGATCCCGCTGAACTAGAATTCTTCCGTCGCCTAATTAAAGCTTAAATTTGGACTCGTCTGAAAAACTGGCCATCTCATATCTCCTGAGTCCATTATATGTGCTTCTCAGCCCACCGTAAACGTTTTCGCTTGACTTTTAATTGAAATTCTGGTTTATGCACAGGTTTAAGCGCAAGTAATCTAGCTTTTGTCTGGCTGGTGTAGCGGTTAGTGCGCGAACCTTCGGTGCACAGGGTCATGAGTTCGAATCTCACCGTGTTCCATGGTGTTTTTCGAACTCACGAGCTTGTGACGGACTATGATCTCACTCAGATGCTAAACGAGTACCCATTTATGGGGATAAATAACACTGCTGAGCGTGATGCTGATCTCATTACCTCAACAAAAAGCAGATAAGATCTTGGAAATAGGATGTCACTAACACATCCTGCGGCCTTAGTCCCAATGTTGGATTGTCGCGCCTGTTATTTATTTATTTTAATCTAGCTTTTACAAGCCTATCACTTACCATCCTCGCCGAAATTCGACTCCTAGTTGCTCAAACTAGATTATTCCTAATGTCCGACGATGTCTTAAATCGATTTCGACAGCTTAGTAAAATGATGAAGCGATTCTCCGAAGGTGCAGTTTTCTTAGGTCGTCCGCAGCCTTTTTTCGGTTTAGAGGTGCCCCCCTCCCTCCAAAATGTTTCAATGCTATGCCACAATGCGTTGAGGAATATCCATCCTTTGACCTATTTAACGAGTGATTAGATTTTCTTTCACCAAAACCAAAATATTACTCTATAGTTCTGGACTAACGTGTCTAATTTTTCCATTAAATTCAGCCTCTTTGTGAAAACCCCCTAATTTCACCAAGTGAATCAACCTCATTCATAAAATTCAAACTATTAATAGACCGTTTATATGTCCTTTGTTTTTATATGGCCCACTGAAAAGTTGTAGTTCCAATAACTTTTAAGAATATTAGGTAAAATGGCTATTAAAAGGATTGAGCAACTTTTTTCTTCCAGCACTGTATGTGCAGAATATCAACTAATGATATTACAATTAAAATAATTGAGGGATATCACGGATAAGGGCTATAGCTTGTTTATTATCTCCGTATTTGCTCTGGTCAAGTCAAAAGTTAAAATATGTACTTAGAAGATTATGGAAAAAAAAATATCTGCTTGCGTATCGTTAGAGTAACCGAAATCCCAAAGTGAGTCATGTACATATCATATTTAACAACTTTATATCTTATACGTTCCTCTAGTAGTTATTTCCTAAAAATATAAATTCAAACTAAGCATGTATAGACGAAAGAAGGGAATAGAGGATGTTGTTAGCTATTTTCCAACCATCGTACCACCCTCCAACAAAACAAGAAGTGAAATGTTTAATGCCTCCCCAAGTATGTTCACTTTGAAAAGTTTTAAGAGAAGCACACCATATCAACACTATATGTAAATGTAAAACGATTTTCGATTTTTTTCCCGTAGTCCATTCCTAAAAAATCGTCGATAGAAAAGAGAAGTCGGGATAAACGGTAAACTATCTATTGATCACTTAAGAAGAACACAGAAGAGTATCAAGTTGGCCATTTCGAAACACCATAAAAGCCAATCCCGAGAGCAATAAATTGTTTTTTCACTTTAGACTTTGTAAGGGACGTTTTATTGTTTCTTTGAACCAATTCCTGATTGTCACCCGCAAAAAAAAAGGACAAAATTGTCCTTTGTGCCTAGAATGTATTCAATATCTACATACATCTATTCGATGAATACTACACCAATATTCTTTTAACATAGTCAGCTGGAATGTGTAAATATAATTTTGTGTAGGTATGTGTTAAATATACTGTAATGAGGGGTTAACTATGTAGAAAATAAAATATAACAATTTTTAGGTAAATTAACATTAAAATTTAGTTTTTAAAGTTCCCAACTTTTAAATAAAAGTGAATCGGACTGTTTCCATTTGATATTTGTAAATACTTTGTACTGGAAAACTAATTAAATTTAATTAAAAATGGTATACAGAAATAAAAAAAATGTTTTTAACATTTTATTATTTTCTGAAATATTACTAAAAGTAAGATGAGTAAGAAAGTGGGCCCTGATTCAGTGGCGAGCCCAACTAACATGGAGGGTGACAAAATTAATATACAAATACTTAAATTTATTTTAGCCTCAAAAAAAATGTTATAATCTAGACTTTTAGGTAAAAATTAAGCAAACAAAAACGAAAGAAAAATAATGCATCGGATCATACGCTGAGCACCCATTCCCATAGGTTGTCTAGTACACATACCATTATCTTATTTTTTTAGTGCAGCCAGCATTCTCCCCTATCGGAAGGTGCACACTCAGTGTAAGAGAAAACAAATTTGAAATGCTATCGCTACAGAACATCTTCGATACGTAAAACAAGGATTTAAATCCGTTCACTCTGATGCCGATATTATGTGTAATTTTGAAACGAAGGCGAAGTCCCAGCGCCATGCTGGACAGTCAAACCCTTCCATCAAGTCACATCATCCGAGAAAATACCAATTACTTGGCGCTACGTTGATTCCTTTTTATTGCTGTCGCTTGTCGTTATGTTGTTGCAATAGTCTTTGAGAATTTCTTGGTGTATACGAGTGTGTCAATTCTGCCGATGTTCACGTTTACGTCCAAGACAAGGATATTACACCAATGATGATGTTGATGGCGGCAACGGACGTTGATGGGAAAAAGAACAATAATAATGATTAGAAAGTGTTGACTTGAAAGGACAAAGTTTTGATGATTTTTGGTAAAAACTTTATTCGAAGTGGAAGGATTGGGCATTAAAAGTGGAATTTTATTTCGTTTGTGTATAACCTTTCCAAAAGTCACTAACAAATAATCGTAATGGCAATCCTTGCTACTGTGGAAATTATGTATTTATCTTTGTAATTTTCAATAACCTGTAATTCAAGCAGATAATTTTGTCAGTATGAGGTACTTAACTTATTCGCTTCTTTTCTCACTAGATACTGAATCTACAACTTCGATTTAAATTCCGATTCTGATTTCCTGCCTACCAAATATTTACATGCAAATTCGTGAAAAGGGGAGGCAGTCCGACAATGCATTATTATTGGAGTTATGTACATGCAAATGAAATGAATGCATAGCATTCGATTCACGGTTTTATTTATCTCTGCAATGATATAACATTGAAATCGAACCGTGTAATATTAATTCGATTCATTGTTTGAAATTAAACAAGGATTGTATTGATGGGAACGGCATTTGGCGCGAGTTAGGAATTTAATTCTTTCGTTTAATTTATTTTAAGAGAAAAAAACGACAATTTTTTTTAAATAAATACGAAATACACACATATACCTAGTGTAGCATTGAACTTGGAAAGGTACCAAAGGACATACTTGTGATGGATAAATTGCTTTGTAAAGCAGAATTAGTTTCCAAATAATATCTAATAATGTAGTTTTAAGAGAAAATGCATTATGCCCCTTTAGACAATTATATTTATACATTTTTACTAACTCAGTATGTGTAATTATCTAGTTTTGATTTTATGATCATACGGAACAATTCCAGTAAAATTTGAAGTGCGTTTTAACTCACTTTTTGTTTCACTTCCAAAATTGGACTATAATAAGAATTTTCCAAGACACCACATCTTCAAATTTAACTTTCTAAATTCATGGCTTTCATATTTTTATACCGTCTCGTGTATTCGCGTATTCTACCGTAGATGCATAGGCCAAATATGCATTAGTTATTTGCATATTTGCAAATAGGATTCGACACGATATAAGACAACAATTTCGGATCTACAGCCTGGGGCGAGAACCCATTAGGATTGAAACGAAAAACATAACTATAGCATAGAGTCTTCTTCTATATCGAATTTCTTTATGTTTATTATTATTACTCGAACCGCGCGCCATAATGATGAATTTTAGATGAAACAAGACTATTTTGAATATAAATATTCCTTCGATTGAACTATAAAAATTCAAATTAGGTACTTAGTGAAATTTGGGGTGATTTGTATTTTTTGTCCTTGTGATAAATTATTGGAATTATTAATGCTACTTTCGATATTGTTCCAATTTATTTTAAAACTTTGAGATTATTATTTATAAAACGGTAGTGAACGATACCTACTATGTGCAGATACATGCTTTCCTCTGGAGACATAGAATGGCAGAGTTAAAGTGACAATGTATGTACATATATGCACCTCTTATGTTCTACGCTTTGCAAATACGAGTAGGCAAATATAACAACTACGTTCCAACATTGATTAAATTTTTTTTAGCTTTTTTTACTGACCATAACGGAACCTACTATCTGTTGAGTAATAAAAAAAGTTTAATTACAACGTGTAAATTTATACATAAACACGTTCCTTTCTGTCCTGAAAAGGAAAATATTTTCAAAAGCATAAACTATAGTTTTGAGTTATAGCCGCTGCATGCTAGAACAATGCCATACAATGCTCAGTAAAGCCGGAAAAGAGTTTACACCGGAACTATTAGGGAAATAATGTGCCGAAAGTTATGTCCCTAATTACATAGTTTTTTGTTGAAAGTTGCTTCGAGACGAGAATTATTCCATAATCACATCCGCAATTTAGCTATTTTTATTTTTAATAAAATGTGTACGAGTAGATACTATAATGTATATACCCTTAGTGGTTGTATATCACCCATAACTGCGAGGACGAATTTTACGTATATAAATACTAAATACGTACATACCTTCAATATCATTAAAGTAAGCGAAATCAGCTTATACCTATACAAAGATACAATAATTTTATTTTTGCTTCATATTTCACCGCAGAATCCGGTCTAATTGACTCTATTAATACTCTGCTCATTCTAATGCAATTAATTGGTCGAAAAGGCACCCCTCCTTTTTCCTAAGACTCTATATACGTACTAACTATACCGCACATACCAATTGGAGCTAGTCAAGAAAGAATAAAAAAAAACATCACAGAACAAAATACGAGGGAGATAAATGGCAAAACTTTCCATTTAGAGTTTCCCTTATTGTTTAGAACACCCACTGGGAATGAAGGGTGCTCCTGACCCAGAAGGAAAGAAGAATGCCTTAATTGTCTTTAATTACATTTCAAATAATTCTATTATTTTTTTCTTTCATGAAAATTCCAATGCAGTTAGAAAACTTAATTAGAGAAAGATATTCAACTTTCGTCGGATTTGGTTTTTTATTTAATCTATAGGTACACACAGCGCCCGCTCTAGCACTTACGCCGCCCCGGGCAAGAGGACAAATTTCCGCCCCTTAGGTACTGTACTAAACAGATTGATAGTAGGTATCCATACTATATAGATCAGTAGTTCCTAATATTTTTTAGTTCGTGCCCCCCTTGCGTAAATAAGTTGTAAGTTCTGGGTGTTTTTTTTACATTTTAAATTGTTTGAACATTTTTTGATAGCGCAGCCCATATTTTGGAACTACTGGAAATTTTCAGAAGTATTTAATTTCGTCGTGAGTTCGGTCTTCACCATGGCTCCGTCGAGCCCGAAAAATGATATCACCAGAGCGACCGTTCAGCTATCATATCAGCTACTCTTAAGCGCAATTCACCACAGTTCAGCAATTCCTTATCTTATAGAGGTTGTTTGGAATTTAAAAATTTTAAAGCTTGATGTAAAAAATCGAAAATGAATGCGAAATTTTGTTTTGCACTAAAACACTCAATACATTTTTAGAAAACTCTCAAAAATGTTAGGCCAAAAAATTGTGCTCGCTTTCATTACTAACCTCCTGCAGTGGCTTTCTATAAATTCCTTAAAAACTTCAATTAGCCGGATTGCTTCAGGCTCTTCAATGTGCATGGCTTATTTGATAAATGTGTCATCTCGAGAATTTTTAAAGAGAATAAGATCAGAGCTATTTGTATCGCCAAATAGCCAAATTCCGATATTAGCATGACCGAACACAAATTAGGGAGCTCTGCAATGTTTTCTGTGGTTCGATCCCTCATCTTGCTAAAATCCAAACCAGCTTCTTCGTAGTTTGCCCTCCAATGCAAGATGAATCAATGCAATCGGGACCAACGTAATCCATTGACGCGAAGGTTTAGCGAATTGTATTTAAATTATGCTGCGAAATGTCGATGGAAACTATGGAAAACAACTCGAAACAAATTATTGATGAAAATAATGCCTTTGTGGATAACATTTCTCACAAAGGAGTCTGTTTTAAACGCCTTAATGTGCTCAGCGTTTATTCGACTCCCTATTTCCCATTTCATAGAAAGGAAACTGCAGACCTTTCCACTAAATCGAAGTTGATCTTGTTTTTTATTCGAGTGCTAGCCAAAAAGCCGCCCCTACAATTTGGCGCCCCGGGCGACCGCCCGGCTCGCCCCCCCTTAGAGCGGGCGCTGGGTACACAGAAAAAATGGTGGGTGTTGGATTGGATATTTAATACAGAATTCTTAATAAATGAACATAATATACATATCTATGAAAACAGTGAAAACCAATGTCAGGTGGAAGTATCTAAAAACGCATGTATGTTATCATTGTAATATGTGATTGAAATTATTTATATAGTACCAAACTTGTATGTATTATTCCAGATATATACTATCTTGTATATATGTACAGTTATGATATCAGCCTTAAAGAGAATAAAAGTTTACTGTAATTCAGAAATAAAAATTAACAGATATTGATCCAATATTATTTAAATAAAGACGAAAAAAACATTTTTTTTTGCGAAAACTTCACTTCATAAATAGGTACTCGTACCTAACCTTGCCAACCAATATATTATGCATAACCACTAAATGCCTGTGTAGTTCTTTTTCCGATTACTCAAGTGTCCGTAGGCAAGGAGATGTTTAATATTACCGAATACCAATCATTGTTTGTTTTCCTCGCTGAATTCATAATCTTCATAAAGTCTACCTATTCCAGCATTATCCGCTTAAATAAAGGATATTATAAACGGTATATTGTATTCCTCAAGAAGAGCCTTGCCGTCTTGCTCACTATATACAATATTGCATAGCGTTCTATGCTCATTTTTCGCTCCTGCCATTTTAAGTAAATATCTTTTACCAATATTTTATTATTGTTTCCTGAGGCTATCGGGTGAAAGTAACGAGAATTCTTTTATGCGCTTATGCATAGTACGAGTATATCTCTATCATCATATTCATGTGCGTGGATATACCGTACAACGTCTTTCACATGAAATTGGAAGATGTATCGGGAAAGCAACGAAATTATCTGTTTAAAGCCATACCTAATAAGTTAGGTTAGTCCAAGTGAAGGGCACCGACGTTGATACAACTTAATGCAAATTTGGATAAGCGATAAAATATTAATATGGTCGTTTCAGATAAACCATCTTGCTTGCATTTTAAACAGATGCCAGCAAAAATTAAACGCTTGAAGGCGTTTACTTTGTACCGGGAATTTTATGTATGTATGTGTATTGATTTTTTATTGAATCGTTCAAGTGAACTGCGTAAAGAAATCAAAATAGAAAGTAACTTTTGTTAAAGACAAGCATATCAATTTTGACACGAGTTCTTCAGATAGATTAAAGATGTCAGGGACTATCTATTTAAATCAAGTGTGTAAGAATATTATGTACGTGCATTTATATATTACAATGCATTAATCAGGAAATTCTGCAAAAATGCAAGAATGATTCATCATGTAATTTCCAGCAAAAAAGTTGTGCGTCACATACATCGGTTTCTTAACCTTATAGCTAACACAGACCTTTATTCAATTCCTTCCCTTACATTTTAATTAGACCGCTGAAACCTCAATATATCAAGTTAGAATACTGCAATAAAGTTTATTACAGCCATACAATTTGTAGCATATGAGAATACATCTACTATTGTTAAACATCCATATGGCATTGTATAATGTCAAAGTCACTTGTCAACCTGAAGTCAGCGTGTATAGTCTGATTCCCACATGGCACAGCCGGTAATAGAAACCGTAACAGCATAAAAATCCGAAATTATTGTAATAATCGTCTAAAAAAAAGTAAAATTGTAAAAAAGTTCTAACATCGTATACAAAAAAAAAATTGTGTGATCAGACAAAATAAAAATAATAAAATAATCGTAAAATGGACAATCTACAACGGATCCAGCCACTCAACATCGAGGGGGATTTTTCCGAAAATTTGCGATTTAGCCAAAACTATAAAGTTTTCGAAACAGCGAGCTCAATCAATAAAAGGTTACCAGAAGTCCGGGTGTGCACGTTCCTCAATATCATCGAAGAGGATGGATTAGAGTTGTACAATTTTTCAACATGCCGGACGAGAAGGATGTCGATAAAATCATGGATGCTTTCAAGAAGCACTGTTGCCCCATCAAAAATAATACATACTTATGAGCGGTTTAGATTTTTTAGCCGCTCTCAAGGTAAATTAGAACCGTTTGATAATTTTCTAAAGAATTTACGAATTTTAGCAAAAAACTGTAGGTTTGGGACTTTGGAGGAGTCTCAGATTCGTGACCGGATTGTATTGGGTACGAATGACCAAAAAATTGGCTGCTGACTGAGAAGGAGGTGACGTTGTCGAAAGATATCAATACATGCCGAGCGATCGAAGCATCACATGAGCAAACCAAGGAAATACACAGGCCCGAAAGTGTGTTAGCGATAGTCAAATTCAGACCGAGAACAATGAAGTCATCAAATACAAACAGTTGTGCTAGAAATGCTAATAGAAACAAGGTATCATCATCATCATCATAATGAAATTATAACAAAAACCACAACGGAGAAAAAATGTAAATGCAAAAAGTGTAATGGTATGCATGCATCAAAGCGATGCCCTGCATGGAGCAAAACTTGCAAAAATTGTAAGAAACAAAATCATTTTTCTATTTGTTGTAAATCGAATTATGATGCGTGGATATTGTAGAAGATGAAAATGATCTCTTCGTTCATTCTGTTGGTAATGGTAGTTCGGGAAATGTTTGGACTGAAGAAGTTATGCTTAAAAACGTAAAAGTAAATGTTGTCACAAACAAACATTTTGCCAAAGGCGAGTGTTAAAATGTATACTAAAGTGATCCTTGAAGCTTATCGTGGACAAAAGATTTTGCCTTAAAAATACAATAATTGTCTTCACTTAAATCAGAATCAGATACCCTCTACAAATCTTCAAAATCAAATTATCATAATTTTACCCCAGGGCCGGAATTCCCATATGGGCAAGCTGGGTAACTGGCCGGGGCGGCAAATTTTGAGGGGTATGGTAGATTTTTGAATCCTTTATACTTTTATTGGTAAAAAAGTGTTAAGTACGCTTCTCGAGATATCAATATTTATATGACTATAAAAAATTAGTTAAACTCTGAAAAAGCTGTCACTTTGGTGTTACATTTACATTATTACCGCCAGTACGCCTTTCAATTTTTTCATTCCTACCGACCTCAAATCATAATCAATGATTTATCGATAGACCCTTGAGTCCCGAATTGTTCAATATGGTTGGCTAAAAAAATGGATTACCCAAGCACACTTGTTTATAGATGAAATTCACTTAATAAAATAATTTGTGGGAACACTTTTAACGTTTGAATAAAATAAAAGTTCCGCCCCTAACGTAACCCTCTCTAGGCATTAGCCTACTCAGCCCGTCAATCAACTGTCAGATTTGATAGCTCTTGGGCAAAAATATAGAACGTATAGAAAATTGCGAGTGGTAGCAGTATCATATTTTATATTACTTGTTTAACTTTCCTTGTATGGTAGAACTACTTGCTAGTCTTGCTAGCTAGAGGAGTTGAAAATACCATAAAGGGACAGTTTAAGTTATTGCATATGCACCCAAAATACTAAAATTTGTAACCTTTTCAGCTATTTTTTTCAAGCCCGCATATCATATACAGGAAACTTGGATTCGGGACTCCCAACAGATCCGAACTAATGATTGATATACGAATTGGTTCATATTTTGAATATTTCTACCGTTTTTTTTTTAATGGCCTTACTGCATTTTTCACATAAGCGCCATTTCAATGCAACTGATATACTTTTAGGACTAACTTGTGTTAGAGGGTGAGTCCGGTCCTGATTTTACTCAAAAAAAATAGTTTCCAACCTCTTGTTTCTCAAACTTAGGCCAAGGTGAGGTGCTAGCACAATTCTTTTAAAAGCCGATTAATTTTACTAAAACTGTTCCTAGTGGATAATTGACTATGACAAATAGAGCAAAATGTATCCCTAGTTTTCTGCATTTAAAGCATTAAAACTCACAAAAAATGTAGTTAAGAAAAAATAATGTGAAACAGATATGATAGTAAGACAGTGTGTCAACTTTTAAAATATATTTCTAATAAATCTAAGAATACACTAGTACGCTCTGTATATGTAAGTAAGTATCCCTTTTATCTTTGCACAATAAGCAAAGTTTATCCTGCTGCGTGTGTGAAGGGATGACGCTTGGCTGTAATTTTTTGAGTAGCCTGCTATAAAAAAGGAAGATTTCAATCTTAACACCACGACAAAGATTTCAATGTGTCTTCCGAAATTTTCAACTTCACTCGTACATATTTATGTGAGACCGTACAAATACTTTACAAACAAATATTGTCGCCAGCTTTGATACAACTACTCGCAACATGGTTTTCTCAAATAAATTTCCTTATCTTGATAGAAACGAATGCGTAAGCTACTATTTGTTTCTTTTTTATTCATCTTAGTTTTTCCCTCAATTTGGTCGTTCCTCGTTTTGTCCATGTTGTCAAACGGATCTTTTGGAATCCATTATGGTAAGATATACATACATATGGGTGAGTGAGAATAGAAAGCCTGATTATTCCCGGTTAGCTCATATAAAGGATAGTGAAACGATGTAATAAATGTAAATGAAACCATTTATCGGAAATAAAATCTCTTAGCTTGTGTGCGCTTATAAAATATGTATCTAAAACGTTTTCATACCATTTATAATAGTCAATAGCAAATGGTATTTGAAGCAGTTATACATATCTCTTAAATTTGGGCAGACCTTTAACTTTTTAAAAGGTAAATCCTATTTTCATGAAACAAAGTGAAATTCTTCGCTAACAACTTTTTCACAAAAGGGCTTAAAACCAATAAAATGTTTGATCAGTTGCAATACAGATTGTAATTTAGGCAAACGTTTTTAAATAAAATTGCACAACAGACACAATAATGGTACATTTACGTACGTACTCACATTTCCTGGCGCTGCACTGTAGTGTGTACTCTTGTAAAGTGTTCAATCAAGGCAAGGCAACAATACACGGATCTGCAAAAAAAAAACAGAGACACATTACCGGTGTTTTATGCACAACTGCAAGGTTCATATTGCAACAACACTTTCAACTTGGATCAAGAGGGGACTGTGAAGTGTTGAAGCTTTTAACAGAAAATTGCATTCCCGTAGTGGCCGAAAATGAATGGTATAGGCCAATGGTCCAGTGGCAGTTGAAGGTAATAGCCATACGATAAAGGAGTCGGCAACATCAGTAATAATGGTCCCTTGATGATTCTATCCAACTAGCACTAGATGCAAAAATGCAGACCCTGTTGGCTATATTAAAGCGCGCGCTTGATTACAATTTACAATTTGCACCAAAAAAGTGCTAGCAAGAATTTTTTACAGAACAATATACTCTGTTGTTGTCCTTTTCCTTCGTCGACCCCGAGGATAAATTTTTAATAAAGGTTTAATGAGACAATTTACTTCAACCAAATCCTGACATTTTCATTTCCCTCTTTCTGGTTCCTTTTAACCCCTAGTGGGGCCAAGGGCATTGACTGCGCCTCTTTTCCACCTCTGCCTATTAGCAGCCATCTCGCCTTTAGCTGGCCCCACATTTTCATTTACTCTGGAAAAATTTAAACGTTGTATGTCTATTCAATTCAAATTTGTTGGGTATATTTTTAAGCATATTCTTTTATGTAATTTACGTGTACTAAGACCATTGCTCAATTGTGCCATTCCAAAAGCGTTTGTGCACTTGCATTCGCCAACGAAACGTGCAAAAATTTCAATTTGCATACCCAATTTCTCCATCAGCATGATACTAAAAAGGATTAAAAGGCAGTGAAAAATACAACCCTTAAAAATAAATTACAAAAAAAATCTATAGAAATGAACAAAAAAAATGACGAATTGATCAAACATTGAATATGGTTAGGTTAAAATATACCGAGCAACTTTCTGGCAAAAGAACACTTAAGGGCGTACGAATGTGAAACATTTCATTGTAATTGTTACTTTCTGGCTATCGCTTTAAAATAAATTGAACATGTTAACATTTTGGGAAAAAAAATATTAATTTGATGCAGATATAGTATTAATTTGGAAGATGTTAGCTATTTTTTTTAACGTATTGTTATAAATAATTGGAATATCTCTTTAGTGTATGTTTCCATACAAAAGATATTTGGTTTTGATAACTAACTAAACTATTTACTATTATAGTAAAGTAAGTGCAACTTCCTTTTATCATTCTGATTAATTCCAAAAGCGAAATTCCCCCAAATATGTATATCATTTACATTAAAACTTATAAAAAAAAAATGCATTATCACTCAAGTGCTTGTATGTGGTTATACTACACATGCATAAATATCCACCAGAAGCGGTTACGAACGATTGCTGTGGTTAGTATAGTCCTATAGTCTAGTTCCACATACGTATACCATCGTTTTTGCTTCTCCCCAACACAGCCATTCTGGAAAGTTTCAATTTGAATTCATCGAAACCCTTTGCAGAGAAACACCTTTTTCGTGTCATCGTCATAGCCAAGATATTTTGCACATATTTCTGCTGTCCTCCTAGGGTTTAGAAGCCAAAGAAAAAACAATAGAAATACGTGGAAAATGGAGCGGATGCCTTTATACGTTGCGGGTAGTAGATTAGTTTAGTAGTGTGATCATTTATTCGGATTGACAGAAATATGTGAAACGGTGAACTCTTGGGTGAAAACTGATTGTTAAATGTTCTTAACAAAAAAAAATATTTTAAGGGTCACAAACTAGACGCAATTTCACGTTACACTATATTTGTTTAACCTTTTAGCTATGGCAAATGTAAAATTTGTAGTTAAACAAAGGTTTTATATGATAAATCTCTGTGTCTATCGCAAACACCAGAACATCTAAGCTACGCATCCATTTCGATCTTGCGCCATCTTATATAAAATAGCTTGAATATTTCACCAACCATTTCCAAAATCCAAAGGAAAACAAATGGCTTTTTTTCTCTTCCTTTTTTCATTATTTATTCCATACACGAGATTAATTGAGCGTACGCCTACCATCTACCGCCTTAGCTATAAGGTGTCTATAGGTGTCTATACTACGAAAATTATTTCACCCTTGTTTTGATTTCATCGACAAACAACTTAGAAGAAAATTACCTTCAGGCAATCGATATCAAGAAAGATAGATGTACATACATACATACTTTCATCCTATTCCTACTGGAAGCACCCTCAAAGTGTCAGATTACATGGTAAGCTGATTTTTTTTTTTCGGAAAAATTATTATGTTTTTCTCTTCGAGTTGATACATCATTTTTACTTCGTAATTTAGAGGCTTTAGCAATCAATGAAGATATGAGCCTTTGTAAATAGAATCACGTATAGGTAAATCCTGAGTAAATCCTATATCTGTATAGCCGTGACGTTGGTATGATGTAAGAATGTTTTAATTTCACAAGACAAATATATATAATTTGTATTATCAACCAAAAATTTCCCACAATCTTTTGGTTCGATAAAAAGTTATTTTTTTCGTGTTTTCTGCATGTTGCATTTTTACCTTTTCACCTCGCCAAATTGTAGTTGAGCTCATGTTCGAAAAACTTTTATGTGCGCGCATTGGCAACTATCCAGCTTTCTGGAATTACATTTTTTGTAAATTTTACGACTGAAATATTTTAGTCAAACAGTTTGTGGGAAAATAAATTGTGACACGTAGAATAAAAATAAGTAAAAAAATAAATAAGTAGTCTGGCTGGTCGAGCGGTTAGTGCGCGCACCTTCGGTGCACAGGCTCATGAGTTCGAATCTCACCGTGTTCCATTGTGTTTTTCGAACTCACGAGCTTGTGACAGACTATGATCTCACTCAGATGTTAAACGAGTACCCATTTATGGGGATAAATAACACTGCTGAGCGTGATGCTGATCTCATTACCTCATCAAAAAGCAGATCTTGGAAATAGGATGTCACTAACACATCCTGCGGCCTTAGTCCAATGTTGGATTGTCGCGCCTGTTATTTATTTATTTTTTTTAGAATAAAAATAAAACAGATTTTTCATCAACAATAGTTGTCTGCATAGACGATGAGTTAGACTTTAGAGTATATTTTTTACTATTACTCGTATTAATGCTATTTTGGTATTTATAATTTATCGTAACGAATTTATTCAGTAATCATGTTTAAGGTCGATCCATATCAGTCACAGTCATTTACCATATGCAAATAGATAGATTGTCAGTTAATTGATAGACTGATAAATCTGTCAACTTGTATATGGAAAAGTTGTCTTAAAACTGTGGATCGACCTTAAAGATAAGAAAAAGAATGTATTCGATTTCCTAAGTGCCTTTTTCATGGATTCAACTGTATATACTATAACAAGATCAAGTTGAATTCACAAAGAAACCTTAGAATAGTAAAAAGAACTCCATATCGATGCTTTGGTTGGCATATATGTATGTATGTATGCATATATGCATCTTCTAAACACAACTGGGATGGAAAGTATTTATGTACATGGAACTATCCAGACACAAGAAATGTTCAATTGTAAGCTTGAAACACTAAAAAGGATGCAGGCTGGATGCGGAAAACAATCCGGAAGACCCTGTTTATCTTCAGTGTCACCAATCATTCTACCTAGATAGCATATTTCCGGTTTTCTTTCGCCCATATTCATAGAGTGGACTGGACGAACCTTTCGACTTAAATGTTGTCTTACGAAGATGCCGTTACTTGGGATTTCAAATATTTTCCGCTTGCTTGAGTGTAAAATCATTTGTATAAAATGTCGAACGTGCTATTGTGGAGTATGTAGATTTTTGAACTGAATTGATTTGAACTGTCGTAATTTAAGTAAGGTAAATTAGGAAAGAACATTTTTCAAATGTTTATAGACCCTATACACATAAGATGGTATAGGGTATATTGTTTTTATTACGCCAATATTCTGTAACACCTCAAAGGAGCCTCCGGAGGTATGGCAAAGTATATATATAAATGATCAGGGTAATCGAATCGAATAAGCCTTGTCTGTCTGTCTGTCCGTGTGTCTGTCTGTTAGCACGATAACTCCCTAAATAATGAAGCTAGCGGTTTGAAATTTTGGTCAAATGTTTGTTTTGCTAAAATCTTGGACGGTATTGAAAATGGGCTAAATCGGACCACGGGTTCCCCTACATCCCATACAAACTACCCCTCCTTGATATTTTAATTTGACCATAACTTTCGGTAGAATATCGCTATCGACTTGAAATTTTGATCAATGTCTCATTCTGACATATACTTTGAGTTGGTGGAATGTGGAGTAGGTCCAACTACCCCTACCCCTACTTCCCCTACAAAGTTATATTCAGCCATATCTTTTGATAGAATGTAACGAAAAACTTCAAATTAGTATCAAATGGTAGCCGTTGGATGCCTTGACAAGGTAATAAAGATGTGTCAAGTCCGACTCATCTACCCCTCCCTCCCCCTAAAAAATATGAAATTGAATATTTTGGGTTTTTGCGTGCCTTCTAGGTCTGTACATGGGTATAGGGTATATACACTCATCATGCTATTCGCACAATTAGAACTCGGTCTTGTTTAAATTTATTTATAATTTTCATTTTTTTATCGTATCTGTCGAAGAGGTACCAAAATGATACGAAAACGAAAACATTTAAATGGAATATTTATCGTAAACTTGTATCCCCGACGGAAAAAAGGCTTTTTAGTCATCAATATGGCAAGAATGTGATTACTTTTAACGAAATATCGTCCTTTTATTGCAAGTATAATAAAATAGTAATTCTTCACATCGAGCGAATTATGAAATCGCCAAAAAATAGAACGACTTAATTGATTGACTGACAATCTGTCAACTTGTATGGAAAATGACTGTGACTGATGACTGAAAAGTGTGGATCTACCCTAATTTCTTCCCATGATTCGTATTCTTCGATAGCTCAGGTGTAGGACGTAGGATTCCAAAACAATAGGTGCCCGGTTCAATTTCCAGTGGAAACAAAGTAAAAACAAAAATGGGGTGAAAACAAGTTATACTCGTAACGTACACTCTAAGAAATTTTTACTCTTATAATAGAAGGAAACTTTGTTTCTATAATACAATATTTGTTTCTATAATACTCTGCAGTCTAAATTTGCAAATCAAATGTAACTTTACATAAAATTTGTTTAAAAAAGTACTCCAATATATTAGCAAATTTACACCTCGCTATGTGGAAAAACACTCCGTAATAATAGGAATATAAAGCGGTTTCCACCTGGAATTTGATCTCCGGACCTCTAGATTACTGGCATCATAGAGTGCGACTCAACCAGGTGAGCCACAGAGAATTTTTGAAAAAATGTGTTTGTGATTGAAGTATGATAACTGGAGAGCACGCTACGAAAAATGAGTAAAACTTCAACTGCACGTTGTAAAAATACACCAAAAATCCGAATTAAACACAAAAACGTTGTAAAAATTCACCAGAAAATCTGAATTATACACAAATGTAGCGTAAAAATACATTTCACACCGATTTTGGTGTAATTTTCTTATAATATTTTACACAGAAATTGTTGAAAAATGTGATTATAAGCGGGAAAAAGTGTAAAATTACCGCATTTTCAGCGGAAATTCAAATTCACTTTTTAGAGTGTAGAGGAAAATAAAATTAAAACGGAAAATAGATTTTATCGCTATGTATTAGTCGAGTATTACGATGTCGGCCACTAATCCTTCATAAAAGTATTGTAGTGACGCTTATAATATGAGTTCGATATTAAATTCGAGAAATGTTTTCTGTAGCTGGGATATCAAACAAAACTGTTCGTGTTCATCACTATTATTATGGCCCTTTTCTCTTAGGTTTTGCAATCTATGATTCATTGGAATGTTCACATGTCCAGGAAATATTGACAAATGTATGCGTATGTACATAATATCGTTAACAACATATATTTACGTATTCAGATCATTTTTACAAGCTGTTTCAAACAAATCTAATAAACTCCTTATATAATCCGTCTCATGGTTTCATGAAAACTTCCTTTGTAATTGAGGATAGTCCTTCCCATATGTATTCATCCTGTATTTTAATCTTATTAAAATCCTGTTCAGCATCTGAACATAATCGAAGGAAAACTTCTAATCAGGGAACTATTCAATAAGTCCCAAATAAAATAACTCTTCGAAACTGTTGGGAAGTATTTGGTTGGGTCCTTTGTAGGGCAATGAAATCTATTCAAGGAAACTAATTTGAAACTGTATAAGATATTTAAATACTAAGACGAAACAATTTTAGATTTGAATATGTAGAAGTAACAACTTGACGTGGTTGACCGGAAATCTTGTGAATTGCACGAACGAATCCAGGACTATCGTAGAGATGTCCGTATCTAAATTGAATTGTGTAAGTGCATACTTTACCCTACCCTACGATAATAATGCTTCAATAAATTCCTTTATTTTGCTTTAAAATCTCATTTTGTTGAATGTAAGAAATGTTGCCTTGCAACTATATTATGTGAGCATATTGTTTATTTATTATAGTTTTCCATGATCATAACATAAATAGTAATGATTTACAATACATATAAGCTTTTGATTTGGAAAGTAGCATTCTTGGAGAATATTTTTGCCGTTTTTTATGTTAATATTTTTAACATAGAGATTTTTACTAAGAAATCTCCAATATCCTTTCTTAGGATTAGTCAAATACAACGTAGGCACCCTTTACTGCAGTCATGTCCAGATATAACGAACCTCAAAGGAACGGCCGATTCGGTCCTTTGTAAAATGGAGCTCGTTATGAGGTAGCAGAGTGAAAACAGAAAATGAAGCAACAAAGGCAAGCATATTTCCACGACAAAAAAAAATACATTGTGTATGAAAAAAAAAGATATTTCATTTATAAACGAGTTGACTTATGCAAAACTGTTGAAAACATCAATTAGAACATTCCGTAGCTGTAAGAAATTTCCAATTTAATCCATGCTGTGAATTGTTTCGGAAATTGATGGAGACGGATTGATTGAGTCGCAATACTCCACTGAATTTTTTCACCTAAATAGAAAACAGGTACGCAGATGCAATGTTAGATTAAAACAGGCTTAATCTGGGAAGTAGGTAGAAAGAAGTAAGTAGAAATGGTAATAGAAATGGGGAAGTTACAATATACTTCTAATTAAATTGCAGCTTGAGACTGGACCAAATTGAACGATTACATAATTGTTTAAAACAAAACAATAAAGGATTTTTAATAATCGTTATGCATTTGCCGTATAGTATAGCAATACTCTTTTACAATGTACTTTCATAGTAAAATAATGGCCTTCTTTCGTATATTACCTACATCAAATCATTAAGTGACAGAAAAAAACCATTAAGTACTTCCTCCATAAATATTTTACGGCAATATCGTACGCAAGCATGATGACTTTTCTTGGAATTCTTATTGTCCTAATCGTCTATAACAGCACCTTTTCGTATAAAATGAATGAATATTATGACTGCTGATATGTTCATATAACTTTTCATAAATGGGTGTCTATTGGACATTTCCAAGCTCTCCTAGAATTTACCCAAGTCATAAACTACATATTTAATAATATACCTTAGTATGTCGATATCCACACTCTAGGGTTGCTAATATATTTTACGATGCCTTCAGGATATTAAGAGTCCACAAACAATTTTCTTAATGGCGAACTTTAAATGTTCGTATTGTATAGTACGCTATAAGGAAAATATTTTGCACATATAAAGTAAAAAGGAGAAATTTATTATCCTGGTGTGGGTGCTCCGTTTTAATCAACTGTTTATTTTTGTATGCACTAAATATGGTTGGTTTAGATTTATCATATCAATCGATGGCAAAAGCGATTACTGATGGAATTTTGGTGCGAATAAAACAGAATAAAGACATTAAAATGAATTAGCAGGAAACCTTTTGTTTGTTTTTTCTTCTCTGCGTAGATAAATGAAAATATCACTGCTGAAGTATAATTATATCAAATCACAAGGATACACGGAGAGAAAAAATGAAGTGAAAGGTATTAAAACTGTAATAAAGACTATTGCATTTGTAATGATTTTTGACTCTATTGCAACTGCTTTAAAAGTTATTACCTCTGTGATGAAAAATGGCATTGCGCTGTAATAAAATTAACAATTGGTTGGTAATAAAATTTGCCGGGAAGATAAATTGGCGATAATAGAAAAAAATGCAAGAAGTGATTTTTTTTTATTTTTTCCTTTCTTTATTTTTACTTTTTTTTTATTTTTTACTTCTATTTTATCCTTAAATTCTTTTTCCCTATTTTAACTTTACCTTTTTACAATTTGCTTCTACTGGGAATTGAACCGGGACCTATCGTTTCGTAGTCCTACGTTCAACACCTAAGCTATCTAAGATTACAAATTATGCGAATAAATTAGTCGTCTTATATTTTGACAGTTTCATAATTATTACGCGCTCTTGTTAATTTCATGTTCACCTTGCAATAATTATTATTACAGACAGTGGTGAAAATTACCATAAACACAATAAATGTTTCTATCCATACAAATATCATGCAATGATTTTTGTCATTACACTGCAATCATTTTTACAATAGGCCACCACCAGTAAAAACAACTGAATTGTAATCAATTTCACTACATTTTAATAACTTTCGGTTCAAATTTAGTGAAATTGTATGTTGTGAATTTCATTGTATGATTTTGTTGAATTCATTGCACATTTTTCTCTCCGTATACCATAATATCTGTGTATCAAGTACTTATTACCGAGCGTCCTACAATATAACTAATATTAACTATTTCACTTTCTTTTCAATTCTTCACTTTACCGCCATATTTATTTTATATTATCCTATAATTCCATTTTATCAACGGATATCGTACACTCATTTCGAATAAAATGACCCTTTGCAACTTGCGCATGCACAGGGCATTGCATATTAGTTCAATGGCACGTGTCCCCGTGAACACCTCCGCACAATTGATATTCAGATAATACTTCGGCTACTGCGTATCCCCTATCACATCTCCTGCAGGAATTCAAGCGTCCTTCAATGTGATTATTGCCGCTTATGCGAATAGGTAGAGTAGAGGTGCATTATTCTGTGCGTTGTATACCTATAGGGGTGCACATCAACGTGCAGTAAAAGAGAGAGAGAATGCGTGAATCGAACCGTACAACTACCCACTTTATGCCATATGTGCACTTTTTGGCAATGAACGCGCACCTTCGAGTAATCAAAATCTTCTCCATTCATCAACAACGGCTCGTGTAGCCGTATACAACAATTGGACGTTTAATTGCATTTTCAAAGATGCGTCCCAACACCGGCCTTGTAGCATATACAACCAACGTACTTCTAAGTGGATATCCTAAAATCCCTGACGTGTGCCAGAAAACTCGCATCGTAGAGGGTTGATTCCAATGTATAGGTAACGACTGAAACCTGGCGATAGTGAAAAGAAATGCACGTTTCTACCGTGATTTGAAAGTGAAAGGCAAAAGTTTTGTGACAAAGCCACTTAAAACAAATTGCCACTCTGATCTTTTCAAGTTCAAAAAACTAATATTTTTGTTTATTTGTACTTTGTGAATGATTTTAGTTTCAAACACAAAATACATAAGAAAATAAATTTCTCGAGCTTGAAAGGCCAATAGGCTAATAGGGGATTCAAAGTGTGGACAGGATTTATTAAATCCTGAATTTGTTAGTACATGTTGTACTACAATTATTTGAATAATACAAAAAATGTAGTATCCAGGTTTTCGATTTAATCAACTCCAGGATTTGTTTGTAGTCTGTATCGGCTATAACTGTTAAACGTATATACAGGGTGTCCCGCATTGGGTGGTCAATACTGTAAGGGTTGATAGCGCAACTTGTTTCAGCAAGAAAATTTCCAATACAATCGGAATTTTTTTTACCGTTACCTTGTTATCGCTCTTTTTGTGAAAGTCATCAAAAATCGTGACGTGTCACGCAAAATAGAAAAGTGATATACCGTTGGAAAGCCAACATGTTGAAGTAACTTTTGTCAACTTTGCAGAGTTGTACGTATAAAGCACCGTTATGCAATTACTGTTTGAATTTTCGATGAAATATCTATTTTAAAATTTCTGTTAAGTTTGAGTAACTGTATCTTGAAAGTGCCGATAATGTTGGCAACAGGAAAAACTTCAGTTTTTGTGAAATTTTATGTAGCTTCTGAAACTGAAATCAAATCTTGGATTAAGTTATCAGGAGTGCTGCAAATTATGATTTTGCGTGACAAGTCACGCTTTTCGATGACTTTCAGAAAAAGAGCGATAACAAGGTAACGGTAAAAAAAATTCCGATTGTATTTGGAATTTTCTTGCTGAAACAAGTTGCGCTATCAACCCTTACAGTATTGACCACCCAATGTGGGACACCCTGTATACTATACACAAAATATTAATAAAGTGCAAATATGACACTATCCTTTCCTATACATTAATTATTCTTAACACCGATGCTTTTTTAGTTTTAGTTTTATAGATTACTAAAAACTTAAAAGTAAATTAATTCTATGCCAAACTGTTATATCGATGAGCATCTGCAGCCCGCTTTTCATCCTTCAAGGTAAGAATACACCGGTGGAACCTTGCACACATGTCACAAATTCTGCTCAACGGATAGTTCAACGAAACGTTCTAGGTCTAATGACCATCTATGCGTATTTAGGGTAGCACCCCAGTGTATTTGCTGAAGAGTTTTAAATTTCCAGTTAATGCATTCAAATACTGGAACCAAGTGAAGGTGAGGACGAGCAGAAGTACGAACAATTCCAAATGTTCGATTTTCCCCTCTTATATAAACAAGAGAAAAAGATGAGATTTGATTTTGGGGTGGTAAGTTCATTCATATGAATAGAAGTATACGCAGAAGGTCCATTTGATATTGTTGTCTTATCTATAGCCGTATTTGTGGTTGTTCAATCATTTGCCATAAAAGGATTTGAGGTATTTGATGAAACGTCATAGCTATGAAAAAAGCAATAGATTTGCACCAAAGGATTCATTCTAGCAAATCCATAATGTATATGTGACGCCATACTACAAGGATGTTAGAAGTAATCACTTCGACTGTAAAAATGTGCGTACTTTGAGAAAAAGTAGGTGTTGTATTACAACTATACTTGTATAGATTTTGAATGTTACTAAAAAGAAGATCCGTATCTATCAAATGTTGGTAAAAACCTGCAAAATCAAACTCATTTACATAGTATTTTTTTTTGCTATTTTCATATATTTCATTTCATCTACATATACATATTCAAGAAAACTATATTTTTCCATAATACACACACACAACTAATTAATTGTATGTACATATTATGTGAATTGTGAATATCTGTCAATTAATCCAATTCAATATATATGTACATAAATGTACTCTCAAGGGACATCTATAAATTCGTCATCTTTCGTTAAACATTTCAAATGGGTCCTACACGTCCAATTTAAACTATACAATTAAATGAAAAGCCAGCTATCTTCTTCTCTATAATGTTCGAGAATGTTTCTCAATATCAAGCTCGAAGTTGAACGAAATTAATATACAAGCAAACGTTCATATCAAGAAGATACTTTCATTTAAGATAGATGACATTGTAAGGTCCAGAGAATGACAATTAAGGAGGAGTATCCTATTCTTGAATTGAATGATATCTACATTTAATGAACATACGGGAGAATTCGGTTTATCATCGAAACAATTTTCTTGAAACTCTACTCTCCCCCTTAGGTAGTGGTTAATATACTTAATAAAATCACCCTATATGATTGTTCTATTCTAAGGAACATATACTAATTTAACTTATGTATATAATGCAGATCTCATGCTTGACAAGTGCAATTTCCCAATATACATTCCGAAGTTTGACCAATGTACAAGACTCTCCCCTAAACTGAAATTGTTATTCTTGAAAAGGGGACTTCGCCAAAATGACCACTAGCATAGAATCGTTTACTTATGTTAACGGAGTTTAAATTGCGTGTTACAGGAATACCAATTAATTTTGATTATTTGTTGCTGTCGAAGACAAGTATTGTGCGTATAGAGATGATAATCTGGTCAGTTTGCAGGATACATCCATACTCAGTTATAGTTCCAAAAAGTTGGAGGGTCTACATGTTATTCTGAGTAGTAGTTGTCTTTTAATGTTCGTTTGTGCGTTAATGAAGATCTCCTGACAATTGTGTATCCCAAAGGGACCGTATCTCTTTTAAGGATCAAGAAGTCAACGCAGTTTATTTCTCTATGTCATATAAATTGACAATTTCGTTAAAAGCTGAAACGTTATAGAAATGTAATTTCAACATAATGTGGTCACAGTATGCCTACCAAAGGCAAACGGGGTTAATTTTTCATGCAACTAATGAACAACAAAAAAATACGGGGGGGGGGGGCTATGCAAAAATTGGTAGATTAAAAAAAACCTTTAAATGGTGAATCAAAGGGCCGATGTAAAGCATGTTGCGGCGCGCATTTTTCCGAAAGCCTCTAATTACTACCTTTCTCCGTTCAGAAGTTACAGCCGTTCAGAAAAGCGACTCAAAAACAAAAAAAAAGGGATACAAAGTTCGTTTACCATTTTGGCTCTATTATAAATTTTGGGTATCTTATACATACTTGAGAAATGGCTGACTTATTACTGTATAAATCTGTTCATGTAAAAACATTTTAAACAAAAACATCCACATGAACTCAATTGAAAGTTTATCTAAAAGTTATGCAAATGGAATTTCTAAAGCTGTAAGTGCCATTTCACGGAAATTATTTTCTGTGGTGATTTGCGAAACACGTATGAAAACTGAAGATAAATCTCAGAAAATAAATAGTCGTGACTCGTTCTACGGAAAACTATTATAATCTACATAGCAGTATTGGTAATCCTAAATAAGCAGTCTATATACAGGGTGTCCGGAAACTGCCGCATAAACGCACCGGATTGTGATTTCTCATGTGATTTCCAGCAAAAAAGTTGTACGGAATATACCCCCTTAGGTTAACCCTTTGGCTGCCACAGGCATTTGAAGGTTTTTGAAAAAAATAATTTTCTTGTTCGACTACATCTTTAATATCTTAAAAACTAGACTAGCTAGAATAGCAAAGTAAGATGATTATTACAGCCAACAAATTTACCTAAAAAAGAAAACTAACGGCACCACTATAATCGGATAAGACGTTTAGTTTTTACAGAACATCAAAGTCAAGTTTCTGTGATTTGACCCAAAAACAATTTGTTTTTCTATCTCAATTTTTTCCAACTTTTGCCAAGTTAAGGTGATCGTACGATTATTCTAAAAATTGGCGCATAGTCTAACGATCATTTTGTTATCTAATCATTATACCCTTCGCTCATAGAGTGAAAGGGCATATTAACTTTGTCATAAAGTTTGTAACGCATTGAAGGAAGCATCTCCGACCATATAAAAAGTATACATATATGATCAGCATGAGTCGATTGGGCGATGTCCGTCTGTCCGTCTGTCTGTCTGTTGCGACGCGTTTTACTCGGCCAATTTAAAAGCTATGAAGCTGAAATTTTGCACAAATGCTTCTTTTTGCTGCAGGCAGTTTGTATGTTTGAATCGGTAAAATCGGACAATGGGGTCATGGGGCTGCCATACAAACCCAACTCACCAAATTAGGTTCTTCTAAGAAAAACTTTTTTATTTGTGTACCAATTCCAACCAAATTTCACACAAATGTTTTTTTATTGATGACACAAAACATACGTAAGATTGGATCAAATCGGACCATAGGGTCATGGGGCTGCCATATAAATGTAACTCCCCAAATTAGGTTCTTCTAAGAAAAACTTTTTTATTTATGCATCAATTTCAAACAAATTCCACACGAATGTATTTCTATGTATGACACAAAACATATGTAAGATTGGATCAAATCGGACTATGGGGTCATGGGGCTGTCATACAAACCTAACCTCCAAAATTAGGTTCTTCTAAGAAAAACTATTTTATTTGTGCATTAATTTCAACCAAATTCCACACAAATGAATTTCTTTCGATGGCACAAAACATATCTAAGAATTGATCAAATCTGACCATGGGATTATGGGGTGGCCATACAAACCCAACGCCCATTTTGGTTCTTCTAAGAAAAATTTTTGCACCAATTTCACAAAACCTTGAATTAATGTGTCTTTCTTTACCAAAGCAACAAAAAAGTTAAAAACGAATGGAATCGTACTTTGGGGTCATGCTCCCGCAACCCCAATAAAATTTTCCGAGTAAATATTTTTATTTGCCCACATAATTCAACCAAGCACAAAACTTTTGTCAAGACGGAAGAAAAAGAATGAGGGGGATTAACTACAAGTAATATATACGCCCGAAAAAACTTTTAGCCCAAGGTGAGCGAAGGGTATCCAAATTTCGGCCGCATCCGAAATTAGCTTTCGCCCCCGAGGGTTGGCGAGCGAAGCGAGCAGGGGCCGAAGCCCCCTAGTTTTTTTCTAGTTTCGTTATTTCTAACAGTTTTAATGCCTTAAGTGCAGAAAAATAGGGTTAATTTTAGCTTGATTTCAATTCAATTCAATTCAAACTGCCCCTAAAGATGTCCAGTTTGGTAAAATTTATTCAAATTATATCAAAATCGATCCAAAATTAACCCTAGTTTTCTGCATTAAAACTGTAAGAAATAACGAAGCTAAAATAACATGATGTAAAAAAGAAATCATATCTAGGCTATGCGCCAATTTTTTGGCAGAATTTGGAGAAAGTTGAGATGGAACAACATTGTTTTTGGGTTAAATCACAAAAGTTTGACTTTGAAGTTCTGTAAAAACCAAACCTCTTGTCCGATTTTAGTGCCGTTCGTTTTATTTTGACATTTTTTTGTCTTGACTCTGGCACATAAATCGAAAATCGTCACGAAAATTGCAACGAAAAAGCGTTACGTTTTTGGCACTGTGAGTTTTGGGTGCCATTCAAGGTTCAACGGAAGTTGGGCTTGGTTGTACCCTGTGAGTGTTGGGTGCCATTCAAGGTTCAACAGAGGTTGGGCTTGGGTTCAATTTACGTCCAACTTGAGTTCAACTTGAGTTCAACTTGGGTTCATCTTGGGTTCAACTTGGGTTCAACTTGAATTCAACTCGAATTCAATTTGAATTCAACTCGAATTCGACTCGAATTCAACTTGAATTCAACTTTCAAATTAGGTTCAACTCACGTTCAATTTTCGTTCAACTTTTGTTGAACGACCCAAAAAGTGTAACTTTTAACTTAGGTTCAACTCATGTTCAACTTTCGTTCAACTTTTGTTGAACGCCCAAAAAGTGTTACTTTCAACTAAGGTTCAACTTTCGTTCAACTTTTGTTGAACGACCCAATAAGTGTTACTTTCAACTTAGGTTCAACTCACGTTCAACTTTCGTTCAACTTTTGTTGAACGACCCAAAAAGTGTTACTTTCAACTTGGGTTCAACTTGGGTTCAACTTGAATACAACTCGAATTCAACTCGAATTCAACTCGCATTCAACTTGAACTCAACTTTCAACTTAGGTTCAACTCACGTTCAACTTTCGTTCAACTTTTGTTGAACGACCCAAAAAGTGTAACTTTTAACTTAGGTTCAACTCATGTTCAACTTTCGTTCAACTTTTGATGAACGATCCAAAAAGTGTTACTTTCAACTTAGGTTCAACTCACGTTCAACTTTCGTTCAACTTTTGTTGAACGACCCAAAAAGTGTTACTTTCAACTTAGGTTCAACTCACGTTCAACTTTCGTTCAACTTTTGTTGAACGACCCAAAAAGTGTTACTTTCAACTTAGGTTCAACTCACGTTCAACTTTCGTTCAACTTTTGTTGAACGACCCAAAAAGTGTTGCTTTCAACTTAGGTTCAACTCACGTTCAACTTTCGTTCAACTTTTGTTGAACGACCCAAAAAGTGTTACTTTCAACTTAGGTTCAACTCACGTTCAACTTTTGATGAACGACCCAAAAAGTGTTACTTTCAACTTAGGTTCAACTCACGTTCAACTTTCGTTCAACTTTTGTTGAACGACCCAAAAAGTGTAACTTTCAACTTAGGTTCAACTTTTGATGAACGACCCAAAAAGTGTTACTTCCAACTTAGTTTCAACTCACGTTCAACTTTCGTTCAACTTTTGTTGAACTACCCAAAAAGTGTAACTTTCAACTTAGGTTCAACTCACGTTCAACTTTCGTTCAACTATTGTTGAACGACCCAAACATTGTAACTTTCAACTTAGGTTCAACTCACGTTCAACTTTTGTTGAACGACCCAAAAAGTGTTACTTCCAACTTAGTTTCAACTCACGTTCAACTTTCGTTCAACTTTTGTTGAACGACCCAAAAAGTGTAACTTTCAACTTAGGTTCAACTCACGTTCAATTTTCGTTCAACTTTTGTTGAACGACCCAAAAATTGTAACTTTCAACTTAGGTTCAACTCACGTTCAACTTTTGTTGAACGACCCAAAAAGAGTCAAATTCGAAAAGCAAATCGTCACGAAAAAGCGTTACGAAAATTTCATGTCTTTACTTGGATACGATTCAACAGATAAGAGAGATAAACTACAATAGAAATAGTGTGAACTTTGCCCATGCCTAATAAAATAAAAATAATAAAATTTTCAAAAGAAAGGCAATCAGTTACCTTTTCATTATATCGATTCCTAGAATTTCCCCAAATCGAAACCATATCTCTCTTTGTGTACCGCGACTCCTTGCGTTGACTCAGCCATTTTAGTAGCTACTTTGAGTCAACGTTTCATTGCATACTCGGAGTGTATATAATGTTGCAAGGAATAATATTTCCCATCCACACTTAACACGCCGAGATTCGATCTCGTGTCTCTAGATTACCAGCATCCAAGAGTATGACTTTACCAACTGAGCCACGGAGCGTGTTAAATCGAAACCATATAATAATGTATAAATTATTTCGAGGTTGCATCAGTACTGTACATTAGCATTTGTTGAAAACATGAAAATGTCCCACTGAGTTGCGGACTTGTACGCAAGCTGTTTTTTTCGAAAATTCATTAGGGTGAAACGTCCAAAATATTGGAGTAAGATGCAAGTGAATTTTGCAGTTCTTGTTACCACAGAGAAAGCAGTTTTATTAAGAAAGCAATTATTCCATTAATTTACGAACGCTAAAGTGGAATGATGCTTTTTTAGGTAAATTTATTGGCTATAATAATTAATAATCTTATTATTTCGCTATTCTAGCTAGTCAAGCTTTTGAGATATTGAAGTTTTAGTCGTACAAGAAAATGATTTTTTCAAAAAACTTCAAATGCCTGTGGTAGCTAAAGGGTTAAGCTAAGGGGGTATGTTCCTTACAATTTTTTTTCTGAAAATCACACGAGGAATCGCAATCCGGTGCGTTTATGCGGCAGTTTCCGGACACCCTGTATATATTTATTAATGTCAGTTAGAAACGAAAGACATTTCTCTATAACTTAATGTGTATTCAAGAGGATATGCGTTATTATGACATCCATAACGCACAGTCAACTGTTGGTTTTGGTGTTGCTATATGCATTAAGTTTCGTTGGATTCGAAGTTTGTCTCTTTTCAATTACATTTTAAGTTTGCGGAAAGCAGCATTTTGGGATGATACTATGGCCGTAGGCAAAGCCGCACATTGTGAGTGATTTAATGCACTTCATAGAAGTATGGTACAGTTTGGAGCTGTTAGAGTCGCCCAAAGATGCCACAAAAATGCAACTTTTCCGCCCCATAGCTGCAATAATACGCGAGAAATTTTCACAATTTGTTGTTTTCAAATCGAAGTTATCGCAAATTATGGTTTAGAGCCTCGATTTAGAGCATATTTCGGCGGACTTTCTTGGCAAAGAATAGAGTCTTAGTTTTCACCGTTTGGAAGTTAAAGTCGCAAGTTTCACAAAAAGTACAAGTTTTGAATCGAAATGTTCAAAAACTTCGCATTTTTTAACTTATACCTAAATACGTAACGTTATTGGACCATATTGGCCATTATGCTTTGGCAATAATAACGCTACAATAACAATTCTGCGTTTAACTAATATTGAGTAGTATGAAATTGATATTGCTTGCAGTATAGTTGGACAGTCATTTCAAATCATTTAACTTATCACTCAATCAATCGCCGTAAAAAAACAAAGTAATATTAAATTGATGAAATAACGGTATTTTTATTGTATATTCAAAATCCAACTCTGCTGTAACTTTGGTTTGAACTCATTAGCGTTAATTGAAAAAAAAATTTAGGGCGGAATTCATAGTCGTCACTTAAGGAATAAGGATTCCCTTAAGGAAAAAGTATAAGGGTATGCTTATTCGCGCAAAACGTCACTTATAAAGAGGTTGCCACATTCAGTAAAATAATTTAATTCAGGATCCCAATTATACTAAATGACAAATAAATTATAAAAAATTATCTAGCAGTAGCAAAATTCAAATTTAGTTTTTAAGTATGAGCGACTATGAATTGCAAAATTAATAAGGATTCCCTTAAGGGCTCTCTTAAGTATAAGTGAAAACTATGAATTCCGCCCTTAGTCTGTTAATATCCGCATTTAAAAAATCACCAAATAGAAAATCCTTTCGGCTGCCTGGATTCTGACACACCAAAGAGTCGTCCTCTGTGGCCGTGATCGTTCGGTCGCCACTCTGTGAAATAGACACTCATAGAGAAACGAGTTTCCAAACTCGGCACAACTCGTCGCAAGTTTATTATTCAGAAGAAGATGATAAGAAATATTCTTATCGTAGAATAATAAACTAACAATGCGACTAGGAAGGGCTGACAACCGTATCACACTCCGAATTCAGTTGTCTTTGTAACGTTGATGACTACACACGATACTAGTCATCAACGCACCATTCTCCACTAGGAATTACGGTAATGAAGAGAGAAAGAGTATTAAGAGATCTAGTAAGTAGTATAGAGAAAATGTTTGTTCAGGCACCCATCATATGTGCGCAAATTACGTAAACAGAAAGCATATAGACATACGCTGTAACTCCTATTTTTAGGAGATTTACTTTTATTTATTAAAAAAAACGATTACTCCAAACTATGTACAAATTTGCAATCTTTCCATCCTGTGTCTCATACAGACACAATTACTGAAAGCATAGTGCAGTCGTATGTGAAGTTGTCTGGTGACCAAACCATATAGTTGAGTTACTTTCCTAAGAAAGTCGCCCAAACACAATGTGCAATGCCTTTGGCAATTTGCATGGTGTCCACATATCCATCGACTTGTATAGTACAAGGAACTTTTCCGGTTTGAGTTTGACAAAGCAAAAGTCCTTTCAGGAATTGGTATTCCATTATATATGGCTTACCGCAAGTTTTGATCGAATCCATTCCCTTTGCTTGTGAAATTCAATATCTTATGCACTCGGACTTCATTTCCTTTTCTCTCGGGCATTCTAAGGGGTGGATTCCTTTAAATAAACCGCATGCATAACTCAAAAGAAGCAGGAATAAACTATGTGTGAAATAGAATTTCAGATGTATGTATATTTGGTGTGTTCTTTTTGTGATTTAATTTGCTTTGTGGCTTCAGACGCTATATGGCCATCGTTTCGGACAAAAGATGCCAGAATAGCATTTGCACTCAAGGAGTTAAATTTTTCACAAAAATATTTTTTAGTAGAGTAGCTGTGACAGTGTTCATTTCCGGAAACGATGGAGGTTCAAATTACCTATAAATATATTGTTCGACGATCAAACAAACGATCAAACATCCTGTTATTATAAGAGTTATTATCATCAGTTTCCAAGTTGATCATCCCATTAAGCATATTTATGCTTGCAATAGATATAATGCATCAAAACAGCGGTGATAACAGCACCAATGCATTTACAATGGGTAACGTCATTGGTGCTGCTTTTGCCGCTGTTTCCTGCATAATATCTATTTCAAGCATTATAATATCATTCAAAGTGAACAAATAATCGTAGAAGCTTCACTTTGATATTAACATAAAAATTCCAGTTCAGTCCAACATGAAAAGCATCACACGGCAATAACAGAAATATTAATTTATCCCCTGGCGTGACGTACTCGTAAACCATAAACTTTCACGGCATTTTTTCAAATTATTGTTATTGTTCGTGCTTCGCTGATTTCACTTTGCAGCAATATTCATCTGAAGTGTGTCACTTCGCCAAGCATCATTGTAATAGCACGCGGGTGAAGTCATCAAAGTAGGCCGTCGGCGTATAATTCACCTTTTCTGCTTTTGTGTTAATACCGGCTCATAAAATCTCCCTGAGCACCAAACTTTGACAATGGTTTTTTGTCACTTCTGATTATGGACATCTTGTTATTGTCCTTTATCCCTATCTCCCTTCCGTCTTAATTTTAAACAGACTACATGATATCGAGGCGGAGGCATGACATCATCACTCCGTCTTCACTTTCCTCCGTCTCTTCTTTATATTCACTGAAGGTGAGGGTGACTTTAGGAAAAGATAAAAATGATTTTTTTTCTAATGTAAATATTACCTAGGGATAACGTCCGTCCGTACAATGTAAATTTCGTACGATACTGCACGCAAAATAAAAATTGACAGCCATTAAAAAGTTTTCTCGATTGTTTGACGGTTCAGCTCACCTTAATTTTCCAAATGCCTAAGGCAAAGGCCATGGCCATGGATTCATATTTTCGTTAACTTTAAAATAACTGGAAGCCCACAGAGATGAAAAGTTAAATGAAACAAAAAAAAATACTGAGTAAATTGATATTCTTGAAAAGAAACAAAACAACAAAAACAACTCGCCGCAAATAAGGGACAAATGCTTTTCCAGAGATATCTAAAGACGTATCCCGTCACAAAAAAAAAACACTTGGGCAATTTAAATGAGCACCTTCTCTGCTGGCACTAGCTAAGCCAGCAATAATCATTTAAAAGTCGCCGGAGTGGGGCAAATTGGCTTTTATTTTCAATATTTCAACTTTTATGAGGTCACAGATGAAAGAATTTTCATTTGTGGTTTTCAGCGTGCTATCATTAAAAATGTCGTCTTGTGAAATTTCACAGGATTCTTGAAAGTAAATTGATTCTGATATTATCCTCCTTTTGTCAAGATAAAGTTTACAGATTACACGATATAGCGTTGTAGGGAATGTAAATGTTTATTGGGTGGTAATATTTAAACAAGGCATTTGAAATGTATTGTATACCTTTCTAACGTTAGTAATCAAGAAATGCGGCTGCATACTTGTGCGCAAACCATAAAAATGTTTCTACAAGATTCGTCCGGTATGCCCAGTAAAACCTTAAATATTGGCGAATGATTTATATGTGCATGTTGAACATTTGTATTTTTGCATGTAAACGTAATGTTTTATATGTGATTATTTTCCCATTGATCAATTCGGCATACAGTCCAAGAAGAAAACAAATTCATCTCATCCTATCTAGTTCGCAAACATAAATCTCAACGGAAAACAAATTGCATTTGTTTATAATGAATGCATCGTACTGTATCCGACCGAGGCCTTTTCTGCCCAAGTAAATCATTGCAAAAGTGACACTATAATTGCGAGGAACAAGAAATAATTCGCAGTACTAAAGGCTGAAGATGAAGTTACAATTTATTTCAAAATTATTGCTACATTTTGGCAAATGCGATTGGCATTCTTGTGTCAATTTGCAAATTGGCCATCATACTCATATTATTCTTCCAAATATTATTTCATTGGAAGAGAAACTCCCACTCTTTTGATGCAGACTGTATGGCGAATAAATAAAACCGAAGCAAGGATATTGTTATATTTTGGAACGTCTCATTAAATAAGGAATTTCTCTCTCATGTGTAAAACAATTCTATTCGACGGGGTCAAGCACGATTGTGAAACGTATTGTATAAATTGTATTACCATCCGTATCATCCGGCAGAAACCATCTTAGTAGTTTAAATGTTTGCGGAATTCACAAATTAAGCTTCTTTCTCCTGAAACTCTAGGAAGAACGGACGATAATATAGTATAGCGATAATATAAGACGTCAGTACGTTTTGTCCACTTGGTCTTAGCTAAAGGGCGATCGTTTACCTTGCTGTGTTTCCTCTCATTTCTATACAATGAGAAGTTTGGATGTCGGAACATTTAAATTAAGGAAATAATCTCAAGGAGGAATATTTAATTAAAACAACCAGAACATTTTTGTAAGTTTCAAAGAGAGTGGACGTCAAGCGTGTTATTTACGTATGTAGTAGGGTAATAGGGATATATTATACGTTTCTTACAGTTCACAACGGAAATATGTTACGTTCAGCATTTGAATTCTACAATCAATAAATACGCCAGTAAAACTTTACAAAAAAAAAGACCTAACCTCGGAATAAATGGAAATCCAGATTTGCAACCCTGGGGACCTTGTGGTAATTTTTTAGCGAACGAAAAAGACCCATTTTTTTGCTCTTTTTTTACATTTTCAACAATATTTTTTAAAATAATTGCCTTGGATAAAAACTGTGTTTGGCATTTTGAAAGTAGACAGAATTTTCAACAAATTGATATCCTAACCAATTTTATAGGCCAAGTATTGACGGAATTGCAGATTTTTAAAAATAGGGTATTTTATACCAAAAAATTGCGAATTTCAAGCAAATGTCGTTTTGGCAAACAACATAAGCTTAGAATTCGCCTTTTTTGTAGAAAATACCCTATTTTTGAAAACCTGTATCTCCGTCAATATTTGACCTACAAAAGTGGTTAGGATTTTATTGGATTGGAAATTTTGTCTACTTTCAAAATGCCGAGCATTGTTTTTTTAAGATCATTTTTTTTAAAAAGATTGTTGGAAATGTAAAAAAGAGCAAAAAAATGGCTCTTTTTCGCTCGCCAAAAAATTAGGACACCCCAGTAATGCAAAAATAGATAAGCGAAAGAACGGTAGTATTCCATTTATTCCGAGGTTGACTGAGGTTGATTTTGACTGGTCTAAAATAAAGTAAACACCTAAAATATGTTTTTATATAATAGGTTTACAAAATAAGGTTACAAGTAGTCTGCGAATATTTATTTGAACTTTGTTTTTATTGACTACTTAGCGATGAGTTAAGAAATTCGTACCATTACTATCTTTTTGATCACTTACTGCAACACGAACCTGCTTGCACCATTCAGACTGTTTGCGATGCGACGTTGATTTGTGCGATTAGGAACTTCTCCATGAAAAAGGTGTGCCTTTTCAGCGGCTGGTATGCGCATTGCCGCCGCTGAAATCGTCTACCAGCGCTGAGAAATCGACATCATTTGTGTTCAGATCGGCTTCGTAGTGCTATATCTATGGATGGGTCAAAAAATTAGCATTTTTATAGAAACATGCAGTGCGGCTAAATCCGGTTTGTTGCGTATATGTGTACATAGGTTAGGTATATGAAAATTTCGGAAGGTACATGGATTTGGAATGAATGAAACATGCAGTGCATACAAACGGATAATTTGGTACTCATACTGAGTGGGCGATCCCAAATTTTTGTTTTTGACCGCGAATTTGGAATCAGCGACTTAACTCTGCTTTGGTGTTTCTGCCGCGCCAATTGGATGAGTATTTCCCCGAGAAAACCGGGGTACCATTCTGGGGCCGGCAACCCCAAACATTTTTTTTTCTTCTTTTTGAGCTCGAACTTGGAATCAGAGACGCAAAATTCCTCAGTGATTATGCTACGCCGAATGACGAGTATTTTCGGAGAAACCCTATATAAACGATATGTACGTGCTTTTTTCAGTACACGTACGGGTTGGGCTACTCCAATTCCCATCCATCATTACCTACGAGAATCCATTAATTAATATCTACAACTACAACACTAGGTAAAATCCGACATCTCAGTGGTGAAACAATCCAAGCGCCTCGTCACGGAGCTGATTCGAACTCACAAATCATGCCAAAATCTGTGGCTTTCAGCATCAAACAGAATGTATCAGCGTCGTATAAAATTTCCTTGAAAAATCAGGTTTTCTAGCCATTGAAACAAATCGCATCGTCTCGCATCATCCGGCCCGTCGTCGCATTGGGTGTGCACACATCGCATCGCATCGCATCGCATCGCTCGGCCCGGGAAAGCTTGACATCGCACTTTGTGTGTTCGTGCTCTAAAGGGTATAACCCCACATCGAATTTTTCGATTTTAGTATAGGTACTTGGATTTCGGATATGCAATTTATAGAAGTCAAGAATTAAGTCAAATTCGCCATTGTATCGGCGGGTTCTACCAAAAAGCTTTTGAATAATGTTTACCGCAATGAGCTTGTGGTGTGGTACTCCGATATTTTTGCTGTTATTTTTATTAATTTCAAAGAATACTGTTCTTGTATTGTACTGTAATTGTGTGCACGTATACTGAGCTGAATAGATAACAGCTTACGCAACAGACATACAAGCGCATTAGTTTGACTTCCAGCCGATTTTATTACAAATTGTGTTTTTATAGCTGCTGAAATCGGGTCACATAGATCCAAGTTTTTTTTCTTAAAATATTTGCGTAAAAAAAATCCCGGACATTAGCAAAAATCTATGCTTCCGAATATCAAGCTAATTTTATGTTTATTTGATTTCCTCTAAGCCCATTTTGAATAGCAATAAAATCAAATTTATATCCTTCTTCGATAGCGATTTCATTTTCATATATGTATGCCAGTTGTCAGTCTTGCGACTAAATCGAATTTGGTTAACCAGTTTTCTAATTTGCATGCAATGATCGATGTTATTGAATCAAATCAATTTCTCGAATCGGATTTCAATGTTATATGTGTTGAACGTCTCTTTGCGCAATTGAATAAACATTAGTGCTTAAACTTTTCATATATGTAATACTCAATTTCTGAAAAAATACATTTCCAGAATCTTTTTAATGAATCCGTATTCGACTTTCAACATAATTCACGTTTCGATGTAATGGAAATCCCTAAAAACTTCGTTAAAAGTGAACAAAGTTATCATCAAGCTCCAACATGTATAACGGTTAAGACTTTGTCAAAAGGGAAAACATGCCACGCATATGCCTTGGCCATATTAAACATTGTCATGTACTAGTATACTAAATCCTTAAACATTTTAAGAGTTTTTCCTAAAGCGGTAATATGCGAATAAAGTGTGGAAAGCAGTAGAGGAAAAAAATGTTGATTTATTTATAGCCACTTCGTGACCGGTATGCCACTAACGGGACTTTTTTTTTCAATATGAAGGATATGGTTAGCATGAAGAAGTAGTATAAAATTTGTGATCCTAATTGCTAGATGTACGCAAATATTCGTCTATGTATACCTATCCAAACATATTTTCTTTTTCTTCTGCTATACAAGAGCAACAAGAGCATTCACTTCACTCAATTTACTTTAGCACACCAAAATTGGCATTTGCCAAATACAAAAGTACTTAAGTCTTATAATCTAATATTCCGCGGCAAATAAATTGTGCTGGAACGAATCTCGCTCCCCCTGTCTTTTATAGATCTCCAGATTACACGATGCCACCGCAATTAACTTGTTACCTTACGACTTCCTTTAACGTATCTTTCCCAAAACAAAAACGAGTACCTTTCTCATTTCTTTGAATTATTTTGAGCTTGGTTCTACAGACATACGAAAATTTGCAGCTACTCAACGAGTCTATTAAAATAAACACACAAAGATAAGCTTACGGATAAAATGGCAATTTTTAACTTGTGAATCCTTATGGTTCCATGGTACGATATATAGCTCTTGTGGTGTATGCTTGAAACGAACGGAATGTTTTTCTTGAATATATTTTCAAAGGGAATTTGTTATACTCTGTTTACGGAAAAGGTAGGCAATGATCTCCCCAAAAATCTTAGTAGTGTGGTTCGCTGAATTGTTCCCTATTTTAAAGGAGTATATTCTAGCACGCCTTTCGTGTAATAGAGATGCTAAGAAGCAGATTCAGGCTTGTTAAGGAAATGACATATTCGTGAGGATTATCAACAAGGGTTTCGTGACAAAAACTTGTCATATACATGCTGGCAGACTTCCGGTTATGTTGTTAACATTTTATAAGGCGTAGTCATATTCGACAAAGTGTTTATTACTTAGGTGATGAGACAAACTTGTAAAGTTTTATCGTCACACGATAATGTTTTTGATGATTGCGGTAACGTCATCAACAATTGAGTCTTTCATCTTACAAGGACGGGATCTTAAGATAAGCAAAATATGTATATAGCCGAAGAAATACGAAATGCGATAATTTGTGTACCTATAGGTACTACACCAGTCAATTATTTTATTTTTTAATTCGACAAGTATCATCATGCATTCTTTCACGGAACTATGACGATAAAATGAAAAGCAATCCGTGAGCTTAACAACTAAGTACATGAGGCAAAATAAATTATTTTGCGAAGCAGCAAAATAAATGCATCCACTCCTATTTAATTTAACATAAGGCCTACATAAACTCTTTTTCGTTTTTCCCTTTTCGTTATTTGGCCCATTGTAGTGATCACCTAATTTTCGCGTCACTAATTTTTAAAATCTTAAATGTGATTTCTCCCAAATTACTTCGGGATAAGGATTAAAAGGGTAATTTCGAAAGTCTACTGAAGCCCCTGGTGGATTCTAATTAACTGTCTTAAATGCTTTTACTTTCGCTATATTTTGGCACCAATTTCCCATTGAAAATGCCTTAAGTCGCAGAGACAAAAAGTCAACCACACGAAAAGATATAAGATCTTAAAACCAACGGATAATTTCGCGTAATTAAATAACGAAAAGAGAGCGATATTCGCTATAGAAAGGGTGATTGTATTAATAAAGTTTGTAGTAGAAATAAATACTTTCAGAGTGGAAATTCTTTGTGGCCGTCCATGTTTGTTTTTATACTTTCAAGGGAGAAGAAGCACGGTATAAATTTTCGATTGAAATTTAGGAATGGAACATTTCACAGCAAATTAATTTGTATATATATGTATGTACCTAGGCCTGTTCGGTACTCAGATTTCAGTATCGGATACCGGTTTTCTTCAGTACCCGGTAACACCCGGTGCACCGGCCGGCACCCGCCGGTTTTTTTTAAACACCCGGTTTTTTCAACCATGAGCCGGTTTTTTTTTTCAGTACCGGTTCTTTCATCCGGTTTTTTCAACCATGAGCCGGTCCCGGTGCACCGGTTCTTTCATCCGGTTTTTTCAACCATGAGCCGGTCCCGGTGCACCGGTTCTTTTATCCGGTTATTTCAACCATGAGCCGGTCCCGGTGCACCGGTTCTTTCATCCGGTTTTTTTTAACCATGAGCCGGTCCCGGTGCACCGGTTCTTTCATCCGGTTTTTTCAACCATGAGCCGGTCCCGGTGCACCGGTTCTTCCATCCGGTTTTTTCAACCATGAGCCGGTCCCGGTGTACCGGTTCTTTTATCCGGTTTTTGTTGTAGCGTAGCACTTTTTAGTACGGTGTTTTTATTGGATAGCCATGATTCAATATTTATGTAAATGATTTTTTTAGCTGCTATGAAATTTATATAAGGTAATTGTCGCGATGAGAAAAAAATTATAAAGAATTTTTAATGTTGAGAAAATTTTAAAGATATATACCTAAATTACACATTGTAAAAGACTTAATAGAGAGTTTTAGCATCTCTTTCAAAATATAACATTCGGGGTTATATGGTCAAAGAAGAATACGATATTTGGTCGCAAAAGTCCCACATCACTGAATTTTCGCACAATGGTTGGGGATGGCCCCCCGATTATGGGAAAAAAATCCCTACAGATTGGAAGTTCGCGAACTATGTAAACGGGGGTATTTTTTCCGTTTTTTGCCATTATTTCAAAAACGGCAAAAGATACAGAAAATTTTGGCGTTAGACTAAAAAAATAATAAAAATGATTTATTGCCAATGGGGAGCACCCACCAAAAATTAGCTCAATAGGACAAAAACTAAGGGTACCCCCTTACAATGTTTCACAACTCATTTTATAAACTGTAGAGTAAAGTTGTCTTGGGTCACTTTGTATGGGAGGTAGTACCCTTAGTTTTTATCTGATTGAAGTGATTTTTGGTGGGTAGAGATAGAGTGATGGTGCCCTCCACTGATAATAAACCGAAATTTAGCTCTCTGCTCCAATTTTGGGGGGAGTTATGGACATGCTGCTTTACCAAATTCAAATGGAGGGGTCGTCTGGCTGATCTTGCGTTTTTTCAAGAGTTATGTAGCTTTGAAAAAAGGTCTAGAATGAAAATATTCTAGTTTATTTTTTAATCTATCGCCAAATTTTTCAATAAAATACAAATGTGTTATATATATCATTTCAAAGGAAATTTGATGTAGTTTCGTCCTCAGACCATTTTTCTGTGTCTATTGCCGTTTTTGAAATAATTGCAAAACGGAAAAAATACCCCCTCCTTTTTAAGGTTGCGGACCTTCAATCGGTGGGGACTTTTTTCCCATATTCGGGGGCCATCCCCAGCCATCCTGCCAAAATCCAGTGATGTAGGATTGCCGACCAAATATCTTCTTTAGACTATATAATCCCGAACGTTATGTTTTCAAACAGATGCTAAAACTCTCTATTAAGTCTTTTAGAATGTGTAATTTACATCTTTATAATTTTCTCAACATTAGAAATTCCTTATAATTTTTTTCTCATCGCGACAATTACCTTATATAAATTTCATAGAAGCTAAAAAAATCATATACATAAATATTGAACCATGGCTAACCCATAAAAACACCGTACTAAAAAGTGCTACGCTACAACAAAAACTCGAATAAATCGTTGCTGGCTAGCACCTACCCAACAACCCAACAACAAGACATCTTGAAAACACCAGTGCTAAAAAACCTGATGCTGAACAGGTTATCAAAAAAAATCACGGTACTGAACATGTGCTACAAAATCTAAAAAAAAAACGGTGCAACGGGACCGGCCAATGGTTATAAAAAAATAATAAAAATGATTTATTGCCAATGGGGAGCACCCACCACAAATTAGCTCAATAGGACAAAAACTAAGGGTACCCCCTTACAATGTTTCACAACTCATTTTATAAACTGTAGAGTAAAGTTGTCTTGGGTCACTTTGTATGGGAGGTAGTACCCTTAGTTTTTATCTGATTGAAGTGATTTTTGGTGGGTAGAGATAGAGTGATGGTGCCCTCCACTGATAATAAACCGAAATTTAGCTCTCTGCTCCAATTTTGGGGGGAGTTATGGACATGCTGCTTTACCAAATTCAAATGGAGGGGTCGTCTGGCTGATCTTGCGTTTTTTCAAGAGTTATGTAGCTTTGAAAAAAGGTCTAGAATGAAAATATTCTAGTTTATTTTTTAATCTATCGCCAAATTTTTCAATAAAATACAAATGTGTTATATATATCATTTCAAAGGAAATTTGATGTAGTTTCGTCCTCAGACCATTTTTCTGTGTCTATTGCCGTTTTTGAAATAATTGCAAAACGGAAAAAATACCCCCTCCTTTTTAAGGTGGCGGACCTTCAATCGGTGGGGACTTTTTTCCCATATTCGGGGGCCATCCCCAGCCATCCTGCCAAAATCCAGTGATGTAGGATTGCCGACCAAATATCTTCTTTAGACTATATAATCCCGAACGTTATGTTTTCAAACAGATGCTAAAACTCTCTATTAAGTCTTTTAGAATGTGTAATTTACATCTTTATAATTTTCTCAACATTAGAAATTCCTTATAATTTTTTTCTCATCGCGACAATTACCTTATATAAATTTCATAGAAGCTAAAAAAATCATATACATAAATATTGAACCATGGCTAACCCATAAAAACACCGTACTAAAAAGTGCTACGCTACAACAAAAACTCGAATAAATCGTTGCTGGCTAGCACCTACCCAACAACCCAACAACAAGACATCTTGAAAACACCAGTGCTAAAAAACCTGATGCTGAACAGGTTATCAAAAAAAATCACGGTACTGAACAGGTGCTACAAAATCTAAAAAAAAAACGGTGCAACGGGACCGGCCAATGGTTAAAAAAAACCGGATGAAAACCGGCCCATGGTTGAAAAAACCGGGATATCGGTACTTCGAAATATTGGTACCGGTACTAAGTAAACACCGGTTTTAAACCGATATACCGGTGTTAGGAACAGGCCTATATGTACCTACTGTGTAGAAGCAATCGAGTCTACGCTGAATGTTTTTTTAGTAGGTGGTATGATGATCTAGTTGTAGTTGTAGTGCCAATGCCCATTATGTCGTATATTAGTTTCAACTTAATAGAATGGCTTACTATCCATCAAGTGTACATAATACATAATATGTCGTTTTCTCAAGAAAGAAAGAAATACATAAATATCTACCGTTAGTTCGTTCAATTGAAAATTATCTACTGGAAATAATCGCTAGTTCCAAGGTTAAATCAACGTTTGGGGTGATAAGAAACTTATTTTTATGAGCTCAGAATTTGCAAAACAAAATACTTCCGTTTCCTTAACGTGTGCGTCACGGTTTTCCTATATTTGCATCGGCCATATGAATAGCCGATTTTATTTCAGTCGGAAGAAAAAATCATGGAGCCTGTGAAATCTGCCAACGAATTTGAAGCAATACAGCCACGCGCCTTGATTCACTTCCGTAACTCATTTCCTGATATCTTTTCAGCAACGTATCTCTCTTTTGAAAGCCTAGCATATTGAATCGATTAAAGGACGCATAGTATATTCGCCGTATGTAACGTGTTTCCTGTTTCGTTGCCAATATGTACAAGTATTATCATTAATAACGTACTTTTTCGCTTGGGGAGAGAATAAAAGAAATTCGTAATGGCAAATAAGAAGATGCAAAAATGATAATGGAATTGTTCTGAGAGATCGTTAGTTTTGATATGTACGATATGCCTGATGGTTCGTTGATTTCAAATATGTACGTACACATCTATTCCCATTTTTGCAAGAAAATTGTACTCTATACGCTGGAATGTTTTCCTTAGAAAATCACAAACAAATAAATTTCCTGATTGGACATATAAAATTGCAATGGACTTGTGTCCGAAGAAAATCAACCGCCTGAGGATCAACAGTCCTTTTTGTCCGATTTCATACTTGTATGGGACGAAATTGTCCTTATGGAGACCATACTCGGTCTCTTTTTCTCTCCATGGTGAGTTTCGTCACTGCTCGAAGGGAAGTACATTATATAGAAGAAAGAATAATTTTGATAAGGCAAAAGAATAGACACGGACAGATAGTCGTACAAACGAGCAAATACTGCATTGTGTCAGAAATGCAAAGAAAATTGATCCCAGTGGAGAAAAATAACCAAAATATGAAAAGGTACAGTCAGCAAATTGTTGACGTGTTATGATTTCATTTTTTTTTTGTATGAATAGCCTGAAGCTATCGATTTGATCAAATGGCAGTGCGTTCTGTCATATCATACATTAAACATACGGACAAATTTGGGGAGCTGGCTAGCAGTAGATGCTACTACAATTTTTTATTTCTAAGGGCGGTGCGGTGACATCTTTAACCAATTTATGGAAAAAAGCCAATCACACAATATCAGTTAAACAATGACATTTTTATGTGTGATATTCAATTTAATTTATTCACTATTATTCACTGCTAAAACATGCTTACCACTACCACCCCTACCGTAATTAATATTTAGATGTACACACGTTTTATTCTTATGTTTCAGACCCAGCAAAAATACCCCCGCTGTCCGTATCTGCTATTTGCGCTGATGATGGTGGCATGGTGTTATTGTTATGCTGCCGATGCCAAAACTGATGATACCTCGATAAATTTACTTCAATTAAAGTTGATCACCTTAATTGGTCCTTAAACGATGACGAAGGCAGGAGTAGTACATATACGCTGGTTGTGTCACGACACAAACGCGGGCAAGTATGCCGCAGAAGCCAACATAAGACAGAATGGGAAATGAGGGTCTACTGTAGCGATTAGGTTAAGAAATCGTGTGGTGTGGTATCGGTTGTTGATATGAATAGGGGACGTACAAATAACTTAGGATTCATGTTTCCATTTTTTTTTATGCATCGCATAATACAATTTGGTACCAATTTGAATAATACTTGCGCATGATTGTTAATCTAAACTTAACTGTTATCTTGAAAAAAAAGCATAAACCGATAGTATCATATTTTTGTAGGTACCTAATTTCGAAAACTATAGTCGTTTTTTTTTAAATTCCTATGAACAATTTTTAACGAAATACCTAATAAGACGACTCTCCCGTACATTAAAACCCGGGGTTCTGGTGAACTATGATGATTAACCATACAAAGAGAATTCAACTTGTCCATCGCCAAGGCATGAAATAATAATTTATTTCAATAAAAACTTGTCATCACGTGAATAGAAGCATTGTGTAGACGGCGGCGGTGATGTGTGGGCCTTATGCATCTTACTACCACTTGTAGAATTTTTCGTCAAATCTTTCACCATACGGTATGGAGCTCCTTCATCACAGCAAGGTACACAAGTATACGTATAATGCTGGTTTGCTTTTATTCCCTAAAATATAGTAAATCGTTTCTCAGAAAGACTCTTTGGGCTCTTCACTGGACTTTCATGTAGGTTATATATTCCAGGGTTGAACTACTCGTAATATGAGATAAATTAGAGAAAGGGGAATGAACACAAGAAAAGCATTTCAACGTATCGTGTGTTGTCTGATGGACGGTTAATCAAACTCAATTAAAATCAATTAAAAGTTATGAAGGTATGCACACTCTCATAGTGGTAATACACAATCATTGTACAGAAATGCCAAAGATATTGTTGAGGCTTGAGGAGGAGGCTATACGGCGCGTCATGTGTTTCAATTTAACAGAATGTGCACCATTAATTTATTTGGCATAACTGTTGCATTTAACAGCCATCATAGCTGTGATGGTTTTTTCTTTGCAATGAAACCATTAATGAACAGATGTTTAATGTCCACAATTTTATTAAAATTAAGCACACAATTACTTATGATTGATACAATACAGAAGAAGAACTACCAAATTATTTGAAACTAATATCTATTCTAGTATTTATTTAAAAAGCGCGAAATTTCCAACAGGTTGATGAGTCATTTTAAACATGTCAGCTATCGTCACACTAAAAAAAACCATTACAGTAGTTGAGCCCCGATATTCCAGAGATTGATTGGGATGGACTTCTATCCGGATTATCATATTGTCCGAAATTTTCGAAATGCACTAATTGTCACGCTGCTGGTGGACAGATTTGCAAAATGTGGTGGAGAAATCAATACCCGTTCGGCTTCACTGCTTGACTCGCAGCCAGGATTTTGTTTCGGGAGGGGTCTAAAGCTCAATACCAGGTAAAGATATTTTTTGAAATTAGAGTTTTGGTGTTGATTCAATGGGATAAAGTATTGAACTACATAACTACCCGATGGTACTGGAAAAAAACTTCATTTATTAACAGAAAACAAATATATTTCAAGTTTTTCAGACTTTACGAAACATTACAAAATTTCTCTATTCTTGATCGATCTTTTAGATTTTGACTTGTTTTATTTGGTTAAAGATACATTCACGAAGACGTAATATACAGAGTGCCCCATTCATGGTGAAGGATATTTATTTATTTCGAAAATACTGAACAGATAAAATATCCAATTACAACAGTAAGTTATAGAGATTAACATAAGACTACAAGAAAAAATTCAAGTTTCTGTTATTTTTCAAAACTAAAAACACTACGTTAGAAATTCAAATTAAGCAGCAAAATCAAAGTTTTTGCAAAAGAATATTTTTAAAGATTGAAATAGAAGAGGGTAGAGGTCCAATCTCCATATAGAGTCATACGTTCTCATCATTCTAATTAAAGGCGAATTCGCAAAGAGGGCAAGATCGGTAAATGGAGGATTGAAAATGGCATTTGATCGTGTGTGATATGATGGAATTCTGTAATTAATTCTATCTGCCAAACTAGAATGCAGATATCCACGGCAAATCTTGTATAAAAAACATTGTTCAAGAAAAGTTCTTCGCTTCTCTAGGGAAAGAATCTTAAGGGAATTAAGTCTTTCTGGGTAAGGAAGGTAAGGAAGATTAAACTTAAAAAATAATGATTTTGTAAATTTTCGTTGAACCCGCTCTAAGGTGTCAGTGGCCCCACCAGCAGTCGGGGACCAAACAATTGAAGCGTATTCTAAAACGCTACGAACAAGGGAAACAAATAATCTAACAGCACTGTTTACAGAACGAAACTCACTAGTACAACGAAGAACAAAGCCTGAGAGCTTCGAGCCCCTTTTTATTATATTTTCATAGTGATCGTTGAAATGAAGCTTAGAACTAAAGGCAACTCCTAAGTCTGTGATCGAGTCAACATTTTTTAAAGCCAGATTGTTGACTGAATATGAATATGATGTTGGAGAAATCTTCAATGAGTACACCATTACCGAACACTTTGATGCATTAAGAAAAATGTCATTGGAGGTGCACCAGGACGATAATAAATCCAGATCGGCCTGCAACGAAAGGCAGTCTTCTAGGCGTGAAACAGTGGTGAAAATTTTGCAGTCATCTGCGTACAAAAGACATCGGTTTCTAAGAACAGCCGGTAGGTCATTCACAAAAAATGAAAAAAGGAGAGGTCCCAGGATAGACCCTTGAGGTACTCCCGATGTTGCTGAAAATTCAGAAGAAGTAACGTTATTAAAAATTACTTTAGAGGTTCTGTTGACGAGGTATGATGACATCCAGGAAATAAGCCAAGGAGGAAAGCTAAGTCCACGAAGTTTGTTTAGTAGCAGAACATGGTTAACCGTATCGAAGGCCTTAGAAAAATCCGTATATATTGTATGGACCTCTAGACGCTTGTGAAAAGTGTTTGCGACGAAATCGACAAATTCAGTCAGATTTGTGGCCGTGGATTTTTTCTTACGGAAACCATGTTGACAAGAGCATATTAGTTGACTAAAATTGTCATCAATATAATTGTACACAATACGTTCTAACAATTTTGAGCAAGACGATAACAGCGCAACCGGTCTATAGTTTGAAGCAAGATTAAGGTCCCCAGTTTTTGGAATTGGTACTATAAAGGAAGTCTTCCATTGACTTGGGAAGATACACTCTCGAATGCTTTTATCGAATATTATTGAAAGCGGACTAGAAATCCCAATTCTAACCTTCTTCAAAAAAGTGTTCGAAAGACCATCAGGTCCACAGGACGATTTATTGCCCAAGGACATAATTAATTGACTGACAGAATCAGGAGTAATTAGTGGTAGGGAAGGAAGTGTTATGAATTGGTTTGCTCGATTGGAAAAGTTTGCTGATGAACTAGAAGATCGGTGGAAAGTACTAGCAAAATACGTTGAAAACAGTTCACAAATCTCCTCAGTGGAGCTGGCAGACCGATTATCTAAAGATATAGTGGAGGGTATCGAAGAAGATGATCGCATATTTTTAACATACGACCAGAAAAGTGTGCAATTATTGTTCTTGATACTATTTTCAACGCTGTAAATGTATGCAGTCCTGGAAGTTTCAATAGCTTTTTTTGTTTCAGACCGAAGTCTCCTAAAAAGGAGAAGATCGGATGAGCGTTTGAACCGTTTATAACGAATACGCACTCGGTTCTTCCTCTGTATCAATCTTTGGATTGATCTTGTTATCCAAACAGGACCCTTGCGAGGTTTTTTAGTGTACATTGGAACACATTCCGATAATACATTGAAAAGAATATCATAAAATACAGACAGTGCAGAGTCACAGCTCAAACTCCCCAGTACTAGCGACCAATCCACGTCAGACAACCTGGCAATAATTCCTTCATAGTCGGCTTTATGAAAATTGAACCTTGTAGTAGGATTAAATTTGGGAGCGCAAGGAAAATGAATTCTTATATTCTGTAAGAGTGCTGGATGGTAAGGGTCACATGAAACAATCACTTCAGAAGCCTTGGACGAGGTCAACCATGATGGCGGAAGATTGCTAAAAACAAGGTCAAGATTACGATCCATGAAATTCTTAGTAGTACTGAATAGGAGTACACTACAAAACTCCATGAATCAAGAAACTGACAAAAACATAGGAGAAGATGAAGACAAAGGTAGCCCTGGAAAATCAGGCCAACTTAAATTAGGCAAGTTAAAGTCCCCGCAAATGATTGCACTGCAGTTAGGGTGGAACACATTAACAATGTCTGAAAGATATGTTGATATGTTGATTTTAGGTAGTGTAGCTCATTTGGGGAAAATTAATGTACAACCGGATCCCCCTATTTTGAACCGTTACAATGTAATAGCATTTTTTGTAAATGGTGTCAAAATAACCGACTTGCCGCACTAAATCAAAATTTGTCACACCACCAAACATTTCATCCGAAATATGACTTCAATAAAGCGACACCTCGCCCGTTACGAAGTTGCTCGTATCTTCCGAGATACACCCGTTCATACTTTAAAGAATTTTAAAATAGGATTTCGTCAAAAATTCAAACGAGAAAAATTGATATAGAACCCATTTTTAAATTTCTTGAAAGTTTACCTAATACACTACAATAATTTGAAACATTCTTTTCTTTCAAACGTTAGAAACGCATTGAATAAACATTGTGACAATTTGAAGTCACGAATATCATGACATGTTTTTTGCCTATCGAGTACAGGATAGAACAGCACAACTTCACATAGAAATTGGAACATGAAGAGTTTCTATATAGAACACAACTGTTAAATTTGTATGGAATTTGTATTGTTCTGTCCTGTACTCTATTGAAAAAAACGCACCTACCATAATGATCACACGTATCAGGGAAACCTTTACACAAGGGTGAAAAGCGGAAGAATTGATTCAAAAATTCATAAAAATTCTTGCTATCTTTTCATAAATGGAGGCGTTTGCAGAACTAGCCCTCAATTGTTTGGCAGCTCTTGCAACGGGTAGATCTGGGGCGATTTACATCGAAGAATTTTTATAAAGGCAACACCTCCTGAGTATATTCAGAAGCAGCTTTGCGCTGGGCTACATCCCGCGCTCATGGAGACTTGCGAGAGTAGTCTTCATTGCAAAAATGGGAAACCGTCCCAAGGAGGATCCCAAATCTTACAGACCAATCAGTCTTACTTCGTTCATGCTCAAATCAATGGAAAAAATCATTGACGAGCATATCAGGAAAACCACGCTGATTAGTAACCCGCTACACAAAAGGCAGTTTGCTTATCAACCAGGTAAATCCACAGAATCCGCGTTACATAGCCTTGCAGGAGAGATTGAAAGGACCTTTGAGGCCAAAAATACCGCACTTGCTGCTTTCTTGGACACCGAAGGGGCATTCGATAATACCTCATTCGATGCAATTGAAAGAGCATTGAGAAACAAGATGGCAGGAAATACGACAATAGGATGGATTTGCAGCATGCTTTCCACCAGAAAAGTCGTCTGCCAAATCAACGAGCTATCTCTATCCTTGCTGAGGTTACTAGAGGCTGCCCACAAGGGGGCGTACTCTCGCCCCTCCTGTGGTGCCTGGTTGCGGACGAACTTTTGTGGAAGCTCACATCCAATGGCTTCTCCGTGCAAGGTTATGCCGACGATGTGGTTATAGTGGTAAAGGGTTTGTTTGAGGAAACACTACCTGACTTACTCGAACCAGCACTAAAAATAGTTCAAGAATGGTGTAATGCGAACGGGCTCCGAGTAAACCCATCCAAAGCGATCATTATACCATTCTCCAGGAATAGAAATCCGGCTGAACTCAGACGCCCGACAATCTACAACACCCATCTACCAATTGAGAATCAAGTCAAATACCTCGGGGTAATCCTCGACAGTAAAGTTTACTGGGGTATGAAACCCTCCATTATGCTCTGGATTTACAGAGCAATAGTTAGACCCACTCTAGACTAAGGTGCTGTGGTCTGGAGGAAGAGAGCCCTGACTACGGAAGGTAAGTCTGTGTTAGGCAAGGTACAGAGGCTAGCATGTCTCATTACCACCGGTGCACTCCGATCTTGCCCCAGCAGCGCTCTAGAGGTGTTACTTCACCTACACCCAGTTGACATACACCTCGAAACTGAGGCAAAACTGGCATTGGCACGACTCATCGCGAGCGATGCCAATTTGGAGCTTACCAAGGGGCAGCTTAACCCTCGGATGGTTCAGTGGGGTCTGACAGACCCCAGAGAAATTTAAATCTTAAAATTTTTATAGAAAAACTTGTTCGATGGTATTTTGATGCATAGGTAATTTAACTATGTATCACATACGTTCATTTAAGCATGCATTTGTTTGAATTTGTGATTTTGTTAATAAGTTAAAGCACTTTGAAAGTGCTCTGGGGTCTGTCAGACCCCACGAACCATTTACGTATGTCTTTTTTACAAAAGTACATTTTTCGTTTTGTGGGAAATGTTCAAAGTATGTTATTTGGAAAACGATGAAATGTATTAATAATAGTCGGCAAGTGTTGAAACTTTTTAATTAGAGTACATTTGGGAAATTAGATATGTTCATTTTGAAAGAAATGGAAAATTTAGGGTGTTTTGAATTAGGGGGATTTAAATGTTTTACTCAATTCATTAAAAATTATACCGTTTGTTTACCTGGTTTTCATTTATGAGGATCTCCTTTCACTATTGCGTCATTACCTTATGTTTTTTAAGTCAAGACATAAATTAATGACTTTTATGAGCGTAAGAATTAGGTGGGATCTTACATAATACATAAAACTTTCTCAGCGAACTTGGATATACACTTGTCGAACCTCCTCTAAGAAGGAGGAAATCAACGGGCAATATTCGCCGAAGCACAGTGCAAAATATTGAAGACATTTTGTGCATTGTTCAACTTGACCCCCCCCCCCTGGGGGTTGAAGCCCCAGGCCCCCCAATGGGGTCAGATATCCCCCCAAAGAGGCAAAGATGTTTTCTATGCCCACGAGCAAATGATCGGAAGCCAAAATGCAATTGCAACAAGTGCAAAAAGCCAATCTGCGAAGACCATCGAGGAAAAAGCTGTGAAGAAGAATGCTCTAAATATTGACCAACTTTGGATCCCGATTTAAGAAAAAATATTAACCTTAGCTGAAAAATGTTGATGTACTTATCTTTGTTAATTAGTATTAAATACGTTTTGACTAATAAAAATAATGTTTTGTTAAAATTTTTGTTTTTATATTGATTTATTTGTGATAAGTTCAAATTACCCTCAAATTTGACACCACCTAATTTTTTCGTCCACATACTCAAAGCTACTGTCCGAATTCTACTTTTTTTATATACCACTTAATCAAAAGGCTTCACAGTTACTTCTAGTTCAAACAAATGTGCCAAAAACGCAAAAATTAGAGTTTTAGAGCGATTTTTGCCTTGGGGTCTGTCAGACCCCACTGAACCATTTACGTATGTAAAATTTACCTGAACCATCCGAGGGTTAAATCTCCCAACAACGTAACTATTGCGAACATGCCTTCCGATCACCTTCCAAAGGAGATCTCATGTGGTCGCCGTTTCCAGGCTAAAACATGGAGCAGAGAGGAGTGGCAGTCTAATTTCGCTAAGCTGCACCCACAGACCATAAAGTGGTTTACTGACGGTTCTAAAACAACCGAAGGTTCAGGAGTAGGTGTGGTGGGTCCAGCTCACACGGTTCCTATACCTATGGGACAACACACTACTGTCTTTCAAGCGGAAGTGCATGCAATTGCAACCTGCGCAGATCTATGTTTGCGTGCTAACTATGTAAATAAACGAATAGCGATCTTCTCAGACAGCCAAGCGGCTATCAAGTCACTCACCACGTACACCGTTACGTCAAGGCTGGTTCAGTGTTGTCGGAATGCACTGAACAAACTAGGCGCAAACAATAGATTAACACTCTTCTGGGTCCCAGGTCACATAGGCATCACGGGGAACGAACAGGCGGATGAGCTAGCAGGCACAGCCGCAGCAACTCATTTATGCGGCCCAGAACCCTTTAGTAGCATCTCTACATGCGTAGTAAAAAGACTAATCAAGGACTAGGAACAAATTAAAGCATCTGAGCGCTGGGATAATCTACCCGGGCTCAGGCAATCCAAACTGTTCATAGCAGGATACTCCCATAAAAGAACGGCTGAGCTACTTCAGCTAACCATTTCCACAGGCCAATTCTTACAGGCCACTCCTGCCTAAGATCACATCTGCGCACAATGAGGCTCGTACAAGACGCGAGCTGCCGATTCTGCGAAGAGGATGACGAGACCTCGACCCACCTCCTATGCGAATGTGATGCTCTGGCCCAACGCCGCTGGACACAATTTGGAGTGGCCTATCCAGACACGGACGACATAGCGTCGACGTCAATCAGCAAACTCAGCTCATTTCTTAGCACGATCAAGCTCGATCGTCAGGACTAGTCCTGCCCACAGATGACCAGGGCGATAGTACAATAGGCCCATCGGCTTCAGTGCTACGAAGCCCCATCGGGTTCGCGCCCCCCACAATCTAATCTAATCTAATCAACACAGTATCCGTGGTGGTAGAGGGACTCGAACTCACGCTCCGGCAATTCATAGGAAGAGTGTCTTCTTGAGTTAATATCACACTCCGTCGAATTTTTTCCCGAGGCGTTCATGGATAAGCGATTTTAGGGAAATAAACCACACGTAATAAAATATGAACTTTTTATTCGTTAGATCAAATTGCATCATATTCGCAATCCCGAGCAACATCATAATTTTATCAAACGAGAAACGAAGAAAACCGAACTGAAAGCCGCCTCCCAGCCACATTGGACTGTGTCATTCCATTAATGCTTATGCTCTTATACAAAATACAAGGTATACCACCTTGTATTTTGTATATCCGATGGTAACTTATTACAGTGTTCATGTTTCATGTCGTCACTTAAATTTCAAAGCCCAAAGTCCATTGAAAACATTTCGGTAGTGGTCCGGACCCCCTGGACTCCTCCCCTGGCTACGACCCTGCCCACATGCCGTCCATGCCTTAAATGCATTCCATTTGTGTCACTGTTTGTTTAGTTTCGTTGTTCTACCACTATAATTTCGTTGCAAAACAGGGTCCAAATCGCAAAAAAAAACGTAAAAATGTCTTTCTCTTTTTACCTTAAAACTCTGCAACTATATACGCTTCTGCGAAAAGCTGTCTATAAATATGTTAAGAGATACTCGTACAGTGGCGGCTCGTGCCTATGGAAATAGGTGAGGCGAAAAAAAAGCACATTGGAAGGGGGTTATTACATTGATAGAGAATAATTTTACAATTACAACTTTATTCAACGTGGGTGATGCCAGAGGGCAGGGAAGGGCGCTTCCCGTCTCTACAGGAAGGTAGCGGAATTTAACTTTATTCCATTTGAAAGGGATTTTAGTGACAAATAGTATACATCTTTGCTTTTCCTAGTTAGAGACCTTGTAAGGAACGAGTCTCATATTTCCCTGACATTCAAGTTATTTTATCAAGATTCATTTTGGAGCTTATGATTCAGCATGAAATTTAACCACTGTTAATATTTTGTTAAATTTGGTTGGAGGAAATCAAAAAAGGTTTAAAGATTTTGCTCTCAAGAAAAACAGTGACAGACGACACAAATTGATCTCTTGGTCCATTTCTTTTAAATCGCAAGTGGAATATTCAATCCGAGAGACAAAAATAGCACTGAACATAGACGAGCTAAAAAGCATATTTAAAGACCAATTGAATATCATCAGTAGGGGCCATTTTTCGTTAAATGGTGTTCTTAAAATTTGGCTCCAAAATTTGCCTAACAATATTTTCTCGACCGACAATTTCAACTCCTAAGAAAATCTAACCGAAATCCCATGCATCATAATATCCCATTTTAAATATTTGGCGTTTCGGCATAAATTAAAAAACAATCAAAATCAATTTGAAAAATTTGGTCGTCAAAATATTAAAATGTAATAATGAACAGCGACAAAAATCACACACCTATCGAGCCTTTCTCAAATCATATGGAGGAAGCTATAATATATAATATTTTCCTTTTTCTATTTCAACCAAAATACATAAAATAGAAAACCGAAACTATACTCAGTAAGTTCTTATCTCAACTTCATTTTGCAGAGCTACATTTCAATGCGCAAAGCATACGTACAACAAAGCGAGAACAAATCGTCGCACTGTTTTGATTCAGATACACACGCTGAGGCGATTTCTGTTTCGCCTCACTGGCATCTTTTTTCCCGTACATTCTCCCATAGAGAATCGGGTGAATGCTTTGATACGTGTTGAGTTGTTGTTCGGGATTGTGCGGCGGAAAAATTATCGCCTCACATGTATGAATTGGTACACAAAAAATATTTTAGGGACTTTATGATTGTAAAGGAACTTGTAAGCGAGTTTGAAGATATATTTAGGGTTTTTTTTTATCATATTAGTTTAATTATGATTATAATATGATAAATTAAAATGTATAACTCGATGGAAATGATGGTGAGGCGCCGCCTCAGTTGCCTCATCTGAGGAGCCGCCACTGTACTCGTATAACATGATTGGTCGTCGAACGCGACATGTATCTTCAAAATTCGTTAAGTGGTCTTACTACAATTTATATTATTTTTTGGAGCTTATGACCTCCTTCTCCCTAAGGGTTCCCTTAACTATAAATGAGGACTATGAATTCCACCCTAAAAGTATTTATTCTAAAATAATTTAAGATTAACCAATTTAACGTAAATTAATAATTACGTATTCGAAATATGCTTTTCCTTAAATTTATAGAGCGGTACGCTTATGAGCAACCTTCAGAAAATTTCCAAATTTTATGAAGATTAAATCGGATCCGGATTATTGAAAGTCTGGAGGTCTGGAGTCGAAGTCGGGATTATTGGGGCTTTACCGTATATGCTTTTGCTTCCCGCATATCTGAACTTAGATCTTATTGACGCTTCAAACCCATTACTGGCCCCATTTTATATTCCATTGCACCACATTGCTCAATAAAGTCTATGGGCCATTATTTCGTACATCTTATAGGCTGGTTAGTCTTATTGCCTATAGAAGACACACACAATATTTAGAAAGCTTTTCCATTTTATTGAATGAAATTTTTGTTTATTTTGCATAGTTCTGCCATATTTTGATGGTTACACCTAGGCCTGTTCGGTACCGAGATTTCAGTACCGGGTTCCGGTTTTTTTCAATACCCGGTACCACAAGCGGTTTCCCTGACTCAGGTTTTTTTTTCAGTACCGACGGTTTTTTTAACCATAAGCCGGTTGTTTTGAGTACCGGGTTAAAAACCGACTCAGGTTTTTTTTCAGTACCGACGGTTTTTTCAACCATGAGCCGGTTTTTTTGAGTACCGGGTAAAAAACCGGACCAAAAAACCTGAAAAAAACCGGCTCATGGTTGAAGTGAATCGTTCTTTTTAACTCGGTACCAAAAAACCGACTCGTTGGTCGGTTTTTTAACTCGGTACCAAAAAAACCGGGATATCGGTACTTTAGAATATCGGGTCCGGTACCAAGTGAACACCGGTTTTGTACCCGGATCCCGGTTTTTGGAACAGGCCTAGTTACACCATCATCTTAGATTAAAAAAATCATTGCACGGTTTCATGCAACAGCGTAAATAAGCAAAAGATAACATAACTATGCAAAATAAACAAAAATGTCATTCAGTACAATGGAAAAGCTTTCTAAATATTGTTTGTGTCTTCTCTAGGCAATAAGACTAACCAGCCTATAAAATGTACGAAAAAATGGCCCTATAACATTTACTACAAAGCTCATCTCATAACCAACTTTGCCCACAAACTAATAAATTTGCCCAAATATTACCAAGAAAAACTATAATTCCATATATGTATGTATGTACATCCTCATTCATACATATGTACATAAAAATGATATACGGAAACCTGTCAGCGCAAAGGAAATCATTTTGCCAGGACTTATAGGACGCGCGATGTCATTTTATGTTAGTGCGGTGATATGTTTGCCTTGATGCTTAAGGATTTTCATCACATTACCAAAATTGAATTAGGCTCATACACAGCATATTACACGCCAGAATTGAAGGGTGCAGTGTATGTCGAAACTTTTGGTCCATTACGCGGAGCATATCACTTACTTTAAGCGGAAAAATTTGCTACGACATGTTTCGACTAAAGTGGTTTGTTGAAAGGTGACATTTGGAAAGGAGAGAATCTGATATAATAAAATGCGACGGGACATACCCTTCTCACATAAATTTTCGGCGAATTTAGTATAAATACAATATACACCATTTAGAGATGATATGATTTGTTAAATGTACTGCAGATTTCATATATGTGAAAAGGGAAGGGATGAAGTTTGTTCAATTGCTTAGCAAAAAATATACTTATCCAAATACATATTATTATATTGGTAAATCCCTAAAGTCAATGGAACCCAGCGATCAAACGACCTACCAAAATGGATGTGATTAATGCATCTACACCATATAGGTTCAATATTTTTTAACATGAAATCCTGTTAAAAAAAAAATAAATATGAATATTCAAGTGCATACATTATTTACACTACATAAACAGTAACTCCTAATCTGAATAGTTCTATAAATTATATAATTGAGACACATATAGAGAAGTTTCATCATCAAATCTCTAGTCAGGGTAAAAATTTTACTACGCCAAAACAGACCTAGTGCAGTCAAAATATCCCCATTCAAGCCTCCAAATAGAAAAAAATAGAGTAAGGCTAATTTTTGTTGTTTTTGAATCAGTGGGTTCCCAGGAATCTACAACTGATTTTGCTAAAAAAAATTTTGATAGGAAAGGTCCCAAAAAGGACAAAAAAGGATACTCTTTAATCCTTGACCGGAGGTCGGCATGCGGGGTATCATATCAAAGGGGACGTCGAGTACATTACATATCCGGTGTTTGTTTCCTGTATCAAGGACCCTCAAAAGGAATAAATCGAGCTTAAATGGAAAATTTTCGAGTTTCCCGCCTTTCTCTATTTTTTTCTATTTGAAATGCTAATATGACTGCACTAACCAGGAAAGGGAACGATGCTAAAGCCTAAGCCGAGATTAATGCCAAAATGCAATTGTGCCTTAGTTTTCAGACATATCAAAAAAACTCACAGGAAAAGTCCAATAAACCGCTGTTGTCGATTCCTACAGCTACATTCATCTTATAATACATTGATTCCACTACCTTTTCCATACAATTTTTCCTACAGCGTTTTAAAGTCGAACGATGATGTCCATTTTGAATGAAGGTACTCATAGTCGTATACTTTTCAAAAGTCTATGCCGAAAGGGTGAGAGCAGCAAATAGGAGACTCAAATTGCAATATAACTAAGCATATGGATGTGTGTATGCTTATACATAGATGGCGAATTTGGATGACTCTTCTTTATAAGGGCCATACTGTCGGCCAAAGTCGCTCTTCTGATACTCATAATGTTGATGATGATGGTCTAATTTCAGTAAAATACCTCTAAACCTTTAAACACACATGTGATGAGTTTGCACAGATTTCAACGCGTACGTTTTACGCCATATGGTCGGACTACGGACTAAGTTCCAGCACACAATATTTCTGATGATGATGAAAATATAAAAGAGAAAGCCGTGAAAGGGCCCTCATTTTGAAGTTATGAAATATTTTGCCATATTATGTATCCTTCTGTGTTCCTGGTGTTTTTGCGGATAACCTACCATACTTTTTTTCATAAATCGGGAGATTTTTCTTTTATTTTTAAGGTTTATTACATTGAAAGTTCATATGGGATATGAGTTGGGCATGACACTTTCAGTTTTGTTGCTTTTTGAAAGAAAGGTTAATGTCGGCTTCTAATCAAATATTCGAGTATAGTAATAAGCATTCATTCAATACGAATATTTCTTCTTGCTTGCTTCAAACCATAAGAGAAATGTTGCGAAATTTGATCACGGTGAAAATCTTGTCAGGATGAGATGAAACTACATAATAACAGTCACATTTATCTGCCATCTGCAGAGAAAATGTCAGTCTTGACTCAATTGTTACATTTTTTTAAATAATCTTATCTTTAACAAATATATATATAAATAGTTGTGCTCCGAAGGTGAGCGCACTAACCATTACAGCAAACAGACTATAATAACTATATAAGACGTTCAAAAATAACTTAATTTTTATAGTCAAACTCAATACATTTTCCAAAATGAAGGCCTGGAATATTTTAGAAACGTAATGAAATTGTAAATTCCTTTTTTGATTGTTTTATGTACAATTTTCTCATTTAATTTTGAAATCTCCTGTTGCCACAAGGGACTTGCCTATGGTCAATAAAGTTACTCCCAGAAAAAGCATTCATACCTTTCTGTCGTTACTAACTCCATACATATAGATAGCACACAAATTCCTTAATACATGGCAGTTTATCACCGTACACAAAGTCACACTGTTAACAACCCATTCCAGAAATCAAGAGGTGAAATTATAAAATTAATTTTCCGGAAGGTCCTGAAAGAACATTAAATTCCGTTTAAGGTGTCCGAAGCCCTTTCTATTTTCACATATCCCTAAAGTTAAGCTCTTTCGGTCACAAAACTTTTCAACTCCGACTACGGGTTACGTGCGAATGTGCCATCACAAGTTTTTTTTTGGGGAAACCGGAAAAAGTCCTTACTCGGTTTCTCCATTATAAAACCAGAAATTAATCAGAAGGTTTAATTAAAGGTGGACAAATAATGTTAGCGAGGAAAGAGTGGATTCAATATATGCAGGCATATACACGAGAGATATAGGACTGACCTTTTGATGTTAAATTAAGTTGGTCAAATAACTGTGAATGTGAAAATGGGTGTTTTGCCTTGGATTATGCAGGGAATTTGAAAATTGTTCATTCTCATGTCGTATCTAGGATTGTGTCTATATTGTTGGGCATTTTATGTTGAATTCTAAAAATAAGGCGAATTAAGTAGTGAAGCTGAAAATAGTGCAATAAATGTCAGAAGGTAGAAATTATGTGAAATATAATTATGTAATACATGGTTTAAATTACTTGATAGAAAAATTTATGTTGGCAATTATTTTTCTTTTTAAAATCGTGTTCAAGCTAATCTGATTATTATCAAAACAATAGACAAAAAAGTCCAATAATAAAATTTATGGATATACTTTTGAACTAATTTGTTTCAATCCAAGCTGGCATAGTGCTTGCAATTAATTCTTTTACGACGTCAAGTGATGAATGTGTTTCTCTATGTCTCACATACCTTCCCATATCGCCTGTTTTGAACATGTCCTTGAACGTCACTGTTATAATCCCTACTTAAGACATGATCTCAACATTGCAACTGAATCCATCCACCTTGCCCAGATAAATGATTGTTATCCTCTTATAAGACAGGAAAACTTTATTTTTCTTCCAAATAAGCTTAGGACTTTCTTATCTGAGCATAGTTGGGATACGTATGTGTACATCCACTTCGTACGAAGCAAACATGCCGGTGCTCTTAATATATGGCTTGGCTCTTGTGTTGAGGTTAAAGGTAGAAATGTCTTGAGCAGTTCAACGTGTGGCCTTTGTCATTCTGTTGTCTTGATTAATGCCCTTCTGAGTTGATTTCTGAAGTGGGAATTAATCCGTAGAAAAATTATGTGTATCAGATTACATCGTGCAATATAATTGTGAAGACGTTAATTGCTATAACGCAAAAAGGATCGTTTTTGTGTGTATATGCCGAAAATAAGGGTTTATTAGTATATAGCTTCACAGACGAAGGATAAGAATATTTTACAGCATTCGCAAATATATCTTATACTGCAGATTTTATATCAATCGAAAGCGATAGCCATCACCTTTTTTTTGAAATTCCTACTATGACAAATCGGACATGAGTTGTCATTTCGCACGCATGAATAAGCGCGACTTGTTTACAGATCTATTCAACTTACTATGCCGATTCGGTGTCATCAAATATGTGTATCCTTGCAAAATTTAACGACCATGTCCAATTTTGGGCAAAACAGGATTCATGTAAATTCACATCCGCCCGGGGAGTAACCCTCCCGAACTACAACCCCCACATGTGAGGATGAGTAGTCTTCATTCATTCAATATCCTTAAAGGAACGCTCAATTCGTGCACGGCACGCACATATACAATACATATATCAGATGCAACACGGAAAAAAATCTCAATAAAATTAATGACCTGAAGATGTCTATCGGTCGGATATTGATATCAAAATTTATTGTCATAAGCGCACCCTCTATTTTAGCAGAGTATAGGATTCAGTCATATAAAGAAGAGAAGTGCGTGTATCATATTTTTAACAGGGTTACAACTTCGACCAAAATTTCGTTAGGTATATAATATAACAAGTATTTTTTCTGGTGGCTTTAAAAATATAAATCATTTCAAGGAAATTTAAATGTCTTTTTTATTATTTTCTATATACAAGGTGGGGCAAAAGTAATCGTTCGATGTTCTTTTGCTGTATTTTTTCATAATAAAAAAAACGTCGGTTTCGCTTATTAAATACGTTTACTTAATCCCTTAGAATTTATTGTATCAAGTCACAAAAATGATATCGGCCAAGTGGCCGCCGCCACAGTTGATTACCATACGGGCCCGTTTTATGGCATTTTCCACCACTCTTCCCAGAATATCGGGCGACAGGTTTTCGCATTCCTGGCGAATATTCTCGGGCTTCAAGAGTCTGAGGCTTGTTGACGTAAACCCGCAACTTCAAATAACCCCATAAAAAGAAGTCTGGAATAGTTAAATCGGGTGATCTGGCCGGCCAGTGCAAATAACCAAAACGAAAGATTAACCGACCCGGAAATGTTTCCTTCAGAATATTGATTGTGTCTCGAGCAGTGTGCGTGGTTGCACCGTCCTGTTGGAACCACATGTTTTCCAGTCCTAGGTCATCCAATTTAGGAAGAAAAAATTCGTTAAGCATGGCTCTGTAGCGCACGCCATCCACAGTCGTCGTTTGACCCGCGGCGTTTTCAAAGAAAAACGACCCGATGCCTCCTTTAGCGTGAACAGTTATTCGTAGATGATACGTAAATTTTGGGTTCCCCAGAAACGAGTATTCTGTTTATTCACGAAGCCGCTCAGATGGAAATGAACCTCTTCTTTGAAACAAATTTGCCAGCGTTCCTTAGGAGTAAACCGATTCATGGATTGCCAGTTCGTACTCTACGTTTGTTTAGTTCAGAAACTAGGAAAAATGAAAGATAAAAAAAAGAAGGAAAAAAAAGTTACAGCAATTTCGAATATAGTGATTACTTTTGCTCCACCTTGTATTTTATATATTTATTTATTTTATTTATGCACAAGTGCTTTCACAATATTAAAATTTTTCATAATTTTTAGATGATGAAAATTCAAATGAATTTTGCAATTCTTTTTCATGGTAACCCTTAACTCAAATCCAACTATTGCAATTCTGAAAATCTGCAAACACTGAACGGACAATAACCTAAAATGCATTAAGGGGTGGAAGGTACGAACATAGTAGAAGACATCGATAACATTAAGATTTAACAAAAGAAAGCGCATGTCTTGCCGGACATAAAATCATCCGTAGCCAATTAATTGATAACAAAAGCAATGCAATGCAACTGACTATGTTAGATACATCACAATATAATATAAATAAGAGTCTCCTCATTGTGACATATCAGTCAGCATGAATATAGGATTATTTATAATTATCCTAAGTGAAGTGGGACACGGATCGATGGAAGCGCAACAAAATCCCATGGTTGTACGTCGTACCAATCATAGTTTGTATGAGTTCGTTGATTTGCTCTTCCTTTTGAATAAATATAGGAAGCTAATTGCTGTTTTCATCTGAAAACGCAATAGAAATGATTGAATCAAGGCCGGATATAAAATCGAATCCAAATTGATATATCCTTCCTGGTCGACTCAAATTAATTAGGTTGAGTGAAATGTGTATCCGAATATCAACTATCTATAATTTATTGATAGGAATAAATAAGTTTAGCACTTCCGTGGTCAATGTTTAGGTAGGTATCTAATGCATTGTTTTAAAGAACTCATCATTGGTGATTGTGATAAGCAATACGAAACCATTACCAACAAAAATTGCAGTTTATTTGGTACAATAAAAAAATAAATTATTTAGAAAAGGAAAATATATGCAGTACTTACTAACACAACTATACATATTTATGTAATTGTATTTCTGTCCAAACAATAAAGAAGGTGCAGTGCAATAACACGAAATTTCCACGAGTTTGATGGCGACCTGAACGGGGCTTAGGAAGTCACAATTGCAAGCACAACAATCAAACCGTAGTCACATTAGGCATCGGAAGTAATCCACTCACCATTGTGCCATCTGATGATATTGAAAGGGTGAAGACTATAGGCCGCATATGGTAGCTATTCCATCCAGGACAGCATCCTTTATCCTCTTCGACGAGCGAGCGAATTTAATGAAACACGGCACAGGATGAAATATGAAAGCACGCGTGCACATCGAACAAAGGCTTTGTGATTTGCTGATTCGCATTAGTTACACCTTGTGACCATATCTCTGTGCCGTGCCATTGTACAAGAAATGCCGATTGTCGGGTGGTTTGCTTATAGGTGGAAAAAATGCTACTCACTGGATAAATTAAATAGGGGCGAGATTGTGGGAAAATGCTCAATTGAATTTATAGTTGTCTACTAGGCACGCGAACAAATAGGTTGGATAGTTTTTTCAAATAAATCGAGTACATAGGAAAATATTGCTGTTGGCCAGTCGCACCTAATAACTCATAAGCTCGAATAAATTATGAAAATCCGCGTCTCCTAGGTATTGTGCGACGTTCATGCATTTTTAAATTTGTGACTAAACATATTTAACCAGTACCTACCTTCATTCAAATTACTCCAAATAACCTTCATGGCAGGGGCGAACCCAGGAATTTATTTCGGGGGGAGATTTGTGTATGCAAGTGACTCATGAAATAATACGTTTCAAATATTTTCAGACCTTAACTTTGATAATCGTTTTTATATACTCTAAGGGCCGGATGTACCATCATGGTTTAACTAATGGTTGTCAGTTAAACCGTCGATGGTTAAAAAATGTGTATAAAAAGTTAAACTGCCGTTTAAACTACGAATTATCCTTATAGCTGGTTCGCACTATATTAAAATCATATTTGGTCTAAACTAAATCAGTCAAAACCGTAGTAGATGGGTTTGAATCGTATGTCACTAAATTCAAAATGTATTGTAGAATACACTGGAATTATATTAAAGTTGTATTACAATATGGGACAACTGTTATTTAAATTTAGATTTTAAAGAATCTTGTAAACAGTGTGAGTCCTGTATTATTAAAAAAAAACAGTCGTTTAACTAAATTTCTCTCAATTGTAAACAACCAATGTTTCTATGGAAACATGTGTACGAATACAGTGGAACTTGCCTAAACAGACACATCTACAACCCGAACATTTCTCTTAACTTTTATTTTCACCAACGTTTTGTTACATATCATGCAAAGAAAATGAAGTTTAAAGGCCTGACACTCCCATGGCCGGAAACTAATGCAACATTTTTTATATAAACAAGCTGGCAAAAAGTTTACGTTTAAAATTTAATGTTGAAGAATTTTATTAAAAAAAAAAAGAATTTTAATGTCAATTGAAAAAAATGTAATAATTATAGCAAAACATAAAAAAACACAAAGCGAATTTCACGCGGGCCGAAATTTGGATACCCTTCACTTTCTTTCGGCCTTCACTATAACTTGTGTTTCAAATTGGTCCGTTCCTGTACATTATTTTTGTAACTTTGTTTTTTGGATGCTGTTTCAATTCCACCTCCTCCTTTCTTTACCATCTGTTCTTATATTGACTTAACTTGATTGCTACATAGCTTTAAATTTTAACGAGTAAAAAACGTCGCATACGGACATCCCCTAATCGACTCCTCTCGTCAACTGATCATATTTTTTTTTTTTACATTTTAGATAGTGTGAGATGCTTCCTTCAATGCGCTATAAACATCATGACGAAGTTAATTTACCATTTTACTAAGAAAGCGAGGGGTATAAAAATGATGATCTGCCTTTTCCAAGAACAAAAAAGTTCTTAGAAAACTAAATCAGCAAACCCATCGAAACTGTAAATATACATCGCGTAGGAGGACGGTCGGAGACACAATATTTTCATATTTTATACCTTTGTGAAATATTCTCATTAGCGGAAAATTTTAGTAGGCGGAAGAAATTCCATCCCCAAGGCGGTGTTCGTCTATGAGAAGTTCGACTGTAACGTAAATTGGTTGTCAGCTACATCACGAATCACGTAAAAATGATTACGCGGTGTATAGGTGGGGACATATGAGACGTCTTCAGCATCAAAACCACTTATGAAAATGTTAAATCTGCGACACGTAAATTAAAAATATTAATGGAAATGGACACTTGTGAAATTCTTTGGTCACAATTTCACAAGTTCATGCGCGCAGAACGAATCGAAAAATGACCGCGCTACCTTCTTTTTTATTATTTCTTGAGCTAAATAGCAGTAAGCGTTGAAATTTGCAAAATAGAACTCGCTCAATCGTAAACAATAAAGGATACCATGGAAGTTAACAGCAGTTTAAAATTGTTTAACCAATCAGCAGTCAGCACGCACAAGTTAAACGCAGTTTAACGATTTCGGTGAGCGAGGTAATTGCTGATTGGTTGAACAATCAGCTCGCTCAATCGTAAACAACCGATATTTCCATGGAAACTTGTATACGTAACAATACAAATTAACAGGCAGAGCAAAATACAAATATTTTCTGCTTGGGATTTTAATTAGAAGGTTGAACAAAAATAGCAGTATGAAATATGTAGTTGTTTTTAGGTTAATATTGTTTTCAAATTATGACCGGTTATTAGAGCAATTATTAACTCGCTTCTGTTCATGCAAGGAGTATTGTTCACAGTCCCAATAATATTGAAAATTGGCGAATCGTGCACAGTTTTCTGCTGCATTTTCTTTTCTTTAAACTAGGACACAGAGATTGATTTCACGGCTCGATCAAAATGGATAAGGATGCCCCCAATGACCGATCAAGGGTTCTTTCAGTGCGTTTTATTTATCTACCCGTACTGTCGAACATAATATCGTGAGCGTCATTTTTTATGAAAGGTACTTTAGTTTGATTGCATGGGCGTAGCCAGGGGGGGCAGGGGGGGGGGGGGCGACCGCCCCTCCCTGGTCGATGAAGATGGTAAAAAAATCCTTATCGATGTAGTAAAAAAATCGCTGCACTATACAACATTTTCAAAAATTTTCTGCTGCTGGCGCAGCAGTTGCTTTTTCTACCGCTCCAAGTGCTGCCAGAGAAGCCATGATCGGGACAGTTTGCAGTCAGGAGGCGCATACAAATAGATGACAGCGAGTGGCCTCTCCTAACTGACGGAGGCTGCGTACCAGCACACACATTTCACTTGTGAGTGTGCTACTGTGACTGCGGGGACTCCATATTTCCTGTTTCATTTCATGGCTTCTGAGCTGGAGTACACAATTTCAACCATTAGGTACCTTCGGGAAGTTAGTGGAATTCAACTTATTTCCATCTGAAAGGATGACAAATGGTATACAGCCGTAGAAGGTCATGCTTCGTCGAACGCATCATCAAATTTATCCCATATTTCGTGATAATTCTCATTATTTGGAGCGGAGTTTTCGTACAGCACTTACCGTGCCTATGTACTTGCCAGACGAAGTAAGCAGGGTAAGTTGTATTTTTGGAAATTGGCGTCGTCGAAACGACGAAGGATGAATTTTGTGTAACTTTTAGAACTCCAGTATTTCTTATGGCTCGTTGTCGATTCGACGATAAGACTGTGTCCATACGACTAGCTCGTAACAAATATGTTTATTTTTGAAATGTGGGACCTATTTTTTAAAAAATTATGGAAAAAATATTTACTAGGACAAAACTAGGACAGGAAAATGGCTCAAAATTGTCATTTTAGGAAAATTGCGTCGAACTCATAAAAATCGGCTCCAAGGTACTCAATGTCAAAATTAGACATTGTATATAGAATTAGAATTAATCAAGGGAACTCAGGGAGAAGATATTCCAAAATTTACTGTAAATAATTCTACAATCCACTGTAAAATCCGCAATAGGTGAAGTGAAAAAAATACGTGCTGGGACCCCAAAATGGATCGCTGTGCCTCTTGTATATACATGAGCTTCTCATTCAACCCAATTTCCTAGTACGTTTAGAATATGTGTTCTATGATTCGAGCACATTTATTTATAGTCCAATAATATCGTATTTTCGTCAGGAAAAAAATACAGAAGTTTATTTCTCAATTTTGTTATATGTATTTTGGGGCGCTGATTCCGAATATCAACTTTGCACCCTAAAAAACGTGCCGCAACCTTTAAAAAAGGGGGGAAAGGGGGGCATTTTTTCGGTTTTTTGCGATTATTTCCAAAACGGTAAAAGATACAGAAAAATGGTCTGAGAACGGAAAAAACTACATAAAATTATCTTTGCAATGATATATAACACATTAATTGCATATTTCGGCGTTAGAATAGCACATAAATTAGAATATTTTCATTTTAGACCTTTTTTAAAAGCCCCATAACTTTTCAAAGAATGTTAGTTCAGCCGTAAAGTTTTGTATAAGTATTCACAACAAGTTTAAGATAATTTTAACGTAAACATTGAGTCGCCCCGGTCAGGGACCCCCAGTATCCCCCATTTAAATTTTTCAAAACGGCATATCCATAACTCCCCCCAAAATTGGAGCAGAGTGCTAAATTTTGGTTTGTTGAAATTGGAGCTCATAGTGACCCCACCCACCAAAAATCAGCTCATTCGAATAAAAACTAAGGGTACCTCCCATACAAAGTGACCCATCAGGAATTTGTTCTACGTACGAGTAGGTACTACTCATTTTATAAACTGTAGAACAAAGTTGTCTTGGGTCACTTTGTATGGGAGGTACCGTTAGTTTTCATCCGAATGAGCTGATTTTTGGTGGGTGGGGTGACTATGACCTCCAATCGCAGCAAACCAAAATTTAGCACTCTGCTCCAATTTTGGGGGGAGTTATGGACATGCCGTTTTGACAAATTTAAATAGGGGATAATGGGGGTCCTTGAGCGGAGCGACTCTCAGCGTTTACGTTAAAATTATCTTAAACTTGTTGTTAATACTTGTACAAAATTTAACGGCTGAACTAACATTCCTTCAAAAGTTATGGAGCTTTTAAAAAAAGGTCTAAAATGAAAATATTCTAATTTATGTTCCATTCTAACGCCGAAATATTCAATTAAACTATAATGTGTTATATATCATTGCAAAGATAATTTTATGTAGTTTTTTTCGTCCTCAGACCATTTTGTTGTATCTCTTACCGTTTTTGAAATAATCGCAAAAAAAACCGAAAAAATGCCCCCCTTTCCCCCCTTTTTTAAAGGTTGCGGCACTTTTTTTAGGGTGCAAAGTTCATATTCGGAATCAGCGCCCCATAATACATAAAGAAACAGTAAGAAAAAAACTTCTGTATTTTTTTCACGGAATGGTACTAAATCGCCACGATATAACTGAACTATTATCTCAGTTTTAAATTTAGTGTTTTATATTTCAGGCCAAATAACATTAAATTAAGAAAAATTGATTTGTAAATCAATTCCCTTACAAAATTACTCAAAATCGATGTTTTTCCATTCTAAATAAACTAAGAGGGGATTCACACTATGGACAGGATTTACTAAAACCACTAAATTAATCGAGTCGAAATCCGCCTACTAGATTAAATCGTATGTCATTTAATTCAAAATGCATCGTAGAATGTACTTGCATTATCCAAATTGCAGTACAATATGGTACAACTGTCAACTAAATCTAGGATTTAGTAAATCTTGTCCATAGTCTGAATCGCCCCTTAGGATTGAAAATCTGTCATATTTTATAAATATTTTGAGAAAGGGTGATTTGTATGAGGCGTCAAAGTAGAGCGTCGTCGAATCGACGAAGCACCTTTCCGTACTAAAAATAAGCATAACCTTCCAGGGTTAAGGACCTTGTAAAGAACGGGTCTCATATTTCAGTGTCTTTCAAGTTCTTCCTTTTCTTGTTAGTACCATTGTGAAGTGCGTTAACTCAACCGTTTATAGGCAATTTCGAGTCAACGTTACATTGCATATCATTTCGGAGTGTATAAATATAATGTTGTAATAACTATATATTTCCATTCACATGTACGGAAATTTTGAGACAAACTACGCTCTAAAAGGCAGATATTGGAGGCCAGTTGAATGTAATCAGAATGCAGGAGAAAATCATTTTCATCTCCATTTTAAAAATTTTACTCTAAAATTATAAAAAAAAAGAAATAACATGGGTGGCAGTCCACCAGTAAACTACGGCCGCAGATGTGTGAGTGACATCCAATTTCCAAGATCTAAACTGCTGTTTTGTTGAGGTGTTGAGATCAACAGCACGCCCAGCAATGTTATTTATCCCCATAAATGGATACTTGTTTACAATATGAGCTACATCATAGTCCGTCACGTAGGTCGTGAGTTCGAAAAACACCATAAAATGAATTCGTTCACGGTGAGTCTGGAATCCATGACCCTCTGCACAAATCCAACCACAAGCCAGGCTACGCTAAAATTCGCTAACAATATTTCTGCGACCGGAAATTTCAACTCTTAAGAAAATCATGATGTTGAAAAAATTTTGGGCTTGCCCCCCCCCTGACCGAAATCCTGGCTACGCCCATGTTTGATTGAATTGATTTTGGTGGCAAGTATTGGCGCCCTTTCAAGCACAGGCTTGTCCAGCATACGCGCCTTACTGTAGCAATTTAAACAAATTTTATATTTTTGTATGACTGAAGTTAAACTTTCGTAAAGCTCAAAGATCGAAGCTGGATTCCAGTTTTTCTGCTTATTTTTGATATACTACTACCAACTGTGCAGGTAAACCTAAAGAAAGTGTCAAGTTCTTGCTTTCTATCTCTCTATTCAAAAAACTAGCTTAACCTGGGTTAACCACCCCTTCTCCCCATCAGCCCATAATAGCGTTATAAGCTCCCGTAATGAGGTTAGGTATAAAAAAACATTTCAATGTGCTCACTCACCATATCGCCGCAAATTGTTATATTGAAAAGCATTATAAAAATGTTCCTACATCCTGTCAAGTTTTGAATTTGTCGACTTTTACAAATATCAATAATTTAAAATTTGCGATAATAAATATTTGCGAAGGAGAGGGACATTAAAAATTTACTCATATGTTCCTAGATCGGGCAATTACATGGTGTCCAAGTTGCAGTGAATGTTTGCATCATAAAAAATGTTTCTCATTAGCGGTAAAAAAATAGTGTAAACCTCGTAAAGATAAGTTTGACACCCCTGAGCACCAAACTTTCAAAGAAAAGGTATGAAGTATATACGAGGGTGGTTCAATAAGTCCCGTGTTGAAAATGGAAACACAATTTTTTTTTATTTTTATTTTTCAACATAGTCCTCTTTTAGTAAGATACACTTTTCCCAACGTTCCTGCCATTTTTTAACCCCCCCCCCCCCAAAAATAGGATTTGTCGAATTCGCCAAAATACGGCGATGACTTCCTCGTTTGAGCTTTATTTTTTTTTCCGCGAGCCATTTCTTCATGTTAGGGAACAAGAAGAAGTCGCAGGGAGCCAGACCGGGTGAATACGAAGGATGCGGCAGCAATTCATTACGCAATTCATGCATTTTGGCGGCGACGACTTCGGATGAATGCGCTGGTGCGTTATCGTGGTAAAACAGCACTTTCTTTTTCGCCAAATGCGATCGTGTCTCCTTCATTTTTTTGTCGAAGTGGTCCAATAACTCACTGTCCAGTGATCGTTCTTCCTTTTTCTAAAAAATCCATAAGGATGACGCCCTTCGCATCCCAAAAAATCGTTGCCATGACCGCCATGACATGATTTTCGGCCGATGGAACCGTTTTGGCCTTCTTTGGAGCAGATTCACGGTTGAACCAATATCCAACGGTGGTCATAGACGGCGAAGTGTCCCCATAAATAGCATCCAATTTCGCTTTTATCTCGCATTTTTTCTGATCCAAAAACAGAAATCAAATTACCTCTCTCTTTCCATCTTATCGAAAATTACGAAACACGCGTTACTCGAATGGCTATCAAATCAAAACTAACCAATAAATTAGTCTGGAATTTGTTTTGGCGTCGTTTGATAAATGGCAGCACACGATGATGACACCCACTTCCCTCAGTACCATCCTATGTCTTCAAACACGGGTACTTATTCAACTGCCCTCGTATTATACATCTCAATGCAAAGAAAGTTTTATGTAGATTATTTTGTTTTCAGACTACTTTGTGGTATCTATTAAAAAATAACAGGCGCGACAATCCAACATTGGACTAAGGCCGCAAGATGTGTTAGTGACATCCTATTTCCAAGATCTTATCTGCTTTTTGATGAGGTAATGAGATCAGCATCACGCTCAGCAGTGTTATTTATCCCCATAAATGGGTACTCGTTTAACATCTGAGTGAGATCATAATCTGTCACAAGCTCGTGAGTTCGAAAAACACAATGGAACACGGTGAGATTCGAACTCATGAGCCTGTGCACCGAAGGTGCGCGCACTAACCGCTCGACCAGCCAGACTGGTATCTATTACCGATTTTTAAAACACAATCCACATCTCCCATGTTAAGGGCCCCCTACTGGTCAGAACTTTTTTTCTATAATCAGAGGGCATCCCCAGCAGAAAATTCAGAAATGCATTATCTTTGCCGCCCGATGGCTTTATTTCGGTTTATTTTTCTTGGGCTAAAAATCATTAGTTAAACGGCCAACGACGACCGTTTAATTTTTCACGTTGAACTGCAGTTTAAACGACAGTTTAACTGTTTGTCAATTTCCTTAAACGGAGTTTAGTTAAACTGACAATCATTAGTTAAACCATGAATTTTCATCTGGCTCATTTCATTTTAAAATCAAAAATTTTTATAGCTACCATCCGGAAATATCCAGGGGCTAATGGAAACTAATGATTTAAAAAAAATATAAGTTGCTGCTTAGCCAGGAATTTTAATTATTGCGTAGTGTATTTTTCCCCAGTTAGTTAAACGGAGTTTAAAATTAAGCTACAGTTAACTAAACGGTGAGTTAAACCATGATTGTACATACGGCCCTAAATTTCACAAAAATTTTATTTAAAATATTTAAAGTTGATTTTCATCAAATAATTTAAGCTCTTTTTTTAAATACTCCCTTGGGAAATAACTGGTTTCGGTAACCGATTGTTACATTTCTGCGAAAAACTCTTTCTGAATATGTTAGAGAGAACATGAATATTATAAATCCGTTGAGCGGTATTACTACAATTAATAATTTAAGTTTGCCATTTTGAACAGAGTTCCATATTATGAATTAAATTTTGAGATTTGAGGTTCTTAATTTGGTCTCAACGAAATTTTGGTGGGAAGCTCCGGATTCAAGCTCAGCACCCAAAAAAACATAACAAACAAAAAAATAATTTTCTCCTACACACTTTGCACACTTTGAGTATAAAAATCATCACTTATTTGTTATGTCCATATGGTTATGTTGTGTAAACTTTGTTTAAATTAATACTTTTGAAAAATCGGTTTTATAATTTCGGGGGGTGTTTTATCCCCCTAATCCCCCCTTGGGTTCGCCCCTGCTTCATGGCAGTATCAAAATAAAAACGTATAAATTAATTTGCAAGACAATTTTCTGTGAGTGAGAAATTCTTATACTTTTTGCGTAATAAGTAGGGGAGACTCGGGTAGCTTAGGCACTTTTTACTTCAACGGCTTGTACTTCAGAGGCTTTTTGACATTTTTGACCATACATTGGTTCTAAATTACCGAAATTTTCTTAAAATTAAATGTTGGGACTCAATTTGTTATACATGTAATACTAGTAAATTTTAATTCAAGGTGAATGAATAAAAGTCATTTTTCGCTGAATATGGGATACAGCCTGGTAGCTTCGGCATTTGTTAAATCACTTTAGTTAGTCATGGTTTTTTATCTCCATAAAGCAATACACTGACACTTAACCTGAATGTATGGATGTTTCCAATTTCGTATACCTGATTTTGGAAACTGAATTGTGGAAAACAAAACATTGAACTTAACAACGAAACACAAGGAGTACATTCGGCGAAATTGTAGACTAAATGAAATGCGGAGTTCATTCGGCAGAAATCGAGTATGGCCGAAAGTGTCCCAATACAGAGTGCTGAATATAACCCGGGAGCACTTAACTTACTTTTTCCCATTTCCTAGTTTAAAGCATTCTTTCCGGAGGTTTTGCTCATCCATTCACAAAAACAAAAGAATATTTTGATTATTGTGGTATAATTTACTTTGGAATTTTGAAAATAATAGTCGCACAAGAAACTCACTTAATTCTACCATAATTTTAGAAAATCGACCTTAAAACACAAAAAAAAATTTTCAACTATTACAACTACTAAGATAATGATAGGAAATTTTGTAAGGGCTTGCAGAAACGAATCTTTAGCATCAAGTAATGCCGAGCTACGATAATTGGATCCCATCGAATAAGCCATTGCCGAAAGTGCTCCAAAGCCGGAGGTTGAGGTATCCAGTCTCCCCTATCTGCGTGCTACTCTACCTATAGTATAGGAGGTCCTGATGAATTAGGTCGCTTCTAGTCTAGTGTGTATGAAGGTTTTGGAAGCTCGAGGCTCTACATTTGTTCATTCGTTTGCGATTCCATACAAAGACTCGTAACTATAGAGTTTAGACTGTAGAGAGTTCATAATCAATACTTACATTTTTATTATTTAAAAACATAACCACTTTTTCATAAACATGTTTATACTACAGGTTTTCTTCTCTTCAAAATCATTTAGGTAATAAAATGGACATTTTACTACAAAACCTTATCATATTGTCACTTGTTTTGGGAATATGTATTTACTTATCGATTGTTAAGCGCACATATGTGCTAACTGCAAAAAGCAAAATTTTACAGGAGAGCAAAAACAAAAAAAGCCCTTTTTAAATTGTGAATTCCCTGGTTGAAACTGACATCATGGGCTATAAAGATATTTTGAATGATTCTGGGGACTGTTGTGCATTATCTTGTATAATAATAGGTGGAAATTTTTAATTTTTAATATTGTTTTTGGTCAAATTTCAATTAAGTGTTCACTTACCACATTTGGCACTAAAACAGTTTTCTACTTATCACTAATTGATTATAGCCGTAAATATATCAAAAGATGAAAAAAATCAACTAATATGGAAGGTATATTTATTAAATTAAATTTTGAGAATAAAAAAAGACAAAAATTAAGCGAAAATTACAAATAAACAACACTACTACAAATAAAAACATTCTCTTAAGCGTTTCTTGGGGTAGTAGGCAAATTATCAATAAATGGGTTGTAATCCTGGGGATTACACCTTTACACCAACAAGAACGATGTCCGTCTGTCTGTCTGTCTATCTGTCTGTATGTCCGTCTGTCTGTCCTTCTGTCTGTCTGTCTGTTGCGACGCGTTTTACTCGGCCAATTTAAAAGCTATGAACCTGAAATTTTGCACAAATGCTACTTTTTGCTACAGGCAGTTTGTGTGTTTGAATCGGTGAAATCAGACAATGGGGTCATGGGGCTGCCATACAAACCCAACTCCCCAAATTAGCTTCTTCTACGAAAAACTTTTTTATTTGTGTACTAATTTCAACCAAATTTCAAACAAATGTGTTTCTATTGATAACACAAAACATATGTGAGAATAGATAAAATCGGACCATGAGGTCATGGGGCTGCTATACAAACCTAACTCCCCAAATTAGGTTTTACTAAGAAAAACTTATTTGTGCACCAATTTCAACCAAATTTCACGCAAATGAATTTCTATTCCTCAGGGAACCAATGCTAGCCGTCGTGTGGGACGACCCTAAAATACATGGAGAAGATTTGGTGAGGCAGAGGGAAAATCTATAGGCAAACCGTGGGACCAGCTAAAGGCGATGGCTGCTAATAGGCAGAGGTGGAAAAGAGGTGTAGTCAATGCCCTATGCCCACTAGGGGTTAAAAGGAACCAAAGAGAGAGAGAGTATTTCTATTGATGACACAAAACAAATGTAAGAATGGATCAAATCGGACCATGGGCTCATGGGGCTGCCATACAAAACCAACCCACTTCTAAGAAACATTTTGTACACCAATTTCTCATAAGCTTGAATTAATGTGTCTTTATCAAAGCAAGAAAAAATGTCAAAACAAATGGAAGCGTACTATGGAGCCATGCTCTCGCATCCCTCAATAAAATTTTACGAGTAAATATTTTTACTTGCCCACTTATTCCAACCAAACCCCACACAAATATTGTTTTGTCGACGCAACGGAACTTTTGTGAAGACGGAAGGAAAATAATGGGAGGGAGGGATTAAATACCAGTCATCTTACGCACGAAAAAACTCTTAGCCCGCGTATCCAAATTTCGGCCGCACCCGAAATTAGTCTCGGTCTCGTTTTTCTGTAAAAGGGAGGGATTTCTCTGCAATTTTTCTTGTCCAGAGTTATAGCATTCCATTGCACCGTACTACATCCTCTCTTGCCTCGATTGATGTCTATTTCATAAAATTTTCTGCCATCAAATCATACTTGTATTGAATGATGTCTGGCTCTCCCTTTTCAAATCTAAGCCAATTGATTTTTTGCCATTTGACTTTTTCATTTTGTGTATTAAATGAAGCATTTTTTTAACACTTCATTTTTCAGAGAGGTGAAGTCATAAAAATCATTAAAATTGAGGCATTTAACGTAATATGATTTGGGATTTGTTCTTGAAGAACCGATCATGCTGTACAGCAAGTACACGAAATTGCAATCACTTTTCATTTTAAGTAAATAAAAATTGTGGCGTTAAATTCTATTTGATTCTTTGCCACTGTTTATCTATTTTTCTGGAAAGAAGCCCATAGGTAATATACTGAACAGCCACTACGAATAACCGGCTGAATAAGCGAAACAGCAAACGAAAACGAAGCTTTCTTCCATCGGTACGTGCACTTGTCACATGTGTGCACACACATTTACTATTTTCTAAAGAGCGCAGATAGTGCAAGTGCACTTAGTACATGTGGCACTCACAAAATTTATTTCTATGCACTTAACACGGAAGTGCATTCACGTTTGTGGCGTTTCTAATGGACAATCGCTTAAAACGTTTGTGCAGAATTATGACTATAAGGTTGATAAATTAAAAAATGAAATAAACTCATTTTCATGAAAATTGCAGTTAACACATATGCGCGCTTAGGTATCGTTATGTACATTTTGAAAGCGATCATTTTCAAATAGAATCATTGGAAAATCCTCTCAATATACAATCAAGTTTTGAAGAACTTTCACCAAACCGGAAATAAAATGGAGAAAGTTAAGTTTTCGAAATCTGGTTTGACCTTTCATCCATGAACAGACAGTGCAAATAATCATTCGTGCAAAGTTTGTTGTCCTATGAATATATCTTCAAGATTTTAATGAGGACAAAATGTTGTCGACGTCCTGTCGAAAGTTGAATATTAGTAGGGATATTTCAGCAACAACTTTCATCGGCATCGTTGAATTACCTCCAAGCTACGGATACAGGAAACTGGCAAATGGTGTTGTTGTTCCATCCGTTACCTAAAACTTTTCTAGACTTGTGCTGTAATGGTGCATAGATACCTTATTTGGCAAAAATATATTTAAAGTGGTAATTTAAAGTCTATAATCATATTTCAGTTAAATGAAAGTATGCAAAGACTAAATTCTGAAGAAATAAATGATATTCAGTCGGAAGTAGATGATAATTTTTGAATTCCCCTTTTGAGATTGATTTACATGCTTGATCTTTATTTTGTGCAAAATTTATTAAAATAAATGCCCAAGACAAATTGTGATAAATGTTTCTTATTTACAACCGGTGAGTTCACATAATCGTTATTATTTATCATCGCCGCTTGGACAATAGTATCTGTATATTAGTGAAGTTGATCACAAGAAATTCGTCTTGTTTTTTCTTCTAACCAGTCATACATTACACGTCCCATCCTTTAAACGATTCAAGACGAGACATTTTTCTACTTGCTAGACTTTATACACAGGGATTTGCTTTTCACCTTCTCTCTATCGTACATTGTATGGTTGAACGAAACCAACAGGACAACCAACATTGCTAACAGCATTCACCTCACGAACATACAAGACGAAATTGTCAACTTAACATGGGCCAATTTCTTTGCTATAAGGTCCTGTATGTTGTGTGTTTCGTTCGTTCCGGTTTGTTGAATAGCATCGGCCACAAAGTCCGGCAAAAGAATTCCTTTCTATGGTTTCGGGGATTTGCTCAATTCCTTGACTTATTTCTGACGTGCGTCTGTTGTATGGAGACGGGCATTAGGCGGTCAAATAAAATAAATGTTTGTGCAAGAACACATAGAAACATCTTCGCACTATGCCATTGTGTAAACTGTAGAGCGTAACTATTTTGCCTGAAGAAATGACGTATATTTGGACACTTGGGTTTGCTCCTAATATTCGACTAGTTTTTTTATTGCACAAATCTTAAAAATCCTCTCGTATGGTAAATAACAATTTTTTTTAACTATTTTCGTTTGGTAAGTTTACAACTGACGATAACTTGCTGTTCAATTAATTTTTGAAACCACTTTTGCAAAGGTATTCACTTTTCCATAGCACTAGAACGCCATGCCACCGTAATATGAACCTCAGAATTTTCAAGAATGTGGGAGTAGTATACTCAGAAGTTTACATTTCTTTCAGTTTTAACGGATGGTTTGAGAGAGGACATTTGTTCAAGGTGAGTTTGTCCTTTCAATTCTGTTTGTTTGGGTAGGAAGTAAGAGAAATAGTTCAAGTCAACTTGAATAATGATGTTTTTGGGGTTACATAATTTGGCAATTTTCTACCACATTTATTTCACGTGTCACGTTACATATTGTACCAAAGTTTGTCAGACAGAGCAACATTCAATATTGCAGTTGTCAGTAGGGAAGAATGTCGTTGAGTAGTTGAAAAAGCTCTCTGTGTTGACTATAAAATTTCGTAGTTTCTGTTTTTTTTTCAACTTAGGGAGCAGGTTTTTGACTCTTTGGTCAAACCCTCGAAGGTAGTATCCAGGTGAAATTGTTCAAAATGTGAGAATTTACATATATACATATTTATATTAAAGTTCTGCTTGTACTTTTGAAACGCAAAATTTCAATTCCTTTATTGTTCAATAAAAACAAATTTTTATGCTTGAACCATAATTTTTCAAATAAAGATTATGGCGTAAGACAACCAACAATTATTTAAGAAACAAATTTCATTTCACCTATTCATTGGGAAAACAACTGGAAGAGATTGGGATTGCATACATTTAGGCGAGATTTCGAAAAGCTCATTAAAATTGCTATTCGGGTTTCAATTGTTAACCTGAATGTGTCTTAGGATTAGCATTTGTATGAAAACTACCCACAAAGTGTAGGATAGCTGTTAAAAAAACACGGCCGTAAAATGTTCATTACAGACGATTCGAATGTGCCAATGAAAGTATTCCAAACACGAACTTTTGCGTTATCGAAACAATAGAAACAAATAACCAAAAATGTATTGGCAAAGGCGAGAAAAATGGGTGGGGTGTAAATGAAATTATAATTTGAACAGGATTTTTTGTCTTTTATTGCCGTGCCTTGAATTTCGAGTCGAACGTTCGCTCCTCTCATATTTTTTTTATTGTTTCTGCTTGTCCCTGCGTAGGCTGACAAAAGTCACAACTAATTGAAAAATAATCCCGTAAATTATGTTCGTCGTTCATCGGTGCTCATTCGAAACAACCAACGCGTTCGTTTAACTATATACGCGAATATTTTATGTGTTGCATTTATGGCGACCGTTCTTTACCTTATACCGTGTCGGTATGAAAATATAATTTTTTTTTATTGCGCAAAATTTCGTGAATTTGAATTATGAACTCTTAATTCAGGAGTCAATATTGAGTAAAGAATATTATTGGGGGAAACATTTTAAAAACTAAATTCAGTACGTGATAAATGCATGAATTCAGGATATTATAGAATAAACGACATTGTGTTGCGGTCGTGTCAACAGATGCCAGCTGGCAGGAGATGTTTAGGTGGGCATACAAATGGAAGGATGAAAGAATTTAAATGGTTATTACTTTTTCGTGATGTCACTTGAAATGCGTTTACCATTACATGAGAATGAGCACGGTTGCGATTATTCAGTCAATATGGAAATGGAAGTCTGGCATTATAAACAGGTCAGACTTATTAAACGAGGCAGATAACTATTTCATAAGGACATTTGGAAATTTTTCGTGTATAATGGCTTTGATATCCTGCATATTTGATTTTTCGCCATAAGTTTTATTATGAACGTATACTTTGAAAGACGATGTTCAAGTCGGAAGGGAATTTCATCTACAAAGATGCGATGAATTCAAATAGCGAGGTGTATGTTATAATAGGTAATATTGCCTGTTGATATGTTGATATTTAGTTGAAATAAAAGTGAATGATTAAGAAAATAATTGATGTAGAGAATGCTAAGATTTTAAGAACAGCTAGATAGCAACTGAACGCTTTAAAATATTAATTACGTATACTATCGGAGGGTGTCTCATAAGCAACGATACAGATACAGCCAAACCCAACTATGATTGAATTTTAGATTCCAAACGAGGAAATGTTATAGCAATCACAATGACGTAACGTACAGTGTTCCATGTGTTCATTGGAACACAGGCCCCTAAGCTTTATTTGTTTGCAATATTATTTCTTATTATTCAAGAGCAGAAACGTACACAAGCTGCTGATTGGGGAGCATGGAACAATTACCACCGATTTATGCGTTATTAGGTTAAAAGTTATGCTTTTAAAATATTGACACAAAAACGTTCAAATTGATGAATTTTCAAATCTCAATGACGAAATTCCACTACACATTGACAATTTTCAAAAACATGATCACGGATTTCCATGTTAAATTAATAAATTTTTAGATAGAATTGCCGATTTCCAAAAACCCTTTGACGAAGTTCCATGTCAATTTGGCGACTTTCCATAACTAAATTACGAATTTTCATATCAAATTGACCAAAATCCATGTCTAATTATCGAATTTCCATTTCAAAGTGACGAATTTCAAAACCATGTCGACGAAATGCATTTCGAATAGGCAAATTTCAAAGTCATGGTAACGTATTTCCATTTCTAGCTGACGAAATTTCTTGTCAAATTGATGAATTTCTATTGCCAATTGAAGAAATCATGCTGATGAATTTTCCAATCCAGTTAACAAATTTCCATTTTAAATTAACGAAATTGCATTCCAAATTCACGAATTGCCAAATAAATTGACGATTTTCCGTTTCGAGTTGATGGATATGGATAGTTCTAATTGCTAAATTTTCATGTCAAATTGTCGAATTTTCATTTCAAAGTGACGAATATGAAAACCATGCTGATAAAATGCATTTCCAATTGGCGAATTTCAAAGTCATGGTGACGTATTTCCATTTTTAACTGACGAAATTCCTTGTCAAATTGAATTGGTCAATTTCCATGTCAAATTGTCGAATCTCCATTTCAAAGTGACGAATTTCAAAACCATGTTGACGAAATGCATTTCGAATTGGCGAATTTCAAAGTCATATGGTGACGTATTTCCATTTCTAACTGACGAAATTCCTTGTCAAATTGAAGAATTTTTTTTTTTTTGCCTCACAGAAACTTTTGTCCCGGGACTAGGCTTCTCGGCATCACTTTACTTACTATCCGTACGTAAGTGACTAATCAATCAATCGAGTGTAAACTCTAGCAGATCGTAAAAAAAAACTGAAAACAAAATATATTAATAAGGAAATTTATCACAATAACTTCTTTTAAAAATTAGTTTATTAGTACAATTAAAATTAACTAAGTCCTTCAAACTATTATAAAGAATAATTGACCTTGTAATTGGTTCATTAAGCCCATAGTTTACTCTATGATAAGGCTGAACAAGAAGGTTGTTCCGCCGCAAATTGTGAGGAATATTTCTGACTTGAAAGTTACTTAATATATCTTCACAAACAATATGAGAGCAAAACAGGTCTCTTATAAACATAGCGTTTAAAAATGTTCTTCTATAATCTAAGGCTTGTAAACCCAATAAGGAACAGCGAGTTTTATAATCTGGCTTGAAACGCCAGCCAATTTGATAAATGGCAAACCGTGTAAAATTGTGTTGAATTCTCTCTATACGCTCGATATGCACCTTATAGAACGGACTCCACACAATAGAACAATACTCCAGGTGCGAACGAACGAAAGCTGCATACAATATTTTTAAAGTAAAAGCATCATTAAATTCGCGCGCATTACGTTTAACAAATCCTAACATACTATTCTATTGCAAATTAACGAAATCATGCTGATTAATTTTCCAATCACGTCAAAAAATTTCAATTTGAAATTGACGAAATTCCATTCCAAGTTAAAGAATTTCCAAACAAATTGACGATTTTCCGTTTTCAGTTTATGAATATTCGTTTCTAATTGGAAAATTTCCCTGTCAAATTTTCAAATTTCCATGTCATATTATCGAATTTTCAAAAGATTTTGTCGAATTTCCAGATCAAGCTGACGGATTTCCATTTCAAATAATTCTTGATTGATCGGTTTCCAAAGAGTTCCTCTAGAAATTTAAAACAGTGTAAATGTCAGGAATGCAGGACTATAATTTCGTTTCGAAATTATTTAAACCAAAGTAACCATAGACGAACAGAGACCAGAGAGCAGCAATTCCAGTCAGTAGATACTGCCGTATATTTGCCGTATATATTTCTATTTTGTTAAACTCGTAGAAAAGATTCCGTTGATATTCGTGTGTTCATATAGAATAGACATACTTCTAGATTTCCCGAAAACGACTTCTATTTTTCTCACACGTGACTTTTCTGTTTGTGGTTAAACACACGTGTTGATTGTTAATAGAATGACGGTACCTCTACTATTACACCTTCCACCCACCTGATATTTACTTGCACCTGGTTGAAGTACGCAGACGTGTCAACTTTCTCCTTTTTGAAGGAAAAGCTCTACCTTGTGTTCTAAGTTCTGTTATGCGGGAACACCTGTCGATATAACGCTCCACCCATTTGGATAGGTGCACACAAATGCTTCATTACTAGTGCAATACATATTGCAGGTTTTCTTGAAAATACGTCGTAGCCAATTGGAAAATGACTATACGCTAAAACAAATTGTTTTCTTAGTATATAATGCCTTTTATACATATACCGGATACATTTTCGATTCCTTTGAAACAAGGATTGGATCTTTCTGACATTATTTTATTCAGGCTCCACATTCACATTTCTTTTTACATACATAATGTACTTTGCTGGGGGCTTAATTGCGATTGTCCCATAATCAGTACAGAAATTCCTGAAGAAATAAACCATTCTTAAATATGTTTTGTGCAGTTACATATTAAGTGCGTTTTTTGGTTATCCCGTGTAGGTTTGGGTAACGAAACTTATAAACATAATCATAAAAAAAATTTTGACAGGTTGGCCAGTTGGCATTTTTTTTGTTCGTTACCCAAAACTACACGGGATGTCTCGAAAAAACGTACTTATTGTTACTATGATTACACAGTTGAAACGGAGTTATTTATGACGAATTAGTATGGTTGAAATTTTGCTAGACCGATTCGAACGAAAGGTCCTTCGGCGAATTTTCGGGGCCGTTCGCGAGCGAGACCAATGGCGTATCCGATACAACCATGAGTTGTATCAATTGTACGATGAGCTGGAAGTATCGAAAATCGTGAAGCTTCAACGTCTGCAATGGGCGGGGCATGTACAACGTATGGATGACAATCGCATGCCAAAGAAAGTTATGAACGCACAACGAATTGACGGAGCGAGGTTGCGTGGACGACCGAGAGCTCGCTGGGAGAACTCCGTAGGTGAAGACGCCCACCAGCTGCTGGGCTTCCGAAACTGGAGGACAAGGTCACGTAACCGCGACAATTGGAGGTCAACGATTAAGGCGGTCAAGGCCCGACGTCGGGCTATCGTGCCACATTGATGATGAGTATGGTTGAATACTTTGAACCCTTTGGGTTTTTCGTTACTCTTTCACACATCATGTTAGCGGAAATTTTCGAAAATTTCACATTCTTATGCTTTTTAATAGACATTTCTCTTGCGATTTTGAGACCCGATGTAAAGCTTACCTCGGTGCACATTACACTATTGCACAACTCCATAAAAAGAGTTCTAAGGCCGCCCACACACGAAGCGTCCGAGTCCATTTTGATTCTTCATTCTGTCACTCATACATTTTCATCGATTTTGACAGAACGAAAATCCAAAAACATGGATTCGCATTGACCGTGTGTGTATACATAATACCGAAAAATTTCATATAATTTCGACTGGAAAAATGTGTTTTATTCAACTTATCCCTTCGGGCAATTGACTGCAGATAGTCATTTCGATAAAACAATGTTCACAGTTAATCTAAATCGTTCTTTTTTGGTGAGCGGTGACACCGAATGCTACGAAAACACTGTCAAATAGCAGATATTCTTATAACTACATAATAATAATGGTTTAATACTTTATAATCTTAAAATATATTTTTTTACAAGTCACACATCTCATCTCGAACTCCCTGCACCACAATTCCCATATTTTGCTTATAGATGATCAAGTACGTTTTTCAGGCTTCATCATCATCATAAACCTCCTTTCCATGTGTTTTCAATTAACAGTTTTATTTGTCTTTGATGATGTTGATGATAATGCATGATCTCAGCAACGGTTTAGCAATGGGAACACAGAAAAAAATTAAATGACATCATCTAGTTTTCTATGGGGGAACGGAACTCTCATCTTCTATTCTGCGTGCTGTACTCGTAATTTCCTCACTATTAGTTCTAGGCAATAATAATGCATATGTATACGAGTACAGTACGTAAAAACGTATTCTCTGTTTTTATATCAAATTGGTTTTCGTATTCGTATGGCTTTATGTTGTATTCATTCATTATGTGAATGGTTAGACGCGGTGCCTTGTATGTATACTCAACCATGGCCAAAGATCACCCAACGAATTATTTTTTTGGGCCATAAAATTTATCGGTTTGGATGATGTGTTAATAACAACAAAAATATATTTTTGTGAATACATTCTCATTGGATTGTTCGAAATTATTGCTACCGAAAGTTTGAATAATAATAATTAAATAGTCTAACAGTCGATTTAAGAAGTCAGTTTTTTTATTTAATAACTCCTTCGACGTTATGCGGCCTGATACTTTTTTGTCTTCCCTGGCATTTGACAAACAAGCGCTACCCCTACGGCATCGTTTCCCACCCGGTGAGTTGCCGTAAGGAGATCGCAAAGTATCAATGTTTTGTATTTGCTGGGATCGATCGGGTTACGGATAGACGGATCGCAATAGGGGCAACACAATACTTCCATCGAAGTTAACAGTGAATTCGGGGGATCGGGGGATTTTGCTTGATCTTTCATTCTTCCTCTTCGTAGCTCGTAGCTATTAGATCGGTCCAAATCTTATTACAGTGAAACCTGTCTAAAAGACCACCCGTATTAAGCGACCACCTTTCATAACGACCGATATTTTCGGGAACGGAATTGGTTTCCATACAGCTCCATACATTTGTTCCCCGTATTAAGCGACCACCTGTTTATAGGACCAGCGACCACTACATCACTCATCGTTCCATACAAATTTCACCCTTCTTAAGCGACCACCTCTATTAGCGACCGTGAAAAATGCGATGTGCCCGTATAAAGCGACCATAGGCGAGTACATATGCGCTTATCTTTAATGTTTTTTTTTTGCAAGTTTTCTTAATAAATTTAGCAAGTAACGGTATTAATTCATACCAAATCAAAGCTCAGAGAAATCTGAAGTCGTTTCTAGTTATGCGAATAATAGATTATTCACATTATGCAGAAACAGCAAAAATTTGATCTTGGAGTTTGTGTTTGTAGGGGGTCGTGATGCAACTGCTGCTTTCATTGTAAGTCATCAGACGCCAATTAAATAAACACACACTACATTGTCATTTTGCGGTTAATGCGTGTCTGATTTATTTTCAAGTTTAAAGTTTATCTTTAAAAAAAAAATTCAGTTTTGGTGTCTATCCCTGTATTATGAAGATTGCGTTTTCGAATCCATTCAATAAAGATTGTTAGATTTTAATGGCCAACTAGGAATTAAAGACGCTATAACGCGTTTTTTTATGAAAGATCGAAATTTACTTTTCAACAAATTTTCAATATAATTCTTGAAAAAAATCTCTAGATATTCAAATGTTTCCTTTTTTAGGAAAAGAGTTGTTTTGCAAAGCATTGGTCGATTCGGCGTAATTCTCTAAATTTCCCAGCTTCGGCGATTTGTTTGCGTATGCAAGCCTTTCAAAATTGTCCAGTTTAAACGGTGGAGAGCTCATGCATTCACGAAGTGCAGGTATAAACAGAAGATTTGAGATATTTACTCTCTGTCAGGGGTGTCAAACTTAAAACTTGGTCCGGGCCAAATATCACTGTCTTTAGGTTTGAGCGGGCCGCAGGATAAAAAGTGCCTATAGAAAATTTTTCACAGAATTTAATTTCACACAATTTAATCACTGAAAAATTCCTTTAAAATATGTTTATACGTCAATTACTAATCTCGGGATTATATCCTGAAATGCCATCTTTTGAAAATGTTCTTCAAACAAATTTAGAAACTTAACACAAAAAGCTGTGCCCCAAAAGTTAAGGTTAAGACAACACTAGAAGTTAACAAGCGAAAGTCGAGTTCATCGAGCAGTAACCACTATTTGTAAATTAATTTCCACCAAATTTTAGACAGCTGATCAGAGCACACCGCCGGCGCCGGTTGTCTAGGTTGTCCAAGACAACCATGGGAGTCAAAATTGTTAGGCTGACATAAATTAATTTCAGACAGAAAGATGGCTAAAAATAAACAAAAAAAATTCTAGTGTTGTGTTAAACACAGACATGTAAATCTTAAAAAGCTAAAGGGCATCGGGTTAGGGGCTAAAATTGTCATGCATACGAAATTGCACATCCATGTGATTTCCTCACCAAATACAAGATTCTTTTCAAATAAATCTGACTCCACAATGATCTTGTCCCTGAAACATGCGGACGCGAATGATAATGCAACCGTGGCAGACAATTATAAGGTTCGGCAAAGCCAGCAACTTCTGAACATAATTTCGACACAAATCAATTTCACGAAAGGGTCTGCTCAAAAAAGGCGGCCTTCAACAAATGTACCTCAAATAGCCATCAGAAATTTGTTTATAGAATAAAGGACATTTTTTAAAATACATAGTTTAAGCTTGCATAAGCCACGAACTTAGGTATTTAGTGCATTTCTGAGACTTGAACACCTTACTTTTTTATTTTTACGCTCACACACATTGTGTTTTTTCGACCTGGCCGCGGGCCGCACAGACCTCGAGTTTGACATGCCTGCTCTATGTGGTTCGGAGCCTAAATCTACCAGTAATAAATTTAGACAGGACACCTCCTGACAATGTATCTTCAAATCTGTATGGAAATGATGGGCATAGATTTCATGAGAAGATAGTAGTCTTGAAATCTCTTAAGTGGCTTCACTTGAGGAAAGGTGTTGCACTTTGCCACCAAATTAATGAATTTAGTCTCTTAGTTAATTCCCCTTATTAAGCGACCACCTCTGATAGCTACCACTTTTTTCGGGAACAAACGGTGGTCTCTTTAGACAGGTTTCACTGTATTAAGTTCGTATATTAGATTCAAGAAAAAAGTTTAGAGAATTCTTGCACTAAAGTTGTGAGTTATTAGTATATCAAATTTAACTACAGGCAATCGGTAATCGGTGATATTTCCGTGAAGTAGAAAATCTTTCCTTCAAAACAATGCAACTATTGAATTTAAAAATTTAGTAGGAAATTTAACTAATAAGGAATATAATAATATTACGCATATTTTCGTGTTTCAGCTACTTTGCAAAGAATCATAAGCTGAAAATAAAAGACAAACTTTAGCCGAAATCAACTACTTTTTAGATGATCGGTCCATTGTTTTTCTCTCAGTGTGCTCAATTGAAACTTTAGTTTGTTTCATAAACAGAAATTATTTGTCAACTTCAATGAAACATTTGTTGTGTATAGTGGTTAGCTTGCTCGCTTGCGAAGGGAAGTTTTGTAGGTTCAATGCTGAATTGGAGGAAGTTACTTTTTAAAATCACTGATATTTTTTTATGAAAAAAGTTTGCTTAATCCATAGGAAGATTTTCTAGAAGTGTTGTTCACGTCTCAAATAAAGATAAAAATGTGTTTGACTGTTGTTGGTGGCCTTTCTTATTCTAACCGTATTTTCACTATCTTATATTGTTATTATAGTTCCGTTTCACTTTGATTCTTAGATATTTGTATGCGTAAAATATAACAAATAATTCCAAAAGATATTATGTACTGTGTATGACGTGCGAATATCTTGCGTTTGACATTAAATCGCAGCCAAATTCTCACTTCCAATCATTGACACTACATTTACCATTTATTATTATTATACGTAAATAGACCAAGCACACTTCATGTTTAATCCCAAGATCCTTTTCAATGTAAAGGTTGAAAACTTATCACACGTATCAATGATGTTATGCACGTGCCAATTAAATTAAAACATCCGAAAGGATCAGTGGGTGCAGTTTGTGTTCTATCCGTTATTCCTGATGGAGTCTTCTGTATCACGTGCATCGGCAAGGCAAGAACCAAACAAGGACCGACTAAACGGCAACTGGTATTCATAAAACATTAAAATTGATTTCAAGGTAAATTTAATTATCAAACTCGTTGAGACAGAAAATTAATATTAATGGTTTCTCTTGCGGAAAGGACTGCACGTGCGGATGGATTGGTATGGCTAGACTTTGATAGAGGACCCATGAAAAGGATTCTTTGACTATATACGAGTGTATGCTGACTATGCTTTGAATTTAACAAGAGGTTAACACTACTCCGCGCGAACACGTTGAGAACCATTCCAAGGTCATTCGGGGTTTTATCAGGGTTTGATTATAGCGTCTATAACAATTAATACAAAAATATAAAATATTCTCACTGAGTCAGACAGTTTAGTGTGGCATAACATTGTGTAATTCTAATTTTGAAATGTGTAGCGAAAATATCAGACATTTGTTCTAGTAGGTACAGTCGTTTGCTATCTTTGACAATGAAAAGGACCGATTCCGATTGTATCATAAATCATCATAAGGGCATCATAGTCGCAAAATTACATAAACATTATGTTAAGCTGATCAAAGGGGCAGTGGAGAATGTAATGAAGAAAGGATTTTGACTGAGTTCTCGTGGCTTTATTGTTTGCGCGTCTGCTTTCTGCTGCTTTGTCATATATGTGTCTGCTTTGCCATATATGGAAGGGTGTCTTCGCATCATTTCATGTTGATTTATACTTACCTTAAAAGCCATATCGGAGAAGGGTTGATTTAAACCTCCCTTTTCGGTTTTCAGCGGTACGCACCCAAACCGCCATCGTTTGACAAGTTTAACAATAGATTAAACGTAAAGTGACATACTTTTGTGATATGTGAAATTTATCATTAGTGTTGAACTCAAAATCCAAATCCAAAAGGTATTGTGCTGAGTCAAATTGTCGCCTGCTCGAGGTTGACAGATTATAATATTGCGGGGAAACTGTGCACATACATAAGCATATATGTATAGGTATATGTATGAGTGAAATAGGTTATCCGGGTTAATTGAATCGAAAACTCCACGACGTTTCTCTGCCAGGGAACTGAGTTATAAACGTGCCACTAAGGTACGCTTTTATATTTCATTGTAAGGCTCTGTGTTGTATTCTGATGTTCCGTTCAGACTCCAAAAGTAAATAAGAATGTATTTACATTTTATTATTTGTGAAATTACCACTTTTAGACATTTGTGCAGAGTTGTACCACTCAGTCCATACATTACTTGCCTCCCTGAATATTAAGATTAGATAAATAAGGGATACAAAAATTTATTGCATGCTCAATTTGTGTGTGGTTTCATATGAATATTATGATTGCTGGATTCCAATAATTCGACCTGAGGGTTCGATCGCATTTATGGCTCCCCGAATCCGCTCCATCAATCCCACACGGATATTACTTTAACCTGATCCCACCTAAGCGTCGCTCAGCCTATACATATAGGAATAGCCACAGGACATTACTTTCCATCCCCTATATAGGAAATTTGATATTCGACGATAAGTCCTGCGTAAAAAAAATACAAAAAAAAAACGAAACGAAACACGAGGAAATTCAAAGGGATTGAATGGCCGTACCTTTGGTCAGATTTTCTTTATTCTTTCGTTGACGGAATAGAATTGTGGTGCCACATGGATAGGAATAACATATGATCTTAAATTGAGTCAAATGTCGTCAATATTGTGTCATCCCTTTTCTGGAATCCCTCCGGTGAATTTTCTTTAGAATTACATATGTTATGGACGAGTTCTTTTTATTGACCAGTCTTGAAGAGGAATGTCATCTATTCTGAGATTATCACCCTTTGAACTAAATCCTAACGAAATCTGTCCCTTACAATAAATGTGACGACGCGATTGTAACCAATATGGAAATGGGATTAGATATGTGATTGAAAAGCCGTGAAGGTATGTTTCCAATGCGGAATATGCGGATGTTATATTTAATTTATCATTGGAAATTTTCAGATGGTGGCTTGCATGCGGATACATCTTTTTTCAAACTGCAGATGAATTGGAATATCTCGTTGACTTACCGCAAGAAATACTTAAATTCTTCTGCATATTTTTTTGCATTCCTAATTAGGTTAGGTGATATGAGAGACTTTGACTCGATTCCATCGATGCCACATGTTTCCGCAATCCTTAGAATTTGAATTAGAAAGTGTTACTTCTTTATCACACTAATGGGATTTTCTTCCTATTTTGCATCAACAAATGTTTTTCATTTCAAAGATGTATTCGTCATGCAGAGGCCTCTTAATGACAACATTTTTTCAGGTTCATCGTACAGAGCGTCTTTCCCACACAAATGTTGAATCGTGAGATACTCGTATGTGGGGAATTAGAAAAGATATGACATTAAATGGAGAAATGTAATTGTAGCAGCAATGATGAATGCTATGAGACATCTGGGAAAGGGGTGATCTGAAATGGTCTACAAGAAGTGTTTACTTTTCCGAAGAACATTAAATTAACATTTAAGTGGTGTGTTATTCTGCACTTTGTCACTTGTATGATCTCAAATGAGTATAGAGGTTGACACTTGATCATAATTTATGAGAATATCAAACTCATCCGGGTGCGGTTTTTTCCTTCGGGCAACATAAAATTGATCTTCTCGACAAAAACGCGGTGGAGTGGACAGATAAATATGTAGTAAGAATGTCATTTTACATTTAACTAATTTGTCAAACATCAAAATGAATGCCTAAAATACGAAAGCGTCAAAATAAATGCTCAACAAAACAACAATTAGACAAGCAACGAATTCATATTTCTTTTGCTGCTTCAAGCAATTAAAGATTTAAAAGATCACTATATAAGACTAAAATCTTGATATTTACGTACGTAGTTTCTAAACTACACTAATGAGAGTCAGTTTTTATCAGTGGCGGATTTACCAGTAGGCTGAGTAGGCTGGAGCCTAGGGCGGCAGATTTTACGGGGGCGGCAAAAATGAACTCCGAATACAAATTTCAACGACAGGAATAGAACTTATCCTTTTCATGCGATTCGTTTTGGGAGTTGTGTGTGAAGTGTGTTTGTCACCGTTATGTCAGCTTCAAACACTAGGAACGATTTATTATTGAAGACGAATCTGCAAATAGGCCTTTCTATAGTCAATTGCTTGCAACCTGAAATTCGAAGCCAAACACTTTTTTTGTTTTATTTTTAATGACATTTGATCTGACACCTTTTTTTAACCCATATTTGCCCAAATTATTTTTTTCTCGAATATTTAAGTTTCTTTGGTATATATGTATGTCAAATCGACAATACTCCAAAGCATATTTTCGAAAAAAATATTTTATTGTAACTGATGTTGTTGTAAATAATAGCCGCCCCAAAAATGGGGCGTTGGGCATGTTGGGCTTCATATAGATTACATACAAATTTGCGTGAGCCATAAAGGGAAGACAAAAGTAAATGTCAATTTGATACTGTTATTTGGTAAAAATTTATTATCGAATCAAGAGGCATTTTGGAGAGGTTTTAGAGAAGCATGTACTTAGATACTACATTACATTATATGTAGTATATATTTTTGCCTCAATTGTTGTAATCACGGTGAAGTTCATCTTGAATCGTCTCAGCAAGTCAACCCCTCTTATTGGGGTCAGGTGGCTTCCGTGGGTGCAATGAGTGGCTGCGACTGGCGAATGGACTTGGAAGAACATCCCTAATTCCAAACTTGCAGCACAGTAAAGGCGAAGAACGCACAACGAGTAGCACAACGAGACGTAGCCAGATTGCGTGGACGACCGAGAGTTCGCTGGATATACTTCGCAGGTGAGGAAGTCCACAAGCTGTTGGGCATCCATAATTGGAGGACAAAGTCACTGGATTGTCAGCAAACTTATATCCATAAGGGATTTTTCGCAGAATTTGTCGGATGAGATTTCTGATACGAAAGCAATATAATTTCAGTAGGGAATGCTAGCTGTTCAGCGACAAAACCAAATTATTACCTAACATTTTTTCTGGATGACATTTGTCGAGAAACTATTTTTACCGTTAACTAGTGTACTAATGGGCTCAAAATTAAGTGTTTGTTTTGTATTTTTGCGGCTTTCTTTATAATTATTCCGATAAAAATCGATTTTCTATTAGATTTCAATAAAAAATTATAACCGCTATTAATTAATTTCATTCTTGGGTATAATAAATAACGGTAAACCGATTTACCATTATTATTTCCTTTAGAATGTTAATGTAGCCATAGACGCCCAACGCCCCATTTTTGGGGCATCAACAAAACCGATCCATATTTTCGGCTGTTGGTAAAAGATTTCATGTTTATGGGTAAATTTCGTTTCTTACATCTCTTTTGCCAATAAAATTACTAATACTAGATTAATTTTGTAAAAATAAATTGAATTATTTTGAGTTGTTTTTGGATAGTTTGCATCTGTCGAAAACCCTCTACTTCAAACCGGAAATGGAACAAAGTTAGCCAAGATACAGTTACCAAGTTTTAGTTGCAGCTTTGCCAACATCTTTTTAAAGGATATAAGTAAAAACCCTTTCAAAAAGTATTACCAGTTTAATTTAAAAATTTAAAAAGTGCATCGTTTTAAAAAGGGGGCGTTGGGCATATATGAGTTAATAAAAAAAAAAACATAATAAATTCTATCCGTATCGCTCGATTGTGTGAAGAGGAACCTACCCTTCAAACCGACGCTCCAACCAAGGAATTATTGTATCGCGTTTTCTTTATATTTATCTATCACATAGAAATGGAAGAATACTCATAGAAACCACGAAGTGGAAAGCACTCATCTATTAATGTGTAAAGCAGAAATTTGAGAATAAAAGATGGTTGCGCTGGAGTATTAATTTTCCACACAAAATACCAATAGTCTTCCGCACAACTTGATTTTGTGAGAAACGATAAAAAATCCTTAAACGCCTTGATCAGTGGCGCAACCAGAATCTTGCCTTAGACGGGGTAATATCCATCCTTATTACTGGACATAAGATCTTGCCTCCGCAAGCTGGGTGATGGTGCCCCTAAATCAGTGGTGTTTCAAGCTTTTTTTCGATATATATTTCTTCGTAACTTATAGTGCCTTGAAAACGCGAGTCAAATGACATACTCGTGATGTGGACGAGTTTGGAGTGCAGCTGGGTATTGAAACAACTGACTGTGAATTGCCCGGTACTACACAAGAAAAATGTATCTTCTCAGGTGAAATAGATAGGGGGAGCAATGAGAGGACGCAAAGAACCTTTTGATTTTGAATGTGAATGCGATGGCGGCTCGTTATGTATACATAACCTTAAGGTACGACATATCATCGCAGAATGCATCGCTTGTATCCAGCTATTTTTTTTTACTACATAATAAAAATCTTCGACGTAATTTTCAACTGCAATGAAAAATTTACATTTTTGTCTCAACTGCAAAGAGGCCGGATTTAGCTTCTATGGCGTCCCTGGGCAGTATAGCCACCCTCCGTCACTGGCTAAGCTTCAAAATTGAAGAAGTCGCATACATACGATATGCAAAACTTAAAGAGTGACTATGGACATTTTATATTTTTCTGAGTATATTTTTTCAAAATGTGTTGACTCCAGGGACGTAGCGAGGGGAGGGGACCAGGTGCTCCAGCCTCGCACGAATTTTTTTTTTTAAATGGCGACAACATAAAAACTTAAATGTTGCACACTCATTACAATCGGTTGTATATTTTCTTCAGAATGTTAAGTTTGTTTTTGTTTTCATCGTTTCGGAAATCATTAACCTATAACCTCAAAAAATCATATTTGTCGGAAAATGCTTTTCGTTGTTGTTGTTATGTAAGTTTACCGCGAATTTCGAAAGGAGACACTTTGACCTGCTTTTATCTCATCTGGGGCTTTCGAATAGCATTTACACGATTTTTTGTTTTGTGATTTCGAGAGATTTTTTGATTTCGGTGAAAAAGAAAACCTAAAAAAAATCAAAATAGCACGCACTCATAGATGTTATTCAGTAAATTTCATTAAGCGCCGAAAAAGTGCTACGTTGATTTTCATTATTTTAATGATTTTTTTTTCTGTGAAATTTTCCGGTTTATTCTCAAAAGAAAATGACCAAATCGACAAACGTGAAAATTGTGAAAAATTAATTTGGTCTGATTCATCACATCACGCTTATTCCATGCAAACATGTTACTAAAAAGTTTGATAGACACTTCCTTAAACCAAATCTTGGCTACTTCACAATAAATTTAAAATGCAAATAAAATAAGGTAGTGACATAGACTTCGTCTGAAATCTTTAAACTATGATGACTGAATCCTATCAAATAGAACGACTAATATCTTATGTAATTTCACTTTAATTTTAGTTTTTGAATTTACACTCTCCAAAGAATCACATTTTTCATTTCTTTTCAAATATTATCGAAGCAGGACGAGTTTTTTTCGAATATTTTTTATATTTATTGTTGCCATCGAGCGGAAGCAATCATCTCTGAGTTATCTCAGCATTGTGGGGACAATTATCTGGATTTCACTCCTTTTCATCAAGTTGCGGGCCACCTATAGGTCTGGACTTTTTTTCAATACTCGGGGGCCGTTCCGAATAATCCTATAAAAATTCAGAAATACATGATTTTGCCGGTTAAAAGCATTTTTCTTCGTCTGGTAGAAACGTTGCAACTTGCGGAGACCAAAAAGGTAAATAATAATGTATGCTCCAAGAACAAGAATTCATTATTATAAACTCTGCATTTAAAAGCATTTCTTCATATTTCATTTTGCAATTTTTCATTTCCCAATTTCTGGGTCTGGGAGGGGGTTTAGCCCCCTTGAACCCTCCTGTGGTTGCGCCACTGGCCTTGATTCTGGTAACGTCCCTTCAGCAATATTCTCGTAGAGCTTCGTACACAGAGAGAAATGATTAGTCGATTACAAGAAAAACATTTGTTAATAGTATCGAAAGTCTTCATTAATTTCCGGTCATAGGTGTATTTTTGTTGAAACTGCAAAACGATTTTGTTTGTTTATGCAAAATATCTTTTGAAAAATTATATAAAAATTGTTTTGACATGAACAAAAAGTTTAAATGAAATTGATTGATTCAATTTGAGATTTCAACAAATTTTGTACTAAATATTTGGTTACGGTAAGGAGTTTCCATTGGTGATATTAACTAAAACTTTGTACCAATAACCCAAATCGGCTTTAATTGAAGTTTTTGTTTATTTGACCAATATTTTGGTTGTCATTACCAAATTTCATTTGGCCATAATGTATAATTCATTGATTAATTATACAAAACTGTTTTGTGGTTTTATATAAAACCTTTTCGTAGTACCAATCAAACATTTAATTAATGAATTTTATAAATTCATGTTAATCAAAATTTCTCCTAATATTGCTAAAAGTGTTCTTACTAATCACTAATTTCAATATATCCTCTATTGAAATTTGGGATTAATAAGAACGCTTTTAACAAAGTTAGGAGAAAATTTGATTAACACGAATATATAAGTTTTTTTTTAATTAAATTTGAAACTCATGCGGGTACCACATTTCAGCCTGGAAAAAATCCTTATAAGTCACCTTTCACGTCAAGCATTGAATGTGCTAATAAAAGCCACCACTATTTCCACATAATCCTGTTTATTAAAATTAAAATTTTCTTTTTAAAATTAGAAAATTATGACAATATAATAATCACACAAATGATGCTTTAATGTAACACCTAGTTTAGTTTTATACAAAAACATAGCTTTCCAATGTAGAGGGTAGTGAAGTCAAGCCTCCATCGCCGCCATGGAAAAATGTATAAGCCTTGCCAAGTTTAGTTTTTCTATAAGAATTAACAAACAAATAAGAATTTTATATGAAAAAAACTATGTTAGTTTGATTTGAGTGTGAAATGTTTTAAGCTATATTATAATTGCAAAAAAATAGTATATAAATACTGGACTTACATTATACATTACATTACATATCAGAAATCGATGAAGATTGAAGATGAAATTTATTACTGCCTGTGTCAATACAGCGTTTAGCTATTTCCAAAATCTTGGCGTTGTGCATTTTTCCCGTCCAATAGTCAAATATAGTTGGCTGCTTTGTTTAAATTGTGTCGGCAAATGTATCTTGTAAAACCTAATGAACAAAAATATTGAATTATCTTATAACACAAGAAAAAATTAGATTTACCTTTTGGAAACGCAACTCGAATAATTAGGCCCGAAATATTATCTGCAGCGCTAATGTTTATTATAATAATCTATATTCTGCCAGAGTCTTACACTTTCTCACAAAATAAATCTTTATCAATTTTTATCGTAGTTATTGAAAATAAATACTTTTTCCACATTTTTAGCACACAGTCAATTTTTTACAACACTCGGGATACAAATATGTCCGTACAGAAGAGCTACTAAAATGAAAATCGTTGATAGTTCCAAATAAATGAATAGCTAGATTGTACAAAGATTTTTTTGCTTTATCCAACCTATAAGAACTGTACCGTTAGACATGGTAAAAATTTCGCATTTCCAACAAAAGATCTAGTTCAGAACATTCTTGTCATCATTGCATATGTTGGATAACAAAAGGTTTTGTTAATATTGCAAAACAGTATGTTATATTGTAAAATGATTTAGCAACATTTTTTTGTTGATTTTCCCCTGGCCAAAAGATTTGTTATGTTCATCAAATGTTATAGTGTTCATTGTCTTCATCATTTGTAGATTTCAGTGCAGCTAAAGTTTTTGTTATTTTAGCCAGGAAATTAATTCGTTCTAAAAGAATATATTTTAGTTATCTTAACAAGATTTTGTTTGTCATATCAAACAATCGTGTTATTTAATAGTGCTAGTTTATTTGCAAATTTAAAAAAATAATTGCCTTAAATTAACAAAACCGGCATCAAACAAACGTAATTTGTTGGTATTGCAAATCTATTTCTCTCTGTGTAGGGGCGGCAACATGTCAACAGCCTACTAGCAGTAAATGTGGAAATCCGCCACTGGTTTTTATTTCTACTTTTTTACATTATTATATTTATTTTAAATCTTTGAATATCTCTTAAAGCTTAAGAGTTCCGGATAGGCACGGTACACTTTTTTCTCTGCAAATTGAACGAGTAGTAACGCGGCAGCAAGCTGGTGCGTTGAGTTTCCGGACACTTTCAAAGCCATTAAGTACATCTTGTAACGAAAAGCTTTTATATTTTTTACTACCAAGTCAAAAGATAATGGTGGTATATATACCGGCTTTATATTTTGCGTGCCTTTTCAATACGATAGATTTCGATGAGTGTCAGGAGAACACACTAAATGTGAAGTTTCCCATGACAACAATCCCATTATTTCAAAGTCGTATATTCGAGCTGAAAAGGCTAAATTTTTATTTGATGTTCTGGAACTTCATGAACTTCATGAACCGAACCACCTAGCACATAAATAACATTGCGAGTAACCGAAAGATCCGGGAGATATGTATGTACATTCCCTAAGGCTTAAGGACTAGCGTCAGTCTTAGGATTTCTCTGTAGTATGTGGTGTTATAATGCATCCATATTTCTATTCATTCATTACCGCTCCATAGGGTCGTCATTCTCTATTGTATGTAGGCACATCGCCTGTTTTGGTGGTAATGTCTCAGCCTTTTTCTACTGGCAGCTCTATTCTGGATTGTGTCATCGCCCAGACCAATGCTAATCTCACAATGAAAAACATAACTTGAATCCAGTACAAAAACTGTTTAACATTTAAGGCCCTTATCAAATGTCTTATGAAACATATCCTTCTCGACCCCAGATATGAAATTTCTGTTAAACGAATCAAGTGCATTCATTTTTGTACAGCCTGTTGTGTTTCACCTGCTTTTCTTTTATGATGTGTGTATCGCATGCCCCCGGAGGAAGACAGGCGAATATGTATTTTAGGAGTCTAGCAATAAAACGTAGAGTCTTTTAATGGCAAACATTATGACATTGCTACTTAACTTTTACTCTACACATGGCTGTCGGTCGGCTCGTATCGGGTCCTTAAAGGTTGTCGTTATTGCTCTTTTTTGTAATAAACATTATTTTCCGTTTTACCTATATCCTAAGGGATTATGGGAAAGAAATTTATATGACTTTGATTTTTACGATGTAAGAGAAACTGCTCTTTGGAGAATGCATTACATATTTACATATTTAGGCTCTTGTACAAAAGTGACAACAAAGACACGTCCTTATATACGTAGCGGGAGAACGAAATACGAGGATTGAAAGAAAACTTAAAATATTTCTTAAATATTATTTTGAAATAACATCAAAAAATATGATGTTATTTAAACTTTAAGCGGGGAAAAGCTTCAAGCGGTTACCTCAACATCCATTTATTTCCGAAAGACCGAATGGTAAATTTTTCAAACTCCTTTCATTTCACAAGAAGTAATTAGTTTTTTGTCTTTCTTTTGATTTTTCCTGGACGCGTTGCTGACTTTTGCTAAATTGAATTTTATCTTGGAAAAACGTGCAAACTCTTCCTCTTCCATTTACAATTTCGATTTCAGGGCGTCTATCGTCGTACATCATGATGTCCGACTACTGGCCGTAATTGTGTGAGGAATGGCAACAAAAGGAACCACTTAAAATCCGTGAAGCAAACTTGCCAAAGATATACGGACACATAACGGATGGATACCTTCTATATTCAACTAAATAAAACAGACGCTTAAGAATAAGAATATCTCAAAGTGGAAACTTCATTGAGCAGGGAGAATCCATTAATTAAATCATGTTGTTTGCCTTTTTAAGTTTTCATTATAAAATCATCAACCTTAAGTGGGGTTTTGCTACGGGCATTAAGATCACTTCGAGCACCAAAAATTGACGGAAAGGGTTGATTGCCAGATTGTTGCTCTAACGCTAATATCCTTGAAGGAGAATCCTTTTCGCAATCTGTCGGCAATATGCGTATAGTGGTGGCTTGAAATTTATCTGGCTTCGCCAGAATACACAATCAAACACTAATGAGTCTCATTCATGGCGAGAAGGATGTTGAAATAACAAGTGTTTCACTTTGAATTGGACGGAAGGCCGCTGGTAAAGGATTTATTTTTATAGGGTGTCGGATGAACGCATTTTATTTAAGTGGTCCATATTGGTTCGATTTTAAAACGGTTGTTGTTATCCTGTTTTAGATGGTTTTTCTTTTAATTTTGTAAGAACTGGAAAAAATAAAAGACGGCCATGTACCTAAATGTTAGGAAAAACAAATACACGCGGAAAATGGAAACAATTAAAATTTTTAAGCCACTGGCATAAGAATCAAAAGCCTTTAATGTTATTGACCTCAACAGTAGCATACTAAGCATAGTAAAGGAGTGCTAAATGATATAGAAAAATCAAGACACCATTTGCGTACTCACAATAATATAAAGAGAATTTGAATAATTTATCGAAAAAAACCTAGCCACATACCTTTGATAAGTTTAAATTTCAAAATATTTCGGCTCTACAAAGTATGATTACATCCGTTCGGCAATTAGCAATCTCTTTTCGTCTAATTAGTTTCACAACAAGTCAAAAAAAGAAGTGTTCTTATTTTCTGTTATCGAGGTCAGACATCTTTACGCGTGACAAGAGATCGAAAAGGATCGCTTTCAAGCATATAGCTTCACCGGCGCGACGTAGATCCAATTTATTACCGGCCATAGTTCATCATCATCTTTGACTGAAGCCTCTTGAGCTGAGCATTTCGAAACGATCCAAAAACCAAAAAAAAAAACATAATGTACATATACATATATGAATGTATGGTTATGACCTTAAAGCCACATTGGAATTGGAATGTATCGTAGCTTCGAGCGGGATCATGTAGTCATCCTCCACTTATTTCATATGATGAAAAAAAAATATAAAAAAGAACTTGAGCATATGTTGAAGATACAACATTGTTGGAACTGTGATCCGGGATGGGATTTATTTCATCTGGAACACTTGTTAAAATCAGGAGTGCAATCATCTGTCAATATGAAGAGTCGCATATGTGTTTGAAATTTACTCATACCGTGAATACAGCCACAAATTAGATCTTCTTTTGATATGATTTCATTAGATATGGGATGTCCATTAAATATCTTGCGTTTTAATATCACACAACATTATGGAATTATATTGACATACATTAAGTAGGTTAGGTATACACCATATTGAGGAAGAATTTTAAGAAGTGTAGCTCCTCCCTTTAGTTTGATATTGTAATACAAAAGGCTTACATGATAGTATTTGATATGCTGGAATGATCACCATCGTTTTATTGGCAATTGCTGAAACGAAAGTGAAAATTTGTGCCTTATTACAGATATTTGAATTTACAGTAATGTTATCATGAAGTTTATTAAATTTGATACTTGCATTCAAATTTAATAAACTTCATGGTAATATTACTGTAAATTCAAATATCTGTATATTCAGGCACAAATTTTGACTTTCGTTTCAGCAATTGGCAATAAAACGATGGTGATCAGCCGTTCAAACATGCATGATCTTAAAAACTTTTTTTCTTGTATCCCATTTTTTAGCAATGCTTTATCTACACGAAACCTACGATGTAGATATAATTCACTTTTATTTAAAGTGGCATTACTTTTCCCTGAGTTATCTAAAAGATAGTCTAATTCAATCATCATTATCGCATCTTGTATTGCCACATGATAATTTCAAATTCAAACAATTTGAATTTATGGGAAGAATTTTTCTCTTGCACAGCTATGTTCTTGTTTAACCTTTAGATTCCAAGGTCCCCTATACTTTCTTGTCTTATCTATACGCATATTCGTAATATGTATTGCCTATTTCAAAATCTAGCACATGGTCAAAAAACTATTTATCTTAACAGTTTGTCTTCCACACTCCCATCAAAAATATCTAAAAGTCTATCTTTTGTTACTAACTAACGATTCAAGTTGACAGATAAATGCGTGCGTTAGCACTTTACAACATTTTTGGGGAAAGCATCTAAATACAACCGACTCGATGTCGTCTTTGTTGGTCGGGAACATATGAAATGTCTTTTCAAGTACTATTATTTTTCTCCCACTTTGTATTGCGGAGGAAAACACATGTGAAAACAAAACTCCCAATTTGAAAAAGAAAATCATCATCGGCAAAACAAGAGGGACTGTAAAATCTATCTGAATCCAATATAAATGTCCATATAATTTAAATTCAAAGTGGCGTGGAAATTCAGATTGGAAATTCAGTAGTCGATACGCGAAGAATTTAGCATGTCACGTTAAGGCGGCGATAATAGTTGTTTTAATGACAGACAGGGAAGAATTATAGCAGAGGGGTATACGTTGCACTGAAATATATTACTTTATTTTTATTAAAACGATCTGAAAACGACAAACAACAATTTCGGAGAGCAACTCAATAAATCACTTGCTCGTTGAAATAATTAAGAATTTATGTATTTACGAGTGTGTAGAAAGAAAATAAATTTGAAATTTGAAACTTATATAAACACGAATGGAATGAAACTCTTTAGAAAAAGTTATATGCAAAAATACAAAAATAAAAGTGTAGTCACTATCAAACATTAATACAATGAGTATTATGCAATTGATAACTGCCTTACATATCCGGTGTTTGTTTCCTGTTTCAAGAACTAAATAAATCGCGTTTGAATGGAACATTTTCGAATTTCCCATAACTTATCACCTGTATCTTTCCAAAGACACAATTACGCGAATAGTTCAAGTTGTCACCAGCAGCGCCGGATTTAGCCTCTATGGCGCCCCTGGGCAGTAACGAATTTGCCGCCCTCCGCTACTAGATAAGCTCGAAGGAGGCAGTTGTCACCTCACAAAGGAAATGTAGGCAAAACGTTAGCCGGTATGTGAAATATTGCAAATTTCATATTTTTTACTATAGTAAGCGTATTTTGATTGCTTGAAATTTTTTTATGTTGCTTCCCAGGAGAGGATACAGGTGTTCCGTGCACCTCCCAAAATTGATTTAGGAATGATTGAAACTCCAATGATAACATAGAAAATTGTACAATTCTTATGACATTCGGCTTTTCACTTTTTTTTAGAAATGCGTTCATGTTTTCTAGATAAATTTTTTTCTTTGTCAATCGTTTTGGAAATAATTTGCGAATTACCCCAACAAATAAAATTTCCTATTTTAGGATCATATTTAACCAGAAAACGTCATACCGAAGAAAAAAACAAAATTAAGAAAGCTTACGGTAAATTTTGAACTCACCTTCACCTTATTTATTTTCGGTGATAAAGATAGCGAAAACGAGTTGGGAAATCACTTACTGATTTTTTTCAGCAAAAATCATTCGATGCCTAAAAAGTTCTAGATTTTCCTGATTTCAACTATTTTTTATTTTCGGTGGAATTTCCCGTTCTTCTCTAAACAAAAAATTGGAAATTCGAAAATTTAAGCGTAACAGTTCTTAAAAATTCCGTTGAACCTATTCACCCGAAAGAAACTCAGAAATTTGATAGCCAATGCCGCATTTCTAGTATCGAGACTTGGATTTCCTCCGGAACCAAATCCTTGCTTCCCAGCGAATTTGATGTGGGGACAAATTTAAGAAGTCATTGAACACACGAAAATGTGTGTGTGTTAGATGAGTTACTTGCTTGGGCGCGTTTTGAACTTTCCAAAGGATCGCTATCACCAAAAATATTTTTATTTTTTTTTTCTTGAAGTCTGGGGCAATTTTAGAGGCTTGAAAACAGGAGCCAAGTACTCGCGTATTTATATCATTTAATTTAAGTTCAGGCATAATGTTTAAAGTGAAGCCAAAGATGATTTATACTCTTACTTTAACCCTCCAGGCCAGCAAAACAGTTTCTGCTCTGCCCCACGCTAGTAGGGGGGCCCACAACTTTTTAGCTTCGTTTACTCGTCTAACTTTAAGAATCTCACACAATGCCTGCTTTCAGTTTTACATTGTCCTTAAGACAGTTGTGTGGGAAGTCCTCTGGCCTCACAGGCCGGGTGCGCCTGATCGCGTCATTATTTAGAATGTGCCTAAACTACGCGAAAGCACTGCATCAAAGATGCTTTCCCACATTTAATTTGGAGCATTAGGATCCTTTTCTAATAACTATTATCAATTTAGACTGCCTGCCTTTCATTAATTTCAATTTTTCTAACAAACCATGGTTGCGCGAGTCTTCCTCGCTTGGTTTTGTTCTGGTAAATCGATAATTTTATTTCTATATTATACTCTCTAGTAAATAGGATTCTTAGTACTATATTTACTTTGATTAGATCCCTTAGATACTGATAAGTCAATTTCCGAAAAGTATCTGAAATTTTAAGTAACATATTAAGGAAAAAGGACACAAATAGATGGGTGGCCTCTCAGGCCGAGTGCGCCCGATCCTGTTTTGATTTGAGGTGCGCCCGACGGAGGGTTAATTGAACTAAAGGCCGCCACGCCATTTAGAGTGAATGATTGTATTCTTCAAGCAAAATTTTACGTAGTCCCAATTTTTGAAGGTGGAATCACATTAAAATTTAAGTTGACGTTGCGATTAGGTGTTTTGGATTAAGACGAATAAGTACACCTAACTAGAATAAATTAAAAAAGCTAAATATTTTCTACAATTATGTTTGAGTTTTCAAAATCAATCTTTCCCATATTTTAGACCAATGAAAAAATTTAAGAATTTGCCGCCCCTCAAATTCTGCCGCCCTGGGCAGTAGCCCAGGTTGCCCATATGGGAAATCCGGCCCTGGTTGTCACTACCTTTTTTATTTTTGAGAATCTATGATAGCTGATTCTACCATAAAATTGGCTAAGAAAAAAATTGTTTGGAAAGCTTTGAAAAAGGACATGAAGGACACTAATTAATCCTTGATCGAACGTGGGCTTGGCTAAGATGTGTCATATTAAACGTCGAGTATATTCAATATCCAGCGTTTGTTACTTGTTTCAAGGGCCCTCAAAAGAGAAAATCGCGCTCAAATAAAAAAAAAATCGTGTTTCCCGTAGGTAACTTATCATCTGTATCTTTCCAAAGTCATAAAACTACGCGAATATTTCAAGTTTCAAGATAACCAATTTAGAATATACTGAAAATTCCACCACTGACTTTGCTAAGAAAATGTTTGATCGGAAAGCTCTGAAAAAGGAGACAAAAATACACTATTTAATCCATGTTTCGATCAAGGATTAATTAGTGTCCTTTTATATATTTTTCAAAGCTTTCCGATCCAATCCCCTTTGATATGACACCCCGCATGACCCTTTTTCGGACCTTTCCCATCAAAGTTTTTCTTAGCAAAATTAGTTTTAGATTCCTGACACCCTACTGAGTCGAGAACAATTAAAATTAGCCTTACTCTTTTTTTCTATTTGGAGGCCTAAATTCAGGGACGTAGCCAGGGGAGGGGTCCATGGGGTCCGGACCCCTCCCGAAATGTTTTCAATGGGTTTCGAAAGTGCAGTGATGATTACATGAAAACTATAATAGTGCGCACTTATTTAAATGTGCTATACATTTTCTTGCAGGTTCTATGTCAGGTCAGGACATCAGTACAAAAATTAACCGAATTGCACATTATTTTGAAATGAAACCAGTTGTTGGAAAAATGGGATAATTATTTATTTATGCCATAATTTGTTTCCATATTTTTTTTCTGTAGAAAAATAAAGTGTACACAGGAAGCCAAATGTACCTATTTACAGAAAATTGAACAAATTTGAAAATTTCGAGTTTCATAAAAATACATACAAATAAGTAATCCATCGGCAAGGGGGATGGATCCAAATTGACCAGAGCTGTTTTTCATTATTTAACTTTGTATGGATCATTGCCTGAAAGTTCGGTAGCTGGAAATACGTTTTCTAAGGACGTTAGAAGTGATAGCTCCAAAAAAGTCAACATGAGTTAGAAATTAGGAATGGGTTTATTTGAGTCACTTCGCAGTTAGCGTTTGATTTTGTTGTCCTAATTGGCTTTGCCAATAAATGGCCCCATTTTCGATAGTAACTTCTTCTCTGCAGAGTTAATTTATTTTAGATAGATATGCTAAGGTTGTACTTTCGTCGGTGATCACTTTTCATTAATTTCAACAACTTACGTTGAATTCCATTTTGCTGAAACAATTAATTTTCGAGAACAGCTTCATGTTTTTCTCACTCAGGATGATGATAATTTTCCTCTGATTTGTTTAAAGAAATTTACAGAAAAAATCTACTTTCTACTCTTCACTACTTTCTTTGCTTACTTAACCAGTCACTCTATTCTCAAGGCTGGAATTTAAGCTATGTCTTTCCTTGTGCAAATACATAAAAATGCTGATAAAGCTGAGACTGAAAATTATCAACGAACTATCCCTCGCCAATCCTTAAATTATTTGACCTGGAGGTTGACCAGGGTTACACCTCTAGCTCGACCACTAATAAATTTTGCTTTTTCAGAGCTAAATCTACTACTACAAATCTTATAATAAAATTACACTTTAAAGTCTCTCAAGAATTAGTCAAACTTTACCAAAGCGATGAATCTATTCAAATCTAGTGAAACTGAAAAACTTTGACATTGGTGGCCCTCATTAATAGAAATGTGCCAACTTTAATCCCTCTGGGGTATATATTTAGCGAGAAAATCGCAATTCTGTGTTTTCAAATGAAAATTTTCGGAAATGGATTTTTCAAAAGTCGATGTCGAGCGCATTGAGACCTACATTTTGCTGAAAAAAACGAGAGTCCTAGCTATCACAGTTTTTTTCAGATACAGCCGCCTAAAGCTGACACATGACACCGTTCCGTGATTGTGAGCATAACTCTATTTCTCTCAATTTCCACCATCATCAGGCGCTCCTCAGGGATCATACGTTGATAAATTTTTTTATTTTTAAATTTATTCAGAAACTATTTAACAAGCTTGACACATATCCAAATCATTATGACGATAATCCGTCATAATGATGAAAGTTCGAAATTGAGGTGACACATATGTTTTCGTCATTAGAATTCGTCATTTACTTTTGACGTTTGTGTAAATGATAAAAATGTCCCTAACAACAGCGATATTTTGATGAATATTCTGTTCAATAATTTAAAGGCACACTTTTCTTGAAGAATTTGAATAGAAACGTGTAAAGATTGATAACAAATTTAATATTTTTGCAAAAATTCTTGTTCTTCATTTTTGCAACAGATGGCGTCCCCTGTCATTATTGAGCAAATGACGGTCCAAATGTGTAATTTGGAATTCGTGCTACTGATGGTAAATTTTCGTCATAATGACGTATTTGCGTCATTCGAAGATATGTGTGTCAATGTTTTTAATCCCCTATGGATGAAATCGATCGGTATGTATCGAATAAAAAGTGATGCATTTCAACACATTTTTTTAGCTATGTATTTTTTCTTTATCACCAAAAATACAGTAAAACATTTCTCCACTAGCAACACAAACAAAAATGATTTACAATAAAATTTCTGAAATCGGAATTCGGACCCCTCCCGAAACAAATTCCTGGCTACGTCCCTGCCTAAATTGGGATATTTTGACTGGACTATATAAAAACCATCCATAGTCTAGTGTGTTACTAGGTGATTTAGGCTGATTATATATTAAAAAATCAAATTCGCGATGTAAGAAAGCCAACTTCACATAACTGTGTACACGACAGACGACATACTCCTATGACACATCCTGATATATGAAACAAAACAATCTTTGACATCTAATCAGTTGTTTACATCCGTTAAAAGAGCGCTATCTATGAAATGAATGTAAAAACAAATCGGATAATGATCCGCTATTTTTCTACATGATGTCGTTTTCATACACTTTAAAATGCTTTTATTTAAATAATTAAGGACCGACAAACCGGTTTTAAGAGACCGACAATAACCGACAAACGTTTAATACCTGTGTGAAGTTAGCCAGTCATTTTTTTGAAATTAGGTCCTTTTGCTCGGTGAACCGTTTGTTCTACAGCGGCTACGTTTGTTCTTGATTGTTCGCCAATTAATATCGTTTGTTCTTCTCTAATTATTTAATTATAGCAACTTTCAAATTGTGAGTGTGAACTTAGCCAGTCATTTTTAAATATGGGTCGGAAAGGTATAGGTTTGGTATCAATCGAAAGCCAGACGTTTGTTCATTTTGTAGGGCGTTTGTTCATCCTGGAAACGGAAGGATACAGGAATTATTAAGGAAAAAGTGATTAGTTGTGACGTCATCTTCACTCAACCAACGCCATCTACACAGCTCAGCTGTACGGGCAACCCGTGTCCCGCGAACAATTTATGCAAGATCCACACCATCATCGTACAGCTGAGCTGTGAGAATCTCACGGCTGTGTGAAGTTAGCCAGTCATGTTTTTGAAATTAGGTCCTTTTGCTCGGTGAACCGTTTGTTCTACAGCGGCTACGTTTGTTCTTGATTGTTAACTAATTAATATCGTTTGTGCTTCTCTAATTATTTAATTATAACAACTTTAAAATTGTGAGTGTGAACTTAGCCAGTCATTTTTAAATATGGGTCGGAAAGGTATAGGTTTGGTATCAATCGAAAGCCAGACGTTTGTTCATTTTGTAGGACGTTTGTTCTTCCTGGAAACGGAAGGATACAGGAATTATTAAGGAAAAAGAGATTAGTTGTGACGTCATCTTCACTCAACCAACGCCATCTACTCAGCTCAACTGTACGATGATGGTGTGGATCTTGCATAAATTGTTCGCGGGACACGGGTTGCCCGTACAGCTGAGCTGAGTAGATGGCGTTGGTTGAGTGAAGATGACGTCACAACTAATCTCTTTTTCCTTAATAATTCCTGTATCCTTCCGTTTCCAGGATGAACAAACGCCCTACAAAATGAACAAACGTCTGGCTTTCGATTGATTCCAAACCTATATCTTTCCGACCCATATTTAAAAATGACTGGCTAAGTTCACACTCACAATTTTAAAGTTGCTATAATTAAATAATTAGAGAAGAACAAACGATATTAATTGGCGAACAATCAAGAACAAACGTAGCCGCTGTAGAACAAACGGTTCACCGAGCAAAAGGACCTAATTTCAAAAAAATGACTGGCTAACTTCACACAGCCGAATCTCACATATGTTATGTGTCATCAATAGAAATACAGTAGTGTGGAATTTGGTTGAAATCGGTGCACAAATAAAAAAGTTTTTCTTAGAATAACCTAATTTGGGGGGTTAGGTTTGTATGGCAGCCCCTGACCCCATGGTCCGATTTTACCGATTCAAATATACAAACTGCCTGCAGCAAAAAGAAGCATTTGTGCAAAAGTTCTGCTTCATAGCTTTTAACTTGGCCGAGTAAAACGTGAAGCAACAGACGGACAGACGGACATCGCCCAATCGACTCCCCATGTTATGCTGATCATCAGCGCCCGCCCTAGCCCTTACGCCGCCCCGGACAGGTGCACAATTTGCCGCCCTTTCTGTACTATACCAGACAGATATATGTATGTTTGTTATTTTTTGTAGAAGCGATTCAAGAGATTTTTCCGCTCTTGATCGTTGTAATGCCGCACACACACGATGAATCCATTCTGTGAAACTCCATATAAAAAATGATCTGCCGCACACACACGATGAATCCATAGACTCTTCGTTCTGTGAAACTCCATATAAAAAGTGATCTGCCCAGCTGGTTGTCATGCGGTTGTGTGCGGCATAACAGCGAGTAGCTCTGAAATGATTTCCATTTTAGCATTTTTATAAAGACAACACAAAAATTCCTGCTCACTGTGGGATTCGGACCAACCCTCCAGTAATTCTTAGAGAATGAAATCCCTATCCACTGAGCAACCGAAGGCTCAAGTAGTATAGTAGAGACCTGTTCTGCTATCATTTAGATTCTTGAGAGCAATACAGCATAGTTCAGCAAAACCTTTTAGAGAGTTTGTTTAAAATTAAAAAAATTCGAGCCACATATTTTTCACCATCATCAAACAAGTATACAGGCCATCGCCGGCATCTAACCTATATGCTAACTGAAATGTCAAACTATAGTACTGCTTGAAATAAATTGAATTGAATTGAATTGAAAAACAAACAAGTATACAGATGATATATTGGGACCTGGTGGTTTTAAAACCTACGTAAGACATCGAAAGTTAGTTCCAAAATACTTTTTCCACTAAAACTTTAAACACATTTTCGATAATGTTGTGCCAAAGAATGGTGCTCGTTTCCATTTCTATTTTGGAGAAGGTTTTGATAACTTCCTTACTCAATGCGCAGCAGATAAACTTCAATTTGACGCATCTCTTCGCGGATCAATTTTCGAATATGGTTTCTGGCGGCTTATTTTCATAAATGCGGAGAATTCTTAGAGAATAAAATCATAGCTAGTTAAATCGAGACAACCTAGCCAAATTTCGGTATTAGCTTCTAAGCATATTAACAGAAACAAAATAGGGAGGACTTTGCGGGTCTGCCAGTGCGTACTGTGGCTGAACTCCTCATCTTGCTAAAACCCACACCACCACCAATATGTCATTTCAATTCAAGAAGTATCAATGCAATTGCAACCAACTGAAGGAATTGAATTGATGCGAAAAGTGAGTAGAAGTGATCGAAAATGACTCCAAAAAAAAATAGTGATGAAAATGGTGCTTTTTGGCTTGAAACTTCTCATAGGTGTGCTCTTAAAAAAAAAATAAAAACATTTTTAGACCGCATCTTCCGAAAATCAAATTGGGACATATCGCACAGCATCCCTTCACTTCAGAAATAATTAGGGATCATGAAAGCAGTTTTCATTGGAATCGTTTATTCTGGTGAAAAGAAGAGCAATTAAATTGTAAATTGCAAAATTAGCGCATAGTTTGTCAAAGATTTTTTTTTAAGCAGAACTTAATTAGCACATTACTGAAAGAATTGCCCCTGCTTGTTAGAAATAATATTTCGACAAACTCTCACTAAAGTTTCCAAATGCAACACCTCGTATCAATTGAGGGCTCGTCAAGTCAAAGCATCGCGAGGACTTAGCATCTTTAAAACACAACTTCCAAAAGAGAAATAATTTAACAGTTGTTCAATTAAAAACATCTTTAACGCATTTTCAATTAATTAATGTGCTTCTTTACCTAAACAAACATATTCCGCCATCTCTAAAAAAAAATTGGATGTCAATTGGTTTCCTCCCTTCTAACATTTTATTTCGCCCCCTTCTTATTACACCTGTTAGTTTCTATTGTTTCCTTTCCACTAAATCAAAGGTTGATATTAAATTTTTCCTTTCGGCTTTTTGCACCTTTCCTTCTATTCGAGTGCTAGCCCAAAAGCCGCCCCTTAAATTTGGCGCCCCGGGCGACCGCCCGGCTTGCCCCTCCTTAGAGCGGGCGCTGCTGATCATACCTATCTGTATACTTATTATATGGTCGGAGATGCTTCCTTCAATGCGTTACAAACTTCATGACAAAGTTAATATACCCTTCGTTGACTCTACGAGCGAAGGGTATAACAAGATGCATCCCGTTTTAATACCTTTTTAACATTTAATTACATTTCATATGTCAAACTTTGTTAGCCCCTAATTAATTAATTGAGGACCGACAAATCTTTTTAATTGACCGACAATCATCGACAAACGATTTCCTATCCTATCGATCTAACTGGGTTCAACGGCGGGTTAATGGCGATTGATCACTAAAATGTTTTAAGCGCTATGGATAGTCTTTTTTTGGGTTTTTTGCAATTTTGACTCTGTTTTGCAACGAAATGTTGGTGGGAAGATCCGGAATCGTGCTCAGCACCCCAAAAAAAACATAAGAGAAAAAAAATTTGTCTCCGCCACATTTTGCAATTTGATGCACATACCTACTAGGTTTATCACGTAGTAACTACACTATACGTATGTAGTATTTTTGTGCACGCAAATGGTTAAGCATACAAATGAATGGTAAAATATCATTTTTATATTTCATGCATAATTTTTCACAATTACACCTTATCAAGTACTATACAAACGTGCAGCCGGCAAAATTAACTTTGGTCCCCCATCTGCAGTTTTACATTTACATATTCCATTCTAAATTTATCATCCATAAAGATCTGCAGAAAATATTTGCAGCTTCAGCGCACTCTTTGCCCGTTGCTGCAATGCAAAGGAAAAACCGTCCATTAACCACCGTCGCCATCGGTGTTGTTCCAAGTACAGTAAAACACGGTTATAACGCTATTGAAGGGACCAGCCGAAATGCGCGTTATATACGTGAAAGCGCTATAAAAATATTTAGAATGAAACATATGCTTCGCCGATAGTTTTGCTTAAAAACTTTAATAATCCCTTGGTCAAGGGGTTCCAGGCGACTAGTGCAATTCGGTGGCAGAAATATCAGTTTGACGTTGCTCAAATAATCAACGTTAGGAGGATGAGCAGGGCAGTGATCAATGAAAAGAGCTATGTGTCGATTTCGTCTTGCCATTTTCCGGTCTAACTTAGCGAGCCATTCTACGAATAAGCCACTTGTCATCCACGCCCGGTATTGAGTTTTGTATTCACAGGGAAAATACTGAAAACCCTTAAAGCAGCGAGGCTTTTGCGACATGCCGATCACAAGGGGTTCCAACTTGTCACTTCCATCTGCATTTGTGCATAAGAGAACAATCAACCTCTCCTTGCTACGCTTACCACCATGACAATTATCCTCCTTGAAAACCAAACACTTGTCTTGCAACAGGTTGAAAAAAGTCCGAGCTCATCCGCATTATAGACTTCTCGAGGATGATAATCTTTTACAATGGTTGGAAGGACACTTCCTGTCCAAGAGTCACAACATCTTCGTTGACATCTACAGTTTCACCAATGATTTGTTTGTATATCCCGTGACGTTTTTTAAATCTCTCGATCCATCCTGTATTCGCTGCAAAATTGTTTAGCTCTAGAGTCTCCGCAATTTCGCAAGCATTTTCCATCAAAATTGGATTGACCGGCAAATTAGACGCCCGAATTTGGCGAAACTATTCTAATAGGACCTTTTCCAGCTCTTCGTATTTAGCCGGCCAATTTTTTTTTAAATTTGTTCCTAATGCGTTATAAAAGAATAAATGAATGTCTGGGAACTGACAATTTGGAGCGATATAACCGTGATAGCGTTATAAGACTTGCGCTATAACCGTGAAATATTTGCACTTAATGCATGGCTAAATTATGGGGACTAGGAAAAATGGCGCTACAACCGTGAAATCGTTATATGCGTGAGCGTTATAACCGTGTTATACTGTAATTTGAACAGGTGTAGCACGACAAGCTACTTGCTGCGCCCTTTCCTTTCTCTATTAACTTGTTACCTCTACCTACCGCAACATTGGATTCTGTTGAAGATGTGTTAATGTCTAATTTTAGTTCAAAAGCAAATTTGCTACTTTTGTATCTTGCTAGTCAAACACTGTGCAAAAGGACGCCTTAATTAATACTTTTGACGCCCGCTGCGTCATCAGCTTCATGTCTTAAAAGATTTAAGCATACCACCACTATGCAAGGGCTCGTGATGTTGCATTGCAGCCAGCACCTCAGATTGCATATAGATTTGCGATGAATTACAAATTTCGGTTATTTATAGAAAGGCTGTGTTAGCGGAAGAATGGAGCGTATGTGGTACATTCAGATTCTAGGAAGGAATACTAATTTAGGTAAGTATGTACACAAATGTATTTTAAAATGAAGTCAGCTTACTGTACCTATGTATATTTTATTCCTACCAAGCAGCTAACACTTGCAAAACGGAAATTTATACATAAATATTGATTGATAACAAAAACCATATGAGTACGTTGTGCATGTTATATGAACAAGCATATACCATGTGTAGAATCATCGGATGAATCCTTTTAACCATAGGTACTGTAGGAGGGACCTTGCCGACTCTAGCGCTGCACATATCCGAAAAAAAGTGAATCTACAAATGGTGTGGCGTTCCACTGTGAGATACTGCAGTGACTAGAACGGATATTATCAAGTTGGCCGATTGCCAGCAACATTTAATTTATGTAGTGGCTCGTATGCAATGTTTGGACACGTTTCCTTTAATCGCGCTGTCATCGAGTTAAGGTTGCACATATCGAACAACAGTTTAATTGAATGGCTAATGGACAAATGAAAGAATCTTTCAATTGGCACTTTTATTGCATGACCGCCGTGTATAGTGGCCGAAGTGTGACATTTATAAATTTTATTGACTTCTTGGCTATAATCGATTTCTGATGATTCATATACATAGGTACATATGTATGTAGTAGGAATGTACTTGTTTGAAGAGTTGGTGTTGCAATGTACTATTGGTAGAAGTATTGTAGTATCTACATCTTTTGTTGGATGATTTTAATGAATGGATGTATCCTATCACCAAACATAGCAAAATGATCATGTATTAGAAATAGAATATAACTGAATTATAGCCAATCGATTCATTATTTTATAAGCATCAAGTCCAAATGAATAGGCAATTTTATAAAGCGATCATTATGACTCTCTATTTGCTTCCTGCTAATGATTTTGTTTAACCTTCAGTACAATATAATATAAACATTACTCTCCTTTAATAATATTCTCCGCCTTTATCGGGATAAGCATAGCTTCATTTTCATTCAAATACAAACCATTTTAATGACAGCAAGCAAATTTCTTGACTATGGTTAGGTTACTCAAATCTTTTTAATTATAAATCAACCGAAAGTAGATAACCAGTACAGAGATAATTCCCTTTCGCGTCAATCCACCTAAAGAAATACTCAGTCAGAAGAAGAACATACCGATGATGCCGTCGTCGTCGTCTTCTAATAAACGAAATTAGTCTTCATCTGTTTCGTGTAAAAGTATGTATATTTTCAGCGAAAAGGAAGGGTTTTAAGAAGACGAAAGTTTTCTTTAGGTGGTCGCCAGATGCTCTATTCGAGAAGGGAAACGCGAAGGGTAAAAATTAACGAAAGGAAAACATTTTCACTCATTAAATATGCAGATTGGAAAATGCTTCAACTTGTGCACTGACGGGTATGTACTCGTATATTTTTGTACCTATCGTCTTTTCCAAATGCTTAATGAAAATGTCGCCAGCAAATCGTGGTAGGTTTTGACTTTCGCGCTCTGTAGAATCGTTCTTAGTAAGAATGATGTCTACATTATTGTACTGAATCGCATAATTTTGTATTTGGAATATAGAATGAAATCACAGTAGATTCCACAATTGCATGATCATATAGACTGTATCTTGATTTATATACTTTCTCCATGCCATGGAAATAATTCAAACAATAATTTCGGCGAATTTATTTTCTCAGGCGCCAAACGCTGCAAGTATAAACTATAATCATCGTCATTGCAATCAGGCACATTATGTTTGATAATATGTATATATCCTTTTGACATCATTGTAAAACAGTCTCTCGCCATGGCATTAACAGCGACCATGTTTTTTATCGAATGTTGATTGTATTCTAATCCTACCAACCCTGAATATGTATTGCACAAACAATTAAAAAAATGTACAGTCTATTTATGAATGAATCAATGAATATGCTTTAAACATATTCCGCAGGCAAATTTTCTTACCATGACTGTAAATTGGATTGTCTTCCACTGCCGCGCTATATTTGCCCAAAAATAAACGCAACTCTTATATTTTATTTGGAGCTTTATGGGTTAATTCTTCCTAAGGAGCTTACCTTTTATTTTACAGACAATTTAAATATGTACAAAAGCGCAAGTTAAACACAGCATAAGAAGCGAAAGGTTCCTGTACACCGAGTATATCTACTTCTTATTTGCCGTAAAAAGGCTTAAAGGAGCTGTATATGGCTGCTCGGGGGAAAAGGCACCCGTTTGTTTGTCTTGCATGCTTCTTAGTTCACAGAATACACCACGAGTCAAATTTCAGGAAAGTCGTCTTCTTTCATTTTAGAGGGTAAAAATGTCGTTTTTCCTTCTTCTTCCTGTTCTTTTATCAAAACGGACAGAAGAATATGTAAACGAGGCAGCACACTCATAGGATGGGTGGCGTATGCCAAGAAGTGTATCACATGAAGTCTATTAACCATACTGTCTTGGGGATGTTCTTTAATTTGCATTTTAATTCAAAGGTAAACACAGTGAAAGAGTTTTGGCAGAAGTTTCAATGAAAGTAAGATTGCTTGTCTCTTAATTAATTGATCCTACAAACGCAGAGCTTGATGGTGAATTTCTTATAAAGTTCACTGTTTAAATTCACATCCTATAGGTAGGTAAATGTCAATTGTGGGAGCTAAGCATTTAGATTTTTTGTTGTCTCAATCCACTTGATGGACCCAAGGCCAGAGGCAGACCAAAGAACACCTGGATGTGTCAAATGAAAAAGCAACAACAACGCATTGGTCTCGGCGATGACACGATCCAAGATAGAGCTGCCTGTAGAAATATGCTGAGAAATTATCGCCAAAACGGGCGATGTGCCTACACCGCGGGTCGAGCAACGCGGAACCATGGAGCGGTATAAAGAACGAGGCAAGGAAGAAGTTGTCTCAATCTAAATAAATTAGTAAGTGTTGAAATAAAAAGGAATAAACAATTAATTCTTTGGAAAGAGCATTTGAAGTGATACCTATATTAGTCCAGTACAATTGGTTCAAAATAGCCCCAAACCTAAACATCCAAAAAGAAAAGAAATTTTTGATGCCAAATTGTTGAATACACTGCCTAATATACGCAGTAGAAAGTTACACTAATTTGCGCCATGAATTAAGGGGGGAAGGGGTTGCCAAAGGGGTGAAAATTCAGTTTCTTGCAAATATCTGGAAAACTATGAGTCTGACCTTAAAATGAGTTGAGGACAAAACAAACAACATAAAATTACCTTTGTAATGATATGTAACACTCTAGACATTTTCTCAGAAAATTACACCCTAGACCCAAAAGTATTATAGTGAATTTGGCTTTTTCGAGTTTTACATTTCGCACTGTAACTCTTGATAGAATAGACCTACTGTCATAAGATCTTGTCCATATATTGATAACAAAATTTGTTTGATTCGTACCAAAAATCGGAGTGCTCCGACCATTGACGCCCCCCTCACTCCTCTTAACATTTTTCAAAAAGGCATGCCTGTAGCTTCTTTTTAAACTGAGCCAGGCAGACCAAATTTGGTGGGGTGCCTAGGCTAAGCTCCATTATGCTCCCCACCAAAAATTATTACCATCCGATCAAAACTAAGGGTACCCCCCATACAAAGTGAACGAAAATTCTATATAACAAATTTGACATTTTTTCATTTCTAAATCCTATCTTAAACGGAAAAATAAAATTTATCTCTTAGAACGACATTATAACAGTTAATTGTAGTCCTCTGAATGTATGTTCAAAATTTTGCATCAAAGCGTACACTACAAGTATCAACAAATTGTGCTTGAAAGTCATTAGTACTAGTTCAAAGGCTAGTTCCGAATAAATCGAGTAACGTGTACTAGCAACCTTCAAACCACATTTTTCGTACTTGTAAGGCACGCTCTGGTACAAACTTTTGAATATACATTAAGAAGACTACAATCAACTGTTATAATGACGTTCTAAGAAATAAATTTTATTTTTTCATTTTAGATAGAATTTAGAAGTGAAAAAATGTGATTTTTTTAGAATTTTGGTTTACTTTGTATGGGGAGTACCCTTAGTTTTGATCGGATGGTAACAATTTTTGGTGAGGAGCATAATAGGGCTTAGACTAGGCACCTCACCAAATTTTATCTGCCTGGCTTAATTTGAAAAGAAGCTACAGGCATGCCTTTTTGAAAAATGTTAAGAGGAGTGAGGGAGGCGTCAATGGTCGGAGCACCTCAATTTTTGGTACAAAACAAATAAATTTTGTTTGTAATAGAATGAACAAGATTTCATCACCCTAGGTTCTTTCTATCAAGAGTTACAGTCCGAAATGTAAAACTCAAAAAATGTAAATTCTCTATAATACTTTTGGGTCTAGGGTATAATTTTCCGAAAAAACGTCATGAGTGTTATATATCATTACAAAGGCAATTTTGTGTAGTTTATTTCGTCCTCAGAAGATTTTAAGGGCAGATTCATAGTTTTCCAGTTATTTGTAAAAAAGTAAATTTTCCGTGCAATATGAAAAAATCATTTTTAAGGCTTTTAGAAAGTTAGGCTTCGGAGCAGTGGACGCAGAAAAAGCATTGAAAAAGAATTAAGAAGACTTGCTCTAAAAAATAAAATAATTTTTATTTAAAATGCGGTACACTTTCAATATTTTAACCGAACATAAACTTCTTTCCATAAATAAACTGTCTTGATTAGCTTATTTAAATATGGCACCCGAAATCCATGACCGGTTTTTGTTCCATCTATCTAATTCGTGAGAGCATCGTCTTCAAAGAGGCAGATTTTCCTATATGGAAATTTTGTTAATCACCAGATTAACAAGCACTTTAAAAACAACAACTTCAAAATTGTATGAAAATCAACTGGCATTTGATGAAATTTCCATAAGGTCATCACTTTATTGTGCTTTCACATGTTTTTTCTTTCTCAAAACTTTTATTCTCTTCTCTGTCTACGGAAAAATTCTGAACATTGATTAATTTCTGAGAAAAATTGTTATGTGTCTCTTTGAAAAACCATTAATATATATAACTTTTAAAACTAGGTTCCTTTTTAATAAATTTCGGAATCACTATTTTTATGGTCGTTTAAGTTTTCTACTACGTAATCGTAATTCCACATAAATTACTTACATAGTTGGGATGAAAGTAAAATTTCATAATCATTAAAATCACAAAACATTGCATTTGGGATTTATTAATAGACCTGCAAAAAGCCGCTATAATCTCTTTGAATCATCTGTAGGCAGTGCCGGATTAAGCAAGCGCTGGGCCCGTGGCATATGTAGAGCGCGGGGCCTATTTGATATGGCTGATTTGAACCGCATCAGCCAGCTTATGTCTTATAGTCTTTGGATAAAAAAAAATACGGATTTTGGTCGCTCCAGTAATGTTAATATCAATTTTGCTGCTCGACATATCACTAAAGCCATGACGACGGCCGAACTCACAATGTTCAAACAATTTAAATTGCGACAATTCGGAACTTATGTCCAAAATTAAAAGCATTCCTTTCCCAAGGCAATTTTTGCATCTATTTTAGGGTTTTGGCCAACATTTAGGGTGCCACGATCAGCAGATCTCGCAACAGGAGGCACGAGCTGAAAAAAATTGGGAACCACTGCTCTAGCGGGAAAAAATCGAAAAAGCATTATTGTTATAAAAACGTGTATATTGTGAACGCACCCACTACTTAACGAATAACTACTTGTCAATCTACGTTGACGTTTGCCTTGGCTCTTCCGGGTTATACATTGTACGGAATAAACGTATCGAGGGAAACTCCAAGGTGTTTTAATTCAACCCGTGAGAATATTCCCATCCCATCAATTATGAAAATGGGGCAATATTATCTGTTTTGAAAATTGTCTCAAACAATGTTTTTCATTGACGTGTGTGAGTTTGCCAGCATTTTTATTTTTTATTTTAATTAGTTAAACCGAATTTCTGTAGACAAACTGTACTTATTCGACAAAGAAGAATTGATGTTAGAAGTCCCTTTTTGGACGACCTCTAAACATTTAAAAATTTCACATTTTCCGAAAAGTAATAAAAAATGGAAAATTATTTCATTCTATAAGTGTTTCCTATTAATATAGCTTTCGATTGAATTGTCCTTTTTCAGGTTTACTCAGGTTCATAAAAACTGACAACCAAACATCTAGCTAAAAGATGCCCACAATAAGGATACTCACGTAGCACATATACCAGAAATCCAAATTCACGTTAACATCTTCTACATTAATTCGGTCTTACGTTTTTTATAAAAAAATCGAAAATTTACACACTGCAATGAAAACCAACATTTTTAAGAAAGCATTTTGAATCATTTTTTAAACAGATATTTTTGCCGCTCTTTTCATAACGTTTAAAGCGGTACGCCACTGTGCATGAGAGATAAATTTGTAATTTCTTAATTCTATGGATGTATGCAAGCACATTTCCTAACATGAACTCCAAAAATCTTATTGCTCGCTAGATCGTGAATCTGAAACAATGTGGGTGGACGTAGGTTTACGGAACTGCTATCATGAATTAAGGGCCGAATTAAGATCGAGAATGAAATTCTTCCCGCTGCGATTTTATCAATAAAAATGCGTACTTACTGTCGTCGAATATGTCACAAACGGTGGGGAATTCCATAAGCTACAATCCGAGACCGGCTCCATAATTCTCCTCGGCCATTTTATGTATTATTTTTCCATTCCCCGGTAATTTGCCGTTTCTCAATGAAATAACTGGGGAATCGGAAAAAATACATAAAATGGCCGAGAAAGATTATGGAACTGTTTTCGGATTGCAGCGTATGGAATTCCCCAGCATTCTCCACATATTCCACGACAGTATGAATACATTTTCATTGAAAAAATCGTAGCGGACAAAAATTTCACTCTCGATCTGAGTACTAGCCTTTAGAAAGAAATATTTCTGTATTTTTGTGCTATACAAACCTTGCTGTAATTTTGGAACACCCTAGCGTAAATTGTTCAACGATAAAGTGTTATAACAATTTCGAAGCATCCTGGTTGTTATAATTTTTGTTTGAGAAAAACGCGGGGCCCCCCAAAGCGCGGGGCCCGTGGCATTTGCCACCTTCTGCCACGTGGTTAATCCGGCACTGTCTGTAGGTGATGCATGGAACTCACATCAAGATTCAGAATCGCACCTATTACTGTCGTTACTGCCGGTTACTAGAACAAGTCGTCATGTCAAGTCAAATAGTTGTTCAAATAAACAGACACATCATGTTCAAAATGGCTGCAAGAGACCGAAAGACTTGCAAAACGTTACGTTACGTTGCAGATAAATCTGATCATTTGGGTTTATTGAGCCTGGCTATTAGCCAGCATTTATTTATGTCTCCAACGGATCATCAAATCGTATTCGAATATGACTATGAGTTTGTGCAGAGAAAGACAAATTAGTCAGTCAGTCAATCAAGCGGACAGACTGGAAGACTCAAGAAGTCTCAAGATATTTTAGAGAAGAATGTATGTAACTGAGAGGAGGAATCTTAAATGTGAATATGAAAAAGGAAAATGTATCGTTTCTGTCGCTTTATTACCAAATAGAAGCGTGTAGCATTTTCTTATGTTATTATATAGGATTTATTATTATTCTGTATTTGAATGTGAAATTCACTCCCACTTTATACGACCGCTAAACAGTCATTCTCAACTTGGCTCCAAATTGACTCATAACAAAATCATTAAAAGTCACTTAAAATAAATCCATATCAAATCATTCTCCTGGGACCAATTTGCCAACAAATCATTGGTAAATTATTAGAAATCCCCACGCAATCCTTTTTCGAGAAAAGGTAAACTGGACAACCTATATTTGTCCTACCCTCCCCATATACACTCTGCGGCACGAAATTGGTACGCGTGTTAGCTCTTGTTGCAAAGACATTTGGGATGTGATACACATATGGTCAAATCGAATGAGAACGGCAAAATATACGACTACTGTCCCATTGTATTCATTCTGCAGTGAGAAAAACTTTTCTGTATTCGTCGTGTGTGAACTACATAAATCGTCCAATTTATTGGTCTCGATAAAGTTTTCTTATTTATTTCCGAACATAATTTCTTCAAAGTCTCATCGTTCGCAGTATAGGTAAAATGTGCCTTAGTCGATTGTCTTCCCCGCAAATAGAAGAGTCTATTGCTGTTTATGGCGACTAAATTCAAGGTGTATGTAGTCTTCGCAAATCGACAAGGTTATAAATTTTTCTCTGACAATTCAGCATTATATTTGCTCCATGGACGATCCGGAACCGCACTCATGGAGACGATTTATTTGTTTGTTCTAATGTTCTTATTTTTTATATATGTACGTAATGTTAGATAATGTTGTTATTTTGTCGATATAAGCCCATCGTCATGCTTTCACCATTTTCTGCTCTGTTTTACTATAGACATAGAGTGCTATCCAGATAAAAGAGGATCATCATCATTTAAATGATAGCCTCTGTCAAAATGTGAGTGGCTTGTCATATGTCGCCGTCTATATGGAATATCGTATCAGCCTTCTTTATGTGGCTTTATATATTATGAATAAATTCTGGTAGAGGAATTCGCATATACTCTTCCACTTCCCCCACCTGGCTATACTTTGGTAACTCCAGTTGGACTATTACACAACACCAAGCACATCATTGGCGGAGATGGCTGTATAAATTGACCGTGCACTTTGACGATTAAATTCAATTGATGGAAGCAATCAGTTGGAATTTATCTGTTGACTAACGACCCGTTTACCTCTTGACTAAAACCATATGGCCAACACCGAAATGACGAAAATTCCTGATGGCGGTAATATACTTTTTATTCGCTCATCTTAGTTGACCATAAATATTGGAGGTTTTCATAAGCAAAATGTACCAGAATAGAATGTATTGTAGAGATGCTTATGTCTGCTCTGCTTTTCTGGATATCAATGAACTATACGACATACTCTTTTATATACAGGGTGTCCCGCATTGGGTGATCAATACTGTAAGGGTTAATAGCGCAACTTGTTTCAGCAAGAAAATTACCAATGCAGTCGGAATTTTTTTTACCGTTACCTAGTTATCGCTCTTTTTGTGAAAGTCGTCGAAAATCGTGACTTGTTATGCAAAATCATAATTTGCAGCCCCCCTGATAACTTAATCAAAGATTTGATTTCAGTTTCAGAAACTACATAAAATTTCACAAAAACTGAAGTCTTTTCAGCTGCCAACGTTATCGCCACTTTCAAAATACAGTTACTCAAACTTAATAGAAATTTTAAAATAGATTTTTCATCGAAAATTCAAACAGTAATTTCATAACGGTGCTTTATACGTACAACTCTGCAAAGTTGACAAAAGTTGCTTCATCATGTTGGCTTTCCAACGGTATATCACTTTTCATATTTAAATTGCAGAATTTTAGAGAAACACGCATTGAATGGTAAAAATCAAGGTAGTTATTTTCTTTTCGGATTATTCAAACTGAAATTTTATTCATTTATTTTTTATATTTTAGTATCGCAATTTCGAAAATTTGTTAAATAAAAATGGAAATAAAGTTTTAAAAATGAGAAAGAACCAATAAACTAAAAATATTAACTAATGATTAAATGGGTCTGTTTGATGAATTGGAATAATGCTGCTGGAATTCGGCTCCTCCATTTTGTATGCAGACTCGACACCTTCGGCTCATGGAAGAAACGGTCCGAAGGATTTCAGGAGAGTTTTCCTTTATGTTGTCACATGCATCGTTAATTCGCTGCAGCAAGTGTTCCCGAGAGGGAATCGCCTTGGAATAGACAATGTTTTTTAAGTTACTCCATAAATAAAATCTAGTGGAGTAAGGTCGGGGCTTCTCGCAAGCCACGCAACTGCCCCAAATCTGCCAATCCACTTTCCGGGAAATTCGTTTTCTAAACATTCTTTGATAGGTCTCGCATTTTGAGCGGGGCACCCGTCCATCTGCCACCAGATTTCATCACGCTGAGGCATCTGATTGATTATGGGCAATATTTCGTTTTGTAACAATTCGAGAAAGCTTCTGGAATTTAGTCGAGGGGGAAGGATCAAAGGGCCAATAAGTTTATCACCCTACCCAAGTCCTACCCAAACATTGACACGAAACTCATACTGAAATCGAGATTGCCGAGTTTCATGGGGATTGCTTTGAGCCCAGATGTGATTATTCCGGGTGTTGAAAACGCCACTTCGTGTAAACGTGGCTTCATCCGTCCACACTATTTTTGTTTGAAAATCACGGTCTTCCCGGATTTTTTAAAGAAACCAATTGCAAAATGTTATCCTCCTCTGACAGTCGCTCGGTAGTAATTCCTGAACTTGCGTAAGGTGGTACGGATACCGGTTGTCCGACTGAAGAGTCCTTTGTATCGTCATCCGATGAATATCCAGCTGAAGTCCTGCTCTACTCGTTGCATTTGCCAAACAATGTACAATTTTCAAATATCTTACAGTTCTGGTCAAAATAATATAGCGAGATTCTATCCCGAATTATAATAGCCTTTGTTTGTCTTTTTTCGAGTAAAGGGAAAATTGTTAGCGATTCCACTGAAGCCTTGATTTTTACCATTAAATGCGTGTTTCTCTAAAATTCTGCAATGTAAATATGAAAAGTGATATACCGTTGGAAAGCCAACATGTTGAAGCAACTTTTATCAACTTTGCAGAGTTGTACGTATAAAGCACCGTTATGAAATTACGGTTTAAATTTTCTATGAAAAATCTATTTTAAAATTTCTATTTAGTTTGAGTAACTGTATCTTGAAAGTGGCGATAATGTTGGCAACAGGAAAAACTTCAGTTTTTGTAAAATTTTATGTAGTTTTTGAAACTGAAATCAAATCTTGGATTAAGCCATCAGGAGGGCTGCAAATCATGATTTTGTATGACAAGTCACGATTTTCGATGACTTTCACAAAAGGAGCGATAACAAGGTAACGGTAAAAAAAAATCCGATTGTATTGGTAATTTTCTTGCTGAAACAAGTTGCGCTATTAACCCTCACAGTATTGACCACCCAATGCGGGACACCCTGTATACCTATATTTATACGACGTATATGACCCAATTTTTGGGTGAAATACAACACTTGTGTAAAAAAAAAAACAACGAAGGTTTCCCTCCAGCATTGATAATGATTGGCCTTTTTCGTGGCTCTCATATTTCACTTACGCATTTCAGTAGTGATAATTATCACAAGCAAATCATTTCATGTATCTTTCCCTAACTTACTAAAATAATTCGGATCACTGCCCATGGCGTCGTGACGTGTTTTAAAATTGCCAAGTTGTTAATTTAATTCGACGTCAGCCAGAAACCACACATTTTTGGAGCGGAAGTATAATTAAATTAAAAATTCCTGTTGGAATAGCATTAAATCATGTTTTCCCATTAATACTTCTAATGTGTTGTCTACACCATAACGGCGAAAATCCATCCTCATGTTCTCTTCCAAACCGACTAACTTAATTCAAAGCTTGACGATAAAATTTTATCTCTCTGAATTTTAAACAGGTGAATCGTAAGCACATCCTTTGGTCGCATCTCTTTGTCCTTTCCAATGTTATTCTGCAGCATCTACAACAGGAGTATTTTTGGGAGATTTTTCGAAAAATGAAAAGCGAAGGAAGGATCCATTTTGGTTTGAATATGGTGTTTGCGGACGTGAGAAGCTGACAATAAGGGAGCGATGTTGGCGGTGGTTAGATGAATGCTTGTTGGTTTTTACTTCGAGTAATAACTCAATTAAAACTTGTTCATTTCGATGTGATGTGGCAAGGCGTCGTTTATGTCGAAATAATTTGGAACACTTAATTGTGACAACAATGAGAAGATTTCGAAAAATATATGGAAAAAGGATGAAAGAAATATGTGGTTTTAATTTTGAAAAATCGAAGCTTAATAGATTAACGGACCTGCCAAGAATATTCTGGTGAATGTATAATATACACACGTCCTCATGTTAAACTAATAATAATTCGTTTGACATCTATTATACTGAAATGAAAATGGCATAAACTTCTTCCAAAACTATTAGTCTAGTACAGATAGCTCAAAACCCAAACATCCAAAAGAAAAAGGAAATTTTGATGCCAAATTGTTGAATACACTGCCTAATATACGCAGTAAAAAGTTACAATAATTTGCGCCATGGGTTAAGGGGGGAGGGGGTAGCAAAGGGGTGAAAATTCAGTTTCTTGAAAATATCTGGAAAACTAAGAGTACGACCTTAAAATGTCCTAAGGACGAAACAAACTACATAAAATTACCTTTGTAATGATATATAACAGTCTAGAGATTTTCTCAGAAAATTATACCTTAGACCCAAAAGTATTATAGTGAATTTACATTTTTTTACTTTTACATTTCGCACTGTAACTCTTGATGGAATATACCTACCGTCATAAGATCTTGTCCATATATTGATAACAAAATGTATTTGCTTTGTACCAAAAATAGGAGTGCTCCGACCATTAACGCCCCCCTCACTCCTCCTAAAATTTTTCAAAAGGGCATGCCTGTAGCTTCTTTGTAAATTGAGCCAGGCTGATCAAATTTGGTGGGATGCCTATTCTAAGCTCCATTATCCTCCCCACCAAAAATTAATACCATCGGATCAAAACTAAGGGTACCCCCCATACAAAGTGAACGAAAATTCTAAGAAATTTCACGTTTTTTCACTTCTAAATTCTATGTAAAATACAAGAAAAAAATTTATCTCTTAGAACGTCATTATAACAGTTAATTGTAGTCTTGTGAATGTATATTCAAAAGGTTGTACCAAGGCGTACGCTACAAGTATCAAAAAATTGGGTTTGAAAGTCAGTGATACCGGTTCTAAGACTATTTGCGAATATTTCGAGTAACGTGTACTAGCAACCTTCAAACTCGATTTTTCGTACTTCTAGGGCACGCTCTTTTACAAACTTTCGGATATACATTCAGAAGACTACAATTAACTGTTATAAGGACGTTCTAAGAGATAAAATTTTTTTTCTATTTTAGGTAGAATTTAGAAGTGAAAAAATGTAAAATTTGTTAGAAATTTGGGTCACTTTGTATGGGGGGTACCCTTAGTTTTGATCGGATGCTAATAATTTTTAGTAAGGAGCATAATGGGGCTTAGACTAGGCACCCCATCCAATTTGATCTGCCTAGCTTAATTTGAAATGGAGCTACAGGCATGCCTTTTTTAAAAATGCTAGGAGGAGTGAGGGGGGCGTCAATGGGCGGAGCACTTCAATTTTTGGTACAAATCAAACAAGTTTTGTTAGCAACATATGGACAAGATCTTATGATCCTAAATCTATTTTATCAAGAGTTACAATGCAAAATGTAAAACTAAAAAAATGTAAGTTCACTATAATACTTTTGGGTCAGAAGTATAATTTTCTGAGAAAATCTCTAGATTGTTATATATCATTGCAAAGGTAATTTTATGTAGTTTGTTTCGTCCTCAGGACATTTTAAGGTCAGACTCATAGTTTTCCAGATATTTGCAAGAAACTGAATTTTCACCACTTTGCCACCCCCTCCACCCTTAACCCATGGCGCAAATTAGTGTAACTTTTTACTGCGTATATTAGGCAGTGTATTCAACAATTTGGCATCAACAATTTCTTTTCTTTTTGGATGTTTAGGTTTGGGGCTATTTTGAACCAATTGTACTGGACTATATACATTTGCCGCGACAAATAATTGCATGTGTTCATATAGTATTTCGCCAGTGCCAGCATTTTGTAGAAAACTTACGGGGAAAGTATAGAAGTCACATCGCAATTTGGCATCCAATAATTCACCGGCAATTTGTCACTACGTGGAAAATTAAATTTAAACGGTGGTCACGCCATGTTTGCAATAGCAGGTTTCGATTCACACTGTACATATGTGTGAACGTGTGTATCGGAAATATAGTGACGACGCACATGTGTGCCAGCTAAAAAGGATGCTGCAAGCCGAATCATATTTACGATATTAACTCTTCTTTCCAGCCATACGGCTGCTGTAGGTGTACTGCGCTGTGCCAAGCCCCATTAATTATCTCCGCTTAAGGTACATTACATACTTCACGTAATCCCTTAATCGGCTTGAACGATAGTGATCATTGCACTTTGCTTCTTGTTTTATGATACCATAGCAGCAAGTATTGGACACTGGACAGGTTTAAATTAAAATACTCACTATAATAAATAGATTTTCGTAGATATAAGAAAAGTAAGTGCCGATATGTTTGATTGAAACTTAGTTATAAATACACTGGAAGTGATTATAATAATCATTGGATGCGTGTCTATTACGAAAATGGCTTATGATTAACGTGTCTTGGATGTACAGTACATAAATTAAGGAATTCGATATTTCTGCGTTCCTCATCGTAGGGAAATACATTTACACAAGTACTTTATTAGCCTAAGATATGTGTTATAAAAACAATTAATTAAGAATGAAGTAGGATTGTTTAAACTGGTCTTTTGATTATGTTGCAAATTTACTATTATTATGATACATTGGATTTAAAAAAAGAGTCATATAGTAAAGCTAATTATTAGAAACTATCCGATATGACATGAGGTGTCCTTGTCATTTCATGTACCCGTACTGAACATGAATTCAAAAAGAATACTAGAATATATTAATGATATATTCTTATTTAAAAAAAAATTGCCTAGTTGCTCTCTTGAAATGTGAGCTTCAAAGTTGAAATTTTCAATCTGTTTTTCTTTTTTAAGCTTTGATAACTACAATAAATAATTGAAATCCTCATTTAAAGCTATATTGTCTGTTATATGCCATCAAATTAAATAAAATCGACTGAAATGGTAACCCCTTTCGAGTCATCTGAACCTCCAAGATGACATTTACTTAGCATCTTATTTTCATTAGCGACCACTTATGCCAAAACACTTCAAACTGACATAAATGAAACCATAAAAGTAGTCAATTAATTAAAGCAACGCTAGGAACAAGGACAACGTGTTGTATGTAGAATCCTGTTGTTGAACACCCACATAGAACGAGACATAGCCGTTGAAAAACATTTGATAGACCACATTACATTACCAATGGAGGGTACTTCGTCATATAGTCCATCACATAACTATACCAACATAATCATTGCCACCAGATGGAAACACAAAAACTTATCCTTTGTCCACGGAAGATATTCTGGCTAGAATCAATCAATTGCTAGTTTAAATGTCGTTTTTGTCAAGAGTTTTCGAAAAGGTCGTAAAATGATGCGCATATCGTAAAGATGTCAACTCAAATGAAAACAGATAGTAGAACTCATTTTGGCTCTGGTATGGTTGATGCGGTCGCCGAAGAAGTTAATTTCAATAGTTAAATGACTTTTAGGGGTAATTAAATTATCGTTCGGCAATAAAATGAATATATAGTAGTGGAAGGTTAAGTAGCTGCGGAGGATTAAACATAGTGCGGCAACTGTAACAAGAACCATTTGTAATGTTTGCTGAATAATCAATAAATTCTAAAAACTTTGTTTTGCTCATACATGTTTATTTATTTAGGATCTGTATATATGATCGTACTTTTTCAATTTATACTTTTTCATTTGCTTACTAAAGTGGTGGGTCAAGGACTAAAGGGTCCGCGTTTATAAACATACCTTAACCTTCCTATTCCTGCGCCTTGATCTGTCAGAACGCAGATATAGTTTTTTTTTAATTTATCTATTTTACGGGAAACGCTAGCGAGTAAAATTTTTGGCTAGTTGCCGGATTTTTTGCTGACTCCATTTTAGTGCCTATCGTAAGTTTGCGCGAGTCACGCGTGTTGGTGTATTTGCGATTTGCGTCAATCGGTCAATAAGTCAAAGAACTGATGAGTCCAATAATACATATTTATAATTTTTCACTAATTTGGCAAAAATTATGTGCACTTACTGTCAAACTGGAAAAGAAGAAGAAACCTATTCATGCCGTTCAAGTCTTCGGACGCAAGATAATCGCCACAGCAGTTGCCTACTGCAAGCGCTTGTACTAATTGCAAGAACCATTGCTGTATTAGTCTTGAGTGTAACTGTACAACTGTTCTTTATTAGATATCGGTACATGACATTTGACAGATATTATTAAGTGTGTGTTCTAATGTAAAACATCTGATCATCTTATACTATTAAATTCATTATATTTTCTAATTCTAATCTTATACACTAAATTCATATAATACAATTGCTGTTGCTCGGCAAAGAAAAATTCGCTGCTGTTGATATCCGTGTACGTGTAAGCGGTGGCGGTCACGTTGTCCAAATCTATGCCATCCGTCAGGCTATCTCCAAGGCTCTTGTATAGCTTTCTATCAAAAATACGTCGGTGAAGCTTTGAAGAAGGTCTAACATACTAACACAAATTTTGTTTTCGAAAAATGAACACAAAAAAAAACAGTAATTTAAAGTGAAGTGAAATATCATCACCAATATGTCAGAATCGCGAATCTACCAAATTAGCGATTTTGAGATAACGTGATTTTCATCACTCATTCATGTACAATGACGAATCAATTATAAAGCCAACTAAAACTAAAATAAGAAGAAAATGAAAACACGTTTTCGCGAAACTTCAAAAATGTCCACAGACAAGATGATCAAGCTTTCAATAAGTAATTTTTTTAATAAATCAGTAGAGGGGATATGGCGGCCCTAGACCAATCGATAAATCAATCAATAATTTGGTTCATGATCGGATGCTGGGTAATCGATAATAATCAATCAATAAGTTGGTCCACAAGCTGGTTGCAGGTTGGTTGTTGGTTGGTTGCACACTAAAAAAAAAATCATCATAATATTAATGAACTAGGAGCATAGACTTTTTCCATTACCATGATGAATTAGTTCATAGTAAATTCAAATTCAAATTCAAATTCAAAAAAGTTTATTGCAGTAATAATTTCATCAATGGTAACAATAGTGTACATAATTTTTCTTTGCTTTTCTTCACTAAAGCTTAGCGCTTGTGCGAGAAGAAAATTAATCTTAAATGTTATTGTAGGCTAAGTGACAACTTTGGTTTTCCATAAAAATAACTTACACTTATAAAAATAAAATAAAATAATAATTCAGATAATTAATTCATAATTCAGAATACGAAGAAGATTAAAAAAAAATACACAGTAAAAAATAGAAAGATAAATATAATCGAAAGGTTAAAAGCTTTAGTACAAACAATTTCTATTACAATGATGTTGAAATATTTGATAAAATAGGCTTAAGGTCAGGTTAAGTAGCCAAAATTTTAAAGTTACTTTGAATCGTTGAACATTGTTTATATCTAATCTGATGTGATTTGGCAGAGCATTAAAAAAATATGGCCCGGTATAAGTATGGTATCTTTGAGAAGATGTTTTCTTTACTCGGGGGATTATAAGTCTGTTGTAACTATGACGCGTGTTTGATTGATGTGGAATAAAATTGAAATTAGAGTGATGGCATAAATAATAGAGTGTGCTTTTTACATATAATTTCTTTATGTGAAGAACATTAGCAATTGCATAGACGAGCTCTGAAGGGAAAGACATTGGTAGATAAAATGCAGTTTTTAAGATCAGCTTTTGGGTGGTTACTAAAGTTTTTAAATGATTATCGTAGGCACCACCCCATGCGGTAATAGCGTACTGTAAAATAGATTGAACTAAGGCGAAATATACCTTCCTGATTTGTGTTACTGTAAGAGTAGATCTTATTACTTTAAAAATGTATAAGGTTTTGCGAATTTTTTTTACTAAATGGTTGATATGAATGTTCCATTTAAGAAATTTATCCATGTGCACTCCAAGGTATTTGACACTATCGACACAATCTATATGTGGACAATTGCATAAATTTTCGTAATCGTGCTGGAATGATTGCATACTGCAGTCATTAATATGAATTTTCATTGAACTACGGCTCGGTTGCCCAGAAATATTCAATGAAAACGTTAAAGCCTTGGTTTTGTTCATATTTAATTGAAGGTATTGTGAATCGAACCAACTTTTTACTAATTCAAAGTCTTGTTGAGCAAATAGAAAGGTTTGTCGCCAAGAATTAGAAGACGTAATGAGTACCGTGTCATCTGCGAAAGCAATTATTTTGCTGTTATAAAAATTCATTTTGCATAAGTCATTCGCAAATATAAGATACAGTAATGGTGATAGAACAGTGCCTTGAGGGAGACCGAAATGTTGCTTTTTTATCCATTCGCTGTAAGTATCTTCAATTTTAACGGTTTGCCTACGACTTTCTAGATAACTAGAAAAAAGCTTATATGCCGCACCGCGTACCCCGATTTTCAAAAGTTTCCTTCTAAGTAAATTATGTGGTATAGTGTCAAATGCCTTGGCAATATCAATGAAAATCGCAATAGGTTTCTTGTCTATTTCTAATTCTGAATTCACAAAATCTGTAACTTTTAGGATTGCGTCTTCCGTGCTTAGTCCTCTTCTAAAACCAAACTGATTATCAGATAATATTTTATTTTCGGAAAGGAACTGTTCCAACCTTCTTTTAAGACATTTTTCAAAAATTTTTGAGATTACTGGTAGCAGTGATATAGGCCTGTAGTTCAAAGGATTAGATTTGTCTCCGTTTTTGTATATTGGAACCACCACTGCTTCCTTGAGAATATTTGGAAAAGTTCCCTCCTTTATACATTTATTGAGAACAATAGATAAAGGTGTTTTTATTTCATGCTTAATCTGTTTCATCAAACCTGAACTAATGTTATCTATTCCGCATGCTGAATTCCCCATTTGATCGATGATAGATATTATTTCATCACTACTAATTCTGCTGATGTGAAAATACGATAAACATGAAGAATCAGCTTCTTCCTCGGGAATAATATTATTTTCAGGAATAGGATAATTAGTAAATATATTACAAAAAGCATTATTTATTTTATTAGCTGCAAGTATCTTATCATGTACGGTTCCATTTGTATTTGGATCAACTATCTTCGACCATTCTACACCACTAGTGTCTTTCCTTCCTGTCATATCATTTATGGTTTTCCATAAGCTTCTCGTAGAGTTTTTGCTGCTTTCTATATTTTTTTGGACATATATCCTCTTGGCGCTTTTCAATATTTTAGTGAGCCTATTTCGATATTTTAACCTTCCGGCGGGCGCAATACTAGTCCTAACACGATCGGGCGCAATGCATCTGACAGATTAAGTGCAGAAAAAGGGATCAAACTAAGTTTCTGTATATTTTAGACTCTTATTTATTGTTGCATTGTCTTTTTGAAATAGTTCTACGAAATTTTAGAAACAAAAACTGGCTCACAAAGTTTGATACCCTTCACATTTTTAATTTTCTAAGAATATTCCGCTTTCAATGGCTTCAATATTTAAAAAACCTCCAACAACTCGGCCGCTTAAAAAATGTGAGCTTATTTTACTAAAAACACACTATTGAACGATTTGGTGAACCTAAAAGTCAACACAACGTTATTACGCAATGTGAAGAGTATAACATGTGGAAATTTTCATAGAAAAGGAGAAAATAACACAATCGGGCGCAATACATCTGAGAGATTATTTCATCCCCTCCCGCCCCTCAGACATATGGTAGATAGAAACTGAAAACTGCTTTGGGTAGTTGATCGATAAAGATTAAGCTACTGTGAGTTTCAGATCTCACCGTTTTCATATCGCTGATTGGCGCAACAAAAACTGGCCACTTAATCTGTCAGATGCATTGCGCCCGCCCGAAGGTTAAATATATGTTCCGCAGTGTCGTATTGAAAGGTTGTTTATTAACTTTGTTTTTTAATTTATCCCTTTTTCTTATCGATCGGATTAGCCCTTCAGTCATCCATGGCTTTAAAGTATTAAATTTAGATTTAATTTTAATTGTATATTGACATTCCGATATTAATTCTTGAATTTTATCCAGCAGAACTCTGCAGCCAATTTCTGCACAATAGTCATGTTGAAACAAAACTGACCATTCAATTAAACTTAATTTTTCTTTTAATAAAGAACAATTAGTTTTAACTACTACATTTTCGTTAACAGTTTTGGATAACTTGGGGTTAATAGGAATCGATAACAAAATGGTATTATGATCCGTAATTGAATTCTTGAAAACTATAGGAGTGTAATTTAAATAATTATTATTTTGTTACATGAATATATGGTCTATGCAAGTGGAAGATGTTTCACATACTCGTGTAGGCTTGTTTATGAGCGAAATAAACCCAAGTCGGGCAAGGCAGTTCAAATAATCATTTGTGGTAACAGAATCATCTAATATATTTATATTGATATCGCCAACTAATATATTGGATGACTTTGTCGAGAACTGAAATAAATTCTCTATACTATCAATAAATGATTCTATATCGAGCGACGGAGATCTGTATATACCTATTATTGAAAGACATGATTTATCTATGAGAGAAAAGTCTACCTTGATACCGGTTAGGAAATCATTGGATACTTCGTGCCATTTGTATTCTAATGATTCTTTAATATATAAAATCACACCGTCATTTTTAGTCTTATTGTATTTGGTAAAGAGAGTAGTATAACCTGGTATTTTAAAGTTATCAATGATTTTATCGAAATCAACAAGGTAGCTATCATGTTGGGACTCTGATAAAACGATCACATCAAAGTAGATATCTAGTTCATGTAATAAAATTAGGAGTTCTTGAAAGTGTTTTTGTATACTTCGGATGTTTAAGTGAATTATTCTGAATTTATCTAAATTTCGGCTGAGTAATTCCTTACAATCACAAACTGTATCGACTTCGAATGTATCAATATCTCTTGAATCAATAAAGTCAATTGGTGTTGAAACACCGGTCGTTAGTATAACGAAAACAAAACTTCAACTTAATGTAAAGCGATCATGAACACAATGAACTTCCAGTAGAATCTAATGCATTGTACATTCCGGCTATGAACCCATATATTAGCCGCGATGTAAGTAAATAAAACAAAATTTGATGTTAGTGTTCATTAATTACATGACATCGTTCATAGAAATATGTACTACTATGAACGATGTCATTATCGCTTTAAGTGTATTTTATAAACCTTCATCACGTATAGTCGTGGTGTAGTAGGTAGGGCGTCTGTCTTCAAATCATAGGGTCCCGGGATCGATTCCCACTGTTTTTTATGGCTTTTCAGAGCAGAGGTAAAATGTAGAATGAATGTCGTCAACACTTATGAACCTGAATGCCGGCCTGCGCCAGTTTTTTATACCCTTCGCTCATAGAGTGAAAGGGTATATTAACTTTGTCATGAAGTTTGTAACGCATTGAAGGAAGCATCTCCGACCATATAAAATATGTATATATATGATCAGCGTGACGAGCTGAGTCGATTGGACGATGTCCGTCTGTCCGTCTGTCCGTCTGTCTGTCTGTTGCGACGCGTTTTGCTCGGCCAGTTTAAAAGCTATGGAGCTGAAACTTTGCACACATGCTTCTTTTTGTTGCAGGCAGTTTGTATGTTTGAATCGCTGAAATCCGACAAGGGGATCGTGGGGCTGCCATACAAACCTACCCACCCAAATTAGGTTCTTCTTAGAAAAACTTTTTTATTTATGCATCAATTTCAATAAAATTTCACACAAATGTGTTTTCATTGCTGACACATAATATATGTAAAAATCGATCAAATCGGATAATGGGGTCGTGGGGCTGCCATACAAACCTAGACCCCCAAATTAGGTCCTTCTAAGAAAAACTTTTTTATTTTCTCATCGATTTCAATGAAATTTCGCACAAATGTGTTTCAAGTTACATCACAAAACATATGTAAAAATTGACCAAATCAGACCATGGGGTCATGGGGCTGTCATACAAACCTAGCTCCCCAAATTAAGTTCTTCTAAGAAATTTTTTGTTATTTATACACCAATTTCAACAAAACTTCACACAAATGTGTTTCTATTGATGACACAAAACATATGTATGAATAGATGGAGTCGGACCTTGTGGTCATGGGGCTACCATACAAACCTAGCCCCCCAAATCAAATTTTTCAAAGAAAAAACGTTTTTATTTGCACACCAATTTCAATCAAACCTCAGAAAATTATATTTCTATTGATGCCACATAACAAACGTGGAAGTAAATGAAATCGGACTATGGGGTCGTGGGGCTGGCATATAAACCCAACCCCAAATTTAGGTTCTTCGAAGAAAAACTTTTTTATGTATCCACCATTTTCAACCAAATCTCATAGAAATGTGTTTTAATTGATGCCAGAAACATACGTAAAAATGTATGGAAAGGCCATGCGTTCGTAGGGCTGCCGTACAACCCCCCCCCCCCCCTTTGGTTCTTCTAAAAAAAACCCACATCCCCCGCTTCTCCCATTAAATCTTCGCCACGGCACTTATGTGAAAATTCAAGGAAAAGCATGGAAGCGGGGAGGACTAAACACAAGTCATAGATACGCCCCAAAAAACTTTTAGCCCGAGGGGAGCGAAGGGTATCCAAATTTCGGCGGCGCCCGAAATTAGCCTCGGTCTCGTTTTATTTTTTAATTGATGAAGTCAGTAATTATATTAATGAACAATGTTAATTTTATGAATTAGTTGATAATTTGAATGAACTTTTTGTTCGTTGTTTTGATTACAACAAATTCATAAGGATGATTAAAGCCGTCTTCGGTGGGATATCGGTATAAATATTCATTACTTTAATGAACAATTTCATTGTTTCAGGGTACCTTTTTTTTCAGTGTACAGTGTGCTCCATACACAGGTAAAATAGACAGTTAGCGACCAGAATCGTACAAGAACTTCATCTTGGCAGAAGTTTAAGAAAATAGAGATAGAAAAATAGTTTGCTTTACCTGGGCCGAAATTCTCATATGGGCAACCTGGGCAACTGTCCGGGGCGGCATATAGTGCGTTCAGACTTTCCATTGAAATGAAGTCCTTTGACACACTTAATTTTGAGATCTGAAGTTGCCTTTTACAATATTTAAAAACTCTGCTAAAATGGTCGGTTTGGTCAGTTGCAAACTTAGATAATTACCTTGTAAAGATGATTTTTTCGGAATAATTTCCAGCTATATTTCTTTATTAATTATATAATGCACAACATTTCGCCCTTTGCGGGCATCTTCAGGTGTCTTTCTTAAATTATATTATGTTGTTTGGCGGGAAAACGGTAATTGCCGTCTGCACGTACAGACATTTTGATTTTCAAGTTTAGCAACACTGACGAGCGAACTTGTGTTATTAAAAGAACAAGCTGGCTACTGAAAATATTAATAATGGGTTAATTGATTTACCAGATGACCAGTGTTTGTATATGCCGGGATCGAAAGTTTATTTCATTGGATGTTTTTGTATTGCCTCCACTGGCGATCCTCGAAAAAAGAAACCAAGTCTTAGTTTTTTATAAGCGACCAATATATTTCGGACATAAGTCCATCATCAGGGTCTGATTTACATCTACAAAAAACATGACTTAATTAATAATAAATTGTGTGTGTATTTAGCATGAGATATACCTAAGATCTAATGTAATTTAAAGTTAACACCGTAAAAAGCTGACGTGAAACACAGAAACTTTTACAAGTAACAAAGAAACAAAAGTAAACAATGAATAGATGTCAAGTTGAATATAAAAAATATCACAGATGTTTGGTGGTTTATAATGGCATGTGTATACATATATCAGGTAAAAAGAAAAATATTACTATCAAAAAATATCACAGATGTTTAAATGTCAGTCTTGATTAAATTAATATAGGTTTTAGTATATTGCTTTTTATCACTTTTTCATTGCATGCTACATCCTCAAATTTAAAGATTTGATTCACTTCGTGAATTTTTAGTTTACATTTATTGCGCTCTTTTTTAAAAATTGTAGCGCCATCAACATTAAATGTATGCTGTTGACTTATTGAGTGTTTGGCAAGTGCTGAAAGATTTTCAAGTGATTTCTTGGAATCGTTTTTATGCTGACTAACACGTGTGCCAAGCTTTTGGATAGTTTCACCAATATATGTTTTGTTGCAATCTGTGCAATCAATTTTGTAAACAACACCTGATTGTTCTTCTGTTGGGATCTGGGCTTTCAGATTTTTGAACATTTTGCCATTTTTCTGGGTGGGACGCATTGCAATGTTTAGTTCTGGTATGAAGTGTTTACAAGATCGTGATATCGATTCACTTAAGCCTGGGATATATGATAATGATGAATATAGCTGGATGTTTGGATCGTCCCTGGGCTGTAATCCTGAGTTACCTTCTTCTTCCTTGCCTCGTTCTTTATACCGCTCCATGGTTCCACGTTGCTCGACCTGCGGTGTAGGCACATCGCCCGTTTTGGCGATAATTTCTCAGCATATTTCTACAGGCAGCTCTATCTTGGATCGTGTCATCGCCGAGACCAATGCGTTGTTGTTGCTTTTTCATTTGACACATCCAGGTGTTCTTTGGTCTGCCTCTGGCCTTGGGTCCATCAAGTGGAACTTCCATTGATATCGCTCTCTTTGCGGGGTTCTCAGGCGGACGCCTTTGAACATGGCAATACCAATCCATTCGTCGGTCTTCGAGCTTTTCGGTGATTGGTTGGTCTATGGACAAGCTGCCTCGGATGTAGCTACTCTTGATGTGGTCCCTTTTGGTTACACCAACTGACATGCGTAACATTTTCATTTCAGTCGCTGTCATCTCTTTCGCGTAACCTTCATACATGGTCCAGCATTCTGATCCATACATGAGTGCGGGACGTACAACCGTTTTGTACAACTTGCCCTTTAGCTTCAGTGGCATTTTCTTATCGCAGAAAACTCCAGAGTTTTCTCGCCACCTCATCCACCCAACCTTTGTGCGATGTTTGATGTCATCATCGCATGTAGCTCCGCTGTTCACCATCGAGCCAAGATACTTGAACTTGGTACAAGACTTAAGCTGCTCTCCTTTGACGTACATTTCTGGTATCGGTGCATTTGGGTCTGAGAATTGGCAGCATAAGAACTCAGTCTTTGTTATACTTACCCTCAGTCCATGCTCCTCCAGAATGTCACACCATTTTGTAAGCGCAGCTTGCAAGGCAACGATGTTTGGGCTACTGAGGACTATATCATCAGCAAAAAGAAGAGATATTTCTAGGCCGTCGGAGACACGTGTTAATAAGTAGCACATGATGATGTTGAAGAGCAACGGACTCAATAAACTGCCCTGGTGTACTCCGACATTCACCGGAAATTCTTCTGATTCACCGGCTGTGCATCTAACCTTAGTCGTAGCTCCATCATACATGTCTCGTACCTGACGTATGCCTCGGGGACATTAAGTGCTCTCAAGGCCAACCATATCAGATCACGAGGTACTCTACCGAATGCCTTCTCCAAATCGATGAACACAAAATACAAGTCCCTTCGTGCTGCTCTATACTTTTCCATCGCAATACGAATGCACTGAATCGCATCGACTGTAGATCGACCTTCAACAAAGCCGCATTGATTGTCATTCAACCGCACAATCTTTCTCAATCGGTTGCAGACAACTCGCTCGTAGATCTTCAGTGTATGAGGTGTTAACTTTATAGCCCTATAGTTGTTGAGTTTGCGTGTGTCTCCCTGAGTTACCTTCGACGGATAGGAAAGCATAACTTGTTGCATTTGTTGAGTTCTTGGTGTTTCTAACTTCGCCGATCATCTTTTCAATGATTTTCACCGGATAGTTGTTGCTGCGAAGAACATTACGAATGCGTGTTAAGTTTACATTCCAAAACTGTTTATGGCTTATCCTGAAAACCTTGCGAATAAACTATTCCACTATATACCACTATTCTGGCACTCATACGTTGACGATCATAACACGGCAATTCCTGGGGATAAAATACCGCAAATGCTGGAGGCACTACATGCATATGATCCCAACATCAGATTTACGTATGAAGTTGAGCATAATGGGCGATTAGATTACCTCGATCTCAGCCTTCATTGCACTGCCCATCGTCGGATAATCACCAACTGGTATCACAAACCTATTGCTTCCAGTAGGCTTTTGAATTTTTATTCCAACCACCCAATGCGAATGAAAACCAATACAGCCAAATCATTTATTCGCAAGGTTTTCCGACATGCTGTCATTTTTCAAGTAAAATTATCCTATTGATTGGGAATGTATCTATCTCTCAAAGGGCTTAGGGGCTTTGTACTGAGTTATTAAACACGAGGATTTCGGTAAAGTATATCTAATAGATCCTTGACAATTTTATACCCATGTAATAGTGAACTCGGAAAGGGACGTCAAGGAAAAAGAAGCTAACAGTGAATTCAAGAGATCGCGGAAACTGATTGATTTCGATAATACTTTCTTTTTGAGGCTAGTAGCAGTAGGCCAAGTTCAAGAGTGACCCATCAGGAGTTTGTTCTACGTACTACTCATTTTATAAACTGTTTTAGAACAAAGTTGTCTTGGGTCACTTTGTATGGGAGGTACCCTTAGTTTTTATTCGAATGAGCTGATTTTTGGTGGGTGGGGTGAATATGACCTCCAATCGTAACAAACCAAAATTTGGCATTTTGCTCCAATTTTGGGGGGAGTTATGGACATGCCATTTTGACAAATTCAAATGGGGGGATAATGGGGGTCCTTGACTGGAGCGACTCAATGTTTACCTTAAAATGATCTTGAACTTATTGTGAACACTTGTACATATACATTACGGCTGAACTAGCATTCTTTCAAAAGTTATGGAGCTTTTTAGAAAGGTCTAAATTGAAAATATTCTAATTTATTTTGTTAGGCTAGCGCCGAAATATTTAATTAAACTCTAATGCCCAGAAGTGTCCACCTTGCACATATAAACTTTGTATTTAAGATGACTGCATAACACTTGGGGATATACGAATATCTATTAAGATTTTAGGATGGGAAAATAATGTGAACTCATACGGTTGATTTGAGTGCTTCCGTTTTGCTATATAATCCAACACTATTTTCGAGGAGTAGGCATGCAACAATTTAATTTATGGATTTTGGCAATTTGTCAACAACGTAAGTGGCTGACTGGGGAGGAACACTTTAAAAGATTCTAGGAATTATCTTTCAGTTTAATGATTGCATGTAAATATTGAATAGATTTGTTATGTATAACCTGACCGTGCATAGAATTATGTTCGCCATCGCCAGTGACAGACAATATAAGCTGAGCTGCACTATATATTGCGAATACGAAACATTGTGATACAAAATTACAAAAAACGTTTCCACATCTATCTTTACTGTTTTGAAATTTATTTTCCGAATATCATTAAAAAGATGAGTTTTTTCGTGATATTATTTTTGTTACTGGAAAATTTACGGCATTTTTAGGCCAGTTTTCTGCGATATCATTCGAAAAGTTAGTACAATTTATTTACTTCTATTATTATTATTTTGTTATATACGGAGTTAAGTGATATTTTCATTGCAAGAAATTGATTTAAACTAAATCTAAAACTTAGACACGCATGTAAAGGAGAACTAATAAACGTATGTATGTATAAAGTTTATCATCTTCACTACAGCATCAAAATTATAGTGTGGTGCTATAAATTAATTTTGACTTCATATAATTTTCGAGAAGTCCTCCCAAGTTGTACATGCAAATTGGAATGAGTATATCGCTATTATATACAGGGCACACCAGACACCGACTGGAATATAGACATGGACATATCATACGTCTGTTTAATCCTTTTGGATTTTGGAGTTTATTCAACATATCCTTCTACCTAATAACTCTAATAGTGTAAAAGACAGCTTACAGGATACCAGAATGTAGTGCCAAGTACTTTAGGGAAAGGATAATAGCAATGTGATCTACATATATGAAGATGTTTAAACGTATGACTTGTCCTTTTGTAAACTTGGATTGATATCAAATCATGAAAAGAAAAGAGCTGTACTGATAGCTATCAATTTTAGGTAATAAGATGCTAATTAAGTGTCTGTCTAAAATTTGCCCATTTCACATCATTAAGTCTAAACGGTTGCATTATTCACTGTTATTTTCACTTTTCAACGTAAATCTATGTAATTTCTATGTACGTATGCGTAAACATACAAATAAAAGCTTTATTCTTAAAAAAAAATACGGCAGAATCAAAATACTGAAGAAATCGCTATAAAGGATTTATTTGAAGGAATTTATTTTACAAATGTCAGGGATCAAGAGCTTAGGAAAATACATAGCTATAACGTAGTCGCGTACATTCGCAATAGTCCGGAAAATTCAATTTTATAGTCAGTCACGTGAAACTGTAACTGTCAGCAGTCGAATGAGGTGTTTACGAAGATTTCAATATTCCTTATACACGTCGCGTGTATGGGTATAAGTGAAAGGAGAAAAGCCGTATAATATCTCTAAGCTGATTCATTTTATTTGCATAGAAACATCATAAAAATACTCCCATACATGGTATCGTGTAAATCCAAATTGTGTGTGATTTTATTGAAGTGACAAATAATACTGTAATATAAAATTACCATAATGGAGTTAACGTACATGAAAAAAGGAAGGGGTTGACTTACCATTTGGGGATATGGAATGTTTTCTGTGTTTTTAGTTTGTAAAGTATACACAACATTTTTGTAGCATTAAATATATATAAAAACACGAACCCTGTGCCTATACATATACATATTGATGGCTCCGGAAAAGGAATTGGCTTTTGTTCCGTAGATTTTTCCTCTTTAAAAACTCAAATGACAGGGGCACCCAGATTGATTTTGAACGCTATAGAAATTCGGGAAACATTACTCCACTGTCCCTTTGCAATAGTGCGGTGTGATGAATCTGATTTTCCAATTTAGCTGTGGGCTCTTTTGTGCTCAGTGACCTATTAAACGAACATAATCAGGGCCGGATTTACCTTCTATGGCGCTCCTGCACAGTTGCCGAATTGCCGCCCTACGTCACTGTTTATGAGTAGAAGTAACCCAGTCGCATTCACATGGATGTGAAAATGTTAATGTATTCATGCGAAAATGCTATTCTCTTAACTATTCTTCTGAATATTTGTTTTAATTCTTTTTTTGTAATTTTAAGTAACCTAACCTAAGTAGCAGGGTTTGAGTGAACATTTTAGTTTCAATTCTTATTAGTCAAAGAAATATAAGATATTTGAACGGCAAAAATCATATATTTCTGGATTTTTGCATGATATTTGGAGATGGCCCCCTGATTACGGGAAAACCGATTGACCGAATGGGCGTTCGCGACCTTGAAAATAGGACGGTATTTTTCAGTTTTTTGCGAATGTTTCAAGAAAGGTAGAAGTTTCAGTAAAATGTTCTAAAAACGAAATAAAAACAACATAAAAATACCTTTACAATGATATACATATAACACGCTATGCCTTATTTTGAAAAATAATACGCATGACCAAAAAATAAAATTGTACATAGATGCGTTTATGTGAAAATTGAGCTGTTCCAATCAAAGAGGTCCATTATCACTACTTTACAATTTCTAAAAAGTTCAAATACACCAAATTTGAAAAAATAATTTGCTTTTTTAATATCCCCCCATTTCACCGCATTCATTGTTTAAAGATTGCGGTTCCATCCTGCAAAACTCCAGAGATTTATGATTTTCGTCACTCGATGGCGATATTTTGGTTTTGTTTCGAATGAAACTAAACCAAGTTCATATTGAATTAAGTACACTTACGTCAATGAAGGAGAAATTCGATGATCCTGCAGCCACGATTTCAACCCAAACCAAGAAGTTTATATTCATAGGTTTATTGTCGTTCAGTTTGGTTGGTAATGCTTTGCTTAGGTATAAGTACCAGAGCTAATTTACTAGCTGACTTAGTAGGCTCATGCCTAGGACGGCTAATCTTAGGAGCGCCATATATAACAGAATTTTAGAATTTAACTTTGACGATCAGATATTATACCGATTTTAGACGTAGTATGCTTGTGGTGGGGAGCGCAACGTCCTCTACTTAGCGCAAGTTTAATACCATTTTCAATGATGTAGCCATGAAGCGAAGTTAATGGAGGGAAAATACATTTGAAAATTATGAAGAAATGTTACAATGAAATCAGTGCATTTTTATGATTCCCCAAAATTTTTATCGCTCACTTGGGTGTGCCTTCCATGGTGTTAGGATAATAAAACCAAAAGTCGCTCCAGAAATTAATACACTTACATAGTAGCAATGAGTATAGATCAAACGTGGGCGGAATATTTTGTAAAACCGACTATAGTGGCATTTTATAAATATAATCTAACACTGACCAAAGTGTCCGTTCTCAGAAGTTTCATTTGAGATATCTCGAAATGCGTATTTTAGAAGTTAAAATTAATCAAAGTTATGAATATTTCGGAAATATGCCGGCCCTCAAAATCTGCCGCCCTGGGCAGTTGCCCAGGTTGCCCATATAGGAAATCCGGCCCTGAATATAATTATTGGAAAAATTTAAATACTTTCAGCCATATCGCTTACTTATGTCTATTTCAGATAAATTTAAGTGATTTTATAATTTCTTGTAATGCAAAGACGAATTTATGTTAAATTTCCAATTTTAATTTGTGTTGTCGCTTTCAGTAGCAATCACTCAATTCTATACCTCAAATCATTAATAACCCACTATGTCAAAAGTCTGGCACCTTCGCTGCACAGGGTCTTGTGTTCAAATATCACCGTGAACCAATTCAATTTATGGTGTTTTGCGAACTCACGACCCATGTCAAACAAGTAAAAAACAATGAGTGTTAATTTTAACACCTCGGCAAAAAAAACAGTTAAGATCTTGGAAATTGGATGTCACTAAAATATCTAAGCCCATGGTCAAATGTTGGACTTCACAAATTTACTGATTTTTGTAATACAATTTGCATCTTTTTTGGCTGACAAATTTCTGTAGAATTGGGATATTATTATGGCCTCTGACCACTCTCAAAATCACTTGCAGGTCAGACGAAAGACATTAATTTATTGTAATTTATTTCAAGTAAGTATTGAAAATCGGGTACTAATTTTAAAAAATCCTTTGCATTGTATTCATATTCTTAGGATATCTGTGGGGATTATGAATAACCGCTTAAGTCGGATTTCTTGATTTTTCAGTAGAACGGTTTTAAACTTTTGGCATCTTTCTGATCAATTTTGGAGTTTTTAAAATTCAAAAACACGGCATTTGACGAGTTTATTTTGTTAATAATGGTATCCTGTTTAATTTTCTTTCCCAAAATTTCTTAAATTCTAATTGTTTACTATAGTAATATATAATAGAAAAATAGGCTCAATCCATTATAAGCTTTCACTGTGGGTGATGTTAGATAAGGAATAATAAAACTTATATCGAAATAAGACTTACCAAATGGTCTTTTGTTGTAGAGAAAACTATTAATATTAAATCTGTTTAAAATTTCACATCAATCAGTTGATTCAGAATAAGGGCTTACCTACATTAATTGAAGCTAATTTTCCAGTTGGAAGAAACTATTTTGTAAAAATTAAAATGGATTAGGCCATTATTCCCTATGTCAACAAGGGGCTAATCTGAGATAAGCGGAAAACCCAACCCCAATCAATAATGAACCAAAATTCACCAAATTTGGACAGCAAGTGCCCTTTAATATGGACAACATTGTGTTGGTATTAAATTAATTTCGTCTTAAATCGACGTAAGCGGGTTTTTACAATTGCCGCAGATATATTGAATTCAGTGTCACACTGAGCTGAGAGACCAACCGTATCTACTGCTAATTTGTGATACATATGTGTTTGAATCGTAAAATTTTAATGGTATCTAAATTTTGCTTTTTGAATTGCATGCTTGCTTTGGAACATGTAAGCAATTAAGGTATGCACCATATTATTTTCTGAGCGAAAAGATCAAAGTGATATGCTGTTCACACAAATCGTAAAGTGGATATTGGAAAGTATTCATGTATAAATTCTATGAGGGTGTTCTGAGTTGTTTTAAATAACAGAAGTTTGTCGGATTATTTAATTTCTTAGAAAATTCTGTATAAGTTGGACAGAATTTTCTAAGAAATTAAATAATCCGACAAACTTCTGTTATTTAAAACAACTTTAGAACACCCTCATGTACCCAAAATACAAAGTGAATCATGTTTGGTGCCTTTTATTAATTACACTTATTGTTTTTGCATTAGATGTAATATCATTTTAAATTAAATGTTTGTATTGTTTTTTTTTAACTAACACAAAATATTTTTTATTATTTTATCAAAAAAGAACATATCCCCATAAATAAACAAGAAACCAAGGAATATACTTAACACAGATTTCTGTAATCAGTATTCAGTAATGGACATCCTAAACAAAAGTGAAATACATCCCAAGAAACACAGCGACATATCAGCATCCAACTCGCTATTGTTCGAATCATGGCGTATTTCTTTCATCTTGAGAATGGTTTCATTCAAACTGGGATACATATACACACTCTATACATATACAGTACGACGCGACGCTTGGAAACCCTCTTAATACCTTATGAAGCCGTTATAGTTGTAACAGTATCTTCGGGTGATTCCTACCTAGATTGTCTACTGATTCGCAATGTAAGGAGATTCGTTTCACTGTGTCGCCTCGAAGGGGGAAGGTTAAAGGACTTTAGCAAGTGTATTGCTGATATGGTTGGGTATAATGTGAAACGATGAAGGTCTCTCATAGTATATCACCTCTTCTCTGTTGTATGCTACTATTATAATCTACGTGAATTCCACTATATCCCCACAGGGAAGAAACATCATCTCTCCTTTATCTGCCGAGCCCGTCAGTCTGGAGCCAGTACTCATTCATATTTCGCCCATTCCATTTACCACCACCTCCCCTCTCCGAAAAAGAAGGAACACACAGCTTAGGGGATTCAACGTGTTTCTTGATTTTTGCCCTATACATACTCTAAATACACATCAAACGCCACAGTCGCCACTATCATTCTGTATTCTTGTGCGAAGTTAATGTGAGACGCAGTGGCAAAAGACACTTGGGCATTACACTTTTTTATCCTGTGTGTTTCATATTTAGATGTACATATAGGTATGTATCTACTTCAATTTTTGCCAGCCAAGTGTTGATGCCCCAAGGTGAAGAAAATAGGAAAAATAATGTTGAGGAAATACATACATATATGTATATCTGGACATAGCTGACAGACGACACTCTTGACTTCGAGGAAATATTAAGGTGCGTTGTAATGATAAATCTGTATGAAACGTTTTTTTGTACGTTCACTTTTCTTTATGGGGAAAATTATAATTATTTTCTTCAACCGATTTTTTTGTAAAAATATCCATTTATTTCAGTGCCAGTTCAATAAGTTAACATGTTCTACTGAGTTGTATGAGAATTCACCGCCAGTTCACTAAATAGATATTGGGTTCACCTCCTTTTGAGAATCGGGTTCTTTCGCATTATCTACGTAACAATTATAGCTAAATCGACGCTAAATCAACAGAATATACATATAATATTTAAGGTTGGCTTGTGCTCAGAGGTGAGCGTATTTTGATCGACCTGATCGAGCGAAAAGTGTGAAAACTCTCGGTACGCATCCAATCGATCTTTATCCTGATACAGTATACAGTGTATCCATAGTGTGTATTCAAATGTGTAATAAATCTATAAGAAATACTTTAAACTACAGTTTAAGCAAAAAAAATGTAAAATGCCTTAAAATGCCCTGACATTGTCATTTGATGTGAAATTCAAAAGCGTTTCCATTTTAGCCATTGCCTTTTCCCGGATTATAGTGCACGTCTTCAATGCAAGAAAAATTATGCGGAACATTATGGAAAGTGCCAATTTGGCTATGCAGTAAATTTCAAACTGAAATATGATTTTGGTTTTCCCCAAGATAAAAGTATATATTTAAGTTGAAACAGATTGAAAACTTGGACACATTTATAGAATGGCGAAACTGTGTTATAAATATTACACACCAAAAAATAGCAACAAGTTATCTAGAAAAATGCATTCGGTCTTAAATATTATTATGAAAATTTATATTTTGAACATACATAATTTTAGTTAATTCTTTCATAGAATATTCAGAAAATTTAGCGTTCTTATTTGATATCATCATCATGGCCGTGATCGTTCGGTCGCCACTCTGTGAAATAGACACTCATAGAGAAACGAGTTTCCAAACTCCCCAGCATACCACATAGCGAAGGTTCACCACAAGATGAATGATAGCGAAACTTGTTCTTTCACTTTTGATGAAGAAAATCGAAGATTTGTGTTATCTTCGTTCTAACGAAGGTATCTGATTCGCTAGTAAATCACCCAAAAGGATAGTAAGCGAAGAATTCTACATGCGTTTTTTTTTATTATTTTCAATTCACTATACTTCGCTAAAAATTCGCTAAGGCTGAAGGTACGCGAAGATATAGTCGTTTGCTCAAATAACGTGACATTTCACTGAAAAAATTGGGCTATCTAAAATTAAGAATCTCTTTTCTCATTTGCAAAATTCCCGAATTTAGACAAAATTTCTCAAAATGTGACAATTTCTTCTTGAATCGATCCTATTTTCAAGACCTTCTTTTGAGAAATAGGAAGTAGATTCAAGCCTAAACCATTATTCTCAATTCAAGCAAAAAAATGCTTGATAATAAATTTTTTTTTACATTTTCCATGCAAAGCTCGTGGAAAAGCTTTATTTTAGCTTTAGCTTAAATAGGAGCGTTGTAGTAGATTAGTCAGAAGTGTTTCTGGTTCAGTGGGTAGCGCGATTGACTGGGAAGAATGGGGTTACGGGTTCGATGTTGGGTGGATGCAGGTTTCTTTTTTTATTTTTGTTCAGATTCTCTTGTGTTTATCATAAGAAAAGTTTGCTTGCTTCAAGGTTACTTTTCCTTAAAGCGCTGCTATTGGCATTTCACTTGGATCAGTGTGGCTAATTCTCAAATGAAGAGAAATATTTCTTGGCTGTTTTTTATTGTCTTTTTTTCTTGATTTGAGCCATATTTTCTTTACTTTAGCAGGCGATTTGGTTCAGTGTTATTTCGCAGCAGTGTTCGCCAAAGGGGGATATTTCATTCGCTTGAGATGGATTTGGTGTTTGGCTCTGCATCAATCGTGTGGTCAGTTGCTATTTTCAAATAGAGCCGAGAAAGTGATAAAGTCCATAATTAAAAGTTCACAATGAATTTAAATTTCTATTATAAATTTATAAATCAATTTCAGATGTTGAAAATAATAAAGTATTTTTCCATTAAAATATTATGAGTTGTATTTCACTATCATTGTTAATTGCCTCAACGTTCCGCTGTACCTAAATTTTTTATCGCCGATGTTTTTACTTTTCAGTGTTATTTCATATGTGCTCAACCTTGTGAGTCAGCATCTCCCATTATCCAGCAACCCCTTTTTTGAAACAGAAGCAAAGACGCATTCGCAGGGCATCGTATTTTTCAGATAACCAGAATCCAAGGAGCATTTACCAATAGCAAATATATTATTATTTGAAATAAATCGTGTATGGGTAACTAGCAATTCACTTTTATCTTCTCTAGCGAGTTCTCTAACGGCTCACTAGTGATACATCTGTCGCTCATTTTTTACATTCGCGACGAATACTGCACCTCAGGTCACTAACGAATCGAGAAATGTTCACCTTTAGTGAATATATAGAAGGTTTATATATTCGCTTAAGGTGAATGAATCTCGACCTGCTGGTAATTCGAAAAACGATTCGTCGCGAATGTAAAAAATGAGCGACCGGTAATTTACCGACAGTTCGTTAGTGAATTCACCAGCGAACGTTTTGTTCACTAAAGTGATTGGTTGGGGACTCGTCTGCGGTTTGCGTGGTATGCTGGGTCGGCACGACTCGTCGCAAGTTTATTATTCAGAAGAAGATGATAAGAAATATACTTATCGTAGAATAATAAACTAACAATGCGACTAGGAAGTGGTATGGCTGACAACCGTATCACACTCCGAATACTATTGTCTTTGTAACGTTGATGGACTACACACGGTAGTCATCAACGCACCATGCTCTACTAGGAGTTACGGTAATCGAGAGAGATTTGATATCATCATAATTTTAATAATATGTATAAATATATTCTAAATATTATCTATGTATAACAGTACTATAATTCTCTTTTAATACTATAGCCGTACCAGCCATTTTTACGGTAAATTATTATACAATTCAGATTTTTGATATACGATATTATACACATTGCATTGCTAAATCTGTACAATTTATATTTCTTGCTGCGCGTACTTTCATTCTTTTGTGGACGAAGAAGAAAATTAATTAAAATATGCGTTTCTTTGCTATAGAAAGATGAAGAGCTGATTGAAATTGAAATGGAAAGAAAACAACAAGAAAGAAAGGATATTAAAAAAATTCTTTCCATTTTGCCTGTAGTTTGCGTTTAATGAGAAATTCAGTTAGAAATTACCCTCAATGATCGACATCATTTTTGTTCAACCAAGCGAAAAGTTTGCGAATGAGCGAAAACAACTATAAAGGAAATGCACATTATTCTTGCTATTATATTTTAAAAGGCTTTTTTTTTGTGCTTTTCATTTTATGATTGGAATGAAAATTGATGGTGGACTGTCTTGTATCTTCTTCTTCCTTGCATCGTTATTTATATTGCTCCATGGCATCGCAACGCTCGGCCTGCGGTGTAGGCATATCGCCTGTTCTGGTGGTAATGTCTCAGCGCCATGTATCTATCTTGTATCTACCTAAATAAAATATGATACTCAACTGAAATTAGTTAGAATTCTCTGTCATCCCTAAATTGTAAGATATCATTGTCAAAATATCGCAGATTCCGGCATAAATGTGTTTCAAGATATTCATATGCTTCTTAAAGCGTCCACCACACATAATTTATTATGACGAAACGAGATATGATTGGATCAAGGACATATCTTTTCATTACTACCACCATTTTATCAAAATCACATTCATCCTTACCAATTACAACATTCTTCTATACCATAAACCATAGCCTGTAATCCCTTTCTGATCACAAATCAATTTATACATTCAAATCTGCGCGAAGCATCCATAATCGCAAGCAAATAACAAAACAATCGACAAATAAATTTTTGTCCGGTAAAATGGTCATCGGTCGATATCTCAGCACACAGGTGGCATTCCATCGAAAGGGCAACTAAAATTTTAGAACCACTTTCGCTTATCGCGAAAACGACAAGCATTTATTGACACAGTGCACTTCTAACTTTTTGTATAGTTGAACCAAGAAGAGCAAACAGTTTGGTTTATATTGTATCAGAGGTTCCAATTAATAACCTTAGTAAGTTGTATAAGGAAACAATTGGTTAACATTACGTTTATCAAAAACCGTCAGCGATCAGGGTACTATCAACACACCATTCAAGGTCGCCCAACAGTACTCGTGCTCAACCACTGTCACTATACTAAATGCTAAATTTAAACAAAAACAGCAAGGCAATCCTGAAATGATATCGAACAGGTCGTCTTTTCGTTATCCTGGTTTCGATGGCCATACATACGTCAAGCGGAATGGGGCTTTCGGCTATACGTACGTATTTATCTATTGTCCTGCCACATAAATATGGGATTAGTGTGAGGATGCATGAATGAATTTCAATACGGAAAAGTGGCGTGCGAATATGCATACCATATAATTCTTGAATAGGTACGCTATATTGCTGTTTCCGCTTTTATTTTGTTTTCTCGGTTTTTGGGTTCTGATAAATCGTCAATTTGGTTTTTGGGGGGATCCAGTTGAAAGATTGTAATATAGGAGATGTGCTGTTTGTTAGCAGAACGTTCATATCTGGTAGACAGGCATATAGACAACGTATCCAGTTCGTAGTACAAGAATTTGTATAAATCTCTCTTGTCTACACCACAGATTAATTCAACATATCGAATATTCAATGATAAATTTTAGAGTTTATTGTTGGAATTATAGTGATATTGGAATATAGGATTTTGATAATTATGAAATATTCATACTAGGTTAGTTGTGTATACACTTTGCGAGGAATCAATAAAAATATAGCTACAAAAAAAGTCGCTGTTTTTTGTTTATAAGAAAATATTCTAGTACCTATAACAGTCTCATTCTAAATGATTCTGTTTTTTGGTAGATATGCTTTCATACACATTTAAGCAAATGATAAAGCTATTTGATTTCCACCATTAAATTTTAATTTTAACTTCAGGTACTTCCTAACCTCGAGATTTTGTTGTCCCATACCCATATAATGTCACATTCACTCTCTTGCAGTACACACTATTATTTGATAAGTATACAACCCGACACCGACACGCCTGTCATATGCAAAGAAGGAAACGTACTCGAAAATTAATTTGTCATACCCATGAAAATAATAGTTTGTAACAATGAAAAGAGGATAATACTCGTATCTAATCTTATCGTTCCACCTTCTTCGCTTCAGCAATCATATAGCACTGTGACAAAAGCAGCTTTCGACCCGTTGATGCGTGTAGTAATGTAATGTATCCACAACTTGAAAGTGACACTGGATTTTCCTGTGTCCAACAGGAGTGACATGTGCGATGCTGTTCATATAAAATTTGAGAGCACAAAGTGACCACAATATTATTCAATGTATTGTACGAGTATATATTTGTCTTAATATTGGAGCGTTTTAATTTAGAATTTCTAATAATTTCATATTTATCAACAGCGTAATTTGATTTTTGTATACCTATATAAAACTATTATCTAAAACTTATTCAAACATTTTCTGACATCTCATTTTTATACTTCCCTTATGTAGGTACTTTGAATATTTTTTTATCCAACAAGGAAATGAAATCGAGTAAAGAGATAGCCAATCGTTAAAAAAAGGAATCATATAAAAATTCAAACGTACACACCATGATATGTAAATCATCCGGAGGTGGAATTCTAGCATGATATACGCAAGGGAAAACCTCCACTTTTTGAATGCAATCCGAGCCGAAATATAGTCTTCGCACCAGGGAAGTTGAAAATTGATCATCTCGACATGACTGTACTCCATGGAGCGGAGTTTGTCATAAATTCTGAGATTTTACAGCCTTTTTACATTCGTTAGGACTATTTCAACGTCTAGGACTAGTATGGCAATGGGGCATAGTAGTAGTCATATTCCAGGATTCTGTGACTTTGCTCTCTTCGTTTTCCATGGTCGTTTCGTTGACTCTGAGGTGTTGAGTTGATGATTTATTATTGAAAATGATATGTGAAAACAAGGTGTTGAAAGGATGTTTATTCTCTTGTAAGTTTTTTTTTTTTGGCTTGGATGAACTATTCAAAGAGAAGATTTATATGTATGTATATGTAAAACAAACCAAAGATATCAAAGTTGCGTGTACTAAATATATGTATATATAGTACGAGTAGGTATATCAGTTATTTATTAAACCACTCGAACGCTACGTTCAGCCAACATTTTAAGTAAACCACTTATAACTACATAAATATTTGCTTGTTAATTAAATTATCACGAAACACATTAAGTGTCATTTTAATCACATTCTATCCGAATCAGCTATCAAAGGAATTAGAAGTGAAATGTTAGCCATTTAAGTATTTACCTACGACCATGAAAAGTGCCAACATCATCTTCCAACTGCTGTTGCCTAAGCATTTTCTATAGTAAAATCTGTTCCATTTGTTATATCCCACGTACGAACGCCCTACGTCTTTTTAATTAAGAGCGCTATCTTCATCAATTATACGTATACTCTAATAAGAAAGATAAACGTACTTTGCAGAGAAGGAAGTTGATTATTTCATTCTCCAAAAATATCAGGCATTATAGGTTGACTGGAGGTAAGTTTCTCGGAAAATTTATTCGGATGATACGCCTATTTTAATTTGCAGTACCTATATTATAGTGGATTTAAGCAGAAATCAGGGACGTTGTCAGAGAGTTCGGACCTCTTCTGAAATTTGTTCAAGAATGGAATTTCAGTGATGACGAAATTAGAACTAAAACGAGACCGAGGCGAATTTCGGATACCTTTCGCTCTCCTCGGGCTAACAGTTTTTTCGGGCATACCTACGACTTGTATTTAATCCACTTTTCCTTCCGTCTTCACAAAACTTCCGTTGCGTCGAGCAAACAATATGATGTTTGACCTTTTTTGTTGCTTTGATAACGACACATTAATTCAAGTTTTTGTGAAATTGGTGTAGAAAATGTTTCTTAGAGGAACCTAATTTGGGGGGGTTGGGTATGTATGGCAGCCCCATGACCCCATGGTCCGATTTGATCCATTTTTACACATGTTTTGTGCCATCAATAGAAATACATTTGTGTGAAATTTGGTTGAAATTGGTGCACAAATAAAAATGTTTTTCTTAGAAGAACCTAATTTGGGGGGTTGGCTTTGTATGGCAGCCCCATGACCCCATTGTCTGATTTGGGCGACTCAAACATACAAACTGCCTGCAGCAAAAGAAAGCATTTGTGCAAAATTTCAGCTTCATAGCTTTTAAATTGGCCGAGTAAAAAGCGTAGCAACAGACGGACAGATGTACAAACGGACAGACGGACATCGCCCAATCGACTCTCCGTGTTATGCTGATCATATATGTATACTTATTATATGGTCGGAGATACTTCCTTCAATGCGTTACAAACTTCATGACAAAGTTAATAAACCCATCGTTGACTCTACGAGTGAAGGGTATGAAAATGATGCACTCTCATTATATTCGACGACGAAGTCTAGCTCAACAGGATCTTCTTTCCCCGCTAATTTTTTCAAGCCCGTTCCCTTGGCTGTGGTTGCGCTAGAAAGTAGATAAAGTATAGTACAATTAGCTCAAAAAAGCCCAAACCCAAACTTAAAAAAAAAAGAAATTTTGGATGCCAAATTGTTCAATACTCTGCCAAGTATACGCAGTAATAAGTTACACTAAATTGCATCATGGGATAAGGTGGGAGGGGTGGCAAAGGGGTGAAAATTCAGTTTTTTTTTGTAAATATCTGGAAAATTTTGAGTCTGACCGCAAAAGTCTTGAGTAGGAAATGAAGTACCTACATAAAATTACCTTTGAAATGACAGTTTTTTTTTAGAAAATTATACCCTACACCCAAAAGTATAATGGCGGTATGGTATAATTTTATCGTCACAAATATGTCAGGAATGTGACTCCTATTAACGAAATATCGTCTTATTATCGCAAGGTAAATGGTAATTCCTCACAACGAGTGAATGATGAGATTGTCAAAAAATAATTTGTAATCTTAGATAGCTCAGGTGTAGGATGTAGGACTACGAAACGATAGGTGCCCGGTTCGATTCCCAGTAGAAGCAAAATGTGAAATAAGGTAAAAAAAGATAAGGATAAATTAAGGAAAAAATAAAGTAAAAGGGGAAAAATAAAAAATGTTTTTTTCACTTTTTCTATGTATTAGTCTATTATCGCCAAATTATCAACCTGGCGAATTAATATCGGTCACTATTCCTTCCCGAAGGGAGTGACGCCTATAATCCGAATTCGATATGAAATTTGAGAAATGTTTTCTATCAAGCGAATTGAATTCGTATCGCGGACGATAGAAATTGTTTGCTGGGTTCATTCATTGTTTGTTGTATAATATCAAACAACCTTTTCTGCATTGAAGGTTTCGCAAAAAGTTTTAATTGACAAGGAGTGTTAAACTGCCTCTCGTTAGTATCGCGCCATAGGTTATCAATAGTTTCACTACTTTTTTTATTAATATTGGTTTATATTATTTTTGGAAATACACTTTTTTTTTATTCCGCCAATTTAAAAAAATGATAACAATTGTGAAAAATTGGTTTAAACCTATTCAAATGATAGAAACAAATTACTGAAAAAATTATAGCTAGTGCAGTATTCTCTCTGAAACAAAATCCTGCCAAAGTCCTGGTGTTTTAGTATAGTTACAATACAACTTGGAACTAGGAAGGAAATCAGTAACTAACAGATAATCAAGGAACAATGCAATGTGATCGGTGGAAATTATTGTTCCGTTTCCCGGTGGATGTTATAAGTGGAAAGTTAAAAGCAAGTGTCATAAAGGTGGCGAACTAAGTAAATTCATTAACTTGATTTAAGTACGGAATAGCTAAAAATCAATCGATTTGTGTGGTTAGGCAGTTTTGTATTTCATTGTTATCCTGAAACGCCTGGGAACATGGTATTACATTTGTAAACACGATTCAGAGTAGCCTGACCCACGAAGTTAGAAACCTACACTTGTAAATGATAAACGATGTACATTTTCCAACCATATTCCTCTTTATATAAAATTCATGTTATAGTTTATGGTGTAATTACTAGGTGATTTCAGATTGTAAAGTGTGTGGAGAACATTTTTTTTGTTTCTAATGTTTTTTGGAGTGCTGAGCTCGAATCCAGAGCTTTCCACCAAAATATCGTTGCGGAACAGGGTCGAAACCGCGAAAAAAGACAACATTTTCAGAGTTTTACCGTTTTTTTTTTTGTTTGTAACTCCGAAAGTGTACATTTCTGCGAAAACCTGTCCATGAAAATATTAGAGAAAATATAATTTCGGGTCCAACGCGCCACAATTGATAGTATTTTGTTTGGCGTTTTTTTTTCTTTTGCAGTTTTGACACTGTTTTGCAACGAAATTTTGGTAGGAAGTTACGGATTGAGGTTCTGCACCCCAAAATACATAATGTACAAGAAAAATGCAACTGTTGCGACCAAAAATGAAAAACCGTTAAATCTCAAAAAAATTTTCATAATGGAACTATGTTAAAAATGGCAAATTTAAATTATCAATTGTAGTAATAGCACTCAACGGATTTATTATATTTATATCGCTTTGGACGCGCAATTATGTGCTCTCTAAAATATTAATGTGGAGTTTTTCGCAGAAATAAATAGTTTCACAGTTAGGGGCCAAATAACGGAAAAACAGAAAAAATTTTAGGATTTTTCGCGATTTTGACCCTGTTCTGCAACGAAATGTTGGTAGGAAGCTCCGGAATCGTGCTCAACACCCCAATAAAACATAAGAAACAAAAAAAAATTGTCTTCACCACATTTTGCAATCTGATGTACTATAGTTTTATCACGTAATAACTACACTATTGCCTTTTCGTAAGTTTTTTCGTCGAATTAAATAAATCGCCATATTTGCGTATGTAAATAAACTACTACATACAAGGTATCACCAAGCCTAACCAAAAATGGGTATAATATTACTGCCGGATTTCCGATTCATGACTGCAAGTCTCAAGTTATTTCCACAGACTAGTCGTCGACATTGTTTTTACTGCTTTTTTTTATAGAGTGAAATTGGCTGAGCTGAAAAAAACACATTTTACTATGGTCATTGCATAAACACCATCTATGAACATTTTACACCATCCCATCGGGAATGATTAATTTTAGGTGGTGAATGTTTAGTAAACAAAAATTTATGTTTATACTCGTACATAATTTTGATGATCAATGTGTTTCAGGGAGAGAAAAGTGTGAATGTTTACCAAGGTGGAAAGTCCACTTTTCAAATAAACTTTAAAATGTGTTGAATTAGTCATATCCGCGTTATTTATGGTACATCGCTAAACCAAAGTTGTTAGTGTAATTATTTTGATTGCCTCGCAGTGATTTGGTGCGGTTAGTATAAATTCTGTCCCATTTTTCTATTAAATATTAGGATACCGATACATTGATGCTCATAAGCTCTGGGATCGGTTCGATGCTTTAATGATGGTATCTACAAAATTCTGGAACATGTTCGAGAATGATACCACTTTGAGTTGGCGGCTCATCGGAAGTAGGCTCTAGGCTGGTAAATCATTTTGGGGCTCTATGAAAAGACTAAAGGAAAATCATTGCACAAACAAGCGTTTATAGTTGGCTAAAGCTGAACGATTTGTTTTCAGCAAATTATTTGTTTACTGGTTGAATGAACGACGACGATGTGATGCGACGGTATGCGCGACATGGTCATATAGGTGATCTTCACAAACATGAAATATACAATAATTTCCCGTGCTTTGGTCATTAACTTATATGCGTACTAAAGGATTTCCCATTTCTTTGATGTTGTTGTGATTTTATCGTTTACTCTTTTGATCGCGCGGTAATTTGAATTCACTCAATTATAGGCTAGTAGTGCAGTCATATTAGCATTTCAAATAGAAAAAAATAGAGTAAGGCCAATTTTTGTTGTTTTTGAATCAGTGGGCTCCCAGGAATCTACAACTGATTTTGCTAAAAAAAAATTTGATCGGAAAGGTCCCAAAAAGGACAAAAAAGGATACTCTTTAATCCTTGACCGGAGGTCGGCATGCGGGGTATCATATCAAAGGGGACGTCGAGTACATTACATATCCGGTGTTTGTTTCCTGTTTCAAGGACCCTCAACGGAATAAATCGAGCTTAAATGGCAAATTTTCGCGTTTCCCGTGTATCTTTCCAAAGCCATAACTACGAGAATAATTCAAGTTGTTACTACTTTTATCACTTTCCAGAATCTATAATAGCTGAATATTTTACCATTAAATTTGCTAAGAAAAGAGTTGATGGGAAAGCTCTGAAAAAGGACATACAAGGGCACTAATTGCACACCTTAGTCGAACGTGGGCATGTGGGGTGTCATACCAAAGAGGATGTCAAGTACATTCCAATTCTGGCAATTGTTACTTGTTCCAAGGACCCTCAAAGGATAAAATTGGGCTAACCTTACAAATTTTTGCGTTTCCCGTATCTGCATCTTTCTAAAGCCGTAATTTTCCATTTATATTCGACTTATTCCATTTAGTGTTCTTGAAACAGGAAACAAGCACCGGATATGCAATGCACTCGACGTCCTCTTTGATATGACACCCCACATGCCCACATTCGATCAAGGTATGAAATTAGTGTCCTTTTATGCCCTTTTTCAGAGTTTTCCGATAAACTTTTTTCTTAGCAAATCTAATGGTAGAATCTCCAGCTATTATAGTTTCTGAAAAGTGATAAATGTGAAGACAACTTGAATTATTCTCGTAGTTATGGCTTTGGAAAAATACACGGGAAACTCGAAAATTTTCCGTTTAAGCTCGATTTATTCCTTTGAGGGTCCTTGAAACAGGAAACAAACACCGGGTATGTAATGTACTCGATGTCCCCTTTGATATGATACCCCGCATGCCGACCTCCGCTCAAGGATTAAAGAGTATCCTTTTTTGTCCTTTTTGGGACCTTTCCGATCAAAATTTTTTTTAGCAAAATCAGTTGTAGATTCCTGGGGCCCACTGATTCAAAAACAACAAAAAATAGCCTTACTCTATTTTTTTCTATTTGGAGGCCTGAATTGGGATATTTTGACTGCACTATAGATAAATATTTAACAGTATGAATACGACAGTAATATCTAATTAAATACACATTGGACTGAAGGCGTTTTAGAGAATAGTTTAAGATGTGTGGAATTATTTGGATGATATACACAATTCGTATATTGGATTCGCTTGTTATTTTATAGACAATTTACGTTTTACCTTAGTTTTAATCGGAATCAGATACGTTTTCAGCAAATTCGTTTTTATGTATATATTTGGATTTATATTATATTTTTTTAAACTAAAGACTATGTTGACACAATACGTAGGAAAAAAAAAACAAAAGCATAATGAAAACACAAGAAACGAAACTATATGTACAAAGAACCTCCATGTACCTACATAGAGGAGAATATGACCCCAAATATGTATGTCATGATCGTATGATAGAAATATCATGAAAACATTACAGTCATGGGAAACAATCATCCCTTTGGCATTTCTGTCTGTCATTACATTAAGAAAAAAATTTCTAAGACGAAAAACGAATCTTCACAGGGACTAATTTACTCTAAATGAACATATCGTTCTACATACATGCATATTTCTCATAATTACTCCCAGTGCCAAGGCATCTCATTCAGGATTTCAGCGGCACCCCTATACAAAGACTATGGCCTTTATACGGCCGTCTTTTTGACATACAGTACCGCGGTACATATTTCTTTTAAGTAGTGGCACATCTCAAAATACGCGACCGTAAATTCGTCATTGGGGTTACTTTAACTGACAGTTGTAGGGTGATTTTTCATTCGTGCGGGTGTACACTTTTCATTACTGCAATCGTAGATATCAACCGTCGGGTGTACCGAACTGTGGTCGATTACATGTATGCGGTAAAATGATTAGAATTCTTGGGTTGTACATTTGCCGTATGTGTCAAAGAGTTGCATATTTCAAAAGTCTAAGAATAGTTGGGAAATCGGAAAGCGAAAAACCGATTTTTTTTATTTTCTGACCAAAATTTTCCACATTTAAGTGAAAATTTCAAAGTCCAGCGTGATTGCGTTCAGGAGTCTCAGCCGTTCAATGATGCGACCCATGATTAAAAAATATCGAAAAGCCCTGGTCAAGGTCAAATGCTCTGGATTTTAGGAATTTTTAAAATTTGCTAGGTTTTCTTAATTTTTTTTTGATTTTTTGAATAAGGGGGCAAAGAACATGTTTTCAGATGATCAAGTGGCCGAAGTAGAGCATATTGTTGAGCGCATTTTGGCGCAATTTTAAGAGTCCTAACTAGGTGCATTCAGAAGTTCAGCAAAGATGAGCAAAAAAGAAATCACAAAGGGCAAAAAAAATATTTTCAGGGAATCAAAGGGCTCAAATTCTTAGTTGACTGTGTTCAAATTCCCATTTACATCCAATCCATTGAATTGATTGACAATTACTGTATTGTAAAGAATACTACAAAAAATCAATACCATTTCACACTTGAACAAAAATGTCTAATATATCGTGGAGGTGTATATTTTGCCACATTTCGAACAGTTCAACCCTTAAAACGTCACTGAAGACTTGTCTGGCAAAAATGTTAAGTTGCTTGTCGTTAGATTCACATGTCAAGCTCCAAATCACGAGTATCGCAAGACAAGGATTTGTTCAGCATACAATCGAGAACATATCGAATTCATATCACACAGATTCACGTCTGCCAGGCAACCAACCAATCTGCAAACGGTAATAACAATAACAGCAAAAGAATCGTATTGCCAATAAAATGTTACAACATTTCTTTTACAATTTTAATAAGATGGTATACATAATAAGGTATGTATACCGTCTAGATGCTCGTACCTTCATCGTGAAATCTTAAGATGAAAAAAATATATTCTTGTCAGTGAGGGATCCGTTTCAATTTCTACATGCATATTATGGAAAAAAGGGTTTGAACCTGAATAAAAAAAAAACATTTGCAGAATTTCGGTAGAATGTGTCCATCCATCCAATGAAAAATATCCGGAATAAATTGTTAGTCATCACTGTGGTCAATATTTTTTCCAATGCAATAATATAGGGTTGTCTTTCAGCAAAAAAAATGTTTAAACATTTTGACGTACCGTTTTTATACACAGCACACCATCCTCAGTTTTAAATAGACTTTTACCATGTTCTATGGCCGTGATCGTTCGGTTTACACTCTACTCTATGATATAGAGAAACGAGTTTACGAAGTTCGGCTTGGCCCGTAGTCCGTTTATTATTAGAAGAAAATAAGAATTGTTCTTATCGAAGAAAAAATAAAAGTGCGACTAGGAAGTGGTATGGCTGACAACCGTATCACACTTCAATTTGAGTTGTCATCGAAACATTGACGACGACTATACACGATAGTCGTCAAAGCACCATTTTCCCCAACGAGTTAGGACAAAACAAGAAATAAACTTTTGCAATGCAAATTCATATGTAAAAAAAATATCTGTAACTTTTCCTTTATTATAAAAAACATAGAATCGGCAACTCTGACCATATGGCTACAGATACACAAGAACCTATTCCGAATATGTGTATACTTTTATGATCTACTCGGACCTTGTCATCAACCCTTTTTACGTTTTACACTTCACTTCAATAACGGCTACAAAAGGAACCGGCATATAGATAAACCCTTATGTTCCGCAGGACATTGATTGATATCAAATGAAATGAAAGAGAGGATTCAACGCGGCGACATGTGTCTAAAATGTTCACTTATTGTAATAATACAGGCATACTCGAATCATTTGATACGAACGTTATATAGGATGCCTTCTCAAAAATAAAAATCGGACAATTTCCTGGTTTACGGTTAACATTCAAACACAATCTTATAGAAGTTTTTAAAACGTAATATTTGTATGATGGACACCAAGGAGACATTTCTCGACTTTCGATACATTGATATTTTCATTTCTTCAAGACCGACGGTATACATTCCCTTCAAATCTAGAACACAAAAGGAAAGAGCTATTTTGAATAGGAATGCTCTAATTTGAGCGAATATTCAAGACGACAAGTAACTCTACATACTCTTCTTTGGACATGCAACATCTTTTGTACTTCTTACATAGCATAGAAAAAAAAACGATAGACAAGGCGCCCAGATGATTCTAGTTTTATGTCTTTGGTTTGCTCTATGTGTACTTAATGTCCTTCTATATATCCTGAATACTGATATGTAACAAATTCAATCCGTTTCTGGTTGATTAAAAATGTCAGAGATTTGCCTAAACATGAACGTGACTTGTTTTAATCAATTTTTTCATAATGTACAAATGCGTAGATAGTGTAAATGCGTGCAATGTAAGGATAAACGACGAGAAATGTAACTAGAGCAGTAGTCTACATGACATTTCTTAAACCCGGCAATATTTCGTTGTTAGTAAGGGTGGTGAGCTGATGGGAATGTTGAAACATTTCAATATTCCGCGGATGAAACAAAATCTTCTACGAGATTAGAAAAACCGGCTCCAGGCAGACGAAGCAATTTAATATCTAAATCTCTTCTCTTAATATTTATACCATAGACAAATCTTGAAAAAAAAGTTGGATGGATACAAAAAAAAGAAAGTAAACTAATCAAAAGCAATCTTTTTATCAAAGTTTATAAAGTCATAAGGATATATGGTTTTAATACAGTAGTGGAGAGAATTAAATTCACAACGCTAATTAATACACGGATGGATCGTGTGCCGATTTCTGTATCGCGAACAATTTGAAACTATCAACTTAACTTCGAGTTACATAGGCCGTGTTTTTTCAATAGATAACCTACATTATACGGTGTAATTTTTATTGAAATGCTAACCCGAAACCACCTTCAGGTTGTAAATTCGAAGCCGAATAAATTTCAATCAGTTTTTTAATGAGCTTTTCGAATTTTTGGAAATTTTGCCTGAATGTATGCAATTTCAATCATTTCCAGCTATTTTCCCAATCACTAGTTAAAATGAAATTTGTATTTTAAGCATCGTTTCCACGTTGCGTTCAAGTTTGTACAAAAAATAGTTTTTGTTTGTAAATTCATGTTAAAAGTGTCGTTAGCCAAATTATAAATTTGAAAAAATATGGTTTAAGCATAAAAAATATTTTTAGTAAAAAATAGCAGGTGGTGGATGAAAAGAGCGATCAACCCAAATCTTAGCAGTGCCGGTGCATTCAAAACATAATTACAAATATTACAAATTAATCAATTTGATTCAAAATAACCTATATGCTAGAATCTTGGGCGATAGTAGAGGGCATCGTGGTCCAGCAGCAGGGTTGAAATGAAGTACAAGTCGAATATCTTTATCATATGATAAGGTACAATGTTTAATTAAAAGAAAAAGTACTTATAGGAAAATTCGCATAAGAAAAATGATCTTACTAAAAAATCATTACTCTACCCGTACTTTTGCTGTTTACCACAAAATGTTATCATATCCCCTCCCAGAACCATATGCTAATGCCGACTCTTTCACTGATAGGTATTCAATAAACCTTGTCATGCTCATGCTTATCTCAAATTTCAAAACACCCTAGTCTGTTTGTGCACACATAGAATCATTTATCATTTGCACAAGAAATATGCAGATTTGAAAACGTGGCTTTCGTCAAAGCCCAAAAAAATCATCTCGACACGACCGCTGTCGTCCATGTGTTCCATTTTTGATCACATCATCAACATTTGCTGCTTTACAAAACATTTTTGTTTGGCATAAAATTGTTAATTAAAAACTTCAAGGCATGCACGCATGTACGATTCATATATCTTAGTCTAAGTCACATCGCGACTTCCAATCATTTGGAGATCCATTTTTATTGATGACTTCTGAATATGTATACATACTTAAATATGTATGTAATTTTAACGACGACCCAAAAAAATAGATACAGACTGTGTAAATTTTAATTTTCTTCAGGAGTTGTTGACTATGACGAAGGATGCTACAAATGATAATATTCAGAAGTGGTGATAGTGTTTACAAAGTGGAACGATTTTTCAAATTTCGAATAATTTGTCATGTTGCGGTTCATTTGTCATCTTAGGAGAAAATCGACAGGAAACATGCACGTATTTTATTTAGAACCGCAACCGATGTAATCGATTTCACCAGGGGGACTTTCACTGCCCCAATTTTAAAGACTGAAAAAATGTGTTATTAACACGTAGTACATTTTAATTTCACACAATAATACATGCATGGTAGTCTGGCTGGTCTAGCGGCAATAGTGCGCGCACCTTCGATTCACAGGGTCATGAGTTCGTATCTCACCGTGGATCATGGTGTTTTTCGAAATCACGAGCTTGTGACGGACTATGATCTTACTCAGATATTAAACGAGTACCCATTTATGGGGATAAATAACACTGCTGAGCGTGATGCTGATCTCATTACCTCAACAAAAAGCAGATAAGGTCTTGGAAATAGGATGTCACTAACACATCCTGCGGCCTTAGTCCAATGCTGGATTGTCGCGCCTGTTACTTATTTTATGTTATACATGCATACGTATTGTAAATCCAAAATTAATGTTTTTTTATCAAGGGCGAATAACATCGTAAGAATTTAATAAAATTCGCCAGTAAATCATTGATACATTAAATAATCACAGAAATACTTTTTTGTTCTATATAGAAAATTCAATACACACAGTAAGATATTCAACATTCTGCAAAAAAAAACACCCTTTTCTGCAATAGTCGCCTCGCCTCATTGATTGTTCTTATAGGTTTATTTGCTAGCATGTCTAGGTGCTTTCATGAATATTCATTTTTTCGACCTAATATCCTTCCCGAATTCCGTATATTACACATTCTCTCTATGGCTACACCTTAACAAACCAGATTTCATATTCATATTGCTGCGGTTATACAAAATTCTCGGTAGAACCCTTGAAATGTATCCTCAAGTATGCATCTTGCGTTTAATACATATAACATTGTATAAAGTCCTCATTGGGATGATAATATTCACCTTTTTTGTGGGTTATCCTGTATAATTACACGCGTTCAACGAGTCCGTATGGGCGAATCAATGCTACACTGATGCTATGGCAGATACATGATAGCGGCACAACGTGACGTGCCAAGGAATGATTGAGGGTATTAAGTGGTTTTATGAAAATCTCGGGCAATTTTCAAGTTAAGTAATTGAGAAATTTGATGAGCTGACATGCAAGGTAAACGTTCAAGTTAAACTTTTAATGGAATTCAAGGGTCCTTTCGTGGTTCAACAAATTTCAGAGAATATCACGAAGTAACAATTAAGGAAAATGTCAGATAGTAACTTAGTTTTTTAGTATGGTGTCATATTTTCGAAAATATAAATAAAAAAATTCTTGTTACGATGATTAGGAAAAATGTATCCTTGAATCTAGATGCGTGAAATTATCAATAATAAGGTTTCTCTATAACATAAATCAGTTTCGGAAATGAATAAATACACCCATCACAGTTCATCCCGAAAAAGAACATAAAAAACTTGTTAATACCATTGGCAAAATTGGCCAGTGCCAGTATACATGTTGGTAATTTTACCACCCCCTCTCAATTGGTTTTTCATTTGAATGGTCCAATTCACCTCCCTCGTGGGCAATTATTTTTCAATCAACACCGTGCCACGTTTTAAAATCAATTTTCAATCAAATCAACACCGATTTTTTCACCGCTTGCCGTGAAGGCATGTTCGCTGGCCTATTTTACCATCAGGAGGGTAGCCGACGATTCTGTTCACAAAACCAGCCACGAAATAAAGTCAGGCGAGATGAAAAATATACAGCATAGTGTCGAAAGAAGACAGGTCAGCCATCAAGAATGATGGATAAAAGAAATTGCCAGGCCATAATTGTAAAGAAATCGTTTAATGATGCCGCCATATTCCTTGAATGTCTTGAACAGGATATGAAAGGAGGAAAAAAATCATTGTGTTTGTGGAATACTGAAAAAAAATTGTATAGGGAGTTTTCGTTTGGAATAAATAGACATTCAATTTTTTTTTTCAATTTTTCTACGCCATATTGCGCTTTCCTGGTCAAGAGCTTCTAAATTAAATTCACGTCTATAAGTAGTAAAACCTGTCAACTTGACCACCTCTATAAGTTGGCCAACCGCCTATCTTGACCGATTTTGGCTTGATCATTACGACTTCCATAGTATTTCACCCTCATAACTTGGACACCTGCCTAACTTGTAACTTGACCGCCCAATTGCAGAACGCTTTAGGTAAACGTACTCTACTAACATGACCACTTAGGAATTTCCGTCCAAGAAGCTCTCTGAGAATTCTCAGATAAAAACTGGAATTCGGTTGTTGTGTTTGTTTCCTGTTATATGAGTTTTTCTGATTTGTGATTTTGTTGTTCCAATGAGGTCAAAACAAAATAGGATGTACAAATATTTAATCAAAATGAAAAAAGGAGATTTCGGGCATTGGAAAAGTATGGTCAATGGTTGTTACTGCACTTTTTTTTGGAAATGAATAAAGCCGCATATACACGGCAATTTATGGATTTAATTGTATTAAAGTGGTTTTCAGTCAAATGAACCCACGGGCGGATTTGGATATTGATTCAACTAAGTCCACCTTCGGTGCACAGGGTCATGAGTTCGAATCTCACCGTGGTTCATGGTGTTTTTCGAACTCACGAGCTTGTGACGGACTATGATCTCACTCAAATGTTAAACGAGTACCCATTTATGGGGATAAATAACACTGCTGAGCATGATGCTGATCTCATTACCTCAACAAAAAGCAGATAAGATCTTGGAAAAAGGATGTCACTAAAACATCCTGCGGCCTCAGTCCAATGTTGGATTGTCGCGCCTGTTATTTTTTTTTAAGTACATGTTGAATCCATGGATTCGCCATTTATGTGCGGTTATAAATTTCTTTTTTAATTAGAGTTTTCAAAAAAAAAAAATGGTTGCGTTTTGTTGAAATTAATGCTGATCTAAAGTAGGGCAAAATGCTTTTTGTTACGTTTATTGCGTAACCTTGGGTACCTATAGTCTAATGCATCGCATTAGGCTTATGTACCTACTCAGTTGCCCAGCAGTCGAGTTAGTTGTTTTTTTTGCAAGTCCATTATTTAACTTAAGATGCATCTAAACTGGCTTCTAAATGTAGGCGCGTCATAAAACTGGCATCGCGGACCACCATTTGGCAGCTACTTAGCATCTACTCTAGCTACCAAATGGAGATTTTTTACATTTAATTATCCAAATTGGTCTCTGCGCGTTTGAATAATGACTCTGCCATTCAATCAATTATTCAATTTCACACAAAAAAAAGGAACGAAAGTCGAAAAATTGCAAGAGAATTGTCACTTTGACTACGACAAGCCGGTTGTCAAAGCGTAAGTTGGAATATGATTGAGTTGCCATATTGAAAATCAAAACTGGACGGACCACCAAATGGCGGTTGCACGTGCAACCATTTGGCAGTCAGTCTGGATGGACCTTTACCCTAAACTGTAGGCATGTGATATAGGTGCATGTCCACGGAAAGAAACCAAATGCACAATTTTATATGATTCAATATATTCAATACCTGCTGATATTTTAATTGTATTTTGTTGTACCCCTTCGTAAGTTGGCCATCTGTCTTTGTTGACATTCTTAAGCGGGAACCGGAGGTTTTACTACTACAAAACTTTTCATCATAATTGTAACAATATTGCCTTCAGATTGCAGAAGATCATATTCTTCTAAAATCAACGTTTAAAAATTACCAATGTATTTAAAATTATCCGCATATACTTGCATTATATTTAAAAAAAGAAAGGAAACCATCTCAATAAAAAGGAAATTTTCTATCTAAAAATATGCACACGTAATAAGTAATACCCAGAATGAAAATAGTGAGAGAAGGATATGCAGCGTACAGAGAAAACAATGTTTATGGGAAAAGTTTGTGCAGTTTTCAACAAAAGCTCCCCATTGTCCAATTAACACGTGCATAAAATTTCGCATAAAACACATTTTAAACTCGGATAAAATAAGAGAGTTACGTGTATCCATTTCAAAATAACTTTTCATTCCACTTTTATATGGATTTCAAATTGTTTATGCGACAAAGTTCTGCTTGGAGTTTATTATCGTGTCATTAACAATACTGTGAATGGTGTTAACATATAATTGTACATCGGGATGTGGTACTTATTTTATGTATATAAATAAAACGTAAGGAAATTAGGATTAGAATTTGAAAATATGGTGTCGCCCTCGTCACGGAGAACAAATCGACAATTTTTTTATTATTAAATCATCAGAGGTAAATAGGTAAATCGCCAGCATCTGAATAATCGATGTCGATAATCTATAATTGATCGAATATCTACAAGCATAATATCTTTCTTTTCATACAAATTATACAATGTTCAATAATATTGAAAACGGTTAAATTTTAAATAAGAAAAGAATAAAATTGAGAATATATTTTCATTTCGCGGACTGACCTGTGCTTTTAGGGCAACTAAACTGCTGTATGCTGCGTGATATAATCAAAATTGCTAACATAAGATTTGAGCAAGAGTACTTAGAGATTTCCACAAACCCTCTTAACGCTACATAGCAAAAAAAAATAATTTCTTTACCAAATGAATTACGATGTCCCTTAGAATGACGATGCACGGTTTTAATAGAATCATCCTGAAATCTGTTGTCGTTATAATGTTCCTTCCATCCTGAAAATGAAGTATAGCGCCGATTTTTTCAAATGACGACGCGATGCATGAATAGGAAAAACTTCATTAATTCTGATCGATGACCATAAATCCTCTTTAGCTTGATCGACTACTTCGAAGACAAAGAAAGCATTGTCCCATCGTCGTCCCGTAAGGATATACACACTTCTTTTTTTTATTGCGTATGAGATTAACAATACGTTTACTTTTAGCATAGTTGTATGGATGGATGAGTTGAAATCATTGTTACAATATTTCTTTATGCAACTTTCGGCCTTGTTCTCTTCCTTTTCTTTGTTCATTTTGATGTTAGTGGATGTTCTATCATATAGCTTGTGCTGAAACTATTTTTGTGTGTGTTGCCAAAGCAACACCTTCTTCTTGATTTACCCTAACTCTTAATAGAGCGTGGTGACTACAAACGGTAGTCGCCAATGATTTAAAGACAACTGAATTCGGAGTGTGATGATACGTTTGTCAGCCCTACCACTTCCTTGCCGCATTGTTAGTTTATTATTCTACGATAATATTACATATTTCTTATCATCTACCCGTGTATAATAAAATTTTAAAAAACGTTAAAGATTTCTTCATCTAAAGGCCTGAATAGACCTCGGGCGGAATGGAAATGAAATTTTTGTCCGCTGCGATTTTCTCAATGAAAATGCATGCTTACTGTCGTGGAACATGTCGGTAATGATGGGGAATTCCATAAGCTACAATCCGAATATGGTTCCAAAATTTTTCTCGGCCATTTTATGTATTATTTTTCGATTCCCCCGTCATTAGATATTTTCCAGGGTGAAATGACCGGGGAATCGAAAAATAATACATAAAATGGCCGAGAAAAATTTTGGAAGCATATACTGCGCTTAATGCATAAAAAATCATTTAAAATAACTTGAGAATAAAACACCTCCTATACATATAGATTTGAACTTATTTGACTTTGCTATCACCGTGAATGGAATATACAAATTAAAATTGATATGCGAGCGGCTGTTTTGTAAGAACAGACTGTATGCACTTTCAATAAAGCAACTTCTACTTTACTAATACGACGGGCTTCGTACTTTTTCCTCATATCATATCATACTCTATGCTGCAAAGAAGGGAACGTATTAGATACATTGCAAAAAGTATGACAGACAACCATTGATCCTTGAACATAAGCAAGTCATATTCTTGATGCGATGGATTTTTGTGTTTTTGTGCATTCAAGTATTACGTCTGTTCTATTGTCAGAAAGATCCAATATGCATAATGTACCTACTACTACTACACATGAAGCAAAGTCTACTTTTATTATAAATTTGTGTTTGTACATATAACCATTTTGAGGGCGGAGTTCACCAAAAGGTGTGGTTATCTATCGAGTTTTACGATGGGCAGACACCAAATGGCTAAAATATTACCTGTTCTGTACACTTTGAAAACCTGTTCGGTTAACTTAAGGTTTGAAGCCATGTTTCTGTTTTCCTTTCGCCATGTGTCAAGAAATGGGATGGTCTGTGTCCCATTTTGTACGGTGCCAAGATTTGGTTGATTTTTTCAGAAATGATATATCGTTACCTCGCCATCACCGCATATTCTATTCTTTACAAGTGTAACGGACCACCCTTCTAAGAAAACATGCCCAATTAAAAAAACAAAAAGATTAGAGGATATCTATTACACCGAATCGTAGCATACTACTGTAAAACGCAGAGAATTAAGTGGAGATATAATATTATGTTCAGAGTGGACGAAAACGGATTGATTTCGCTGTACATTTTCAGAAATCACGGAAAAGCGTTCACAGTGCACTATTTGTAGCTTCATATGACAACCGACAATATTATTTTGCCTATAAATCGTTCTTAGTATAAAAATTTGCTGGTGCAGTCATCGATAGTCATTTGCAACATATTTCGTCACTTCAAACTGACCGTCCATTCTCTTATTATGGAGAAATTAAGAACATTGGCAAACACACGAAACTGAAGAATTTTTTCGGGTGTCAGTTAAAATAACGGAGTGAGCCAAAATGTGCTGAGTAGGGGAATTTAGGTTTGAGACCTGGGTGCTGACACGTTTTCATTTGAAAAAAATCAAGGTTTCATAGAAAACACGCAAAAAAGGGGATTTTCAGTGTGTCAATTTGTATGGGAATTGAAATGTTTTGGGCCTGTTTTCATACGAAAACATGAAAATAGCCCCAAATCATATGTTTTCGGTCACTCTGAACAAATTATAAAGAAATAATTAAAATATGAAGGGCCGTTTTCTCATAACTCGTATCTAGTACCTATCGGCTGATAGTCTTATCGTATAGACAAGATGCACAGAAAGCTTTCATGTTATATTGAATTGATTTTTTTGTTTATTTTGCATAGGGTCAGTTTCTTGTACATCTTATTTAATGGTTAGCCTTATCGTATAGAGAAGACACACACAATTTTTAGAAAGCTATTGAATTGAATTCCTGTTTCTTTTGCATAAATATGCCATATTTTGAAAGGTTACGTCTGGAATTTAGAAAATCATTGCACAGTGTCTCGTTTCCACAAAGGGTTTTATATAAAAGTCGGGATTTCATCAACGTTATAAACTTTATTCCTTTTCCTTTGACGACTAGACTCAGAGTGCCAAAATTCACAATAATTTTTTTTTTATATAAAGGCGATTTCTTTGTTATAATATTATGTACATTATTCCTATATCTAATTGCCCTCTGGCATTTAAAAAGTACAATAATTACATAACTTTGCAAAATAAACAAAAATTCAATTCAATATAATGTAAAAGCTTTCTGAAAATGGTTTGCGTCTCCTCTATACGATAAGACTAACCATTAGATAAGACGTATGAGAATCTTGCTCACAGAGTACAATCTTCTTTGCTTGGGTAGATAATATTTAAAACCATAAAAATGCTAAGGTTTCTAAAATATTGATTCGAAACATAGGTTAGTTAGGCTAGGTAAAGGGACCGCTAGGTTTACACCCAGCGCACTTAGACCAAAACTTGGTCCGTTGTGATACCTCTGTAGAATTCGTATCTATAATAACCTCTTAAGCTGAGAACCAAATCGTGCGCTAACAATGAATTTGTTGAGCAGTATTGGGCTAACATCACGAAGATCATCCGTATCATAAAAATACCTGAAAGCAAGATAACGGCTTCGTTTCTCGGCTAAAGTAGGACAGTGACAACGTAAGTGGTGTACGTTCTCTTTCTCCTCTTCGTCATCACAATTTCTACAGAAGTCATTGTGGGGAATTCGGCGATAGAAATGTGAGCCGGAAAAAGCTCTACATCGCGGTGTGAAAATCTCAATTTTCGAAAATTTCGATTTAAAGTAAGTATGTATAGTGTTAAGCGTAACTTACTCAAAGTCTGTATTCGTTTCCTTGTTATATCATGCTTCTATAAAAAATACATCATATTCCAGCACTAGCATAATCACTGTCGATGAATACTTTTCAAAAAAGAACTTTTTAATTAGTATCGTTTGTAGGATATACTCGTATTTCGTAGAACGCGCTTTCTTTCCATACTCTACCCTTTTATAAAGTATAGTGTAATCTGTACATATGTGCTTTTTTTCGTGACATTCTATAAAGCCAAATAGGATGACATTTCAAAAGCAAATGTCAAAACTTCAAAGGATTCATCATACATATGGTCGTAGTAATGATGTTTGTTAGCGTAAAAAGAAAGTTTTATATGGCGTTTTTTCTTTGCAAAGGACATGACGCGATGAACACAGATTTAGGCAATTAGATGAGAATGAGAAGACATACAACAGGAAGCGAACTTGCAAATAACGACATGAATGAAATTACTCATCTCTATGAGCGAATGTGTTTTGTATGTATGTATGTTATGTGCATACATGTACTGATTAATTTTTTTTTTCGTTTGTTCGTTTACATGTTACGCAAATTAAACTTGTACAACAAAGTTACTTTTAAAAACCACAATCGAGGGTTAATTAAAAAAATGTATGCAGACGCTTAGTAATGTTACGCCTGTGAACAAAGTGCCAACTTGTGCTCGCTTCGATCGCAATTTAACTCGCTTAAATAATATGATGTTCCCAGTAAAAAAGGGTGGGGGGGGGAAGCAAGTATACTTACACAACAAATTTCATAATTCGGAGGAGTTTGACGACAAACATTTTGATGTGAGATTTACTATTGTATTCTATATAAAATATAAATAGAAAAAAAAATGAGACCCAGGTAGCACCTATATGTGCCATTATACCTAAGCAAAATATCTACCTATATAATACACTTAAGGTCCATCAATAAAGACATCCAATTATTATAAATCACTACTAAAGCGACCAAATCTTTTCGTTTAGTTTTAGTTCGTTGCTTTCTTATAGTTTATTCATTCTGTCTTCGGTATATTTACCACGGGATGTTGTTTCTTTTACTCGTGCGAGAAATCGAGGACGGTTGAAAAGGCAAAAGCACGCCAGCCAGGAAACAAAAAACAAAAATATTTCGACGAATAGTAAGGGGTTCATAATGGCAAAGGTTGTGAAGTATGAACAACGTTCAGAATTTATTGTTTTTGCTATATACTATAAGATGGAGTGGCTACATTACAATTTCGTTTATGTTGTAAATAAATTGGTTTGAAGACGATAGCTTTTGAACTAAGTTTATAAATTGATTCTTCTTCATATGTATACACATGTATGGGAAATGTTGAATGTTTCCGGTTCATAAGAATTAAGCTGTTCTATTGGAACCCATCGAATACAATCCATTGACATTAGAATGATAATATAGGAATTTATTTAAGTGGTACTATCGCTTTACGATTTCAGACTAGAAATTCTAACAAACATATTTTTAAGCATTGTCAGAGAATAGTTCGAGAGTTTTATATTTTGTTATTTGAAATCGAAATACGACTTTCGGATTCGAATGTGAAAATAAATCAATCAATGTTTAAAATCACGTTCTGTGGCGCACTTGGTTGAGTCGCACTCTACGATGCTAGTAATCTAGAGGTCCGGAGATCGAATCTCGGCGTGGTCCAAAATTTCCGGACATGTGCGGATAGAAAATATATAGTGCTTGCAACATTATATACACTCCGAAATGATATGCAATGTAACGTTGACTCGAAATTGCCTATAAACGGCTGAGTTAACGCACCATGGCCCCAGCCCCACATGGGGCTATACGGTACTGAGAAGAAGAATGTTTAAAATAGTAGAAAATACATTCAGTGTAATATGACAAATGATTTTAGCAAAAACCAAAACGTACTACATTGTACAGAAATGCATATTTACTTTATTATTTCTTAAATAGTTTCTTCATCTTCAAATAAATCAATGTGCACATTCTACTCTCCTGGGAGTCCGCGCACGAATAGATTGTTTACAAATAAATCAAATTACCTACTCTTCAACAACAAGTCATTTACCGATTGCTTCCATTTAAAATACGGATTCAAATATCTAAACATCTTTTTCATTCGAAAATCAAGCCGTTTTATGGTAAGAAAACACATTCACGTAAACGTAACGTGTGTGTGCATTCCTTGAGTAGGTAGCATAGGTAATCTAGTATGTATTTTTGGCGACAGATGCAGCCACATGTTCTCCTTACATTTGAGATCGTCTCATGCAAAGCAAAGATATAAAATTAGAATGGATTTGGTGTTCTTTAAGGGCTTTGTGACCCCCAAGTGATTTCGAGAAGACGCATACACGTGAATAAATATGCCTTGAGATGACTCATAAAAAGAAAATAAAGGTGCTTGCAAAGTGTTGAGTTAATTGAAAAAAAAACTAATTCATCTCATATTTTGTAAATATGTATGTACTATACGACCTTTTCCTTTTATTAGTAAACATTAAATCAAAAGTTACCCGAACGCCGCAACCCCTGCACAGGGGCGTACGCAGAAAAATATTTCGGGAGGGGTTTTAAGAACGAGGTTTACGTTGGCAGGGAGTCCAGTCCATTCCAGATAAATTAACTGAATTTGTCAGCCTTAATCTGAGGTTAGTGGCAAAATTAGAAAAATTAAAACAATTTCGCCATTTCCAGTTTCAGCTGCCCTACCTCTGAAACTATACACGGGTCATAGTTTTCCACTTTAGTTTTTTTTTGTAGTGCCTGGCATTCTCAAGCTTCAGAAGAACATCAACATATTACCCGCAACTTTCCGAGTACTAAATCCCTCGCTCTGTCGATAAATTACTTCGATTAGGGTTTTGGAATATCTGTATTTTCCGTCTTCATTTAGCATCTCAGTGAAATCATAGTCCGTCACATGATGAATTCTAAAACTATCATAAACTGAATCTGTCCGCAGTGGGTTTCGAAACTCCTCTGTGCTTCGAAGGCGATTACCCTAACCACTATTCCAACCAACCTACTATCTAAAAAATAACATTAATCAATCTGAAAATTTCGAAGGGGGTTTGAACCCCCAAAACCCCTACGTAGGATTGCCACTGCCCTGCAGTAAAGTTAATAAGTTTATATAATATACGCAGAATCTGTAATTATGTACCTTTTACATACATATATTGTATGTAAGTATCTAGACATGTATATAATTTTCCATCTTTATATTCAAGAAGACAATATAGGTATATAAAATCCCGATTTTTACGATTACGATTTACGGTTTGTCGTACATGTTAGGTACAATACAATGGTATACTATCATTCGTGCGATACATATACGGAGGAGCTTATCACCTTATCAAGTGTTGCGAAGACGTTTTTTTTTCGCATGTGATTTTCTGAGCACGACCTGTGTCAAAAAACCTACATGGGGACGTAAAAATGTGAAAGTTATATTTGGATTCCCGTTCACGTACGTAACGATTGAATGCCTACTCAAAAAGATGGCCAATAACAGATAAAGTGAAATGAATCGAATGAAACATGCAGAAGTCGATACACACTTAGGAACTGTTGAATTTTTGATAAAGATTGATACCTTACCTTTATGTGTAAACTTGTGCAGAATCCGTAATTTTGGTTGTAGTCATCATTGCCCCAAAATCCTTTGATAATTTATAAAACACCACTATAATTAAATATATTGAAGATAAATAGTCATTTGAAGAAGATATCCTTGTCGTTGTTGGTTACCTTACGAATAAAGGTATGTATCGGTATATTCTTGAAATTTATTTATTCTTCATAATTATAATAATGGCGTATTTATTGGTACATCCTGTCAAAAACAGCCATTTCGATTGAGACACAACACTTTTACCTTTGTAAATATTTCCAGAACATACATACACATTTGGCCAAAAAAATAAGTACACCCAAACGAATTTTTCTTATCACACTGTAGCTAAGTAGTTACATATTTGAGTAAATAAAATCAAATGGAACGATTTAAATACTTAATTGGTGAGGAATCAAATAATATGTTAATTAGCATAATATAATAAATAACAGCTTTCATTTACCTTGAAAAAGTACGAACTGACTAAAATAGGCTGGACCAAATAATAAGTACATGTCAGTTAATTTGATTGAAACTTGTTTTAATTATAATATTAAGTTCTGATCGGTCCATTAATTTGAAAGAAAAAGAAAGGTTTTTGTTGGCTCTCTGGAGATAATTCTTATGGCATGTTCCCATACATCCATATATCCAGTTATTTCCAGGAAATTCCGTAATTGGTCCGTTTTGTGAAAACTGCGTTTCTGGTTCATTGATTCAACTCTCCCTAATCATTCCGGATTCAATTTAACTCTAGTAACAACGTGAAAAGCCACCCGATTTGGTTGATGCGGATCCTTGACCAGTTTGTGAGGTATGGTAAGGGTTAATATCCTGCTGAAATCCCAATTTAAAGTGTATGGGTTCATCAGTGAAATCTTTTAGGACTCTCAACTACCATTTCTTATATGGAAATTGCCTCATAGTAACGGTTATTAAGTATATTTAAACGAAACCAAACTATGAAAATTAAATCATAGACCATGTTTTTTCGCCTCCATGGGAAATAGCCAGTTGATGTAGCGTATATCATATTATTTTTTTCCTGAATGAAGAATATTACGATAAATGTAGTTTCCAATCAAATTTATTACGATCTCATAAATAAAACAAAATATTCTGTGAGTTTTCATTGTCGGTCTGGAACAAGAAGAACTATCCCTCTTGAACCGTCAAAACTTTTTGACGTCGCCATGGAAATTTCTAAACTTTTTGTAAAAACTGCTTTAGTTCGTGTATTCTTCGGTTAAATTTTCAAAGGGATTCTATATTTTCAATATTTGCCGTGAAAATCATCAGTCATGCCAAGAGAACTTCTCTCGCCATGGTGATAATGAGACCGACAGTTGTCCTTAAGGCCCTTACATGGACTTAACCGCATTTGAGACTGCTTTTATTTACTTTATCAATTATACAGTAGATACAATGTTTAGCTGGTTTCTTTCGTTATTGAGAGAATAATTTTTCCGCTATTTCAAAGTTTCGAATTTAAATGTCTTTTTTCGTACCTGTCATGCGTTTTTCGCCCCTTAATTATTTTTGTTTGTTTTTAATTGAACGCTTCTTGCCTATACTAATGAATAAAAAAAAACAAATCCTTACGGAAAATAGCAACTTGCTGTCTAAAAATAAAAATAAAAACGCTGGTACGTATTATTTTCACCAAGCTGAAAACCCACTTCAAAGCTAGTATCGGAATGGACTAAGATAATAGGGGGATGCCATTTGGCATTGTTGTAATGGCTATCTATTTGGAGTAATTCAATTTTAAAAAGAGTATGAAAATTTGGCATAAAAAAGTACATGAGGAGTGTACTTATTTTTTTGCCCATTTGTGTAGATACCTAATGTGGTTCCAAGTACACATAATTATGTAATATCCAAAGTTGAAAACATAGAAATGGATCTTGGTTTTATGCTTGTCAACAGCACACTATCAAATCAAATTTTATATTATTTTTTCTCATGCCGCGTACCACTTCGAACATGGGACACATGAATTGGTTTTGGAAAAAGTGTTCTGTCGCAACAATAATTATGACAAATGACATTAACGTGTGTCTGAGTCCCCCATAACAGAACATAGGTCATACCCACATACAATTTGCTTGTGTATTATTTCCCTTGAGACCGCGATTGTACAACTACAATATTATCAATTTTGATATCCTTTCAGTCGTCGTCGTCGTCATTCTTTCCGGTTTTTTTTGGCAACCAATCTTATCCACTTTGTTGTGACTATTTTTGCTGTTTGAATTTACTGCACGAGTGAAGTATTAACGTTTGTGTTATTGAAAGGAAAGTGCAGCGATGCGAAGATAGTTCGATTTACCCCGTCACGATCCTTTTAAGAAGTTTCCTGCCGGGAAGTGTTTTTATTTGGGCCTAGTAGGCACGTGCGTAGGGTTGGGAGAGAGGACATCCACTTGAAAAGTGAGTGGTTCTCATAAATAAAAAAGATGGTTATGTTGTGATTTAATATGAGCTAAATTTATCAAGGATAAATATAAAAATTACATATTAATTTTAGGTGTTCATATTTAAGATTTCAAAGAACAGGCTTGGATGATGTAGGGGTTCAAAACACTATTGTCAACGCATTGACTAGTCAACTGCACAGCCTTTTATTCAAACGATCCCATAAATTCACGATTTTGAGCTAACATTGTTTATAAAAGGATGCTGCTTATTATTTCCTTTTGTCTAAAAATATATGTATAGCCGATTGCATCATTCCCTAATTTAATATTCCTCAATTTCCAAAAGAAAACATAGTTACTATACAATTTAAATAAATTTCAAATACTGCCAATAATAACGATGCCATTCTGAGCGAATGTTTCGCTGATAAGCATTTTAATTTTTTCATCTCTACTAAAATCCGCAAGTATCACTTTAGTCTATTGCTACAGACATTATAATAAAATCTTCCCCAAATGGCCTAATTTTTTGTATTTTATGTAGCCATTTGAATATTACTGCACATTGAATGGCCGAAAAGTAAGATTCCCAATGTAATATATTTCGCTAGAAAAACTCCTTTAATGAACATGTTTCAAGCATGACTCAATGCGATTTTACTGTTTCGTGACGAGAAAAATGGTCTTTTAAGTTATAGAACTCAAATAAAACATAAAGCATTGATGTCATCCAGACCACCACTCGACTTCCTCTAATATGTAGGTTACAAAGGAAAATGAATAAGAAAATGTCCTTGCCAGCATGGGTAGTATCCGAAACACGTATATGAATTTGGTTTGTGTCTTACACTAATATATATGAGAGTGGAATACTATATAGTATAAGAGGAAGAATATGTTGGCTTTGTATATAGCGGCAGCTTTACGCATTTTGTTGCGAAATAATCCTCGCATAAAAATTCAGAAACACGTTCCCTATTACACTTTATACGACTAAAGCACATGTTTGAGATATTTAAAGTGTTCCAAGATATCTCATGTGTGTACTTGGTGTTGATTCTGGACTTAGTCCTAGTGCTGAATTCTAAACGTTTCGTCGGAGAAAAATAAAATACTGAACACTCTGAACATGAAAGATTGTCCGAATATGGTATGAGTTTGGTAAGTGTTGCCATCGAAGAAGGACGACAAGTCTATCTCCAAATAAAATACCAAAATAGGTTTAAGTATAATAATTTTTCTTTAAGTACAGTGTATTAAAAAGAATAATTTCAGTTAATACAGTAGTTAAATAAATAACCTGATTTCTTAATTAATTCATCATTCAGGTTGCTTCTGCATCACCTATTGACAACACTCTGCTTCTGTGTACTCGTATATTCAAATTCTATCCTGTCGGCTAGTCATAATTTCCCGTAAAATCATCTTGTTACTCTCGTTCCAAATCGTCGTCAAAAGTCGGAGATTCCGCACCGCAATCATCTTGTCGTCTTCTTAACATGAATGTCCATTCATCCAAGAAAGAGGGTGGTTATAGAATCGTGTCGCGTTGTGTAACGGTCATAGTGGCGCCAAATAATATTGCCCGTTTCGTGTAACAACTATAGAGGCGAATCTTTGTATAATAATATAATATTCAACATTTGATATATTTTTCGTTTTCTTCGTGATTTTTGCGTAGTTCGTGTTATATAGATTAATCCCCCTATAGCAGTGATTCTTAACCGGTGGTCCGCGGACTACTGGTGGTCCGCGAGAGCACTTGAGGTGGTCCGCGAAGAGCCAAGTGCACTTTCCATAAAATTGGATTTGCATTCCTTCAATCGTTAACTTTTTTGATTTTCTAGTCTCCAATAGTTCATTAATCTTCTAAACGGTTAAACATTTTGGTGTAGATTTGAAACTAGTGTTATTATTAGTTATTATTAGTTATTAAAAGCATATTATTTTTTGAACCGGCTGGCAGTATCTCGGTCCACTATAGAAATTGAAATACATAAATAACGAAACTAGACCACAATGTGTCTTATGTACGGCCACTCTCGCAAATGAGGCTCTAAGACCAGCAAAGTTGGAACGACATTTAAAAAGTGTTCATCCAAATTTCATTGATCGTCCGAGTGATTTCTTTAAGGGCAAACTTGAAAATCTGAAAAAAAAATGAAACTTTGACCTAGCGGCGAGCATTATGTAGTCTCAGAAAGATCATTGGTGGCTTCATTTGAAATTTCAAAACTTATCGCAAAAACAAAAAAACCCCATACAATTGGCGAATCTTTAATAAAGGCCTGTATACTTAGAGCCTGCAAAGTGGTTTTAGGCAATGATGCCCAAAAGAAGATCTGCGATATTCCACTATCAAACGATACCGTGAAATTGCGAATAAAAAAACTATCGTTAGATATCTCTTTAAATTCTCAGTACAATTAAATCAAGCCCTTGATTCGCGCTGCAGTGTGACGAATCGACCGACGTTGCCCAATGATCGCAGTTACTAGTCTTTGTGAGATTTTTAGATGGTAAAACATTTAAAGATGAAATGCTGTTATCGCAGGAATTAGAAACAACCTGCCAAGGCTCGGATGTAATGAAAATACTTAGCGAGTACTTCCAAAAACACGTACTTATGTGGGAAAAACTTGCAGGAATTTTCACTGACGTAGCGCCTGTTATGCTCGGGTCTCACTCTGGTCTCGTTGCTTTAATAATGAAAGCTGCCATTAAAATTGTTAATGAAAGCTGTCATTAAAATTGTTAATTTTATTAAAAGCAGTGCACTTAACACATGTCTATTCAAAAAATTATGTTCTGACATGGACGCCCACCACGAAACGAAACTATTCCACACTGAGGTTCGTTGGCTATCGAAAGGCAATATGCTCTCGAAGCTGAATGAACTAAAAGAGGAAGTTGATTTGTTTCTGAGTATCAAACAAAAATATTAACCTTCATTTGACGACCCTTAAAAACGAATCTAAACGGTATTTCGCGGATGAAATAGAAAAAGAAATTTCCCAGATGATCCGTAACCCATTCATCATGAAAATAGGCGATGTACCGGATGAATTTCAGGAGGAAGTTATCGAAATGCAGCATGACGTCGACTGTAGAAGTATATACGAAAGAGGAATAAAACTGGAAGACTTCTGGGTCCAAAATGCGATGGCATTTCCCAAACTTCGTGAAACGGCTTTACGCTTTATCTTATTTTCTACAACTTATTTATGCGAGCAAGGATTTTCTCTTCTTATCGTTAAAAATAAAAAAAGAAATCGCCTCAATGCTAGTGATGACATGCGTCTAGCTTTGAGTAAAACGGAGCCCAGTATCCAGCAGTTGGCAAAGGAAATGCAGTCGCAAAAATCACATTAAAATAATATCATGTAAATATTTAATCTCATAATAAATATAAGTATATAATAGTACTCCTTCAAAATTACTAAATATGAGTTTCATTTGTAGGCCATTATTTTTTTATTTTCATCTTTTCTAAAAACTTATATTGGTGGTCCGCGGCGAGTAAAATATGTGGTCAAGTGGTCCCTCATTCAAAAAAGGTTAAGAACCCCTGCCCTATAGGAACAGCACATAATGATTCAAGCTATAATTAAATTAACTTTTTTGAAAAAAAAATTGGAATTCTGCTGTTTTCGAAAATCGTACTTATACCTTAATTTTAATTAGTTATCCAGAAAACTTAGTTCGGTGAAACTAAAAAATAGTGACTGTAGTGTAAAGTTGCAAGTATTTAGGTCTGTATTTATAAACAAGACTTAACTCTAGGCGACCTTAATTCGCGGATGCCTCAATTCAAGGAATCAATGACATTTTCGGTATTTGTTATTCATAAATAAATTTATTTTTACGAGCATTTTACTTCAAATATAAATTATTTGGGGAAAAAATATTAAAACACCATAAAAGGAAGCTAAGTAAACTGAAAATTGTTATAAGTTTACTTAAAATACAACGTCAATCCACCATTAACTTAAAGCGACCTTAAATTTGTGAATTTTTCTTGAAAGGATGTGAACTTTTATTTCAAGGAAGCATTGAGTTTTCCACAGTCACTCTAACTTTAAGTCACGGTATAGTCTAAGAAAATTGGACCAAAATATGGCCATCGAACGGCAAAAGTCCTACATCGGAAATTTATTTTGATTGTGGTTGGGGATGGTCCCGATATGATGGCATAAAAAGTCCCCACCGATTAGGGGTCCGCAACCTTAAAAAAAAGGGGAACTGGGGCATTTTTTTTCGGAGTCTTGCGATTATTTCAAAAACGGCAAGAGTTACACAAAAATGGTCTGAGGACGATAGAAACTACATATAATTACCTTTCCAATGATATAAAACACATTATAGCTTCAAATGAATCTTAACAGGTAAACATTCAAGCACTAATGCTTCTTCCAAAAAAAATTGGTATTATTTTTTGTCGGGAGAAATAGATGTTTATAGATTAGAATCGCGACGTCAGTTCCACCTAATAGAATATACAATACAAATGAACAGGCTCAAACAATTAATCAGCAGCAATTTAAAAAAAAACTATACGAAATGTTGCTCGTCGTAAGGTATTTTATTATCAAAATGTATCTAAGAAAGTGTTTTCACCAGAAATCCTTTTTAAAGGCGGTCAAATTTTATCTGAAAATATCTTTTGCCAAAAATTTATATTATTCATGACAACAAAGTTTGCATAAATTCTGGCATCGTTGTTCGACACACTATTGATTTCGGGTAATAAATTTCATAGAACGAAAGACTGACCAGGACCATACCGTCAGTGTCAAGTATACCAGCAGTATATCCGAGAGGGAAAAAGTATTTGCAAGTTCTCAGTACCGTGTGTCTGTGTCCATATAAGTAAAAATGATTTCAACATTGTAAAGTTGGTAGACCCATACGCGTAGTATGTCAGCCATACCTCATACTTCTTTGCTCTTTCTACATGTAATATATGTATGTTCAGTTCTCAGTTCTTTTCTTCGGCGTTATGCTGAAAATATTCTTCTGCATGCTGTCTTTTTATTGTGGTCATTCCAATATGTTTGCAGGTTACCGAACTGGAATCAAATCCATTCTACGGTAACCATCCTCAAAGTTATGCTGACTCTTCCGGATCCTTTTTTTTATAGCAATATACGATGCGGTACCTATGATGAAATATGCTTCATTGCATTTGGTGTGTATATGTGGTTTAAAGTTATGACTATCATTCAGGATTTTACAAGCTGAATTGGACATATGTATGCATACTTTAGCTATCTGTATATAGAAGCAGTACATGATAGTAGATTGATTTAGCTTCAATAGTAGAAGATAGATGAAAAAGCTGCCGAATTAAACAGTGTTGCTGTAACATTCAAGCATGTTAGGAATTAGTGTGGGTATACTCTAGTGAAGGATAACTTTTATTTTATTTTAGCGAGTCAGTCTATCGTCTTTAAGAGTCCTAACCGAGGACGTACCAAATTAAAAAAAAAAAACTTAAGTTAATGTTGTTTTGCATCAAATATCGAGTAATATGGATGAACTTAGCCCCCTCCGAGGACAAAATCCTGGTTCCGCCACTGTTTTGCATAATATATAGATTGGGTTAAAATCTAACGATTCTTTCGAGGATTCAATTGGTTACTCGCAAGCAGTGTTTCCAATTTAGCCGTTTTCCGGCCAAATTTAGCCGGAAATCGTGCTGTTTAGCCGGAAGAAATTTATAATTCCGGCCGGCCGGATTTTTAGCCGGAATTGATTTTCTTCGGCCGTTTTTCCGACTAAAATTATTTTATGCATTTTTTTACTTTGAAACTAGAATCAATTGTTCAATTTTCACAAACAAAATAATTAATCGCCGTGAAATTATTTCTCCATTCACTTATTATCATGTATTAGGGTAAGTACCTATGTCCACCTAGAGGAAAACTTGCATTTATGTCTCCTGGGAAAAATTTGCCGCGGAGCCTTGCCTTTTTTCAATAAATTTAGGGTAATGGGTTGCACGTAAACTGACGAAATTAGTACCTAGTCTAAGCATGTAATTTACTAACCACCAATATGCTGAATAATTTGCAGAATGGAAGACAGTTTCTTAAGGGCGCCACGAACCCGACGATTTCTCGGCCGATCGATTGGGCAATCGATTGCCCACAATCTATCTGCCACTCGTACAGCACATACATTAGGTAATTTATCGGGCAATCTGAAATGGACAGTCTCACGGTCAGTGGCGTATTTAGAAAATTCTCAAAGGGGGGGGGCACAGAGTAGTAATTTGCTACATAAAGTTTTGGTGTGGGGATATCCGAGAGCAGCTACATAGGAAAAACATTGGCAAGACTGAAAGATCGTTGATCCTTGATTCAAGGCTAAACTCAAGGAGACCTTAAGTTTTCAATAGACTTGAAATATAATATTTCAAGGTAGGTGGTTAGCTACCTTGACTTCAAGTGAGGTTGACTATAGAAAATTTCAAGATCTCCTTGAGTTTCTCCTTAAATCAAGGATGCATTGACTCGTGAATATGAGTGATTTCTATGTAAAAGTATGGAAAATGACATTTATTTTAATTGACTCAAGGTCTTCTTGAGTTAAGGTATGTTTATAAATACGTGCCTGAGAGTCCTTTGCATTTCAGGTTTAATACACCAAAAGTTTTCCTGACAGAGATTAGAATAACACTCATTAACTGCTTTTGGCTTTTCCTGAACCGAAATACGGAGGGCCTTAAAAAAGTTTGCGTAGTGTAGTTCGAAGGAGCCTGAAGCCGAAAAGGAATTTTACGAATATGTACTTAATTGACTATGGAATTAATGCAATGACCAAAGAGACTGTTTTCATATGACAAAACGGATTCCAGACGGAACACTTTTCTTTGGAAGAGAAATTTCATACATCGTCCGAAATTCTGCCAAATTTCGGCCAAATTCCGCCAAAAAGTGGTTCTGCTTACTTTTGAAAGATGAAGATGAAAAACTGATACAAAAAATTTTGGCTGACATTGTGGTCTTGAATTCCATGGCAAGTTTAAGCGAATTTGAATGCAAAATTAGGATTTACTGAAAAAGAGGCCTTTGTATGCTTCGTCAAAAATCTAGTAACAGATTCCGTAAAATCGTAACAAGTGCCGAATAATATTTTACAAGTACAATCCAGAATACTACACGGTTGTAAATTTTGGTGTAAACCGGGAGTAAATTTTATAAATAAAATAGTATAACTCCTATCTATTCCAAAACTTGAATCAAATTTGACCCTTTTCATCTTATAACTTTAGTTTTTTTTTTCAAAAATTATATTAATTATAACCGCTACAGAATAAAACTATCCAAATACCCTTTTTATATTATACATTTTACACCGTTCGGGATAGAATTAATTGCATTGAATGTTGTTATAACATAAAAGGTAGAATCAATCCTACTATGCTATCAAATCTACACTATCAACGCAAGAAACCCATTCAACCTAGAAATCTATTGATTTGTAGTCTGTCTGGTTCAGTGAACAGCGTGCTTGCCTACAAATCACAGAATTGTGGATTCGAAGCCGACTGCACTCGTTTTACAATTTTTATTTTTTCGAGCGGTTTGTATAAATTTGCTTATCAATTTTATACTATTGAAGAGTAAAATTTTTATCAAGAATACTTATACTTTTAATATAGTTCAATTATACTTTTGATAAAGTTTTTATATGGAAATGTATGAATATATTTTTTTATAAAAATTACTCCAACATTTTCAGCCGTGTAGGAACTATCCGTGGCATAGAGCCGGAAAGTGATCAATCGATTAATTAAAATGAAGCAACAAAAGTAAGCAGGAAGGTACGATTGTTTGTTATTTCCATATGTACTACACTAGCTTCAAATCTATAGTATCTGCAATACCTTTTCAAACGAGTCCTAGATGGTAAGCTGAGGTAACATGCTTTAACAAATCAATTGCAAAATAGAAATGAGAAGGAATAGCTACGATGATGTTTACTTCGTGAAAATTGAAGCATTGAAGAAAGTACCCCAGGCAGGGCACCACAGACACCGAACCGTAGGAATTTGAAAATGTATGCTAAAAATTCTTTCCCACCAAAACACTTCAATTTTTAGCATTTTAACAGAAAGAAAAGAATCTGGTTTAAAGACCTTTACAGCAGCCCAACACGAATTTACGGCCATATTAAAATACACAACCCCGATCGAAAAATCAGACCGATTGTTTCAAATATTTACCAATTCAGCGGCTTCCAAGCCATCGATACCGCAACAACATCTCCTCAACTTATATCAACATAAGATGGAGTCACTTCACACATGACGAGACTTTCAATAGCAGTCCTTGCATAGAGTAGTAGTAGTATATCTGATCTGTGGTCCTTGTTTCCGAACAGATTCATGTCGAGATTGGGCAACGTTTCATGACCACCTCGTTGCCTCGACATAATCATAGCTTGTACATACTTATTTTCTGAGAGTTCTTGTTCTTGAAACCACGCGTCTATGAAAATAAACTCAACCCGTTCGAAAAACGGAAAGGGTTCATCAACGAGGAGATCTGGGAGATGATGTGATGATAATGTTTCGAAAAAGATTTACAACGTTTAGTAATAGAAACGCTCAAAATAAAAAGGGAACATTTGGTACTGCAATTTTAAGTATGGTGTGAAAAAAGTTTGATGTGCTCACAGGGGGGGCACGTGCCCCCTGTGCCCCCCTGTAAATACGCCACTGCTCACGGTCCCCAAGACACAACACAGAATAGCGAAAATTATACCATTTTTGGCGATGGAAGATCCATCCATTGCCACTTTGATGGAGAATGACCGCCACAACCACAGCATGAAGAACGACCACAGGTTTATGTCAAGAAATCAGCAACCGAGAACACATGATTGTCATGACAACTTGTACGGAAAATTGGCAATACGTTACACATGTCAAATAAAAAAATTGAATCCGATGGTCCCATACACCTTTCGATTTAACTCGCATTAAACAAATCTGGCCGATCGATCGGAAGGTCTGTGGCGCCTCTTAGATAAAATTCTTTGCTGAGCAATTCTCGGAGCATGAGGGTACCTGAACATTTTTCCATTTTTTCAAAGTGTCAATTCTTTACCACAGATAACGTAATCATGCCAGAAAGTACAAGGGGAAAACCTTTTAGCGCGATTCATAGATATTGATAATATCGGCGGAACTCTGTAGTGTTCAACACTAACGTTGTGCAAGTGCCCAGTAAATTACAAAAATTAGATTTAAGTGTGCATATATTTCGACCCCCTTCTTCAGCACAAAAGCTAAGGGGGGTAAGTTGCCCCCGGAAATATATACTCACTTAAATCTAATTTTTGTAGTTTACTGGGTGAGCTACTTGCACAACGTCTGACGATTCATAGAAACTACACTTTTTCGTAGATGCATTACATTTAGTTGTTGGGTTTGTAGCAACAAATTTATCAAAAATCTATACCATTTCCCGGCCAAGCTCATAATTTTGGAACATCAATTTCGTATCTTTGGAGCATCAAATTCGTAATTGCGGAACATAAACAATGGAACATCAATTTCGTAACTATGGAAAATAAATAAAATTTGGAGAGCTCAAATTCGAAAATGAATAACAAGCTTCACACACATATTTTCGAACGACGCAAATTTATCATCATTAGCACGTGTTCCAAATTACGCATTTGCGCCATCATTTGCTCAATAATGACTGGGGACGCCATATGTTGTAAAATTACAAAAATCTTAATAAAAATATTAAATTTGTTATCAATCTTTACACATTTCTATTCAAATTCCTTAAGAAAAGTGCGATAAAAAATTATTGAATTGAATATTCATCAAAATATCGCAATTGTGAAGGGCATTTTCACCATTTACACAAACGTCAAAAGTAAATGACGAATTCTAATGACGAAAGCATATGTGTCACTCCAATTTCGAACTTTCATCATCATGATGATTTGGATATGTGCCTTGGGCCTAAAATGGTTAAATTTTAATCAAAATATAAGATTGTTCAGGTACGATGATGGTAAGATATCCAAACATAAATGCGGTTACTCTTGCCCATAGTTACGTATTAGACGTTCCTTTTACGAATTTTATGTTCCACAATTTCGAACCTAATCTGGTTATAGACTTGACCGAGAAATTGTACATGTATATACAACAATTTTGACTAGTTGAGCTATCTAACTCCGAAAAACGTTACTTTTGACTCTAATGCCAGCGATTGGAGCATATATGTAATAAAATTAAGAAATCTGCCTAAAACATAGTTACGGGTAGTACTCCAGAAAAGAAATAAAATTATTAAAATCAGTTTGTTACTATATTTTTTTGTAATGTTACTGTTTTGTTTTATTTGGCCGGTTTTTTGGCGGTTTTTCTCGAATTTATTTATTTAGCCGGATTTTTAGCCGTTTTTGAAAAATATATAGCCGGTTTTCCGGCTAAATTTAGCCGTTTTCTAAATTTCCAGTTGGCAACACTGCTCGCAAGTCTATCGAAATCTGAATACGTAGTACTATTGAGTTAATTCTATAATACCTATACTTAATTAAATAGATACAAAATACATACAACATGTAAGCAATCATAATAATTTCTCAATACCTATTCATACGTGTATTTCGACAATGCAAAAATTATGATGTGCTCATAGAAGACACGTGTTGTGTAATTCAACCTCTAATCACAACCGAATTGTTACAAACTTCGTCTTTCATTCAATATGAAAAGCACCATCTCCCCCTTTTAATACAAGTAGGTACTATGCAATTTTCATTTCTTACTCTCTTAGTCTGATCCCTTAAGGCAATCTCCCCTGAGGGGATTAATAGCATCCCGTCAGGCTTTTCACATCAAAGGTAATTGGCCTAATTGAGTTCAATTCAAGAAAAGTCAGGTGCGTAACCAATGTCCTTTGTCAATTGATGGATGCTGAGTGTTTCTCAAGGGCAAATTATAGACAATTTCCATTCGAAAAGTCGTTTGGAAGCGAAATGTTGATCAGAATGATAACGATGATTCTCATTCTTCTTCCTTGCCTCGTTCTATATACCGCTCCATGGTTTCGCTTTGCTCGACCTGCGGTGTAGGCAGGGCCGTGCGAAGAGGGGGGCGAAGGGGGCACTCGCCCCGGGCGCCGTGTCCCAAAGGGCGCCGTAACGTAATATTTTTTTTAGAGAGGTAAGTCTTTGTCCTTTAAACTATCATATTCAGTTATTGACCTTGTTATACATTTTGTAAGCCCATACTTTACTGTGAACATGAAAGTTCTTCCGCCGTAAATTGTGAGGAATAATTCTTTCCTGAAGTTAGTTAATATATTTTCTTAATGACAGCAAAACAAGTCAGCGTTTCAAAATGTTTTTCAATTTCAGAATCTTTTCAGAGCAGAATTTTCAATTTATACACGCTAATTATTTCAGATGTATTTCAGTAATTCGGAATGGAGCTTAAGACAGTCATCTACGTTGCGCATTCTCAAAGCGATTTGCATAACATGGGCATACTACCTGCAGCCTACGCACGTTCTAGATCAGTAGTTCTCAACTGGTAGGACGCGCCTTCCACTATGTGGAAATCGGAATTGTAAAGAAAAAGTGTTAATACGAGAACATCCACTTTTTAAGTCATCTCGCAAATAATTCAAAACTGAAGAAAAAGTCGTAGTCTATCAGTGAGCTACAATCAAGTTTTTAGTCTTGATAAATCTTGAGATAGCTTAATTGCGCTGCGTTCAAATACTTCTGACTCTCCGCGCCTATGTTGTCAAACGGATCTTGTGACCAATATCGGCTTGTCAATTATGGTTGTTTGTCACCTGGGTGAATTAGGCAAAAAAAAAAAAACAATTTATCCAATTGTCTAAAGAATGAAACAATAAATTCACCATTTGTGAGAATCTGTGCTTGTCCCACCAACGTAGTTCTCATGTGAAAGTACAAAAATTTCCATCCCGTTTTTAGTTTTTTTTAGAAATATTCCAAACAAAATCCCGCCTGTTCATAATCCCGCATTTTAAAAAAAAAACTCCCGTTTTACATTATCCCGACATAACTAAATTCCGCCACTTAAAAATCCCGTCATTATAAAATCCCTCTACATCAAAATCCCGCCCACTGGATGGTGGATAGTGAAATAAACCCGCCAAAAATTATTTTCATTGTTTAAAAAAATCAATAGTTATGTTAAGTGATTCCCAGCAGTTAATGCGATACTTTCACTTAGCATAAATCCGTCGGAATATTTCTTCGATCTAGATGATAATTTAGCCCCTACAGAACAAGACTGTCTTATGGGGATATATAGATCTCGACTACCGAAACACCGGACCACCTATTTTTCAAATTAATTCACCTGGTCCGTGGGTTTCCGTGAATTAAGTATTCCCATGCGAGGAGACCCATTATTTTAACGGTAAAAAGCTGGATATTGAAAAGCAGTATTTTGAATTAGCGGGTTATTGAAATAGCGGGATATTAAGTTGGCGGGATTTTGATTAGACGGGATTTTCAACTAAGCGGGGCTTTTAACTGAAACTTTGAACTTTGAAATGGCGAGATAATAAATGTCGGCGTTTTTAAAAACGGGATTATTCATTTTAAAAAGTGACTTCTTAGAGTAGGTACTAACATCGTCAGTTCACGTGAAATCCATGCAAATACTGTCAATATTTTGATGATCGTGAAATCGTATTCGCTTGGTGGTACTCACTTCACATGAAAGTCTCCACACCGGTTTTTGACATTTCACCAGCGAAAATAATGCAGTTACACTTTATTTCACAGTGAAAGATGTCATCGACAATCAATCAAAACGGGAGTGAACATTTACCTTACATTGAGTGAATAAAAAGCAAGTCTCCACGACACAGTTTTCACGGGAGACATATATGCAAGTTTTTCGCTCGGTGAACTCAGTACATACCTTTATGCTTGAATTAGAAATGAAGCAACATCATCTGTCAAAGTGGGCTGCACCATACATTTTAAGTTGCTGACAAAATAAATGCTGCTTTTGCTGAACAGCTTTTTGTCAGCAATTTAAAATGTATGTGTGCTGCATATAGGTATACGAACCTAATATAATACAAACGCACACATCAGTGTAAAACTAAGACTGAAAATTACAAGAGTATTCAGATCAGTGTTCGATTCATGTGAGCTGCAAAGGAGTTTTATTATGTAATGAATAAGTTAAAATACTTTTAGTGTAAAAATCAATTTCAATACCGTGTAACAGTATAAATACAAATTGCAATATATGTTTGCTATATGATTTGGAGTTTGGTTTTGAAGAGATATGATGAAGTGTGGGGGGCGCCTTCATCAAAATGTTGCCCCGGGCGTTAATTGGTCTTCGCACGGCTCTGGGTGTAGGCACATCGCCCGTTTTGGCGGTAATATCTCAGCATATTTCTACAGGCAGCTCTATCTTGGATCGTCGAGACCAATGCGGGGTTCTCAGGCGGACACTGTTGAACATGGCAATACCAATCCATTTGTCGGTCTTCGAGCTTTTCGGTGATTGGTTGGTCTATGGACAAGCTGCCTCGGATGTAGCTACACGGTCGGAAATTTAGTTTCTTTTTAAAACTTTTACAGTAAACCGAAAAAGTTTACTCCATATTTTAAGCAAATTTTGTTTCAAATCTAAACAATTCAATTGTTTTATTAATTTTAGTAAAATTTGGTTTATTTCTTAAGAAATCCGAAAGTTTTATAAATTTTTAAGACTATAAATATTAGAAAGTAAACCAATTGGACCTTAATGATTAAAATTTTTCAATAAAACCAGACTTATATTAAAGTGTAAACTAAAAGTTTAAAATTGAGACTAAAAGTTTAAAAGTTGTAAGATCAGAGTTTAAAATCAAAACCATGAGTTTAAAATTTAATCTTTTGGACTAAAATTTTAACTTTAAACCAAAAACAGTTTTAAGTACTTGCCATATGGCCAATTGTTCATGGAATAATAAATAATCATGAGGTATAAGCCCTCTGTGGCGCACTCGGTTGAGTCGCACATGCTAGTAATCTAGGGGTCCGGAGATCGAATCTCGGCGTGATCCAAATTTCCATACATGTGCCGCCTGATCCAAGTGTCTGAACATTATATACTTCAAATAGCCCATAAACGGTTGAGTGAACGCAGCAATGCCCCACAAAAAATGTAATATGAAATAAAAAAAAATCGACTTAAAAAAAAAATATTTTAAACTAAATTTTTTTTAAAGTAAACCTCTCCAGTTTTAATATTTCACCCGATTCTGGTTTTGGATTTAATTATTTTAGTTTTGGATTTAAACTTTTATTTTATTAAAACCTAAACGGAATGTATTAAAATCAAATATAATGCAAAGTTTTGTATTTAAACTATTCAGTTTTATTTAGGTGTAAACAATCGAAAAGTTTAAAAATTAAACTTTATTGTATTGGAACTATATACAATCAAAAAAGGTTTAATAAATAAACTAAATTTCCGACCGTGTACTCTTGATGTGGTCCCTTTTTGTTACACCAACTGACATGCGTAACATTTTCATTTCAGTCGCTGTCATTTGTTTCGCGTAACCTTCATACATGGTCCAGCATTCTGATCCATACATGAGTGCGGGACGTACAACCGTTTTGTACAACTTGCCCTTTAGCTTCAGTGGCATTTTCTTATCGCAGAAAACTCCAGAGTTTTCTCGCCACCTCATCCACCCAACCTTTGTGCGATGTTTGATGTCATCATCGCAATGATTCTCATAAGTCCTAAAAATCCTTAATTTAATTACGATATTATGGCGAATCATTCAATATGCTTACATTAGAGGATGGAGTTAGATAAGTATGTTTACAATGTGATAAAATTCTGCTAAAACTCGTAATCATGGATAACAATCGGTTTCGCAGTCTTGTTCAAAAGCTCTACCAGCCAGTAATTTTAAATCTAATTGAGTTCTGTTTTGCGGTGCATGTAAAGTCCATGATGATATACAAGATAAAGAAAGAGTTTGGCAAACTAAATCTATATCCTTTTATACATAAATTCGAAATCACTTTTTCATCCTTCACAAAAGCACTCAGTCACCGAGTAGACATGTATAATACTCGTAGCTATATCCTACTAACAAGCAGCGTATTGCTAACGAAATCTACAATAAATAAATATAATCCGTACTCAAGTGCCATATCATTCTATTAACATCCTGCTGCTCATCTTAAGAGGTGCAGGAGAAATACACGTAAGTTTCATATGTGGTCGCCACGTCATACGTTACCGTATACAACACCACAAAATGCCCGTCTGACTGGAGCCATATTCTTCATTTATGTGCTTTACTTGAGACAGTGGGACACTACGTGTGCACAGTGCGATATGAAGTTCTTCATGGTATATCCTTGAAGTGTACTCAGTGCTGTCCCTTCCCTCATGATTTCACGTGACTCTTTTCATCGCTCTGGGGAGCTCTTGATTTTGAAAATGAACATAAATTTTTGCGCAATTCCACCGGAAACTATCATCTTGCTCGCGTATAGCAATTCCCATGTATTACTTCAATAAGAAGCGTCGCTCTCTATATCAGAACTCTTAACCTTAAGGATCATAAATTTAACGAGAGTGACTTCCAGGCTATTACCCACTCTCAGCTTTTCTATGAGAGCTATATCAGAACTAGACTTGAAACTTGGACGGGATCATAGGGAATACACGTATACCATACATTGGTGGAATGACATTTCATAAGCGTGTACAACACACGTATACTACCTTTCTCGATTTTCTTAACATATATGATATCGTGGTCCATTCATATAGGTTTCCTTTGGCCCGACAACGATACGTATTCCATTTCGATACGAAAGTATGGTTATAGGTCATTTTCATTTCGATGCCATTTCACACATTACGAGAAAAGTGCTTTATAGCGACATCCAGGATTTTTTATGCTGCCATTATATTGCCGAAATCTGGAGAGTTCAAGTCTTGAATTGTTACCCACAGAACGTAGCAATAGTTGAGTACGTATTTGTTTTTCGAACGTTTTCCCTCCATTAGTCAAGCAAACTGCTTCTGCTTGACTTTTATTTGATATTATTGATTTCGACACTTGTGTGAGATGACCTAGGGGAATAAATAATGTACTACCACTATACTATCGGTTAATTTATTTTAAGTAGACGTAATACAGCTGTAGATAATGAGTGCATTCAGCGAGCACAGATTGGAAAAACCAACAGGAAAGTGTTCTCTCCCCGCGTCCCACTCACCCGCTAATCGGTCCACATGCGATGTAAATTTGTTGTCGTGCAAGAAAATGATTTTTTCAAAAATCTTTAAATGCTAGTGGCAGCTAAAGGGTTAAGGTGAGGGGGTATGTTCGTACACCTTTTTTTTTGCTGGAAATCAACTAAGGAATCATAATCCGGTGCGTTTATGCGGCAGTTTCCGGACACCCTGTATAAATTTCAAAACATATCCTACTACAAGCAGACGCTTCACATTTAGATAAATTTTTCTCACTACAAAAATCAACCAAGATTGGATTATCCTACTTCTTTTATTTGCCATATGAAAACAATGCTAGCAATTTTTACGACTAACTACATGGCCATAATTTAGCACTTTTCATCAGAGTGGTAATTTGGACATTTTTTACTTTTTCAAATTGATGGAAAAACTTTTCGGCATCCTACTATTAAGTCAAATTTTATTCAGACAATAAATTTCTATTGTATGGCTCTCCAGTTAGAAGGAAAAAAATAATGGAGATAGAAATGTGAAATTACACGAATTCTGTCTGTGTTTGTATGTATGTATTTCCCATCGGGAAAGTTATACCTTGACATAAAAAAGGACGAAACCAGTGGATGAAACATGACGGTTTTACGTTCTTTTGAATATCAAAGTTTACAGTAATTTTTAATCACACAGTTTGGAAAAATCTATACTCTGGACATTTTTTAATCTAATTTCTAAGAAGTAGATAATGTGAAACGCAACCTTTAAAAAATCCCAATTTTAGCCTTGAATTAAATACATGCACTAATTAGAAATTATCAGACAAACAGGATACATTTAGGCTTTCAAAAAAACGATATACCTATATTCAACTTCTGCTAGTGACGTTTCCAGGACATTTTATCCAACAACCAGTTTGGTCAAATTTCACACTAGTTTCAGAATGGATATACATATAAAAGATTTAGTATGATCTAAAACTGAATGTTAGCCTACTGATATCCCCAAGGACTTATTTATGGTTCTGAGTATAAACGGGACGTTTCGCGGCACCAAAGGTCACAAATTCACGTAGGATTTATGGCAATGCAACAAAATCCTACAGTGTGAAACTGATGCAGCAATTGTATGGTTATGTGACATGGTTGTCAAAAGGTAGTATGTATTCTACGCTAATATATTTGAGCTTGATCCTTGGTATGAAAGACAATTCTTGATTCATTTTGATATGTAGCATACATTTTCGAGTACCTATCAGGCATAGCATTTATAATAAATTTATTGGTTATTATAGTTGTGTTTTGTGCATATGGAATTCTTATCGGACCCAACCGCTTAGATATGTAGAATGACCCAAAGGCCTTTAATATTACGCCCCAAAGCAAAATATTTGAATGACAAGAAAGGCAAAATATAGAGTAATATATAGACAACAAAAAACATTTACTTTAATGATTTTATAAAAAAAAATCATTTGATACCTTGGCACATTTGTGTTCGTCCATCCTCAGGCTAAGATAATTTTCGCGTCACTGGCATTAAATACCGCATATTCCATCCATTTCTTTGGAATAAAAATAATGTAGCCTACCATCTGTCTTGTCTCCATCAAGACTCATTCCATCAGCCTTATCTGACATTTCTTACGACCCATACTCTGAAACGTGTCCGCACAATGACGTGCAGAAAGGATTTTCCATTTTATAAAATTTATAGTTGTACCAAACGGCCACCACGATGACCTTCCAAACAAAGTGCGTGTGCTTAATGAAAAGATTTCGATCAAGAGGTGAAAGGACAACCTTGAACAATGTTTTGTCAAGAGATGAAATCACGATTCAAGGAGAACCATCTGTACGAAAACTTTAAGACAAACAATAGGTCTGCTGCAGAAGTTTGAATAGGTAGAAAGATCAATAAAGGCTAAAATGGTGAATGTGCGACGTAGATTCATATCTGTATGTAATATTCTGCGGTGGTTTCCATAAGAATACTTACTTGTGTCGATTGGCATGTTCAAACACATTTAGCTCTATATATAGGTATACCATGTCTTCCTATCAGTCCATATCTCCGGTTGTAGTTTGTCTAGGAGCATGTCCAGTGGTCATTTCATATCGGGGCCACAGGACGACGTCGACGTTATAAAAGCTTTTTATTTTCATTATTATTACGGAGAGTCGGAGTGCAAACAAGGGTGTTTGGGATTTATACAATGCAAACAAATCGAATCCTTGACGAAGGTAATAATGGTTTCTTTGCTTTCTGTCTCACTTCTCTATAAATGTAAAGATTGTGGAGGCTGCTTGAGCTATATAGTTTGAATATTGTCTAGGTACATAGATTCATAGATAAATAATGCTCAATAATAAATGGGAAGGTTATTAGTATAAGAGATCAATCAAATCAATAATTTTAAAACGAAAGTAAAGTAACTATGAAACCTACCATTACAATATTTAAATTTGATTCGATCTGGAAATACCTAATAATATGTAATAGGTGTGTTCTTTCGTAAAAAAAATGAAGTTTAGGGTAAGCGCAAAAAAGATTCGAAGCTATTTACCTACATCTAATACACCGACGTTAACATAGTAAGGACCTGAAGTTTCAAAATTGTGTTAAATATAAAACGGACGGCGAGAGCTTTTGTAGTGGCCAGCAGACAAGCATTATGCAATTCAGATTGTAAGAACGATGGTTCTTGTCTTGCAAGTTTACCCGTCCGGTTTAGTCTTACAATTTGAATTCACCCAATGGGAGCACGAGCTGATCAAGATTGGGAACCACTGCACTAAACCAACATTTTTTGATACTTTTATCACTTTTTGAAGTGTGGGCGGTCTGATTCTCCACAGTTTCTTCTCAAATCTTTTCTTCAAGCGCCCGAAGAGTCTGTAGATTATTGATATATATATATTGACTTTCGAGTAGTTCAAAGCAAAAAAAAATCCGGAACCTTTAGATCAGACAATGGCGACGCCCACTCCCGGTACATTTCAGAGCTACAATGATCCCATATATCGCTCAATTTCAATCACTGTTGCCCTTGCCCGTATAGTGGAAACCTGTTTCCACTCAAAGTGGGCAATTTCGGATCGCCCAATTTCATTGCTGACAAAAAGGTATCCATTGGAAATATTGATGTCATTTATTCTTTATTACATAGTGCGTGAAGCTAGTTTCCAAATTTATTTCATATTTATTGAAAAACGAGACCGAGGTGAGGCGAATCCCCGTCAAGGAAAAGGGTTTTCTTAGAAATACTTTTCAGGTGTTGGTTTGTATGACGTAAAGTTCCGATTCCATCCGTTCCTAGATATGTTTTGAGGCTTTACTAAAAACACATTTGGGAGAAGTTTGGTTAAGATTGGTTCATAAAGAAAACAAAATCTTAGAAGAACTTAATTTTCAAGGGTTGGTTTGTATGACAGCCCTATGACGCGTCGTTCCGATTTCATCCGTTCCGATATATGTTTGGAGGCTTTACTAGGAACACATTTGGGTGAAGATTTGTTAAGATTGGTTCATAAAGAAAAAAAGTTTTTCTTAGAAGAACCTTATTTTCAGAGGTTGGTTTCTATGGCAGCCCCATGACGCGCTTCCTTCTGTGCGTTGCAAAGTTCATGAAAAAGTTAATATACATACTCTTTCACATAGTGACGGGTTACGGGTATAAAGGTCATGGTGTATGGGCCAAGAGTCGTTTTCGAAAATTCTATAAAATTTACTCAAGTCTCCCCAAGTGGCGGGAGAGTTGCGCTACCATATAGGGAGACATGATCATACTCTGGAAATTGTCAAAAAAAAGTTGATTTTTTACAGACAGATTAAAATGTTTAATCGATATCGTCACATAGGTATTACGAAAAAAAGTAATAGTGCCCTTCTTGGCTTGTGACTGAACCAAGTACCTCTACATTCTATTTGATTTTAACAAATCATATAATTTTTTTGGCTAACTTTTGTCCACCCCGAAATCATGCCGACCAGGTTTAGGAAGGTTTTCTGCAGGGGTTCTGTGAAAATTAGCAAAGTTTGAGATTTTTTCATAAAAAACAAATGTTTCTGTTTATTTTCCGAAACATACATGTGGACATGCTATTCAGTTACGACCTCGAATCTAGAAGAGGTCATCTTCTGACAAAAAATCAACCCCTAGTCATTAGATTCCAAAGAATAAACTCAAATGGTTCAAACCTCCCATATGGTCAACTCTCCCGGACCCCCCATACACGGTTAGAAAAATCGGAGTAAAGTGTACATTCGTTTGATATAATTTTGTGGGTCATTCTTATGTATAAATTTTTCGGTGTGAAAATAATAAAATTCCAATTTATCAAATGTATCTACACTATAATAAGTGTCAAAGTTATACAAAAATTTACCAAACTACGTTTTTAAACACTTTTATATTAAATTTATAAAGTTTTTGGGTTAAAATTATTTTTAAACTTTATTTTTATCGTTCTTATAAAACAAAAGGTGTACACATCAGTTTTATAAGATGATCATATAGATTGTACTCTTAACAGTGTAAAAATATTTGTCTAAAAGTACTTTTTTACCCCTGGTAGAGTAGAATGAGTAAGTAAAATGTGTAACTTAAATATTCACTATTAAGAAATATCAATTTTAGTAACAGAAAGTGTCAAATGAGTTTTTATAAATTATCGGGTTCATTTGATAAATTGTGATTATAAAATGGTTCCGTGTGATGAGTTGTGCGTTTAAGATAACTTATCAGAACCGGTGTGTGGCTTACTTGGTTGAGTCGCACTCAACAATGCTAGTAATCTAGAGGTCCGGAGATCGAATCTCGGCGTAGTCCAAAACTTCTGTACACATGTGCGGATAGGAAATATTATAGTGCTTGCAAGATTATATACACTCTGAAATGATATGCAATGAAACGTTAACTCGAAATAGCCTATAAAGACTCATGGTCTCTTACTATTTTATACCACAGATATATTAATTGGATAAAGTAAATATATAATTTATTTTGACTTATTATTTATATAAAATATACCCCAAAACTATATCAATTTTACCCTCAATTAGGTAAAATTCGACACCAAGATTATATTAAAATTAGTTACTCCGTTATTATATCTTTTCTAAACTTGACTTATATCAAATGCGAATGTAAATTGTTTATATCATTCTGATAAGTCTACTTATAAAAATGATAAAGTATGAAGTTATCAAAACGATATAAATTTTAGATGGATTTATATGTATATATTTTTTTATCAAAATTACCCCGATTTTTGCGACCGTGTACAGTTCTATTTTAATAGGCTCAGGGACTGAATAAAAAGATCGTTATTTATATTATTTTTCCAAACCAGCAAGAGATTATTTGCCCACACTGTATTATGAACATTATTATCTATTATTTAGTTTCAAAAAAGTTTTTAGGGAAATGCATTGGCTCGTTCAATACAGGGTGTCCGGAAGCTGCCGCATAAATGCACCGGATTATGATTCCTCAGTTGATTTCCAGCAAAAAAGTTGTACGAACATACCCCCTTAGCTTAGCCCTTTAGCCGCCACAGGCATTTGAAGATTTTTGAAAAAAGCATTTTCTTGCACGACTTAAAGCTCAGTAGGTATCTCCAAAGCTAGATCAGCTAGAATAGGGAAACAGGCAAGAAATTTACCAATGAAATTAAACTAGCGGCACTAAAATCGGATAAGAGGTTTTGTTTTTACAGAACTTCAAAGTGATTTGAATTTGTGTGATTTTACCCAAAAACAATCTATTTTTCCATCTCAGTTTTCTCCAACTTCTGCCAAAGTGAGGTGCTTGTACGATTCTTTTAAAAATTGGCGCATAGTTTCACGATCATATCTTTCTTACATCATTTTATTCTAGCTCCATTATTTTTAAAAGTTTTTATACGTTAAGTACAGAAAACTAGGGTTAATTTTAGTGTGGTTAGTTTTATTTTATAGGTAAATTTGTTGGCTGTAAAATCATTTTGTTTCACTATTCTAGCTGCTCTAGCTTTGAGGATAATGAGCTTTAAGGCGTGCAAGAAAATGTTTTTTTCAAAAATCTTCAAATGCCTTTGGCAGCTAAAGGGTTAAGCTAAGGGGGTATGTTCGATACAACTTTTTTACTGGAAATCAATTGAGGAATCATAATCCGTTGCGTTTATGCGGCAGTTTCCGGACGAAGTAGATGCCAACCTAAATAATATCACGCTGTTTATGAGGTAGGTACTAGTTATGTATAGAGGGTACATAACTAGTACCTCATAAGCAGCGTGATATTATTTAGGTTGGCATCTACTTCAGATTCAAATTAGCATGGTTTAGTCGACACATGGCATAACATACTTATAAGAATTTCATAATCGAATTACGAAGCCCAATATATCGTCAAAATATACTGCTCAACCTTTAATGTCATTACAAACGTAACTATAGACGCGAAAATCGATATATTGTTACTTTATCGATCTGTGCTAAAAACGTAAGAGTAGGTATCCTTAAAGTTCACAAGTGTTGCTCTCGTCACTTCATCTTAGATACTAGAAGCATGAGAGTTTTTATGTATACGAAGTCAAATAAGTACATAAGCAACTTGCCAAGGATGTGGTTGGCTGCGATGAGAGTGAGGAGAAGGGAACCATCTAAAATTGGATCAGCTTGCAGAACATAAAAAAAAATGTAAGAAATGGCGACCTCACGAGCAGAACGAAGAAAAACAACCACCAGGTCGCTTTACCTAAGCAATGAACGACGTCACACCTTTCATGTGAATCAGCAATCATTGGCTGAAATAAATCAGATGAATACCTGAATGGGTGGAGTTCCACCCACCTATCAAAAACCAAAGGTACGCGCACGTCAGCAAAATTTTCGTCACACCGAAAAACGTGTATACAATTCATACTCGTACTATCTACATTTAAACCATTGAGAAAATTCGTAGTCGTAAGGCATTTACTTGACAAACTTGTCCCCCGCATAGGTGGGACAGAGGTGTACACTAAGGTGTATAGATGAATATCCAACAAGAGTCTGCGGGAATCAGCATAACATAAAGCTCGCTCGCTATGTACAAAGTTAAAGCTCCCACCTTCTTGGCGAGCAGGTAGATTGGCTGCTCACGGTAACATAATGCGCAAGAACCCACCTGACGTGGAGGAGCTAGAATAGGTGATATGAAACAAGGAGCCGAAGTAAGCGTATCGTTGCTTGAAGGCGCTCTGTTCATGTTCCCTCCTAACTTAGTATCCATTTTCATTTACATAGTAGGTTCACAAACCTACGACAAGTAGGTAGGTACCTACTCGCAAAAACTCGAACGGTTGAGTGTGGTGGTTAACAAAGTATGTATACCCCAATTCTATTTTCTCTACATCTCCCTGCTTTTCCGGGACGAATTTGTCCGACGATAATTTTTTTTCCATCCATGTGCTTAAGGCGCCAACATTAAAACAAGACCTGCATTTCAATAAGAGGCTGACACTGTGGAATAGCCTCTATTCTATAGGTATAGTTATTTGATGAAAACTTCTAACTAAAGTTTACGGGTGCACATTAGTTTCTTCATACTTCCTCTCCAATTGGAATTTCCCCAGAAACGTCTTTCCACCACCTCATTTGCACCAACTGCACTGCCAAGCACCGTTCGCTGCATACTGCAATCAAAGCAGACGAAAACCTGAAGAGAAAAGCGCAACAAGATCGAAAATATATTATGTATGGAAAACTTATCTGCCCGGAGGGAACACGAAGGAAATGCCTTACTTAAAACATTGTTGTCTGTTCACTTTGTCGCTCGTCTATTTACCTGACATGGTCGTCCTTCGGCTCCTCACAAGCTCCATAGTTTCTTTCCCACGCCCATCGCCCCACTTCGTTAGGTACACTATACCTTTACTGTTTACCGTGAAACACATAGATATCTAGGGACTTTTCCGAAGCTTTATAAAAAGCTGTGTTTGTGAGAAAAACATTCTAAAATCTGTGGAATCTGTCCGTTGCAGGGGAAAGCCTCAACACAACCAAGAACACGACTCCCCAGATCCAAACACTCCGCCAGCACGGTATGATTTTCTCATTCTAGTTTTTGAATGTATGAGAATAATTTTCCCTTCAACGCGTGTATTACGAATTTTTATACACACGTTTCCCCATCGTTCTACTACGAACGAACATTGGCTCTTTGTGAAACGATTTCATTCATCGAAAAGGAAAATTCAAACGTAGTCGCGTATATAAGAAATACATACAGTCGAGATGCTGTAAATAATATAGGACGCAAGCTGGTGGCGACTAGCACAACGAAAATTGTTGTTGAAATCGTCCAGGATATTTTCTCACGCTTTGACGGAAATTCTATTTTACATTTTCACCATTGTGTTGTTAAATTCATAAAATTCTTGATAGATAACGCTCTTTGTGTTTGTTGATGTTTGTCGAAGAATCTCGTCGTGTGACATAATTATTGTATAGCTGGCATTCAAGGAAAATATGAATTTTATACTGGTTGTAGGAATCTATAATCTATAATAATTTCATTTCCGACGCGATATGTTGAAATTATTAAGAAACTAGGGGGCTTCGCCCCCTGCTCGCTTCGCTCGCCAACCCCCGGGAGCGAAGGCTAATTTCGGGCGCGGCCGAAATTTGGATACCCTTCGCTCACCTTGGGCTAAACGTTTTTTCGGGCGTATATATGACTTGTATTTAATCCCCCTCATTCTTTTTCTTCCGTCTTGACAAAAGTTTTGTGCTTAGTTGAATTAAGTGGGCAAATAAAAATATTTACTCGGAAATTTTATTGGGGTTGCGGGAGCATGACCCCAAAGTACGATTCCATTCGTTTTTAACTTTTTGTTGCTTTGGTAAAGACACATTAATTCAAGGTTTTGTGAAATTGGTGCAAAAAATGTTTCTTAGAAGAACCAAAATGGGCGTTGGGTTTGTATGGCCACCCCATGATCCCATGGTCAGATTTGATCAATTCTGAGATATGTATTGTGCCATCAAGACAAACACGTTTGTGTGTAATTTGGTTGAAATTGGTACACAAATAAAAAAGTTTTTCTTAGAAGAACCTAATTTGGGGAGTTACATTTGTATGGCAGCCCCATGACCCCATTGTCCGATTTTACCGATTCAAACATACAAACTGCCTGCAGCAAAAAGAAGCATTTGTGCAAAATTTCAGCTTCATAGCTTTTAAATTGGCCGAGTAAAACGCGTCGCAACAGCCCTTTCACTCTATAAGCAAAGGGTATAAAAAATACCGGCGTATAGAGGGATGCGCCCGCAATACGTGGGTTTTTTAGAATTTTATTGGATTGGTCTATAAATAAACGCGCTCCAGAATGAAAGGCTGACAACATCCTGCAACACTTTTAATTAGACCAATCCAAAAATAGATTTATTATTCATCCAGATTAAATAAAAGTACTCAACGGCAACTGTACAGACATTTTTGTATTTAGATTTTTTTGATGAGTTCTCAACAAAAGAAATTCAGGCAAGCCCTGGTATTGTGGAACGCCTTTACCATATATTAGATTCGCTATATTTCCGGTTTGGATTAAGTTTTTCGAATGAACATTTGCAGACATATTCCTTGTCATTTCCTAAAAACCCGCATCAATTTGTTTATATTTGCAGACGTAAGAAGGGCTACACACGCACAAATTTACTGTCATTTACTTTTTCTTAGCAAATGTCAACAGTCTTAGTATTTAGCGTATATAAGCTAATATTTATCAATCTTTAAACAAAGTTGCATATCGGTCCCTATAACGGCTTAGAAAAACGGAGGTAAAAAAGTAAGTTCAACTTCAAAAGCCCATAACTTTTTTACCGTTACTCGAAACTGTAAAAAGCTAACTGATATGAAATTTACTCGTTAAGTTCTTTGATTCAAGTCCCATACGTCAATCTCGGATAAAAACTTAAAAAGTCGACTTTTTCAAACTTTCGGGACACCCTGTTATCTTTCGCTTACCAACTTCTAAGGTATTCGTGCTAAAGGCTACAGCCTTTGGCACAATACCAGTCTACACATTCCTTCCAAATTTCATGACGATCGGTTGAGCCGTTCGCGAGTTATTTAGTGAAAAGACGGACGGACGGACAAAATCGATTTAATAGGTAAGGGTTTTTCGAAAAACAATTTTTTTCTAAAAAAAAACCCTAAAAACAAAATTTTCATCGCGGGACATCAAATGCCGTAACCAAAATCGTTACATATTCGTTACAATTCATGAATTTATGCATATGCAAGTCAAAAGTGGGGAGTGTTTCAAAGCGAGGCAAGTATAACAAAAGTTCTTCGCTCACGAAGCACAAACCTGTTCTTCCGGGTAAACGGACCAAGTTGTTACCATTTTGCTTAAGGAGAGAAATTTAATTGTTTGCCGTAAGTCATCGGAGAATTCGCAAAACGAAAAAGAGAAGACGAATTAGACCTTATCGTGAAAATTAGGCTTTTTAGACATCAGTTCAGACTAACGCCTGAGTTTGTGGGTGATCCGTCGTTTGAACCTAACTTAAGTTTTCTTTTTTACCCACTTATAAAAAAAACAGTAGGTACGTAGTGAACGTTTTTTTATACCAGAAACATTTTAGGCGAAGGGCTAAAAAAACCAAAAATTTAAATTTAATGTATATATATTGAAATGATGACCGAAGCCCCATCATCTCAGAAACGAACAAAAAGTGAAGATACTTAGATTCGAATTAACACGGCAGATATGGCTAACAAACTATAATAAGTGCATCGAAAATTAACTCGAGCACAAGCGAAAGTAGAAAATGAACATGAACAATATTCAAGAAGCCAATAAAACATTTGCAAAAATTATACAACTTCCGACAGGGTATGATTAATTGAAAGAAAGTCGCAAATTTTCTTCGCCCCTGGTCAAGCAAAAACTTGCGACGGCTCTGTCCATACAGTGCTTGTCATCAGATTAGCACACCCCTCCGCATGAATAGTTTCGGCTGATTTCCAACCAAACTAAAAGAGCTAAAATTTCAAAATTATAACTGTTAATAGTCTATTCAATTCTAAGTTAATTAACACAAAAAGTATTGTGTTGTAATTTTTTAGTATTGTTTTATAATTGTTTTCCGAAAAAGAACACACAAAATAGCCATTTAAAATTTGTCATCAGGATAGCAATGCAATTTCTTTTTTGTCTATCTTCCACAATTAAAGACGTAGGACAATTTTTTGTGGTTGTTTGAGTAAGATAAGTTAATATCTTACTCAAACGACCACAAAAAATTAGGGGTCCTACGTCTTTAATTGTGGAAGATAAACAAAAAAGAAATTCCATGTGCTATCCTGATGACAAATTTTAAATGGCTATTTTGTGTGTTCTTTTTCGGAAAACAATTATAAAACAATACTAAAAAATTACAACACAATACTTTTTGTGTTAATTAACTTAGAATTGAATAGACTATTAACAGTTAACAATTTTGAAATTTTACCTATTTTATTTTGGTTGGAGATCAGCCGAAACTATTCATGCGAAGGGGTGTGCTGATCTGATGACGAGCAGTGTACCTATGATTGCCGCGATGCATACCATTGAAATGTAAAACAGCTCTAGCTAGCTGGGTCACTGCACAAGCAACAAATTTTAACCGTCGATCAAGTAAATTCTACGTATGGATTTCTCAAAAAGAGTTTTCAGAATTTTATAAATAACATTATCCTTAAGATAAATAAGTATCTATTGATTTTTTGACTTAAGGTAGATATACTTATCTCCTATTACATATTAAATTCAGGACTTTATCCTAATCTCTGTCCAACCAACAATTTCGATCAAAAATCATACATTACATTACCAAACTCAGAGAAAACAATGAACAAATTATCCTTCGAAAATTCCTAATGAAAAAATTATACAAATCAGAAGTAGCAATTGAATTATCCTCCATTCATTTGTCCACAAAATGAAAACAATCCGAATCAATTCAAGCAGCCAACCGTAAATACAGCCCGTCCACCACGTTACACATAAATATACTTTCTCCGCACTCTAGTTGAAATTTCATAAATTTCCCCCACAATCTCTGCGTATAAAACAAGCAGAAAGTTTTTTTTATATTTTATTCGTTGACGTTAAAAAATTCTCTTGTCGTGGTCGACAAGAAAAATTTATTCATAGCATGGTTTCATGGTGGGTCCCCAGGTACAATACCACACTCACCGTGTTGACTTGGTGTAGTATTCTACTTGTTGTTGTATAGGTACAAATTTTCCTTCTTCCCTGACATACTTGCCATACATATCTATGCATAAAATAATGAAAAAAGAAAGACCATAGATAAACTAGCTTTTTTGTTTGAAAATTCCTCCTGATTCTTTGCATACCAGCTTGTCAGAGAAAGTGTAGGCGGGGATGATTTACGAAGGTATAGGACGGCGACGAGTATTGAATTTAAGGCGCACTGGGAATACTTCAAGCGGTTCTGAATGTTGATGATACCAAAGTTCAAGTTCTTAAATTTGTAAAATGGAAATGAAATCAGTAAAAAAAATATTGTGAATGAAAGGTATTTCTGGAAGAAAGATGGCCACTTAATTTGTTTTTTTCATTGCTAAAACGTGTAATGATTAAATTCAGATAGCGGAACATGTTCTTTTTTTAATAGTTGAGTAAAAATGGTTTTTAGCAACAATTTCATAGGCATATACATAGATATTCCGAATTCATTGGAAAACCCCTAATTTATTATCTTATTGTAACGATAAGCATAAGATATTCCAAACAAACCTGGTCTACTTTTATCCCATGAAAATTGAAACAATTCAGAGCTAATGAAAACAAATGCTCACATTAATCCGATTTGGGATGTTGTTAAAAAAATCTCAGAGTGGCGAGAGAAGGTTGTCTTTTTTTAATGACAAAAAGCAGAAGTGATTGTAAAGATACGGGTATAGAAGTTAGAGTAGATGTCGTACTGTACTGCCGATTTAATTTTGCAGGACGTATTCGCTAATTGTAAACACAGAAAGGAATTAAAACGTACAACGGGGGTATATCCCAATTAGGATAATGGCAGGATTTTGTGACGGTTTTACCTTGTTCAAAACAAATTAATTTTAATTTTTCGTGTGTCAGTTTGGGTTGGGTGTGTCTATCCGCTGTATTTAAATTATGCAAAATAAAAGGCTAACAATGATCTGATATAGATAATAGGATATACCATTTTTTCCCAATCGCAATCTGAGCATGTACTTAGTTGAATTTAAATTAGAAACGAATTAGAATTACTTGTTATATTTGGCATATATAATAGTTTTTTATGAATATCTTTAAAATATTTTTTCCACTATACCCACTCATTCCCTTTTCATTTGAACACATATCAACTGAACTGCAACAATCTGTATATCCTAGTTAACCCTAAAGTCGAAATGTGAAATTTGAGCACACCTGCGACCGTGAAACAATTTCCATGACCATATTCAATGTCACCTACCAATGGACTCCTGAATCAGAATACGAACCCTTATCGGCCATACCCAAGCGACGGAATTTCAACCCCCATTTCGTATCCACTCATCCTGCGAAAATGACTTCACCATTTTGACTTGGCCTTTTGGAACGATTGATAAGTGCTCCCTGATGTGCACGAACGTGGAAGAATTGTAATTAGATTTCCTCCTGATAGGCGTACCTTCTGTCCGAACCCGAACAATACATACGTAGAAAACGACTAAAACATTTGAACGACAACGGCATCACATATGGATAAATCTGTGTAATGGTCGGGCGAGTAGTATCTGATGAGCAACAGCGGTGATTCGATGAACGTTAACGTTTAACGTGGTGTAGTCAATTTGTTCAACATCGGAAACAGTTAGAATGCCGATATGGAAACCCACCTGCAGAAAATCAATAATCGATTATCAAAAAGTTCCCTTCTTGGGCAATAAATCAAAAAGTCTAAATCCCATGGTATTCCTGAAGATAGAGTCCATCCTGATGTGTGCGCTATATATGATTATGTTATAGTGAAGATCTAACAGAAAGGTCGCCTATGCTTGAAAAATCTGCTACCCTCAAACATAGGGGATAACGACCACGCATCGGCATTTGCCATCTTGAAATTGTTTATCATTTGGAAATTCTAGTACCTAAACTATAAATCAACAAGAGAAATACATCGGTCATCTTTCAGCTTCTTCTTCCTTGCCTCGTTCTTTATACCGCTCCATGGTTTCGCGTTGCTCGACCTGCGGTGTAGGCACATCGCCAGTTTTGGCTGTAATATCTCAGCATACTTCTACAGGCTTGGAAGTTAAGATTGGTCATCTTTCAGCAATATTATACAATTAATTACGATAAACGTGATTATTTTAGATCTTCTTTTTGCCGATGATATAGTCCTCATAGTAGCCAAAACATCGTTGCCTTGCAAGCTGCACTTACAACCTGGTGCGACATTCTGGAGGAGCATGGACTGAGGGTAAGTATAACAAAGACTGAGTTCTTATGCTGCCCATTCTGAGACCCAGATGCACCGATTCCAGATATGTACGTCAAAGGAGAGCAGCTTAAGTCTTGTGCCAAGTTCAAGTACCTTGGTTCAATGGTGAACAACGGAGCTACATGCGATGATGACATCAAACATCGCACAAAGGTTGGGTGGATGACGTGGCGAGAAAACTCTGGAGTTTTCTGCGATAAGAAAATGCCACTGAAGCTAAAGGGCAAGTTGTACAAAACGGTTGTACGTCCCGCACTCATGTATGTATGGATCAGAATACTGAACCATGTATGAAGGTTACGCGAAACAAATGACAGCGACTGAAATGAAAATGTTACGCATGTCAGTTGGTGTAACGAAAAGGGACCACATCAAGAGTAGCTACATCCGAGACAGCTTGTCCATAGACCAACCAATCACCGAAAAGCTCGATGACCGACAAATGGATTGGTATTGTCATGTTCAACGGCGTCCGCCTGAGAGCCCCGCAAAGAAAGCGATATCAATGGAAGTTCCACTTGATGGACCCAAGGCCAGAGGCAGACCGAAGAACACCTGGATGTGTCAAATGGAAAAGCAATAACAACGCATTGGTCTCGGCGATGACACGATCCAAGATAGAGCTGCCTGTAGAAATATGCTGAGATATTGCCGCTAAAACGGGTGATGTGCCTATACCGCAGGTCGAGCAACGCGAAACCATGAAGCGGTATAAAGAACAAGGCAAGGAAGAAGAAGATTTTAGATTGTACCAATTATACCAAATGCACGCTTGTCATTTTATTCATACGACTTATTATTTATTAAGTCTAAACGATTTGTCTGGAAAATCTAGAATTGTAGGATTTCAATTATTTTATTTTACCATTTACCAACAACCTTACAAACCAAAATTCAGCTACTCCTATAGTACTCCAATCAACGGGGAGATTTTACCTTAAAAAAATTGGGGACTTCTCAAATTTTTGATATGTTATAAAGACAGGTGGGGTAAGTTAAAATCCAAGTTTGCGTCACTTTCCCCCCTGTGCTCCCGCCGCTATCTTGAAAAAACCATCTAAAATCGGCTCTTTTATCAGATTGCGGTCTATAACTCCTTCCCAGTCCATTTGAACACGAAATGTGCAGAGACAATCTTGTAGAGCACAGAATTTCCTATAAATTTCATCTGACAAGTCTTACTCTACAATCAAAATTGGCAGAGTTATGGCGCAAAGAATATGCTAAAAATTCCATATGAGTTATTTGTAGGTAGGTATATAATTGGTTTTTGTGATTTTGAAATTGGCATGATTTTTGATATTTTCTCCATTTTCGTGGCGCTATAACTCTGTTAATTTGAATTGTAGAGTACAACACCTTAGATTAAATTTGTAGGAAATTTTGTCCTCTACAAAATTGTCTTGGCAGATTTTGTGCTCAAATGGACTGTAAAGAAGTTACAGGCCAAAAACTGATGAAAGGGTTTTTTTGAAGATAGCAGCGGGAGCACAGGGGGGGAAAGTGACGCAAACTTGGATTTTAACTTACCCCACCTGTCTTTATAACATATCAAAAATTTGAGGAGTCCCCAATTTTTGGTCTCTATTGATTGGAGTATAGCATCTATAACACGAGACGTTCGTAGTAAAATGTGTGCCGCTGATAGGTCTCTCTCTGTATGAAAAACATTTCAACACTATCCATAGGACCAGAAACAGGATAGATAGGTCGCTATTGCTTGGTGTTTACGAGTTAGTAGACACATGTACGACTACACCTAAAAAGCATCCTTTGGGGTAGAAAATTTCGATTGGAAGCATCGAACACGTTTGGTAGTGGACAAAGTTTCCGTTTCCCTTGTACAGTTTTTGTGCGCTTCATCCGAACATATGTGAACATATCGAGCATGATTTGTCATCATGTCATATGAATGACTTAGGTGTAACTTCGAAAGTTAGTGAGAGGTGTACTTTTGAATGCAATCTGTAGCCGATATAAGTTTTCAATTATATCTAGATAGAAAATACAAATTTTCTATTTGTTTGCATCCCTCAAGAATGAAATGCTTATAACATTTAACTCAATGTAAATCATTCATACTATACTCATAGTCTCCGGAAATCTAAATGCAAATCGTCTCATATTATCCACAAAATATCACAAACTCAATCTGTTTAAGAGAATGAAATATACGTTGGCAACAAAATGGCATCAAATCACACATAAATCTTCGTCAAAGATAATTTTGTTTAAGTGCGGTTTAAAATTATTGTATTACGTACGTTCGTCGTAATACGTGTATACACGAAAGAAAAAAGTAAACCCTTGAGTGTCATCTTATATTTTCCTATGGTATCGTCTTCTTCTTAAATTCTTCGTTTTTTTTGTATAGCATACAACTCTGTATTCCGTCAAAACAATCCTGCTTAGTCTTCTTGCCTTTTCCAGAACCGGGGAATTTCAATGACATGCTTTCGCTTCTACTCTTCTGTGAAAACCTGAAAAGAAAGATTCGAATACTTCCAACCAGAAATGTATATACTGTAAACATGCACAAATAAAATGGTTTGGCCAAAAGGATACTCTATACATACAGTACGTCGAAATCTGAATCAACCAAAAGTATGTGGCATAGATAAACGAACTTTGAATCCTTGAAGATGGATGAAATGCAAGAGTGGATTGCTTTTAGGTAATTGTTACGCTGTCGCAAATGCGATTTTCTTTTTCTTGACAGAGGGAGGAGAGAGTGATTCACTTCAGAGATGGATACATCAATACTGAAATGTGTAGGCATTTAATATATTTGTATTTTTATATTTTCACTCACTCAGATACTCATTTTTCTAGAAAAGATTGATTGCTTAATTTATCGTCTTATACCTTTATAGGCTGTACCCAGATATACTGTATAAACTATTAGGTTGCCAATCCTGAATGTGAACCCTTGTTATCAGGATGAACACTTACAGCATTTTTCTTGGATACCTAAAGAAAAAATGCTGCACAATATATCGTATTCCGAAGTGATGCTTATACGCCACTAAATTACAATCTATTAACCTAAGTGCCCTTTTACTTGTCCATCACCCAATTTCCTTTTCACTTCGGTCGAAGCATATCCTATTCATCCCCTGCGACACGACAAATCTTCTGCCGAAATCACTAAACTGTAAAGCCCCACTTGAAACCGATTAACCTCTATCTTCCCGGGCTTACCTGGGTTCTCCATCTAATATAAACGACACAAAAGGAGGCCTAAGAGAATGAGTCAGCCTTTTGAGAAACTTGCTTCAGGTTTCCGTAAGAAGACAAGCAAATATACTTGTGAAGGTATCAACATGGGGAGCATCCAAGCAGAATGTTGATAAGGGGGAAATGAGAGTAATTGTTGGAAGGTTACCGTTTGATGGGCAAACGACATAGAAAACTGCTGAAGAAGTAATCTGAAAATTGCTTATATGCGTTTTACGTTCATAAGGACTCGCTTTTATGATGTTCAACAAGACAAGGTGAGAGTGTGTCTTAACATCAAAGGTTGGCCTTACAAGTAGAAAATTTTCACACCATATAATCTCAAAGGTTTCCATAAAATTGTGTGCACTTTGCTTCCTTATGACCTTTATTCATCCATTGAACGCTTATTACTATGCTATACAGAGAATAAATCAATAATGCCGAAATCCTATTTTAGCGCTTAGCTTGTCGGGCTTATCCAGTGGGTATTCACAATTGAGAGCCATACGGTATAAATTCTGGAAGAAACATAATACAGTTTGCACTGAAATTGTAGACTAACGAAGAGAAGAAAATTGAAACTTGTAAATACGAGAAGTGTAAAGTGAGTTAAGTCAATCACAGCTAACTGGATAGAATCAGGGCGGGATTTCCCATATGGGCAACCTGGGCAACTGCCCGGGGCGGCACATTTTGAGGGGCGGCAATTTTTGAAAATATCACTCGGTTTTAAATTCTGTGAAAGATGCATTTTGGAAACTCGAAGAGCAATTGGGATTTATCCTGCATGCAAAATTCTTTTAGCATTCATTCCGAGTAGCACACTGAGGAGCTTATTTTGAACAAATTTAAAATTTGCCATTACCTATGTCTCTCATCCGTACGATATGAATAAAGAATAGGGCTAACGAAATAAACGCTCCTTGGTCCGCCCTTTCGCTCCGGATCCCTGTAACAATCAAGGAATTCCTGAACACGACTCGTCAAATGGAAGGGTATATTTGCCGTTGTCGGCTTTACCATTGCTAATGTAAACTTGTATAAAAAATTTAATTTTTTGGAATAGTTCATTGCCACAGATCTAAAAATTGGCAACTCCAGGCCGCCCACACATGGATTCTCCCATGGATTCTGTGTGGGTGGCCCAGTATCCCAGTTAGTAAAAGCTGGCAAACATTTTCGAGTTCGAGTTTCCTACTTAAAATTAGCCGCGAAGCAATTGTGATGTAGCCAGAGGTTTCAGGGGGTGTCTAAGTCGGGATATTAGAAATGATGCATTAGCTATAAAATTTTCAGTAACATGTTTCTGTCATATGAAAAGGTTTAAAAAAAATTTCACAATTTGTATGGCTAAATTTTTGAAATGTAATTTTCCTTCAGAAACAAACAACGGAAAACCCTACTTCTAAAAAATCATATCACATGACGCTAATAAGAAAAATTTAGTTTTTGAGGTTAGGTTATTCGATTATGACTTCTAAAACGATCAAAAAAATTCCGAAAATGGAAAGGCATTTAGAAAACATTCTGAACACATTCTGAAGAAAATGTATTGTCGATGTAATGGATGTGCATCATTTCAGTTTTAAAGTTGTCATCATTGGAATTTCAATGTTTTTTTGAACAATTTCGGGAAAAGTCCGATCCCCATGGACCTTCACCTGGCCCCATTCCTCGGAAGCACCATATTGTCAGGCAAGCAAAATTACATCGGGCACTCGATTAAAAATATGAAATGTTTTTTTTTTTTCACATACCACGCCACAGCTAACGTTTTGCCTACATGTTTAGGGCGGCTATTTGGCTACTGCCCAGGGGCGGCATAGAGGCTAAATCCGGGCCTGGATAGAATTGCACTTTTTATAAACGATTCCATGTGCGGTTAAAATTTAAGTGTAATTGATGAAAAGTACATAAGGCGTATACGATGTTTATTATCAGAGCCATGCGAAGAAAATGTCGCGCCCAAGGCTGAATCCCGCCGAAGCACCCCGTAAATCTCTCAAAGGTAACGGATGCATTTTCAGTATTATTTATATATATTAACGAGTTAAACAATTAAGTAAAAGCTTGTATCCAATCGATAAAGGAGGGATTCGTCGCAATAATTTCTACATGTCGTGCATAGGGATTTTGAAGTATTGTAGAATAAAACCGCTAATGCTTCAAAGGCCAACAGTAGCAACTACAATGTGAGACATGTGCAGTCGAATGTAATTATAGAATTCCGAAGTAAGTTTCACCCTAATCCTAATCCAAACCTGGCGGAGGCTTGAAGGTTTCGTTATATTCTCTGGATTGTTGAATTATGGAAGAAAAATCTGAAGACCTGGTCTGAGCTGGCATGAGTCAAATAACCCAATCGCTATTTCTAGCGGTGCGCATAATACAAATTTCTAAGTTTAAAACGAAATGCTGCTAATAAGCTCAAAAAGTGTTGAGTGTTGTTCCGCTATAAAATGAGATGTACCGTTAGTCTTTTGGAGATTTTACTTAAAAATATAAATCCTTGGAAACAAAATTTTTCAAAAAATAAGTGTGAAACTTGAAAATGTTGAGCGTAAAAAGGATGGACGTTGGAAATGCTAAAAAAACACACTGTTGGAAGTCTCGATTTTCAAATTCCCAAAAAAATACTTGAAGCCTATCGAAATTTGGCACGTAGGATAACAGATAAAAGCAAAGTACGACGGTTCTAAATGGGGACACTTTGAGTGTTTCCTTTCGAATACAAATTCTATTTAATAGAAAAAAATATAGAAAAAATTTTTGAACAGGAATTTCATACTTATCCTATAGCATTTTAAATTCTTTTCTCAGTAGCCGATCAGTTTACAATACAAAGAATTGAGGTGAACACAATGGCTGCATTCAGCGTACGAAATTCAGTGGAAAAAGACTGGAAATGCCTCAAGAATAACCCACCACCGAACCTTTTCTCCGCTTAATAGTCCACATGCGAAATGGGAAACCAATTGGAGTAAAACTTTTCTGCTACATTTTTCGTTCGCTGAATGCAGCCATTATTCACATCGTTTGGGATGGCCAACCAACCTATCTACGCGAACCACAACAGATGTGCGTAGAAAAATGATCGAGCGACATTCAGGCCTATAATCCCATAAATTACTTCCAACCCATTACAACTACTGATTGATTATTTTATGGTTTTTACAGGTGTAGCGAATAATTTCAACTGAGCGAACAAATAACTCTCGTAAATTGGTAATTTATGGCTGTGCCATTGTCATCTCTGGGCGGTTTTTGGCTTCATCCACCGATGAGGTGCGCTGTGCTAAGGCATTTCGTCGGGGCAAATTTACATTGCGTCCTGGTTGCCAGAACTTTATTTTCAACAAACAGTGCCAACGGGTCCGCAGTGGAAACCTATTGGCCTTTGGTTGTCTCTGTGCTTATACAGCCCATAAATAGCACACTTCTGTTACTGTTGCTGCACCTCTTGCTACATAAAATTTAGGTGAGAAGTGGGAAACGCATCGAGTCCCATCCGCAACATGATATTTCCAGCAGGTCGATTTGGTGCAGGTTTAAATGCAATCATTTGAGGGCACAACTTGGTAAATTGACGTTGAATTGCACACAGACACCTCGTTTCTGTGGGGGTTGTGAAATGTTCCATGACGTTGAAACACATAGTACTAGCTCGTTCGTTTTGGGTGTGGTGAAAATTGCACTTAATATTGGAGATGGGTCACCATTATGGATAGGTGAAAGGTTCCCACTTTTGAATGGAGTTGAAAATGGTGAAATGTGTAATAAATTATACACTTTCACTGCAACGACGGTCAGTGTATTTTTCGAGAGGCGAAATGGAATCGATTGTTGTTTTTAAAGTTGAATTAAATCGAAATTGTTTTATATAAAGATACATTTATATGACTATCTGCCGATAAAAAGTAATAATACTATTCTTAGTATGTACATTTAATTTCACTTGGATATTTTTCAGCATTTCTTCTTCTACTCTTATATACCTGCAAAATTCGCTGATGATATGACTTAAATTTCTCTCCACAATCTTATATGGATTTAACCCTCATCCAGCGGCAGATTTTTACAACGCTTGCCGGCGGCAAAGGTACACCTGTACCTTAGTACATTTTGTATGAAAATCTTCACTATTTGTATGAATTTTGACCATAAAACCGTTATATTATGTTGAATAGTCACTAATTAGTAACTGTTTTTGCCGAAGTGAATGTTTTAAGAAGTTGGGTTTATGTGGATTTAATTTTTGGAGTGGGTAAATTTAGGAAATAGACGAAATTTTAAAAAGAAAATTGAAAAAATGGGTTGCTTGGAATTTTAATTTGATGAAATCTAAAATTGATTTACAAATGAAAAGTGGAAAACGGTTGAAATTAAGTCATTAATGATTTTAGAAGAATTTGGTATGTTTGATTTGCGAATTGCGGAGTCTTAGGTTAAAATTTACCCCCCTGCACCCAATATATTATTCTGTATACTAGAACCCGTTATCGCTAACGAAAAAAACGTCAATAATTATCACATTATCGTTATTTTCCATAAAACAACAATATTTGAAGCAATAAATATATTGGAGAAATGAGTAAATGTGTTATTATACGAAAGAAAGGTCCTATCAAGCAACAAGCAAGTAGAATCAGCTAGTATAATTTTCAGTCTCTAATCTTTGTAAATCTAAACTCAGGCCAATTCCTATAGTAGAAAAATATTTAAAATTTTAATTGTGATTGTTGTTGGTTAATTGTAATATATTTGCTCGTGTAATTAAATCCAAGGATCGATTGAAAAATTAAAACAAGAAACCGAAGACATGTGGCATATTCTATAGCAGTTATCGGTATCTATATATGGTACCGACGTACAATTCAACCAAGTTTATGTACCACCCAAACATCCATTTAGAAATTTGGTTGGATGCTTCTCCTGGTTATCAACTGAAACTTCAAAAGGAACTCGGGTGGAGGTCCCGAATTACACAAATAATAAATATTAGATGATGGAATACAAATTATGGGAATTTGTGGTGAAGAAAATCAACCGCTAAAATCCAAAATTTTAGCATTGGTTACAAACCTATAATTTTCACTAGATGTTATGGGGGAAAGAAGGCGTAATACATTGTATTGGTTGCTCCAAGCCATTATTTCAAAAAGTTTGGTATGCCAGTAAAAGTCTTCAGATTGATGTCAAATAACCAAAAACCGCTGTATGAGTTAGCCTAGTCCTTATAGATCGATATCTCCAAGGACCTTGATCATTACAAATAAAATTCGTAAATCAAATACTTCTGTACATGACTCGATTCTCAACTTATTGATGCTATAATAAATCTCTCTAAGCATGAGCATTCACCAAAAATATTATATTTTGGTTCTTTGTAAATTTTCTTTCATGCAAAATATATGAAGGTACAAATGTACCTTTGCCGCCGTTAAAGGGTGTAAGATTAATTTTGCTCCCTAACTTGGGGATGGGTTGTCACACATTTCTGAAATTTGGAATACATATTTTAAACTAAAATCGTAGAGATGTCAGAAAATTTCAGCCCGATCGGACCTATAGCAAAAAAGTTACGGTGTTTTAAAAACGAAAAAGGTACACCTGTACCTATCCCGCTGGATGAGGGTTAATTAAACCTAACAAAAATTAATGAGGCCATGCACCCCTGCTTATAGATGAAAGATGACGTGGGATTAGAAACCATTTTCATCTTGCTGAAACATCATCAATCATAATTTCCTTCCGTTCGTAAGTTTGGTGTAACTTTTCACTCAGACCAAAGATGTCTCTTTGAATTCATTGCGTCATTAATTCAAAACCTTACCTTGAATTGTATTCAGAAAAACGATTTTCGTATACTCCTTTCATCAATTTGCTATATGTTATCAGGTCGACATCATTCCCTAGTGCATATTTCCGACGACGACGGCAGCACAACAAAAGGGAATTGTTACTCATTTTGTGCCATATGAAGTCGTTTCCATACTCATAGTACGACAGAATCTCCCCGCGCCTATTGTATCCTTCCTAGCTAGCTATAGGAGGAAGGACTGTCATCTAAATGCATGCAACATATGCCGACAAAATAGGCTATTCTGTTCATACGTCATTTTATACATACATACCTTGTATTAGTATAGCGTAGTCATGGAGGTTGACATGTAGCCTATCTCAGCAGGATTTCTTCTTAAGACGAGTTACTCATAAGGTAAAGTATGTATAATGTTCGTGATCGGGAGATGACATGAAAAGTCAAGCCACCTTTCAGCATCCTGTGGTGGAATGATTTTTCATGTTCAGCGAGTTGGAATAGAAAGTTAAGTGGAATTGTGGTATAGAAGATATTGTTGCGCCGCAGTCTCCCGCAGAATATTATCCAGTTATAATTAAGAGTAGGTTTATAAGTGCATTATACATTATATATTTGAAATTTATGTACTTCATTTTTACCATGTAACGATACTGTTATTATTTCGCTAATTTCGAGCTCAATTGAAGTACCTATGGATGTATAATGATTCACGATGTATACCTACTCGTATATGATTGTATTGATATTGTCCTTCCTCACTATTGTCTCTGAGTGCTTAATTGAACATTTTTTAAAAATACACATGACGCAGTTCAGCATAATAAATCTATATATATGTATATGTATATTAATCTGTGATTTTAATCACCAAAAGTTTCCGACATTGCAATAAACAATAAAATTCCCCAAAGCAATTTGTTTCACTGTAGTAGTGATGTGTATGACACAACGCGTACCTTTGATAAATATTTGTACTCGTTTACAATGTGTAATTCCGTACATGGTTATGATACCTTCAGTGTCCTTACTCTGTATACACGTATAATGGGTGTCCCAAAAAGGACGCAAGGTTTAATTGCATTAATTGTCTTTAAGTCCTTATTTTAATATTGGATTTTAAAGTACACAGAATACGGTTTTGTATGATGATGCTATAGAGCAGACATGTCAAACTCGCGGCCCGCCTCGCAGTTTTGTGCGGCCCGCGGCCAGGTCGAAAAAACTGAATGTGTATCAGCAAAAATGCGTAAAAATTTTAAAATGTGAGATGTTGCACTCAAGTCTAAAAAATTTACTAAAACTCGTCAAGAAGTCCTTCCTTCTATGTTCTATAACCCTATTAAATTTCGTGTTCGTATCTTTCAGGTAATGGAAAAAGAACACTTGGAGCATCTTGGCAAAATTTCAATGAGAAAATCACCTGGATGTGGAATTTCGTAAACATAGTAGCTTCAGTCCAGTCCATTACCCATTTTTTCTTGCCTTTTAGCTTTACTGGTGCATGCGTTTGTTTCACACTACATCAGAAACAAATGTTTATCTATTTTTTCCACCTTTCTATCCGAACTTCATTTAGGTCAGTCTAAAAAAATTCACTGGCAAGGTAGTTTTACACTTCCAGTATGATGGATGACCGGTGCTACAATGTTCTGATCATCTGTCCAAAATTTGGCGGAAATTATGGTTACTTATCGACAATGAATAAGAAAATCTAAAAAAGAAATGCAAATAACCGCAAAATACACTGGATATGCGACTTTTTTTCGGGACCAAAATATTTTCTATGGTAACTTGATCGAAGCTACAAGATGACATTTCTCATACGAATTTTATATGGAAAATTAATAAATACACAAAATCATGCACATGCACAGCTTAGTGCTGTAACTTCGTAGTAGGGGCGTTGGAAAAATGGGGGCAATGAGTACGAAATTTCAAAATTAATAGATGCTTGAAATTAATTAATCAACAACGTTCCTGTTGCATAACTTTATACCAACAGTATCACAATTTACACTATTGCAAAAAGTTCATTTAAATGGGATTGCAAAGCGTTGCGTGGTATAAATTCGTTTAAATACAAAATTTTAAATACTGTGTATTCCAGTGCATTGCGGTTGAATACTCCAACCAATGAAAAAGCCAAAAAGTATTAAACCATACCAGCCCCAAACACTAAATTTCCTACGCCACTGCTAGCTATAACAAAAATCAAATTGTCCCCTTTATTTTCAGATATTTCGTTTCCTTCTTTTTCTTCTTCATTGCTTATCGATCAATCGAAATTTTGATGATTTGATCTTTTAACTGTCTAAATTTCTTTGCTGAACATTTTCAAATGATGGCATTTCTAAAAGATATAATGCCGAAGTAATGAGTGACTCTGATTTTTTGTCATATTTTAATAGAAGTATTCTATGATTAAAATTCGAAATAAAATATATTGTGGTTTTTTAAATGTTTACCCTGCGGCCCGCTTAAGCCTGAAGACAGCAATATTTGGCCCGGCCCATGTTTCCAGTTTGACGCCCCTGCTATAGAGCAACCGCTCTCCCCAGCTTCGCTGAAACATACGCTTTATTTTATTGACGTTTTATAAAAAATTGCATAAATGGAAATGAATTTTGTTTAGACATCCCTTAATTTCATCTGTTGTTACATTGATGCTTGTAGGTTTTTTGTTAAAAGCTTTACCTTTTACAGAAAGCACCATAGAAAGAAGTCCACTGCCGCACAATCATAACGATTTAGGGGGCGAACTCTCAAGGTCGATCTACAATTTTCAGTTATTAGTCACAGTGACAGTAATTTGAAAAAAGTAAATAGTTTTTAAAGCACGAAATTCAGTCACATTTATTAAAAATGGTCATAAAAAAATTACTTAACAAAGATGTGGGATCATTTATTTGAAAAGTTTTCTTTCATAAAAAAAAACTCTATTATGATTATCTTAATAAAAAGGAAAAAAATCAACTCTAATAATGGTACTTGTTATACAATTTAAGTCTTTGTTCTTTTTGGGACACTCTTTACTTACATATAGCACAGATACCATTTGTCATTTTAAGAAAATATGGATGATGTGACCCTATAGAAGAAATATGCGCTAAATACGGTTTTATTGAATCAGCATACAGATAATAATACCTATGGTTATAGGCAAAGGAAATCATAATATCATCACATCATACATCAATGTGGCACGATAGCCCGAAGTCGGGCCTTGGCCGAATGGATCCTCCAATTATCGCGGTTACGTGACCTTGTCCTCCAGTTTCGGAAGCCCAGCAGCTGGTGGGCATCTTCACCTACGGAGTTCTCCCAGCGAGCTCTCGGTCGTCCACGCAACCTCGCTCCGTCAATTCGTTGTGCGTTCATCACTTTCTTTGGCATGCGATTATCGTCCATCCGTTGTACATGCCCCGCCCATTGCAACCGTTGAAGCTTCACGATTTTCGATACTTCCAGTTCATCGGACAATTGATACAACTCATGGTTGTACCGGATTCGCCATTGGTTCGCTCGGGAACGGCCCGGAAAATTCGCCGAAGGGCCTTTCGTTCGAATCGGTCTAGCAAAATTTCGGAGGCTTGGGTGAAGGTCCATGTTTCGCAGCCATAACATAGCACGGGTCGGATGATCGTTTTGTTCACGCGGAGCTTCATGTTCCTGTGCGCAAGTTTCGAATTAATTATAGGGAGGACCGAGAAATATGTCTTATTAGCTAGTTGTATCCGTCGCTTAATTTCGTCGGTTTCGTTGGCGTTCTTTGATAACTTACAACCCAGTTAGTTGAAGTTATCTACATACTCGATATTAAGGTCCCCCACTGTGATGCTTGAATTTGCTGGAGTCCTTGTTTTCAATTGCATCATGGCCTTTGTTTTGCTTTCGTTGATATGTAGTCCAACTTCCCTTGCGGCGTTATTGAGGTTATGCAGAAGGCTTTCTGCATCACCCAATCTTCGAGACATGATGTTGATATCGTCGGCGTACGCTACTAATTGAGTCGACTTGATGAGTAGCGTTCCGCTGCAGCCCATATTCATGGCTCGAATTACATACTCCAAAGCAAGGTTGAATTGCGTCGGTGCCAGCCCATCGCCCTGCTTGAGTCCAGTACGAGTTTCTAATAGGTCAGTGAGTCGGTTCTGCACTCTGACCTGCGAGACGGTATTAGTCATCGTCATCCTTGTGAGCCGCACTAACTTTGCCGGTATACCAAAATTCAGCATAATGTTGTACAGTGCACTTCGATCGATACTCTCGTATGCCTGCTTGAAGTCGACAAAGATTTGGTATACGTCAATGTTATATTCCAAGCACTTTTGGATTAGTAGCTTCACTGTGAAAAGCTGATCGGTCGTTGAGCGACCAGGTCTGAAGCCGCCTTGATACTCGCCAATGATTCGTTCTGCGTACGGATTAATTCTCTTTTCAAGAATTTTAGATAATATCTTATAGGCCGTACAAACTAATGATATGCCCCTGTAATTCTCACACTTCAGCTTGTCACCCTTTTTGTGGATTGGGCAGATTATGCTTTTGCGCCAATCTTCGGGGATTATCTCGTCGTTCCATATTTTCAGCAGTAGCACATGTATAGTGTTGGTCAGGCACGTACCACCATGCTTCAGCAGTTCTGCTGAGATCTCTTCAGCGCCGGGCGCTTTATTATTTTGAAGCGACTGTATGGTAAGACTCACCTCCTCTACTTTTGGGGGTAGAACGGGAGGGCCTGGTTCGGCTAACTGCTCAAGAGCTGGCTCCGCGGGGGATGTTGATGGTGCATTGAGGAGCTCTTCAAAATGCGAGGCCCATCGATTGTTGACGCTTGCGATGTCGCTGATGATGTTACCATCCTTGTCCTTACATAGGCTTGTCCTGGGATGATATCCGTTCTTGACATTATTTATAAGTTTGTATACGCCTGTCTAATGTTCTTACTGGCTCATCTTTGGTTTATTTGCTGTAACTGCTCGTCAAAATGTTTGCGTTTCTTACGTCTAATTAACCTATTAAATACTCACCGAAGTTCGTTGTATCTTTCTTTCTTGGCTCGGGATGCGCGTTGTGTGTATTGGCGATAGGCTTCATTTTTCGCCTCAATCGAGGCCCTGCATTCGTCGTCGAACCAGTCTGCTCATCTGCGCCGGCCTTTATAACCCACGACCTCTTCTGCGACCCCCTTGATGCTGTCTTTCTCGCAGAACGCATGGATGCCTAAATTATTGATGTTATCAAGCATGGGCGACAGTTTTTCCTCAAGTGCTGTAGTATACGCAGCCGCCGTGGCATCATCAATCAAATTGTCAACCTCGAAGATCTTGGCAGGGTTGATTCTCGTTAGGTGCACCGAAGAGATTCTGCACCTGTAGGTCGTCTTCACCAAATAGTGATCGGTGCCGCAGTTGGCTCCTCGATAGGATCGAACATCTAGGACATTAGAAGCCCATCTCTTGCTGATCAGTACGTGATCGATCTGGTTCACGGTGTATTCATCTGGAGACTTCCAGGTCTGCTTATGGATTCGTCGATGAGGGAAGCATGTAGAGCTTATGACCAGGTTTCTGCCGCTCGCGAAGTCGATAAGTCGCTGACCGTTGTTGTTGTTTTCGTCGTGGAGTCTATGACCTCCAGTAGTTCCCCTATACCAGCTTTCGTTTCCGACTTTGGCGTTAAAGTCTCCTAGCAGCAGCTTGACGTCGTTTGATGGAAGTGAGTCGAAGAGTGTTTCTAGGTCGTTGTAATCATAATATCGCTTGATACTATTTTGTTTGTAAATTATATTATGTATTAGTAAAAAGTAGAGAAAAATTATAAACGGCCTGATTTTTGGTATGTAGGTATAGGTATGTTAAAAATATATATTATTTCAATAATCCAAAAGTCGCCACCACTAGGGGTGTGCTTCTCGATTTAAGGCGAGAAAAGTGGGTTAATTTTCATGTAAATGCAAAAGTTTTGACGATTCACCTTTAATAAATGTATAAACACATACAAACCGTAGTGTGAACATTTTTTGATGTAATTTTGTTAACACTTGGCCACATCGCAGAATGTTGACGTTTAAGCTCTTTCCTCATCATATACTTTGTGATACATCGCTGAGGTAATCGTTAAACTACGAGTAGTGCATGCAGAGTGTATTGTCATTGCAAAGCACGTCGTTTGCCCTCAGTCTTGTTGAAATCCCTTTAAATCCGCTTTCAAGATAAACTGGAAGGTAAAGTGAAAAATTTTGTCGTCTCCTGATACCTGATAAGTTGTCTGCATGCAACTTCAGCGCATTCACTCAGTAAGTGATGCCACACTCTTGTCGTTGTATCCTTAAGCATAAACTAAGTGGTATCACGATGGTGTAAAGTTTATGGCTTTCAACATGTGATTTTACAGTAAAGTAAGTTTTCCTATTTTCCAATAACATAAAAGTGTCACCAATGACGGAAATTTATATAGAAAAAATACAGCTAAGTGCATTGTCGCGAACCACGTCGGTACCTACATAACTGATACGATGATATTAACGAACAGCTGAACGGCATATCAAATGAACTGTCGTGTCGGTCTCATTACAGCCGGTGCAATATGCAAAATTTTGTATACATTCAAAACATTACACTAAATAGCATTGCATATTACATGCTGTACTAAATATTCCAGGGCGATTTAATGTAATGTTGTTGCATTCGCTATAATGAGCGGCTCACAGTTCGTTTGCGATACTGTCCTAAGTGGGTGGCTGATTGATTTCAACAGTGTAATGAACTCGGGAATCAATCAGCTATTCGACACGATGACGAGATGGGTGTCATGGCCCGTGCAAGCAACGGGATCGGAGATTGCTAGATGGATGTATTGTGATGAAATCGAGAAGACACCGTCGAGCCGTTGGGCCGTTCGGTTGTCGCGGACAGCTGGTGGCATTATTTATTTCTTTTGGCGGGTCGGAAAGTTTTTTTTTACACGAATCCATTGTCATAAAAAAAAAACAAATACATAATCCTAGTGCGCGATAATCAAATGATTTTTTTTTATCTTGTGCTCATCAAAAACTATTTGTGTAACTTCGCGCAGGATTCGTGATCTGAATTATATTGCTATGTGACTTGGAATTCAAAAAAAAAAAACCCGTTCATACCATTAAACTTTGCCCAAGTGAATTGATACAGCTGTGAATGTGAAGTGCACAGAAGTTGGTGCGAAGCAAAATATAGTATAATTTCCTGCGTTCAGGAAGGACACTACGTTATTAGAGAGTTTTAGCAAACCGTAAAACGGTCGTAGTGTACGAGCCGGCATTATGCGTATTGAAACAGTTATGAACAGTAATTTGGCGTTGCATTCTCGTAATATTCTGTGGAGATAAAGATATTGCTTGTTGGGAGAAGTCAGCGTGTTTATGGATAACCACAAAACAGTGATGAAGTCAGTCTGCTGCAATAACGGCCAGGCATTGATTGCCCGACTGGTATCCACAAATCATTTAGCGGAAGCTGTGGAGAGAGGTTTACTGGAGACGATCGTTTGGTGTTTATTACAATCAATTTCAATGAGTTTTGGAATATGTTTTATGGGGCATTTTGATTTTTCTTTTGTTTTAGATCCTGGTTCAAGTGTGCGTCCCTTCGATCGATCGTCGGCGGCTGTAAGTTTTTTTAATCATCATTTATATCTTTGTTTTTACTTTATTTGATTGTTTTTTTTTAATTAATAATTGGTTTTCTGATTTTTAACATGAATTCTTTTCGTTCTATTAGTTTTTTTTTTTTTGTTAATTTTGATATGGCCCCCGCCCTATTTTATTTCTTTGTAATTTGATTTTCCGATTAATATACACTGCAATGAATTCAAACTTAAAAAAAATTTTAATTGCTTCCGTGTCCCGAAGGATGGGCACTTCCTTCCCCTACCCAATCCTTTTAGCTTGCTTTCTTTAAAAAAAAAAAATAAAATGGTGGTTTTGCAAGGATGGGAACGCGCTGGCTCAAATCGCCCACGCCACGCGCTGACCTCGCCGGGTCATATGCCACCGAGCCAGTGGCGTTCCCATTATTATTTTTTTTGTTGCAGTGACGGCGGCTCGACATATAGCCGTGGTTCGCAACAGCATGACTATAGCTACATTATGTCGTACATAACTATGTAGACACGGTTGTTAGTCCTAAAAAAAAATCGACTGTTTACAACAATTTTATGTAAATTTGAATATTATTAAGATATTGAAGGTAGATTTAAATTATATGTTCATTATCCAAATTAAATTTATCTTTTTCACCTTTCTGCTTTGACTTATTGACTCTTCAGCAAAAGTTAGCTGTAACTACACGAACAAAATATCTGACACCCTAAAACCCCATATTTTGTTATGTGCGTATAGCATACTCAACCAACCAAATCTATAAATGAGCTTTAGTGGCTTAGTAATGAAAATTTTCACTTATTGGTTGCATGCAAATTAGCCATTCTATACATACGGCTACAAGATTTAGAGTACATTAAATTATGTAACTAATTACAATGGGATTTATAACCAACACCTGTTTTTCGTGTTTCGTTCGACTATGGTCTATGTATTGCGAGAAAGCCGCTGGTGTTTGCTTCACAATGATACTATGATTTCAGGATTGTAGATAGAAATCGTAAATGGATAACGGCAAACTGCGAAATTTATTAATAGAAGCTAATTGAACAGCTTTTTCGTAATCCATAGAAATCCAATGGGTAATGAAGGTATGGTACGTTGGTATAGTAAATTATCGCCAGTGGACTTTAGCAATTTGAAAACTAGCGCGTACTTCGAGTACCTACAATGTACATAATTATGTAATTTATTATATAAGTGTTGATAGTGCACAGCTTTATGGGGGTAGCAGAACTTATGACTTCATTAAAAATGTGAAATTCTGAAACTAGCCAAAAAACTTACCTAAATATTATTTATAAATTTTCACCAAAATACATATAACAAAATGTTTAACTTCTAAAATCAAAGCGACGAACATTTCAAGCAACCAAACCTGTTAACAAATCATTCTTTAAATCCGTTTTGGCAGCAAATAAAAAGCTCATCGCTTCATAAGGATAATGCCCCCACGGGTTCTAAACAAATCTTCGGACGACCTTTCGTGTGCTCATGTTTGATCTACATGCGAACATTTTTAAATTCATCCCTTAAGTTTTATACGGACCCACATGCTTATATGGAAATGTCCTGCAGATATGTATCGAGTTCATAGCCATTTCTTTGCCAAGCATGTTTACTATAGCATTGGCGTTGGGATTATCGCCGGCACACAGAGATAGTCAGCCACTTTGGTACCAAAAAAGGAAAGAATATAAAAAATTCTCGGCAATGCCGCAAGGGATAATCGCAAAGGTAACGTTTATGTTTATACATGAATGCTTGGACGCTTTTTAATAATAAGCTGGCGAGTAGTAAAAGTTCAAGGTGAATATTCCCTACAGATTTCTGAATAAATATGCTCAATATGTATTTGGTCAATGGCGATTCAGATCTTTTGTTGTCCCGTGAGATGGAATATCTTTATCCACATAATCATATTCATATTTATTTGATAGCATGAAGCATAGCATGAATTTACATAAACTTACAGAAAAGGATGGATTTGTTAAGGGTACATATACCTACTATTCCATAGAGACCTTTGATTTTATGCGTCTGTATGTTTTTATGTGATGTATAGTAGTACCTAGACTGATTTTTTTTTTCTTTTAAATGAATACCTTATCATTACATATAAATATGCTTACTTCGTTTTCGTTCGTCAATGGAAGAAAATGCATTCGATAAAATTTTCCTTTTAACTAACAACATTCCTCATTTCCTTAACAAAGGCTGATTCAAACTCTTCGTAAAAGTTTAAATCCATTTAAAACTTTTATTCAAATGGATATTGCTTGCGACGCGCTCAAACTCAGACATGGCTACTACAATTCGTACCTATTAAAGGTATCATATCCCAAGGCAATGCGAAAAAAATGCGTCCAAACTTAATAATAATCCCACAGGAAAATGGACGAGGACATGAAAAGAAGGAACCAGAAGCACTAAAGAGAATCATAATCTTATTATACCCGGAGCGATTCCGCCTGTTTTTCTTACAGCATAGTATCACAGCTCGATATACCTACATTAGCCCGGATGATTGCATCTTTCCCTCAGCAACTCTGCTCTCTGTGGTGACATACCACCACTTGCTGCTAATGTTTTTTTTTCTTGTTTTGACGACGAGGAGGTGCAAAAAGAATATATACCTACATAGAGCAATCTTCCAATATTTTTTAGTCATCTGAACTTTTTCCGTGTTACGTTCGATCATTTAGTTTTCTTGCATCTATAGAATCTGCAATCGGGGAAATGGACGCATTTTCCCTATCGTATCGTATCGTGTACTCGTATTACCTAAAAGCGGACAGTTTAATTTCAATTTCAGATAAGAGCAAACGAGAGGCGAAAGTTTTTTCGCTCTACGTGGGATAAAAAACCTAGGTATAAGATTTTCTTTTGCACGAGAAAGTTTTCATTTTCGCCTTTATCAAGTTGGTCCGCGTAGAGCACGGTAAAGTTGGCGACAGAAGTGGTTCAGATGACCAGGACAGTATCTTCCTTCTGGCCGTTAATTTAAGGGGACATACATTGGCTTATTTTTTCAAAATTTACATTGGGATACTGAACATAATTTGGATTTTACGTTACTAATGCATATTTATTTATTTTTTTATTTTTTAGCTATAATTAATAAGCCAACTAAAATAGAGTAAAGGCCAACCTAAAATTTACAAAGCTTCTATTTTTCCTGACTAAGCAAGATTAAAAGGAACGGCAGCGTTCTCCCCTATTTTCCAATTTTTATTTTATGGTGGATACCATTATTCTGAAACAAAATTCTTCAGACTGCAAAGAACCCTACCCTAAGTGTAAAACACTTCAAGACTAATTAGAAAAAAAATCATAAAAGGGTAATTTTTCACCGTCGCTTTTCTAATGCAATTCTGCAGGAGAGGACAACACATTTTGAGGTGTAAAATGAGCGTGAAATATGCGCGTGGAAAACAAAGTTTTAAGAAACTTGTTGTGAGCATAAATTTACACTTGACTGTTGGTGCAACACCAGAATATGATTGGATGGTAGTGTTCATTAGCTAATGAATAAAAGCATTAACAGAATCTGACGTAGAGATATAATATTAGTATGGGAGAATTTGTATTTTTTTGGCAAGAAATATTTTTTTTTTTGTGATTTGAGGTGTAGAAGGTCGAGTGGGCAGTAATTGTTTTTAGTAGCCCATTGCTTTAATAAGAGGTACGGAAATTTAGTTTTTACGAAATAGATGCGAATTTCAGCGAAATTTTCTCATTTTTGCGAATTGATGCGAAATGTTCGAACTTGTACTTTTTCCACGAAAAGTTCATTTTTCTCCAAATAAGAATCAATTATGGAAGATAGTTTTTCATCTCAGATTGATTTTTTTTCAAAAGATTCCCGTTAATAAGAAAGAGAAAAATTTCCAAAAATGCAATAGTTAACAGACTAGCACGATGGCTTGCCAAACACCGAGCAAGGTGCAAGTCGGAGGTTGGATGAATGAACTTTGATTTTTGCATCGGGATTTTTAAAGCTAAAGCTTTTCTCGGTGCGACGAGCCCCAAAATTGAAATGGACTGTACATAGAAAAAGGGAAACAGTACTAGCGAGCTCTGCCTCAGAAGTTTCTCTTTTTACTGTGACTTCTTGAGGGGCGTATGTATTGTCAAAAACATTTCTCGAATACTGAACTCGTAGTATGATTAAGTTGTCAGACACACTACTTCCTAGTCGATTTTTTTTTTGCAATTTGAACATTCAACAAAAGTCATTGTGATTCCCTAGAATTTCTAGTTCAATAAACTTCAACAGCAACAAAATGTTCAAAATTACGTTTTTATGCGAATTTCAGCGAAATTTCTAATTTTCAAAATTAGTTTATGCGAAATTCCCGTTTTTTATTTGCGAAATTTCCGTACCTCTATAATAATAATATTGAAGCACAAAATCGTTGAAAAAAAAATCTTATAAATTAGAAACTGTTCCTGAGAGTTTCTCAAGCCAGGATAGTTTTTGACCAGGCTCATCTCAATTTTCAATTGTGAGTGTCAACAAGTCAATGAGAGAGTAATGAGATGATGGGTAAGAAGGGTAAATGCATGCGTGAACATTATTTGACGTTACAGTGTTTCTACTAGAATTAAGAATGTCGAACATAAAATAACTTCCATCTTTTTTTTTATTTTAAAATAAAAAAGCTCACGCAGCCCATCATTGACCTCTATAGGTGTTGGTTACATTTAATTTACCTTATTACGCTCGCATAATAAATTACCTGCCTACAGTGGGATTCGATCCAGGGAACCTATGAATTGAAGACGAGCTTCCTACCTACTACACCAATAAGACTACAGATGATGAAGGTTGTAACGTGCTAGATGATTGGAAAACAACGCCACGTTATTAATTCAACTCCATTTGTTGTTCAGCTTTAAATTTAAGTGTGCTCTAATTTAAATCCTTCGATTTTAAGAAGATTTGTTCTTAATAAATTCAACAGAGCAATCTCGGCAAGACTCTATTCAAACCAAATGTGGCCTCAGCACCACAGCTCTAACGACCGTGTACCTACCCCAAGCAATATAAAATATTTTAGTCTTCAACGACATACACAGGCCGTGCTTACTAGTTTGAACTAAGTTTTGTACCACTCGCGAACTATTTTGATCGTGTTTGAGAATTCATGACAAAGTGGGGTGGAATTTCATCATCGATGTGGCACGATAGGCCGACATTGGGCTTTGGCCCCCTAAATCGTTGAAATGGTCCTCCAGCTTCGGAGGCCCAGCAGCTGGTGGGCGTCTTCCCCTACAGAGTTTTCTCAGCGATTTAGTCTGGTATAAACACCCTATAGAAAAGGCGCTATCCCCAAAAACATATAAGATAGTTTATTTGCAAAAGGACTTAAAGGATCGTTTTGGTCATATGGTATTAGCAAGGAAAAGGGTGGGTCGGATTACAAGCCGGGGCTACAGTTACAGCAAATAGCACAGCCATACCAGGAGCAAATTTATTGCGTAATGGAGGCTTATAGGGTGTTCAGTTCATAAAGCCGGAAGCTGACTTCTTATTTTACATAAATTTAGAGTAAATTAAGCTGAAGAATTTTAAAAGTTTAACTTATCTTTTCACAAAAACCACAACACAAAATGGTGTGTTTTCATTGCTTACATTTATGTATGGAATATGCACTAATTTCGAGGTATTTTCATGTGAATTATGAAAGTCATTGTATGTACAATGAATGATTTTCTATCGAAAAACTTTTTCAACCACAGAAGAGTTTTTTTTGGCGAAAATTTGATGATCCGGATTGTATGATGAACTTTCAAAAATGTTAGGACAATATGTAATTTTTTGAGCGTAGAGACTTATCTTATCTTATCTGGTGAAAGAGGAACAATGAAATTAGCATTTCTTTTGACTTCGGAAAGTGTATCTCTTCTTGCCTACAAACAATATCTACGTCGGAGTATTGTTTTTCGAAGTTGGGTTGTTTTTATGGTTCAGGAATCTTTCATGTGGCTTTTGGGCTCCCCGCCACGCGGGCCATGCGGGCCCTTATGCGCCGCCCCTGGACAACAATGAGCTTCGGTATATCCATTACGTGCCTGTTCCTGTAAATGTTTATTTCAGAATTATCGTAATTTATTTGCTGAACAGATCTGAAATTGTTTTAAGTCAAGCGTACTTGGGGGCAGATTTTATATGACTTAGATGTTCTACTACTTCTACTTGGTAGAGTGTAATATTATTATTTGCATTATTTTTTTTACAAAATTAATAGATACAAAATTCTTCTTTGGAGGCTTCACACTTGAATTCTATTAGTCGAACTATCCCCTACTCGAAAATGTTGTCTTGGCAAACCGTATTTTGAGTTAGATAAGTTTTACTCTATCTACCTATCATGCTCAAATATTTCGAGATCATCACGTAACATATTTCAGATAATCTTCTCTAATTTGTTAGTCGATTGTTCGCGATATGCTTGAAGACTAGACTTTTGGCAACCGATAGTAATGGCACCTATGTATGTATGTATTTATTTAAATGGCGACATTAGTCCTAGGATGTCATAGCAATTTTTAGCACGTGAATTTAGGCAACATTCTGGCAATTTAGCCAAAATTCATGTTATCTTTCAGGTGACAGATAGTGTATGCAAGTTCCATCTCATCACTATCGTAAAATTTAAGGAGTCATTATATTATTTTCAATAGGTACATACGACGACTTGCAACAGTATTTGGACATGGATCAAATTGTAGGATTAAAAACATGTCATAAACAAAATAGATTTCAACGAATTTCAGGGAAATTAAAAAAAAAATTAAGTTTTAGAGTTAGCAATGGAGAAAATCAGCTGTTCATGTTAGTGGATAGTTCAAGTTTTCGATCTTCAAGTTAAATAGGGTCTACTGTAATAAAGGGTTGCGGTTATTTTTAAATAATAAGACAAATACATCTTATAGGGAAAAAGTGTCGAAAATACATTGATGAACCTGTAATCACCGCAATATAAAAACAATCGAAACTTTTCACTCTAAAATATTGACGCTAATTTATGTTGGATCCGACGATGGCACGAATAAAAAAATTTATTGAACAATTCATCCGCCAATAAATTACAAAGATCTTAAACATCGTCATTCGTCACACTAGCTGATTTCGAGAGATGTCAATAAGTTTATTTGAAAATCAAAAAGAAAAAAACCGAGTCTGTGTTGTAACGTAAATGAAAAATTTTTGAATGGCGCCCCATGCCGTGAGCATCTTTCAACGCCGGCCACTAATGAAAGCCAAAAATTTAGGTTTCACTTATAGAAATAGTGTAGGCGGTTCACCATCAAGCTGCAGAACATTCAAACTCTGCTCGCATACATTAAGTAGCTTGTGTGAAGATTATAGGCCTCTCTAGAGGTAAACAAATAATGTATAATCAACGAGAGCAAAACGAACACACAAAACGTAATGGCTTTTCGGATTGAAATATATGGGTACATTGACGATACGGTGAGAGTACACCGATTGTGTTTTTCATGAATTTTCAGAACTACAACACAGTATCCGAATTATCACAAGCTTAAGCACGAAGCACCTATATAATTTAGTTGTGTTGATAAGCAAAAGGGGAAGGGGAATAGTATCGTATTGTAAAGGGTGTTTTTTAAGAAAGATAGAACTTCAAATTGAAAAAAAACACAAAATATTACATTTGAATCAATTTTTTTTTTATTTATCACAGAATACTCTGACACATCATAATGTTTAGACTCACGCCTGAAGAACGCTTCCAAATTATCAAAATTTACTTCGAAAATCAGCCGACGACTCGCGCAACTTATAGACGACTTTTGATGGTATATATAGGTACATAATCGTCCATTTGAGCAAGCCATCCGTCGAATTGTGAATAGATTTCGTACCACGTACTCTCTAAATGATGCAAAAACACCAACACGTCGAAGAAGCCATAAAAAAAACCATCTATCATTAAAATCAAAATTTGGTGACAAGTTGATTTCAAGAAATGGGCCTGTCAATTGGCCTTCAAGGTCGTGCGATTTAACACCTCTCGATTATTTCCTGTGGGTTTACGTTAAATCACAGGTTTATTCTGATAAAGCAGCAAAAATTGACGCCTTAGAGGCCAACATTGTTCGTGTTATTGTATTGGTGACATACGGCCAGAAGTACTCGAAAAAGTGGTCCCTTTTCTCCGCGCTAAATAGCCATACTATGCAGAATGCGAGTCCCAATGGGACTCGCATTCCGCATGTAATACATACGAATATCGTACATACTGAAATAAAAACTGTTTCTGTTATTTTCAGTTAAATTTTGTCGAATCGCAAAAATAATGAATTGACAGTGGCGGCTCGTGAAGTACAGAGCCGGGTGGGCAGATTTACCATCAGGAAAGTATACTATACATGCATATCCACACTGTTTTTTAATGCGTTAAAATTGTGCTCTTTGTTAGTCAGTCCATTTTAATGTTTTTAAGCTTGTTGTATCTATGTATGTATGTATTAGCTGAATCGTTTATAGTTTTTTTTGGCAGCGAACGGTAGCAATGTGGAAAAATAATCCAGTATTTACCTTTCAAAGGGACCAGCAATAGTCGCGACAATATTTCAATAAAATTATATTCAATAAGTAAATATTAAGCACTGCTCCTTTTAATGGTAATTCAAATTTGGATACCTCTTTCTTTTTTTTTATTTGAGGCTAGAAAAGGCAAACCAAACGGATCACCTAATATTTATGATTAATTGTAATGATATATTAAATTATGATGGGACATTATGTTCGAAAGTTTGTTTACTTAAAATTATTTTTTTAAAAGCAATGCCAACATTCTTTCGCACAATAACAGGACATACCTAAAAATCTTCCTGAATAAATAATTTATCAAAGATAATTCCTGTAAATTTATATGGAAGTTAGGTTATACTTTCAAGCTGCTATGTATTTCTACAATTATGCAAATAAAATGCACTGCCCAGCAAGAGCTAGCGGAGAGGGTTTAGATCCCTCTTGCCATGGGGAGGAAAAATGTGTGAGGAATAGAAGTGGGAATTTTTTTCTATATCATGCACAAGCAATAACATAACAACAAAAAAAATCATTTTTTAAGTACATACAAACTAAATTTAAAACTTCCAGATCATATAGAGGATAAAATAAAAATAGGTATCTATATCAAGCAAAATACATACTATATCAAATAAATAAGATTTTAATATTAATCCGATCACCAAAATAAATATTTTATAAAAGTAATTAATAACACTAAAATGTAGGGAATCAGAGAAAAGCGATTAGTGTTTTCTAAAAACATACGTAACAAATAAAAATCGGCCGTTGATAACGTAATCATGCACTACTGCTACAGGTACGAGTATAACGCCTCCAAACCACTTCAAAAAAGAAAGAATATCTGACAAAAACATACGCACAAATTAATTACTCTACAATGCACCATGCACTTAAATGCGAAACGGCCTTATTATTGTATCCATGCACTACGCGCTATGCTATGCTACGAGTATCTAACTACTAGAACAGCGCCACGGGCCACGCGCTCGCGAACGTTGCACAAGCTCATGGATACCTACTAGTGTAGTTTTGGGCATGCCCTTTAGTGAAGTTCAGATACTTTCAATGCGCATGCGTTGAACGTATAAGAAGATTCATCGTGTCTCTATGTGCTATGGAATAGCTATAGAATAGATTGATGGTACATGTGGGCAGAAAGGCATTCTGCCCATAGGTTGAGTTGAGTTGAGATGATGATGTTGATATGATGAGCAGATACATGAAGGAAGTATGAATGGGCGCAATGCAATGTACATAATGGTTGGTGATTCACGCGTGCGCTTCTTATAATTATTCAATTGATATCAATATGAGCTTTCGCTTATGTAGAGTATTGGAAATTTAATCGTGATTAAGTACTAATGAATGGCTATTGTCATTTTAAGGAAAGTTACGTTACGTTAAGTTAGATATGCATGTAGGTACCGAAGTGAATCAATTATGTTCTAAGAAATAATTTTTATTTTATTTTTATTTTGAGCTAGCATTTTGTAGGGTGGGCAGTGCCCTACCTGCCCACTTAGACCGGCCGCCCCTGAGTCCCATTGGTACATTTTTCGTAAATTTAAATACAATACTCGTAGGTACATAATAAATATACATCCCAAGACACTTTCACCTTATTTTTGAAAAAGAACTATACACTACCATCTACTTGTGCATGAGAACTCCCATGAAAATAATTTAGTCCTTAACTTGATTTCATTCCTTCACCTTTCAGCTGAACATCTTACCACAGGTGTATGGTGCTGAAATCTAATATTCATTTTTAAAATAGACGAAACGGAGAAAAAAATCAGCACCGGTGCGACATTGAAATAAATCGTCTATGCCAGTAGCAAAGCGTGGTTAGTTACTCCGTCTGCACATTCCTTATTTCGTTAAACATACCATATACATGTTACCTATGAATCTAAAAAAAAAATTGCCTGCAAACCGCATTGAGGGAGTTTAAATAAAACGTAAAAAAATTGAAAAATAGTAGTATGAGCACAAATCTCATTCCAAAGTCACAATGGTGCGAAATTGAACGAATATGTATGTATACGTACATACGAAATGTAAACGGTGTCAGAGGAGAGGATATTTGCTGCTGCTATATCCTACTGTATCCAAAAGAACAGTGGCAAACTTTGGTCACAGGTGCGTTAAGCATCTTATTCACAGGAAGTATATTTTGCATTGTTTCCATTGTACAAATATTGAATTGTATCATAGTGCAGTGTTGTTATTCTAGTTTCTCACAAATTAATGTCTTTACATTTATCTTTGAATTGAATTGTGCGTTAGAATTTATTAAAAAATGTTCACTTTATAATAAGCTGGCCATGTTAGGAGTGAATAACTTCGTTAAATTTAAAAATTGTTTTGTTTTCAATTGAACGAATTGTCTACGACTAAACACGGCAACACAACTAGCATAGGTTCAAATGACATACACCGGTCCACCGGTGAACAAAAGCAACAGAAAGGCGGTTTCGTAAATCCTCTGTGGACAGCAGTGAATGCATGGAGATACCGCTGTCAACTCGGAACTCCGGGGCTGTTACGCAGTCCTGTTGCTAGAATTGTCCTAGTGGCCATGTACATGAGGCATAGCCATCCTTATGGGGGACTGATATATCTGTTCGCCTTATATGAGCAGTCTTCGTACTTGCAGTAATTCCTACAGTTGTGTAGTAAATACCTACAATCTATCTGTCTGACAGTCTGTCCGACTGTCGGTATGCCTGTCGCGACTGCTTGTCCCTTATGTACATTATACATATTCCTTTCGTTTGTTTGTCAACCCGGCCATATATAGAATTTGTTTTCAGGCAACAAAATAAAGCAATTTATATTCAAGATGTGAAAACAACTGTAGTCACTGTGTGTCAGCATACCAACGATGACAGCAGCGACACAAGAGCATGTTAATGCAAATTGTTACAGGTATATAATGTCCTCATTCTTGGATGGGATATTGGTCTTATTGCGATGTCATTTCTGTAGCAGGAGGGTGTTTTGTTTTGCTCGAGGTTAAGCTTTGAACATTTGAAATGTTCAAAATGTTGAATCCGATTTTTTTATGATCCTGACATTGTCAAGGAGATTTACTTCTAAAGTGAGTCTGTCACATTTCAATAATGTAGAAAATTGTATGCTCGGTAAAAAGTGATTTATTTAAAGGAAGTTTTATTTTTACTTGTAAGGAACGTTGATTTATTCAATCTGAAATAATATAAGAGCCCGTACCAATTGTATATAATGATTGAAACATTAAAACAAGGTTTTTATTTGATTTTGCAAGCTTCACGTTTTTTGGTTACAATTGATATTTTAAAATTAACTTGTCGTATTATCATTCGAGTCTGAATAAAAAAAGGACCTCAAATGCAATTGCGATTCCTTGATCGTTGTGCTTCATTTTAAATTCGCACACCATCAAAGGAAAAAAACTCAATTCAATTCACTGTAGAGGTAGGTATGTATATAGCTAAATAAAAGAACACTCAAAAAACGTCTTCTCTTTAAATAATGACTACTACGACAGGCGATAATTCAATTATGCAAATAAAAATTTTAACCATTAGCTTGTGCCACCCTCACCTTTTCAGCTATGATACCAAGCATATCATCGACATCTATATGTACGCCCTACGTCACCTTCCACGCTTTCTTTGCGATAAAAAAACGTAAAGGATGATGACGATGCTTAAGGTATTTGCCTTTATTCAATCTTTTAAATGTGATCCGTTTAACACCCTGAGGCACTAAAATTACAATTCCATTCCACGTATTATGTATAATGTCATTGTTGATTAATTGTCGGATTGAAGTAATTTCGAAAGGTATTTTCGAACGTATTCGAAAGGAAGGAAGAATTATTGAGGGTTCTGACAAAATATATACTGCTCAAAACAAAATAAGGGCCACTAATAATTTTTTTATTATTTTTCTGTGGAAAAGGAAAATTATAGTTTTGTTGGTCTAATTTAATAAAACAACATGTTTTTCATTAAATATAATGAATTTTATTGAATTTTGACGAAAAGTCACACTTTTTTTTTGGCTTTTTTTTGGAAATTGTAACAATAACAATTAATTTGTATGTCTAATCTGTAAAAAAAATTTATTCATTGCTTTTTTAGTATCGAGTATGGCCTCCACTTTTTGATATGATGTCTCGAAGCCTGGACGGAACGCTTTCAATAAGCCGATCGACGCTTTCTTTTCATATTTTTCATATCTCGTCCCAACACATTTTTGGCAATTGAATCAGCTGTTGCTGATTGTGTATGTCATCTACAGCTATCCGCATCCGACGTTTTAATTGATCCCAAAGATGTTCTATGGGATTTAGGTTCGGGGTGTTGGCAGGCCACTCCATGGCCTCAATATTGGCCTCCTCGAAAACAGACATTGTCGCCCGAGCAGTATGTGGTTGCGTACACGGAAAAAAATCATTTGCTTAAATTGAGAAAAAATACAATAAAAAACAGCCAAGGAATAATTTTTCCTGATTTAAGATATATTTTCTTGTTCCAAGAAAAGTTTTTTCTTGTTCTTGTTTGCCTAAAGTAAGGCTTATTTATTTATTTTAAGCGAAGACTTTTCTTGGAACAAGAAAAAATATCTTTAATCTGAAAAACTTTCCTTGGAACAAGAAAATACATCTTAAATCAGGAAAAAGTTTTTCTTGGCTGTTTTTTATTGTATTTTTTTCTTGTTTTTAGCAAATGATTTTTTGAGTGTATTATCCTGCATTAGGATAAAACCATCCAACGCCTGTTGGGAAAAAGGAAGGAATGATATCCTGCCTCACAATCCTTTCAATATAACTTCCGGACGTAATTGTCCCGTTATTTAGGATAACAAGGTCAGTTTTGCCTTGCAAGCTAATTCCGGCCCAGACCGTCACACTGGGACGGCGGCCTTCCCTCTGAATTTAATTAACACAAGGATCTAAAAATGCTTCTCCGATTCTCCGCCACGAGCACTAATGGTACGATCCCGTCGCGCACATAGTCTGCGGGGCAGGTTATTCGAACTCGGCCTGAACCATGACGACGGGAGACATTTTCTGTCTCCTGGTAACGGTTCCAAAGATTTTGAATGGCTCTTCGCGAATGCCCAAATTGCAGGGTCACAGAACGTTGCGAACGACCTTCTTCCAACATTTCTAAGGCTCTGCACGAAGCACTTAAATTTAAATGGCGCCGAATTGCTGGCATTTTGTATTTTACAGTGCAACAACTAATGTTGCAGTTAAAGAACTTCGCGAAAACTAATTCTAAATCAAAATGAGAAATAAACAAAAATTCCCAATGTATGACTCGTGACCCCAAAAGAACTATTTAAGCCAGTTCCATTTAAGCTAATGTTGATGAATCATACTGTGATAACTCACATCACATTCAGGTACAGAATGGCATTTTTGAAATTAATTATCACACTAAAAGACGTTGTTAAAGTCAACGGACATTAGTGGCCCTTATTTTGTTTTGAGTAGTATAGAATCAAATGTAAACCGAACCGATGCTTTTAAATACAGGAGTACGTCGAATGTCGAATTCAACCCATTTCATTAACTCGTACATCGGTAACAATATGATAGAGAAAAATCATTCAAGCGAAATTTTGTCATCTTTAATTTTGCCATTGACATGTTTATCGTAAAATGCAAAAAACTGCCAATTTCTGATTGTTTTTTCGATATAGCTGTGAAGGCAAAGGGTCCTCAAGGTCGAAAATTTGTATTAAGTAGACCATCCTATAAAACATATTAAAAAATTGGAACTACATACTGCAAATCTTCCAATCTCGAAACTGCATTTTCACTGGGCTACTTTATTTTCATTTTTATTTGTTTCAAGTTGAGAAATCAATAACGATTAGAATATCATTAACACGTTAAATCTCTGACCCTCTTTCGTCGATATTACCACCACATATGCATTCCGAAAATCGTTTGTTCTTCCTTTATGTCATGAGTCACATGTGACTCATAGACGTGAACAGGGAGGAACTCTCTGTACACATGTGACTCATAAATAAACTTAATTGAAATGAACATGTAAATTTACCCCGAACAAATTTATTGTTTGTTTGGCTGGTATTCATATAATATGTAGATATGTATGTTGTATCTACATATTTGACTGAAAGACCTGCGGGATATCATATATCCGACGTGGAACTAAGACGACGTGAAAAGAGTGAGAATATCATCGAGGTATATACTAACTAAATATCCTGTTGCTTTTCTTATGCCAGTGGTGAATGTATTTGACATCTATGATGACAACACACTGATGACAAGAAAAATGCACGAAAGAATATGATATGAATTATACGTTATACAAAAAGATGAATTGAGTACGATCCTGCAATTTTGAAAAGGCAACGAGATACGAGTATATCATGTGGTTTATGGTGGTGAGTGATACCATTAAACATGCAAATATTCTACAACAGTCAGTTAAATGATTCTTGAGGTAGATTGAAATTTTAAATTTCCATGAGCCAGCTTCAAACAATAAAAAAACAATGAGTCATAACAAAATCAATTATACTCTCTTATGAGCTGACAAATGAATTGATTTTAAGAAAGCATTATCGACTATTCAGATCAATTTATTTTCAAATTTTATAAAGTGGGAATCATTCGCATGGAAATTTTATTCGATTATGGCTATCATAAAAAAAGGCGAAAATAATTCATAGTCATCGTCTCTAAAAGCCTGCCAGCATATAAAATAAATTCTTATATCATTACCACCAAACCTAAAAATCATTCAAGCTCTTATGATTGTTTATACAATTTTTTTTTGTTAATTATGTTTGTACATACATACATATATACATATATGCTAATAATACATATTTAGTTTTAGTTATATAACATCTAACGATACCTTTTCAATTAACCCTAAAACTTTTACAAAGAAATAACAAATTTTATAAGATCAGACAGCGAAGGTATAAACATTTTCTTCTTCTTATATTCTTTCTTTATTCTTCTTATAGTAGATAAATTTTGATTTTTCTCTCAATAATATGATGAAGCTCATTTCTTATCCTATCGTAGGCATACTTAAAAATACGTATACGTATTTGATTGATTTATTTTATGCGCATATTTTTAATGCGTAAACTTTTTTATCGGTATAATTCGATATAAATTATCTGAAATATATAATAAGTCCTACGGAAAATAATAAAACTATTCAAAAAAGATGAATTCTAAAAGAGCTCTGTGAAAAAGTAGTGAATAAAGTTGAACTATAATGTTGAAACTTGAGCTTGTGGCTTATTGTGATGCGCTATAGATGCAAAAGCGTCACAATGACAATAACATCCTGGCCAAGGATAAAATGAAAAATAAACTCTCGTGGCCGCAATAGTGGATAGGAAAAAGACCTGCCAACCACCGTAATGGTGCACGAATGGTCATTGTAAAGCTTGACAATAGCATAACCCATAACGGCATACATTCATTCAGACCGGGGGGGGGGGGGGGGGGGCTCTTGTCCCTCTAGTTCCTTTCTCTTTTTCCATTTTAATAAAATCCTCTGTCTGCAACCTGAATAAGAGTTACCAAATTTGGGAACTTTTTCAATTGTCCGTCAATTTCGCTCGATTTATAACATTTTCCCCACTCAAAAGACGGTTATGGTACAGCGAAATCTTTCTAAAAAACGAATTATTGTATGGGTTTTAAGGGTAATTCCGATTGATTCCAATCTTTGCTTTCGATTGTAGGTGTACGGTAAGACCAGTCGTTATGCAGCCCTCATTTTGAGCCATTTAACTGACTGAAAAAATAGGTAAAGCTCGTGCGGCGTATTGTATAAAAACAGCGAGAAATTTATCCCATAATCGATTTAGCGCCATCACACAATATCCGTTCATTGTTTCAGTGCTAATTGTCTGGTTTTGGTATTCAGGATTCAACCCCATTATTTCAACGGAAACACCACACAACTGCTGTAGACCATTGCAAGGTAATAATCTGAACGGTAGATTGGACAATTGGTAACTTCGTTCGGACAAAAAACGGAAATCAGGATGCTCCGGTCATTTTACCATACAACCGATGAATTATGGTTATTGGTTGTCTATTGATAAAAGATTTCAGAGAGGATAGTTGAGAGTTGATTGTGGTTGTACGTGCTGTATTGATAACCCAGCTTTTGAAGTGTGTCATAGTTCTCACACAGTATGAAATAAAAAAAAAAAATCTGCACAAAACTTAAAAAACTCACTTCTACAATCCGTCACTTCTCACTCAATGCGTTTCAATTTCATTACAATAAGAAATTAACCTCCGATAATGAATTGCACGTGCTACCGAAATTACCTTCGTATAAGAACCTGGCAAAAGCAGAAGGACCATTTAGAGTCTCCACTTCAATTACACCAAGGACTTTCCTTGCCACTGTTCTTTATGAAATACACAACATAAGAAAGGCCTTTAGCGTGAGGTAATCATCAGGCACTTACCCACCCCAGTCCTGTTAGGGTGGCAATGGCTAACTAGGTGCGAAAAAACCCTTGGGGTAAGTGTAAGACGTTCGTTTGACAATCTCCATTGCTGAGAGGGAAAAGCTTCAAATGCAAAGGACACACGAAAAGAAATGGAATTGAGAGGGAAATCGTTCTCGTTTCATGTTATAATTTTGTTAGTGGTAACGGCCGGACTTTGAGGACGAATACGAATTGATAATATTTTAAGCAACAAATGCAGAAACGTGTTTAATGCTAAAAGCATATCAAATTAAGGAAAATCCGACGAAAGAAATTGTGAAAGGTTATACTTTTATCCTTTTAGATACGATTTATTTATTTTGACTTAGTTTTTTGCCCTGCTATATTTTCACGAGCAACATTTTAAGCCCGCATGTCTTAATTCTCGAAGTGATATGTATATCCTCCCCTCTGCGAAGAATATGCTTCGTCGTTCTATCGTTTCGACAGGGTAAAACAACAGTTGGACGAAATGGTAAAAAGGTGTTGAAGGTATTTATTGAATGGATGGATGGAAATGTTTTCTACCGTCCGATTGGCTGTGGAACAATGGCGAAATTTAAAACAATCTCTTTTTATCAGCTCGAGGCTTCACTCGAAATTTTCCGGCGACTTCAAGTGTTGCTTGATTATAAGGCCAGCGCATTTCTGTTTTTTATTTTGCCTTCAAAGTTTCTCGACAAGTACCTAAATCTTCGTGGGTACACGCCAGGTGTTTGTTTTCAGCCCAGGACAAAACTTGATACTATGCTATAATTGCTTATTTTGGGCTTTAATGGAAGTTTTAATCTTTTCATTTCAGTATCAGTATACAAGTAATAATGTGATTGATTGGGCCCGTTCTTTTCGTGTTTCGAGAAAGGTGGTCTCGCGAAAAGAGCAAGTGTATTGCAATGAGGCTTGTAGGGAGAGAGGCAATAGGGGTTTTCGTAAACGATATAATGTACTCCAAGGACGCCAACAACAATAAGATAAAATCAATATCGGTCGTATATTATGTGAAGTACCTTCCCAACCAATTACAAGTTGAAACTTAATATGAAATAATGCTTAGCTCGTATTCCTTACCTTCCCATTTCGAACATACTCGTACATCTCTTTATAGAAATGTCTAGACATTTATTGTTCCTCGCACTTAAGTGATATCATCGTTCTTGATATTTCTTCGTGCACTCAAGAACTAAATCAACTTCCTTAAGGCATTACATGTATGCAATGACATTGCCACCCTCATAATACGTATACTACTTCTATCGGTCGGGTCTAGTGTCAGCATCTTTAAGAAAAATAGAAATATCCTTTTCCATTTGACCTGGACAATAGTCGTAATGTAGAATGAAGGTGTGTATCAAGACGATTTAACAGACGGTTGCGTGAAAGGCAGGAATGGTGAGTATTTCACTTTCATTCTTTCTTTATGATGACTCAATGCCAGCTCTTTTGGAACATCTTTACTGCCACTTTTCCATGCTATTGCCTTCCAGATGGGCTAATGTAAGTTGAAAAAAGTTAATATGTATATATCGGGGAGAGCGATATGTGTATGTGAACTTAAGGTAGAAAATGCATCAATTTTTCCGAGCTAGGGTTGTTGCTATCTCGTACATATTTGTGGAAAGTTTTGCGGGTTTTTTAATATTGTCTGCTATAATGTTTTGCTTATTTTTTGCATTTTAAGAATTAATTAATATTATATTATTATCATCTATTATATAGGTATGTATAATTCTTATTGTAAAACTTTAGTGTAACACCAGAGAAAATGTATAAAAATGGTTTAATTGTATATGTACTCCTAAAAAAGCTGATTTCTTTAGAAAAATAGGCAAGAGGTGCAAAGTCGAATCGTAACGTAAACACATGTTTGGAGAAGCATGTATTGATGCAGAGATTGGGTATTTTCCCTACAACTTCTCGTACATTTTCTGGGCATTTCTACTAAACCTTTATTTCCGCACAACTAACCACACATTGTAAAACATATATAGCCATATGTACCTCCACATCCCCACATACGAAATTCCTACTGTATCCTAAATAATATTTTCCAAGAGAATAAACACACTAGAAAATACAGTATTCATGGTATACGTTTATTTAAACGAACAGCAACAAACTTAACCCTCCGTCAGACACATGTTAGGATAGTCACATTCATAACACTGGGGTCTGGCCAGACCCACTGTACCTAGTACTCTTTAGGTAATTTTTTTAAACTTTTTTTTTACCTAATTGAACACTTATATTATGTGGGCATAATATTTATATATTTGAGTAATTTTCGTTTTTATATGAGTGAAAAACTGCTTCAATGTTATCGTCTTCCTCTGCAGTTCTCTCACGTTGACTTTGACGTTGACTCTTGACGTCATATCATTTTCACCAGGATATTGATGTGTAGGTACCAAAATTTGTTATTGTTTCTATTATTTTCTACATAAATTTTATTGTATGTCAACATACGATAAGAAATAAGTTGATATTTCACACACATCACGATTGGGTCCGGCCAGACCCATGTGTTCCGAATGCGACATGTACATCAAGATGTCCTTATAACTATCCTTTTGAAACTCATCGCGATCTAGTTGTTGCGCAGATCTGAAGCTAACAATATTTTAGGAAGCTACCGGAAATTTCAACTAAGTATCTAAATTAGAAACATGTTAAAATTAGTATCAAATTCAAAAAAGGTCTGGCTAGACCCCAGTGTCAGTCCGAGGGTTAATGAGTGAAGGGACTTGGGGACTATAGCATTTGTGACTTTTGATATGTGCACATACGAGTCGCTTATGCTTCGTTTAATGTCTTGGTTTCCATGGGTAATGGCCAGAATAGTAGCTACGAAATCTGAAATCTCGGACGGCTACGCCTAACTTCTGCTGAAAATGTACGGGTTCAAGTCCGGAAGCCAATATAAAGGTGTTGGTCAACATAATCAAATAAGACAATTAATTTTTCCTACTGAGTCTTCTAGTCTAATTGCTCACATAACAGCAGAAGCAAAAATATGAAGTAGAGTTCTCGGTATACTTACTCATACGCATATGTATGGCCATTGTATACACTTTAAGAAATTGATTGACATTTCATAATGTTAATAATTTGGTTGTAATTTTCAAAAAGAACTCCATCACGCCCTTACTTATAATAGGTTTACTAATTAATAAATTTAAGAGGATCTACATGTATTGATGATGAGCTACATATTTCCAATTAATTAGCAATAATACCTACACTTGAATTCTTACTTTTTCTCTATATGTATAGTCGAGACATGTCCACACTTACTGACAAAAAGGAAAGTATATTAGCAAAGCTAATGCAATTGCAATGGCTAAATTCTGAGTTTCGCCACTTTTTTTCACGTCAGATACATTCAAAAAATCCATATTTATATTCCAGGCACGTTCCATTTCAGTCTATTGGCAGACGGAAATTCTCTTCTTCAACTCAAGCATTTTATTTCGGCAGCTTCCAATTGTTTTCGTTTGTCTGCTCTATGTTATTGCTGGTTGCGCAGGATGCCATCGAAACACCTTGACATGGTATGGTGTATTTCTGTTTATTGCAATGTGGGATTGTACTCAAATATATTTCGAAACAAGGGTATATGAAAAAAGAATTAACCAAAAGACATCTGGTGTCATTTCTGTGTTGACTGGCGTGTGTGTCTTGTACCTTTTCAAGATTTCGTAAAGGGAAGCAAGGTCCAGATTAAGTGGATAAAGCCAAATGATAGGGAGGAAAGCCATTTGGGTTACATAGACGATAGCAATGGTGTCGTGTGTTTCCCTTGAAGTAGTGAGAATTGCGACTATTCAAATAAATTGTTGATTACCTCCATTTGGGTCCAATACGAATATATTTGTATAATTTGGTGTTGATTGGCTCAACTTTCAGAAGAAGGGATAATGATGAAAGATATTTCAATTACCTTGTCTCAGTTTCTGCAGAACTTTAGTTTTTCTTGAAAAATAAAATTACCTTTTATCAATATTTCATTTTTGTTGGATAGTAAATTTGCTTTTCCGATTTAATGCCATATTTGTATTTTCATTTGCGTTGTTGTCTAAAATCCCCAACTATTTTTTATTATATTTTAAAAGTTTCGCATGTTGATTGTTGATAAAAGTTCATAAAACGTATCTCTGGGACGGAGAGATCCCTATAGCTACATCTACACAGAAACCTAGTAAGGTATGTACGCCAGTCGGCGTTTTTACCAAAGACTGTATTCGTTAGAGAGATGTTGACAGTCGGTACCTCCAATTGATGACTGATGATCAGGATTTAATCACAGGATTTTAGGTGGTACTCAGATTTATAAAATTGATTTTTGAGCATTTCATATGATAATGAACTATGATTTTCTAAGCAACTCATCACTTTTATCCAGTGACTGTGCAATAGAGAACATTATATTTTCGGTGTGGTTGGATATCACGCTGTAACTTACCAGATAAATTGCAAATCCTTCTCGACATTTTTTTAAGTGTGTATGGCGTCATTTTTATTTCGAAACTAACTAGAGTCGATTATTAATGTTCATATGACATAAAAGAGTATCTTTCTACTTCTTCCTTACCCATACAATACCATTATTTCTCAGCTGACTTGTACCAGGACAGGCAGTTTTATTCTGTATCGGGTAATCGCCAAGACCAATGCGTTGTTGTTGGTTTCCATCCGCAATGCAAGTCTCCAAATTTCGGGCCATACATATTCAAAAGAAATGCCGGTTACATAAAGAACCTTATTCCGTATTTCCTTTAACTTAGTCTAACTTTAATAAATATATTTTCTTTTAAACTTTTTATTAACACACGTCAATCCAATTTTCCCAGCAAAATTTCTTGAAAAAAAAAAAGCAAGATAGACAAGCGTGAAAAAATACGAATATGTACCCCCATAGAACAGCTACGTCTTGATGTGCTACATGTTTCGTGTGTACATATATTGAATAGGATCAAATTGATTGCAAACAAATTTAGGGTTGATTTGATGTTTCGTAATAAAAGGAACAGGTACCGTATCGTTCTTTTATACCATATCACGATCCTATCAACATCATCATCGTTTCACACATAAATGCAGGATTTCAAGTTTTCCTTCAATATACCTACAGAGCACCAAACAGATTGTACTAGAAAAAAGCTTATACGAATTTCCTAACTATAAAAAATTTAAATGGAATGTAACTAGAATGATAAATAATAATAACTTTATTTTTAGCTTTTAGTTATCAACTGGCGAATATTGAAATCGAAAATTTCTAATACAGAAGGTACAGAACACCTTTATAAAGTATTGAAGATTTTTTTGCTTGCAAGCACTTTTACATTTCCCACCATATTTAGCCATGCACTGTATTTTACATATTTTTCAATGTTACAGATTACGCAGTACAAATCGTTTGGAAGCAATATACGTACTACAACCCTCACAAGGAATGAAACCCCTTCATGCAGACGACGCGGCGGAGCCTGCCTATTGATGGTAGTGTTTGCATGTCTTGTTTTCTGCCAAACAGCATGAAAGAAATGGATGATTGATTCTACTAGCTGACATAATAAAATGTAATCATCTCCCCGAGAAGCATCTGTAGGTAGGAAATTTCAGGTTGGCATCTGATATCAATTTTATTGGATTTAGCTCGTAACAATTCCCTGCTTTTCAGTGCCAAATGAATCGGTGAATTGTATACAAACTTCATGATAGTCTAAACATAATTTCTCAGAAATATTAATTTTTATTTCAACAGGAAAATGTTTTTTAACAAGAAGATTTTCTCTTTCTCTGATAGTGACGTAGCTATTCGATTAGGTATATATGAACTTATAACGAATTTAGGTTACTATGGTACTGAACGCGCTCAAATGGCCCAAAATGTTTCGGTCCACCCTAGAGCTTTCCTCCTTCCTTGTCCTGTTTTAGAATTTCAGATGTGCATTTCACCAGTAAATAAAGGAATTTTGAAGAAAAAACTACACCTAAACGTTGTACTTACATCAACAACGATACCGACAGGTTACATAACTTTTTTATGTATTGTCTAATGCTAAGTGTGGCGTCCCATGTCTTCTACGTATATTTTCTTGCTAAAATTTCTCTTAAACGAGACAAAAAAATTTGAGTGAAAAATGAACAAATAGGACCCAGGTTAAACCGAGTAGAGCTGTATTTCTACAATAAAAACACCGAAAGTTGGTAGATTGGACTGACATAGAAGGGATTGCAAAAAGAGTGGTAGTCAAAGAAAGGAAGGGGATAAAGTAAATTTATTTTGTTATCGCTTCTTCGGAAATCCTTATGAATTAGCATAAATTATTATCAATTTACGTGGGTATTGATCTTAAAAAACTTTTTAAATATTTAAAAGATTCGCAAATATTACAGAGTCAAGTATGGTTGTTTTTATCTGTCCAGTTGTCTTTCTTTCCATCCTGCTTTTTTAGTAGCGCCAATATTTTGATCATTTGTCCTGCTTTTTCCAAAAATAATTATACGACCATTATTCATAGAAGATTTATTTAATTTGTTTTCATTTTTATACTTTTCTGCTTCCTTGCCTCGTTCTTTATACCGCTCCATGGCTTCGCGTTGCTCGACCCGCGCTGTAGGCACATCGCTCGTTTTGGCGATAATATCCCATTGTTTTAATTTTTATACATTAGAACTTTATTTTAAATATAGTAAATTAAAAAAATTGAGACCATTTTAGATAAAATATCAGACAGAGCGAACTTGACTTGCTTTTTAATACATTTTATTTCGAGGCACTTTTAAAGTTGAATGAATATCATTTTGATTTGACTTGTACCAATTTAAAAAAAATTAATGGTATTTATTTTTTCGGTATAAAATTTAAGTAGGTATTTAATGAATTTTGTTTTGAAAATAACGTATATGGCACCAAATCCTATTTGATAATGATTGATTCATAAATCATATTAGAGAGTTCTAGCATATCGTAGCAAATAGTACGACAATGAGAGTATTCAGCGAACGAAAAATGTAGCAGAAAACTGCTCTTCCAATTAGATTTTCATTCCACATGATGGCTTTTCAACGGAGAAAGAGGTCCGTGGCGGGTAATTCTTGTAGCATTTCCAGTGGTTTCCAATGAATTTCGTTCGCTGAATGCAGCCAATGAGTGCATTCAGCGAGCACATATTGGAAGAACCAACTGTGAAAGTGTTCTCTCCCCGCGTCCCACTCACCCGCTAATCGGTCCACATGCGATGTAGCGTTGAATTGGAATGCTACATTTATATGTGTAGAGTGTAGCTGCTGCTTAGACTTCTCGATCAACTGTCACGCACAGCTGCTCGACCATCAATACTGGAAATTGTTTATTCACAGTTCAGCTGAAAAAAAATGATGTCATTTCTGAGCCAGATTTTAGTGAACGTTATTATATTGTGCGATGAGAGTACGTATTTTGAAAGGAAAGTTGCAGTTTTAGGTTTTTTTGAATTTTTGATTGTCTGCGGATGTATCAGCTGATTAGGGAGAACTGACATTCCGTGTAGAGCAAGTCCATTCAGCGAACACAAACTTGGGGATATGTAGCACATCCCAATATGTGCTCGCTGAATGCACTCATCGTTTGACATTCCATGTAAAATTTCGCTTGCTTACCGTGTACGAAACAGTATACAGTAGTAAAACTAGGCATGGGTGTATTTCCGTATATTTGATGATCTGTAAACAGTCGAAATTGGCGAAACTATTTGTCGTGACGTCGTATGCACCCATGCCTACTTAGGACTTGGAAAATTATGATGTACTGTTTCGTATCCGGTAAGCAAGTGAATTTTTACATGGAACATACTTACTTATTCTCTGCGTGTAAAATCAAAAACAGCAAAGGCTCTCAGAGGTAAGGACGCAAACACGTGCTAAAAAAGTATATGTATACGCCTCCAAATTCATTTTTCTTGACTATTTGCAGAAGAAAGCGTCTCTTCGATTTCTCTACTACTTATTATATTCGACTATAATTTTGTATTTGTATTATTATTATATTATTGCGTTAATTTCTGATAGCGAAAAGCGTTTTTTACTGTTTGTAAAATTTATGTACTAATGACGTCTAACCACCTTGACCCCCACACACACAACAAAAAACGATCCTTTAATGGCAAGGATTCGAATGCATTTTCCATGCCTACTTTTCGACAAGACTAGAGCAAACATTTAAAATTCATTCTTCATTGCATTGTGTATATACAGGTACAAATTTATCGAGTATGACCATTTAATGGCAATGGTCGTAATAGCATCCCCCATTAAATTTGAGTTATGTTTTAATGTATATTCAACATGTTCTGTTCACAATTTGCAGGTTTGTGATACATTATTGCGTTGGAAACCGAGCGTTGCAATGAACGGAAAATTGGATATTTGTTTTCGTAAAACAATATATCTACATCTACCGATTGTGATGGTTTATGGGGATTGGCAATACTCGTACGTCGTACCTTCATTTGGAGTGCTTTGTAGAACGGTTTTTTCGACTCCAGTACCTATATTGGTTTTTTATAGCTAAAAATGGTCCATCCTTTAATTCATCTTACAATTTCAAATGTAAATGTTAAACCTAGTTCTGTATTAAATTTTTTAACAGAAAGGATACATGACTGGAACATTGATTTGGAATCTTTTAACTTTAACACATGTGAAATTATGGAATAAAAGTACAATCACAAATCCAATAGAATAACCATTATACATACTTACAAATAAGTACATCTAAATTATGTGTGCTTCAAAAACTATACATTCTCACATAACGTACATTACCTACCAGGATAATAATGCCACTGAAGCCAGAAAGTGTAAACTGTTCCAGCACCTTACAAAGTTGTGGTCAATAATGAAGCAGGTGTTACCCATAAATTGTTGGGAATATGCTGATTAGTTTATTAATTGCAATTTGTGGTGATTGTCAAGATAATTTGTGACTCTATTATGCTGTGTTGAAATATGTTACATTTAATGGCGATGTAACTATGTAGCAGATAAGTTTACGGTAACTGCGTGATAATATATTGTTGTATAACGAACTTATACACATTCGAAATAATGTTTTGTGATTACAGTAGAGCGTCGATTATCCCAACTAATGTCGAGGTGGTTCGGATATACGAAAGTTCGGTTAATCGAGCTTCCATTTATAGAAAAACTAGAAAGTATACCAAATTTGAAATTCAGCGACAAACTGAAAACGTGTAAAACAACTAGAACTGAAATAAAAAAAAAATCTAAGTACAGTCAAACCTGTTAATCAGATCACTCTATAATCGGACCACCTTCTAATTGGACCACCCTCGGTTAATTCTATTTGGGTTTTCATACAAAATGACCTTTATAAACGAACCACCTTTTAATCGGACCATGGACCACAGTCGGCGACTCCAATTGCATGGATTAGTACTAGATGAACCTCCACAATCGGACCAACCACTGGTAATATATCCAAAATCGCACCAAAACTACAAATTAATAACTTTATTTGCCTGGAGCAGTACGAAGTAAATTTCACCACACGGACCAACAGCCAGTTTGCAAGACAACATGGAAACACATTTTGTTGTTGAAACAAAATCTTAGAATTTTCGTTACTACATTCACTTAAGTTCCGATTAAAATAAGCTATATTATTCGCCAACTGGAAAATTTGTAGACGGCTTCAACCATTGCATCAGTGTTGGGTGGATGATATGGCGAGACAATTCCGGAGTTTCTGCCACAAGAAGATGCCAGTGAAGTTAAAAGGCAAGTTATACAAAACGCCTGAGAACCAAAGAAATCGGAGATTGATTGAACCCTTATCCTCATATTGGGAAATGGGGAGTCCATATGATTTTCATTATAGAAATGCTTTGTAAACTATTGAAGAATATTAAAAATTTCGTTGGAACTGCGTGTGGGGAGAATTTATAATAAGGAAGCCAATTAAAAAAAATCACAAAGCAGTTGCGGTGATGAGCGGTTTTAAAACATGAATTGCATAGTGCATAGGTGACCTTTGTACAAGTCCAATGTTCATGTATAAGTGGTCTAAATTTCCAATATGTCGCAACGTTTAAAAATTATAAATTTCTTAATTGTTTATACTTTCCTGGCATACCTTGGTAATCGGACCACCTGCTAATCGAACCGAATTTTATCGGTCCCGTCAGTGGTCCGATTAGACAGGTTTGACTGTAATTGATAGATGCAGATGAGAGGTTGCTTCCTTCAGACCCTTCATTTTATTCTATATCTTTCACAAAAAAAAGAAGCTGAGTGCCCGGTTCAGTTGATTGAATGTTCGGATAATCGACGCTATACTGTATATGTATACATATATATTTAAGTATTAAGCATGACCTGATATGGTGACTTTTTTCTAAGGCACTTTTACCTCGACGCTAGTTTTTAGATTGATTTTTTTCCCTCGCTTGACTAACTTCTACACATACTTTTGTCCTGAATACCAGAAGATGCTTTCACTAACATTTTTCTTATACGACTAGCATCATTCATCTGACGATGGTGACTTCACTGTGTAGGACATATTGGAATTCAGTGCACGTTCCAATCTATGCCTCAGGGTCTAACTAAAAGAAACGTCTGGATACAGTGACTATATCCACTATGCTCAGTCTGTACAATTCTAAAAATATTTTTACACTACAAACTCACCTTTTCCTGCAGTACATATATCTTTGTTATATCCTTTTGCGGATTTTCACTCCAGGAATACCACGATCACGTACACACATTTTCCATATAAGATACATATCCGCATATAAGTACAAACATATAGGATAAAAAAATGTAAACTTCTGGCGAGCAGATAAGTCCTCAATCAGCATGAGAAGAGAAAAATATGCGCTCCCTCTAATATCCTGGCTGTCCGGATACGAAAACCACGTCGTGACAAATAAGCCCGAAAGTGTTTTAAAGTGACACCAACGTTTCGCGATTTAACACATAGATATTTGCTCAGTCCATGAGAATTGAGATAATAGAGTAGTGTCGGGATGACTAATGTTACATAACATATAAGGAAAATTTAAAAAAATTATTTCAAAATAACTAATATTGATAAATACCTACATAGAAGTAAATCTTAAAAATTAAGTGTTTCATTTTTTTTAACAGATACGAGTAGTATAACTGGATAAAATTTTCTGAAACAATTATCATATCTTCTTGCCTTTTTGATTTACTAAATAAAAATAGTAATTAGTTCTATTATAACACAATTCAAGGACTTCCACCAATCTGAAAACTTTATCTCGCCAAGAAAAAATGTGAAGTACCCATTCTCCTCTATACCTGACACTCGCTTAAAAAAAAACTAGCATGGCCATTCGCTTCCGTATAGAATAGAGGATGTGCATATTTAGAATATGAATGTGAAGTCTGATTTTCCGGATATTTACCAGTGAGATTTGCAACTTGTTTGAGTTACGGGTGATACAATTTGCCTTTTCTAACTGTACCACACACATAACAAAATCACCCAAACCGCGTCTAACAATCGCATACCATGGCATTTGCCCCACGGATTTCAAATTTGGTATGTTTGTTTGAAATGTTCTCCAAAAAACGCATGGAGGAAAACGTATTTTGCATGAAATCCTGTGTTTTTGTCATAAATCAAAAGGATTTTCGAGGATATGCCTGTCCCCGTGTTGTATATGTTTTGATTTGTTAGATGATAGTCCTAGTCATGCCGTGCACGAGGACAGTGCAAAGAGCAAAATATTTATAGTTTCTACTGTGGAATGGCAATAGGGATTCCTACTGCTACTGTCATTTGAAGTTCGCTTGAAAATCCTATGGATATTGTTATATTCTATATGTGGCGGGCCGTGCGTGTAAGTATGTCAAACATATTAATAGCAGAAACAAGGTATAAAGTATGTAAGCCTACTGCACCAACTGATCACTTATGAGATTACAAAATAAGCCCGTGTCGTTCCAACAATATGTGAATTTTACAGAGATGTGCTCTGAATTTATGTTCAATCCGGCAGTAGGTTAACAAACAGAAAATTATAAATAATCTAGTAACAAACGCTGAATTTTTTTATTGTTTTTTTTTTTTTGTAATATGCTTTAAATCTAGTGTTTTGGACAATAATAATTTACTATTCAATTATGAAAATCAAAGATCCATCAAATCTTTAAAATATTCTTAACCGTCGAAGAAATCAAGAATATACTTACATACTTCAAAATTCTGAGCAAGTTATAGACCCTTGCCAAATTAACGACTCTCTGCCGCTATTTCTAATTACCGTTCCATGTAATTTTTCATGAAATTCTTAATTTGGATGCTTTCCGAAGCTCTATAGTCGCCACAGTAAAATATTCCACTGGCGAGTGGAGGTGTTAAATAAAACCAATTTCTCAAAAAAGATCAACGAAAGGATTCTTTCGACAAGTAGCCAATTTTTTCACTTCTTTGCCGCCCTCGTAGGTACGGACATGCGGCGCGGCGCGTATAGATGGCAAAATAAAAACAAATTGTTAGCGCGAGGGTGAAGAGTGGTGGTGAAAAGGGTTGATGGACAAGCGAAATGACTTTTTCGTTAATGAGAATTCGTGGAGGTGTTAAGAATGAGGCCAAATTGGTTTAGCGTCCTAGTCAGTTAAATAAAATGAATGACAGGGATGTTTGTATTGACATGAACCCTTTTTTAATGATTTTCACGTTAGAGTAACGTGAAATGAATGTCAAAGTATACATTGTTGTACAATGTTTGAACGCTTCTGTCCTCCTCCTGCAATTACACGGATTATTATTGGAATAGCATCAACTTTTTATATTTGCTTTTTTTCTTAAACCAACCATGATTTAAAAGAATAAATATTTGATGAATTTTCGAAACCTAATGATGTGTAGTATCCACCATTCATTTCAAAAATTTAACATCGATCATATCTCCTTTTCCCTATTGAATCCAACCGATATGAAATGATGACGATGGCTTGACGACAAGAGATAGCATTACGTTCGCCAAAACTAATCACTTTATTCTTCACGAAGACATCGTTAAATCCGGGAGCATTGAAGGTGATGAATTCACCGTTGGTGAAGTGAAGTATGTCTGAAGACATTTCACACTATTATACCCTGGATATATCTTAGGATGTATTTACCTTCCAAAGCGACAGCGGATCCAATACTCTTCACTCGTATTCTATAGAGCGAAATTGAACGACAACATAAATTATCGTTTAAGGATTTTATGAAAAGGACATTTTAAGACACCTATCTTTCATTATAATTGATGGGAAATAATTCATTTAAAGTGAATCCTGCGGAAATATCTACCCAAATCGTTATACGCTTCATTCTATTTATTAGACGGATACATTGAGCTTTGAAAAGATGAGGGTATAAAGAAGCAAATATTCGTTTGCGTATTCGCGTGAAAGGTACGCTTCAGAAAATGATGATAATACTCGTACCTATCCACATTCACACCCCCATAGAATTTCAACGTATCGTGGGATGGACCACACAATGAGGGACATTGATTTGGGAAGGATACGATTAATATTGAGACTTAATTATGGTCGGTGGATGAATGAGAGCGATTAGGTGACATTAATGACTGGCGGTTGAAAGGGAGCATGTATGTGCGTTTTTGATTCCGCCTGCAAATCTGTATAAGGTGAAGGCAAATAGTTTGAGTATTAGTTTAATGAGCATTTTAAAAAGTCGGAGTCCGTATCTACATGGTAAATTAATTTTTGATGTCATGATAGTAAATTAATCATTGATGCAAATCCTAAACTAATCTTAACAGGTCGGGAGTGAAATATGTATATAGTTCAAAGTGGATGCATCCATCCATCGGTATAGCAAGTCGCAGATCCATTTGCTGAACGAATTAGATGTAAGTGCTAAAAACATATTTGGGCAAACATTTTCTAGTAGGTATCCTAAAGATATATGGCGTACATACAACATAAATGCTCGTATGCCTCGTGACAAGACTACATATCATCGTTTCCATCGATGCACACTGTAAATCGGTCAAAAGGAAAATAAAAAGGTAACAAATGAACTTTGAACGACACGAACAGAAATGATGGAAAATCTGTTGACATTACCCAAGTGGGATAGAAGTCCTGGCAATCATCTCTCCTGTCGTGGACAGCACACATTTTTTTATCGTTTTCCATCGACGTATAAGAAATTATTATGGGCAACAATGAAAAATGGAGCATCTGTTCAATATTGTCAAGATCTGTGTACCTGTTTGATAACATCTTGAAAAAAACTAAAGTTGAAACACTTTTAGGAAAGTAAACATTAGAGGAGTATGTATACGTATAGAGTTCTCGAATAGAATGACGAAGGGGATGCGAACTTTAATATATCTTCAAGATGGTCACCTCAACGTCCGTTCAAATATGGTGTAAAATGAGTATGTATGTAGGTATATAGAATAAGAATTCATAAGAGATTCACTATAGCTATTCTACCCAGACATTCGAATTTTGATATTGGTCCATATAGATGTGTCTTTAAAAATATAGCTGCACTAGGAACTGAGTACCTACATAGTATAAGGGTAATCACAATGTCTATATTTACATTCACATGGCGCATTGGAGACTATACCTGATGTTATAATTTTGATTATCTAATGCTTCAAGGAAGGAGTAGCTAGAGTCAGAACTGTCTAATCGGACCACTACGGAACCGAAAAAAAATGATTTATTATTAAATTAGGAAAATCATAATGGAAATGTTTGGTGTAGTCTTATGCATTGCAAATTTAGACCACTTATCAATTAACATTGGATTGGATAAAGTTCACCTATATGTTAAATTAAACAGTTTAATAAATTGCGGCTAGGCTAGGTCTACGGAAATTTTGAACATTCTTGAATGGTTGACCTATAATGAAAATCGAATGGATTCCCTATTACCCACTGTAGAAACCAATGTTCAATCCTTGATTCCTTATGAAATTTCAAATTTTTATTGAATTTAACTATGTAGAATATTTGTTAAATTTATCAACGAGAAAGTAATGTTTTATGGACTCGGTCTGTTGGTACGAATGGGGGAATTTACCCAGTGGTTGGTCTGAATGGGGAGGTTCGTTTACCACTGCTCCAAACAAATGTAGTCACCAATTCGTGGTCAATGGTCCGACTAAGAGGTGGTCCGTTTATAAGTTATTTTGTATGAAAAACCAAACGAAATTGACCGATGGTGGTCCAATTAGCAGTTTTGACTGCATATCTTTATTAATACTCCTGCCCCTGCTCTGTAGTGATGAAAGTTCGATCGCAGCTCTATAACTATAAAAAAAGATATAGAGAAACACGTGTTTGAAATTCGGCAGGACAAAATGCTGCATTTCGTCGCAAAATAATAATAAATAAAGAGAGATGAGGAAGTTTTGGGTGGCTTACAGTCCATTCACACAGCGGGCGACGCGATGCGATGCGATAAGCTTCCCATCGCAAGAAAAAAAATTTCTTAGCATTTAAATAGGAACCAGCACGAACCTGCTTGTACAATTCAGACTGCTTGCGATGCGACGTCGGGTTGTACGATGGAGAACTTTTCCATGTCGAATCATCGTGCTTTCAGCAGCTGGGAGCGACATGGAGGATACGATTTGTCTTTGGATCGGTTTCGTAGTTGCATGGTGTATTGTATATAAGTAATCGTACATAAAGAGGCTGGTTTCGTGCTGTTTGATGCTGATAGCGAGTTATCTATTACATGAGAGGCATGCTTTGTGCAGATCGAGTTGCATTACCATTGAGAATATAATATATATGTACATACATACGTGTCGTGTTGCATAGTGTTATAGATTTGTAGATATTAAATGAAGGGATAGCCGTATGTAGGTGATGTAATAATGGATTGGTCTACTAAATAGCCTTTGTGGAAATTTACAGTGCTGTCCAACCCAGATCGTAGTGTACCCGTACCCCCAAAAAAGGGCGGTATTCGGATTTGACAGTTGTGGTTGTATCTATGAATGGGTCAAAGAAGTAAGATTTGTGGTAATATGTAGTGCAGCATAACCCGGTTTGTGGCGTACGCTTACGTATAAGAAAATTTCGTACAGCGCATGTATTTGTAATGAATAATTGAAGGTAGCGGCAGATAGGTCAGTTGTGGGAACATACAGTGATGAAAAAGCCGGAGTACCATTTTAGGGGCGGGCAACCCCGAGATTTTTTTTCTTGTTTTTGACATCGAATTTGGAATCAGCGACCCACATTTACCTTAGTGTTTCTGCCACGCCGATTGGACGAGTATTTCCCCGAGAAAACAGGGGTACAATTTTGGAGGCAGGCAACCCCAAATTTTTATTTTTATTTTGGACCTCAAATTCGGAATCAGCGACCCAAATTTACCTCAGTGTGTCTGCCACGCCGATTGGACGAATATTTCATCGAGAAAACAGGAGTACAATTTTGGGGGCAGGCAACCCAAAAAAATTTTTTTTTGTTTTTGACCTCAAATTCGGAATCGGCGACCCAAATTTACCTTAGTGTTTCTGCCACGCCGATTGGACGAGTATTTCCCCGAGAAAACAGGGGTACAATTTTTTTTTTGTTTTTGACCTCAAATTCGGAATCAGCGATTAATTTACCTTAGTGTTACTGCCACGCCGATTGGACGATTATTTCCCCGAGAAAACAGCGGTACAATTTTGAGGGCGGGCAACCCAAAAAAAATTCTTGTTTTTGACCTCAAATTCGGAATCAGTGATCCAAATTTACCTTACTGTTTCTGCCACGCCGATTGGACGTGTATTTGCCCGAGAAATGGGGATGCCATTTTTTTGGCCGGCAGGCTCATAAAAGTGCGCGTACGTTAGAAACTGGGTTTTATTGCACTGCATGTTTCCAAAAATTACCTATTTCACCCATTCATACATATTTGAACAACAATTCACACCAAATCCAAATGCTGCCCGAATATTGTTTTGAAACGCGTAAGCTAACACTGCAAATTTCCAGAAAGGTTACCTACCTCTTTCAGTCATTCATCATTACATGACCTACCTACAATTTATCTACAACACTACATTGCCATACCGACAAGTACGTATGTATATAGAAAATATCAATGGTACTACATTAAATTATTATTACCTACGACAATCCATTCATTAATACCGACAATAATCTACAACACTACATAAATATACCAACACGTTTCTTTGTATATTAAAAATATCAATGGTAGAACACTCGAAGCGCCATGCCACGAAGTCGATATGAAATCATAACTTCGTATATACAGCAGCAAATCGTACGAAATAGCGCCGGTATAAAATCCCATTCGAAAATCAGAAAAAACATCATCTCGCAACAAATGTCATCGCATCGCATCGCCCAGCCCGACACCGCAAGGAGTGTGCACACATCGCATCGCGTCGCATCGCGTCGCATTGCATCGCCCGGCCCGGAAAAGCTCGGCGTCGCTCTGTATGTGTACGCGGCCTTACTCATTCTCATTTCGAATGCAGTTGTAGACGACACTTCAACCTTCCACAAGAAAACTTGCTACTCAAGAAGTTACGGCAATGAATCATATTTTTCTAACGATTCGAAATATGTCATATCAAGTGTCGTGCAAAAATCATTTAGTGATTTATTTCATTTCGGGATGAAAAAGAACACTAATCGGACAGTTGTTTTAAGTCTCTTACACAACATACGGTTCAATTTATTATGCAAGAAAAAATAATTTTTAACAGCAGTTCCAATTATAATCAATTAAAATGCACTAAATCTGCATAGCTAATTCTATACAATCATAACTTTTTATTTTAAAAATTCTTCAGTTTTTATCATGTATTAACTCCTTATTCCGGTACCATGCAATTGTAACTCGAAACAGGAAATTTCCATGAAAATCTGCGACGAAATCTATGTTCGAGAGATAATAAAATGTTTACAATCCTGTTAATTAAATACCTTTCTTAATCTACCCTTCGAAATCTTAAAGAAAAACCCTTCTTAGTAACTCTTGCCATCATCTTAGACACTATACAATTTAAAAACTGCACGACTAGCAGAAAAAAAGCCGACAATATTCATTATAAAACCGGGCGTCAGTCCTGAATAAAGGAAGATATCATATTCCGAAAAAAAAACGAACACGTCGACCTTTTTCACTTTATAATCTCGTTGCGATATTTCAAAACAGATAACGGGTTTCCTTAACAAAAGTTTTTCTTACTTTGGCTATAGGAAAGAAAAAAGAAACAATGAACTAAAGCTTCCGCTTGGATGCAACATTCGGATTTTTTTTTGTGTGATTCCAAAAGAAACTTATTCTAGCAGGACGAAAAAAAACACTCATTGTCCACCAAAACTGTGGTAAAATATCTTGAGGAAAACCCTAATCGAGATTACCTAATTCTTTCTTGTTGTTGAAGCACGTTGCGATATTAAGAGAAAAGTTCGAAATGCGAAGATATCTATTCCGAAATAAAACAAATTAGTAGGCATTTTTTGTAGATAAAATCTTTTTAATATATCAAAAGACTTCATTCGATAAACTCAAATAGCCCCAATCTTCAGAACTTAAATTGTACTCGACTAAAACTTTTGACGTATATAATGCATTCAGCCTTGATCCGCAGCATACGGTTGATTCAATTATTTCAAACCATATGGGAAATGCTATTAATTTGTATCTTCAGGGTAAGTTTTCTCATTAACCACTTAATTCGTATATATGTACATCCAGAATTGAACTGAATCATTGTATTCCTTCAATAATACAGCCAACAACCTTACAACTGACAGCTTCATCTGTTCATTTTGATTCCTCCAATATACCGTAACTTGTTATAGGGAAAGGATTATCAAATTGAATTGTTTGTATCTTGCAGGCCTATCATAAATAGTGTAGACTCTACACTGTAGACCAAGCATTTCAATTCAATTGTCAACCCCGATGTCGTCGTCGGTATTGCAACCATTGCACAGAATATATCGAATCCATTCCGTCGTACTTCATGAAGGCACATATACATTTCATATTCAATTTATGTGACTGAAATTGACCAATATGCCATCTCGAGCCAATGGGTCTTTTTGGGTCCCCATTTAGGCATATACCTCAGCATACTCTCTGCTGTTTACCAAATGTTTGTGCTTCGGCAGTTTTGCCATTTCCATACATTATGTAGTAAGGAGTGCTCTCATTTCACAAACATATGGTTATGGATTATTACCTTGAACTGTAAATGGAGGGACATTCGGATAAGTAGAGGTTGTTGTTTACAGTTAGACAGCCTTTGGTTCGATTATGGCAGTCAACAAAGTCGCTGCTCTGTGCTGCAGTTAAACACGAAAAACAATGCATGGAAATTAATTTTTTGGAGCATGTTTTCGGCTGAATTACATATACTCCAGGAAATTTGAACACAAATTTGGCCAAACTTCGGAAAAATTAAGGGAAAGCTGGATTTTTGCATGAGCCTTTCTTTTGAGGTCCTAAACAAGACCCTAAAAGTCCCCGTCTCTACGAGTGCAGCTAGCGGTGCTACAGAGGGTCAAAGACCCTCGAAAACAGGTTTTTCTAAATAACTCGATAACGGTAGCATATACAGAAAAGTCGTGTATGGCAAATTTGAAGCTCTTGTGCTTTTTAATAAACAATGGAAATACCGAATACGTTCGGGTACTCCTAAAGGTGCCAGGAGTTCTAACGGTATTTTTGGTATTTTTTCAAGAAAATCTCTATAACGGTAACTCGTACTAAAAGCTTTTGTGTGGAAAATTTGTAGCCTATAAAGCTTTGAAGAAAGCGGTCAAATTTCATATCAATACGTGCAGCTTTAAGGGCGCTATGGGGGTTCAAACCTTAAAAAAAGGTGTTTTTTGGGGTTTTTCGTGAATGGCGCTAAGACGGGGGAGTGTGCTCTCTGTTCTTCTGGGAGAAGTTTGTAGCTTATGTGGCTGTTAGTAAGACGCCAAAAGTCCCCAAAAATGGGGGCCCCCCTAACGAAGTTATGAATGTCCAAAGATTCAATTAAGCAGTTTTTGGGGAATATCTCTATAACGGTAACGTAAATTTTCCAAGAAGCGGCTTTTTGTTTAACTTTGACCCCCATAACTTCCTTGGTGGTTTACGGGTAAATGAGTTGTTTTGGCATATTAATTTGAAGGTACAGAAGCAACAAATTATTACAGGCTTCCATCCCGAATGCGTTCCCGTTATAAAGCAATTCACGAAAATAACGAAAAATACCGTTATTGTGCGTTGCGCACCCTCATAGCGCCCTAAGTATTGCGCGCATCAATCTGATATTCGAATATTTAATTATGCGTTGTATAAGCTACAAATTCGCCATATAACAGTTTTCGGTGCACATTACCGTTATAGAGATATTCCCAAAAAACTGCATTTTTGGATGTTTGGGCCCTCATAACTTCCCTACGGGGGTTTCCATCGTTGAGGACTTTTGGCCCCTTACTAACAGCCACACGAGCTACAAATTTATCTAAGATTGGTTCTCTCAAGAGGTTACCGTTATTAAAAAAATTCCGAGAAGCGGTTTTTTGTTTAACTTTGACCCCTCATAGCTTCGTTGGGGGTGCTCGCATAGATGAGTTGTTTTGGCATTTTGAAGTTGAGGTTACAGAAGCAACAAATTGTTATAGGCTTCTCTCCCGAATGCGTTCCCGTTTTGAAGAAATTCACGAAAAACCGAAAAATACCGTTATTGTACGGTTCAGACCCTCATAGCGCCCTTAGCATTGCACGCATCGATCTGAAATTCGGATGTTTAGTTAGTTGTATAAGCTACAAATTCGCCATATAACAGTTTTCCGTGGACGTTACCGTTATAGAGATATTCCCCAAAAACTGCTTAATTGAATCTTTGGACATTCATAACTTCGTTAGGGGGCCCCCATTTTTGGGGACTTTTGGCGTCTTACTAACAGCCACATAAGCTACAAACTTCTCCCAGAAGACGAGAGAGCACACTCCCCCGTCTTAGCGCCATTCACGAAAAACCCCAAAAAACATATTTTTTTAAGGTTTGAACCCCCATAGCGCCCTTAAGGCTGCACGTATTGCTATGAAATTTGACCGCTTTATGCAAAACTACATAGACTACAAATTTTCCATACAAGAGCTTTTAGTACGTGTTACCGTTATAGAGGTTTTTGTGAAACATTGTTAAAAATACCGTTAGACCTCCTGGCACCGTTAGGAGTACCCGAACGTATTCGGTATTTCCATTGTTTATTAAAAAAGTACAAGAGCTTCAAATTTGCCATACACGACTTTTCTGTATATGCTATCGTTATCGAGTTATTCAGAAAAACCTGTTTTCGAGGTTCTTTGACCCTCTGTAGCACCGCTAGCGGCACTCGTAGAGACGGGGACTTTTAGGGTTTTGTTTAGGACCTCGAAAGGAAGGCTCATGCAAAAATCCAGCTTTCCCTTAATTTTTCCGAAGTGAAATGCCAATTTTCCTGGGGTAATAAGTATTTCTGGGCTCCAAAGACACAAAGTGGACCCTTCTTTACAATAAATGGATACATATTCTTTCGAAGTATTTTTTTTTTTCTACAGAAAAAAAATTATTTTACAAAGTAATGTAAATACAAATACGTAACAAAACTCAAGTATGTGGGTAAGATTTGGCACTAATTTCTTCCATTCTTTTTTAACACAAACTGTATTAGTTCATATATTCCTCGTATATTACGTTCATCTGTTAATAAAGGGACACACGTAGCTTATATGATATGAGATATCCTCGTTTACAAATTCGACTCACCTTCTGCACCTTAAGGACTTGAGATCCTTTTGTTTTGTATTCTCCATCGAACCCTTGTTGGTTTACAATTCGCACATCTCTGCGTTGCCGTTATGTCCAGCTGTTGTCATACCCAAGACTCTTTACTTTTATAGTGAAATAATAAATACACACATCGTCATATATTAGCTCATATGGGGATATCTTCAAGAAAAACCTTTTATTGATATGCGGAAAATCCCAAGGTGTATGAAAACGGAATGGGGACGATCCGGTTGGCTCGTTGCTCCAATATACATGTAGGTATACTTTTCAAGTTGTTGGTCAAACGGATGTGTATGCCATCAGCATAAGTTAAGGTGAATGAGGATATATTTGACAGTACCACAAGAAAGTATGTGGCAAAAAATGAATTACGAATATCGCAACGACAATATGATGGAGACAAATCCTATAATGAAGACTTTAAGGGAAAAATTTACTTTATGATTTTACTCGTATTTTAAAATATTTAAAATATTGCGTTTATTTCAAAAATACATTAGAGGAATTTGAATAGTATCTGTACACTTTATATTTACCGATTCCATAATTTTACGTGTCACTGTAATGTGAACATAACACAATTTCCTGACCGACAACTGTAAGAAACAAAAGGCTCCTGAGATGTCCCTAATTTAATATACGGCTTTTATCACTTGCTGACCCTTATTTGCTGGAGTGCTAACTTTTTCAATCTCAACATGGGTTTTTGGACTTTTTCCATAAGCGCAAGGAATATACGTTGAGGTAAAAGCCAAAGGAATTAGTTAATCGTACATTGACGATAGTTTTGCTCGCATGCTTATCGACCGGACACTTTCTTACCTTGGGTGACCAATGCGACAACTACGGTCGGTTTCAAAGGCATACGGAAGACAAAGGATGAATTCCGGACGCCCTGTGTAGAGGTGGGTGGTAATTATATTTGTATGATAAAATGTCCGTGTGTTCAGGGCTTTGGGCACTCACTAGGAGCAAATTGAATTAAGTTTTCTATACATCTTTCTTTCCCAATGAAAAGTCCATTCTGTAGGAATGGAATGATGCTTTAAAGGAATTTGGTGTGGGCTATTTAGATAATGCATGAATTTATTTAAGTCTAAATGAGACTCAACAGTGATATATTGACAATACTTTATTTTCTATGACTTATAATTGATCTTAAAAAATTTGCAGTCTCTTTTTCACTTCAACATACATACAGCCGAGCAAGATTAAGTCAAACAGGTGCCTGTCTACGGAAAAAAATAACACTTCCAATTTTCACAATCCAATTTCTAACGATTTTCAATCGTGTCTATATCAAATACATGGTCAGGAGTAGGGATGTCAAAAACCGCCCCGGCACTCTGTTTTCCCGGTTGTTTTTCAAAGCGAACCGTCCGGTTAAAAACCGGATAGAAACCGGTTTTATGGTTAACCGAGTCATTTTATCTGACAGTAGTTTAAGCTATAGTCAAAAATCACTAAATTACATTAAATTAGGACCTGTTTGTTTATTGTTCTGCATTGCTTTGTTAATAAAGTCTAAAGTAGGACAAATTATGTCAGTAGCAGAGATTTCTTTTAACAAAATGTCACAAATTAAATTCAATTTAATTCTGTTCCAATCAGTGAAGCAATCAATCACTGAAATATTCGATATCCTCAAGACCCTTAAAAGCGTCTCGTTGTGCAGGTATAGTATAGTTTTACTGTCGTTGAAGGACTGCAATTCTGCAATTAATAAAAACTATGCAGACGGAGGGTAGCACCAGTCATGGGTACAGTCCCGAGTAGTTGACTATACTTTCATAAAAAATGTAAGGTAGATGGTGCATTGCTATCCTTGCCTCTTAGCTCCGCTTCGTTGGATTCGAAGGTATGGTCCCGATAATTTAGTAAGATTAACTCCACTGTCCATCAACTCAAAGTATACTTGTCATAATTAAGCATTGATCAAAATTTCAGGTATTTGTAGCCGAATTAAAATATCAAGGAATTAAAAGAGGGGAACCGTTGGTCTGATTTGGCCCATTTTTAATACCGTCCAAGGTTTTCTCAAAACAAGCATCTCACGAAAATTTCAAAACGGTTAGCTTTTATTTCGGGAGTTATCGTGCGAACTGACGAAAAATCCCTTTTCGACTAAGGGCTAGTAATCAGTTTCTCGCGCGAATATTTGCATTTAAAACTCGCACGAAAGTGGAGAATTGGAGACATCATAGTTGGCCGTGAAAACGATTACCTGTCGGTAGATTACATAGTTCATAGTTCAATTCCTCAAAATCGTATTTAGATTTAGATATTAAATTAGAGGTTTTTGAATTGTGCGCGCCCGAATCGGAGGATAAACTTGGATAAGATGGATCGGCAACAACAATCGACGCACCGCAAAGGTTCAGACGAAAATGGAAACAGAGCCGAAGTCGTTTGACGACGAGGTAGCAATAATACCAGTTATTAAAGGACACTTTCATAATTTATTTACAATTCCAGGCGATCTGCATTCTGATGTGAATATGTTCAACTGTATGGACCGAAAAGATTTTAAACCCAAAAGGAAGTAAAGAAGAGCGATCAGACGAGTCTTTGTGATTACCGTTGAATAAAATATAAACAAAGACGATAATCCTGTTCTGCGAAGAAGCATGAAGCAATTATAAATCGTGTTATTATTTTTTTTTAATTTTTATATTAATTTTGATTATATCAATATGTAATAAAATATTAACCATAGTCATTCGCTATAAAAAGTCGTCTATCTTTAAAAAAACGCATATAAGTTGTACTTCTGATTCTTCCTATTCATCGCTCGCACGAAAATAAATGCAAGGACATTATATTCGCACGAGAATATGTGGAGACTTTGTGTATATATTGTGTACTCACTGGTTTGAGCATAGGGTACTCGTCCGAAAAACTGAATACCTAGATGCGAGCCATTCTCGCCTCGCGCAAGTTTTTTGACAGGTTTTATATAGAAACTCGCGCGAATCATCGAACTGATTACTATACTTAAAACCGAAAAATGAAACATCGATCCATTTTAAAGTACCTACTGGTTTTTAGTCCGTCCGGTTTTTGACATCCCTACTCAGGAGTATGTATGCAGCATAAAGTAAGAAATTTGAATAGAGATGGAACTCCATATAACATTAAAACCTACTGAACAACATTTTACCTTTGAGTGTGTGCTGTATGTAACGTGTACATACAGAAGATATCTTCCTGTATGTACACGTTACATACAGCACACACTCAAAGGTAAAATGTTGTTCAGTAGGTTTTAATGTTATATGGAGTTCCATCTCTATTCCAATTTCTTACTTTATGGTATGCAGTATGCCTAATCGATCTTCCCGTGGATTCAAATGATACATAGCATTATAACAAGCAGAAATTTAACAACAAAAAAGCAACATTTTCAGCTTACATATTTCCAATCCATGGGGCAATTCTCCAATCGTACGGTGTGTTCAGATGTTAAATGGACGCAAACATGCCCAAAGATTGGGATTTCATATTTGTTATTTGGTCGCGACTCGTGACAGTCACATACTTATACAGTAGGCACGTCATGTGCTTCGTTTTGAAAAACAGCAGATACGACGCCGTAGCCGTAGTTTCTTTTCTTTCATCTTGAAAACACACACACACAAATCTTAAACGAAATGCGAAAATAAGGTGTTAAATAGATCGGAGTGAATCCTCCTGACAAGAATTTATTTTCGATCTTGTCCACAAGCAGAAAGACCCGCCACGTTGTCACCACAGCAATTAATCAAATAGCATTTCATATAATGCGCCAAGGGAATCAGTATGACAAGCTGTTTTTCGAATGGAGATTTTAATTAGTAAGATTAGATTTATTGGGCAAGGGCCTATAGTCGTCCTCGTCATTCTCTCGAGATCGAGATTAACGCGGAAGTAATAAAACGAAGGTGATAAGATTTTGATTTAACAGGTAATAGGTGATAAAGAAAAGGTGACATGAATTTGGAGCATATTTCCGAAAAAATTAAAATTATTTATATTTAGTTGTCAGTCAAGCAGTTTTGATAATAAATAAATAACAGGCGCGACAATCCAGCATTGGACTAAGGCCGCAGGAGGTGTTAGTGACATTCTATTTCCAAGATCTTATCTGCTTTTTGTTGAGGTAATGAAATCAGCATCACGCTCAGCAGTGTTATTTATCCCCATAAATGGGTACTTGTTTAACATCTGAGTGAGACGATAGTCCGTCACAAGCTCGTGAGTTCGAAAAACACCACGATCCACGGTGAGATTCGAACTCATGACCCTGTGCACCGAAGGTGCGCGCACTAACCGCTAGACCAGCCAGACTATATAAATATAGAATAGATAGATTATAATAGAAACGCTTTTTCCAAGGCGGCCAAAAGCATTCATTAAATTGAACCGTCAATAAATTTCGGAACTGATATAATAAGAATACACTGAGAAAAAAAAACGAATTTCAAACTAAAAATTTATGTTTTTCATTTCAACATTGCAAGAAACATGTAACTTTGACAAACTTAATTTATTTCTAATTAATATAATACGTTGTTCGAACATATTTTCTTTTAGACTAAATCGCTTGCACTTTTTATTTCAACATACGAAAAGTTTTTATTGATATATTACGCAGTCATATGTAATACTGAAATACAAAATATTTCAATAACGCATTCAACAGTATTTGCCATTCCACTCAATTGATAACCATTTAGAATTGACTATAGCTATGTTGAATTTACATGTGCATTGTGTGTTTTTGTCAAACGATTTTCTCAGTTTTCTGTTTGCACACATTTTTTGGTTATAGTTATCGGAAACAGGATCGATTTAGTTGTTCGTGTCGCGGCGATAAGATTAGAGGCAGAGAGGGAGAAATCGGAGCTTCCCATTAAAATTGCGAATTATATATGTATATACGAGTGTTACTGAAACTGGCAAATGAATTTCCCAATTACTGAATTTCGCAACGGAATACTGACTTTAAAACAAACGCAAAAAAAAAACACACACAAAAGCTTTGTCAAACTATAATTATTATCTATATTATAAAATGGGTTTGATTTCAAAATAAGGAATTTAATTAAAGATTATGACATACCTATGACTGTAATGAATTGTTCATATTGAAACACAAAATGATTTTAAATGAAAAGTACGCAATTTCAATGGAAAGTTTAGTGCTTAAATTTAAAATGGTAAATTTGTTGGCTTGACAAAAAAAAATGATTTGCAAATAAGATTACGCAGACTCATTGTAAAGTTGTGTCTTTTAAATTGACTTTGCCACTATGTTAAAAATAAATGCAAACCATGCTCATTATCAAATGCGGCTTTTCAATGTGACATTGCAATCATTTTAATTCAAATTGCTAACATTTTGAGAATACAGTTGGAACATGTTCATATAACATTTTACATGCCAATGTTAAAGTAAATATTTTTGCGTCTTTCAAATGAAATGCAACTTATTTTGACTAAATTCTATATACGTTTTTTCTCAAAATTACATATGAAAACTGTTAGATTGAAGTTTTTTCTGCCTGTAGAATAACTTTAGTAATGTATGTTAAGTGTAAGGATAAATTAAGTTGGATTGACGGAAAATAACATAATTTTTTCTAATATTATCTGAAAATATGACGTTGTTTGACATAGTAAATATTCCAATTTCAACTAATTCAACGTTCAACATACCTTATGACAACAAATGACCCATACACCTCCTTTCGAATTTAACTTATTCCAAATACTAAGCACGCCGTAATTTGGTAAATGAACAGCTCGTTAGCCTCCTCTTCTAAAATGTATACAGTATCCATTCCATAGTTTACTGAAAACTTTCCTAACCCTATTGCCGGCTAAAATGCATGTTCAACGAACGAAGGGCTATTATAGAGGTGGTGTAATTTCATTATCCCTTAAAAACTTTTAGCATAGAAATACTACTCATATGGTGTGCAGCAGGGAGGAGAAGGTTTGTATAATGTATGTGAAAATTAAGTTTTCGTCGACTTCATGTAATTTCAATAAAGGTCGACTGTTTCCTGAAACATTTAATGTGAATACGAATTTGTTGATCAATTAGAGAAACTTTGTTTGAAAAAGGTTAATTACCTATATTTTAACAAAAGAGGCGAGTCTAACGGTATATTTCATTATACTTAGAATAAAGTATCCGACAAAGAGTAAAAGTGACAATTGTTATAGGAAAAATTGGAAATTGTAAGTACTTAATCGCATCTATAACAGAATACAACGAGAAAGAATCTTATTACGAGTTAGATATATGTAGAAGCATTCATACTACAAATATCAAAAAAAAATATATTTAAACTAAAATTTGACTTTATGTATCGATTTATTGCTTGAGCGTGACTGATGGAAGCATCAGAAATCAACCATAGACGCAAAATCCGAAACTAAATAATTAGCCGTTTATTTTCGTATAGTGTAATATATGGCGCATATCTGCAAGGAACCTGAACAATGTTTGGATGCTGGCCAGAATGACTTCAATCTTATGCAGCCATGCGAGAATTCGCCAGACGTGCGTCGAATAAAACACCATAGAACGCACCTTGAAGTCAATTTAACACTTTTTTTCACCGTCAGTTGCAATATGTCTCACCGACACGACGTGGAAAAGCCAAAAATAGATTTTGAATTAGTGATCATGAATTCGCATTTAGTACCTACATATCTATGTACATACATAGTAATATTATTTTGCGTAAAGGGATTCTCAATAGGCATAGCATTTATATGCGTTTATAGTAGATAATGGATGTACAGGGCCGCAGTAGTAGTAGTATGTTTCCCCTGTACCGTAACCCCTTGTGGGGCATGGTGCGTTCACTGAGCCGTTTATAGGATACTTCGAGTCAACGTTACATTGCATATAGAGGAGTGTATACCATGTTGCAAGCACTATATGTATATTTCCTGAACCACGCCGCGATTCGATATCCGGACCTCTAGATTACTAGCATCGTAGAGTGCGACTCAACCAAGTGAGCCGCAGAGCGTGACATAAGTATGAAGTATGTACATTCATACATATTTAATTGCATTCCGAAATGGAATCGATGTGTCTAATATATTCGCATGCTTACATTTAAGTTAAATAATAGAGTAAAAGCACTGAATTAAAAAATAAAATTTATCGACACATTTTTAAGCAATTAGACTTAATTAAAATACATTTGAATAATGATAAAATAATTGCCTCCAAACATACATTTAAAAAAAAAATTGTATGTCGCAGATGCGAACTGATCACCAAATTCCTAAAACACTCCTAAACAAACCTATTTAATGTATTGCTTCTTTAAGACTTACAAACAACACCGGGCATGCAAAAAAAGAAAACAAAAAATCCATCTGACAGCTTGACGACCATAGTTTGCATCATACACACTCGTTTCACTTCTTCTTATCGAAGTACAAACTACATGTCATGATTTTTGCCGGTTGATCTTGGGGATTTGTACCGCCAAGTCCTTGGATTTCATTATTGTCTGGAGGTATTTATAGGAAAATTGTCTTGAGTCTCTAATTGAATATAGTAATGCTTTCGGATGCAATTTATAGTGCGTCGAGTAATTGTTGGAACGAAACAAAAAAAAAAGGCCAAAACGTCGCAAAGAAAATAGATAAAATCGCAAAGAAAGGTATGAGGACAAGGATCGCCAAACATTATACAATGGAAATAAAACAAATCAGTTTATTTCGAAAATGTTAGAGGTGTCTCTAAAATTGAAGCGATATAACAACCAATGGGAAAATATATACAGTTGAATTATATGTGAAAGGGCAAATATTTTGTTTAATTAAATTACTATGGTTATTGAAACGAATTATGTATGGTGAAAGTAGTCGTTGTTTCAATGGAAAGATGTAAATGTGAGGGTTCGTTTTATAGCCATATACAGAGTGGCCCAGTAACATTAACATAACATTTTAGGTCTTCAAGCGATTTCTTTGGAACTTTGGGAAAATAAACTAGACACTTGGGAGATTTGTCGGCATTCGGTTGCAGGTTGGTAAACATTCCAATAATAATGATTCTAAGTCATAATTTCACATGGATTGCGAACTAAACCAATCATAACTTGTTTGTCTTTATACCCTATATTACCCATAAGATTGTATAAGAGTACATTGTTTTTGTTACGCCGATATTATGTAACACCTCAAAGGGGCCACCGGAGGTATGGCAAAGTATATAAATAAATGATCAGGGTCGATCCCTGTATCGAATAAGCCATGTCTGTCTGTCTGTCCGTGTGTCTGTCCGTTCGCACGATAACTCCCGAAATAATGAAGCTAGCGGTTTGAAATTTTGGTCAAATGTTTCTTTCTCTTGGACGGTATTGAAAATGGGCCGAATCCGACCACGGGTTCCCCTACCTCTCATACAAACTTCCCCTCCTTGATATTTTAATTCGGCCATAACTTTCGGTAGAATATCGCTATCCACTTGAAATTTCGATCAATGTCTGATTCTGGCATATACTTAGAGTTGATGGAAAGTGGGGCAGGTCCGACTACCCCTACCTCTACCTCCCCTTCGAAGTTACATTCAGCCATATCTTTTGATAGAATGTCGCGAAAAACTTCAAATTAGTATCAAATGGTAGTCGTTAGATTTGGATGCCTTGATAAGCTAATAAAGATGTGCGAGGTCCGACCAATTTACCCCTCCCTCCCTACAAAAAAATATGAAATTGAATATTTTGGGTTTTGCATGCCTTCTAAGTCTGTACATGGGTATAGGGTATACACTCATCGTGCTATTCGAACGATTAGAACTCGGTCTCGTTTTTTTTTAATTTTTTGGGACAAGATACTTAAATAATCATAAAGATATCAACTGTACAGCGTAGCGTAAAACAATCTTAAACGATAATAGCCTAATTTGTGGTATTTCGAGATGTTTTGAGTAATGACTCTATATACAAAAAAAATTATTAACGATATTTTCATATTTTAACCCATTTGTGCTAGGTATATCCTCTACCACGACAGAAATCTTTGTTTTTGCCAATTCAAGCCCCGAAATGATGTTTTCGGACACTATCCATATGAACAAAATTTAAAAATTAATTTTCTTGCACCTTAAGATCACAGATAAAATTATAAAAGGATTTAGTTTTAGAGTGCAACTGCTGGAAAAAGTATCGAAAAGTAAAAAAAAGGATAATGTGTTTATGTCTGATTTCACGTAAAATACGGTTTTTTTTTTAAGCTTTAAATTAGTATAATCCAAGAAACTATACGAGCTTTGTAACTTATGTCAACTCCCAGGCATCTAGGTTTTTTCACAAAGGTAAAAAAAAGTCGCTTGGAAAACAAAAAAGTTATGTTTATAATATAATAAACTTCAGAGATTCCGGCAAAACAACACCAGGCGGAGTTTCAGCTTGAAATACAACAAAAAAGTTATGACTACTTAGAATCGTAGGTCAATAAAAACAAAAGTAATTCAGTTATTGTTTTAATAATTTTTTTATTTGAGAATACAACATCCCAAATTTTTTTTCATACAGTCGTGAAAATTACATGGGTTAAATGGCGACCTCTATTGTGCATACACTGATCAAGTCGGGTTTTGAAGTTCGTCTCCACTCTTTGCAGCATATCAATCGATATGTTGTCAATAGCGTCGCGAATGTTGTTCATGAGGTGAGCTATGGTCCGTATTAAATCGACATAAACCAGGGATTTCAAATAACCCCATAACAGAAAAATCGCATGGAGCCAAATCTGGAGATCGTGCCGGCCATGGGAGATCGCCTCTAAGAGAGATGAGGCGTTCGGGGAAATGTCGTAACAAATTCATTGAGCCTCAAGCTGTGTGCTGTGGCTCCATTTTGCTGGAACCACACATCCCTAACGTTCATTTTTTCATTATTGGACTCCATTATTACGGGAGATGAAACGTGGTGTCACTACGTCACTCTGGAAAGAAAAGAACAGTCGAAACAATGGCGCCATCCCGGATCGGCGGCCTAGCGGCGGAGTTCTTCGGAGCGGGTTTTCAGAAGTGGATAACTCGTCAGGAAAAATGCGTAGAAAAATCTGGCGACTATGTAGAAAAATAATTTAAAGTTACAAGCTTTTAGATGGTATACTTATTTATTGTAATAAATGAAAAAAATGTGGGAACCTTATTTTTTACTTGCCCCTCGTATAAAATAGAAATGCGTAACGTTTTGTCTAATAATCAGTTTTTGTGGAAAAAAATTTTACAATATCAATTGGCCAAACAACAACCGCATCGCATGCAGTCTACGTATAGGTACGTCTTTTCAATTTAAAAGCACACGACAAATTCATCTTATATTTTCTTCCAGACATCTTCAATTTTCCCATTACAAATGCTGTCATTGCCACTAGGGCTATTATCTTAGGTACAAGGGAAGTCTTTCATTTTTTTTCTTGTTATTTCCGTTTAATTTTTGTTCAAGAATTAATTTACGCCCCTAAAGGTACTTCTGCCCTTGGGGAGCTTGTCCGTCGTCTTCGTGTACATGTCTATTGACCGAACTATAGGTAATGTCATTCTACTTTGCACTACTTCACACTCTTCACAGCATATTTCATGGATCCTCCGCATCACGGTGGTGGTCTGCTGAAGAACGAAATCTGAAGGGTGGGTTTTCTGCGGTTATACAAAAAGGTATCTAGTAGATAGACATCAAGTTCAATACGGAAACAGGTTACCGGAATGTAAATACCTATGTACATACAGACGTATGATATACATACATACAAAACAAAGAAGCAGCGTCTCTTCGGAAGTATAACGAACTTAAGATTTCATAGAAGCGTATGTTGGTCCCAAAGCAATTTGCTGGTAACGTTGACTGAAAGTTTCTGGGAATTCGGGAATACCACAATGAGCATAATGCATTTGCAGTCAGATTGGACTATAATTTGAATGATTCTTTGTATACTTTGAATACATTATATCTTTTCTATTTATTAAAGCAAATTTTTTGCAGTACCTATACTTGAAATTGAAATGGGACAAGCAACTGTTTCTAATGTGGAACTAGAATAGTGTGCATTCTATAAGTGTTTATGATACTTATTGATTTGTGATCTGCTAAAAAATTTCAAGGGCTGAATTTAAAAAAATATAAAACTGGAGGAAAAATTCGGTGAATTTGCAAAACTCGGTCACAGAAAACAATCAAGCTTTAACAAAATTATTAATGTTACGCCGAACCATAAAGAACATGTATGTATATGTAATCTATGTACATAAGTAGTGCATATTCTAGTAGTATCAGGTCTTATGTTTTTTGCTTCCACTCTCCTAAACTAGATCAACGAAACAAATTGAAGATAGAAAAAAAATCTGGAGCACTATAGGTAACTAGATAATAAGATTCTATTCACTCTCGTTTCGTAAATAATTTTTCAATACATATAAAAAATTGTATTCCCATTTCCGTTCTAAAAATAAAATTAATATTCGATAAAGAAAAATAAAAGGCGAAACCATGACCGCCTGTTAATGTTACTATGTCATAATCACTATATAATTAAGTCCAATACATTCCAACATTGTGTCCATTAAAAAATTGGCAAATGTGCATCTGTTTGTGCTGGTCAATAGATTAGTTTGAAGAGAAAAGAAGAAATTTATTTGATTTCCCAAAAATAAACTATAGGACAACCATAATTCACTTCAATCAAACCAATATATGTACCTTGTACATATGAAAATACATCTTTGAAGCTTTTAAAATTCCATTAAAATTTTTAATTTAGATGTAGCAAGTGTATCATATCATTAACCTGTTCGAAAATGCGAAATTTAACATGTGATCATTTCAAGTGATTTTTATTTTCAGATACATTCAATGAATTTTCGTATTCTGGATGATTCGATCGATCGAAATTAGTGAAGGCTGAATAAGAATCTGATCCAAAAAGGAAGCCTTGCGATTTGTTGTTATACTTATGCCGATTTTATATAATTTAATGTACATCTCCAGGAATTGTTCTTGCTTTTATGCTAACATGTAGTCTTGTTCTGTGTACCGTAACCCCTTGTAGGGCATGGTGTGTTCACTCAGCCGTTTATAGGCTACTTCGAGTCAACGTTACATTGCATATAGAGGAGTGTATATAATGTTGCAAGCACTATATATTTCCTGGACCACGCCGAGATTCGATCTCCGGATCTCTAGATTACTAGCATCGTAGAGTGCGACTCAACCAAGTGAGCCACAGAGCGCGAGCTAGCATGTACATCAGTGATTCTCAACCGGTGGGGCGCGCCCCCCAAGGGGGGCATCACGGCCTTCCAAAGGGGGCATCACGGCCTTCCAAGGGGGGGGGGGAAGGAAATTAACATTTCGATGAAAATATAGTCAAAAAATATCGTCAAGAAACTTCATGCACTAATGGGTTAATATCTCAGAGAATTGACTACGACAGAACAGCATGAGATACTCATATACATACATATTTAAACAATAATAGATACATTATACATACAACTTCAATATAAATCCAAAGCTTTCTGCTGGACAATTGTTCTTTTCTATTAACGCTCGATACCTATTTCATTTTTCTGGAAAAATACCGCTAACTTATAAACCAGTCAAGGCATAAGCATCTGATAAGCATGCCAATTATGTTATTAATCGTTTTGCTTAGCAAGGGTGTGTACACTCCCAATCAATAGGATAGTTCCACTTGTAAAATGGCTGTATTTCGGTAAGTAATAACGGTATTTTCTTCAAACTTGGTGACAATATTTACAGTAGCCTGCCTGTTCTTTGAATAACAGGATGTCTCAAATCCGGAGTCCCGTTAGGATTTTCTTACGAGAATTCTTAAAAACAGTACAAATGGTGAAGTCAGTAGGATAGTTCCAGTGGAAATAAAACATCAAATAACGGTAAGAAAGGATAATTTTACTTTGGAAAATGAAGCTGGTAATAAGAAGAACTTTATTTTAATAATTTGAGCTCAAAAACTTAATCTGGGATAGAATTGTATAGGTTTTAACGGTAAATTAAGTTGATTTCGTCCCGAGCTCCTCTAAACGTACGCCAAAGAGCTTCAGTGTTCTTAAACTATCGCCTAACGGTAAAGATCTTCCTCGTCATTCATTTCCACACTTTTATTGATGATATTTAGATATTGGAAGTATGAAGGTCTTTCCATAACCTTGATTAGTTGGTCTTCAAATCAATTTTCATCAGCCTTGCTTCATAATTGGAGTCATTATCTTGCTAAAATCTTATAGGAATGGCATGGAAAATGTCGGAAGTCTTAGGCAATACATTAGGAAGAATATTTTTAAAAGCCTGGGTACTCTGAGTACCCCTAATTTAAGAAAGCTCAGTAGTTCGATACCAAGATATTCAACCCCAATGGAGAAACTGTATGGATTGGACAAACGCGTTATTTTTACTGATGGAAAAGATTAAATCTCGTCGGTTCAGATGGATTTAGGTATTATTTCCACGATTTGAGCAAGAAGGAATTAATTTTGTAGACGCATTACTCAGAGTAAGAAATGTCGAAGTATGGGGTAGAATGTCTCTGTGTGGAATTATTGAGATTGTGGAAATTAGCGGTATTCACAACGTCCAGGCTAAGAAAAAATTCTGGGCAATATAGTTCTTAAAATTACCGACATTTTCCATTCAACTTCTTTGAGATTTTAACAAGACAATGGCGTCAGTCAAGGAGCAAGACTGATAAAAGATTTGTTTCAAGACCAACTAATCAAGGTTTGGGAAAGACCTCCATATTTCCTAGATCTAAATACCATCAAAAATGTGTGGGGATGAATGACAACGAAGATCTATACCGTTAGACAATAGTTTAAGAACACTGAAGCTCTTCTGCGAACGTTTAGAAGCGTTTTGGGCGAAATTAATTTAATTTACCGTTAAAACATATACAATTCTATCCCAGATTAATTTTTTGAGCTCTAATTACTTAAATAAAGTTCTTCTTATTACCAGCTTCATTTTCCAAAGTAAAATTATCCTTTCTTACCGTTATTTGATGTTTTATTTCCACTGGAACTATCCTATTGACTTCACCATTTGTACTGTTTTTAAGAATTCTCGTAAGAAAATCCTAACGGGACTCCGGATTTCAGACATCCTGTTATTCAAAGAACAGGCAGGCTACTGTAAATATTGTCACCAAGTTTGAAGCAAATACCGTTATTACTTACCGAGATACAGCCATTTTTCAAGTGGAACTATCCTATTGATTGGGAGTGTACATCTCGTCAACGTTAATAAACGCAATAAGTGCATACGTTATTTAATAGTTTATTTCATTTCATGTGTGGTATGCTATACCGTTTTAAGAAATGATGCCTTAAGACCAGTTCGCCTGGAACGTCATTTGAATACCGTTCATGCAGCTCTAAAGCACAAACCGAAAGAGTTTTTTATAAGCAAATTGGAGACCCTAAAAAAAGTTAAGCTAGGTCCAAGTGGCACGAGGAGTGCAGACTCTCAAAAAATACTGTGGCCTCCTATGAAATTGCACTACTTATCGCGAAATCGAAGAAATCACATACGATTGGAGAGTCTCTGATAAAACCATGTATTTTAAAAGCGGCAGAAATAGTTTTGGGCACTCAAGCAACGAATAAGCTTAAAGACATACCGCTATCAGACAGCACGATTAATCGTCGGGTAGATGAAATGGCAACTGATGTAGAAACTCCTTGAGAAAATTAAAAACTCACCATATTTTTCTCTGCAATGTGATAAGACAACGGATATTGCAAAATGTTGCCAGGTTCTTATTTATGTTCGATACATAGACATCGAAGAAAATGTCTTCAAGGAAGACTTACTAATTTCGGCCACTCTTAAAAGCAGCTGATGAAATGGCTATTATTGATGAGTTTTTCAAAAAAAATGAACTATACTGGACGAAACTGGCGGGTATATGCACAGATGGAGCCCCTGCCATGCTTGGTCGCGATTCCGGATTTGCTAGTTTCATGAAAAAAAAAAGAATCCGTCAATGGTCACAACACATTGTATTATCCATCGACAGGTACTTGGTTCAAAAACGCTCCCAGCCAATTTAAAATCAATTTTAAATGTATCAATCAAAGTTGTCAATTTTATCAAAAACAGCGTTTTGAACACTAGGTTGGTTAAGCAGTTATGCCAAGAAATGTCCTCGGAATATGAGCAATTGCTATTCCATACTGAAGTAAGGTGGCTGTCAAAAGGCAACATGTTGCATAGACTAGTATGTGCATTTTTAGAAGAAAAAAAAGTCCTCTACTTTCTACATTTCATTCCGAACATAATTTCCTGGGATTAGCGTACCTCGCAGATATTTTTGACCATCTAAATGAGATTAACCTCAGTTTGCAAGGTTCGGGAAAAAATGAGAACAGCAATATGTATTTTTAAAAACGAGGATAGAATTCAGGGTTTTGTCAAAAAAAAATCTAGAATCCGAGTTTTCAAAATATATTCCCGAAGAAAGAAGTGACGTAATACTAATAAAAAACATGGTACGCAATCCGTTTACTTCTAACGTAGAACAATTGCCTGATGAGCTGCACGAGGAAGCTATCGATTTGCAAAATGACAGAACGGTGAAAGATAGTTATGAAGCACGAGGTTTGGAAGAGTTCTGGATCAAAAGTGGGAGATCAGTCAAAATCCTTCAAAATGTTGCGGTTAAACTTTTGGTGCTCTTTTCTACGACATATTTATGCGAGCAAGGATTTTCTGCTCTTCTCTAAATAAAAAAAAACAAACAACGGAATAGACTTGATGCTGCTGCTGATATGAGAATTGCGGTGACAAATATTGCACCTCGAGTATCCAATTTCGTAAAAAAAATTCAACATCAAAGGTCGCATTGAACATTGGACTTAAGTGCTTCATTTTCCAAAGCAGTTAACAAATATACATATATCGAATGAATTCAAAAATGTAAATATGTTATAATACTGCGTGCGTTTAATACCTATATATAATTTCTAATCAGTGTCGCTTGTGTTTTTTATTTTATGACATGAGAATAGTGGATATTACCAACGCCATCTAGAAATATCATAGCCGCAACTCAGCTGTACAATGACGTCATAGTTTAGCTCTTAAATTTTAGATTTACACGAACAAACAACAACAACAAGCATATGACGTCATTAAAAACAAGAACAATGAAATGCAATTTCAGCTCTTAAATTGACATTTACGAGTCTACATTGCGGCCTTAATATCTAGACGGCGTTGATATTACACCATTAAAGGAGCTAACGGAAACAAACATCCCTAAGTTAGAAAACAAATTTTTTTTCTACATATCGATTTTTAGTGAGGGGGGGGGGCGTCAGGATTTGTAAACTGTTCAAAGGGGGCACCGGATCCAAAAGGTTGAGAACCACTGATGTACATAGTAACAGATTGAAATCTATTCATGGCTTTTGAGCTACCTAGCAGATACTTCACCTGCAACCATCTCTTTACTATGACCACACATTTTACTTTACTCTTTAAATCCGCACAACAAACATTAGTTTAAGAAACTTACTTGAATACCATCAACAAGTCTAGCACTATAAAGCTGTTTACCTTCAAACCGATAATCCTTAAATCAAATTCTCCCATACAATGGCGTATTATAAATAAAATTACAAAATGCTCCAAAGCCACTTAAAAGCGCATTTCTTCCCTCGGGATAAAGTTCGCGCGAGAGCCAAAAAATCACAGGGATAATTCAAGCATAAGCTCAATCATCGTAATCCCACTCGATGCTGCAATAAATCACTTTAAAGTGAAAGCGATTATTAACATTTTCTGTAAACATGCTGGCAAGCGCTGTTGTGAGTATAGGTCTGCTACTGTAGCGTGACGTTGTCTGAGAATGGTATACCATACCATGCCGGTGGTGACGGGCGTGCAATGTATAGAAAAAATTATAATATCGAGTAACTCAAGTTGCGAAGAAGAAATTTATTCCGGACACTGTCTTGTGGCAGCCACTTAATCTGTACCTTCTTTTCTTTTGTGTTTGTGGATTCTGGCGCCCTCTTAGCATAATCTTGTAATGTCTGGATTGAATGTAAAAGGTGCCATGCCGCTAAAATAGCGCTAAATGCAAAATGATGGAAATATGGTTTGAGTTCTGCTTCGCACTTTCGCATAGATAGAATCAGAATTGAAATAGTGTTACCATATTTTTGTTCCTTAGTGTTTTTGCTATTATACCTAAGCCCCGATATTCCGGATAGCCTGGGACCGGACCCTATCCGGATTTTCGAACTTCCGCATTTTCGTGGTCCGAAATTTACTGTATTATACTCAAACAATAAAAAGATAACCATTCTAACGATAAATAATAATTTCGTATTCGAAATTTGCGTTATCTTAAGTTTATATAGCAGTAAGCTTGAGCAAACTTTATGAAATTGTCGAATATTATGAAAATTTAAACAAAATTTGGCACGAACCCGAATCCGGATTATCGAACTTCCAGATTTTCGGGGTCCGGATTATCGGCGTCCTTGTACTTCAATTCCCTTTTTTGCGATTTCCATCGTTTAAAAATGTTCAATCAATTAAATATTAAATTAAAATTAAATTAATTCGTTTAACTCAAGCAACCTTATAACGAATTAACACTGTCCCCTATATGTATACCTACATACATATGGAAACATAAATTTAATTGCTTTGTACCAATCCCACTTCAATCTAAATAATGAAAGTGTATTCTACCATTAATTTTGAATTTAGTGACATACAATTCAATCCATAGATTGTTTGTTTTGACTGGATTTACGAGAAGATAGTTTTAATAGCCTAAATCCGCTAATATCAGTGGGAATCTGCTGCTAGTATTTCACCAACAAAACTGGTAACACTATACAACACGGGGGTGTTTTTCATTGTCGTAAACATTTCACTTAGTGTATTATTTACCAAGAAACTGACTATAATTTTCACCGCACTTTTCCATGCTTGCTTACCCTTATTTATAACCACGAACATTTTTTGTGTCGTTCATAATTTCTACACCGTCGTCTACGAAAAATTACAAGATATGTACATACACTCTAGACATTTTCGAACAGAATGGAATAGGATAGGTGGCATTAAGATGATGATAATGAAATTTGCTTGAAAACGGAGTTATTAAAAAAAGAGAACATTTAAAGCACGGCGGCAATGGTGAAAAATTTACCCCCCGGTTTATATGGTACAGCGGCGTTTGAGAGACGATTCTTTTAAAACTGACGCTGATTACGAGGTGTAATTTGTCAGCCAGTCGCATGCTTGTAATATGACGCAGAAATAGCGGATGCGATTTTTTCCTTTTTCTTATCCTTATGTATAACAAGTGAAGAGTTTCGTGGCGAAGGCATGCTGAATTTTTTGGTTTTTTTTTTTAAGAGATTTTAATGGAAACATTCGCGAGATTTATTCTTCCCATTTGAGTAATTTGAAACAATTTGTGAGCGTGACAATATTTTTCTAGCTCGAATTTTTCATTTAATGCCTTATTAAATTGTATATCCTTTAGCGAAGCGTCTATTATATCTTTTCCTAATAAATTGGGTGATAACTTAGGTATTCAGGTTTAAATTTATAGGAAGGCTCAAATTATCAATTTGCTTAATGTTGCTATTTAGATTAGGCAAATATATAATACATACCTGAAATCTATTATTCTTATACCACGCTATTCTTCTTTAAGTTGGAAGAGTTATAAGAACTCATTCACTATACTATAAGATTATTGTTTTCATACACTTATAACAACATCAACATCGAAATGGTAAGGGTTCAATGTCTGTACCGTGCCTAAAACCAACGTGTCTCACACATTCCCAGTGGAAATATACATAATATGTTACGTAATTTTCACTGGGTCTAAAGTACCTACATATAACACAATTGTTAAAGTTTATACCGAAAGTACATATCTTTTTGATATTTGCAATTCTTCTCGATACATGACAAACATTCCCCTTTTGGCGCAATGGCAATGTTAACAAACTAGCATGTAAGGTTATTCCAGTTTGAAGCAAATATAGGTAAAATAGGTAATTGACTAGCATAAAAATGTATAAATTGTCTCAGAGGGGACTCACACTACTGACAGCATTTACTAAAACCACTAAACTAATCGAGTGGAAACCTACCAGATTAAATCGTATGTCATTAAATTCAAAATGCATCGTAGAATATACTTGGAGTATTCCAATCGCAGTACAATTGGTGCAACTGTTAACTAAATCTTGAGTGGGACTTATGCCAATTTCAAAATAAGTTGTTCACACATCCATTAAACATTTCCATCAAGAACTGGATTATAAGCAGCATAAATCAAAGAATTGTAATGAAAAATATTATTAGCATTTAACATTGGCATATGGACCTAGTCCAATGTCCGAACGAAAGAGTAAGTATGTATTATACATTAATACAAATACACTGAAAAAATCATTTGCTACAAAACAAGAAAAAAATACAACAAAAAACAGCCAAGGAATAATTTTTCCTGATTTAAGATGTATTTTCTTGTTTCAAGAAAAGTCTTTGCTTATTATAAATAAGAGAATTACCGATATCAACTGGTATTTCATTTTAAAAGATCTTCAGTGCGAATATGCTGTTTCTGTGTTTTATATTATTCTGTATCATATTTTATATGAATTTGTCCCACTTTCTTATTCCAAGCCTCGAAAGGGCCCTGTCTGGTTCACTCCGCTCATTCATAAACTTATTCGTAGGAAAAAGATCGTTCATGCTAGACTTAAGCCGTTTGAAACGGCAATCTGATAGAGCTCAATTTAATTGCCTCAGGAGTAGGGTTAAAAATCTTATAGAAGTGGCACGACCTTCCTATATTTTCAATGTTGAAAATAGTTTAAGAGGCAATGAAAGTAAAAGCTTTTGGTCTTATGTTAAGAATATGCGATGTTCATCAAACAATACCTCGACATTTTCATTCAACAATATAACTGCCACTGCACCTACGGAAATATCTGAACTCTTTGCTACATACTTTTCTAGCAATTATGCAATAGTTTAAGAGGCAATGAAAGTAAAAGCTTTTGGTCTTATGTTAAGAATATGCGATGTTCATCAAACAATACCTCGACATTTTCATTCAACAATATAACTGCCACTGCACCTACGGAAATATCTGAACTCTTTGCTACATACTTTTCTAGCAATTATGCTATTCCTAACTCTTCATCCTGTAGTCTCCCTTATAGCGCTTCCTCCTTGCACGACTCCCATTCCTCGCTTATATTACCTTCCTATGTATCCTTCCTTATATAGCGTTCCAAAAATAATTTTTGTTCTGGACTTGATGGCATTCCTTCCTCTTTCTTCAAAGGTACTACTTTATCCATATCAGCTCCTCTTGCCATTATTTTTACCAAGAGCCTCCGTGAAGGTATTTTTCCCAACCAATGGAAATCCTCCTTGGTTGTGCCTATACCTAAAAAGGGTGATTCTACCGATGTGACTAACTACAGACCTATATCCCTCTTGCCATCTATTTCTAAGATCCTGGTGAAGATTGTTTATGATTATATTTACAGCAACTTCGGTGACCTTATTTGTCCTGAACAACATGGTTTTTGCAAAAAAAAATCAGTGATAACTAACCTGGTTGAATTTACTAACTTTACTGCCAAATCCTTTAATAAGCAAGATGATGTGCATACCGATTTTGCTAAGGCTTTTGACACGGTCAACCACGATATTTTGTTAAGGAAGCTAACTGATCTTGGCTTACCATCATTGGTTATAAAATGGATGTGTTCCTACCTCCATGAGCGTACTGCGAAAGTAGCTTTCCTTAACTCTATCTCGTCTCCTTTCAGTCAGCCGTCTGGTGTGCCTAAGGGCTCTCTTCTTGGCCCATTATTGTTCACATTCTTCGTGAATGACTTTCCCTCTTGCCTTAGTTGCCCATCTCTGCTGTCTGCAGATGACAGCAAAATTTTCTCAACAATTTCATGCCTGGCCGATTGCAATGCTTTACAATCGAACTTGAATTTATTGGCTCTTTGGTGTAGCTCTAACCAGTTAAGACTGAATGTATCCAAGTGCTCTGTGATGGTGTATTCATTGAAACCCGATCCGATTTCTTATTTATACCATATCAATTCTGTTCCCCTACAAGTGGTGTCAGATAAGAATGACCTAGACGTCATTTTTGATCCAAAGCTTCGATTCTCTGAGCACGTCTCTGACGTAGTCACCAGGGCGTCTAAATTATATGGTTTCATAATTCGTTGCTCGTGTAATTTTGGGTCGATTCATACTTCTGTTAGCTTATTTATATCGTTAGTCCGCAGTATATTGGAGTTCGCCTCTGTGGTTTGGTCTCCTACTTATGATAATTCTATTAAAACTTTAGAGAAAGTACAAAGAAAGTTCTCTAAATCTTTAATATATCGATATAACTTGCCAAGTCGTCCATATGTTGAACGTCTATCACTACTTAATCTTCTTCCTTTAGAAAAACGCAGAACATCAATGATCAATGCTTCCTATTCAAACTATGCAATGGTCTCGTCGATTCTACACTAATTGCAGATGTAATGTTTCGGTTCTCTTTATACAATACACGTTCTAATGCGGTTTTTGACCCTCCAATTTCTTCGCTAGCTACTTTCATCAATTCTCCACTTCAAAGAGCTATGCGGGACTTCGATCGCTTGGAGCTTGGTGCGTTATCCTCTTCCTTTTTTTCTTTTAAACAAACTTTACTTCAAAAACTGGGTTCTTCTATTTAATTTTTAACATAACATAATTTGCTTTGAATGGTTAGTTTCTTTTTTTAAACTTTAGTTTTTGAGTTTAAATATTTTTTCTTTTCTCCTGCTTTTATTGAATTATTAATCTTTTCTTTCCTATAATTGAATTTTTTAGTATTTTGTTCTTTCCATTATGTTTTAATTGAATTTTCTTTGCTTACTAACCCTAGTTTACCGCAGCCATTTTCTTACTAGTTTCATGTTATGGGGTGCAAATGCACCCCACAGTATGTATGCCCATATTTCAGCATTAACTGACTTCCAATTTTGTTTAATTTGATTCATTTTGATCGTGTTTTATGTTAGTTAAATAGAGAAAACAAAAGTGTGATAGTGAGTGCGAATTCAGAAATACGGGAGGCATACATGTTGAGTTTGGTTAGACGGCAGGCACTGATATTCATACTATAAATGACATGATAACCTCAAACAAGAGTGATGTTCATGAAATTTCCGTTTAGTATGCATTCCATTCACTGATTTCGCGGGTGTTATGCATCACTTCGGGTTCCTCATCATTTGACGATTTCAGCAGAACTTATTACTTCAGTTATAAAAGTGAAATCGCTTCACATAGATAAGAATAGCAGGCCGAGACTAATGGGCTCAGTGGAGTTTTGTTCACAAATTCCGAGATGCAGCTCTTTTTCGAAATCTTAGTTAGCAAACTCTTCTCCAATTAGTATCTCTGATCATTTGACTAAGCTTCTGTTGTTTATTTATGAAATTGATAGAAATATGAAACGGTTTCAAATTGAAACGGGGTCTGAAACACAGCCACATTTGATGTCTCAAAGGTCATTCCGAAGAAACAATATTTCGTAATATTATTAACATTTTTAAAGTTTCATCTGGGATGATAATCTCAGATGAAAGTTTAGATATTATTATCCTTATTTTAAAATAAATATCAATTTAAAATCAAAATAAATAGTTCTGAACTCAAATAAATTATCTGGGGTGCAAATGCACCCCACGACAGAACCATTGCCTTACTTCTACAAAAAAATCGTAAAAAATAAATTTATATAGCTACAATTGTACAAACATTAAAAACTAAAACAAAACTAAATTTGGTTAAGCTATTGAAAAATGTATAATGAAAACTTGAAAAATTTCGAAGTTATATTCAGTTAAACATGCGCTGGGGTGCATTTGCACCCCAAACAGTAAACTAGGGCTAATTGTGTTTTTTTTTTCTTTTTTGCTTATTTTCGTATCAAACTTCATTTTGCTTTATCTTAAGTTACGCTTTCGGTATTTTTATACCTGTTGTAATAATATGTACCTATTATAAATAAATAAATAAATAAATAAATAAAATAAATAAATAAACATTATTTTAAGCAAAGAATTTTCTTGGAACAAGAAAATACACCGTAATTAAGGAAAAATTATTCTTGACTGTTTTTTTTTTTTTGTTTTCTTGTTTTTAGCAAATGATTTTTTCAGTGTATCTGACATTGATTCCGGTATATAAGTACCTATGCATATAAGAATACCTAAAACACCATAAATAATATCTACTAGTTCCCCAAAATGTGCCAATCGAATCGAAAATACTGATGAGATGATGAAGCTTAATAAAAACAAACTGGTTTTTTAGAACCCATCATCGCAGTTCCTTATGTTTGCAAAAAAAAATATGTATGTATTTAGAACTGTTGTGGCCATCGTCTGGAGCTCTTGAAATTGGACGCTAACATGGATGGATGGATACCTGTTGTGCCTGTTGTCTGAAATTCATGGCGGTAATTCCTCGAAAAAATCATTTGTGATTCGTCCACCATTCTGGCCAACGCACCTTAATAAAAAGTAAACAAATCTCGTGAGCAGCACGTTTTGTTTATATAACTTTTATCCATAGCGCGGACGAATCTTATTATGAGTCAGTCTTAGTCTTCGTTATTATTATATGTAGTTGGATTCATTAAGGAACGCTTTTCGGCTGCTGACAAAGAATGCAACAAACTGGCATGATCGTTGGACCAAATTTAATTTACCTGTTGTTTTAGATTGGATCGGTTTTCATAAACAAAGATATAAAATATCGTTATTGTTTACTTTTAGCATAGAATGCCGGGTGAACGATAAAGCGAATTGAATCATTTCACTCCGTACATACATATAAACAATAATGTATTCGTACGTTTATTAGAAGGGAAATTTAGCAGAAATGCAATGGCAAATAAAAATGAATAAAAGCACCTTTCGTGATCTCTTGCTCTCTCTTAAGCAACCGCAAATGCACTAATTCTTATGTACAAGCAACACAATGGCCAAATATTGTGAAACATTTACGGCAGTTTGTTCAGAACAACAATATGGTTTATTCGTCCTTATTCTTGTTTTGGTACAGTAAAAATACGTGTTCATTCAAACGTAAAAAATAGAGTGAAGTTTTGATGCCAAATTGTTACACCCAAGCGAGTGAATTTTAATTTTTCGCAAAAACATTTCTGGAAAACTATATGTCTGATCCTTAGAGAAAGCATAGCAACCAACACTCTAAAAAAATTTACTCCAATAATAGGAGGAAACTTTTTTTCCTTCTATTATAGTAGTAAATTTACACCACTATATGAACGAGAGTAATTTTACGCTTTACGGTGTAAATATTTACTACAAAATTGGTGTAAATTTGCACACATAAATAAGTAAACTTACTCTTAGACTTAAGTAAATTTAAATCAGAAATAAGCAAATTTGCACGAAAAAAATGTAAATTTACACCGGCAAATATGTAAATTTACATCCGGGTTTATAATAATATTTACGGCGGTGTAAATCGTCCTGGAGCTACCCGTTATTGCAACGGCCAAGAGCTGCCACACCCCCTTCGGTTCCAGAGCAAAAAAGCGCTACAACACAACAATAATTATGATGCTCACACGAACGCACATCGGACGAAACAGACTAACTACACACAGAACAAGTCACTTGTGAGATACAGGAAAATGCAATAATGCACATAAGTCAGTTTTACACAAATGTAGGTGTATTTTTTACACCAAAATTGGTAAATATACACTGAAAGTGTGAAGTTACACAAGAATAAAGTAATGACACATCTTCACACCAAATGTGGTGTAAAATTACACTGAGATAGAGTAATATTGAAAAATCTGTGTAATATTACACTATTTTGTGGGTATACTAGAAATTTTGTTGAAAAATAAACGTTTACTGTAATTTTGCGAGAAAAAAGGTGTAAAATTCAACGAGTTTTCGATGTAAAATTCAACCTTTTTTTTACAGTGAATGTCATGCGTTTATCCAGAGTGGGCATCAGGAAATAAAAATGGCACCGTTTTCACACTATTGCAGTTCATAGTATGTGTGAAAATTTTTTCAAATGTCAATTTTTTGTTTACAATTGATAATTTAATATCCGCGTAAAATTTATTACTCTCTCAAATGCCAACGTGATAATTACCCCTTCGGTTGGCACATAGACCTAGACAGACCATTGGTACTATATCCTGATGAAAAATATCGTTCAACAATATTTTCCACCCCTTTCCATATATATTTCAAAGGAACGGATGGCCACAAATGTGATCAAACGTTCGGCGAAATGTAAACTATCTCTAAAGAAACGAAAAAACAGCGCATCATCGTAAGACATTAGTATGTAAACTGCTTCTAGAACCAAAATTATACCTCTTCAAAAAATAAGATTGATTTCACAGAAGGCGGCGACAGAAGGGTTAATAATTGCATCGACAATATTTTGACGTTTGAATTATTTCGTGAAGTGTAGTGTAATAAATTTGGAGTCAAACACATATGGGTTGTGTGATCACATAGCCACTCTGGACTAACGCATGGCATGGTTGCTATGCTTTCTCTAAGGTCTGATCGCAAAAAATCTAATTTACGGCAGTTTGTTCATAACAACAATATGGGCTATTCGCACTTATTGTTGTTTTGGTACAGTAAAAATACGTGTTGATTCAAACTTAAAAAATAGAGTGAAGTTTTGATGACAAATTGTTACACCCAAGCGAGTAAATTTTAGTTTTTCGCAAAAACATTTCTGGAAAACTATATGTCTGATCGCAAAAAACTCTAAGGTTACATTATTTATTTATTTTTCTTTTCAAAAGGGAAGCAGAAATTTTTGAAATATCACCAAAGCACTCAAAAAAAGAGGAAACATTATTCCCCCTATTCGTGTCTCTGATGGCTTTTTAATGTCAAATGCTGAAAAAGCACAAGCTTTTGGGACCTACTTCCTAAATCAACATCTTGCTACTTGTAGCATGGGAGATGAGGAAATTACCAATATGGTCACAACTTCAATTGAATCCGTTAATACAATATCGAACTTCGAAACACCTTTCTTGTCTGTAACATCTATAAAAAATGCAATTGAACGCTCTAAACCTAATAAAGCTCCTGGTCATGACTTGATTCCAATGCAACTTCTGAAAAATATGCACAGGAAAACCATCGTTTACCTATGCAAAATATTCAATGCATGCATTAGGTTGGCCTACTTTCCGAAAGCCTGGAAAATTTCATCTATTATATGTATTCCAAAGCCAAACAAGCAGAAGGCATTAGTAAGTAGCTATCGTCCTATTAGTTTACTTAGCAATATAGGTAAAATTTTCGAACGCCTTTTAAAAGATTTGATCGAAGAGGAAGTAAGCGTGAAAAACATTCTTCCCAGCGAACAATTTGGCTTTAGGAAACAACACAGCACTGTCCATCAAATTGCACGAATAAAACATTTCGTTCAATCCAATTTAGATGCCAAAAAATCTATCGGCATGCTAACATTAGATATCGAAAAAGCCTTTGACAGTGTATGGCATGAAGGGCTTATACACAAAATGTATAACTATGGATTTCCACCCTTTCTAGTTAAACTTATTTTGAGTTTTCTTACCGATCGTTGGTTTAGTGTTAACATTAATGGAACACATTCTGCACGTCTTGCTATCCCAGCTGGTGTTCCCCAGGGATCTGTATTGAGTCCTCTACTGTATAACATTTACACCAGTGATATACCTATACCTGCTAACTGTAAAGTCTGCCTCTTCGCTGATGATACTGCTCTCTTATGCAGCTCGCCGTCAGCTGACTTCATCTGTAACTCTTTAATCAGTGGATTCAAAAATCTTGATACTTATTTCGAAAACTGGAAAATAAAAATAAATCCTGCTAAAACGGAAGCTTTCTTCTTTACCAGAAAACGCAAACCTGATTTAATTCCCACTGGACCATTACACTTAGGATCCTCTGTCGTAAGCTGGAACACTGACCATATCAAATACTTAGGTGTACTGCTCGATAAAACCTTAACTTTCAAAGCGAACAGAGATGCTCTTTTAAAAAAAGCTGATCACCTAATTAAAGTGCTGTACCCACTAATTAATAGGAATTCTCCATTGTCCATTGATAATAAAATGCTTATTTATAAAACCATCTTTCAGTCTACATTTACTTACGCCGCTGCCGCATGGGGATCTTGTGCGCCAACACATATCGAGAAATTACAAGTGAAGCAAAATAAAGTACTTAAAATTATACTTAATAAGCCACGCTATTTTCCTACTTCCATACTTCATTCTATTGCTAAGGTTCCTCTTATCCACGCTAAAATTTTACATACCACTATCAACTTCAAGCTATCCTGCGCCTGCTCCACCAACCGCCTTATTAGTGACCTAACTAGCTATTGCTAACTTATCAACTTCAATCACATCTCTAATATTTTCATTTTTCCTATGATCTTTTTTTTTTTTTGCAATCCAGAAGCAATTTTCAAAAAATGTGTCGATTACCACACAATTTAGTTTTTAGTTAGTTTGTAAGTCTAGAATTAATTTAATTCCGTAAGTCTTTTTATTTAATTATAAACTTGAATAAGAGGTTTTTCAATCCCATTCTTTCCTCTTACCAACAAATTTTTTACTTTTCCTCACTAAACTCTATGTCTGTTCGATTATATCACTACCAATTTTTCTTTATAGCTGTAAGAGTATCACTCGATCACTAATTTATAAGCAATGGAACACACATGTTATTTTTCTTTTGAATGGTTGAATAAATAAATTTGAAATTTGAAATATTTTTCTTGCTAATTAAATTGATATCCCGGTTCCGCATTAGAAAATTATACCGTAGGTTAAAGTAACATTAAGCCTATTTTTCTTATTAACTTTTTTATTTGATTTGAATAAAAAAAATTTGTTGCATTGAAGAGGACAAGTAGATTTTGCTTATTACTTAATATGAAAAAAATATTTCGTTACAAATATCAAATTAATGAAAAATTTCATCAGTTTCCATTACTTCCTTTACAATTTTTCATCCTAGTTTTGTAGAAGTGTTTCTTCGTACAGAAGAAATTATTCAAACTAACGTTTCGTTTGCACAAAATGAACCACTTGTATCTATGATTGACAAAATTTTGTCAAAATTAACAAATCAAAATTTGTCAATTTCGTCAATAGGATGAAAACTTAAATGAATGGAAAAATAGCATTATTCTTCGCATCATATTTTATCACAGTGAATAGTTGACAAATAAGCAAGTTGTCCGGTCTTCTCTCTAACGTTCTTCCTTCACACTGATGGATTTATTACTAAACGAATTTCGTGCCTCTTTTCGTTTTTTTGAATATTATTCGCTTCAAAACGCGTTAATCGAAATAATTATCCCAAAAAGAATGTGTTATGTAAGAAAAAATCGATAATGTGATGTTGCAACCGCCATGCATAGTATCAACTATCAAGTACTACAGAATGATAGGAATTTTTTTTTTCTCCTGTCGCACTGGCAATTTGAGTGGACTGACACACGGGCGGACTGATTTTCAATGCAGTTTCTAGCACAATGGTCTTGGATACAAGGTGTTCAAAATGTCTGTTTTCTCCAATTCAAAAAAACTTCATTGGCGTATTTTAATGAGATATTCTTCATATTAAATACAAATTCGTTGACTGGTCGAACTTGTTGGTTCAGCGAAAGACAGCCTCTACTATTAACATTTTTCAAACGTAACAGTCCCCTTACAGACGTTGATACATATAGCTACATTATTTAGTGTAACTCCAAGCAACTAATGAGACTCCAATTCAATTAAAAACTGTCGATACAACAGCCATTGCATCCATTCATCTCATTTTGTGCCAAATCATCTCTTTATTATTTTTTCGCAACACATTAAGTCACCTACCAGCCACCTACAAATGTACCATTATAAAGTTCCATTTTTCTTTTATGATAGAAAAAAGCGCCAATCAAGCAATTTCTTTGTTAACGACTTAAAAGGCATGTGCTATACATGCATTATATATTATATTGGCACTTCGAACCTGAAGCGAAAAAAAAATCCCATCTATACATATAGCCTTATCATCCCATAATACCTTGTCGGTGAAAAACGTCGGTCGTCCTATTGTTAAAATGCTTTTCAACTGAATACGAAGGGAAACGACTATCAACGTCGCCATACACTTTTATTCACCTAAACAAAAATCTGCTTCCGTGGCTCCGTACTACCATTACTCCATTTATAGGTAGTTTATCCAATATCCGTATTAACCTTATACATGGGGATGCGAAGCTATCATTGGCACATGAGGAGCACTGAACGGTCAGGGGTAGTATTTTATCCCTGGGAATCCATTGTACGATCCATGGCCACTAAGCACACCGTATAAATGAGGAATGAGTGCAATGTGGCGTATAGGCATAAGCGAAACACCTTGCTCTTAATAGCGGCTATAGCCTTCACGTCATATGGATTAGAGTACCTATGGAAGACTCCTACTCTTCACATCTAGTCGGCCTATCAGCCAACGAAAGTCACATATGCTGCATGATATTTGAATTGATTTACAGTATAAATCAACAATATTCGCACCACTGCAAGAAACTTAATATCAATGTAAACCTATGAGCGATATTTTCGTCAACGACGAACGACACATCACCTCATCGGTCGGTACTGCTACTGAAATTGTTGTATAAATGCGTAGCTTTTCCGATTCTAACCGTATTTCTTCCTTTTCTGAATATTCTGGGAACAGTGTAAATGTGAATATGAATATTTTTACCACTCACTATAATATACCCATATGCCTTAACATAATCCGCCGTTTGCAATATCATCATGAAAGGAAATTTTTGCTGACACCTTTAAACTGCTTTAATCGACCGAAAGTACGTACGATGAAGACGATGAGATATGATTACAATGAAAAGGATAAAACATATTAAGAAGGAAATTCTGCCACACAGAATCCAGAACATTGTTGACTATAATTGAATTGAATTGACTTGAAATGAGTCTTGTGAGTGTAAGAAAAAATAGTCGGTTTGTTCCGTTTGCGTGTCCTGGAGTTAACACTGATGCTTCATAGCACCTATGTCACTCTTGAAATAAGTATTATTACTCGCGGCAGTTTTTACCCATAATCGACGAAAAATATCGCAAGGACTGACAGGATAACAGTTGCATGACCCTCCCAATGGATACCATAAGGTAGGAAGATTTGCAGGCATATTACTAAACATATAGCTTTACGTATACATTGGTCAACATTATGGGCGAATTGTGTGGAGCACATATAGTGGCAAACTAGATAACATAAAGGGCATTCATTTTTTTTTTCATCGGGTATTTGTGGTAGAAGAAAAGCAGTCACATTTTATGAAAAGAATCAAATAGGTGTACAAAAGGCCTTACGATTGCTATTTTTTCGTTGGCATTCAGTCAAGGGGAGAAAATCCCATTGTGCGGTTGATGGAAGTGGAAAATGTTAAACAGACCGTTTTAACGCCGAGCATATGAATACGTTATGGACCATTCGTTCATACATATACATAATGCATACGTTTGACTGGACATTGGATTGTATTCACCACCTTTCCTCGTGTCCTTCAATATTTCAACGAATCATTTCGTGTTGTTGTTACGAGGCATAATTCTGGTCCTTAGGATTCGAAAAGGATTTGCACATTATCCTTTCGAATATGGGGATAGTGGTTTTCATAGAAATCTTTGTGAATATGTATGCATATACCTTCTTATGCATAACAATGAGCCCAAGTAACAATTCGTATGCTTTAAAGAAGCACTTCATCCAGTAGCAATCATATAGTAACACCAAATCCGTTTATCGTGTGACATCGCTTATATAAGTATTTTGATCCGATAAAAACTCCTTAAAACACTTTTCGAAAAGTTTATAAAGTTCTTATATAATCAATTCACGACTACATCCAATAAGACTTCGATAACACTTCTCTAAACGTTAACCTAAAAAGATGCTCCATTAAATACTTCTTTGTAGTCTTTATTGAATGACATTTACACAACATGCAATAGTCTGACTCGAAATCAACACACACACATGCATATAATCTTCTATAACACAGTCGGTTTCATTTTTATAGTGTGACATTCGTGTCATCATCCAATAAATTGTTCAGCGTAGTTTTAAAAAAGGATGGACTTTATGATTTTTTAAGAATTGACACTTCACTGAAAGAAAAATCCATTGTTGAATCAACAATTTTCTGCGCTACTCCAACAATTGATGAAAAATTGTGATATTAAACAAGAAAGATTGTTGATTTTACTACTTGCGAATTGTTGATTTAACAATTTGAATAATGTTGATTGTAAATTTGCTAATTTTCTGTAGATATTGTAGGAATAATTACGAAAAATTGTCAATATACTACAAAAATTGTCAGTGAACTCCAAATATTAAAAAGAAAGTGTAACAATCAACATTTATTGTTCGTTACCAATTTTTTATTGGTAGAATAACAATATCAAATTGTGTCGCTTAAAAAGTTAATTAATTATCAACAATTTTTCGCAGTAAAAGAACAACGAATTAATTAATGAATCTCGTCGACGATGCCGCTGATGACTTACGTTTACAAGACAATAAGTATCGTTATCTTCGGGAAGTGAATTTAGTCTCGTTCGGTTATTGTTGTAGAGTGGTTCGCGATAAAAAAAAATATATTGAAATGTTAGTTTGTAATAATCCATGTTGGTGTGAACGGTTACATTAGTTTAACATATAATTTAGTGTCAAGTGTGGGTAATTTGCAACAAAAAGGCATGAGTAATTTCCCATGGACACGCTGTCGGGCCACTTCATTACATCAGGACCAGTGGATCCATTTGTTTTTTCAATTCTTAAAAATCAAAATAAATGTTAATTGTAATTATTGTGAAAAAAATATAATAAAACTTTATTGTAACTTATTAATATATGGAAATAAAAAAAATAATACGATTATACAGTGTTTTTTTGTCACACACTTTTATTTCAGATGAAGGGAGCGCATTCTTGCTGAAAGAAATAACCTTGATACGCTGTTTTCCTCCTCTTCCTTTAGGCGAGATTTTCACATGTCATGTATTCTTTATGTATTGCGTGTTATTTTTCTTATATTAATACATAGAACAAGTATTTAAATTAGGTAGAAAAGAAAATACCTAAAAATGTACTTATAGTATGAATAATGGTCAGCCTACAATACACATATTGGTTGATCAACTACGAATATTGTTACCCAAAAACTACAGATATAGTGCAATGAGTACGAATAGTTGTGGGCTTACTATTATTTTGCTGGTTTAACAACAGATCGTTGTAGATTGCAAAAATAGCAAACAACAACTTCTAAATTGTTAATTTAACAATTTTCCGTGTTTGACGCAAAAACAACTAAGAAAAATTGTTGATTTTACCAAGGTTTTTCTTTCGGTGTTATGAAGTGCTCTAGAATATAACGTTTCTTAAATTGAATTCATTGAAATATTGCATGAAACCAACATTTCCTCACTCATTGAATCAATTAAGATAATCTCAGCGCAGAAAATGTCTGCATTTTATTGATGAATGTGTGGATTTATTCAACTTCAACTGATTGACATATAAAGAAGAAGGTGCAATGGAGAAGAGTCGATAAAGAAGTGTTGAGCACTTGTAGTGTTTACGAGCAATGTTAACTATATGTGAGGTTGGCCGAGTGGTTAGGGCGTCGGACTGGCGTACGACAGTCGCTGGTTCGACGCTGGATGGGGGAATTATTTTTTTTCTTTTTTTTTTTCACGAGAAAATGACAGAAAATGATGACATAACACATGATGTATGTCTTTTTCAAAGCTTAGTTCAGTGCTACAATAAGGTGCAATTGGATCAAAAAACGGCGCCAAACGCCATTTTTGGACTATTATTCAGAGTTTATACCCTGTAAAGTGCCCCTATTATCGTTAGAAGAAAATATTCTTTTAAATATTATAGGGATGAAATTGTTACTTGGGAGCGATGCTAACGGTAAGATTACTAAGCGCTTTGTGAAATACACGAAATTTCTTAAAGCTCCAGCTTTTTGTCAGAATAGCGGAAGGAGAAGGAGCAAGTACCTACATTGCATTTCGCGTGTATGTTGTAAAAAAAAAATAGGTTTTATTTTAACCTTTTAAAACCCGGACCTCGATGAATTTCTTGAAAATTTCAACGATTAGACGTACTGAGGATATGATGCATCGTTTCAGTTGAGTTTTAATCTTACAGTTAAAGCCAGTGGCGTATCGTTTCGAATATATCTTGTGTTCAAGATCGCAATGGGGGCCTCCACACAATGTAATTAATATTAACCATATTTTCGAAACAATTTTATTTGCCCGCTGTAGTATATTTGGACTTTATTTATAGGGGATTCACAATATCGATTGGTTTTACTAAAACCTCGAGTAAATGGGTTTGACTGATTTTTTTTTTTAGTTCAAATCCAGGATTTATTCATAGACGGCCCTTAGGGTCTGTGAAATCGTCATTCAAACTTGAAAACGAAATCTAAGCTTACTACGAAATCTCGAATTCAGTTCAAACTATCTTTCTAATTTGCTTACATTATTTGACTTACCTAAAAATCTACGTCAAAAATTTGAGTTCGAAAAATAGTGATGAAGAGATCACACTAATTGGTTGGACAGAATCTGTAACGTGGACAGAACGAATAAAACAGCCAATTGGGGTAAGATGCCTCTAGGTCAGTGATTCTCAACCGGTGGGGCGCGCCCCCCAAGGGGGGCATCACGGCCTTCCAAAGGGGGCATCACGGCCTTCCAAGGGGGGGGGGGAAGGAAATTAACATTTCGATGAAAATATAGTCAAAAAATATCGTCAAGAAACTTCATGCACTAATGGGTTAATATCTCAGAGAATTGACTACGACAGAACAGCATGAGATACTCATATACATACATATTTAAACAATAATAGATACATTATACATACAACTTCAATATAAATCCAAAGCTTTCTGCTGGACAATTGTTCTTTTCTATTAACGCTCGATACCTATTTCATTTTTCTGGAAAAATACCGCTAACTTATAAACCAGTCAAGGCATAAGCATCTGATAAGCATGCCAATTATGTTATTAATCGTTTTGCTTAGCAAGGGTGTGTACATCTCGTCAACGTTAATAAACGCAATAAGTGCATACGTTATTTAATAGTTTATTTCATTTCATGTGTGGTATGCTATACCGTTTTAAGAAATGATGCCTTAAGACCAGTTCGCCTGGAACGTCATTTGAATACCGTTCATGCAGCTCTAAAGCACAAACCGAAAGAGTTTTTTATAAGCAAATTGGAGACCCTAAAAAAAGTTAAGCTAGGTCCAAGTGGCACGAGGAGTGCAGACTCTCAAAAAATACTGTGGCCTCCTATGAAATTGCACTACTTATCGCGAAATCGAAGAAATCACATACGATTGGAGAGTCTCTGATAAAACCATGTATTTTAAAAGCGGCAGAAATAGTTTTGGGCACTCAAGCAACGAATAAGCTTAAAGACATACCGCTATCAGACAGCACGATTAATCGTCGGGTAGATGAAATGGCAACTGATGTAGAAACTCCTTGAGAAAATTAAAAACTCACCATATTTTTCTCTGCAATGTGATAAGACAACGGATATTGCAAAATGTTGCCAGGTTCTTATTTATGTTCGATACATAGACATCGAAGAAAATGTCTTCAAGGAAGACTTACTAATTTCGGCCACTCTTAAAAGCAGCTGATGAAATGGCTATTATTGATGAGTTTTTCAAAAAAAATGAACTATACTGGACGAAACTGGCGGGTATATGCACAGATGGAGCCCCTGCCATGCTTGGTCGCGATTCCGGATTTGCTAGTTTCATGAAAAAAAAAAGAATCCGTCAATGGTCACAACACATTGTATTATCCATCGACAGGTACTTGGTTCAAAAACGCTCCCAGCCAATTTAAAATCAATTTTAAATGTATCAATCAAAGTTGTCAATTTTATCAAAAACAGCGTTTTGAACACTAGGTTGGTTAAGCAGTTATGCCAAGAAATGTCCTCGGAATATGAGCAATTGCTATTCCATACTGAAGTAAGGTGGCTGTCAAAAGGCAACATGTTGCATAGACTAGTATGTGCATTTTTAGAAGAAAAAAAAGTCCTCTACTTTCTACATTTCATTCCGAACATAATTTCCTGGGATTAGCGTACCTCGCAGATATTTTTGACCATCTAAATGAGATTAACCTCAGTTTGCAAGGTTCGGGAAAAAATGAGAACAGCAATATGTATTTTTAAAAACGAGGATAGAATTCAGGGTTTTGTCAAAAAAAAATCTAGAATCCGAGTTTTCAAAATATATTCCCGAAGAAAGAAGTGACGTAATACTAATAAAAAACATGGTACGCAATCCGTTTACTTCTAACGTAGAACAATTGCCTGATGAGCTGCACGAGGAAGCTATCGATTTGCAAAATGACAGAACGGTGAAAGATAGTTATGAAGCACGAGGTTTGGAAGAGTTCTGGATCAAAAGTGGGAGATCAGTCAAAATCCTTCAAAATGTTGCGGTTAAACTTTTGGTGCTCTTTTCTACGACATATTTATGCGAGCAAGGATTTTCTGCTCTTCTCTAAATAAAAAAAAACAAACAACGGAATAGACTTGATGCTGCTGCTGATATGAGAATTGCGGTGACAAATATTGCACCTCGAGTATCCAATTTCGTAAAAAAAATTCAACATCAAAGGTCGCATTGAACATTGGACTTAAGTGCTTCATTTTCCAAAGCAGTTAACAAATATACATATATCGAATGAATTCAAAAATGTAAATATGTTATAATACTGCGTGCGTTTAATACCTATATATAATTTCTAATCAGTGTCGCTTGTGTTTTTTATTTTATGACATGAGAATAGTGGATATTACCAACGCCATCTAGAAATATCATAGCCGCAACTCAGCTGTACAATGACGTCATAGTTTAGCTCTTAAATTTTAGATTTACACGAACAAACAACAACAACAAGCATATGACGTCATTAAAAACAAGAACAATGAAATGCAATTTCAGCTCTTAAATTGACATTTACGAGTCTACATTGCGGCCTTAATATCTAGACGGCGTTGATATTACACCATTAAAGGAGCTAACGGAAACAAACATCCCTAAGTTAGAAAACAAATTTTTTTTCTACATATCGATTTTTAGTGAGGGGGGGGGGCGTCAGGATTTGTAAACTGTTCAAAGGGGGCACCGGATCCAAAAGGTTGAGAACCACTGCTCTAGGTACTATAAATTTTTTGATTTTGGTTTAAATTGCGTTATGAAACCGCGTTGAAAATGTATGGGAAATCCTCTTTGCTTATTACGAAAAAAAGGCGGATGCATTGCTATTGTTTTAACTTTAGTACCACAGCTATTTGTTAATGAGTGGAGTCATTTCTTTTGTTAATGGGTAAATTCGTTTCTTCTGTTCACTTCAATTTAATTAGAAATTATTTTAAAAAAGTTCACGCTGTATTTGTAACATGTGTGCAACCGGGGCAGGCGAAGGGCACCACACGACAGACAACAACAAAAATAAAATTAATATTTTCATTTAATTTAATGGATCATTACGCTATCAGCTTCGCAAGAAGAATTTTCTTGTTCTTATTATCGACACTAGCGACACTTATCTTACCGTCCGCCATATAGCGGACATATAGCGGAAAATATCGGAAACACAAAAGTTCCCCCTATGAGAGCGGATAGCAGAACATGCCTAGATAGCCATTATAACGATATAAACTTTGAAGTGGGTATTCAGCTTGGTCAAAATAATAAGTACACCATTGGTTAATTTTGACAATTTTGTGACAATAGCATGCTATTTTCCGTGAGGATTTGCCTTTTTATTAGGGTTTTTTAGAATTTTTTTTTTTCAAAAAACCCTTATGAAATCGATTTTGTCTGTCCGTCCGTCTGCCCGTCTGTCCACTAAATAACTCGCGAACGGCTCAACCGATTGTCATGAAATTTGGTAGGAATGTGTACAATGGTTACAGTCTTTGGCACATATACCTTAGAAGTTGGTAGGAAGAAGATAACAGGTTTTAGTTCTTATCGGAGATTGACATTTGGGTATTTAAATCAAAGAACTAAACGAGTACATCTCACATCAGCTAAAATTTTCCAGTTTTGAGTAACGGTAAAAAAGTTATTGGTGTTCAAAGTTAAACTTCCTTTTCGACCTCCGTTTTTGTAAACCGTTATAGGGATCCATATGAAACTTTGTACAAAGATTGGTCAGTATGGCTTTATATACGTTAAATATTAAGACTGTTGACTTTTGCTAAGGAAAAGTAAATAACAGTAAATTTGTAAAATTTGAATTTGGTGTGTAGCCCCTTTTAGGTTTCCAAATATGAAAATTCTGCTAGGGCTTTTTAGAAAATTACATAGGGAATATGTCTACGAATTTTCATTTGAATATCTGTATCCAAACCGGAAATATAGCCAAGTTAGTATTTAGTAAGGGCCTTTCAGAATGCAAGGGAAGCCTCTTGCATTTCTTCAATGCATATCTTTTAACTTGATGAAACAATGAACATGAAATTTGGTGGATATGCATAGAATGGTAATAGTGTTTGCCATTGCCACAAAAATTTTTGAAGTTTGTACCTAGTTAACAGGGTGTCCCTGAATAGCTGCAAAAGTATACTTTTTCAATACTCATAGGAAAGCTTGCATGGGCTCTTATGTCGTGGGACATAATAGAACAATTTCATATAAGTTGCTTTTCCCTGATTAAAAAATGAGTAACAGTAGTTTCACAGCCAATAATTCAGTTCATAGGTATATAAAGCCAAGCCGGCCTTACGTTTGCCTGAGTTTCTTTTTGCTCAAAGGCCATCAAAAATCTTAAATCGAAAAATGCCTGTAGATTTGCCTTGGAGTACCCACTTTTAAACAAACTGGGTAAATAGTAAATCTATTTTTGGATTGGTCTAATTAAAGATGGAACATTCTGGAACGCGTTTATTTAGACCAATCCAAAAATATATTTACAGGAAGCATTCCATTAATGCTGTGCACAAATCTTATCTATTGCTTATAAAATATATATGTACAAAAAATATTCACTATGCATCAAAATTCTAAAAAACCCTCGTATTGCGGGCGCAGCCCTCTGTACGCCTGTATTTTTAATTTGTGCATGCAACAAGCGCTAAATTAAAAACAAATAAAAATAGTTAAGGCGCGTAAAACACATGGTAGGTACGAAGAAAGACGTTTAATTTCCAAACTTTGAAGTGCCGGAAAAAGTAATCGCTCAATAACGGAATAATTCAGCTAAACATTGCATTCACTGTGTACTTCACTTGGAAAATAAAAATCAATTTCAAATGCGTTTAGTTCCATATAAGGACCTAAAGGATAACTATCGATTTTATTATCACTATGGCAAAAAAATTAAATCGGGAATGTTTGGTGAAAGTTGAATCAACGAATTAAAAAAACCGAATTTCTTGGAAGTAACCGAATATATGGTATGTATGAGAACATGTCGTAAGAAATTTCTCCTGAGGGCCAACAATTTTTTTCAAAATAATGGACAGTTCAGTTTTGAATTATGAAAAAAATCAAATTCTTGTCGAATCAGATCATAATACTTTAATTAAAACCAGTTTCAATCAAATTAACTGAAATGTACTTATTATTTTGTTTTTAGACAACTCGAACTTTTTTAAGGTAAATGAAAGCTCTAATTTATTTTAATTGGTTTATTGACATATTATTTTGTTCCACATTAATTTAGTACATATTTAAATATTAACTTGATTTGATTTACTTAAAAAACTACTTACCTACAGGGTGATAAGAAAAAATCGTACGGGTGTACTTATTTTTTGGCCATATGTGTATGTATCAGCACGCACTATGTGATATAGAGATTCACGGAGAAACGAGTTTTTGATACTCGGCATGACCCGTCGCACATTCACACAAAAGAAGATAAGATTTCAGTTGTCGTCGAAACGAAGGAACAGAATCCATCTGTCCACTTGTGCGTGTCGGGTTTGAAAAAATATTTCGACCTTCGAGCCAGTGGCGGCTCGCCCATATGTGCACAAGTGCACGTGCACCCCCTGACAAAAAAATCGTAAGGGCACGTATTTCACCGATTTCTTCAAATCGAAAATGCGTATCCCAAATCGCACATCCAGCCCGCAACACGGCCTTATTCAATTTATACCAAGATACACATTCTAGCTACTGAATCTATATACCCATCCCATATCTATGTATGAATGTACACTATGCCGACTGCTCACTGCACATACGACATGGTCACGACTCTGCGACCAACAACCTGCAATCACGATGGGTGCACAATCTGGAAAGAGGAGCACACGCTCAAATTTTGGATATCTCAGCGGTTTCCGGGGCAAGGGGGTAGTGCAAAATTTGCACTAGAGCTTGTGCACAAAAAGGTTGTGCACAGCGCCTTGTAAATTTTATGAACTGAATTCTAAAAGCAGAGAGATTGTGTCGCATGCTTGCCTCCGTTTGTTCTGTTGAAATCGCGATGAATGAAATTGCAATGGTCGATTTTTTTTAAAGCAAATTCTAAAAATATTCTTATAGAAAATAAGATTAAAATAAAAAAACTGCGGATGAACTACACCCTTGATTTCTTTAGTGCAAGTGCAAGCGACGGAAAATAACAATTTCTGCGTGAAATTAAAGCGGCAATTTACGCGGAAAAAACGTAGATTTATGGGTAAATGTGGAATGTATGGATTTTCGTTCTGTCCAATGAGCTTGTCCACAGGCCGATTTGGATTTTGACTGAATGAAAATTTAATAAAATCCATGGATTTCCCATGTGTGGGTTTTCCCTGTTTCTTGTGCGGGAGTGAAAACGAACATTCCAGCTAACAAAAGTCGGAAATAGTCTGCGGAAGAATAATCTGTTATTTAAAAACAGTATTTTTTTTTTAAATACAAACTATGAAAAATTTAGCTACATCACTATTCTTGGCATATAATCAATAAATTTCTATGTTTCCCTGTGAACCCCCGGTATTTTCCACCACGAGCCGCCACTGCCTTCGACTTATATATTATTTTATAAAAATCACTTCGAATGTCATACAGGGATCAGCGCGAACACTTGGAATAGTTGAAAATTAAATCGATTGTCATACCGTAGCTCAATAGCTATCCCTGGTCTATCCCCTCAAATCGTTGGTTGAACGTGATCGTGAAAAGGAATTGCGTATCTTGGGAAGGTGTCGGTGTCGCACCCATAAAAAAAAAACGAAAAAAAAAAAACAAAAGAAAAGAGATAAAATGTAGAAATTTATGGTCGTTCATCGTAGTTTGTGTGCATTTTTTGTATTTATTAATAAACCATGACAAAATTATTACTATGATTTAAAAAATTATATACGGGTACACAGCGCTATTCTTTCATCATTGCTCGCGAGTCGTTCGGTTCAGAATCTTTTCATCATTTCGCCTCCTAAATAAAATCTCTTCCTTAGCCGCCTTTAAAGACGTACGCGTTCCGTGTTATTTACCTGATATAAAAAGAAAATCCATTTGAAATTTGTCAATCGTGAGTGTGACCCCGAAAAAAAAATATAGTATTAAATATTTAAATGTATCATATCATAAGCCCAAAAGTTTTGTAATAAATTATGTTGTCGGTTATGCAAAAAATATGGTCTTAATGGGTAATAGCCATGTAGGATGTAGGTCGGCTCATCAGGAACATCATGTAGCCTTCCGCCACAGTTTTTTCTATGGCTCATATTTAAAGCAAAGCCCTACGAAAATATATTACATAAAATTATCCTTGAAGGCCTCTTTTAAAAACGTTTTAAACCAGCCGACTTTCACCAAATAACACGCATCATTTATTTCACCTGATGCCCTGCCCTCATCTTACAATTCCCATTTCATATATCATCAATACAATCGTTGTAAGAAGTCAAAAATGGTATAAATGTGGAAAATTTCCCACTTAAGAAAAGTTAATTGAAAATAATTGCCCACTTTATGGTTCAATGGTCAGGTCGATCAGATTTCCAAGTTATTCGTTTCGGGTCGAAAGACGACGGAAACGATGAAAATCGCAAGCAGCAGTAGTTGCAAGTAGGACGGAAATAAGGAATGTCGCTCCCAAGTCCAATATCACCTCAACCTCCGCACATTTCCGTTCATCTACGTTTTCGTTCATGTCCAATATCACCTTTTGGTGTGTTCATTTCGAAATAGCAAACGAACAACTCCTTAAGATTATCATCCGTTACGTATGGTCTAACGAACACGAAGAAGTTTGTCCATCGGATATGAGAGACGGAAGGAAGGAACGACAAACTTTTCCCGAGGACTGAAGCATGAAACGAAAGAGAAAAATCAAAAATTTTGAAAAAGTTTTCGCCAGAATTGAATTGTGCATCGGTATAATCCGTGGATATCAATAAATTTTATGTAATGGATTGCAATCATAAGTTCCAGAGATAATTGGCTGGGCGATAATAGCATGCGATAATTTCGGGACAGTGTCTTGAAAGTCGGGTCATTCAACTAATTTATTTAAAGCTATGCAACGCATGAACGAACCTTTCGCTATGTACTGTTACTGTGCTCAGAAATATCTCTTTCTTTCAAATAAAATGTTCAATTTCCTGGTTATCAACACCGCTCTCAATAAATTTCAGGCAGGTGTGCTTTATGATGTAGAAAACTAACCGCACGAATAAAGTGCACGTATAAGCTCATCTGGTTTTGAAGCCTGAGAGCAATGTATCTTTGCGTGTCTAGTGTACCTACGATCGGACGTCTTTTGCTTCCAATTCCATCCAATAAAATTTTGCCGTTTTTGGACTAGCAGTATATTCTATAGCGTCCCGTCACGTACCATAAAGCGAAAGACACGAACGACGACAACGACAAAATCTGAACCCAATCCATAAATCTAAATAAGGTGTCGTATATCTAAGGTAAAAAGGACGCAATGAGGCGAACAGACATCGTCAACCGCTCCACCATCATCCATACCCGTTAGCCATGGCATATAGCGTATAACGATAACGTGAAAAGGATTCTCGAATGATATCCGATTCATAATTTTAGCTGGGTACCCCGGTGGCATAACGGAAAGACGTTTTCTCTATCGAAAATGTATTGGAAAGAGCATCAAAATCTGCCTCAGCTGATAGAAAAGGGGGAATCTTTCTCCGGTGACGATATTGAAAAGTATCAAGGATAAGTTGTTGGCCGCAATCAACCCTTTTATTGCCCAGTCAACTGTGTTGCGATTCCTTCATCTTTGAACGTTGCGGGACGCATGCATCATAAGAATGTTGGACGACTGTACAGTGTCGGTTCTTTAAGACGATCCAATCGAATAGAATGGGTTGAAACTAGATTGACTGCATGTGCGGGTTTGAATAGAATAGATTGATCTTGCGGAGTATATCTAAAGGTAAGGTTTGTGTTCGTATCGTAGAGACGACTCATGTGATGAACGCTCAACGATCGCAGTTTAACTACTGGTTCTGAGCACAAGGAATATAACCTAGGCACATTAGAAAAAAATATGCAAATATGGCTTGGAATTCGGATCGGAATTAGATGCTACAATACGATCGCTGAGAGATCATAACATGAGTTGTCGCTACGAACACAAGCCTTGAAACACCTCTCATTTCTTCTCCCATTCCTTCCGTAAGAACTACGAGCGGCAATACTATATACGGCACAACTTCACTTCTATTTTGAACAAAGTGTTCTGCACTGTCCGATATGGTCTGATATAACTACTTCAGGACTTATGTCGAAACCATCTATTAAAATATTGAACGGGACATATGATAAGCATTCGTAGCCTTCATATTTTGTACATAAAACAAATTTATGGCTTTCCTACTAAAAAAAGGTACATCGCACAAGGAAGTACGTTATGTACCGTGAAATACCGCACAACAAAACGAAGCCCATTTTGAAACATCCTTTGCCGTTACGATACGAATGCGAAACGAGTGAATCTTCGATTTTCCACCCTAAAATTGTGGTTCCCTTGCAAGGTATATGAGGTTACGTCTTGTGTCTTGTCGATATCATGTGGAAAGATGAGGTGGTACAAGGATTCATAAAAGAGCAGGTGATTTATGTTTTATTGAATGCTATTGAAACGACAGTGACAACAAAACGGAGGCAATGTGAATACATATTATATCCTTCCTGAGTTGTCTTTTCGCGATGTTGTCATCCATTTCTGAGCCACGAATTGTCTTTTATTGAATCCTTTTAGCGGTAAAATGTTAAACAATTTTGTTGTTTAAGCAAACTTTGAACTCGCTTCCACGTAGATATGTAAATACATTTCGGTTGATGGTTGAAATGGTTTGAATATTTGTTTACATTTTTGTATGATAGATTGAAATTTGTAGATATTATGTAGATTTAAAACAGATGGAAATTCGTGAAGAATAGTTGTAATGTAATGGTAAAGGGGTGTCATACGAGTATGATCAGTTAGGGCTTAACTGTATGATCGACCAAATAACTAAAATGTTAATCAGTTGCATGGGTGTATAGCCAAGAGAGGAGGGGGTTGCTTTTCCTGCTCTCCCTGCTCTCCCTGGCTGATGATCAAAGAGCATTTATTTCTTTCTGCTGTACTACTCGATAAAAATAAATTTTTGACAGCGTAAAAATGCTGGTTTGACACCTAGTATTGCACGAGAATATCCGGATAACAAACAAATAACTGCGTGGAGGTGATCAGTTGTACCCTGGTCTCAAACCGCAATTTTGGAATGATTTCATTCTCGGGAGTCTGGAATATTCCGCGACAGGGAAACTATAAGAGAAGATACAAGCATCCGCACAATACTATGCTGGGACTGCAGTTTCAGGCATGGTATCTGACACCGGTATGCTCACTGCTGTGCGCAATGTTTTACCGATAGAATAATAGGCCAGTCAATAACCGATTTTAGGTCGCAAAAAATTGCTCGGGTCTGGTTTTTTGGGATATTGTTAGGATAGATACCAGAAGTGTACCACCAAGTTTGCAACTTCGAAAAACCTGTGCTAACCCCGTGACCCTCAAAAAACCTCAAAATTTTCGGACTTTTTTCATATTTTGGTTTGTAATTTCTAAAGGGTGCTTCCTACAAGTAAGTTGTCCAGTTGTAGGAAGCACCTTTTAGAAATTACAAACAAAAATATGAAAAAAGTCCGAAAATTTTGAGGTTTTTTGATGGTCATGGGGTTAGCACAGGTTTTTCGAAGTTGCAAACTTGGTGGTACACTTCTGGTATCTATCCTAACAATATCCCAAAAAACGGAACATTACGCTATCAGCTCAGTAAGGAGAATTTTCTAGTTCTTCTTATCGACACTAGCGACACTTATCTCACAGTCCGCCATATAGCGGACACATAGTGGACATATCGGAAACACAAAAGTTCTCCCTATGAGAACGGATAGCAGAACAAGCCTTGCCACACAACCAAACATTTCATCTCTGAGATATGGCTTCACTTTCTGAAACTACATAAATTTTTCCAATAAAACGACACCTCGCCCGTTATGAAGTTACATACGTATCCTCCGAGATACATCCGTTCAAACTTCCAAATTTCATCAAAAATGCAAATGATAGAATCGTAAACGTAATCGATTTTAAAATTTCTTTTCAGTTTCAACGGGTGTCGGGCATTTTTTTCAAAAAATGCTATTGCATTGTAACGGTTAGAAATAGAGATTTGATAGAAATCAAGGCGGAAATATCCCAGTGCTGTGCTAGCCCAGTGAAATCTCGAACTTTGACATTGAATATCTGGCGAACCGTTGCGTTACCGAAAAAAAGGATTGCAGTTTCAATTACTTCATACAAATACTAATTCAATACCATCATAAAAGTTTGGCGTCATGAATACTATAATTATTAAAATTTTGCGAAATTAAAATTTTTTTGGACTCAGTGTGTCATCTATCGGTCACTAGCGCCTAGCTAAGACACATTTATCAGAAACTGCGTGTAAACGTACTCTATGTCGGCAATGCAGTTCACCATTTTTGACAGGCCATATGTGACACACGACAAGAATTCTACTACTAATTTAATGTGTGCAATACGACAAAGTGTCGAATTTTCTTCTGCCGCGACGTGCAACCTTTAAAACGTTGAATTTGCGTAGAAAAGTGCATAAATCGCTTCTTTTTCCAAGATTCTTGGTTTCGTACCATCACAACGTTTGATTTAAGCCAACATTGATGTAAGTCGGACTAAAGACAAGTATCCAATGTAGAACACCATTTAAAAGACTTGTCATGTTTCACAGCCGGAACAAGTAAATTTTTCTATTTTGTACGCTTTCATTTTGTTTTTTTTTTGTTGTTGATTTAGCGATAAATTGCAGATAATTGCTTACAGCAACAGATGTGAGGAGTATGTAGAAGGAGTTTTGCATTCCCGCACTGTTGCATGCTTTTTGTGTGATTACGATGCCGGAAAAAGTGTGGTGTGCGGTACAATATGGTGTTTGGGTTTATTGTTCTGAAGCACGAAATCAGTGTGGAAAATTATCAATAAATTTTCAAATCCCAAGGTGCAGGCTATCAAGGAAAGTTATGTATTGACAACAATCGGTACCAGTTACGGATCGGCTACCATTGCACATTCCACAATAAATGCGGGATTCTTCGCTTTTCAAGATAATGATAAGAACATGTTCATGCTCACAAGAGGCACTGTGGAACTATAGGGGGTCATTTTCTTATCAGCTGGCTTTAGCAAATATTAAATATGAATATCTTTCGATTGGTCAGAATATGTAGTTTTTGTCTTCAATAGTAGCACTGTTCTTTCGTTTAGAAAATCCATAATCGTTTACTTGGTTTTTTAATGTTTCCGTCCCGGCGTCACTTGTTACATATCGTGGTAAAGAATATAGATACAGTAGCCGCCATATAATAGAATCACTTCGGCTCGTCAACGATTCTATTTAGCGGCGATTCTATTAAACGAATATAAGGAATTTGCACTTCACGAGAATGATCCCTGCAAACCATGTCATCGTGATATATCGCCTATAATTAGGCAATTTTCTCCAACCCGACAAAGAGTGGCTCAGAATTTGGGCGCTGATAATTTGAGGTTCCCACTGACAAAAAACTCAGTTAGGTCTTTCAATTAACGAACCATTGATGAGGGTGCACATAGCGGGAATGTCATTGCTAGTTAGCATGACGGTGCTATCAACCGCGTAAAGGTACGTTGTCCTCGACACGACTGCATCGGCCCTAACGACATTCGATTCGCTCATTTCATATAAAAACTCATTTTTCTCTCATTCTAAAAACGAGTTTTTATATGAAATGAGCGAGTCGCTGTCGCTAGAGCCGATGCAGTCGTGTCGAGGACAACGCACCTTAAGAGATAATGAGAGATAATCCTCCCCTCAGGAGGAGTGGGAAGTCCTGACAGGTAGAGTTTAAACCAGAAAGCAGAAAAAACTCCTCCTTATGGTACGCCTTGTTTGATTTTCCGTAGTTTAGAACTCCTGCCTCTAAACTCAGTGCAGGACTGTCTACCGTCAAGGTAATTAGCAAACCCAACGACGGAATAGATGTATTGCTTAGGTCTGTCAAAAGCGATTGATTTACATACGGTTTCAACAGATCGAGAGCCACTAGGATGAATCGTTTGCAATATTTAGGCGGATTTAGTCCATCAAGAGCTTGGACGTGATCTGGTCGAGTGCAGTTGTGGGGCTATGCATTTTTCTAAAGCCGTCTTGATGACTCGCGAGATCTGAATGCATTGTAAGTATCGGTATTATCAGCGACTTTGCCACGGACGGTATGATTCTTCAAGGTTCTGTTCTTTACCGGGTTTAGGTAGTGGGATGATGCGGCCTTTCTTCTCATACTCTGAGATTATGAAAGATCGTTGCGGTGATGTACTCTAAGGCCGGTGTGAGCATTATCATCGCAATACCGTCGGGACCAAACGCTTTGGAATTTTTAGCTCTCTGTATGGCACGAGTGACTTCATAGGTTTTATAGGATTCTCCTCTAGCGTGGTATTTCGGACGGCTCTTATAAGTTGGCGTTTGAGCAAATCCATAGGTGGGTGTTCGGACGAATTGTTTGTTGAATCGGTTAGCGCATTTCCTGTCGTTGGTTACGGTAGTGGTGCCAAACTTGATCGCGACCCCTACTTTCGTTTTCACGACGTTGGAAGGGCCTCTCACAGTCTTTCAGAGCTTGCTCACACCTGCGCTGGAATTTATGTTTTGGAGATGAGAATTCTATTGGTTCCGTCTGTGCTCGTTAACTTTTTAACGATCTCTGCATTGATATCTTATCCTTGCCAATTTTGCCGCCCATATTGTTATTTGGCCTGTTGGGATGTAGTTTTTAGCAGCTAATAATCCGTTTAACGAGTTTTTCGGCAATACATACATCAATGGGTGAGCCAGACTAGCAAATGATTCGCTAGAGAACCTTTTAAATACGTCCCAGTTGGCCTTGCTAAAATTGTATGTTTTCTTTACAGAGGAAGAGACTTTAGACTTAGACGGCATGTCCAGTTTAAGGACAATCGGTATGTGATCAGATCCCATTGTTATGACAGGCCCCCATGTAATATCATTTATGAGTTCAGAGCTGGCGGTGGATATGTCAGATATGGATAATCAGAGAGAAGCACCGTACTCCAAATTTTTTTTTTTTTTATATTCAAATTTTTCAATTTATCGAAAACTTGCTTTTGCGTGTGCGTTTTTTGCAACTTCAATAGTGTCCCTGAACCCAGAATTTCTTTAGTGTATCGTTTTTATTTTCTTACAGATTTGGCGGCATCCGGCCACCGAAAAGATTAAAATCCGACGCTATGGATGTCTCATCTAGTGCAGAGTTTGTAATAATACACGGGAACTCACATCCCGAACTTGCCAATTTGGTTGCAAAGTAAGTAACGTTTTTAAGATTTAGAGATTCAATGTATGGACTTGCTCAATAATCTTTTCGATTTCCAGTCGGCTAGGATATAAAAGTGGCGGATGTTCCGTATACCATAAGACCAATCGCGAAACAATGGTCGAGATTGGTGATTCGATTCGTGGAAAAGACATTTACATTATTCAAACGGGAACTAAGTGAGAAATTGTCCATTTGATATGATATCTAGAAGTTGTGTGACATTTATGGTTATATTACAGGGACGTCAACAACAACATAATGGAACTTCTGATTATGGCATACGCCTGCAAAACTTCATCAGCACGCTCCATTGTTGGCGTGATTCCATATCTACCCTACTCGAAACAATGCAAAATGAGGAAGCGTGGATGTATTGTTACTAAATTGTTGGCAAAGGTAATAATGTTTTCCTAAAATGAAAAGTAAACATTTTCATATCAGATTCAATAATTTTTGTTCAATGCAGATGATGTGCAAGGCTGGCCTAACGCACATTATCACCATGGACTTGCATCAGAAAGAGATTCAAGGATTCTTTGATTGTCCAGTCGATAATCTTCGAGCATCGCCATTCTTGTTACAATATATTCAAGAGAGTGTGAGTACAGACTGATAAATCTGGTCAAGATAGTTGTATTAACAATTTTTTCTCCTGAAATTAGATTCCAGACTATCGTAATTCAGTTATCGTAGCTCGCAATCCGGGATCAGCCAAAAAGGCTACATCGTATGCTGAGCGCTTACGATTGGGAATTGCTGTGATTCATGGAGAACAGAAGGAGTCAGAAAGTGATGAAGTTGACGGTCGATATTCACCGCCTCCATCAAGGTAAGCGCTTTATAGATTTACACTAAATAAGGAGCATTTTACAGCTAATTGAAAAAAAAAAAATGTGACTTACATTTGCGTTTTTAACTACACTCGGCCGCAAAACTATTGACTCAATCTGAAAGCGCGTGTATTTGTACGTGTTTTTTGGAAAGTATGATAGTTATCCATAAAAGTCGTATGTCGTTTAAAAGTTTGAAACTTCAGCTACCTCTTAGTACCCTTTTTATCAATATGTATTTGCTTCGCACTTTTTAAATTGTTGCCACTTGTAACAAAAAACCCAGAAAAATTGAAATTTCAGGTAAAGGTCAGGTCAGGTAAACTACCCCTAGAAAAGCGCCCGTAATCGGTTTCTCATTATCAGTTGCATCAGAAAAGTTAGGTAACTTACATCTGAACTAATTTCAATCACTGTTTTGTCATCAATGGATACGACGCCAGATCAGGCGGCACAAGTTGTAGCCCTATTGTCGGAAAATCATAGTCAGCGAACCGTCGCTCGCCGTCTTGGAATGAGTCAATCTGCTGTCTCGAGAGTTAGCAGGAGTTTTTGAGAGACTGGTAGCTTTAATTCGAGACCAAGAACGGGCCGCCCTCGATCCATCCATCCATCCTGCGTCTACTACGCTTCGCCATTAGGAGTACCTGAGCTATGCAGCCATAACCTCCCTCCCTTGCGGGACGACGAGATTTATCCGGCTTAAAGCCGGAATGGTGTTCACCGCCGGGATGCCTCCCTTTGGATCCCCACCTTGGGATGCGACTCTAGCTGGTCGACTTGTCTATCACCACATACCCCCTCGAGACCAACGCCTTGATAGGTAGGGACCATGGTCCCCTGGGCACGCCCATCCCCGAGGTACACTATTCGCTAAAGATTTCTCTTTAGCAGGTGTGATCGTCCTTTGGCCCCCTTTCGGATGACCTAACGAATTCGGATGCCTCCGCAGGATCGTTAAGCCTGTTTACTACTCGTCTGCTTAAAGCAGACTCATAGCGCTACCGTTCACATAGGGGTGGCCCCCATCCGTTTACTAAGCAGCAATTTGATTCGGGCCGTGTGGTCATCAATCCACAAGCCAGCTAGGTATAGGCGCAAAGGCCATTCTCCCTAACTGGCCCCTTCGAGGCTTGGGTTCTGCGAAGCCGCCAACTCCGAGACTAGACACGTACGCTTATATGTGGTTTCTCCCCTACGAGGAAGCACTGCGTCGTGTGAGCTTGTATAGCTGACTTTTTGAAGGAATAGGGAAAAAGTCAAGCTATGCTGTGTCACCCATACATGACGAGCTCGGGAGCTCGGGACCGTCAACTCCCGAAGGTCTTTTGTACAGATCCACGCCATGGCGTATCAACCATACCAGGGGCCTCCCTGCGCTGCTCGGGTCCGTGGTGTCGCAACTCACCAAATATGTGTGTCACATGAACACACTTCCCCTGCGGGATCAGTGTCTGGACAGTAAGGAGACGATTAAGGGAAGTGAATATTACTCCAAGACGGCCTGCCAGGGGCCCCAAATTGACTGCACGACACCGACAAGCGCGCCTCTTATTTTCTCGAGATCATCATACTTGGAGCGATACGGAATGGAGCTCAGTATTGTTCACTTACGAGTCGAGAATGTGTCTGCATGGCAGTGACAGAAGATGTCGAGTCTACAGGCGTCCAACTGACCGATTTGCGCAGTGCTATTTCACTGAAACGGTTGCATACGACGGCGGTACCTGTATGATGTGGGCTGACATTTCCTTGGAGGGAAAAACGGATCTCGTATTCGTGCCCGCAGGAGGCCCAGGAGGAGGGCTGACAGCCGAGCGATACGTTACCGATATTCTCCGTGTCCACGTTGTGCCCTATGCAGCATTTATTGGCGAGAACTTCACTTTGATGCACGACAATGCCTGGTGTCATGCATCGCGCCTCACTGGGCAGTTCTGGAATGAAGCCAATATGTCGTCACTTAACTGGCCTGCACGCAGTCCCGACATCAATCCCATTGAACACTTATGGGACGAACTCAATAGAAGAGTCCGAGCCAGAAATCCAGTCCCTTCGTCCACTGAAGAATTGAAGCAGCCCTATTAGAGGAGTGGAACGGTATTCCTCAAGATACCATCAGCAACTTGATCAGATCAATGCAGAATCGACTGGAAGCTGTCATTGGAGCAAGAGGAGGCAATACCAAATAATAAATACTTAACTTATTTTCCAACAGTTTTTGTTTTATTTGCAAAAAACCTAACCAAAAACCATTTTCATGTTTGCTCATTTTCGCTACGATTTCGCTCAAAGAGCATCAATTTTAAAAGTGCTCACCAAATATTAGTTGAAATGGTACCAACGTAAAGCTGAGGCCTAAAGCTTTTCAATGACATACGATTTTCATGGATAACTGCTATACTTTTCGAAAAACACGTACAAATACACGCGCTTTTAGGTTGAGTCGATAGTTTTGCGGCCGAGTGTAGTATGAAAATCAGTCGCAAACTTCTTCACAAATTGAGAGACAGTAATGGAAAAAATCTTTAAAATTTTTATAGTCAACAATTATGTGCAAGGCTCCCTTTACATCACGAACCCCACCAGTTCGTCAGTTAAGTGATAGGAGAGCCTTGCGAATTATCAGGAATTATGTACATCTAATGGAACGATTTCAGTATCAATAATCAATATTCTGTATTGATGGCATCGAACACTTTCCCCAATGTGTAAAGCGGAAATATGTTTTCTGTCTGTTTTCCGTACTGCTTTTGGTTCCTATAGTTTCTTCCATTGTTTTTTTGTGCGAATAAATTGCCGGTTTTTTTTGCTACATGAGTTAATTTTAAATTGAAGAATTTGTTAAATGCCTTTCATGATTTTCAACAGCCGTTCGCGTACAATGGATGTATCAGTTGGAGTTCCGTGTCATCCAGCAAAAGAAAAACCACCAATCAATGTCGTGGGTGATGTTGGTGGACGAATCGCAATTATGGTGGTGCGTATAAAAAATTTATAACTTTATTTAAATTGCATTTAATGTAAACCTTACCTCCTAGGACGATCTCATTGATGATGTTCATTCATTCGTTGCTGCGGCCGAGGTCCTAAAAGAACGTGGCGCATACAAAATCTATGTTTTGGCTACACACGGACTATTAAGCTCAGATGCTCCGAGATTGATAGAAGATTCGCCAATTGATGAAGTAATTACCCGCTAGCAATACAATATACAATTAGACCATCCTTCTATGCTTTTTTTCCATTCCAGGTTGTTGTTACAAACTCAATTCCGCATGAAATCCAAAAAATGCAATGTCACAAAATCAAAACAGTCGACATATCCATTCTGATTGCCGAAGCTATACGTCGTATTCACAACAAAGAATCAATGTCATATCTTTTCCGTAATGTTACGCTTGAAGACTAATTTGGACCGGTTCAACGGACAGACAGACGAGTTGGCAACTCGTATCTAATGGAGAGGGATACAAATTTTTCTAAACGCCAGTAAAATTAAGCAAAAATCTGAAGTCAAATCTTTTCAGATGTAGCTCAAATATTTTGTATATTTTCTATCAGTGTTAGACTGAATATCAGAACTACACCTCACAAACAAAACAAAACCAGAGAAAATGTATATTCCGTCATTTGCGGAAGAAGTGTTGTTATAAAATGCACTACATTTCAAACACGTGTTGCTCGTATATTTTTCCATAAAAATTATTTTTTAAGTGAGAATTCAGCATTATTGTTTTGTTGACATTTATTCAATGTTTGTAGAATAGTACGTATCTTCATTTAGCGATAATATCGCATGTTTTTTTAATTGGCCACAGCCTATTTTTCTATTCGAACAAGATCTTATGATTATTTTCCATGGTGGAATTTAATATTAAGTGAAACCATTGTGAGTATAAAAATATATTTTCCTTAGAGGTCTTATATATAATTCTATCTAAAGTTACAAATACAATGAAATTGAATATATGTTGAAAAAATGTTTTTATTGGGAAAGTATAGATGTTAGAATGAATGGCGTGGAAATTTTATTATGTTTAGGCCAATATGATTTAATTACATAAAAGTTTCATTATTTTTTTCCGTTTCGTTTAATTTGCTACATTAACCACCACAAGTGCTTTTTTGGAACGATAATCCGCAAGCTAGGTCGAAACACGATATCCTGAAAAAGTGGTTTATTTTTTGGACGTGTTGATCACTATTTCAGTATAATAGTTGGAACGCCAGGATCCACGGTGAAAGGTATTCAAATATTTAGAATTTTTGTTTGTTCATAAATTGAAAGAGCTGATTTTGCAATCATTGTGGTTTCAGCAACACGGTTCAACGTACCACATATCAGACCATACAAAAAAAAATCCACACCAATAAACCACAAGTGATCATTTCGAAAAGACACAGAAAGCATTATTTTTTGACGGTATGTACGCTAGCCTTTTTACTTCTTATGTTGAAGTTGGAAATGGTTACTTTCGGCTTATGAACTATGCCTAATCACTTCGCCTAGCAACGTGTTAGACCGACGAAGATAGTCCAACTAAACTGTAATGGACTCCAGCATAAAATCGCCTAACTAACAGCATTCATGGACAGACACAACATCGAAATTGCGGCAGTACAGGAAACCAAATTCAACTCTAGTCACTCAGGTCATATGGGAACTACAACGTCATCAGACAAGACTGTGAAAGAAACGCAGGAGGAGGTTTGGCTTTCCTCATCCACATTAATCACTTCCGCCGATAACACCATGGAGCTGCAAGCGATAATCGTTAAATCAGGAAATATTGACTTTGAAATCTACAACATATATATTCCACCTGTCTCCAACTGTCCTACCGGTTACAAAGTCAATATCAGCCCCCTATTAAACGGCCAATATCTGCGGCTAAATTGGCAAAAATTAGGGATCAACTTAGAAGTGCAGATCCAAGTGACCCACGGATAAACGACCTTAATGACATCATAGTCAAACAGGTCAACGACCACAGGAGAGGCATATGGCAATCACATCTAAGAAAACTAAATTCCAACACTGGTGTGAGCAAACTCTGGAGCACTGTTAGAAACCTATCAAACCCCACTAAAAATCAAGGGAGGGTTTCTATCATGTTTGGTAACTCTACCGTGAGCGACGATAATAAATGCGCAAACCTATTCAAGAAACAATTCGTCGAACACCCAACTAAGGATTAAAATCACACGAGACATCCGAAACACTAAAGTAGATGAACATCACCACAGAAGTTGGCCATAAAGAATGCCAAAAACTCAAAAGCACTTGGTCCAGACGGTATAGCAATGATCATGCTCAAACACCTCGGCACACCGGCCTTAGAGTATATCACTGCCACGATGAACCTTTCGTTACGAACATTCATCATACCAGAAATTTGGAAGAGAGGCCGTATCATACCGTTACCCAAACCTGGTAAACAACACTCCTTAGGAGAATCCTACCGACCAATCGCGCTTTTATCCCCTGTGGCGAAAATATTGAAATCGCTGATTCACAAGACTCTTGCGACGCATATACAACTCGCTAATCACCAACACGGCTTCAGAAAAATGCACAGCACCACCACTGCACTAGACCGAATCATGTCTAGGGTCTTCAATGGGATTAGCCGGCCCCCGCCGTTTAAGCGTACCATTCTTGTGGCTTTAGATCTGTCGAAAGCGTTTGATACGGTGAACCACTCGCTCCTACTGACGGATCTCCGCAATTCATCCACACCGCCGCATATAGTCTAATCGATCGCAAACTACCTTGCCGAACGTCAATCCAGCACCGAGTTTAAAAATGGGAAATCTAAACTAAGAAGGATAAAACAAGGAGTACCACATGGCGGGCTACTTCCCCCCACCTTGTTGAACCTATACATGTCAGGGCTTCCCACCCCACCTGAAGGAATGGACATTGTATCCTATGCTGACGACTGCACCATCATGACATCTGGCAACGACATTCCCGACATGTGCGATCTCATTAATGGTTTTGGAAGATCTCAACCTTTTCTTCAAAAATCTTATGCTATCAGCGCCCAAATCCTCGGCCACCCTCTCTACCATATACAACAAAGAATACAACCTACGGCTTAACATAAGAGTAAATGACACCGAAGTTCCCACTATCCGTCACCCTAAAATTCTTGGCGTCACAATTGATATCCACGACCTATTCAACATCGATGCCGACAACATTAGTGACAAAATGAAGGGCAGAAACAAAATCCTGAAGTCCCTTGCTGGCAGCAAATGGGGCACACATAAGGAGACTACTAACCACTTGCAAAGCCGTCAGTCGTGGTAAATTACGCAGCACCGATATGGACAAATAACATGCAAAACCAATTGGAAACGGATTCAAACATGCCAAAATGCAGCCATGCGTACTATTACTGGATGCGTACGCATGTCATCTCAAGACCACCTGCACCAAGAAACTAAGCTGCTAGACCTCAAGGCACACAACGATCTCCTGGCTAAGCAATACCTTATTGGTTGTTATCGAATCCAACACCCAAATCATGACCTCACGGACAAAACCCCACCACCACGTCATGTAAGACGTTCGTTAAGGGACATGGAAAGGGAAGTCCAAAGGTTTAAACGAGTTCCTCTCGATAACTCCAGCACTTACAAGGCGGCCCTTAATCAACTGCACACCAGCGAGGTAACCAAAGCCACAAACAGGCTATCCGTAAAGCGCGTCCTGCGCCCCTCGACCACCCGACATCTCAGCCGACGAACAACAACTACCTAGAGCCACACGTACCACCTTGGGGCTCAGCTTCGTTCTGGATGGTGCTCCAGATTAAATTCGTTTTGGTCGCGCATTGACAACACCATTGGAAATATTCGTCCAGCATGTGGAGCCAGCCCACACAACGTGGATCATATATTTGACTGCACTGCCGCACCTACGCATCTAACACCTATCGCACTATGGGAGAACCCCATCGAAGTTGAGGAGAAGTTACAAGTTCCCCCCCTCTCTCTTGCGCCGTTACAACAACAACAACAACCAACAATTTTCAGCTTCCATTCTTCGTCGCATGGAATGGAATGATGGTAATTTAGCTTTGACATTAGTAACTCCATTTGGATTACCGATGGCTCTAGAATATCAGTCGCCATATGGGCATTTGGCCAACCGTATTCCAAGCGGAGACTCATGCTATTGAGATCTGCGCAAAAGATATTTTAGAAAAAACGCTAACGCTAATGTGGCCATCTGTACCGACAGGTACGTTACCAGGGGAGGGGTCAATGAAATCATGACTCCTCCTTAAATGTTTTCAAAAATAATCGACATTTTCGTGGTGATAATTTTAAATAATGCACCTCATTTAAATTCAGCTATTTTTATTATACTGTGTTTCTAGGCATCCTACTCACTTAACTATCTATTAAAAAATTGAATAAATTTTTGATTATAGTGGCGCTTAGCTAGTGGAGTCGTTAGAATAGACCCCAGGAACACTGGCCCTCCCTGTCCGCTAACACGGACTGCCGACTATGGAGATCCCCAAACGTCTACTTTGCGAATGTCCGACGGTAGCAAGTAAGCAAGTGTTTTTCGGAATAGGTCCCTGTGCTTGAAATTCAATGTCGGGCGAGGAAGAAGCATAAGAACGGTCAAAAATACCAAATTTAACCGAGGGTTAGACCTACAGTCCAAAATATGTTTATTATTGTAGTCGTATTTTTTTCTATTCTGTAATCGTATAACAAATCCGCCTTTTTACAAGGCAATTTAACGATTTGCTCGGCATGAGAAAACACACTGCTTATGTGACTAATGATTGTCGAAAAATCCAAAACACATTACTTTCATGGGGAATTCGTTCAAAACAGTGAAGCATTTGAATTTTGTCGAAAACGATAATATCGTTATCACCTCGGTTATTGATAATTGAAACATTTTTAATTAACTATCAACACTTCTTGTGAATATGCGAAAAAACAAGCATACAATTGACCTGAAATGAGACATAAACAATCGGCAAAAAATGTTTTAATTGCTATTTTCAGTTAAATTAGTGGAAAGGGGTTTCTTTTATACCTTGATTTTCCTAGTTAGTACTACGTCAAAAATAATAGTAATAATAAGACATTATAACATTTCGTCGAAGTTAATCAAATATAATGGGACAAATTTATTCGTTTAGCATAAACTTGAATTTCTCGTGTAGGAATTCGATCGTTTCTTTAAGATGCTCTGCAGATCATCGTCACATCTCACATATGTACTTATTATTATTATTTAACTGTAAAAAATACATCTCAGATTCACAGATTACTAAAAACTCAAATAGAAGAAATAGGTTTAAAAAAACAATACCACTCCGTTTTTTTTTTGTTTACATTTTTCAAAAAGTTGACATCACATCAAGTGAATTTATCAAGATTTAATGTCAGACCTATAAATTATTTTATGGACCCACCCGGAGTATCTTAAGTAAATTCTTTTATCTCAACAATTGACTTTTACAATCTATCACCATAGATAGTGTTGGTGGCAATTACTACTCGGGAGATATAATTGTCGCCCTCTATTTGAATTGAAATGAAACGCGACATTGATTTTAAGAAAAAAAGTACTTCTTCGTCTCCACAATGTGTCTTACTTAAGGGGGGTTTAATTGTTTTATTGATGTTTTTGCGTACACAGGTGAAAAAGTGTGTATAAAAAACAAATCCGAATTTCTCCCTCAAGTTGAACTGACATGTTGTACGCGTCCGTATATGTTACGTTCAAGTTCAAAATCATCATTGCATCCAATGTACATATGTATGCAATGTGTCCTTCTGAAATGTCGTGGAACTCGACGAGATTACTCAAAGGGGGAAAATGGCATGAAGACTCAATTTTTCCGTTTTCATGAGTTATTAACACATATCATATATGCACATAATTTAGGTTTGAGTATTTTCATTTGCTTGGATTAATAAATGCCTACATTAAGAGATATCAGTAAATTTAAACCTTTTTCCAAATGTGTAAGCCTTAAAACGAATTGCAAAAAAATTAAATTAAATTGATTAAAAAAATTAATGCAGGAAACAGTATTCAGTGTCGGATTCGGATTTAATGACGCAAATCTAGAACAGCCTTACAAAATTATGCCGGGTCAAATAGTATTTAGTGATATTTGTTATGTAAACGAAATGAAGTAAATTTAGAATGCGGTCCTTTAGATGCTGAAACGATTGTTCAAGATTCTTATCAAAGAGAAAATCTTCGTTGCTTGCCTTTATATTAACAGAAAATCTAGAGTGCATATCTACATATTCTCCATAATCCAATTCAAAAGAAAGATTACCTGTAACAATACGTAATACTAAATTTGCAAAATGAATCTAAAGACCTTGGTACACATTTTTTTTTCCCATGACCTGAAGCTGTGTAATAAGCAATATGAATTTCTACAGTATTTTTGGCGAATGCGAATGTAATGATATCTATCTAAGGAGTTTTCCGATTGAAAAACAAAATTCAATTAAACCTTGCTATAATTATATTTCCAATCAAATATTTGCAAATAAAAGTCTGTATATGGTCACAGTGTTCACATGTGATCCAAATCAAACACGCTAAACTCTATATTAAAATATATTTGCCTAAGAAAAATACGTAGATATATGCTTCTTAGAGATTACCGATGTACGCAAATCGAATATGTGTACAAAACACTATTCCGGCTAATTAAAATTGAAAAGTCACGTGGAAACAAAATTATTTTGCAAATTTTGATACTGAAAACGGGAACTGTTCAGGATATACCAGTCGGCTACTGATGATATCAAAAATACCAACGGCTTGACGCAGGGATAAAGCTGTTAGTTCACAACCAAATACCAGAAAGGATGAAGATATGAGTGCTAAATTCCCTCCCGTCTAGCTTGTTTTTATAGGCTATCTAATTACTTCCATATAAAAATATTTGCCTGATGTTTTCTATAAATCCTTTAAAATATCCTTTGCATATTTTTCTTCAAATGTGTATCCACATTCCACACATCTATATGTATGAATTGACAAATCATTGTACAATTGCACTATTACCGATTTAAATGCTACTTTTTTAGGGATTCTGCTTTGCTGTCGTTTGCCGATGTGCTACTCTCTCCTTATAACCAAAAGAAGTGGGCTAAGTAGGAACAACTTTTACATTATATTTTGTCAATTACCATTCTTCCGCATCTTTAGATGATTATCTCCAACTTTATGACTTTATATCTTTATTTTGTTCTGATTACGCAGATGTAGATCACAGATTGTTTGCTGTATATGTTAGATATATTAGCGCACGTGCTTATTTCTGGGATTATCTTCTACCTATTTGTTATTTGTAGTATTTACAAAATGGTGTTAATAATAATTAGCATTTTTTAAGATTCTTTTCTCATAAATAATTTAACAATAAACATGTCGTTTGTTAAATATACATATGTACATATAACAATAGGGTTTTGGCTCAATATAGACTGGAGTATAAATATTTGAGATGGTGTTTGCATTTCTTGTTTAAATTATTGTAAATACGTATCAGAAGTAAAAATTGACGCGTATAATATTTGACATCAGGAATTAGTGAAATCATTTTCAAGGAATACACATCGGCACATTCTACTCAAACAATGTACTAAACTGAAAACCAATATAATATGATTTTTAAATTTTGTCGATTATTTAACAGTTTAAGAAGTTAGGCTATTGTAGCCGAACTAGAGAGTTTTAAACTTATTGCGAATCAACCGAGCAATTGGCAGTAACTCAGTTGAACAATTTAGATTCTTTGATTATATTTACCAGCTGCTCAATTGCATAATTTACTTTCTTAGAATGATTGCTCGAATTTCTTAGCGCGCTTTTTCAAATTTTGTATTTTTTGAAATTAAAACAAAAACAAATCGCATCATCAACATAAGAATTTTATGAAGTTGCAAACTTCCCACGCACTGATCGTAAATTAATAAGATTACCATTTATTATCAAATGTATGAATAACTTCTAGAGAAACAAGTAACAGTCATTCTTGTTATTTATTTTTTATCCGTTATCAATCACATTATGAAAACAATATTTTTCTTTAGATTCAATTTAGAAGTGAATGTTTCCGTTTTTAATCTCTTCTCTACCTTATTTGTAAACAGATTGTACTAATGTGCATACATTACATACTAGATACTTTATCTGCTGGACGAAAAGTGTTTATTCATCATTCCTATAATCACGTGCTTGATTGCTCAGAGCTGTGAGAACATGCTAATTTGTCATCGTTTATTAAAATAATTAAGAATGCAAAGAAATTGTACGTGGAATTACAGTTTTTTTATTGTCATGGACTCGTATGGTCACTACTTATTGACTTAAGCACAAATGTCGTTGTTTAAAAGGCTGAATCAGGGACGTAGCCAGGTCCGGACCCCATGGACCCCTCCCGAAATGTCGCGGTCGTAGGCTGAAAAGGCCCGATCACCGCTGTACGAAATTTGAAAGCACAGAGGTTGAAGATGAATTTCTGCCGTGGTTTTTCCATACAAATAAATATAAAATCATCCTCAGCCTCGTCACAGTCCGAAATTAGTGAGCTATGAAATATTTACGGTGGCATAATATGGCCCAATAGGCTAGCTGTGTCGTTGGAGGGGTGACGTGTATCGGTTTTTAGCTAAGAGCATATGAAGTGCTAATACAAATGGACAAAAAATGCAAAAATCGAGGCAGCACAACACGACTCCGAAAAAAATGCAGCAACAATCGGTGATTAGTCTTATTATTAGTGGGCGCTTTTTTTAATCGTGGCAACTCCCTTTAGCAGTGTCCTCCAAAAATAGAGATACTATTCGCGAAAAGACGCTAACTGGATCTTAGAGAAAACCTTCCATTCGGGGCTCTTAAAAAGTCTCCTGTGTTCCTCTCTTTTTAATTTAACACCCTTGTCACCAGATACTAGATTATTTTTGTGTTGTCCACGCTAAATCTAGGAAGATAATAGACCTGGAATTACTGCGGATCTAGAAATGTTTGCTACCTATCCGCTTACAGAACGCCAGAATGCTAAATTAATTTAACCCTTCGCCAGGCACGTCCCATGATCATCACGAACGGGCACGTTGGGTCCTTTCAGACCTCAGAGTTCATTGAACTTACATATCCTTCAAAACACATATTTATAAATAGTCTGCTATGTTCTTGAACATGTTTAATATAATTATTCACAAAATTGTTGTTCATACGGTGAAATGTGTACATTTCAAGCGATTGCAGCTTTTAACGTTTTTACTTTTTTGCCCCTCTGCCTTGGACTCAAGGAAAACTTCGTTCCTGGAATAGTGAGGAAAACTCTTAAAACAAATTTCGGAAGTGTGAAATAGCAGTGCCTATAAACTTGTCTTCAACCCTTTGTAGATTATATGGTAACATACAGTAAGAATTAGTGGAGGCAAAATTTTGACCTTTTTTTCAGATTGCTATACAGTCAAAGGTATGTTTTCTGCCCTATATCAGAAGAAGCTATCGCAGCAAGTGAAGAACAGAGTTAGAAGCTGTTTTCGTGAATTTCTCAAGCCAGGATAATTTTTGGGAAGTTGATCCATTACTTTCATTGTATAGCCACAAACGATATGAGGCTTACCTCGGTCTCCAGTTCAGTGCGAAAAGACGCAATGAAACCACAGACAAGAATAGTAAGGATATCGAGACAGTCTAAATAAATAGAGTATAGCTCCGAGTTTCGATTCCTGGATTCAGGACAATTGAGGCCTTGGTACTCATGAGCTCTTTGAAGACCCCACGTGCCCGTTCCCGTAAATTTGTACTTTAGGTTATCAAAACTTTTTTTTCTGAAAATATGTGCTTGGTGGAGGGTTAATCAATCCTCACAGAGAAACTCATCGACATTTTGAAGATGGAAATCGTTTCCAACAGAGTGAAGACAAAAAATTTTAATTTTTAGTTTTCTTTATTATTGAAATCAAAATTAAAATGCGAAATGAAAAATTTGGTACCCCGGCAATATTTGGACCCCTCCCGAAACAAAATCCTGACTACGTCCCTGCTCTGAATATATAACAAATGTTACGAAGGTCGCTCCTTCTTCATGAAAATTAGACAGAAAATCCTTAGGAAACATCATTTCGTGAAATTCTCATAAAATAAATACAATTTCAAAGAGTTTTCTATGTAAACGAAACGGTTATCGATACTGAGAAGTCAATAAGTAAAAATCTTGAAAAACCGTTATAATGATTTATTGAGAAATAAACAAAATAATTCCTTAGAGTCAATTTTATTTCAAAACATTTTTCCCGTTATTAATATCCGCGATTTCGGCTTTTTACAGTTTTACCATGATTCCAAGTGCGGCTATACTTATGACGGACCGGAAATTTAGATTTTCCTTTATAGAAAATAAGCTTCAACGTCTGCAATGGGCGGGGCATGTACAACGGATGGACGACAATCGCATGCCAAAGAAAGTTATGAACGCACAACGAATTGACGGAGCGAGGTTGCGTGGACGACCGAGAGCTCGCTGGGAGAACTCCGTAGGTGAAGACGCCCACCAGCTGCTGGGCTTCCGAAACTGGAGGACAAGGTCACGTAACCGCGACAATTGGAGGTCAACGATTCAGGCGGCCAAGGCCCGACGTCGGGCTATCGTGCCACATTGATGATGATTTATAGAAAAACTAGCTGAGAGAGCTCGCTTCGCTCGCTCTCTTATCTAGTGCTCGCTGCGCTCGCGTTGTTCGCTTGGCTCACAACTTTACACTAATTTAACTTTATCCTAAGAGTTTTTCCTATACTGGAAGTGACGTTATCAAGTGTTCCATGGTAGCCTACCCTACTACAAATTTTCGACAGAGTTGCTCAATAGTGTTAAGCAGTGTTGTTTATGTATTTAACAGTTGATGTACCCACCTCTAATACAGTTAAAACTTCTCTGGATAATTATGGCTCCACTACACTACGTCATATCATCATATTTCTATCATATCCTTAAGCCGGTTCGATTTCATTTAGTACACGTATAAAAATTTAAAACGTATGAATCGAGTAGGTTTGATCACTTACTGTACAAAATACTAAATTAACGATACAAAGAAGAGGGGGGGACTTTGGGGCATAAAATATAACTTACGACTGATTCCCATACCTAGCAAAGATATATACAAAATTTCATAAAAATCGGTAAAGCCGTTTCGAAAAGATCATATCCTTAAGCCGGTTCGATTTCATTTAGTACACGTATAAAAATTTAAAGCGTATGAATCGAGTAGGTTTAATCACTTACTGTAAAAAATAGTAAAATAACAATGAAAAGAAGAGGGGGGCACTTCGGGGCATGAAATGTAGTTTACGACCGATTACCATACCTAGAAAGGATATATACAAAATTTCATAAAAATCGGTCCAGCTGTTTCGAAAAGATCATATCCTTAAGCCGGTTCGATTTTATTTAGTACACGTATAAAAATTTAAAGCGTATGAATCGAGTAGGTTTAATCACTTACTGTAAAAAATAGTAAAATAACAATGAAAAGAAGAGGGGGGCACTTCGGGGCATGAAATGTAGTTTACTACCGATTACCATACCTAGCAAGGATATATACAAAATTTCATAAAAATCAGTCCAGCCGTTTCGAAAAGATCATATCCTTAAGCCGGTTCGATTTCATTTAGTACACGTATAAAAATTTAAAGCGTATGAATCGAGTAGGTTTAATCACTTACTCTCACACAAAATGGAATTTTGATATTTACAACCACTTCCTTTGATATTTTTAAAAAAATTTTGGTCCATAAACCTTCTCCAATGTAAGACGGATAAAGCAAAAAAAGAATCATCCAAATCGGTCCAGTGGTTTAGAAGTTTACTGGCAACAGACACAAATACACGTCCATTTTTATATATATAGATAACGGTTTTAAATAAAAGGAATTTTTGTGTGGAATTATTTGTCCATTTAATATCCCCTAAGTATATAATATGTGGAATAACTGTGCCCTATTTCAATTTCCAAGGATCAGTCTGTCTTATGGTGCGACTATAGTTATGTCAGGCAGTGTATTTTTTATTTTGGGCACTTCTAAAAAGTGGGACCCCTTTTTCCAGGTTGCCGACCCGCTATCGGTCAGGACTTTTTTCCTCATACTCCCCGTCCCCAATAATCCTGTAAAAATCCCGAGATACATTTACAGAAGTATTTTTCTTTGACTATTGGAAAAGATCAGTTGAACATAGCGTATGGTCAGAACTGTATCTGTTAGCGCAAAACAGGTCATTTTTCGACGACTATAAACAAAAACTATTTTTAGAGTTTCTTTGTTTTTCTTGAAAATATGTACGAGTACTTAACAAGTCGACTGAAGTCCTGAGCATTTCTCAGCAAATTTACTTGCAATAGGTCCTGTTTAAATTAGACCTCCCAAATACATGTTGGGCCTTTAATTGGATCTACACATAGGGATGTATGTATATATTTATGTTAGTATTACAATACATATATCCCTTAGCTTAGACACTAAGCTACTACATTTAAACCGTAAAGTTAAAAAACAAACTTTGTCATCAAATCTTTGCAAACAATATCCATTTCACAAATTGGGCAACTCCTGCATGAATGACGATAAAATAGGTCAACTTGTGAAAAGTTGAACGTCCAAGATCGTCAACTTATGTATACGCACCTTTAGACAAATTCCAATTTCGAAACCACTCTGTACTGATTACAAACTTTCTTTGATTAATATTACATCGTACTACTGTAATACTATAGAATAATTATATTTCATGAACGTACTTATAGAATTTATTGTAACTATGAGGTCGGTACTTGTCGCTATGTGTAGCGTACTTAAAAATTAAGTACTTAGGCATATAATGTAATGCAAAGTAGAAACAAACAGTAACCCAATACTCGTAGCTCGTAGATGGTCCTTGATATTGCAATAATTACATACATGTGTAGCTCAAATTGATAAAGGCTACACCACGTCTTCGACAAATAAATAACAATGCATACTACTTAAATAGACTAAAAAGAAGCGCCATTGAAGAAAACATTCCCACCATCCAATATAAATACAACTTCAGGTTCATTTGTATTTACAAATGAAATCACTATTCGAATTTTTATAATAAACAAATAAAATCTCCAATTCGCGAATAGTGATGATAACTCATGTATTATGTTGTGTACGTTTCATTGGCCACCTATTTCAATGTATGGATGAATGGTGTGCAAAAGAGAGCGTTGACTTATGCTAAAAAGATTTGATAAGCGACCCGGAGAGAAAAAATCCTTATCAGATTGTATGTGAAAGACATTTATCTCACGTCATTGGCAATTAATTAGTCGCCGATCTATATGGGTGCAGGTGAAACACACTCAACAGTCAACATTCGCAGTATCTATTACCATAGAGCAACACAATAAAGAGTTAGATGATAAAAAGTACTGTACCGATATGGAAAAAATCAGTTTCATTCAGGTATACCGCTCAGGAAACATTTCGAGCGAGCGGTATTGAATAGTAGTGAAGTTTCCGGTTAAGCTTTGTGATATTACGTACATTGGTTAAAATTTTCGATTTTGGATTTTGGTGTTAAGAAATATTTCCTTTTTTTCCTATTGGATCGCGAGTATTTTAAAATTATTTTTACTTATCTGTGCTATCTAAAGGATTTGGAAAAGGTGTGTGTAAAATTTATAAATGGTTGTTCTTATACAGGAATAATATATGCAGTGCCTTGTAATGTTTTCTTTTAAATACATGTGGGTGTTAATAAAGTGCTTTCTTAAAAATATTACCTATCCCTAAAAAAGTATACTCAATATTATTTTTTGTTAAAGGGAAAAAAATAAGTTTGTGACTTACAAAATGATGTGTAATTTGACAATGTCCCAAATGTACAATTCTCAATCCCATATTGTCGAGTAAACTCTTAACTTAATCGGTTGCCAGAAAACTCCTTATTCTAAATTAGAAGCGTTTAACATTAAATTTGTGATTATTCTACAAGAATGAATGATTTAAACAAAAAACCCCTAATCTTTTGCACAAATTTTTATTATTATTTAGAAACCTGACAAAACAAATAATTTAAAAAAATATATGTTTATATAAATACATGTATATAAATCAATAAAACACTGCATACTAGGATAGTCATTAGATAAGAACGGGATACAGCCGAAATCTTGAAAAATAAATATAAATGGTTTGAAGCTATTCTGGTTTCTTTTACCAAATAGGGTTGTCACTTGCCTGGTTTTGATTTACGGACCACTAGCACTACGGGCAATTTTTATGCCGATATGTGACTTATGTTTTGTATCTATGCAAAATAAATTAAGTTTCGTAAAAATCTAGCAGTTTCGTTGGAAGCCTCGACGGGAAGAATTCCGTCCTTTGCGTATGAGCGTTTTTAGTTTTCGAAACATTAAACCCACATTCGAATCACATTTATTTTTAAAGAGCTATCCGACTTCATTGGAAACAGCAAACATCTTTGGTGCAACTATAGTTTTTATAAAAACGCACATTCATGAATATACACTGCCTGTCAAAACTATAGCCGCACCATAAAACATACTGATCCTTTAAAATAGAAAGAGAGCACAGTTATTCCACATACTATAAACATAAGGGATATTAAAAAGAAAAATGAATTCACAAGAAGTTTTCTTAAGTTTCAAACCGTTATTTCTATGTAAAGGAAAATATAAATTTCCCGTCTGTCATAACTATAGCCGCACTTGGAACTAGTATGGGAAAAACTGATCAAAAAGCGGAAATTGAGAAAATTAATAACGGGAAAAATCTTTTTTAAATAAAATTAACTCCGTGGGATTATTTTGTTTATTTCTCAATAAATAATATTATAACGGGTTTTGGCGCTTATTGACCTCTCAGTATCGATAAACTTTTCTCTTACATAGAAAACTCTTTGAAGTATTTTTTTTTACGTAATAATGTTTCTTATAGATTTTCTGTCTGATTTTGATGAAGGAGGGGCCACCCTCCGTAACATTTGTTAAATTAAAACCTTCTTGAAGTGCAATGATTGGTGGGAGATGATGCAATCTCTTGCTACAAATTCCGTTATGTGGCATGACTTCCATATTAAAACGAAATCAGTTTATTTTCAGGATATTCCAGAAAATTTTTTACTGTATTAGAGGTGGTTACACAACTTATAAATGATAAACAGTGCTCATTAAAAGTATTAGCCAGGATAGTCTACCTACAGAACAGTTTATTTCGTCACTTCCAGCATAGGAAAAAGTTCATGGGAATGTCCCGGCGATATTTTTTATTTTTAGATATTTAAAAACTTACGTTAGGTACCCTCATTCACACATATGGTATTAGCTTGTGTTTTAGATGGGTGCATTTTACCGTAATAAAATTGCGAAATCCACTTTTTTACAGAATGCATGAATCGATATCGTTTGGAGTAAATTATTTATGTGAAAAATGTGATTCATGATGAAATTCTGGTCTAGGACACAGCATAATTGAAAATCTTTTGAAACATGCATACTCAGGTCCTGGTGGTCCAGTCATATTAGCAAATTCAAATACGAAAAAAAACAGTGTAAGGCTAATTTTTGTTGTTTTTGAATCAATGGGCCCCCAAAAATCTAAAACTCATTTTCGTTAAAAAAAATTTTGAGCGGAAAGGTCCCAAAAAGGACAAAAAGGATACTCTTTAATCCTTGAACGGAGGTCATCATACAGGGTATCATATCAAAGGAGACGTCGAGTACATTACATATCCGGTGTTAGTTTCCTGTTGCAAGGACCCTCAAGGTAATAAATCGAGCTTAAATGTAAATGAGTCAACTGTAGTAGTACGTAACTACGACTTATCATGGCATTGATAAACCGACCCTTAATGTCAAATGTCAACAATATACTCTTCTCATAACCGAAATAGTGGACAATTCAACATAAAGCACATTTCTAACTTTAAGAAATTCGCCCAAATTACACCAAAGTTCCATATGTGTGAAAATCCACACATGAGGGTACTTAACGTAAGTTTTTTTTTTTCAGGGGAAGTTGAAGGTTAAAGTTGGTTCCAATGGTACAAATGTTAGGGAGAGGCCTCCCATCTATCCAAATTAGACAGCAAACCTTGGGGGAACATTATTACGTACAATTTATAAAAAAAACGCGGTTTCGAAGAGTTTTTTTTATGTAAAAGCAGCGGTTATCGATGCTTAGGGGTTAATAAGCAAACAACTCGAAAAACTGTTAAAATAATTTCGTGAAAAATAAGCGAAATAATCCCTTAGAGTCAATTTTATTCCAAAATGATTTCTCCCGTTAATATTTTCCTCAATTTCCGCCTTTTAATCAACATTTCCCATACTTGTTCCAAGTGCGGCTATAATTATGACAGACGGGAAATTTAGATTTTCCTTTACGGAGAAATAACGGTTTGAAATATAAGGAAACTTCTTGTGAATTTATTTGTCTTTTTATTATCCCTTATGTTTATATTATGTGGAATAACTGTGATCGCTTTGAATTTTAAAGGATAACTCTGTTTTATGGTGCGGCTATAGTTATGACAGGCAGTGTGCTAATAGTTTTAACGCACTGATCCTTCAAAAATCGCCTCTCCACGCGCAGAGGGCAGACTTCTTTGCAAAAAGTCGATAAAAAATCAAAGTTTGCTTGGTTGATTTCCACGAAACATATTTGAGCGAAAAATACGCAACGCTTCTCGCCGAACTCTCGCATAGCTATGAAAGCAGTGTCCAGCACAACCTCTTCTCTCTCCTTTCCGATTGAAACTTGATGGTCCAATCTTTTCCACTCGAAATTAAATATTAGTGCAATTATTTTCGCCGACAAAAAAAAAAAACATGAGGATTGAAAATTTTACAATATTTATATGAGATTCCACATTAACCATGAAACTCACAAGGAACACTTTTTTTTAGCGGGTGTGAGTGAAAATTTCATCGGCATTTATTAACAGGTGGCCAAGATATCATCATTAATAAAGAAATTCATGGAAATTAATATAATATAATCTTTTTTTACCTTTACAACTTTGTTGTTTTACAACAATGTTCGCATTAAATTTTTCACAGGAGAGACATTGAATTGAATAGAGTACCAGGCTTCAAACAGAAACTATAAAAAAGAGCTGGATCATTAAAAAATTACCGCGAAAAGAAATCGCTGTAAAGGTTTGTGTTCGTAGAGACGACTCATGGGATCATCGCTCAGCGATCGAAGTCAAAGCACCGGTTTTGAGCACTATATGGGTATATTTTCTATAAAGACATGTTCCTTTAGTCCATAGTCGATACTAGGAAAGTAGAACCATTCAAAAAATATTTAAATACGGCTCGACATTGGATGCAAAACTACGATCGCTGAGCGATGATCTTATGAGTCGTCTCTACGAACACAAACCTTTAGCTGGACTATTCCGTAATTGAGCGAATGCGTTTCCCGCCTTTTCTAAGTTTGGTACTTTACTTACACGTCTTTCTTCGTTTTTCATCTCTTAAGTATTTTTGTTTGTTTTAAATTTAACGCTGGTTGCATACAGAAATGAATAAAAACAAATCCTTACAGAAAACACCAAGTTGTTGTCAAAACATTAAAAAACCAATGGTGCACTTATTAATTGACCAAGCATAACATCCACTTTAAAGTTAATATAGGGAGGGCCTGGAATAATAGAGGGATGCCATTAAGTTTTTTCGGGTCCGTTGGCATTGATGTATCCTAATTGAATTGTTATAATGGTTATATCTATATGCGAGTAGTTCCATTATTACAATTTTAAAAAGGCTATGAAACTTGGGCATAAAAAGGTACATGAGCGGTGTACTTATTTTCTGGTCCATATACTCGTATGTGTATGTATGTCTGCAAACCGTAATTTGGTGTAGAAAGTGATGGAGTGCCAGAGTTGTTGAATAAATCAATTTAAAAAAATATATTTGCCAGAATTGTTGAAAAAATTAATTAAAAACGAGACCGAGGCTAATTTCGGGCCTGTCGAACTTTGGGTACCCTTCGCTCTCCTTGTGCTAAAAGTTTTTTGGGACGTACCTACGACTTGTATTTAAAAAAAGTTTTTCTTAGAAGAACCTAATTTGGGGGGTTGGGTTTGTATGGCAGCCCCATGATCCCATTGTCCGATTTTACCGATTCAAACATACAAACTGCCTGCAGAAAAAAAGAAGCATTTGTGCAAAATATCAGCTTCATAGTTTTAAATTGGCCGAGTAAAACGCGTCGAAACAGACGGACAGACTGACATCGCCCAATCGGCTCCCCAAGTCATGCTGATCATATGCACTCCCAGTCACTTGAATAGGGACAAACTTTTCGAGAGTTGTTTATCTCAATATATCCTTTTCCTAGCAGCGGAGAGGATAACTCAGTATTTGTTTACAAAGGGTGTTATGTTGCTCATATAGTTTGCGAGAAAAAAATGAAACATTTAATAACAACAGTTATGTTTCATCAACATTATGCTGATGCACTAATAAATTCTATGTTCAAAATTGGGTCACTTGAATTGGGACAGTAGCGATTCGGTCGTTATTTCGAAAGTGCTAGTATCGTATCCTAACTGTTTTTGTTTTAATCCACTCAGATTATGTTTTGACTTTAATTTTTGTAAGTTTCGGTAATCATGGGTAGAGGAAAAAGCATTAAATACCGCGCAAATGGCTCAAATCGATGTTTTGAGAAATGAACAACACAGATTACGCGCAATTTCGAAATAGTAAAAAAAAAAAAATCGGTTGTGTTTAACTATTTAAAAAATAAAATCGGATATGGACGAAACATAAAAGGGCGTACGCGAGGTGCCCAAGCCGCCAAAGAGGAAAGGGCCATTCTGCGAGCCGCCTCTAATTTTGCATTATCAGCGGCTAGAATTGGAGCTAAAGTCGGCTTTACAGCTAGTTTATCAACAGTACAACGTGTAATAAGGAATTCCCCACACATAAAACGGAAGAAAATTCAAGAAAATTCAGAAAAAAAACACCGTTAGACGCAAAGAGGAAAAGCCATCCTCTGGATTTTGCTCGCAAGAATATGTCATGGCGGCAGGGGTGGATCAGGGTAATTTTTTTCGGATGAAAAGAAAGTCAACCTGGATGGCATTTCTATTTCCACGATCTACGTAAAAACGAACGGTTTCTGTCAAGGCATCATAGCAGAGAAGTGGTTTGATAGTGCAAAATTAGAGGCGGCTCGCAGAATGGCCCTTTCCTCTTTGGCGGTTTGGTCACCTCGCGTACGCCCTTTTATGTTTCGTCCATATCAACTTTTATTTTTTAAATAGTTAAACACAACCGATTTACTTTTTTTCACTATTTCCGAAATTTCGCGTAATCTGTATTGTTCATTTCTCAAAACATCGATTTGAGCCATTTGCGCGGTAGTTAATGCTTTTTCCTCTACCCATGATTACCGAAACTTACAAAATCTGAGTGGATTAAAGCAAAAACAGTTAGGATACGATACTAGCACTTTCGAAATAACGACCGAATCGCAACTGTCCCTATTCAAGTAACCAATTTTGAACATAGAATTTATTAGTGCATCCGCATAATGTTGATGAAACATAACTGTTGTTATTAAATGTTTCATTTTTTTTTCTCGCAAACTATGAGCAACATAATAGCCTTTGTAAACAAATACTGAGTTATCCTCTCCGCTGCAAGGAAAAGGATATATTGAGATAAACAACTCTCGAAAAGTTTGTCCCTATTCAAGTGACTGGGAGTGTATGTATAATTTTTATATGATCGGAGATGCTTCTTTCAATGCGTTACAAACTTCACGACAAAGTTAATAATATACCCTTTCACTCTATGAGCGATGGGTATATAAAAATATATATTTATCGTCAAGGCGGTCAACAATAAAAGTAAATATGAGTTTTATTGAGGAACTAGCTGAGAGAGCTCGCTTCGCTCGCTCTCTTATCTAGTGCTCGCTACGCTCGCAGTGACACTAATTTAACTTTATGAGCGATTCATGCCAATCAACCTTACTAAAATGTGCACGCGCCACCTATTGAAAACTGTTCATACTAACCCAGAAACTATCATCCAGGTTGACGGTTATCGCTGACCACCCTGTGCACTGATTGGAGAAGAGGGTCCGATGACCCTTTAGGCAATTTCATGGCGAGTCCGGTGACACCTCAATCGTTTCACTCCGCCGAAGGATTGCGGATATATCGACGGATTTCCGAAGTAGTACGATGTTGATTGTGAAATTGCTGTGACAACATTCAGGATGTATGTATGTATGTACGTAAAAACGTAGTCACCTTGAATACAATTTATCGGAGATATCGGCGGATTTCCGACCACCATGGGCTCTAATTGGGGAAGAGGGCCCAATTATCCTTTAGGCAATTCGGTGGCGAGTCCGGCGACACCTCAATAGTGTCGCTCCGCCAAAGGATTGCGTACACGGCCAATATCCAGGTTGACGGTTATCTCTGATCACCCTTTGCACTGATTGGAGAAGAGGGTCCGATGACCCTTTAGGCAATTTTGTGGCGAGTCCGGCGACACCTCAATCGTGTCACTCCGCCAAAGGATTGCGGAGATATCGACGGATTTCCGAAGTAGTACGACCTTGATTGTGAAATTGCTGTGACAACATCCAGGATGTACGTATAAACGTAGTCACCTTGATTGCAATTTATCGGAGACATAGACGGATTTCCGACCACCCTGTGCTCTGATTGGGGAAGAGGGTCCAATGACCCTTTTAGGAAATTGTTTGGCGAGTCCGGCGACACCACAACAGTGTCGCTCCGCCAAAGGATTGCGGAGATGACCAACATCCAGGTTGACGGTTATCTTTGACCACCACTGATTGGAGAAGAGGATCCGATGACCCTTTAGGCAATTTTGTGGCGTGTCCGGTACCACCTCAATCGTGTCACTCCGCCAAAGGATTGCGGAGATATCAACGAATTTCCGCAGTAGTACGAAGTTGATTCTGAAATCCTTGTAACCAACATCCAGGATGTATGTATGTACGTAAAAACGTAGCCACCTTGAATACGATTTTTCGGAGCGACACTGTAGTTGATCCAATGATAACTCGATACATATTCCTAAGTGAATTTAAATGTTGTCGATGAAAACTTGATTACAACATGTGACTCTCATACAAAATGGAATTTCGATATTTACCACCACTTCCTTTGATATTTTCAAAAAAATGTTGGTCCATAAACCTTCTCCAATGTACAACGGATAAAACAAAAGAAGAATCATCCAAATCGGTCCAGTGGTTTAGAAGTTTACTGGCAACAGACACAAATACACGTCCATTTGTATATACAGGGTTATTGGTTAAGTCGACCTATTCCCTGCAACACGTTATAATAGGGTCAAAATGCAACAAAATGAGGCCATAAATGTTAGGCCGATTTTTAATGGTCACTGAGATAAATGCGTTTTTAGGTTTTTTTGAAATAACCTAGAATTTTGCCATTTAAAGTAAGAATTAAAAAAAACTACTAAGGTAATGGACTTAAACTTATTTTTGGATTTTAGTCAATACCATAGCAGACATTTCTTAATCATTTAAAATTTCAAAAACCCATCACAATTCGAAATTTTTAATTTTAAATAAAAAAAATTTTTCTTAAATTTTTTTAAAGATATTTTTTAATGTAGTATTACTAAAAAAAATTATATGACATGGAGTCTGCAGACCACTGAAAAAACATACGCGTATTGTCAGCTTTCCAAAAAGGTGTCAATGTCAATACAAATATTTGAAATAATTGAAACAGCTAGCTGCAACTTGTTCGGGAACCATCATTTCGTTTGATAAAAAATGAAATAAAGCAGTACATTATACGTACCTACTCGTAGGATGCACTTTGAATTTAATGACATTTATTTCATTTTTTATCAAACGAAATGATGGTCCCCGAACAAGTTGCAGCTAGCTGTTTCAATTATTTCAAATATTTGTATTGACGTTGACACCTTTTTGGAAAGCTGACAACACGCGTATGTTTTTTGAGTGGTCTGCAGATACCATGTCATATATTTTTTTTTAGTAATACTACATTAAAAAATATCTTTAAAAAAATTTAAGAAAATATTTTTTATTTAAAATTAAAAATTTCGAATTGTGATGGGTTTTTGAAATTTTAAATGATTAAGAAATGTCTGCTATAGTGTTGACTAAAATCCAAAAATAAGTTTAAGCCCATTACCTTAGTAGTTTTTTTTAATTCTTACTTTAAATGGAAAAATTCTAGGTTATTTCAAAAAAACCTAAAAATGCATATATCTCAGTGACCATTGAAAATCGGCCTAACATTTATGGCCTCATTTTGTTGCATTTTTACCCTATTATAACGTGTTGCAGGGAATAGGTCGACTTAACCAATAACCCTGTATATAGATAATAATAGTTAATTAACAAACAAAATTTAAATTTGCAAGCGCGCGTTTTTTTTTTGTTTTGAGGTCTTATTCCTTTTCCTTTTTTGGAGTTAACATAAAAAAAAATCCTAAAAAGGAACAACAAACTGTTGAAATTTGCCATTGGAACATTTTTTTTTTAATTTTTAGTTTATTCAGCTTATCGATAACTCAACAGGATAATTAATACAACTCATTGTTTGTTTGGGCCAAAAATTTCCATTTATTAAAAATAAAATCTTATCAGAAAAATATCGTCTTTGACGTATATATTTGAATACAATTGACAATATGTATTTATTTAGGAAAAATTAATTAAATGACTCTCTTCTTTACTATATGGGTGCAGCAATTTTCTTATCAGTAAGACAATAGAATTGCAATTAATTAATCGTCCTGAAATTCATTTTTAATTCTAATTAGCTTGTTCGCTAATCGTAATATCATACGCGTAGATGTAAATCTAGCCCTGGGTTTTGATAATTAGTAGGTGAAACATTTTTGGAAGATATTGAACACGTTTTGTACTTGATATCAATTTGATAACAGGTCGGCAGACATAATCATTTTCTTGACAATTCCAATCAATCAATTTTCAATAGAATTCACAATATAAATACATACGTAAGAATATGTATATGTATGAATAATATCGTCAGAGCGGCAACACAGTGCCTGTTTGATGTTTGATTTTGAATATTTATATTATCTATTAGGATCTCACATTTAACATGGCATGCGGCATTTACTACCGTTACTCACATACAATTGACGAAATCGATAGAAACGTGGTTAATATAAATACATGCAATTTAATCACTTAATGCAAGATTGATTAATATATTTAGCGATATTCATTCATTGTTTGTCTAATTATTATCATAATTGACAATATCATTTTATGAATATAAACTGATAATGTCATGATTCAATAATAATGACAGTATAATGTCCTAATATCAATTATTCTCACATTAATAAATTGTTTCCTTTTACCCTTTTACATACATGCATATGTACTTGTCTTGTCTGAGAGAGTATAAAATAGGTTGCGAGAAATTAGGTAAATGTGCGACATTTGAATTATTATTCCAGTATAACTGGGAAAGCCCCAGTATTGACAAGAATTTTGGATTAGTATGTCAATCACTTCAGTAATTCTCGGTGAGACTTTTAACTCATCCGACAATACAACTAATTGCTAATTAATGTAAAATAAAGTTCTATCAGTTGGTCTGATGTATTAGAACGCTTAAATTGATATTTGAGTTAATTCTTTGCGAATATAGTTTCAATATTAGTATTAATCAATACATGAATATTTTCAATTTTTTAATGATTTAAAAGCAATAAATAAATTCCAAATTTAATGTGTCGGACCTAGTCTTTCCCAACTATTCTAGAGAGCTTATAATTTAACATATTGTGGTTTGGGTATTACCAATTCTATACCAGACCACCAATATGACAAAGTGGGATTTGGGAAAAAGAAATTTGCACCTTAGTCAACGTTCATGCTAGTTTATCATTTCCATCAGCACCACAGTTTTGCCTATGGCTCCTCTTTGTTATCCCTTAAAACTTCGTACAAACATAAGATTCCCTCAAGAGAATATATGTATACCTAATGAAAGGACGCTAAATAATTTTTACAACAAAAAGAGTTCTGTCAATAAAACTTAAACCTACATACACATATTATTCAGCTCAACGGTACGCTTTGGTCGCATAAATCTTGAAAATATTAATCAAAATCTCCAATAAGCTATTGATAACTTATCGTGGTAAATTTCAAATGATATAGGCACTTGCAGATATGCATACTCACGTGACAAATCCCAAAAAAAACTGCTAGAAATAGAATGAAGATTTATTACGCTATAAAAATAACAGACGAAACAAAGACGAACTGGATTTACAAAGGCTTATCTTAAGTTGTCAAAAACAATTACATATTTTCATCAATCTCGGGTGTTGGGTACATAAACGCTCTACAAATGCAATATCTGCACACGCTGCCGCCGAAAACGGTCTAATCAAAATTATCATTTATTTTAGAACTCAATATAGAAATTTCGTTATATATTCTCGGTGCATTTTATTATAAATTTTGTTGAGTTTTATCGTTAGCACATGTATGGAAATTGAGATAAATCCATAATTTATAACATTTTAAATTTAAATACAGATTTATTTATGAAAAGCAAATCGTGATTGAGTGCGACAATACACAATAGTTGCTCTTTTTTCACAATGCCCAGGTGATTCAATTGCTGAACGAGAAAAAATTTATGAAAATATTGACTTCGGAGACATTGATAAGAATGTTGTTAATTTTTTGTTTAAATATTTAAAATAATTCAACATTTTTGTATGACGATATTATTATTCAATTAGCAAAATCATGCTGTTTGTGCATGTAAGTGTTACACATACATATATTAATTTGGATACAACAATGTTTGTAATTGCTATCTATCTAACTATAATTAATTTCCATTGAGCATCCATACAATATTTTATATTACTGATCACATAGCTATGTTAACACTGTTGTAATTATGAAAAAAGCTTTAAAATGCAAATCACCCATCATAATGACGGAGAAAAAAATTGAAGAAATATCTACATATATTTTGGCCTTTTCCTATCAGCTGATTGTCTTCTAGAGCTGCATAGGCGGTGCTCGCTAGTAGCTAGTAAATTGCATAATTTTGCTGGAACTACGCACACGCTCCCAATCCGTAACTCATATTTTTGTTTTTTTTTTGTTTTAACGAGTGCAGAAAATTACCACATCGGGAATCGATCTCAGGTCTTTAGATTACTACGAGTAGCAATGTGAAGTGGTGTCCCAATCCTTTGAGCCAACGAGCGTTATTGGTATATAATTTTTCTCCATCTGTTTTCATTCTGCCAAGAATTTGTCTGATTTCTCTTTCATTAAACGGAATAATTATTATGTTTTTTTTTTTTGTAAACTCAATTATGCGTCATTATCATTATAATTTCACAGAACTTGACCACAGTATGAATTTATAAACTGTCACAGATCCTCAATCTTGGTTTAGTCTGTTTAAGCAAAAAACACCTATATAAAACATGCATGTGTAAGAATACCAACAGAATCGGTCTTTCCCATTAATAAATGACCCAACGTTTTTAAGAAATCATACAATCAGTATGCATATTACCTGTTCTCAACAGAAAGCAGCAGAAGTTAACTTACCATATTTGCATGTACATAATCTGTATTACCAGATCATACTTAAGTTAGTTAGTTTTTAGGATTACATCGTGACGGTAGTACTGCTGTTGGTGGCAATCGATTTTCGAGTCGATTAGTAAGAGCTTCTAAGAACTTATTGAAAGTGATTTAACGTTTTCGGGGCATGATATCAAATAATTTCATAAGTTTTATAACTGGTGCCTAATTAATTTGATTAAAATTGTTTTTCGTTCATTGGAAGTATGTGAGTATGCAAAATTAATCAAAGTTAGCATGTGGTAATTTCTGTATCTTATATACGAGTTCTCTTTTTGGTTTTTTGTTTAATTTAATTATCAATTATTTTAGAGTTCTATAGTTATATCTGAACAGTTCTTGGCCGGGATAAATATTTCAGTGATTTATTTTTTGTAGCTTCCAATGAGGTTTTCAACAGCATTCTTGTATAGGTTCGTGTAAGTTTATTAGGAAAGTGATTGCTTCCCTTTTTCCTGCGAATATTCATACTTAAATAAAAGATCATACAGTGAAACCTCTCTTAACGGCCACCACTTATAACGTACGATTTCAGACTAAAAAATAAATAACAGGCGCGACAATCCAGCATTGGGCTAAGGCCGCAGGATGTGTTAGTGATATCCTATTTCCAAGATCATATCTGCTTTTTGTTGAGGTAATGAGATCAGCATCACGCTCAGCAGTGTTATTTATCCCCATAAATGGGTACTCGTTTAACATCTGAGTGAGATCATAGTTCGTCACAAGTTCGGGAGTTTGGAAAACACCATGATCCACGGTGAGATTCAAACTCATGACACTGTGCACCGAAGGTGCGTGCACTAACCGCTAGACCAGCCAGACTACGATTTCAGAAAGTCCTGATTAAAATGTATACCAATCATTCAGTGCAAATGCAACTTCTCTATCATACCTACATTACGGCAACGAACAGATTCTTACTAAAATACAAGTCCTCGGTTCAATATAAGAAATACTAAATTCACGATAAAAAGGGTAGGATGGCATTTAGGGGTATGAAATATACTTTACGACCTATTCCCCTACCTAGCAAGAGTACAAAAAAAAAATTTATAAAAATCAGTCCAGCCGTTTCGGAGAAGCTTGGCAAAAAAACATATTTTATGCATGATTTTTATACCTATACAGAGTGTCCCAAAAGTCACTGTTAAGCCGAAACTAGATGACAACAAATATTTTTGATGCGATATTTTTATATACAGGATGTCCCAAAAGTCACCGTCAAGCCGAAAGTAGATAACGAAAAAAATATAGATATACAGGGTGTCCGGAAACTGCCGCATAAACGGAACGGATTGTGATTCCCCAAGTGATTTCCATCAAAAAAGTTGTAAGGAACATACCCCCAATTCTTAACCCTTTAGCTGCTACAGGCATTTGAAGATTTTTGAAAAAATAATTTTCTTGTACAACTTAAGCTTCAATATTTTCAAAAAATAGTAGCTAAAATAGCGAAATAGGATGATTATTACCGCCAACAAATTTACCCAAACAAAAAAACTAACCGTACTAAAATCGGATAAGTGGTTTGGTTTTTACACAGCTTCAAAGTCAAATTTTTGTGATTTGACCCAAAAACCATATACATATTTGCTTTGTGGCAAGTAATTTTAAAAATTTTCGCATGTTCTCTAGATCCCATAACGGCATCACATTACTAATTTTAGTCAAAATATTATTTCAAAGACCAGATTCCATGATATGTAAATGTAAATTGGAGGTGCATAAACTCCTAATTTGGTTAAATAACGTTACATTTCATTAAAAATGGAACTTTTAAGATAAATTCCTAATTTGGTTAAATAACGTTACATTTCATTAAAAATGGAACTTTACAGATACTCAGGGATTTTTTACATTTTCTGTGTTGCAATAAATTATTTAGCTAAAAATACTATGAAATCTGGTCTTTGAAAAAATATTTTACTAAAATTAGGAATGTAATAATGAATGAATAACGTTATGGAATCTAGACGACATTCTCAAAATTTTAAAATTACTTGCCCGAACTTGCCCGAAGCTCTGGTGCATATTTTACAATACAGCTCGTTGAACTTTGATGAATCCACGATTTTGATATCTCGGCTCCACAAAGAAGGTCCGATTTCTCTCAAAATCAGTATTAGGTAGCAGTTGATAGGGAATTTTGTTACAGTTGTAGTGCAGAAAGAAAATTTGAGAGATATTTGAGCCGTTCTATTTGAAAGTGGTACAAGTCCATTAAGTAATGTTTTGAGATATTGAAGGGTTTGCGTTTTGATCAAATATAAAGTCATAGTAGAAATTTATTAATGAAATTGTGTTTCAAACATGAGAAAACACTTTGAACTTTATCTATATAAATTTGTTTGTGATAATAGTTTGCCAGGGAGTATAGGGGAGAAGGGGAAAGAGACCTATTTTGCATTTCTTGGATTATTTTGCAAACGATAAAAGTTACAGTAAAATCATGTAAGGGTGAATTAAAGCACAGATAATTTCCTTTATAATGGTGTATAACACCCATGCAAAATTATACCCTAGACCGAGAAAAAAATCATTTTTAAGAAGTTTTCAATTTTCATCTTTTTGGCTGCAAAAATGGCAATAACGTAACTAATTTACGTAAAAATAGTATTTAGAGAGTTTAGCAAGCGGTTGTGGTGTAGGAATTGACCTTGTACGTCTCGGAATAGGTAGTGATAAGGTTATGATTAGAGGTACCTACGGAAATTTTGATTTAGAAATAGATGCGAATTTCGGCAAAAATTTATCATTTTTGAGAATAGAGCAAAATGTTCTGTCCTTTTTCGCGAAAAGTTAATTTTTCTCCAAAATAATTCAATTCTGGAAGATATTTGTCATCTGAGATTATTGAGAATAGAGATATTCCTAAATGCAGGGAGTTCGAACCACGAGCACGATTTCTTAACAAACATCGAGCAAGGTGTTTAGTCGGAGGTTTGTTGAAATGACTTTGTTTTCTGCATTACGATTTCTGTAGCAAAAGATTTTATCGTCGTTTGGTGAGCCCCGAAGTTTAAATGAAAAATACTTAAAAAAAACGAAAAAAACGCAACAATAATTGCGTTTCTCTTTTCATTGCAAATCCTTGAGAAGTGTTGTTGTGTTGTCACTCGTCCTACTCCCTAGTTGATTCTTTGCTTATTATAATCGTATTTTTATACCCTTCACTCGTAGAGTAAAGGGTATATTAACTTTGTCATGAAGTTTGTAACGCATTGAAGGAAGCATCTCCGACCATATAAAATATGTATATATATGATCAGCATGACGAGCTGAGTCGATTGGGCGATGTCCGTCTGTCTGTCTGTCCGTCTGTCCGTCTGTCCGTCTGTTGCTACGCGTTTTACTCGGCCAGTTTAAAAGCTATCGAGCTGAAATTTTGCACACATGTTTCTTTTTATTGCAGGCAGTTTGTATGTTTGAATCGCTAAAATCGGACCGTGGGGTCATGGGGCTGCCATACAAACCTAACCCCCCCAATTTGGTTTTTCTAAGAAAAACTTTTTTATGTGTTTACTAATTTCAACGAAATTTCACACAAATGTGTTTCTATTGATGCCACATAATATATGTAAGAATAAATGGAATCAGACTGTGGGGTCACGGGGCTGTCATACAAACCCAGCCCCCAAATTGAGTTTTTCTAAGAATAACTTTTTTATTTGTCCACCAATTTCAATCAAACCTCATAAAAGTGCATTTCATTTGATGCCACAAAACATGTGTAAAAATGAATGGAATCGGACGATGGGGTCATGGGGCTATCATACAAAGCCAACCCCCAAATTGAGTTTTTCTAAGAAAAACTTTTTTATTTGTCCACCAATTTCAATCAAACCTCATAAAAGTGCATTTCATTTGATGCCACAAAACATGTGTAAAAATGAATGGAATCGGACGATGGGGTCATGGGGCTATCATACAAAGCCAACCCCCTAAATTGAGTTCTTCTACGAACAACTTTTTTATTTGTGCACCACTTTCAACTAAAACTCGTAAAAGTGCACTTCAATTGATGCCACAAATAATCGGACTATGGAGTCATGGGGCTATCATACAAGCCCAACCTCCCCATTTTGGATCTTCTAAGAAACATTTTTTCTACACCAATTTAAAAAAACCTCAATGCGTCTTTATCAAAAAAAAAGTAAAACAAATGGAATCGTACTATGGGGCCATGCTCCCGCATCCCCCCAATAAAGTTTTCTGAGATATTTTTTTTTTATTTTACCACTTATTTTAACCAAACCTTACACAAATATTGTTTTATCGACGCCACAGAATTTGTCAATTTCAAATATTATGCGAAAACAGAAGGAAAAGAATGGGGAAGGATTAAATACAAGTCATAGGTTTGCCCCAAAAAACTTTTAGCCCGAGGAGAGTGAAGGGTATTCAAATTTCGGCCGCGCCCGAAATTAGCCTCGGTCTCGTTTTTTCTAGTTTTGAACACTCGTTTTACTGCGAATAAGCAGATTTTTTAGTAAAATAAAGTAAAACAACACGTAAAAAAATACGTTTATGTCCGAATTTTAGCGAAATTTTTAATGTTTAAAATTAGTTTATGCGAATTTCTTATTTTTTATCTGCGAAATTTCCGTACCTTACGTTATGATTTATTATTAGATCGATTTCTTTTGCCTTAAATTGTCCTTGGATACGCCGCCGAACAATTACGTATTTCGATTTGCATTTAGTGCTTGTATGGCTTGCTAAAACTCTGTACTAATTAAGATGTAAGTCCTTCCGAAAAGGGATTGCTGCGACGAAAAATAATAACGTTCCCGTACTACTATTCAGAAAAATATCATGCCTAAACTCGATCCCACTTTACAGTAGGTTTAGTGTTAAGGCACTATACTCTGCTTTGATATGAACAAGGAGTTCAAGGTTTTTGGAACTCATTATATACATAGTTATTTATATCCGACTGAAATAATTTATATTATCGAGTGTTATTTGGCTGTCAGTTAACGTTAAAGCAACATTTATCTCTTAATGTAAAGTAGGAATAAGTTAATTACAAAAATTCATTCCTCATTTCCCAACACATTTGGATAAGACTTTAGGTAATTTCAGAAAACTACACTTTTGAATCGATATAACAATTTCCTTCTTTTTCTGTAAATAATAATTCTTCCCGAGAAAATTCCTTTCATTCTTTTGTTTTTTTTTTTTTACAGAAAAAGAAATGAAAACTCAAAAGTGAAGTATTCTGAAATTACATAATACCTATATTTTATCCTAAAGTGTCGGATAATTGGGTATGTGGAAATGTAGGTATCTATATACATTTTAAAAGAAAGATCCAAAACTGGAGTCATTCTCAACAAAAGTGTTTAAAAGAAGATAATTCCTAGATAAACGCATAAAATTCATTGGAATCACTACAATAGGTATGGCTTTATCGTTATGTATCGAAAATAAAAAAGTTGGGGCATACCCTTTTTTTAAATGGACACTACACATTTTCAATCCTATTGCAACCCACATCGATCTGAATTCCAAGAAAATTATTTTTGGTTTCTAAGTGTCTAAGCTCCTACGTTAAATGCAACATGTCCTAGACTGTCAAAAAACAATGCCTTAGAAATTAATGGTTAAAGGTTGATCCACACTTTTCAGTCACCAGTCACAGCCACAGTAATTTTCCATTCAAATTGATAGTTTGTCAGTCATTTTCCAATCAAGTTGATAGTTTGTCAGCTAATTAATTAACTGACAAACTTTCAACTTGTATGGGAAGTGACTCTGACTCAAAAGTGTGGATCGGCCTTAAAGAGTAGGTCAAATATAATCTCAGCAATTTCATATTGCATAACATATCTCCGAATTCAGAGGTTGATGTTTTATTTTATCATAATTTGGTTTGTTAAGGACACAGACAATTTCTAATTTTGAGGTATATCCGTCATTTCTCGGTATAATTTATGCTGTTACTGCAAAGAGAAAAGCGCTACGACATTCTTGGCAAATAAAATACAAAAAATATTTTTCCCTATCCAGGAGATGTACCGGACAAATAAAAGAACCCCATAAATAAAATTTGAACCCTAAATTAAGGAGCGATCACCAAAAACTAATTAATATCAAATGTTAGCTAAACTTAAAAATATTCCTTACAAAATGACAATACAATACAATGGTAAATTAAAGTTCAAATCATAAAAAAAAACAAATAGCGACCGTTTTCTAATGTTTTTATCGAAAGTGGACTTGTACCATTTTCAAATAAAACATATGCGCAATTAGATTTTTCAGAAAACTTGCACTCATTATTTCGGCGTGTTATTCCACATAGATTGGTATGATATTTTAGTTATAGTTAGTGCATATTAAGATATATTTAAAAATGGCATTAACTCATTTTCGTCAAAAATGGACTTGTACCACTTTCAAATAAATCGGCTCATTTGATTTTAACTGTACGCGAGCAATTACAACAAGGCGTGCAATTTTTTGACTACCTTTTGATTGCGTATAACTGTAAAAACAGGCAACTGAAATTTTGTTGATATTCATAGCGAGCACCATGTGCGCTTTTATCCACTTTTGGATTGACGTTGACTTATGGGACACCCTGGATATAGATGTTGTATTTGTATGTATATGGATTTTTCTTGTTACTAGGTTCAGTTTTCGGACACTTCTTTATAACGGTTCGGACACGAACACCTCCCCATAATAGAAAAACTTGGTTGTCCATTGTAAAGAGGCTTTCCTGTAATTAATTTCAAACAATCGGCGTATTTGCTCGAATTATGAATGTATTCATTGAAATATATATTTAATGATGTAATAACGTTGTTGTCCACAAGTTCATAAATATTTATTAGTGCTTCGGAACTATAAAAATGCACTAAAATTAAAAAGCTTAGCTTTTTGTATTGTTTATTTTAATGAGAGACTAGTTCAAAAATTGGGCTTTAAAAAAACTGAATGAAGTCATAACACATATAACATTGGGCGAATAGGGGAAGCAGCAAGTGTTAGTTTTTACGGGACTGTCCTGCGATCCAGGAGCCCCATCAAAACACTGTGGTCTTTTTGACAACATCTTCGTCTCATAAGTCGGATTTTTTTATGAAAGTTCTAACAGAAAAAAAACATAACCTTTTCACTTTCTTGTAATTTCAATTTAACTATGCAATATGCTAGCGACTTATTGTCTGATCGGTATTACTGGAAATGACGGGGGTGTCACTTGATAAACAAATCACTATACTGTGATAAGCGATAAGCTTTGCATATTAAATGGGCGCGTTCAGAGATCTGGTACATACACGCTTGTTCCCTTTTGGTGCTGTCGTGATCCTATTGAATGCTGAATAATACGTTTGTCTACCGGTTTCCGATTAATGGAGACATTCGCTTCCTTATAAATGTTACTAATGCATCTTAGTACTTTCTGAATATGACCAGACTTAAGTCAGACTAAATTTTCAAGTTTAGTGTTTGTTTCGCGTGGGTAATTAAACTTTGTGATATAATTTATGACTGTGTTCTGTGTCTACAAGCAATTTTTATTGTTTATTATTTTGCTGAAATAAGTCTAATAGAGAGCATATCGCTACATAGAGCCATAAGTGTATTTTAAACATGTAGTAGGAAAAAGTGTAGGTAACAGAGATTTAATGTTTATTATCGGCATATCTTCGGATTATTTAGAATTGAAAATCTTATCTGAGATAGTAAAAGCCAAGATGATAAATATGTTATAACAAAACAATGTAAATCTTATATCCGCCGCAGTTTCTTTCTATTGTAATTTTTCGCGGATTTCATATTTTTTGTAGAACTTTTTGACATGTTTTCTCAATTTTATTTTCCAGATCTGAAAATGGGGTTTACTCAAAGTAACGAAGAAATAACTGTTGATATACCCAACACTCAATACGCAGGTTCAACGGAATTAATAGGTAAGTCTAAAATTAAAATTTCATATCGCGTAATTTCTCATCTTTTCCTTGATGATCAATATCAAATCTTCTCTTGCAGTTCCAGAAGACAAATCATCAAAAGGATGTTTTGATACAGTCAGTGGATGGTGTCGAGCAAAAGCTGAAAATATCTTTCGCAAGAAAACTCTTTATAAACGAGTTCCCATCTTGACGTGGCTGCCTAAATACAATAGTCAAGATGCTGTTGGAGATTTAGTGGCAGGTTTTACAGTGGGTCTGACGGTCATACCGCAAGCTCTGGCATATTCAGGAATAGCAGGATTACCTGTTGCCGTAAGTAGTGTAATCTATCAGATTTGTCTTTGTTATTTCAACATAATTATTTTTTCAGTACGGTCTATATGGATCATTTTTGGGATGCTTCGTTTACATTTTCCTTGGATCGTGCAAAGACGTTCCCATGGGACCAACCGCTATAGCCTCACTTCTCACGTTCCAAGCCGCGCAGGGCAATTGGCAAAAATCCGTTCTTTTATGCTTCTTAACAGGATTAATTGAAATCTTGATGGGCATATTTGGTTTGGGTTTCCTAATAGATTTTGTGTCGGGACCGGTTAGTTCCGGGTTTACGAGTGCTGTGTCGCTTATTATTCTGACGTCACAAGTGAAGGATGTGTTTGGTGTACGAGCGTCTGGCAGTACGTTCCTGCAAACATGGATCGCAATTATTGATGACATACACAACATTCGTTTGGGTGATACAATTTTGGGTGTTGTCTGTATAGTTGTATTGCTACTGATGAGGCTACTGGTTCGTGTTAACTTCGGGCCGAAAGACGATAGCGAAAAGACGATATTGCAAAAAATTGCTACGAAAACAATTTGGCTAATTGGTACAGCTCGAAATGCGGTACTTGTTGTAACATGCGGTGCAATTGGTGCAGCTTTTTCGGATTCGGGATACTTCAAGTTGATAGGATACATTCCGCCTGGTTTGCCGGACTTTGCAGTGCCACCTTTCTCCATTACAACAATGGTGAACTCGACGGTGACTGGACAAATGGAGGAGCATGTTAAATCTTTTGGGGAAATGGTATCGGATCTTGGATCTGGCTTGGCCGTTGTGCCTCTAATTGCTTTGCTGGAAGATATTGCCGTTTGTAAGGCATTTTGTAAGTACTTACCGATGATTTTCGTTGTATGAAATTTAATTTGTTCATTTGGAATTTCAGCGAGTGGAAAGTCAGTCGATGCGTCTCAGGAGCTTCTTGCGATTGGTGCTTCAAACGTTGCTAACTCTTTTGTTAGCGGCTATCCGGGAAGTGGAGCTCTTGCTCGAGGCGCCGTGAATAATGCCAGTGGCGTACGAACACCATTGGGAAATCTTTACACCGGGCTGCTTGTCATTTTAGCTTTGTTGTTCTTGACACCATACTTCTCGTTCATTCCCAAAGCTGCTCTTGCCGCGGTGATTATAGCAGCGGTGGTGTTTATGATTGAAGTCAGAGTCGTAAAGCCAATGTGGCGTAGTAAAAGTAAGGACTTTTCAATTTGCAGGCAGTTGCAGTAGTTCTAAATTTTAATTATGTTTTTTCCTTTCTAGAAACCGATTTAGTACCTGGCCTGGCAGCTTTCATTGCATGCCTTGTGCTGCAGTTAGAAATAGGAATCTTGATAGGTGTCGGAATCAATTTGCTATTTATCCTTTATCATGCGGCAAGACCGAAACTAAGACTGGAATTCTTGACTGTAAGTAAACTTTATCTTTTCTTTATCATCTAATGATAAACTTAATTGAATTGTTCTTCTTTTAGACTCCTGAAAATTACAAATACCTAATGCTTACTCCCGATCGCTGTCTTATTTTTCCATCTGTTGATTTTGTTCGAAATGCCATCAATAAGCACGGCAAGCGTTCTACACTTCCAATTGTCATTGATTGTTCACATATTTATGGTGCTGATTTCACGGCTGCCAAAGCTATTTCGACGTTGATAAGTGATTTTAAGGAGCGCAATCAAATGATATTCTTCTATAATGTAAAACCGAGTGTTGTACAAGTGTTTGAAGGAGCAGAACTTAATGATTTGAAATTATTTTATAATTTCGAGACATTAGAAGCAGCTATTGCTGGCACCGACAATAAGTCATAGTTAATTATGAATATTGAGCGATATTATCACAGTTTTGATGACAGTATTATTTAATATACGTATTTTATTTATAGAATAGAATATAAGGAAATGTATGTTTGTTTTACATTTATTTATTTATTACGCTTGATTTAAGGCGAGAAAATAGAGAGAGCTATGTTATGTAGATAAATATATTTTGTTATATTTCTCGATTTTAAATAAAATAAAAATTATAACGACATACGTGAATTTCAACCTTCAATCAATGACTCGATTCAATGAATCATTCCATTGAAAAATATTTCAACAACACCAATTGAACAAATTAATTTTGTATGTACATTATAAAAAATACACTGATACTTCCAATTATACCTAATTTGAAACATCTGTTCGATATGATATTGAACCTAATATTTACCATTTGAAAACAAACCACAATATAATAAATATTAATGATCTGCAGGATTTGGTAAATACTGACGATCTGAAAAATTAGATAAATATAGAAAAATAAATAATTTGAATAAATAAAAATGTTTGTTTTTAGCAAACATAATACATATGGCGGTAAAGACTTGCCTATTATTCTGTGGTGGTGGAGTGGGACCTGCTTTTGGAATGTCCTTGCGTTTTAACTGATTATTTATCCATGTATTGTACATCCTCACTTGAGTAAAGACGGCTGGATAACTGCTGCCACATCCAGCACCAAATGTTAGAATGCCGGCTAGATTACCACCACAGTAAAGACCAGAGCCTAAATCAGACTAGACAATGCAAAATTAAAACTTCTTCAAATTTCAAATATGTATGCATAGAAACTAGGTGCAATTTAGCAAAGCTTTCCGACAAATTTACCTCGCACAGGACATTCTCGTCTGTTGATCCAGCACATATCATTTTCTCTTTAATTCCAAACATATATTCCTCATTTTGATTGCAGTCTATTCGATTGACGACGGCCAATTGTGTATAGATTAATTCTGGCGTTGTTTCATTTTCTTTTGGTCCGGACAAAAGACAAGGCGTTTCGTCGGCAACAATTCGACTCGCTAATTCTGCCTTTGACAAAGATGGTTGCAGAAGGCTGAGTTCTAGTGGTAAATCCCTAAAAAGCTATCATTTAGGAGTAAAGTAGTAATAAATTTTTCAAAATAATATTTTACTTACACGCAAAACGGCAATGTCATTTTCCTTCGAATAAGGATTGTATTGCGGATGAGCATATATTGCTGTTACTTTCAAATCAATTAATTCAGCCACAAGCGGCGACGTTGATATGTTCCATTTCCCTGTCACAGTTATATCATTGGGCGCCAAAAGTTCATTGTACTCATCAAAAACGCAACTCGAAGCCGTAAGGATATGCGCCGAAGTAATAATTTCACCACCACAAAGTTGTCCATTTGGCAGAGATAGTAAAGCATGTGCTGCGAACTGTCCGTTTGTTACAAGAGTGCCATTCAGCAGTCCCTTCACGCTGTCTCCTGTGCAAAATAGATTTATACTATTATTCAGATCAAAATCACATCATTATATCGCACACCATATGAAAAAACGCAAAATACAATTACAAGCTTCTGGAATACGTCCATATTATAAAAATAAAATGTTTCACTTCAAGTCCAATTGATTTCCGTCTAATTACTATGAACCATGGCTTATTGGTAACTGTTTTTCTACAACGGCCAGTAAAATTCAGTTTTTTTTAAGTTGCTTTTTTATCGTTTTATGTTATCGTACGATGGCAAATATACACGATTAAAATTTACGGAAATTAGAAGACAACATTTTCGAAGATTGATTATCAATTTCGCAGGATTAGGGGGGACTTTCCATAATCGAAATTTCTGATTGATGAGATCACTACTGCATTTAAATTCCACTGAAAGAATTAAATGAGCGTTACTCTTAATTTCGGAAGAAAAAAGTATTTATTGTATTTATTAAAGACTACAAATTAGATTAAGATTTAAATTGACTTTGTTTTTAAAACAAAACTACATAGTTTTATGCATATTAGCTTAGAACTCATCCCCTCGTCTTATCCAAACTCACAATGATAATGGTAGCTTTATTTTTAATCCGCTTACAATTTTGTCCAGACATAATAGATAATTTTATCTGAATATGTGCCGCGAATGGATTTTCTTGTCTCGTCTCAGACGATACGACAACATTAACAATTTTTGATAAGAATTCGATCAAATCAGGATTGTGGGTATGTTGATTCAAAAAAAAAACTTAGTTTAGTGTATATCTGATCGACAACTGGCAATTATTTTCAACAGAATGGATAAGTGGTGGACATGTTTCCTTTTATGTGCAGGTGCAATTCGCAAATTTTGTATAATGCATAATTATAATTTAATAATTTCCCTTATTGTAGCATTGATTTGTTGTACATCATCTGTAATCGGCTATAAAACTCCCATGATAATGGAAGGAACAGTTGCTGTACCAGGACAATTTCCATGGATTGTTTTCATTGAAACTCCCACAGAATTATCGTGCGTTGGAACCATTGTCAACTCTCGGCACGTACTGACTTCAGCACAATGTGTACTGGATACGGAGGGTAAACTATGGAATCCTTTTTGGTTTAAGATCATCGCTGGAGCCTTGGACTTGTTCTATTTAACACCTCGTGTCGTTCAGCGCCAACTTGTAGCAATTTATGTTAATGAAAATTTCAATGTACTAACGAAAGCTAATGATTTGGCAATATTAAGAGTAGGTACCACTGCATTACTGCAATTGATTTGTATCTAACAGTTGATTGTTTCAGGTGGACAAGGATTTTCCAGAGCCACATAATACAATTGAAGTTGCCGAAATCTATCCTAAGGAAATCGCTCGAAATGTACTTTGCCAATTTGCAGGATGGTCACTATACACTTTCAACAAGGAAACTGTCCAACAATATTTCTATGGATCACGAATTCAGGATTGGTCGGTGTGTGATTCAAATAGACAACAGGAAAATGCAATTTGTGCACGAAGTATAAGGAGATCAAACTCTTGCCAGGTAATCTGGTTCTTTTCGTTGAATAAATTGTATCATATTTTTATCATTGCATATATTGGATAGGGAAACAGAGGCGCTGGTCTTTTTTGTGATGGTAAATTGATCGGAGTGTTTTCCTATGGTCAAAGCTGTAACAGTACATCAATTCCCAGTGTTTATACTGATGTGCGAAAGTTTCAACAATGGATGCAAATTCAATTTGAAAGGACAGATATTCCACAACCTGGAACATCACCATTGAAAAAGTGTTGCTGATATAATTTTTTTGTTAATATGTAATTTGAAATAAATTTATTTTGATTTAATTCTTTGAAGAAGATATAAATTAAGCTCAGTCTGAGCAATGCGACGCTATGGAGTAGTATCCGTAATTGACCGAGGAAAATTAATAAATCATTAATTTTGAAAACAAATGTCTTAAGACATTTGACAGTTTTTGCGCATCTTTGACTCACCTTCATCGGCTAAATTTTAATTTAATGTGGTGGATTCTATCACAAAAGATGATTATTTCTTTGCAAAATCTTTTCTCATGATTAGAAAAACTTTCACATTTGGTTTGAAAACAAAATTCCCTTATATTTCCCCTATGCGTCAGCCATCTACATTTGATTCCTCTAAGCTTTATCCCGTGTAGGGTAGTTACACGCATGAACTATACCTGGGTGTCATTTTTTTATATGAAGTTCTAACCAAACCTACACGGGATAAATACAATAAAACGATCCAAATGTAGGACTTACGAGTATCTCCGTATATTGTTGTGGTTTATCGAAGCTACATACTGTTTCATAAGCTACGTTTTATTTTCTAGCGGCAATAAGATAGAGCATCACAACTTTCATACAAATTTGAACATGAAATTGGATACTGGTTGTCCTGTACAGGGTGTCCCGCAACTGGTTTGCCATATACATCTTCGGTAGATTCTATACAGTTACAGTTTGATATCTGAAAAATGTGGCCCGAGTTATTCAGTGCCGGATTAAGCAAGCGCGGGGCCCGTGGCAAGAGTCAATGGCGGGGCCCCCTAGCTTTGCATTAGGGTATCATGTCTGGCCTACACTGTAACCTCGATTAGTCCCAATTAATTACGTGTTCCAAAACTAACACAAAATTTAACACTCACATCTATATTTTGGTCTATTCATTAATCTTAGGAGGTTTTGACACTTGTACTTAATCTGACCAGATTACGTAATCTGAAGTGTGGTGAATTAAAAAATGTATGGAATTTGACAGCTCAAATTAAGTAATTTGCACAGATTACGTAATTTGGCCCTAAGTGTGAAAACCTCCTTACTTAAAGTAAAATATCTACAATTTTAAGCGTATGTATTTTCCAGTGTGAAATATTATTTAGAGTGTTTTGTGGATGATACACTTGGACTGTGACACTTAATGTATTGTCACTCTCCAGTGGCGTAGATAACTTTCCGGAGAGGAGGGGGATCATTTTGCAAGATTATTTATACTTTTAAGGTTATCAAAGGTTGAGTTTCAGAATAACAATTTCTGTATTTATTACACTTCAAATTAAATAACAGGCGCGACAATCCAGCATTGGACTAAGGCCGCAGGATGTGTTAGTGACATCCTATTTCCAAGATCTTATCTGCTTTTTGTTGAGGTAATGAGATCAGCATCACGCTCAGCAGTGTTATTTATCCCCATAAATGGGTACTCGTTTAACATCTGAGTGAGATCATAGTCCGTCACAAGCTCGTGAGTTCGAAAAACACCATGGAACACGGTGAGATTCGAACTCATGAGCCTGTGCACCGAAGGTGCGCGCACTAACCGCTAGACCAGCCATACTACTTCAAATTGGTAGTTTTTTTTGTAGCAAATTTTAGTATAAAATAGATAGCAATTATGCCATACGAAAAAACCTGAGTCCTGAAAATATTTATCGGTAATTTTGGCTTTTTACTACGGTGAGTATTCCAATTTTCGTACAAATTTTTCCTACTGTGATTGGAGTATCAGAGCTTTATATTGGGTTAGGCCGATGGTTCCCAAACTTTTCGGAGTCACGGAACACCTAGCATCGCCGCTTTTCAGGAAGGAACATCCCAAAACAGTGATTAAAATAAATCTTATAGTTTATGTCCAGAAAAGGGGAATTGTCAAGACGAGAGCTCGTTGGGAATGCCCAGTATATGTGGATAAAGTACAGTATTTGTGTTTTTAAATCGAAATTTTCCCATAATTTAGATATTCGTGTGTGACATTGACATTTCGAAGCCCTAGCTATCAGCCAATTGTTTGAAAAGGATACCAAAAATCTGAGTAGAACTTAAAATTAGGACTGTTAAAAATTCGTTTAAAAAATTTCGTTAAAAGTTTGAGTGATAAACAATTTATTGAATTTTTAATTTAATGCGCTTTAATTTAAATCCCAAAACACTCGTCGCAAACCCTGGGGACATGCTTTTTTTTCTGGTACACACTATGTACTTCCTTTTCCATTTGATATATAGTACGAAGTTGTAAAAGAAAATCGGTCAAGTCTCTGAGGCTGGGCGAATATTTTACAGTTAAGTTGATTTCCGGTACAGTACCAACGGCAGACTAGCTTCGGAATGTTAAAACTTGTTGTTTGCGTTTTTCCAATTTTTGCATATCTTTGCGAAACCCCTGAGAGATCATCAACCCTAGGTTACCACGGAACTCCGTTTGTTTGTTCGTTAACTTGTTTTCGAATTACTGCCTGCATATAACATATATAAATTTTCCAATTTTGGAAATTTCTGTAATTTTTTTATATAAGATTAAGTTTGAAAAATTAATAATCCTGGTTATAGCTTTGAGAGTTATTCGTATTAAATTCAATAAAATTGCGAACAACTAAAGATATAATAGTCAAGACTTACTTTGCCTGCTATATATACGATAAAATCTTTCGTCAAATTTTAACTTAAAAAAATTAAAAAGAATGTTGATAAACTCAAGCATTAAAGGATGTTTAAAAATTGAAAGCAGTTTTGCAGCGTTTTCTCTTCATTCGCATTAGCTTTCCACTCTCCGGAAGAAATCTTTATAATTTCAACATTGCAAATTGCGCTTCTGTGGAAGAGCCATCCGTGTTCCACATTATTTTTTTAATTTTTGAATCGAACATTAAGATTTTCCGGCGACAAATTTTCAATCAATTCAATTTTTCCAGCAGCACTCCTAGATCCAATGTGAAAAAGTATATGAACGTAAAGTGCTAAATTTTTTATTGCAGTTCTGAAAATGGTTTCAGGTTTTGTTTGAAACACTACACACGTTGAATAATTCTAGCAAAAACTTTACTTTTGCTTTGTTTTACGTACCTAAAGAAATAAGAAAAGAAGTATAACCGAAGGGGGGGGGGATTGATCCACTCAATCCCCCCCTTATCTACGCCACTGTCACTCTCTGACCAACTTCTCCTGAGCTAAGACTGTACTGAGAATTTCATTTTGACAAGTATTTATTTAAGTCGAATTGATCAGCCAATTTTACCATAAAATCATAAGTACTCGTTCATTTAAGATGATAACGATAGCGACACTACAGTGTCCCGACGAAAAAATATTGTCCATCGATGTACTGAAGACTTTGCGCTTTAGCCCCTAAACGAGCAATTTGTGTTTGGTTTGAATGATTGTATGTGATAGTTGACCTCTTTTATCCCCATTTGACTTTCCTGGCTGTATATTATGTTGTTGGCCCAGTTATGTATAATTCTGTTTAGACATAATTTTGCTAAATTTATGTTTTATAGACACCTTGTGCCAAGGTATGAAAAATTACCCCGCTGCGTAAAGTAATGACCTGGGCGTGTTGAGTCAACGAGCGTGATGGATGTGGTGATTGAAAAAAAAATTCTACAAAACCGAGATTTCCAACAAAAAAGAGTACACATCAATTTCTCTTAGACGATTTTAAAGTTATGTATTTCGAAATACTAAAAAGCATAGCATTAACAATCATGCCAGCAAAGGGCGACAAATTTTTTTTTTAAATGGAAAAAAAATGAGTATCTACTTTCATATGTCAGAAGGGGGACATTCAAGAAGCTGGCTGAAGGGCCCAAGTCAAGTTGTTCCGCCACTGGTTGACTTACTTTTATATTGGATCGTGAAGTCTACTGAAGAGGGTTTTGTATCGAATAACATTTCTGACTACTGACCTCTACAGCTTTGCTGCGTACGCTATTTCTAGTAAAAAATGTGGATGATGAATTTCGCATAAATTACGCCGAGTTTCGTCCATGGAGCTTTAATATGGTTAACCTTCCGGCGGGCGCAATACTAATCCTAACACGATCGGGCGCAATGCATCTGAGAGATTAACTGCAGAAAAAGGGATAAAACTAAGTTTCTGTATATTTTAGACTCTTATTTATTGTTGCATTTCCTTTTTAAACTGTTCTACAAAATTTTAGAAACAAAAACTGGCTCACAAAGTTTGATACCCTTCACATTTTCTAATTTTCTAAGAATATTCCGCTTTCAATAGCTTCAATATTTAAAAAACTTCCAACAACTCGACCGCTTAAAAAATTTGAGCTAATTTTATTAAAAACACACTATTGAGCCATTTGGTGAACCAAAAAGTCCACACAACGTTATTACGCAATGTGAAGAGTATAACATGTGCAAATTTTCATAGAAAAGGAGAAAATAACACAATCGGGCGCAATACATCTGAGAGATTATTTCATCCCCTCCCGCCCCTCAGACAAATGGTAGATAGAAACTGTAAACTGCTTTGGGTAGTTGATCGCTAAAGATTAAGCTACTGTGAGTTTCAGGTCTCTCCCTTTTCATATCTCTGATTGGCGCAACAAAAACTGGCCACTTAATCTGTCAGATGCATTGCGCCCGCCCGAGGGTTAATCAATCTCTTCCACATAAAATAAACCTATAAAAAGAAATCGACTCGTGTCGAACCACGCGATCTAGAGCAAATTTAATTGAAATCATTGAACATATTCCCCTCATAATTATCATCTAATTAAGGGAAGAGAGACGTACATTGGAAGTCGCAATATCAGCCGAATCCAAGCAAAGTAGTCATGGAAAATTATGACACAAAAGAGGCATTTTGTCCGAAGAGTTGTTAGTGCCTTTCGACTTACACGGATAATGATCCTGTTCAAGAAAAATCCAAACAGATCAAAATTTCCCCTTTCTGTAACAGCTGATTGTGTCATCAGTCCCCAACGCGATATTCTGAATACGAAATTGAAAAAGTCTCAAGAAGTATTAAGATAATTAACTTTAATAAAGATTAGAAACAAAACACCTGAAAAACAAAATGACATACGCGAAATTTTAGGGAAATTGTTCGCGGAGCCATCTGGGGGTCCATGATTCATGTCATAGTCTGATTTCTAGGAAATATGGAAATGATCCAGTAAGTCGAAAGGCACTATTACCATATTAACCATATATTACCATTACCATAAACTTATTGGGTGTCTGTATGACTATATTATTAAGTTTTTTAAGGCCAGCGCGGGCCCCATCAGGGCGCGGGGCCCGTGGCATTTGCCACCTTCTGCCACGAGGTTAATCCGGCACTGGAGTTATTTCTCCTAGCTTTTACTGTTACAGAGTAATTGTATTTTTCATTTCTTCGCGATAAGCATGCTCTTAAGAGGAAAACTGCAATTTTGAAGCTTCTCATTCGTTTAAATCAGCTGTTCCCAACTCAAAAACGTCTGCGGACCACTTAACCTGAAAATGGATCTCGACGGACCACCATTCAAAAATGAAACGATTTTTTTTGTCGAGATATTGTATGCAGAAGCTCACGCTCTATTTCCCATCACAAATTACCCTTCTTATTTTTTTGTACTTGAAAACAAAGTGAAAATCCACTGATCAAACAAGCATCCTTCGCATAATATACACATGTTATCTTTGTGCTTAAGTCTGAAGATAAAAAATAAATAACAGGCGCGACAATCCAGCATTGGACTAAGGCCGCGAGGATGTGTTAGTGACATCATATTTCCAAGATCTTATCTGCTTTTTGTTGAGGTAATGAGATCAGCATCACGCTCAGCAGTGTTATTTATCCCCATAAATGGGTACTCGTTTAACATCTGAGTGAGATCATAGTCCGTCACAAGCTCGTGAGTTCAAAAAACACCATGATCCACGGTGAGATTCGAACTCATGACCTTGTGCACCGAAGGTGCGCGCACTAACCGCTAGACCAGCCAGACTACTAAGTCTGAAGATGATTTATTGAAAACCGGCTTAGGGTATCTTTGAAGGCGCAGCCCTCTGAGAGAAGGGTTTTCACCCTTCTGTTTTTTGTTTTGTTGGCATCAACACTTGCCTAACCGGCTGAGATTTTTCTCACACACGAATAGGTGTCTTTTGGTCTCCAAGAGCTAACTTCGATTAAAAGTTATCCAGTAAATGATATCGCTCAGTTTTGTGACAATATTTAGCACAAAAAACCTCTTGAATTTTTGCAATCGAATTCGAATTTTTATAATAAGGTTAGAAATTTTAGACTTGGGCTTCAAGCAACGAACATAAGCAACCCATCCCCCTATCCCAAAGCCACCTATATTAGAAAGCCGGGAACCAACAATACATTCACACAAATCAAGCCTATGACCATGTCGTATATACGTTGCAGTGCCGGATTAAGCAAGCGCGGGGCCCGTGTCATATGTAGAGCGCGGGGCTTCTTTGATATGGCTGATTTGAACCGCATCAGCCAGCAATAGTCTTTGGATAAAAAAAATTACGTATTTTGGTCGCTCCAGTAATATTAATATCAATTTTGCTGCTCGACATATCACTGAAGCCATGATGACGGCCGAACTCACAATGTTCAAACAATTTAAATGGCGACATTGGATTCGGAAATTATGTCCAAAATTAAAAGCATTCCTTACCCAAGGCAATTTTTGCATCTATTTTCGGTTTTTGGCCAACATTTTCTCGGGGGGTGCCATGATCAGCAGATCTCGCAACAGAAGGCACGAGCTGATCAAAAATTGGGAACCACTGTTCTAGCGGGAAAAAAATCAAAAAAGCATTATTGTTATAAAAATGTGTATATTGTGAACGCACCCACTACTTAACAAATAACTACTTGTCAATCTACGTTGACGTTTGACTTAGCTCTTCCGGGTTATACATTGTGCGGAATAACCGTGTCGAGAGAAACTCCCAACGTGTTTTAGTTCATGCCGTGAGAATATTATGAAAATGGGGGTAATATTATCTGTTTTGAAAATTGTTATAAAAAATGTTTTTCATTGACGTGTGGGAGTTTGCCAGCATTTTTGTTTTTTATTTTAATTGGTTAAACCGAATTTCTGTAGACAAACTATACTTATTCGACAAAGAATAATTGATGTTAGAAGTCCCTTTTTGGACGAATTTAAAAATTCCACATTTTCCAAAAAATAATAAAAAATGGAAAATTATTTCATTCTATAAGTGTTTCCTATTAATATAGCTTTCGATTGAATTGTCCTTTTTCAGGGGAACATTACGCTATCCGCTCTCGCAAGAAGAATTATCTTGTTCTTGTTACCGACACTAGCGACACTTTATCTTACCGTCCGCCATATAGCGGACACATAGCGGAAAATATCGGAAACACAAAAGTTGCCCCTAGGAGAACGGATAGCAGAACAAGCCAAAAAATCGAAAATTTACACACATCAATGAAAACCAACATTTTTGAGAAAGCATTTTGAATCATATTTTTAATAGGTATGTCTTTTCATAACGTTTAAAGCGGTACGCCACTGTGCATGAGAGATAAATTTGTAATTTCTTAATTCTAAGATGTATGCAAGCACATTTCCTAATATGAACTCCAAAAATCTTATTTCTCGCTAAAACGTGAATCTGAAACAATGTGGACGTAGGTTTACGGGAATGCTATCATGAATTAAGGGCAGAATTAAGATCGAGAGTGAAATTCTTCCCGCTGCGATTTTATCAATAAAAATGTGTACTTACTGTCGTCGAATATGTCACAAACGGTGGGGAATTCCATAAGCTACAATCCGAGACCGGTTCCATAATCCTCCTCGGCCCTTTTATGTATTTTTTTCGATTCCCCGGTCATTTGAAATAACTGGGGAATCGGAAAAAATACATAAAATGGCCGAGAGAAATTATGGAACTGTTTTCGGATTGCAGCGTATGGAATTCCCCAGCATTCTCCACATATTCCACGACAGTATGAATACATTTTCATTGAAAAAATCGCAGCGGACAAACATTTCACTCTCGATCTCAGTACAAGCCTTTAGAAAGAAATATTTCTGTACTTTTATGCAATACAAACTTTGCTGTAATTTTCGAACACCCTATCGTAAATTGTTCAACGATAAAGTGTTATAACAATTTCGAAGTATCTTGGTTGTTATAATTTTTGTTTGAGAAAAACGCGGCATTTGCCACCTTCTGCCACGTAGTTAATCCGGCACTGGTTGCACGATGCACTAGCACAAGCACAGCACATGTAAAAAAAACTGTGTCTGCTCTGGTAAAAAACGCGAAAACACGTGGAAAATTCACTTTTTATCGGGATTTTTTTCTTTCACTGCATTATAGACACTTCAATTCACGACACATTGCACTTTTCGCGACGAAAATCGACCGGGAACCAATACTTTTCGTGTAAAGTTTGCCGCGACCCAACCCGATTTGCCTTTACCGCAATGTAAATTTTCCATCTGCTTAAGCTTATGATTTGACGTTTGAGGCTATGACTATGACCGTGCTCTGCTTCCGGACTTGTATTAAGGCGGCTTTGCCCCATCCCATAATCACGGATCATGCAGCAAAGTAATACTGGATAATCGGTTACATGATTATGAGAGCGCGTGTTTGGTGTGTCACAAGAAAATATAACTTTTTTGTAAGAAGTCTCCAGAGTTTCCCCGGGGACCACCTACGGGTCTCTCACGAACCACCCCCGGTCCGCGGACCACCTGTTGGGAAACAATGATTTAAATTCAATAGGTACAATGACACCTAGGAGAGGGCGTATTCAAATTTTTCATGTCTTCCGCGATACACCCGTTTGAAAGCTGCAAAAGTTTGAAAATAATTTCTTACTGACAACATTAAAGGGGGGGGGGGGGGGAAATAGTTTGTAAACAATACTACTCAGATGTCATTATAGAAGGAAAACAGTCATCATCAGGCTAATTTTGGCTATTTTTGAAGTAGGGCTTCAGAGGTCTGAACTGTGAAATCATAATGAATTTTTTGTAATAAGGAAATAATAAAAAATAGTAAACAAAAAAGACACGAATTTGGTTTTTAAAATTATGTAGTTTCAGAATATGGTGGACCATTTTGGTTTTAGCTAGATAAGACTCACAAAAAAAAGTTAAAGGCAAAATTTAGGCAGGAATTTTTGAAAAAACCAACTGTATGGCAAATCGGTTGCGGGACACCCTGTTCAGAATTCTTCAAATTTGAATGGGGGTTGAGCTTTTAAATTCCGAACCCGATAATATGTTCCACCGATCTGTAATTCCAACTTGCCTACGACATTTACAGTGGCGCAGTAATACACAAACTTTCAAAATTAATGAATGAAATTCTTAAACGTTATCATAATGATTTATAAATTTCAACACATGATTTGCTCCCGTTCTGCGATAACAAGATTACTGTACACCTCTTCAGTCAGTCTATTTTGCAAATATAACCTCATAAAATAAATAAACTTTATCTTTATTGCAACAAATCAAATCAGTCTCAATAAGAAATTAATTATAATATTTATAATTAGACATTTTATGGAATGGCAAGTCTTTATCAAATGCAGTTTAATCTGAATTCATGTCATGAATCATACAGTTTTATTTAAGCTGATCTCTTTAAAAAATGAATGGAAAGATTCAAAATTATCGTTGTCATAAATATTTGAAGTTCAGGGATTTGTGAATAAAAAAATGGAATTTGTTGCTATGATATGAATTTGACTTTTTTTTATCTTTAATCCATCCGAAGTGAAAAATACAAAGAAAAAAAAACAAGTGTTTGTGGATTTTAAATCCAACATAAAGATACGATAAATCTAATATTTTGAAGTCGATAAGAAATTATTATCTTGTGTCTTTTTTTTGTTCCTTATTGATACATACGACACTAGCTAATTTTGATTTGCTTTGACGACATGGCGTTTAAACTCAGTGTCATCATACTAGTCTGCAACTTGAGTAATTTTGTTTAGAAACATTGAAATTAGAATTTCTTACTTATAAAAACGTTCTGTTCACTTTCAGTATTACATTATGAAGTATTTTCGGCCAATCCTATCGTGTGGGGAAAGTATCCTGGCATGGTTGCCATTGGTGCGTCATCACAAAGCCAAGCCTGTGTTGGACATATTTTAGATAGTTTCCATGTCATCACGTCCGCTCAGTGCGTTCTAAATCAAAGTGACAATACTTTAACCTCGGTATTTTGGTTCAAAATCATTGCGGGTGATATAAAATTGCTGGAACCAACGGAATATCGAATTGAACGAAATGTCACTAACATCTTTATACACGATCAATACAATCCGGAAACAAAGGAAAATGATATTGCAGTATTGAAGGTATGAGTACTCGTTCAAATTAAGTGTTATTTTATATAATTAATTGTTTTTTTTTTTAATTATTTTTAAAGCTCGACACTTCACTTCCTCTACCCCATAATACGATTGAGCCTGTCATTCTCAACTCAAGAATTGTAAAAACCAGCACAACATGTGATTTCGTAGCCTGGTCATTTGAGCAAGACAGACAATCCGAACAGCAATCCACGACAATGCTCATTTATGATCGGGACTTTTGCAATTCACAACAATATCCAGGACTCATTTTTGAAAGTGTTTTATGTGGTCAACTACAAAAAGCAGACAACTTAACAATTGTGTGTTGAATGTGTTAATCTCCCTGAACTTAATGGAATTAAGTTTTGAATTTATCTTTTCAGGGGAATATTGGTGGTGGATTGTATTGCAACGGAGAACTTACTGGGCTACTAACAACTCCACAAACTGGAACATCGATACCAAGTGTTTTCACACAAATTCGTTTCTTTCTTAAATGGATGCAAAGTCAAGTGAATAGTGTCAAAGTTCCGGAAAGGATTATTTCGCCAGTTTATAAAGGCTTATAAAAATTCTTCTGTGTTCTTAACATAATATGTACACATTTAATTAGTAAAGTGAAGCTTCATGACTCTGTGAAAGTATCGATTCGTATAGAGTTATTTTTAGAAATTATGTCTGTTTTTTTTATTTTAAAAAGGATTCGAAACTCGAACTTAAAACAAGCAAGTTCGTTAAACATACATTGGACGCATTCACTCACTACATATTGCGCATGACACGCATTCACCACAAAATCAATACGAAAGTGAAATTTTTCGTTTGTTGGTAAATACTTGTCGCTTGAAATGGAATAAGGTTTTCAGTTAAGTTTAAAGTCTGATAAAAATAAAGAAATTCGATAAAATGAACGCGCTCCCGGTGTCCAGTCACGATTTTATGGAGTTACATCCAGTGCATCAGCACCAGCCCCACTGTAAGCAGCAATGTTTCGTCTTCACCGACATTGCAGACATTGAACTGCCACCCGAAATCACAAAGTATACGGAGAAAATGAAAAATGGGAGTATTCAATCCTTTAAAAAGGACAATATTGCTACCATAGAACCAGCTCCTTCTTCAAATAGTCGACGAATTGCTATTATTATAGGAGTCGTTTTAACCGGTCTGGCTCTTGCCGGTGGAATTCCACTTGCTCTCCAATTACGTTCATCGTCCTTGCTGGAGGCAAGATTGGCATTTATCACACGATTGCTTGGCGAATCGCCGCTGGTCGAAGGCTACTGGAGACCACAATCCGATTTGAATTTATCTAAAAGTTATAGTGTATTGAAATCGGATATGGTTGCTGCTGTTTTTTGGCCAATTCCTGTTCCGTGTGGTGCACAATATTTAGATGCGGTGCAGCTAGCTTTGGAGGGTATTGATGAAGCTCAACGACTCACCAGTAAGAGTTCGTCTATGGTGATTGTGGATAGTGCTGATGAAATTGAAACGGCCCATTTACGTGGTGAGACAGCAGTTATTTTAGGATTGGGTGGAGGTCATTCGCTCGGTGCTAGTTTGGCAGTGTTACGATCAATGTACTTGCTGGGAATACGTTTTATGTCGGTGACTAGCTTGGGATGTACGACACCTTGGGCGGCGGCATCAATTCGACAGGATCACGTTGTGGAGGAGAATTATACTAGTAGTTTAACGGATTTTGGTATGGTACGTACTTTTGTTATAAAAAAAAAATCAAACAAATTTTCTTAAATCTCATGTAAATTATTATTAAGAGCCGATTTCTTATAGCTCTCATCTATTACCTGTCGGCTAGTTATCTTTTGTCGTACAGACAAGATCCACACTATTTTCAGAAAGCTTTTAATTATATTGAATTGAATTTTTGTTTATTTTGCATTGTTATGCCATATTTTGCTGGGGAAAGTGATGCCCACACCGGCGCGTCAGCGAATATTCGCGGCGAATTTTTATATTTGAGATGCCCACACCAACGCGAATTTTCGCCAGTTTTGCAGTATTTTTTCCGGTTCGAATATTTGCTACCTAATGTCATTTTATTCAAATAATTTGTTTGACAGGTGAAGTGTAGTACAACTTGATGTTGGTGTATCCGAAAAAGATGTAGATTTGGAATGAGTTGTTTAGGTATTGACCGAGAATTCAAGTTTTGAATGTTTTATGATATCAGTGGACGAGTAAAAAAAGCTACATTTTTGGAAACATGAATTCCGAGGAAGGAAGGTTTTTACTCGCTGTTGTTACACAAATAAATTGCCCTATTGTGGCAAGTCCGGCGACACCCCGATCGTATCGCTTGGCCGAAGAATTGCAGAGATTATCGACGATTTCCAAAATGCAAAGTACGAAGTTGATCGTGAAATTGCTGTGACCGACATCTAGGTTGACAACTAACAAAAGCATACATTTTGTTCGTTATTGTACTTATCTCGGTTATCCCCTTGTGAGCTGCGCAGGAAAGATGCTCCGACGCCACCTTAGAGAATTTTGTTGCGAGTCCAGCGAAACTTTGACTCAAGGATTCCGCTGGACTCAAGGATTCCAAACATATCGACGGATTAGTAGTACGAAGATGATTGTGAAATTGCTGTGACCAAGATCCAGGTTGACGGTTATCTCTGACTACCCTGTGCACTGACCGAAAAAAGAGGATCCGACTACCCTTTCGTCAATTTTATGGTGAGTCTAGCGCCACCTCGGTCGTTCTACCACACCAAAGGATTGCAGAGATATCGACGGATTTCCGAAAGAATACAAGGTCAATCGTTTCATTCATGAATAGTATACGATAGGAAATGAGGATCCTGGTGGTTCGGTGCTTTCGTTTGTTCCTAAGTAGTTACATACAAGCTTGAATATTTTATTGAATTGAATGTTTACTTCGCATAGTTACGCCATATTTTGCTTGGTTACGCCATGTTGTTGTTGTATTAGCGGCACAGACAGGAAACATTTAATTAGTTGCATCATATTTATTCGAAGATGGTGGGCATTCCATCTTCGAGGTCGAGGTTTAGAAAGAAAGCTGCTTCGATTGGTTGTAACCATAACGCAAGTGGTGTAAGTTGCGTGGGAGCAGCTGGACAATCGAAAATGTGGTCTGCATCGTGTGGACTGGTTCCGCAGGCTGGGCAGGTGTTTGCAACTTCATTATTTATACGTGATAAATAGGAATTTAGTCGCGGGCACCAACCGGATCGGAGCTGAGCTAAGGTGGTGCGGGTAGCTCTCGGTAATTGTTCTTCATCAGGAGATATGGCTGGAGGTTTGGTGCCAAGTACACGATTATTTGTGAGGCTTTGAGTAGCTTTACGAACGTCTTGTGTGTGTATGTCTGCAATCGCCGCCTTGTAGTCGGAGTTATCGAAGGGAACCTTTTTGAATCGCTGGACTTCGCGCTCTTTGTCCCTGATAGAGCGTCTTATTCGTCGTGGCGGTGGTGTTTTGTCCATGAGTTCATTGTTCGGGTGATTTGTACGATAACATCCGACTAGATACTGTTTGGTAAGAAGTTCGTTGTGGTTTCTCAAAGTCATCATCTTAGTCTCCTGGTGCAGATGATCCACTGAGGACATCTTAACACAGCCGGTGATGGTGCGAAGTGCCGTGTTCTGGCAGATTTGTATGTGGCCCAATTTGTGTTGCAGAGACCATTTGACCACGTCGGTGCTGCATACGTTACGCCATCGTAAGGAATCACGTAAGGATTCTACTAAAAGTTATTATGCAATTTCATACCATGGCGTAACCAAGCGAAATATGGCGTAACTATGCAAAGTAAACATTCAATTCAATAGAATATTCAAGCTTGTATGTAATTACGCATTTTGCGTAACCAGGCTAAGTAAACAGTTACATATCAATTCAAAACAGCCACAAAACAATGTTCAAGCTTTGTGTCTTTCTATACGATAAGACTAACCGTTCGACGAGCACAAGATAAGATGTAAGAGTTTTCGGGTACGCGATAGTCAATTCAAACAATCAAATCGAACACTGCCGCAACTTTTTATAGGGTACGGTATAACAAGGTTGTACTGCACTGTATATTTCCATCAATTTGCGCATGTCAATGATTTTATCCTTAGAATAAGTTTAGACATGGAGAGGTAAAATGTCGAATTTCACGTCGATTTCTTCCGCTTACGCTTTTACATAATAAGTAAAGATGCCGCGACATTTTGATATAGTGCACGAAAATTGCAGCATGATTATAAATGTTAAAATAATTGTATTTGGCCAGTTTTTGCAGTTATTCTCTATCATGTCTAAGTCCCTTCCTTACATAAATCTAATACCTTTTCTAAGGCAACAACATGATATCAGCTGTGAGTGACAGTACCCAGCGAATTATTCGCGACGCGCCGGTGTGGGCACCAAAAAATGTGCCGCGAATTTTCCGGCGCGGATTCGCGACGGAAAATTCGTGACGCGTTGGTCTGGGCATCACTTAACGCCATTGTATGAAATTGCGTAATGATTTTTTAAATTTCATACAATAGCGTAACCAAGCAAAATATGACATAACTATGCAAAATAAGCAAAAATGCAATTCAATATAATGTAAAAGCTTTCTGAAAATAGTGTGCGTCTTTTGTATACGAATAGAACTTACCACTAGATAAAATGTACGAAAAACTATGGCCCTATGACATTTACTTATTAGATTCACGGACTGTTTTTATTTCATTAAAAGGAGAACAACTACTTGCTAAAAAAAAAAATAATATCGAAATACGTTGAAGAAAAAATTTCAAAATACATTTTCTCCTATTTTAGACATTTTTGCACGAAATGAGCCGCTTAGGTATGCTTGTTGAAGTTTCACAGCTCTCCGAGTCAGCATTGATGATTGCGTTGCGTGCTGCAAAAGCTCCGGTCGTTATATCAAATGCTGCTCCCGCATCGTTGTGCAATGCTAGCAATGTCGCTTCAATTCCAGACCACATACTAAGGTGAGACACCACCCCCTTTTATATACATATGTATTTGAGTCTTAATCTTGATAATATTTTCTGCATTATTTATTATAGTTTAATACCGCAAAACGGCGGCGTATTAATGTTAAATATGGATAAATGTGGAGACCGTGTGATGACGGCACAAGAAATTATTAATGGAATTAACTATGTTCGCGCCCTAGCCGGGGTGGATCATATAGGCTTGAGTGGTTCGCCGGGAAGATATAAGTTTTTGCTATCCGAATTGGCACGAGATCGATTATGGGGCACGGCAGCAATAAAAAAGCTTGTTGGTGGCAATATACTGAGAGTATTACGAGATATTGAGGCTCAAAAGAATCGACTGCCATTGTACGAAGAATGGATACCACGAGAATTGATAGAAGGCAACTCTTATTGTCGATATGCTGAAATATAAATAAAGAATTAAAGATTATTAAATTTAGATATAGAATTTTGTAAATATTTTTAATATAGTTATATATTTAGTTATTTTAAAGTTAATTTTGAGTTTAAATTTTATTCGTACATTTCTGAAAAATTACCGATATTATCCATATAATGGAAATTGGCTAAGCTTACATACGAGCATTATAGTGTCGATATAAAAAACCGTGGCGGCAATTGTGAATTTCTTCATTGGTAAACAATATTAAATATTTTATGCCAATTGTAAAAAATGATTGTCTTTCTTTCTTATCTGTTGTATTAGGTACTCGTAGTACGTATTTATTTGATGAGGAATTGATTTGTTATATTTTTAATGAGTATGGAGCAGGGGCGTAGACAAACATTTCACCAGGGAGTCGAGAGCACGTCATGAAATCGATGACAACAATAAATATTTCCAGTCAGTCCCTTTGAGCCCTGAATTGAAACGCTGCACATTTTTTCCAATTTTTTATATAAATGTGAATAAATATGTAATTCAAACATTTCTTGAAATTTGACTAAAAAAATAGAAGCCAAAGCGTTGTTTTGAGGTGGTTCCATGGTGAAACCACCAGGGCTTAAGTGTGAAATTGTCCAAACCAATTTTTTTCTGTGGTCAAACACAATCCAACGTGGCATGCGTTACAAGCCCACCTGCTTCGATGGGGATGCGTTTTTATCCTACAATGAGCGCATCTGCGCGATGTCCCATGTCTGGGAATGTGCGCTGTAGAGTCAAGCCTCTTTTCCTGAGGCACATTTCCTCGAAAATTGAACATTTTTCTGACACTCTTACGCCTAGCTCGGGTGCCCGACTATGCGCCCACCAATCCGGATACCACGGCTAGCCTAAAAGATTTCATACTCTTCGTTGTCCCATTCAATTTCTTGAATTTGGGGCTCCAGAACGTTTTCATCCAAATTGGGCGCTAAAGGATTCTCATAGTTATCTTCCTCATAATTCTTGCCATTTTAGACAGCAGAGATGAATGATTCGTTGTCGGAAGTTATGACCTCAAAAAATTGTCGAAACTCACCCGAAGACATAATTTCTATTACGGAAAATTTCCACGACGTACGAGCGCCTAGAACAAAAAAGGGCTCTGTAGTCCGAGTGGTTACACAGTGAAACCACCAACTTACGGCGTGAACAAAACAAGTACATCGCAACTTCGACTTCGACTTCAAAATTGGTTTATTTTCTATGGATGGGTTTCTGCTAGATTTATATATTATTACCTGTCATTTTCTTAGTATTTTACCAAATATAAAAAGAAACAATGAGCTTGTCGCCAATTTTACGTTTTTCACTCGAATGACTCTTTTCTAGACGACTTAAATGATATCCAGACACTAAATTTAAAAAACAACCGGTTTCTTCTGATAGATTATGATAAGAATGATGAATTTTTGCGGTGGTCATGTGCCGTAACCACTCGGGCTTAACGTACTCATAGTTTTAGTAGGGTGTCTCATGGTGAAACCACTAGGGCTGAAAGGGTTAAATTGTCGTTCCCCAAAATATTGTTAGAAGAATCTAGAACGACCTTTTTCATCGTTTAACGATAAATCTATCTACATGTGCTTAGCCTTTCACATTATATAATATACACTGTCTGTCATAACAATAGCCGTACCATAAGACAGTCTGATTTTTAGAAATTTAAAGAGATCACAGTTATTCCACATACTATAAACAAAGTGATATTTAAAAGACAAATAATTTCAAAAAAATTGTCCTTTTATTCCAAACCGTTATTTCTCTATGAAGGAGAAATTCAACTTTCGGTCCGTCATAACTATAGCCGCACTTGGAATTATTATGGCAAAAACTGATTCAAAAGCAGAAATTGAGGCAATTATCAACGGAAGAGATTATTTTCGATTAAAATAGATTCTGAGAGGTTTTGTTTATTTTTCACGAAATAATTTTAAAAGCTTTTCGCTTATTAACTTCTTAGTATCGATGATCGCTGCTTTTACATAGAAAACTCTCTTAAATTGTGTTTTTTATAAATTTTACGTAATAATGTTTCTCCAAGGTTCCATGTATAATTTCGATGAATGGGAGGCCCCTTCCCCAAATGATGCAATTTCTTGCCTCAAAATCCGTTATGTGTCCTATCTTCTGTATAAAATGGAAGCAGTTTATTATCAGGACAATCCTATGAAATTTTTCCTATGCCGGAAATAACGAAATAAAGACTATCCTGGCCAATAATTTTAATGGGCACTTGCTACAGATTTTCATAGATCTCAATACAAATTTTGGACAGAGTTCTTTAATAGTGTTAAGCTGGGTTGTTTATACATTTAAAAGTTGATGTAACCACTGATCATAAAGTTTTTTTTCGTTTTAATACAGAAAAGACATATAGTGTAGTTACTACGTGATAAACCTAGTACATCAGATTGCAAAATGTGGTGGAGACAATTTTTTTTTTGTTTCTTATGTTTTTTGGGGTGCTGAGCACGAATCCGGAGCTTCCCACCAAAATTTCGTTGCGGAACAGGGTCAAAATCGTGAAAAACCCTAAAATTTTTGCTGTTTTTCCGTTATTGGCCCCCTAATTCTGCAACTATTTATTGCTGCGAAAAACTCTCCATGAATATTTTAGAGAGCACATAATTGCGCGTCCAAAGAGACATAAATATTAAAAATCTGTTGAGCGGTATTACCACAGTGGATAATTTAAATTGCCATTTTTAACATAGTTCCATTTTATGAAAAAAATTTTGAGATTGAACGGTTTTTCATTTTTTGTCGTAAAAGTTGCATTTATCTTGTACATTGTGTATTTTGGAGTGCAGAACCTGAGTCTGTAAGTTCCCACCAAAATTTCGTTGCAAAACAGGGTCAAAATTGCAAAAAACGCCAAAAAAAATGACTATCAATTGTAGCAATACCGCTTAACACATTTTAATGATTAATGGCGCGTTGGACCCGCAGTTATGTTTTCTCTAATATTTTCATGGACAGGTTTTCGGAGAAATGTACAGTTTCGGAGTTATAAACAAAAAAACGTGAAAACTCCGAAAATTTTGGGGTTTTTGCGGTTTTGATCCTGTTCCGCAACGAAATTTTGGTGGGAACCTCCGGATTCGAGCTCAGCACCCCAAAAAACATAAGAAACAAAAAAAAAAAATTTCTCCACCACACTTTGCAATCTGAAATCACCTCGGAACTACACTGGCACATTACGGATTTTGTAGGAAGAGGTTGCATCATCCCCCACGAATCATTATACTTCAAGGAGGTTCAAATGTAAGAAATGTTACGGAGGTGGCCAGTCCTTTATCAAAAGTAGACAGAAAATTTTTAGGAAACATTATTTCGTAAAATTCATAAACAAAAACATAATTTGGAAGAGTTTTCTATGTAAAAGAAACTGTTATCGCTGCTGAGAGGTCAATAAGCAAAAAACTCGAAAAACCGTTATAATTATTTATTGAGAAATCCTAATCCCTGAGGGTCAATTTTATTTAAAAAATAAATTTTACGGTTATTAACTTCCTAGATTTCCGCTTTTTAATAGGTTTTTTGTCATACTAATTCCAAGTGCGGCTATAGTTATAGTTATGACATACTGGAATTTTAGATTTTCCTTTATAGAAGAATAACGGTTTGAAATAATAGGAAAAATTTAATTAATTAAAATTAATTGTCTTTTCAATATCCCTTTACTTTATAGTATGTGGAGTAGCAGTATTGTCTTTCAACTAACAAGGATCTATAGTTATGACAGGCAGTGTATTTGTCTGCAAATATCCTTTCAGATTTAATGAGTATAATTCTAATTCCTCTAACTTTCCAAGGAGATCTTCATCTGACGTATTCTTTGTTCTAGATAGATAGATAGATAGATAGATAAGTGTTTTATTGGAATTCAGTTTTCATTCATTCATACATAGTGAAATAGTGTTAAAACAATTGTAAGGCAATGGCAATGCCGTCTGCCTGATTTTGCTGACATTTTCTTTTATAAAATTATTATCTGTTTACGTTAATACAATTTTATATTAAAACAAAAAAAAATTGCAAAGTCAATTACTTATTTCAAAATTAAAATTTTAGTTCTCTTTAATTGATTAAGTTCAGGTTTAAATTTACATGCTTTCGTTTATTATACGTCTTCTGTAGTTTATCGCAATTTTACAATATTTATATAGATTATTCCAGTCGCTTCCATTTAGCTGCGCATTCAGTTCCACATCGGTTAGCGTGTCCTTTCCAAAGCAAAGCCTTCTGATTTCCTTGAAAATTGGGCATATACCTATAAAGTGCCTGGTATCCTCTCTTGCCCTTAGATTGCAGATACTGCATAGTATGGGTAGGTTTTCTCTATGAGGTATATAATTAAGGGGAAGTAACTCTCCTCTGGCTCTGAATATTAATGAGATTTTATCTGCCGGAAAGTCATTTCGGAAATACGGATTCGCTTCAAGACTGTGATGGAGTTGCACATAGATTTCTCGATGTTGTGTTGTGCTAGCCCTTTCTGCAGCTGCTTCGATCGATGCGTGTCTTACGTCACTGCGCAATTTGTATAACATGCAATTAGTATCTGCTGTCCCATTCCAAGCGAATTGCGTTCGGTTCTTTTCTGCTAGTGCCATGAGATCTCCGTAGCAAAGAGTTTCTGTCTCAATAGAGTATAAAAGCACTCTTCTTGGAAGTCTATCGTCGCTCATAGCTGCAACTTTCATTAAATAGCTTATGTGTGTTTTAAGTGTTTCCATGAACACTGGTGCTAGACCCGTTTCTTGTTGTAGCATATAGTTTGGAGTCGTCATTGGAAGATAAAAAACGCGCTTTAAATAGTATCTCTGTATGCGCTCGACCTCGTCGTAACTTCTTCCTCCCCACACTTGTGCCCCGTATAGCATAATCGATCTGACGACCGCTTCATAAATATTGAACTTAGCCGTGTGGGATATATCAGCGTTGTTAAAGCAGTTTTTCTATACCGAGTTCATGGCCCATTTAGCTTCTTTTAACTTTTCAGTAAGATGCCGCTCCATTGACAAATTGCTTGTAAACCAAATCCCGAGGTACTTGTACTCTGTGACAACTTCTATTTGATTTCCTGCATACGACCACGTTTCTTCCCGAGCTAACCGGAAACGCTTCTTAAAAATCATGATTTTTGATTTGTCGAGGTTTACTTGGAGTTTCCAAGTTGTGCAGTACTCCTCCAGATGGTCGATCATTTCCTGGAGCTCTTTGAGTGACTCCGCGAAGAAGACCATGTCATCCGCATATAACAGGCCTTTTACCATCGTTCCAAAAGCTTCTGCACCTCCTGGCATATCGTCCAAGATATCATTTACAAAAATAGCAAAAATATCCGGACTAAGTTTGCATCCTTGGCGGACGCCTACCGTCGTTGTAAATGATTTTAAAAGTTGTGTTCCATTCCAGACCATTGCTTGTGTATCTTCGTAGAGTTTCTCCAATACTTTTCCAAACTTTTTGCTCATGCCATTGTTGTGTAGCTTGAAAAATAATGATAGACGGTCAACTGTATCGAAGGCAGCCCTAAAATCGACAAAGAATATATATAATTTTCGTCCCTGGTTCAAAAACAATCGCGCACAGTTGTATAGTACGAAGATGTGATCATGGGTAGAGTAACCCTTTCGAAATCCAGCTTGACTTTCAGTTATCCGTTGCGTTTCGTTTAACCATTCGGTGAATCTCCTCCGCAGGATAGATGAGAAAATTTTGCCAGACGCATTTAGAAATGAAATTCCTCTGTAGCATGATGGTTCGTTCACGTCGCCCTTTTTAAACATAGGAAAAATAATCGATTCTCTGAACTCAACAGGAACATCACTGGTGTCAAAGATCCTGTTAAACTCATTACAAAGGATATCGACAAGATTTTCAGAAGCATATTTATAGTATTCGACGGGGACTCTATCGCTTCCTGGCGCTTTTCGGTCTTTGCACATCGCAATCGCAGCAATTACTTCATCCTTGGATATAGTCGCGTCGAGTCCCGGATGGCTCCAACTGGGTCTAGCAAATTGTATCCTATTCTCGGTGCTATGGCTCTGAAGCTAACGGTAAAATATTGCAAACAGGAAAAATTTATAAATAATACACTTAAGTCCATAAGTCATGAGATGATAGGCTTAATAGCTTTTTGACGGTAAAATATTTTAACAAACAAAGATGGCTGGGATCCTCACAAAAACAAAACCGTAAATCAAAGCCAGGCCAGGCAGGTGGCAACCCTTGTAGGATGCTTGGTGTTTTTGAAGGATTGTATTTTCATAGTAGGCCATGAAATTAAATGACAATTGAAAAATGAAATAAAATCGGTCATTTTTCCTAGTGGTACGTCAAGCGCTTTTATGTTCCTGGTTTGGTTTTGTTATATTCCCGTGGTCAAATTTCGCGACTAATCATCGACATTTAGAATTAGGTTTATTCCACACGAGCGTGGTTCGCGTCAAGTGTTTTTCCGGGGTGTTTGTGAGGTGTGACGCGAGAAAATCCATTTCAAGATATCACGACACATTCGATGGTTGTTGGCTGTTGCTAAGGTGTCGGTAGGAAAAGACTTTGTGCGTAGGTGAGTACACTGAGCTTGTAGTTGCTTGTATTGTGGTTATACTTATTGTGTGAGATCTGATTAATGGCGGACTAGGTTTTGCTGTGTGTACAGCACCGAAAATTACCTACAGGTATTCTAAGATTCAGTATTGAGTGAGTGTTGTATGGAAAGGTTGTGGTTTCCCCCTTTCCAGAAAGTAATGATAGTTTGAGAGGTTGTGGTGTCTCCCCTCTCAGTGAGATGTTTAGAGCCGTGTGGGCTTCACCTCGGAGTTGGTCCCCTCCGATTGAGTCGTTGAGAGGTTGTGGTCGTCCCGCTCTCAGCGTTGTGTTTGTAGAAAGGTTGTGGTGTCTCCCCTTTCTACTTGTGATAAACTCGAGAGGTTGTGGTGTCTCCCCTCTTCGTGTTGTGTGTTTGAGAGGTTGTGGTGTTTCCCTCTCTGAAATGTGAGTAGAGGCGCGGTGCTCCGTTCCGGAGTTGATCCCCCTCTGTATAAGCTAGGAGGTTGTGGTTTCCCCCTCCGCATTCTACCATAAAATACCTAATGAGAATGTTTTCGCCAGAAGTTGTGTGCCTTAGGTAGAAAGGCTTTACTTCTGGATATAGGAGAATGAGGATGGTAGTGAAGTGGGATTGAACCAAGGAGAAGCCATCCTGCGTCTACCTCGCATTGCCGTTTGAGTACCTGAGCCAGAATCAACCGATATAACGAGAAGCCGATGACCGATGCTGAGACGATGACGCCGACAAGTGGTTCTCCTTCGCTCTCCTCTTCTTCCTGTTTGTTGGCCGGGCCAACATAGATATTTGAATTATAATTCGTTTACGTTTCAAATAACTTGGTATCTTCAATGCATGTAACTGCAGGCTCATTGGTTGTCTTTTTCTCATTACAGATGGTATCAGGCGGTGTAGATCAGGTGAGTATCGTATTTTATGCATACAAATGTCCAGTACGCCATGTTCATTAAAAAAAAATTTAATAATTATATATCAAAGTAAAGTTTTAGTGTCTTACACCCTACTATAGCAGTACACATACGGATCAAAATCAGAGCACCAGGCTGAAGCTGGAATTTTCGAATTTCGGAATGGATAGTTAAACCACAATTAGGTCACTTCTTTCGTATACACAATAGTCGAGAGCGGAAAACATTGCTCCTCGCAAATGATAATAAAGTTACCATTACTGAAGCTGCGGATAAGCTGGGAGACCTTGTGATCAGGCGTGGCGGAATCTTTTTGCTGTATTAGTTGGGCCTCGGAAAAAGCTGGTATTGTAGATTCCGTTCAATGAGGGGGAGGGGCACAAGCCCGAATTTTTTCTACATCATTATTGTAGCCTAGCCATGAATTTTGCTTAGGATTGAAGGTATGTAATTTAAACCTGTTAAAATCGTACCATTCTATTCTCTCAACTTTAAAGGCAGGACGAAGGCCAATAAGCTTGGGTTTGAAATGACCCGATTGCCTCGGTTTGATTGTAGAGAATTTAATAAGAATAGTTTAATAGATCGCATTGACCTCTGATATATAAAACATATTTTGGAGTTAATCACAAAAAAAAAATATCAAATTGTTTTAATTATAAATCGTCAACTTTAATTAAAGTTAGACTGTTGTATTGCCGGAATCAAAATTTTTAGAGGGTGTTTATGTTGTATTGCCTCCAGTGATGTTTTAATTATCTTATTGCAATGGATTCACCAATTTTTTAAAATGTCAGTCCTGCTATAATTATTCCCAGACACAGTAGATTAGATGAGGCCTAAATAACTGTCAATTAACCAGAACCGTTTACAATTTATCTATTAGAACTTTGTTGAAATCGTGACTGTTACCTTTTTTTGCTATAATTTATAATAATATTAATATGTTGATGGTGTTTTTCTACCGATTAAAATTCTCTACATAAAAAATGAGATAGTCCCGACTTAGCTTGTGACTATTATGAAATTTAAATGCAAAGAACGTGATGATTTCTGAAATTGTATATATTCAATATGTCTTATCATTATAAACGAGAGGTTTACTACAAAATCTACAATAAACATATTTATTCTGGAAAGCCGCCAGCTCCGATTATGTCAATTTAGAAAGCAATTCACGTCTAGAAACAGAGCTGCTTTTGCTATGCAAAACAGCAAAAAAAAATACACAATTACAGGCTAGGGGTCTAATCAGTGCCGGATTAACCACGTGGCAGAAGGTGGCAAATGCCACGGGCCCCGCGCTTTAAGGGGCCCCGCGGTTTTCCAAACATACAAAAATCCCTTTTAAATTGTTATAACACGTTATCGTTGAACAATTTACGCTAGGGTGTTCCAAAATTATAGCAAGATTTATATTGCATAAAAATGCAGAAAAATTTCTTTCTAATTCATGATGGCATTCCAATAAACCTACGTCCACAGTGTTTCAGATTCACGAGAGAGAGAGAGACATAACTTTTTGGAGTATTGTGAAATGTATTTGCACACATCCATAGAATTTCAAAATTAGAATTCTATTTCTCATTCACTGTGGCCTGTGGCGTACCGCTTGAAACGTTATGAAAAAAATTATTTAAAATTGTTTCACTAAAATGTTGGTTTTCATTTAAGTGTGTAAGTTTTCCAAAAAAAAAATTTCAATTGGTAAAACCGAATAAATGTGGAAGGTGTTAACGTAAATTTGGCCTTCTTGTATATGCGCTACGTTAGTATCTTTGTTATGGGCCTTTTTTAAGGTAGATGTTAGTCGTAACCTTTCATGAACCTGAGTAAGCCTGAAAAGAGACACTCCAATTGACGTAATAGGCAACACTTCTATAATGAAATATTTTCCTATATTTTATCGCTTTTCGGAAAATGTCGAATTTTTAAATTTTCAGAGGTCATCCAAAAAGGGATTTCTAAAATCAATTGTTCTCTGCCAAATAAGTATAATTTGTCTACAGAAATTCGATTTTACTAAAAAAAATAAAAAAAATGTCAAACTTACACAATACAATTAAATGAAAAACATTTTTGTGAAACGATTTTGAATCATTTCCAAAACAGATAATTTTGCCCCCATTTTCATAATGTATTGAAAGGTATGCCACTGTGCATCATTCATGCACAGTGGCGTACCTTTCAATGCATTCTGAAAATGGGGGCAAAATTATCTGTTTTGGAAATGATTGGTAATTAGTTCAGTAATATCGTGTCGATTTAGTACCAATCCGTGAAAAAAATACAGAAGTTTTTTCTCACTCTTTCTTTATGTATTATGGGGCGCTGATTCCGATTATGAACTTTGCACCCTAAAAAAAGTGCCGCAACCTTTAAAAAAGGGGGGAAAGGGGGGCATTTTTTTTCGGTTTTTTGCGATTATTTCAAAAACGGTAAGAGATACAGAAAAATGGTCTGAGGACGAAAAAAACTACATAAAATTATCTTTGCAATGATATATAACACATTAGAGTTTAATTGAATATTTCGGCGTTAGAATAGAACATAAATTAGAATATTTTCATTTTAGACCTTTTTTAAAAGCTCCATAACTTTTGAAAGAACGCCAGTTCATCCGTAAAAATGTGAATCGAAACCACTGTGCGTGTATCTGTGTCAGTGGAAATATGTATTTGGCTTTCAGTAATACCGATCGGCGTTCCTAGCACATTGTCATTAATGTTTCGGAAATTTCGAATTGCTGCTAAATTACTCAGTTTTGCGAATAGATGCGAAATGTTTTAACTTGTACTTTTTACATGAAAATGTTAATTTTTCCCTTGCAAAATCAATTACGGAAGATTCTTCATTTTATATTGATGTTTTCTAAATTAATGAGAATAAACACTTTGTAAATGCAGAGTGCAGAGAGTTCCGAGAATCACGAGTACAATGACTTACCAAACACCGTACCTCTAAATATCATAATAGCAATTCTTTTATTGCACATTCGTCGTATATTGCAAGGCTGTAATGCTGATATTTGCTTGCACGAAATAAATGATAACTTAAAAAAAAGAGAGTTAAGACCCCATGAGAAATCACTTATTAACCAAAATATTAATTTTAGGATCCCTTTAATAGTTTCGTTAATCGAAGTTCTATAGGCCCCGCGGTCAACATTTGCCACGGGCCCCGCGCTTGCTTAATCCGGCACTGGGTCTAATTACAAACTGTTTCTCTTGGGATCATTTCAAAAGATACCACAACTTGGAAAAGACCAGAACAATTTTATTATCAGCTATAGTTAGTGCATGGCTGAATAGAGACTGGACGCCTGTCTTATCATAACGAAAAAAAAGTAATACTCGTGATTCTCTCCTTATCAGAAAAGCTCACCTTTTTCGATGCATATGGAATGGTAAACAACTCTCATGGGGTTCAAGCCGGTTCCATCGCGCGCCGGTGGGCGAGTGCGATTATATAAATGGCCGTTAGACAGTTGAAACAATACAGTTTCAAAACGTTTTTCATCGAGTATTGTAATATTATTGTCGTGTGGAATACACAACATCAAAATGGACAAACGTAAGTTTTTTTAGGACGTTATACGACGAGTTTTACTGAAAATTTATTGTTTGATCAATTTTCAGGAAGCCGTCTTGCTATGATTCAATTCAACACGAGCAAAGACAAGGACGATAATCTCAAACGAATGGAAGAGCAAATTCGCAAGGTTGTCAAGGAATCTAGTCCAAGAATAGTGGCTTTGCCAGAATGTTGGCAAATGCCATTCCACCCTCGATATGCTCGTGAATATGCCGAGCCTGTTCCTGATGGTCCCACCTCTCAACTCCTCTCCAGACTGGCCAAGGAACTGAACATCTATATCCAGGGTGGTTCCATATCCGAAAAGGAAGGCGACAAATACTACAATACGGCACCTGTCTTTGGACCCGACGGTAAAATGATTGGGAAATATCAGAAGGTAATTTTGAATCCTTTCAAATGAATCGGGATTATTAAAAAGCAACATTGGATTGTATTCAAACTAGATTCACTTATACGACGTTTGCATCGAAGGAGACATTACATTCAAGGAATCTGATGGATTCAACACTGGTGACAAATTTTGTTTTGTTGAAATGGATGGCCGAAAAGTCGGCATTGGTATTTGCAATGATATTCGTTACGATGAATACGTTAGAATCTTCCGCAACCAAGGTAATTGACATCAAGTAATTTTCAGTTGGTGTATTAACACTTTTGAATTTGTAGGTTGCGATATGATCATTTTCCCCTTTGCCCTGGTCATTTCACAAGGAAGTGCCAACTTTGAAACTGTCCTCAGGTGCCGGGCATTGGACAATCAAATGTTTGTGTGTGGTGTATCAGGTGCTCGTGATGAAAGTTCTGTGTACGTGCAATGGGGTCATTCTATGCTAGTCAGTCCATGGGGACAGATTGTGAAAGAGGCTGGACATGGGGAAGAAACTGTTGTTGTAGACATTGGTAAGGTGATAGTATTATAGCGTGTTTAAAATATTTTAAATTTGTTAATTTGTGTACAGATTGGACTCTGGTAGAGCAGGCAAGAAGCCAAGTACACTTGTTCAAGCAAAGAAGAACTGATTTGTATGAATGTGTTATGAAAGTATAAGTGTTTTTTTTATATAATTATGTAATGAATATTATAATAAAAGAATTAAATCTAAACATATTCTGTTTCTTCATAGCCCATTTTTTTTTGTTGCTATTACAAATAATTGTATGAATTAATAGAGTAGTTGAATTGCATAAGATTTCCCTATACGCCTGCAGATTAACAATGAAGTTGCGGATTACGTATATTGTGTGCCATGTTTTATAAATAAATAGTTGGTTTGTAAAGATTTGCTTAATAGGTTGGCATAGTAGGTTGGAGCAGCTATAAAACTAAGGCCGGGATTAAATGGCTATATATGTCATTTGTAATGCGTTGTGTTTACACGATTCATTAATTTATTATGCATTGCATTGGCAGTCATCTCACTTACGTTTAGTTTGCACATTGAATAGTCGACATTAAAATAACATTAATTATTCTTTTGTCTTATTAAAATTCATTCAGGCTGGCTTCATTATTTCATAATTCATAAAAGAAGCTTTATGCATATGTTAATTGATAATAAGTAACTGGCACAGAATGATCTAGCCGTAAGTGAAACCCTCTTTACATAAATTCAATTGTATAAATTCAGTTTATTTTATCTGTTTTATCAAATACATTTTTTTTTTGGATTTGATCCATATCGGGAAACATTTATATTAAACTAACGACTTCATTCTGCTTCGTAAAATATGGGGAATTCCTTGTCTTTCGGTGGTTGTAACCAATTTTCCCCCGACCATTTGGCATTGTGTGTGTCGACAACATGAAACGTGTAGGCATGACGACTTTTATCCGATCGATTCAAATCGCTTTTATGAACAACATTGCCGTGTATAAGAACCAAGGTACCTGCAAAGAACCAAAATAATAAAATATCCATTCGATAAAACAACTTAATCGTCTCTTTGCTGCATACCTGATTTTGCTGGCACGGTAGTGAAATTCGAATTGGGATAAATCGGCGCGGCTCTATCGTAGATTAAAAGTTCGGCAGACTTTGGATCTGGATTTCTTATATATCTATAATTAGAAAAATCCCGTGAAAGTCGTAGTCCTTATTTAAAAGAATAAAAAACAATACCTTCTATGTACCCCACTTTTATGTGATCCTTTAATAAATTGTAAGCAACCATTCTGTGGCGTTGCATCGTGCAAGGCAATCCAAAAGCCCAGTGTAGAATTTGGTTCTGTATATAGATATGATGCATCCTGATGTGGAATCACTTCGCCTCCGATTCCGGCATTTTTGTAGATGTACATACTCTGTGGAACGGCCGGTCGTTTATAGCCTAATTGCCAGCAAATCTCGCGTACTCGATCACAGCATGTAATATTTTGGAAAATCGGAATATCAGTGTGTAACGCATGACCTACCTATAGTATAATCAAAAATTAGTATATTTTATCAAAATTAAATTAAAATAAATTTCTTCACCTTGTTTAGGGCAAGCAGAGGATCAACTTTTAGCTCGCCTTTGTCATCAAGTGCACCCTGCTCGAAAAAGTAACGAACCTTATCGCCCGATTCTATAAAGTACGTTTCTCGACTTTGTGCTGTATCGGAATTAACTCCACTGAAAATTTGTCGCTCTTCTTGTGGAGCTTCTAAGCACAATTTTCTGCCAGCTTCCAGTAGTTCTGTGACTTCAGCGGGTGTTAAAAAGTCCTCGATAACGACATAGCCGTTTTCATTAAGCTGAAAAAAACGTAAAATTTTAATCGTGTTGATGATTTCCTTTTGACATAATAATTCATGCACTATGGACTGATACCAGCGTTAAACAACTATTCAAAATAATTGTGGAGGGATCAAGGACTTGGTAATCAATCATCCACAATTCGATAATAACTCGTTCGAAGAGGGGAAAAATATTGCAAACTTATGTTAAAGATTGTAGACGAGTTTCTAAAATTCGTCGATATTCAGAATTAGAGCTGTGTCTTATAATGAATTCGAATATTATGTATTTGATCCGATGGATTCTACCAAAATATAAACATAATTGCACAATGTTTATGAATATTCATTTCACACCTCTTGCTAACATAAGCTGACCAGACGTACAGCATTTTGCTGTACAGTACAGCATTTTGACCTGTCGTACAGCATTGGGAAATGTACAGCAAAATGTACAGCATTCCCCATGCCACACAATGAAACCTAATTCACTACATCAGGGGTCGATAATGGGCGTCTCGGGAGCCACATGCGGCTCTTTGAATCATTTAGTGTGCTTTGATGATTCAAATCATTTTCAAACTCTCGCACAAATTATATTGTTATCTGTATGAGTGACCATGGTAGTATAAAAGTCATAGCCCACTATAAATCAAGCAGAATCAAGGAACTCACAAAGACGCAGCTAAAGTTTCGAATCGGCACCAATAAGTACGATTTAAAATTTTATGTTTAAATTTTAGCAGCTGCTTGTCGTGTTGCTTTGTAATGCCGTCCATTACAAATTATATTTTAATATATGAATCGATCGAGCCAAAATAAAAAACATGTCCTCCCGCTCACCACCGCTCAATAAAAAAATATTTGCAAAAATAGTATCCCCTATGGAATTTTTTTGGCATTGGGTCGCATCTTTCGATAGCTGTAACTTTCGAAGGGTAACGGCAAGGACTCTGAAATTTTCAGCGAAATGTGCGCCACAAAATTCTCTATACAGGGTGTCCCGCAACTGGTTAGCCATAGACCAATGGTAGACTCTACAGAATGTTTTAGGAAAAATGTCGGAAAAATTATTTCTCTAGCTTTTACCGTTAAGGAGTAATTGCCTTTTTTGTGATTCTTGTCAAAAAACCTGACTTCTTTCGAAAAACTCATATTTTCTACCTTCCACTTTAGCCAAATCAATGTTTTTCATATTCTTCTGAAAGTACACAAAATTTCCAATAAAAGGACATATCGGACGTTTCGAACGGTTTCGTATCTTCCGAGATACGACGTTTTGAATTTTGCAGAAATGAAGATTTCAACTTTTAATGTCAAAATTAAACCCGAATTTCGTAACGATACATTGAAGTGGAAAATCTGCAAAGTTCACAAAAGTTGACCCAATTCTTAAGCTTTCGAACGGCATATAAGAATCACACAATCATCGAGTTTGTGAATAATATGTGTAAAAGGGAAAAAACATAATCCGTAAGTGGAAGAAATCTTGCTTTTACGTGGAAATAGTTCAGTCATATAAGCATTTCCAATAGAAAAAAATACAGTAAGGCTATTTTTTTCTTGGTCTTGATTCAGTGGGGTTTCAGGAGTCTAAAACTCATTTTGCTAAAATAAATTTGATCGGAAAGGTCCCAAAAAAGGACACTTTTTAATCCTTGACTGAATGTCGGCATGCGGGGTATCATATCAAAGAAGACGCCGAGGACATTACAAATCCGGTGTTTGATTCCTATTTCAAGGACCCTCAACGGAATAAATCGCGTTTGAATGGAACATTTTCGTGTTTCCCGTAACTTATCATCTGCATCTTTCCAAAGCCATAACTACGCGAATAATTCAAGTTGCCACTTCCTTTTTCATTTTTTAGAATCTAAGATTCTATCATTAAATTTGCTAAGGAAAAATTGGATCGGAAAACACTGAAAAAGGACATAAAAGGACACTAATTAATACCTGCATTTTAAAATGTTTATCCTTTAGACGATGAAAATGAAAAATACTCTCACAATATTAATGTGTACACAGCGAACCTTCGTACAAATAATTCAATACATAAAACAAATTTGTTTATACTTACCGTTATAATTAGTAAAGTAGCATCTACAACAGTAGTGATAAGTATTTTTCCATAATGCATAACAACCAAGTCTTTGCTTGATGTATAAAATTTACTTCCTTTTCAAGATTGAAGTCGGTTTGGTACATTTGCAGGCTATGGTTTTTTTTTCATTTATACGTATTATTCAGAAACTGGATGACTCTGTGCCTTATTCCTATATGCCGTTCGAAACCTAAGATACTACGCCAACTTTTGTCAACTTTGCAGATTTGCCACTACAATGTACCGTTACGAAATTCGGGTTTAATTTTTACATTAAAAATTGAAATTGACATTTCTGCAAAATTCAAAACGTCCTATCTCGGAAGATACGAAACCGTTCGAAACGTTCGATATGTCATTTTATTGGAAATTTTGTGTGCTTTCAGAAGAATATGAAAAACCCTTCGATGTGGCAAAACAACAACATTGGTTGAAAATGTTCATCCAATAACACTTAAATATGAAAAACATTGATTTGGCTAAAGTGGAAGCTAGAAAATAGGAGTTTTTTTAAGAAAATCGTGTTTTTTAACAATAATCACAAAAAGGCAATTACTCCTTAACGGTAAAAGCTAGAGAAATAATTTTGGCGACATTTTTCCTAAAACATCCTGTAGAGTCTACCACTGGTCTATGGCTAACCAGTTGCGGGACACCCTGTATAGGCCGCTTAATCCCCACCCTATAAAAAAAAAATCGAAAAAAAAACCCCTATTGCCCTTGGTACCCCCAACGGAATTTTATTGGCCTTGGGTCGCATCTTTAAACAGCTGTAACTTTCGAAAAGCTTTCAGCTGGCGATCAAAATCCCGGTGCTGAGTTATAAAACTCTAGCTCGTCTTTCATGGTCCGTTTCGAATTCATCATTCAAGTACCACTAGGAATAAGTTGCCATATTCCGTACGGCCAGGGTTGAGGACCTGTGAGCTGTGAAGCATCATGTAATTTTTCCTGCTATGAAGACCGGTATGCATGGTATATTTGCAGCAGCACATTTATGTTATCTGACCCGCGAATACGTCTTGTAACAAAAATTGTTCATGCCCACCCATGAAGGTTAGGCGTTGTAATTTGTGACACTATGATCAGTAAATTATCATACCAGAACTTACCGTTATATTATAGTCAGTCACAGTCATACATTTTTTATAAGGAAACTCCAATGACCCTTTAGGCAATTTAGTGGCGAGTCCAGCGACACCTCAATCGTGTCACTCCGCCAAAGGATTGCGGAGATATCGACGGATTTTCGAAGTAGTACAAAGTTGATTGTGAAATTGCTGTGACAGGATGTATGTAGTACATGAAAAAGTAGTCACCTTGAATACAATTTATTGGATATATCGACGGATTACTGACCACCCTTTGCACTTATTGGGGAAGAGGTTGCAATGACCCTTTAGGCAATTTTGTGGCGAGTCCGGAGACATCCAGGTTGAAGGTTGTCTCTGACCACCCTGTCCATTGATCGAAGAAGAGGGTCCGATGACCCTTTAGACAATTTGATGGCAAGTTCGGCGACACCTCAATCGTTTCACTCAGCCGAAGGATTGAGGAGATATCGACGGATTTCCGAAGTAGTACGAAGCTGATTGTGAAATTGCTGTGAAAACATCCAGGATGTATGTACGTAAAAACGTAGTCACCTTGAAAGCAATTTATCGGGGATATCGACGCATTTCCAATCACCCTGTACTCTAATTGGGGAAGAGGGTCCAATTACCCTTTAGGCAATTTTGTGGCGAGTCCGGCGACACCTCTATAGTGTCGCTCCGCCAAAGGATTGCGGAGATGTCCAACATTCAGGTTGACGGTTATCGCTGACCACCCTGTGTAGTGATGGGAGAAGAGGGTCCCATGAGCCTTTAGGCAATTTTGTGGCGAATCCGTTGACACCTCAATCGTGTACTCCGCCAAAGGATTGCGGAGATATTGACGGATTTCCGAAGTACATAGTACAAAGTTTATTGTGAAATTACTGTGACAATTTCCAGGATGTACATATGTAGTACATAAAAACGTAGTCACCTTGAATACAATTTATCGGATATATCGAGGGATTGCTGACCAGCCTGGGTTCTTATTGGGGAAGAGGGTCCAATGACTCTTTAAGCAATTTTATGGCGAGTCCAGCGACACCTCATTAGTGTCGCTCCGCAAAAGGATTGCGGAGATAGTCAGCATTCAGGTTGACGGTTATCTCTGACCACCCTGTGCACTGATCGGAGAAGACTCTCCGATGACCCTTTAGGCAATTTTGTGGCGAGTCCGGCGACACCTCAATTGTGTCACTCAGCCAAAGGATTGCGGAGATATCGACGGATTTTCAAAGTAGTACGAAGTTGATTGTGAAATTGCTGTGACAACATCCAGGATGTATGTACGTAAAAACGTAGTCACCTTGAAAGCAATTTATCGGAGATATCGACGGATTTCCGACCACTCTGTGCTCTAATTGGGGAAGAGGTTCCAATTACCGTTTAGGCAATTTGGTGGTGAGTCCGACGACACCTCAATAATGTCGCTCCGCCAAAGAATTGCGGAGATGGCCAACATCCAAGTTGACGGTTATCTCTGACCATCCTGTGCACTGATTGGAGAAGAGGGTCCGATGACCCTATAGGCAATTTTGTGGCGAGTCTGGCGACACCTCAATCGTATCACTCTGCCAAAGGATTGCGGAGATATCGACGGATTTCCGCAGTAGTACGAAATTGATTCTGAAATCCCTGTAACCAATATCCAGGATGTATGTACGTAAAAACGTAGCCACCTTGAATACGATTTTTCGGAGCGACACTGTAGTTGATCCAATGACAACTAAATACATATTTAGTGAACTTAAATGTTGTCTATGAAAACTTGATTACAACAGGTGACTCTCATACAAAATGGAATTTCGATATTTACCACCCCTTCCTTTGAGATTTTCAAAACATTTTTGGTCCAGAAACCTTCTCCAACGTAAGACGGATAAAACAAAAAAAGAATCATACAAATCGGTCCAGTGGTTTGGACGTTTACTGGCAACAGACACAAATACACATCCATTTTTATATATATAGATTGTGTCCCCTATGCACTGTCGTATTTTGAAAAGTTCATCTTGAAGCTCTAAAAAGTCCTAGTCCAAAGCTCAGGCTCACAAATTTTGAATGTTGTGAACTGTCGAAACTATTTTCGACCTTGCCCCATTGCAGCACATGCCTCCTCTCCCACTGTTCACGTACATCGAAAGAGCATGGTATCAGTACGAAGCAGCAAGCCTAGGGTTACTTAAGCAATCGTAATATACGACATTTTCTCCCTTTATAAGGTTCGAAAAAACTCTATTGCCCATAGGTATGAATTTACCTTACCTAAAAAATTAAAGCATTACTGACTGTTGTTTGAGTGAAGAAGGATACAAACTATGCTTGGGCTCGCGTATCCGGGACCAGTGTTGTGCCGCTTTTGCCTTTCTTTTTATACGGCTCTGAGAAAAACGACTTCATTGTTACAGGAAAATATTTTATTTCAAATTTTGGAGCCTGTATGAAGCCTTACGAAATTTACCAAAGTTTCGCTCTCTTCAAATCGCCGTGAACAGGGGGGGAGAGGTTAGTATGGTTGAGCATTTTTCTGAAAACTGAGTTCCGCAAGTATCTGTACAGCATTGGGCCTTCAGAAGTCTGGTCACCTTATGCTATCAGCGAGCCAACAATACTCAGTCGTGACACAATGATGCTGCTATGTCGTCTACCGAAGAGAAATGTCCGAAAAATGGACAGGTAATATTCTAAAATTAACATCAAAAACGTCACGTGTAAGTTGTGGTGAAGCCAAAAATTGACGTTAGTTCATACCTATTTGCTTATACACTATGTAGATGATTGAAGATGTAGGTATGATTGATGCAATTCTATGTATATTGGTTCAATGCGGTATAAAAGAAAATTGTGCTATTCCCAATTTCGTCGAAATATGTAAGCATGAAAAAATGTTGTGAGTTTTAATTAGAATAGGCCACTCGAAATCTAAAATTTAAACGTAGTAAAGCGACTAATCCTACTACGAATTAACTCATTGAGCGAAAGTTTGCGTTGAATATTATTTAAAAATTATGATAAGCTCGAGATTAAAATTTTATAAAAAAAAAAAAATAACAGGCGCGACAATCCAACATTGGACTAAGGCCGCAGGATGTGTTAGTGACATCCTATTTCCAAGATCTTATCTGCTTTTTGTTGAGGTAATGAGATCAGCATCACGCTCAGCAGTTTTATTCATCCCCATAAATGGGTACTCGTTTAACATCTGAGTGAGATCATAGTCCGTCACAAGCTCGTGAGTTCGAAAAACACCATGATCCACGGTGAGATTCGAACTCATGACCCTGTGCAACGAAGGTGTGCGCACTAACCGCTAGACCAGCCAGACTAATTTTATAAACATACATATAATCAACAGATCGATAAGAATTAGTGTCTGTATATGATGTTCACAATTATTATTAAAAATGGTCTGAAAGGATGACTTAATCTCCATGCTATTTTGATAGGAGCTGCCTTGAATAGGATTACGCAGAACGAAATTTGTATGGAGAATGAGGTATCGGGAAGCCAAATAAGAAATGCAGCCCTAGTAAAGGGTTTCAATTTAAGCTTATCATTTTATTAGAAATAAATAAAAATAAGTATATATCGTTGTCTGTGGATATATCCACACAATTTTAAATTTAATAAATTAAATACTAAAAATTGATTTTCACAATTTTACAAAGTACAATTAAAGTGTGTATCTATCTATACATACTTATCAGCTTATTATTTATAACATTTTTATTTAACTTGAAAAGTACATAATGTATAATTACTAATTATTTTTAAGAGCCGCATTATCCCCTTTTAATAATTAAAATTCATTTATTTCATATTTTCTTGCTATTCGCTTTGAACGGATTCAGCAGCAGATTCTAACAGCTGTTTTCTCAAAGCCCAATAATTTTAGAAATGTGTGCATATCAAGACAATTTCAATTCATTTATGTCTGTCAATTTATAATTTTCCTTTTTATCAGAAAACTATTTATACGCACATCATATATTTCATTCCAATTTGACGATTCATTTTCACACTTGAAAATAAACCTAACACTTCAAGCATCAACATCTTAAAAAAAGACTAGTGAATCATAATCATTTTTTTGCATTTTTCTTTTTTTGTAAAATGACTAGAATTTTCCTCACTTTTCCACGCGTATGTAAGTGCATATGAGTCACATGTGAGTTTTCCTGTCAAAAGAGGCATTCCGATATGGATTCTGATGCGATAAATCAGAGTTTATTTCTTCACTGCACAACTGACACATTTTAAAATCCAACGATGCCAATATACTTACCTCTTCTAAAAGCGTATTTCGCATTGTTACTTTATATTTTGCAAAGAGGAAGTAAAAAACTAAATCACTTATTACACCAGAGTTCAAGTTCACTTTAAAACCGTTTGGATGTCCTCTTATCAGTTATCAGTCACACATACACTATACATAAACTTATGCCCACTAAAATGGTAATAGTTCGAAGATCAGTTTTGTTTATTTACTCTATTTTACTCTCAACCGATTTGAACAATTTACTGAAAAGAATGAAACAAGAATTTCAACTGAATCGCTACAATACCGGGCAGTGATTAGACCTCCTACTTTCAAATGCTCTTTTTCTTAAGATCTAACGAAAACTTATAGTATAGCATGAAATGCTTCTCTTAGCTTAGGTCTCCCACGCTCTTGTTATTATGTCCTCTTGAAATATTCGAATAAAAATATCTCACTGTTGCGCTCGCAGACGTATAGAAGATACATATGCAATGAGCCAGTAGGGAAAATGCTAAATATATGTTTTCACCGAAAATGTTTGATTGAAAATGATTGCAAGAATGCAAGAAAAGTGTATGCATTTTCTGGTTCATACCGAACACGAAATGCAATAAATGAAAAAGTCGCGAATATTTTAAATGAATTTTAGATGTGTTAGTCAAACATACGATGCCATTAGATTTCCAGTTGGGAAAGTCAGATGAGATAAGATGCAGTATTCAAACAGGGTGTCCCGCATGATGTAGTAAATAGGGAATAATATAATATAAAAACGCAATCAATAGGATCGTCTAATAAGCTACCGTTATCCAGCTATCGTGGTTTTGCGGAAGTCAGTCAAAATCGTAACTTTTCTTTTTGATCTCTTATCAACTTGGCAGATTTTACAGGTCTTTGTATGTACAGTACTTTGTTAAAAAAAGAAATGTTTGAAATTTCAATGAAAAATTAATTTGAAATTTATATAAAGCATGTGTATAATAACGATAACGCTAAAATTTTTACCAGTTACATTGATGACGGTGTTACTTTAACCACTTATTATGCCCTATCGACTCTTACAGTAGTGACCCCCCAATGCGGGGCACCCTGTATATTGCATGTGCATTATATACATATGCATACAATAGTACATACATAATTATACTTCTTCTAACGTACATAATATTAGCTTGATCTTAAATTACCTGTACGCTATAATTAAACACATGCTGTTTGCATCTGTATGTAAATTTAGAGGTGAATTGGAAAAGCAACTGACCATGCAACCAAATGTGGAAAGGCTACATATGTACGTTGACAGAATATACATTCATTCATAGTATGTATACATATATGTATGTGTTTATTTTTTTTTCTGTTTTCCAACAACCAGAAGAGTTTTTAGTCCAGTGAAAATATCCCAATACAGGCCACCAAATAGAAAATAGGTCGGCATGCGGGGCATCATTCCGAAAGGGACGCCGAGTGCATTACATAGCCGGTGTTTGCTTCCTGTTTTAAGGACCCTCAATGGAATAAATCGAGCTTAAATGGAAAATTATATTTTTTCCGTGTATGTTTCCAAAGCCATAGCTACGAGAATAATTCAAGTTGTCACTATTTTTCTCACTTTTCAGATTTTATAATAGCAGAAGAATCTACGATTAAATTTGCTAAGAAAAAAATTTTATCGGAAAGCTGTGAAAAAGGACATAAAAGGACACTAATTACAAACCTTGATCGAACGTGGGCATGCGGGGTGTCATATCAAAAACGACATCGAGTGCATTGCATATCCGGTACTCGTTTCCTGTTTCAGGGAAACTAAAAGGAAAATTACGGCTTTGAAAAGATACTGATACGGGAAACACGAAAATTCTTCATTTGAGCCCGATTTTCTCCTTTGAGGGTCCTTGAAACAAGTAACAAACGCCGGATATGTAATGTACTCGGCGTCCCCTTTAATATGATACCCCGCATGCCGACCTCCAGTCAAGGATTAAAGAGTAAAATTTTTTGTGCTTTTTGGGACTTTCCCGATCAAACTTTTTTTTCGCAAAATGAGTTTTCGATTCCTGAGAGCCCACTGATTCAAAAACAACAAAAATTAGCCTTACTCTGTTTTTTTTTTCTATTTGAAATGCTAATATAACTGGACTTTTTTGCATTATGCTCAATACAAAATTCGTGATGAAGTATCCCAGTGCAGTGACACATTTCTAAGACTTCCTTTTTAAATACCAAAGAGAATAGATTTACTCCATCATTTTTACTTGTCAATCCTTAATCGTATCATCTACAGCTTCCTAAGAATTCTTCCGATCATTTGTTCCTTCTTAAGGCCTAGATAGACATCGGGAGAAATGAAAATGAATTTTCATCGGCTGCGATTTTCTCAATGAAAATGCATACTAACTGTCGTGGAATAAGTCGCAAATACTGGGGAATTTCATGAACTATGAACAATTCGAAAATGGTTCCACAATTTTCCACTGCTATTATGTATTTTTTCGATTCCATGGTCATTGGATAATTTCCACGATGAACTCTTCGTGGAAATTGAATCGGTTTGACGTTTGCGAAACTCACCATGGTTGACCAAAAAGAAAATATTTATACCCGTCACTATGTGATCAGCAAGAACTGGGGAAGTCGATTAGGCGATATCCGTCTGTCCGTCTGTTGCAACGCAAACTAGTCCCTCAGTTTTGTAGCTATCGGGGTGAAATTTTGTATGCAAGTTTCTTTTTTAGTGTACGCTGAATGGAAACAGACCATGACGTCATGGGGCTGCCATATAAACCAACCCCTGACAATTAGGTTCTTCTAAGACAAACTTTTTTCCTAATGCACCAATCTTAACCAAAATTCCCCCAAAATGTTTTCCTAGTAAAGTAAACTTTTTTCTTTTTAATCCGACCGTGACCAAACTTTACCCAAATGTGTTCCTACTAAAGCCTCAAAACATATCTAGGAACGGATGGAATCGGAACATTGTGTCATAGGGTTGCCATACAAACCAACCACTGAAAATTAAGTTCTTCTAAGAAAAACTTTTTTTTTTCATTCGACCTTAACCCCACTTCATCGAAGTGTGTTTATAGTAAGGCCTCAAAATATATCGAGGAACGGATGGAATCGGAATATTACGCCATAGGGCTGTCATACTAACCAACTCCCAAATGTTAGGTTCTTGTAAGATCAACTTTTTCCTTTTTGAATCTTATCCAAAATTTATCCAAGGGTGTTCCTGGATTAGCCTCAACGCATCCAGGAACATATGGAATCGGAACACGTCATAGTGCAGCGCGCGGTTCAAATTATTAACACGAAACAAGCTTAAGTTTCATTTAAATCTGACGGGTATTAAAATTTCCGACGCGGCCGAAATTAGCCTCAGTCTAGTTTTTAGTTATTTTTAAGATTATTTAGGACATAAAATGTCTTTTCTCTAATGTTTAGAGCTAAAATTATAAATTATCGGTAATTTGCCGGTTCATAACATATTACAAGCAAAACAGAGATTAAGAAAGAGACAAACTAGACAATAGGGAATTTCTAGGTAATTGTAATTGTAATTGTAATTTTCTTTAGTTTTGAGAAAATAAAAAAAAATGGTCTCGCAGATAATGACTCGCGACTGTATACCTACTTAAACAGCATAATAGAATGCCCAAGAAAATAAAAAAAAAAAATACGAAAAAAATAAATGAAAAATAATAAGATTTTGAAACTACCATAAATATTTGCATACCGAGCATGTTAATACATTTACATTATAGGTAATCCTAATCACATAAATAAGCCACATTGACTCTAAATAAAGGATGGTCAAAAATTCCGTAACCTATAAATATGCCTTGTGACTTTCAAATGAAATTATGATAACTAAACAAATTCTTGTCACATGAATCCTAATTTGTCGATTTGTTTTGCATTACGCCGCACACATAAGGTCTAGCCAAAACCATTTTTTTGGATTTCCGTTCTGCCAAAATCGAGGAAAATGTATGAATTTGACAGAAAGCTTAAAGTTCGTTATAAAACTCCATTCAGGTAGCCCTAAAGAAAAAAATCTGTAGCCTTAAGATCAGACAATTGCGACGACCATGTTATATTAGCAATTTCCAAGAAACCAAGATTCGAGATTATCAGGCTCCATTGAGAAATCGAGGACTCCCGGCACATTTCAGATAAATCCAAAGTTCCCATATCGGTTAAATTGCGTCACCATTGCACGTATAGTGAAACGATGGAGTTCGTTTTACTCTACGTGCAATTGTGTAAAGTTCCGTAATAATATCTTCCAAGTTTAAGGCCTGAATAAAAAAAAAATTAAATAAAAAAAAAGTTCACAGACAGTGATTAGCTAGTCCAAGTCAGTAACATACTTTTTGTTAACCCTGTGTTTCTTATTTCTTTAGCCGATGGTCAGGTCATAATTACAGTAGCGTTTAACAGAATTCTTTTTTACAGACCTTCAAAGTCATTTTCTATTCTATTCTATTAATTTTATACAAAAAAGAAATCCAAATTTTCTCAAACTTCCAATGTCAATATAGCTTGAATCAGTGGCGTAGATAGCTTTTCAGAGAGGGAGGGGATCATTTTGCAAGATTGCTTATAATGTACTTTTACGGTTATCAAATTTTGAATCTTAGAATAACTAATTTGAAAAATTAGCAGTGTTTTTCAGCATTTGGTGTTTTATTTGCAAAATAGAGAGCAATTTTTGCATACGAAAAAATAGCGTCCTGATAATATTGAATTCTCCGCAAAAATTCTGACACTGCATCGATAATTTGGCTTTCTTACTACGGTGTTTGAAAAGGATACCAAAAATGTGAGAAGAACTTCGACCGTTAAACACTCGTTAAAAAATCGTAGAAAAGTTTCGATTAACACAAATTGAATCCTCTAATTTATTTGCGCCCTAATTTAAATCCCGAAAACCTCAAACAAACACTGCGGACATACTTTATTTTCTATTTCCTTTTCCATTTCATAAAGTAGCAAGTTGTAAAAAAAAATCGGTCGAGTCTCTGATGCTGCTCAAATATTTTACAGTGTTGATTTCTGGTACAGTGAAATAAACCAAGCTTCGGAATTTTACAATTTACAAACATTTTTTCGTATGGATTGTTTACTTTTTGTTATCAAAAACTCTTTCTACATTTTTCCTATTTTTCAATATCTTCGCGAAACCCTTGAGAGATCTTCACGGAACCCAACGTTTACGCGGAACTCAGTTTGTTTGCTAATTTGTATTCGAATTACCTACTGTCTGCATAAGACTATATCTTTCAATTTCGGAAATTTCTACAATTTTTTTTATAAAAGATTTAGTTAAAAAAAAATCCTGTTTATATGTTATAGCTTTGAGAGTTCTTCGTATTAAACTCAGTAGAATTGCGAACAACTAGAGGAAGTCAAGAGTTTCTTTGCCCTGCTATACGATAGAACCTTTCGACAAATTTTAACTTATAAAAAAAGAAAAAAGAATGAATGATAAAAAATAAAGAATGCTTTCTTTTTATTCGCATTAGTTTTCCACTCTCCTGAAAAAAAAAGCTTTATAATCTTATGTACTGTTTATTGGAAATTGCGCTTCTGTGGAAGATCACTCCGTGTTCCACATTATTTTTAAAATTGAATTGAATTGAACTGAACATTAAGATTTTCCGGCAACAAATTTTCAATCAGTAGTTACATATAATTTTTCTAACAGCACTTCTAGATACGCTTCTATTTTCCAATTGAAATAATTCAAATTTGAGGAAGTGCTGAATTTTCTATTGCAGTTCTGAAAATTGTTTCACGTTTTTATGAAACACTACACACGTTGAATAATTCCAGCTAAAAGTTTCCTTCTGCTTTGCTTTACGTATCTAAAGTAACAAAAAAAAATGTTTCCGAAGAGAAGGGGGGGATTTATCCCCTTGATCCCCCCCTTATCTACGCCAATGGCTTGTATTAAAGATTAAAAAAATCTTTCCTACACAATTTAATGCCAATTTCTAACAGTTGAATGTATTAAATGAGATTCGTGATTCTGGCATTTCATTGGTTGCATTGTTTGGAGTTGCATGTTGGTGAGATCTGTTTGTTTTAATGACCTTGTCTGGATATTCGTGGTTCTGGTATCTGTTCTATGGTAATCTTTTGGACATCCAGAAAACAACACAACAACGCAGCTGCGAATTCGTTAATTTGTCAGACATTGCATTTGAAAATATTTTTCTCGTTATATGAGCAGTTTTGGGTTGGCAGTTTTACTGTATGTTAACATAAATTTGAAATGAAAATATTTTTTTTATTTTTTTGAAAATGGTCGTTCTTATTCTTTATGTAGGTACTACATATTATGAATGAGATATACATTTAATAACCTATTGAAAATCATATGTCAAAATTATAAGCTGTAAAAAGGAGTCAAGCCAAACAAATTATATTAAACAAGCTGTGAGAGCTCGCCTCACTCGTTTTAACACCTGCTTACGTCAGAAGGCTACACCTTCCGTATAACGATCTCTGCAGAAACTGCGGGGTTGTGAAATGTGAACGCAGTGGATAGTATCCTCCATTTTCTTTGTAGTTGCTTGCCCAGACTTATCAGAGAGAATAAGACAATTCGAATAATATCGAATTGGGAGACCCAGAGAACACGGTTAATTTCAACGTTTTATTGGACACTCAGGCGTATTATAGTCGAGATATTTACGCCATGTGATATAACCCAGTCCAACACTCTTACCACTAAGCTATACAAACCCTTAATCGCCTTGGTCGAATATATAGTATAGAAGGTAGAAAGGTTTTTACTCATTGTTTTGACTATTTCACACAAATGAATTGCCCTTTTGTGGTGAGCCCGCCGACACCCCGACCGTATTGCTCGGTTGAAGAATTGCAAAGATATCAACGATTTGCTAAAGTACATAATACGAATTTGATCGTGAAATTGCTGTGGCCAACATCTAGGATGCCGGTTATCTATGGTCCTCCTGTGCACTAATCGGAAAAGTCCGATGATTCTTTAGGTAATTTTGTGGCGAGTCCGGCGACACATCAATCGTGTCGCTCCGCCAAAGGATTGCGCACATATCGACGGATTTCGGAAGTAATATAAAGTTGATTGAGAAATTGCGTGGCCAACGTGCAGGATGTATGTACGCAAAAACGTAGTCACCTTGAATACAATTTATCTCTGTGCTCTGGTCGGGGAAGACCCCTTAGGCAATGCTCTGGCGAGTCCGGCAACACCTCAATCGTGTCCATCCGCCAAAGGATTGCGGAGAAATCGACGGATTGCCGAAGTAGTACGAAGTTGATTGTGAAATTGCTGGGGCCAACATCCAGGTTGACGGTTATCTCTGACCATCCTGTGCACTGATCGGAGAAGAGGGTCTGATGACCCTTTAGGCAATTTTGTGGCGGGTCCGGCGACACCTAAATCGTGTCCTTCTGCCAAAGGATTGCTGAGATTACCAATATCCAGGTTGACGGTTATCTCTGACTATCCTGTGCACTGATCGGAGAAGATAGTCCAATGACCCTTTAGGCAATTTTGTGGCGAGTGCGAGTCCGGCGACACCTTAATTGTGTCGCTCCGCCAAAGGATTGCGGAGATATCTACGGATTTCCGAAGTAGTACGAATTTGATTGTGAAATTGCTGTGACAATCCCTTGAGATTTTCAAAATTTTTTCGGTGTTTAAACCTTCTTTAGCGTAAGACGGATTTAACCCTTAGCTGGTTTCGTGGGTCAAAATTGACCCACTGCGAATTATTATCAGCTCCAACTCTTTTAATGTTCAAACTGCAATGATGTATTCTCGTGTATTCTCAGTACTGTGCAAGTTGTCGTGAGAGGCGAAAGTGCAACGTTGTGACGTGCGTAGGAACTGAGTTATGGCTCCGACTGGGTCAAATTTGACCCACGACACCTAGTATGTAACTTTTTCCATTGAGCGTAGGTTTAATTATTTACGTTTTTAGCGAACGTTTCAACAACAATGGTGGGATTCTTTAATGATAAGCAGGCTCCACTTTGTTTGATTTCACTATTAGTAAGCCATTTTGCTCTTTTGTCCCTATAAAGAACCAAAGTGTAATTATGATTCCTTCTGTGCATCATGTTGGATCTGTCGAGAGAAATCATTCAATTACAATAGCACTAAGGGCGCAGTTGAATCTCTGGACCAGAAATGTGCAAATTACTCGGTCACCAGAAGAACTCAAAAAGCGCCATGTGTGAGTTTTTCAGTGATATTGAATATTTGTTCAGCTAATCTTTTCGTACTTTCGAAAGCATCGAACCCTGAAAAGGAACAAATACATAAAAAAGGTGGCTTAGACCTAGCTACTCCACTAATATTAGAACGTAAAAAAGAGAATGCAAATTTTCCACGGATCTAAAAAAAGGATTGATGATGATGATAATGATGTCTTGAAGCAAATACATGGACAGCCGCCAGATTAGTCAATGCCGTTGAACCTGTCGTATCGCCTTCTGTCATTGCTGGTATTCCAAGTCGTTAATGGGCAGATGCTACTTATGCGATTGAAAAAATTACAGTAAATAGCCGCTTCAATGTAATAAATGCTGCGATTTTATTTGTCAGATATATTCCGACCAAAATATGATACATATGTACTGGTTGCCAATAAATATGAAGCTCTAAATTTATGATACTGCTAGTCCCAAAGAAGATGTTTCAGTTTTCGATGTCATTTTTTTAGTTATGAATCAATTTCTCACGAAATATTTTTTTTTGTTAATAGAAAGGTATGGGAAATGCCATTATAACTTATTCTTTTCATTTTACTAAAGAATAATATTTTTTTTTAGTTTTTCAAGTACACTCTGTATGAAAAGAGATAGAAGGTAAAGTTAGATACTAATTTACGTGTTTACGTGTTAATTTATGAAAAATTTTATTATTAAATTTCGTTAATTCTTTAAGATATGCTTGTTTTATTCGACCCTCTTCCAAATCTACGTTAATTATATAAAAATCTTATTGTAATGACTGATTTTCTCTAGTGGGTCAAAAAAGACCCACGATACTTGTAGTGTTGTCTAAAATAGCGAAACCAGCTAAGGGTTAACAAAAAAAAGAATCATATAATTCGGTCTAGCGGTTTTCGAGTTTTTGCGTTACAAAGAAATCACGTTCCACTTTTATATATAAGAGAAGAAGATAAGAAGAAGATATAATATAAAACCAATTCGGTAATGGAACCTAAAAAATAGGAGCTTGATTGTAAAATCGATTGGAGAGTCTATGGCGACTCTTAGATTCATATTTATCTCTTGACTGATATTACATATTTTGAATTATTTTCATTCAATATTCTGCAAGAAAATGTATCCACTATATCATGGCATGGGGTTAATTGTAATAAATTCACACGGCTAATAAGTAGCATTTCCTCATGTTCCTACATCCATTATGCATACGTATAGTAAAACGTGTATGAAGGTATATCGTCAATTTGACGATGATAAATTCCAACTGAGTCAAGCCATTTAATGACAACTCGATTCACTTTCACCTGGATGTCAGTATGTAGTTTTTTTTTGCAGAGCAGAGGGTACCTAACATTTGTAATGGCACCGCCATTAAGTCTGTTTGAAACTGCGCTCACATGTTGCTTTTAACTGCCGCGAATTGCAATCTTGTCGTATACTCGAATGTCTAGTGTATGATACATACATGCATTCATGGTTTCCACGCTGAAGAGTTCACGACCTTTATGAATTATCGCTAGCGTACGCGCTAAAATGACCAACACTGTGTAACAGTTACCTGATTGTAATGGCAATTTGAAGAATTACTTAACAACAATAACAGGTTTAACCATTGACTATGGAAATGGTATAATTTGATTTAAGCCATAGTTTATACAATAATTGAAGATAAAAGAGCTTTTGGTTTGAATATGATTACTTGGAAAAATGTATCTAACGTGACAAAGTATGTACTACATATGAATTAGTATATTGTATTGTATATCAATATTATTCACTATAAAATTAAACGCATTTACAATTTAAATAAAAATAAAAAACACACGTGACAATCCAACATTGGACTAAGGCCGCAGGATGTGTTAGTGACATCCTATTTCCAAGATCTTATCTGCTTTTTGTTGAGGTAATGACTGCATTCAGCGAACACAATTCACTGGAAAAACACTGGAAATGCTACAAGAATTACCCGCCACCGCTCTCTTCCTCCGCTGAAAAGCCCTCATGCGCAAGGAGAAACTAATTGGAAGATCACTTTTCTGCATTTTTCGTTCGCTGAATGCACTCAATGAGATCAGCATCACGCTCAGCAGTGTCATTTATCCCCATAAATGGGTACTCGTTTTACACCTGAGTGAGATCATAGTCCGGCACAAGCTCGTGAGTTCGAAAAACACCATGGCTCACGGTGAGATTCGAACTCATGACCCTGTGCACCAGGGACGTAGCCAGGATTTTGTTTCGGGAGGGGTCCAACGGAATTTTCAGACGCGCGACAAATTTATTGATGAAAAAGTGGATACACTAAATATTAGACTGGTATGTTATGAAACGTTGAGAATAGCTGGAACCGCGTAACCCGAGTTTTTAGTGTAATTATAACCATCATGAGTGAAAAGGATGTACACTTACGCCGCCCCGGGCGAAAGGACAAATAGGCGCCCCTTAGGTACTGTACCAGGCAGATTGATAGTAGATAGTACATGTATGTCGTTGTTGTTGTAGAAGCGCTTCAAGTGAATTTTTTATTCTTGAATCGGTTGATTTTGGCAGTTCTTGGTCGTTCTAACACATTGGCTCTATGATGGCTGCCTTAGGATATTACACAAAAAATCATAGTCACAGTGGGCTGTTAACCAACGCTATAATAATTCAGAGAATAGAATGTCTACTTGCTGAGAGGCCCAGATGTAGTAGAAGCCCAATCATACTCAATTCACCGCACTTCTGCAAGGCCTTATAGAGAATTTGTTTGAAATTCAAAAAATTAAAGTTAAGTATTTAAATCTCCGAGCCACATTTTATTCAACATTGTCAGAAAAAAAATTTACAAATGGCACACAGAAACCTAAATTAAACCGAACATTTGTTTAAAACTAAAACACTCGACACATTTTAGAAAACTCCGCTCTCGGAAATGGTGCTCGTTTTCATTAGGTACTAACCTACAGGAGTAGTTTTCTATAACTTCCTTACATACTGCGGAGCTGATAAACTTCAATTATCCGGGTCTCTTCGTGGAGGACTTTCTTTTGTGGTTTTAAGTTAAGCTACTTAACTTAACCTTCGGGCGGGCGCAATGCATCTGACAGATTAAGTAGCCACTTTTTGTTGCGCCAATCAGCGATATGAAAAGGGAGAGATCTGAAATTCACAGTAGCTTAATCTTTATCGATCAACTACCCAAAGCAGTTTTCAGTTTCTATCTACCATATGTCTGAGGGGCGGGAGGGGGTGAAATAATCTCTCAGATGTATTGCGCCCGATTGTGTTATTTTTTCTTTTCTATGAAAATTTCCACTCGATATACTCTTCACATTGCGTAAAAATGTTGTGTTGACTTTTTGGCTCACCAAATCGTTCAATAGTGTGTTTTTAGTAAAATAAAATCACATTTTTTAAGCGGTCGAGTTGTTGGAGGTTTTTTTTAAATATTGAAGCGATTGAAAGCGGAATTTAATATTAAATTGAAAATGTGAAGGGTTTCAAACTTTGTGAGCCAGAATTTGTTTCTAAAATTTCGTAGAACTGTTTAAAAAAGACAATGCATCAATAAATAAGAGTGTAAAATATACAAAAACTTAGTTTCAACCTATTTTCTGCACTTAATCTGTCAGATGCATTGCGCCCGATCGTGTTAGGATTAGTATTGCGCCCGCCGGAAGGTTAAATTCATCATCTCGTAAATTCTTATATAGAATAAGGTAAGAGCTAGTCAAATCGGAGAAACGTAGCCAAATTTGTTCGGGGGTTCAATATTTATATAGTGGACATGATCTCCTATTATTAAACAGACTAAACAAAAATATTAAGCCGCAACCACACTGATCGGGGTTTGCGAAACCGCGAGCAGAAGATCAAATTTGTGAACAACACCATACGCGTGGAGGGGACAGAGGTGGGGAATTAAATTTTGTCATTTATTCGGTCAAATGTTGGCAGTGTGGTTTGGAGAATGCATTCTTTCCTTTTATCGCCAATAGCGATACTTTCTGTACCATGCGCCATATAGTGGAAAAAGAACTAAATGTTCAATTGGAGGATCACGATCACGTCATTTTTCCACAAGTTTTTTAAGAAGAATTTCCCCACTTTGCTAGCATCACAGATGTAAAATTTAGGCAAATCTCACTAAACATTTTAAGATTCTACTTTCAGTTCTTCGTATCAATTGTTGGATCTTCAAAGCCTAGCCAAGACTTTACTTCTTTAAAACAAAAAGAGAACTGATACAATTGATACATTAAGAAATTAACGCGTTTCCTAAATAAGCAATTAATGTATTTCTTAACTTAAACAAAACCTTATTCCATTTTTATTTCGCCTTCTTATGTTTTCCTTTTCACTAAATCGAAGCCGAAAACCCGCCCCTCAAATTTGGCGCCCTGGGCGACCACCCGGCTTGCCCCCCCCCCCCTTAGATTGGGCGCTGCTGGGGAGTTGGGCATAAACGTAAGTAGTATTGGGAAAATATTCATGAGCGGCTAGGCTACCGAAAATCTCAGGCAGATGAGTGCTAAAACCTCTGAATATTAAGTATAAATTCTGGCGCTCGGAAGTTTGTACACATCTTCTACAGCATTGAACGAATTGAGAAAGTTCCATTGAAAGTTTCAAAAGCTATGAAGAAGTAAAATTGTTTGTGCGAGAATGGGTCTTAGTGCAGTCAAAATATCCCATTTCAGGCCTCCAAATAGAAAAAATAGAGTTTGTGTTTTTTTGTTTGAATTTTTTGTGGTTTTTGAATCAACGAGCTCCCAGGAATCTAAAACTCATTTTGCTAAAAAAAATTTTGATCGGAAAGGTCCCAAAAAGGACAAAAAAGGATACTCTTTAATCCTTGACCGGAGGTCAGCATGTGGGGTATCAGATCAAAGGGGACGTCGAGTACATTACATATCCAGTGTTTGTTTCCTGTTTCAAGGACCCTCAACTGAATAAATCGAGATTAAATGTAAAATTATTGTGTTTTCCGTGTATCTTTCCAAAGCCATAACTACGAAAATAATTCAAGTTGTAACTACGTTTCTCACTTTTCCGAATTTATAATAGCTAAAGATTCTATCATTAAATTTGCTAAGAAAAAAATTATCGGAAAGCTCTGAAAAAGGACATTAAAGGACACTAATTACAAACCTTGATCGAACGTGAGCATGCGGGGTGTCATATCAAAGAGGACGTCGATTGCATTGCATATCCGGTATTTGTTTCCTATTTCAAGGACACTAAATGGAATAATTCGGGCTCAAACAAAAAATTACGGCTTTGGGTCCCAATTTTCTCCTGTGAGGGTCCTTGAAACAAGTAATAAATACCGGATATGGAATGTACTCGACGTCTTCTTTGATATGACACCCCGCATGCCCACGTTCGATCAAGGTTTGTAATTAGTGTCCTTTTATGTCCTTTTTGAGAGCTTTCCGATAATTTTTTTTCTTAGCAAATTTAATGATAGAGTCTTTAGCTATTAAAAATTCAGAAAAGTGAGAAACGTAGTGACAACTTGCATTATTTTCGTAGTTATGGCTTTGGAAAGATACACGGAAAACACAATAATTTTACATTTAATCTCGATTTATTCCGTTGAGGGTCCTTGAAACAGGAAACAAACACCGGATATGTAATGTACTCGATGTCCCCTTTGATCTGATACCCCACATGCTGACCTCCGGTCAAGGATTAAAGAGTATCCTTTTTTGTCCTTTTTGGGACCTTTCCGATCAAAATTTTTTTTAGCAAAATGAGTTTTAGATTCCTGGGAGCCCACTGATTCAAAAACCACAAGAATTAGCCTTACTCTATTTTTTTTCTATTTGAAATGCTAATATGACTGCACTATCTGTGAAAAGCCGCGAGATTTTTACGAAAAAGATATCCAAAAGCTTGCCGGGAGGTGGCGAAAATGCATACAGTGGTGTAGGGGAGACTAATTAGAAAAACTAATTTTTACCATTTGTATCTTTAAAATTGTTTTGCTTCGTTAAAACTTGAGCGTTTGGTCATAAAAAAGGCTTAACTATAACTATTACTTGCACAGACTATTAAAGCAGGCGTATAGGTATATTCCGTTTTTCAATAAAAGTAAGAGATGCAAACTCTCACTTCATTCTTTATCTACGGGCTTCATGTACCTTTATATCTCCGCGATTAGCTTAGCCGAGCGAGAGCTAAGTTTCCGTTTAGTCCAACAATCGCCATGCGCAAAATATTTGGGAGCTTATCTTCTACTCGACCCAAAGGGCCGATAATCGCACGTGATTATTTTTGTTTTTATAAAAAAACACAAGTCATTACGTACCTTCACGATTGATATTAGTCAAAATTTTCAAAGAAATTGTTTCCTTGAAAAAAAAAGCTCTGTTTAAAGACTATTTTATCGCATTCTCTATTTTTGTAGCAATGCTCAGAACCTGCGCAGCGGAAAGTTTAAAGTTCCAAGCTCGCATGAAAACAGGTCCGTACGTCCAATAAATAAAATCAGAGTGAATAATAATTTTCGACAATAGACATTTTTTGAATAGATTCCGCGCAATTTATTTTGAAGGGTTGTCTTCAGAGAAGTGTGTATTGATATTCGGATTTATCTAGTTTTGAAAAGAAAACCTCCCTTAAACCAATAAATTTTCCATGTCAGATATTTTTTATGATGTTCAGTCCCACAGAATTTAGAGAAAAATATGTTACCACCTGAATATTTTGATATTTTATACTGTAATCACTAAAAATTCCGTTATAATTGAAAACATTTCGGGAGGGGTCCGGACCCCATGGACCCCTCTCCTGGCTACGTGCCTGCTGTGCACCGAAGGTGCGCGCACTAACCGCTAGACCAGCCAGACTACAATTTACAATTTGGCTAAATCTTTTTTCATTGTTCTCAGAAATTATCAAGACTAAAAAATGCAAAATAAGATTCCCACCATGAAAATGAATTACAACAAAAGCAATGACAAAGCACTACGCCTACGTAAAAAAAAATCAAGTAAATTCACATTGTCTGTCAAATCTTGCAAACTGGTCCAGTAACCGATATACGTGCGGATGTAGTAGATACACATTGATCCAATACCTTATTGTATTTTGTTCACCTGACAGACATTGATGAATGATACCCGTGCCAATTATTTTCAAAAGTTTAGGACGTAACGCATATTGGAAATGGTCTTTTAGTGGTAACAATCAAATCATCTAGTATACCATTATGTTATGTTACAACAATCAACATCAAGTTTTTGTTTTAAAAGACCAGCGTCAAGATTCACCGTATTACCTATTTATGTAGTACACCTCCATTTGAAAACTGACAAAAAGGCTCTTTGCTTCCACTACATATAATGGCTGCTTACGCCTTACGAAACAAATTTATCGGTATCAGTAGTGTCGCTCATTTATTTTTGGATACCTATTATTTCAGTTTTTTGTTGTTTCGTCAAAACCAAGATGTAAAGATTATATTCGTTGCGTCGACATCGTCGTCATCATATTGCCGTCGACAAAGAGTAACTTAACTTTCGCAGTGGTATGGCTGGACGGCCGACGAAGATCGATAATAGTGACTTTCGCTCCGGGCCACTAACTATTGGAATATTTATGCAACCTTTCTTACTCTGACTGACCTGACATGTGTAGAGGCTGCCGGATGGTGAACGCCAATCGAACTAATTGAAAAATTGTAGAGAATTTCGTATAGCAAGAAATTTACTTATTTTGAATTTATTTTTTTTAGACAAATTTTTATTAATTTATACAAATTTCTACAAAGAGGCAAATTTGGGTTTTACTACGCAATTATTTCCTATTTTAATGCTGAAAAGGGAATTTTGTGATACCATGCATTTTAAAATTAAAATTTTGTTTACTGTACTGGAGTTGCATACCCTTTGGCCAACGATTAGTTCCTCGTATTCATTCCTTTGTAGATGTATTATGTATCTTTCTCATTTTAAAGAAATTGAAGGATATTAACGTCATCGGCATTAGCAGAAATCAAATAAAGGCTAAAATTTGCAAGTCCTAAAAAACCTTCACTGTTTGATCGGTTTGATCCAATGTAAATAAACATTTCCCCGCCAAAACTTCCAATATACTCTACTCTCTACACTGCTCTCAAACAGCATTTCCCATCCCAGTCCAATCCTAATCCAACACAACTATCATTCAACTTATATTCCAACTGATCGCACCTTCAACGTACTTTTGTTGTTGGTGGTGCTGATGTCTCTGTTGCTGTTATGGTTGTTATACACCACTCTCTTGGTCGATGATGGAATGGATCAAGATTTTTATATGTTTTCAAATAAAAACACGAAAAAACTTAATGAAATAGCTCTCAAGTTGTGGTCGTCTTAGCGCAGTCTTATTTGGTCACTAGAACCGTTTGGATGGCTCGAAAATCAGCTCCTGCCGATACCAACAGAGTATTGTGAACAAATACTTTTTAATACAGTTGAAGTTAGCTCCACATATAATTATATACTTAAATATAAAAATTATTTCAGTTCTAATAACCGTTGTAAGTTAGAAATTTTTAGTTTGCATAATTTCGGGAAATTTTATACATTTTCTCTTCGTTAAATGTTACAAGTGCAATAAGGACGGTGGTTCATCGGCAGTGATATTTCGAGTGCAGTGTACTCGTGTCAATGTGAACTATATAACGTTGCATCAGATCCAAACATTTACTCCAGAAGTGACCTAACCAAACGCTGTTAACGATGAGTGCATTATCGATAATTGTATTGGCCTGTGGATTAATTAGTGCTTGTGAGTAAAAAAAAAAGTCTTGTACTTATTTACAATTCTCTTCTTCACGTACGAAAGCCCATTGTATGTCTATGATTGTTACTAAAAAAAAAATAAAAAACCATAAACGTTTGGTCCATGTACTGATTGCGCGCATCTAACTGTTTTGTCTTGAATTTATGCAGATGGAAATTAGGTTATTCGATTCATTAAAACGAACCACACAAAAAAAAAACAACACAAATCCGAATAAACTAAATATCAAGTTTCTTGCTTAAGTCTTTCGTTTCAACTGTGGCAAGAGTCGATTACAATGTCGGTGGGATTTAACACAATTTCTTAGAAGAAACAAAAGTCCAATCCGTTGCCCCTTTTTGGCGAATTTATTCAAATGATGTTTTGTTGCAAATTTGCTCTGTTCTGATTTTGTAAAGGTGACTTTTGTCTTGAATGAAACTCGTTCATATTTATAAACTTCTTTATGGAAAACAATGCGTAGACTTGATCTTTTCAGACATTCCGTATATGCATGTACGTTGATATTTTTGGTACTTGTTAAGATAATTGAAATTCTGCAATCGATTTAATCGTGAGAATTCTGAGTCTACAAGTCTTTGTGTGTATGTCAGAATGGTTGGTCTGTATATATGTTTTTCGATTGAAATGACCATATCGTTACTGTGGGAATAATCGAACAATTTCTATTCTTTTGTGACCTTGGAAAACATTGTGTATTGTACATTGTAAAAAGTTTGTAAGATGTGTTCTGCATTGACCTACATTAACGAAGTGGGATTCTGGATCTCGTTGCATCGCCCGATATAATTTATTAGGCATAAAATAAAGTGTCAACCTTCAAAGCACAATATGGGAAAAAAAAAGTAAAACCAAATGAATTAATTTTTGTGAAATTAAAAAAATAGCATGTTGGTTTTTTTTAAATGCGAAATATAATTAGATTCTAAAATAACGCGCTCACCATAAGTTGGGCACTATACACCACAACTCATAAATTTATTCCTATTTTATGTTGCAAATACATTAAGTATAAATTATTATATAAAAACCTATGTACTCGTAGATCTTCTATTGGATAAATGACTTGAAATTTTACCAAAAGATTCTTTGGTATTTGAGGCAATGAAAGTTCCATATTGAATGTAAAAGCTCCATTCAATAATAAATAAAACCATCAATCTCAGCAAATCGTATAGGATTGATAAACCTAGTTGTGGATCTATTGCACTACATTATACACAAGACAAGGCATACTACACGTACCTACTTTCTATCGTGATTGTAAGCCAAATATATGATACATATGTATATCCGTATCTTTAAATAACAGTTTATCTTTATTTTATCTTTAGTTATATTACCGACTACGCTATAGTTAAATGCATATGCTCGCTCTCCAACACCCATAATTTTTAACTGTGTGGTTTCATTATGCTCTTGATACGAATAGTATAGTGCCGATCGCCTATTAAAATCGAAAGGGATACTACGTACCTACATACATAATTACAAGAAATCACCACAAATAGTGCAAAAATGTTGATCGGCATAAATGTTAGGCTTTCAACAAAACAAGATTCTCATATGAAGGCCAAACATTGCTTGTATGTACATGTATTACCTTATGATTCATTTGGGTGAAAAATTGATAACTACTACTTGGTCATCGTTTTAACGTTTTAAATTTCACTAATTTATGGACATAATTTATTATTATGTATATAAATGGAGAAAAGTAAACCGTTGTCAATTCTTAGCTCATTTGATGTACGTAATGAATTTTAAAGGTCAGAATATCGCAGTTCATCGGACACAATACGGTGAAAAACAAAAATGCTTATAGATTCCGTATGGAAAAAATATCGGATTGTAAGATTAAGCAATTTCGCGCAGTTCAGTGAGGTGAATATAAAATATATTTTTCGTTTGTACAACAATTGAATAATCAAGAGGTTAGTGATCTGTTGTTGCATACACTGTTGAATGCGGTTTAAAGAAGAAGACAATTGGCAATCAGCAATCGTCTTTCATCGTCTGCCTCTTTTGCCTAAAGTTTCAAGTTCTATTGAATATGGCATTATTTTAAATAACCAAAGTACCGTTCTGTTGAATTTTGAAATTGTTCTGTTAGTCGAGACGTGGGGTGGCTATTGTTCAATTTAGCCAGTCTGATACCGCTTATTAAAAATGTATAATTGAAGTGTAGTTGGTGTAACCAGTGTTACCAATTTAGGAATAAACTCCCTAGATTTAGGGTGTTTTCAAACTCGTATAGGGGAAATTCTAGGGGGATTAAATTTTTAGGGGAAATTTAAGAGAAAACATAGTTGGAATTTTGCGGATTCATTCCTAACACAGCGGATTCTATCGAAATTAGTGTTTGTGATAGTCAATAAGATATTCCTGACTGCGAAAATCCGCAAAACTGATAATCCGGATTCGAATTTATGACCAGAATTATTTTATCTCAAAAAAAAAAAATGGTAAATTTTCTAAAGTTTGTATTAGAGTACTGCTCTATAAACTTAAGGGAAATGCAGATTTAGAAGAGAAAAGTTGTTAATTCATGATAAAATGGGAAATTTTTTAATGATTTCAGTGTAAATACTGTTCACCAGAGTGACATTTAGTGCATTTCGATAAGTCGGACAATTCAATAATCCGGACAGAGTTAGGTCCCAATCAATCCGGGGCTCTACTGTATTCAGATTGGCCGGTCCATAATAAATAAATAAAAACCTGGCGCGGCAGTCCAACTTTGAACCTAAGGCAGAAGTGTTATAGAGGCGTCCCATTCAGGGACGTATCCAGGGGAGGGTTCCAGGGGGTCCGGACCCCTCCCGAAATGTTTTGAATGGGCTTCGAAATTTCAATGACGACATGAAACATGGACACTGTAATAAGTTACCATCGGGATTTTTTCTATGGAGATTCCTTCCCGTAATTTACGCTTTGCTATAGTGAAAATACAAGGTGGCAAGAGCATAAGCATTAATGGGGCGACACAGTCCAGTGTAATTATAATCAGCTGTGGCTGTGACGCGGCTTGCAGTTCTAAGTCGGTCCGGGGTCCGGACCCCTCCCGAAATGTTTTGAATGGGCTTCGAAATTTCAATGACGACATGAAACATGGACACTGTAATAAGTTACCATCGGGATTTTTTCTATGGAGATTCCTTCCCGTAATTTACGCTTTGCTATAGTGAAAATACAAGGTGGCAAGAGCATAAGCATTAATGGGGCGACACAGTCCAGTGTAATTATAATCAGCTGTGGCTGTGATGCGGCTTGCAGTTCTAAGTCGGTTCTCTTCGTTTCTCTTCGTTTCTCTCTCGTTTGACTAAATTGATTTGCTCGGGATTGCAAATTTGATGCAATTTGAACTAACGAATAAAAAACATTAAATTCATATTTAACCGTTTCCATAAAATTTGGGCTAGTATTCGGCCTACGACGAGGGTAACTACATTCATATGCAAATTACTTTATCATAGATTTTATGTCATTTTCAATTAATGGCCGTTACTTAAAAACTAATGATTCACTTTAGTTCGTTTGATATGTTCATTGAAAGATTCCATCAGTTGTTTCATTGTGTGTGGTTTATTTCAACAAAATCGCTAATCCATGAATGCCTCGGGAAAAAAATTCGACGGAGTTTGACATAGGCATTGGGTAGATCAAGAAGACATTCTTCCTATGAATTGCCGGAGCGTGGGTTCGAGTTCCACTGCCACCATGGATGTTTGTGTTTTCTTTATCAAAATGTTCCTATATACGACAGCCGGTTCTTCGATGTAAAGCGCCCTAGAGCTACCCGTTGTCATGTGGATAAGAGCTGCAAAAACAATTGAGGCTTTTTCCGCAAACGCCTTCGTTGATGAAAGAACACGTATGAAATTTTAGAATTTTTTATAAATTTTTGAATCAAATCTTCCGCTTTTCAATCTGTTTAAAGGTTCCCGTGATACGTGAGATCATTATGATAGGTGCGTTTTTTTCTATCGGGTACAGGACAGAACCGCACAAATTCCTTACAAATTTAACAGTTTTGTTCCATATAGAAAAACTCGTAACCAACTTCCTGTTCGAATTTGTATGTGAAGAAAACCCGTGTCAAAGTCATGATTTTCGTGACTCTAAATTGTCACGAAAAAATTGTCGAAAAAAAAGGAATTCGTATATCGAGAGCTGATAGCGTAACGTTCCCTAAATATTAAGTCAGTGTAATTCGTGAATATATTATTGGTCAAATAAAATAGGTCGAAATCTAGATGATCAATGGAGGCATGGTTCTTCTGAAAATTGCGACAGTCTTTATAGTCTCAAAAATTTGAAACCACTTTTTTTTCTTAATAAATGAAGTGACTTTTTCTGAACGATCGGACAATACTATATATTCTAGAATCAATACCAAAACTCTAATTTCAAAAAAAAATCTTTACCTGGTATTGAGCGTTGGACCCCTCCCGAAACCAAATCCTGGCTACGTCCCTGGTCCCATTTACAGGATTTTGACGCTTTAACTACCACACCAACCACATTAATAAAGCCTAATAATAATCTTTCTTAGCTCAAATAGGTGGTAGACCGCCTGTCGTATATGATCGTATACGGTATTTTGCTTTGCTCACTGAACAACTTAAGCGAGTAACCCGATTTTAGAATGCAGTCTACAATTTGTAAAAGGACTTGCTTCCCCCTTATTGGAATTTTTTTTTAATTTGTTACACTCTGACGGTTGTATCAAAGAATCCAGAACCGCAATTTAGACCAGTGACTGGAAGAACGGTAAATTAATGTTGAAAGTGCGGCTTCACGTGGACGACTTTGTTAGATATGTATTCAGGATAGCCGTTTACTTATGGCTAGATAGTAAAATAGAAGTGATCTGGCGCAAAATATTGTGAGGAGCAAATGTCCTTTTTGTTCCGGAAACGCCATATACAAGCCATATATATCAAAATAAAGATTTTGCTGTGAGGAGGAGTTTCCCATAAGACCTATAAATAAATAACAGGCGCGACAATCCAGCATTGGACTAAGGCCGCAGGATGTGTTAGTGACATCCTATTTCCAAGATCTTATCTGCTTTTTGTTGAGGTAATGAGATCAGCATCACGCTCAGCAGTGTTATTTATCCCCATAAATGGGTACTCGTTTAACATCTGAGTGAGATCATAGTCCGTCACAAGCTCGTGAGTTCGAAAAACACCATGATCCACGGTGAGATTCGAACTCATGATCCTGTGCACCGAAGGTGCGCGCACTAACCGCTAGACCAGCCAGACCTATAGAAGTACATATTTTCAATCCTTGCGGGATATAATGTTCAGGGACATTTTGCGCGGTAAATGATGTATGGCAGAAGCAAGATTGTTGCCATTCGAAGGAATATAATATTCTGAAGGACCTTCGATATTTGAAAGGAAAAATGTTGAGTGCGTATCGAAAATTTTAATCGAACATTGAAAATTGAATATTGAACATTAACGTTTTCTGAATATAATATTTTGAAGGACCTTCGATATTTGAAAGGAAAAATGTTGAGTGCGTATCGAAAATTTTCATTAAACATTGAAAATTGAATATTGAACATTAACGTTTTCTGGATTTAAGTCTGGGATATTAAAAAAACATTTGATATTCAACAAAAAAAAAAATGGGGGAAAGATTGCAACCAAAGAAAAATGCATCATCTGCAAAAAGGAATTGGTATCACTTCAAGATGGAATCGAGTATCTCTGTATGTAATAATGCCAAAATACCGGCCCGTCACAGTTTGATAATATACTCGTATCTGTTAGTATGTATTTGTTTACGATTTTGAAGCTCCCACCTCCCATCAAAGAAAATTTAAAGATAGTCCTGTACATTCAGGCTTATCCTCCCAATATGCGAAAACGGATATGACTGGTGGGTTGAATTTATATCAATTTTACAGCTAATGCTTTTTTCTTTGGCGGCAACCGGCGGGGATTGCTTTTACTAATGGTATCAAGAAAAAGGAGATTGTAATTTATGTTCTGAATTTCTCTACTTAGTTTTATTTTTCTCAAATTTTGCAAAAACGGAATTATTTGAAGCTTAACGCCAAGAAAATTCTCTCTACTCAGCGATTCTAATAAATGTTGTACCTTTTTTATTTTTACGTTTTCAAAAACAAAAAAATTAACAATAATTTATAGGATTCCTGTCAGAATACGTCATTTTCAAAAAATTCTATTCTAAAAAAACATCCGCTTACGGATGCGAAATGGTTAATAAAAAACACCCTCTTATATAACAAATCCTCAAACAGTAGCCAATGAAATTCTGCTAATCTGTTTTTATTACATTCCGAAACCATTTTTTAAAGAACAGCTTAATATCAATTGATCTTCCTACGCACCCGATCGATATGTCAAAACGGTAGCCGAATAGCCTTTTAAATTTCCCATTTGTTAGGATTAAATTGACGTTTTTGTAGTCCGTTTTGGTCGCACAAATTCTATAGAAACCAGGAGCCAATTTGTCTGGTCATTTCGCGCTATCATATCAAAATAATATATCAACGCACCACCAATACACAAAAATGTACATACGTAAACAAGAAATGTATTCAACGGATAAGTGATTGCGTCATGATTAAAATAACCATCTCATATCATTTTTGCGCCATATTCATGCTTATTTTCAAAAATGTAAATTTATTCGATAATTCTCACACGAACACAAAAGGACACACAATTATTGGAATGGCTTAAAGTGACTTCTGGAATTATCAAATCAATAAAATCTTATTTCACTGCCTTATGCCATACTTTTTGGAATTTCAAAGTCATTTATCCATATAATAAATATTGCTTTTAAATCCAATATAATATGTAGAAAAGACAGAATTTTAAGAATTTTTTTCTTCTTCTTCTTCTGTGTGGTAATGTATTGCCGATTAATCTATAATGAAAGTTTTTATATTTTTGAATACGATAAAGTTTTATTGATGAATGGATTATAGGATACCGGTCGAATCAAGTTGACAATTGTAATGGAAATAAGAAAAGAACTTAAATTCAGGGAAAAAAGGAGTCGAAGAATCAATAAAAATCATTTCACCCGATATGTATATCATTAACTTGCATCTTTGACGTCAATGTTTTATCTTTTCGGCTCTATATGATAAACACTTTTAACGACATTCATTTGAAATTTAATTCCATATCGTCCATATGACATACTCGTTAGAGGCGAAATTATATTACGTAAAATTAACACTTTTAGTATTCAGGTTTAAGCTGTTCGTTCATAAGAAAATATTTTTAGAATGTTACTTCATCAATATGGAATGAAATTTGTAATTAAATCAAATCTTTTGAAGGAAAAATATTGAATTTATTAAGTATGCACATACATGTATAGATATTCTGTAAAGAAAGTAACATTGAAATGTCGACTCTTGCCTTACATGTACGTATATGGTTTGCAAGTGAAACAATGCGTATATATTTTTTTTTGTTCTAATGCAACAAACATTCGTAAATAAAAAAACCCAGAGGCGGCCCTTGATTTTACGAAGTCTTGTGGGACGGGGTTTTGCGAAGCCCCTGTCTTTTTTGTATTATTGTGCACATACATTTATTTCGTGTAATTGACCAGAAATGTAAAATTACACTAATTTAATATTTAATAATTCGAGTATCTCTTGTAAATTAAATTACATAAACTCTGACATATTTAAAAAAATATATATATTGTAAGACTTTCAAAAAACTTTCACAGCGAAACTCTCCAATTAAATAACAAAATCTCCGAAAGAGCAGTCATTACGAGTACAAGAGTTGAACTCTGGCACAATAATTGTAATTACAATGTGTACCTAGTTTCATTCTATGGCACAACAGCTTTAAATTCGATGATTCCAGAACTCTATAAGAGTCTTATGAGACATTTTTTCCAGTGACATTTTGAAGTTATGGATCCGAATCCAAAGAACTGTCATTTTATATATTCTCTTTAAGTTTCATTTGAAAAATATGAGAACAATACGAAATCCCCAATCACAAAATACCCAAACGCAGAAAAATCCCCAAAATCAAAATCCCCATAATCATATTACCCATATTCAAAATCCCCAATTATAAAATCTTCCAAACACCCGAAATATGCTGATAATGGTAGGTGGATAGTATATGATAAAGAATGGAAGATAGTAAATGGTTGACGGATGGAAGATGGTAAATGATTGATGGCAGATGGTAAATGGTATTAAGAGGGTCGTAGGTCGAGACAAACTTAGTTATCTTTTTGATTGGCACAAACATAATGTTTGCATATACATATTGTCCTAAACATATTGGATTTTCTTTAACATCATCGATACATGTCCCCATCCTCATCCGAACAAATATTCGAGGAAAACTTAGTCGGCTTTTAGTTGTTAGTGATTGCATATTTAATCGCCTGCAGATTATCTGCTGTTGTTCTGAGTTATTTCAATGAGATTGGCGTTAATTAGCATATCAGTCCACGTCGGTGATTTTTTTATTGCATAGTTAGTAGGACAATTATAATAGTTTAAAAAAAAATCCCCATTTACCATCTACCATTTATTATCTACCATTTACCATCTACCATTTGCGATTTACAATCTACCATTTACAATCTACCATTTACCATCAACCATTTACCGTCTGCCATTTACCATCTACAATAGTCTGAAGAAAATCTCCATTCCCCATTTAAGGTGTGATTTTAGAACGCGCCCCATTTAAGGTGGGGTGGGATTTTAGAACGCGCTCGCGTTCTTAAATTACATCTCAAATGAGGAATGGGGATTTTCGTTTGGGGATTTTGATTTTCGGTTTTTTGATTTTGAGGATTTTGATTTTAAGATTTTGGTTTGTGGATTTTGTGACTGGGGATATCGTATCCAACCCGGAAAATATGTATCGAATGAGCATAATGATAATTTTTATTAAAATAATGACAGGTTTTTAAGCTGAAATTGTAGGGCTGAGAAACTGATTATTAGCATTTGACATGCTTCTTATTGGGACAAATTATTTGGCAAGAGTGAGATATTTTTTTTTTTATTTTTGAAATTATTGTCAGCTCTGGTGTAAGGCCCTGCTCGCCACCCCCAAATGCCGTCGCCACTGAAAAGACTAATACATAAATATATTTTATTTACATGAACATGGAGGTAAAAAGCATTGATTGCCGATAATGACAATATGTATGTTCATGTAGAAAGACTGAAGGTTATACTAACATACAGACACAAAAAAAGTGAATAAACGCACGGCTCAAAGTAAACGCCTGGCGGCAATTGAAATGTACATGCAAACATATATGTATAATAATTTGTAAGTAACCTCAACAATATCTGAACTTGTTGATACGAAGAAGAACAACAATCTAAAGTGCAATACATATCTGTAGAATAAGCTAAACGATCTAGTGCTATTATGACTATACTATCGTACTTATTGTTACCTTCTTCTTTTGATCATCGATCAGAATTGAATTCTGCTGATATATTTAAGTAAAAAGAAACGTATTTTATAACTTCCTAACTTCATACATATTTATGGAGAATATGTCTAGCGTTTCTCTAGTTTCCTTTTACCTACGTTGATTGCACTGATAGCGCGACGGAGTATCAACAATACAACAATATAGGTGGGTTAGGTTAGAGTGTCAAGGAATTTTTCCGATGTCGACATTTGCATAGTCTATGGCTGATGTGGTGGTTAGTGCGCTCGCGTGCGAAACACAGGGTCGTGGGTTCGAACGTGATCGTTCGTCGTGGGTTCGAACACTGAGAGGACGATCTAGTTTATGATGGTGTTCTTATTCGCGATCGTAACCCGCACTATGATCTCACTCAGATGTAAAACGTGTATAATTATTGGAATATACAACTCAGCAGAGCCGGCAGTTAATCAATAGTCAGCTCTACTAAAAAGCCGTCAACATATCTGCAGCCTATATTGAATATTGGCATAATGATTTAAGGTTCGAAAATTTAAAATTCCGAAAAAATCCCCAAACAAAATGTATATTTTGCAATTTAATTTTTCTCCATCAATAAAAAAGAAAGTACATGATTGTGCGTCGACGAACATACACTCCCAATCAATAAGATAGTTCCACTTGAAAAATGGCTATATCTCGGTAAGTGATAACGGTATTTTCTTCAAACTTGGTGAAAATATTTACAGTAGCCTGCCTGTTCTTTGAATAACAGAATGTCTCAAATCCGGAGTCCCGTTAGGATTTTCTTACGAGAATTCTTGAAAACAGTACAAATGGTGAAGTCAATAGGATAGTTCCAGTGGAAATAAATCGGTACGAAGGGATAAATTTACGTTGAAAAATGAAGCTGGTAATAAGAAGAACTTTATTAAAATAATTTGAGCTCAAAAACTTAATCTGGGATAGAATTGTATAGGTTTTAACGGTAAATTAAGTTGATTTCGTCCCGAGCTCCTCTAAACGTACGCCGAAGAGCTTCAGTGTTCTTAAACTAACGGTGTCTAACGGTCTAACGGTGTAGATTTTCCCTGTCATTCCCACACTTTTTTGATGATATTTAGATCTAGGAAGTGTGTAGGTCTTTCCATAACCTTGATTAGTTGGTCTTGAAATCAATCTTTTATTGGCCTTGCTTCATAATTGGGGTCATTATCGTGCTAAAATCTTGTAGGAATGGCATGAAAAATATCGGAAGTTTTAGGCAATACATTAGGAAGAATATCTTCAAAACCCTGGGTACTCTGAGTACCCCTAATTTAAAAAAGCTCAGTAGTTCCATACCAAGATATTCAACCCGAATGGAGAAACTGTATGGATTGGACAAACGCGTTATGTTTACAGACGGAAAAGATTAAATCTCATCAGTTCAGATGGATTTAGGTATTATTTCCACGATTTGAGCAAAAAGAAATTAATTTTGTAGACGTATCACTCAGAGTAAGAAATGTCGAAGTATGGGGTTCAATGTCTCTGTGTGGAATTATTGAGCTTGTGGAAATTAGAGGTATTCACAACGTCGAGGCTTACAAGAATATTCTGGGTAATATAGTTCTTAAAATTACCGACATTTTCCATTCAACTTCTTTGAGATTTTAACAAGATAATGGCGTCAATCACGGAGCAAAGACTGATAAAAGATTAGTTTCAAGACCAACTAATCAAGGTGGGAAAGACCTCCATACTTCCTACATCTAAATATCATCAAAAATGTGTGGGGATGAATGAGAACGAAGATCTATACCATTAGACAATAGTTTAAGAACACTGAAGCTCTTCTGCGAACGTTTAGAAGAGTTTGAGGCGAAATTAATTTAATTTACCGTTAAAACCTACACAATTCTATCCCAGAATAACTTTTTGAGCTCTAATTACTTAAATAAAGTTCTACTTATTACCACCTAAATTTTTCAAAATAAAATTATCCTTTCTTACCGTTATTTGATGTTTTATTTCCACTGGAACTATCCTATTGACTTTATCATTGGTACTGTTTTTAAGAATTCTCGTAAGAAAATCCTAACTGGACTCCGGATTTGAGACCTTCTGCTATGCAAAGAACAAACAAGAACTGAAAATATTTTCACCAAGTTTGAAGAAAATACCGTTATCACTTACAGAAATACAGCCATTTTACACGTGGAACTATCCTATTGATTGGGAATATATGAACCCTCTACGAATTTTTTCCAGCGATATCGCTGCAATTAACAGCCAGCAGTTTTTAGTTTTTTACTCTAATTTTGTAACGATATTTTGGTGGAAAGCTTCGGATTCATGATCAGCATTAATGGTAGAAACAAAAAGGATTAATGGCGACTCTCACGGCACAAGAATGTAAGCCTGTTCAATAGTGGTCAACTTTTTGCACAGTCTTTGCGATGTGTACTTGCAGTATGGTACATACACTAATCAAATCCAGGGTTTAGTATCCATAGTGTAAATTCCCTATTAATGTCTTGACACTATGGATACTAAACCATGGATTTGATTATAGTGTATGTACCATACTACAAATACAATAATTTTAATCAAATCTAGAATTTGTTCGTAGTCTGTATATCGGCTAAAATGACAAAGGAAGCACTTAAGCACTTTCTAAAATGAGGACCCCATATACACTTAGTTTTCCTTCAAAACCTTCCGCTGCACAGCATCTAGAAGCAGTGGCGTAACGTGTTCCATGTGTTCGGTAGCACACGGGCCCCCAACCATTAGGGGCCCCCTAACGTAGTGCAGAGGAGCTGTAAATTTTGGACTGTCATTTAAAAAAAAACATATTAGACTTCTTCCATTGCAACATTGAAGCTAGATTTGAAGCGGATGAACAAGTAAGGAGTGCTCTTGAGCGAAACATTTTTCTTGGTTTGAACCGAAAATTTCAAGGACCATTTTATTGTTGCGCTCAAGAGCTGCATTCCTGTTACCAGGTATGGCCTTCGCTTTTGCGAGACCCATTCCTAATACTCGCATCCGTCCTGTTGTTGACAAGACCCGTTTACCTGTCATCCTGCTATTACTCTGATGTTTTGCTTTTATCCTGATTTGTACTGTTTTTGGACGTCAAGTAGGCATTTCACCAAATGTCAGACAACTATGGGGAAAACTTCACTTAAAGTCCCAAAAATGTACAAATAAGATGGTGTATGAATAAGCCCTCATTGCGTCTAAGGCCGTAGGCAAGAGAATCGTACTGAAATTGCCTAATACTGTTAAACATATGGTTGATGTTTGACGTAGGTACATAATCGAAGCATATTGAAGGCATATACCCTTCACGGAGCCTGGTGCGGGGACCCCATTTAGGACATACAGATGCTGAAGTTTTGGATAGCGATTACCAAACACATATTAGAACGTAATAGCTTCGATTATTTGTTACAGATCGAGTCGAAGCTAGGAATGCATCACAATACATACATAGTAGGGATTAAAAAACGCACGTCAAGGAGGGAGAGCGGAAAATGAAATTGTCCTCTGATTAATTTTCTTGCCCTCTCAGTCGCTTTCAAAAGTATGATATTCATTAGCTGAATTTTCTCTGAAAGCCTTTAAATCGCTACAATAAAAAAGGATTCATCCATATTAACAAAAGAAACTACTTCGCCGTTAACAGCTGTGGTACTAAAAGAAAATTCCAATGAACAGAAAAAAATCGACCCGCAATTTCAACCAAAACGTCAAATTAAATCTATACGAAATCGTGGTAAAGTGTAGTGAATTTCGCTGAGTGTATGCAACATACTTTTATGAAAATAATTCTAGCACTTTTTACAGTAGCTATGGTTATCAACCTTTAAGTCTGATTTTCTCACACAAGCACAAATCATTAGTAGATATTCATAATGCCACACCCACAAGAATCCATTTTTTTTTTTTCGGATATTCGTTCTATCAAAATGATGCACTTTCTTGGATTATGACTGAGCGAAAATCAAAAAAAAAAAATATATGAGGATTCGCCGTGTGTGTAACGACATAACTCGTGTAAAAGTTGTATAATAAATTAGGACGATAGTGTGAACCTGATCCGAGATTTCATAATATGTAAACCTAAATTTCGTTGTCAAGTCTAAATCGCGTTTTATCAGAACCTGATAGCCGTCTACAAACAAATCTCGGATTTGAACAAAATAAATTCATTCTAACCCGTTTACTCGATTAAATCGTGAGGTTTTAGTATATCCTGTCCCTATAAACATATCCCTAGATTTACTTGTAATTTCAACATTTTTTCAAGTCTGGCCAAGAAGAAATTATCACAGTGTGAGGGGCCCCCATTTCGATCTCGAACACAATATATTTTAGAAACGTTACGCCACTGTCTAGAAGGTTCGGCTATTATAACAAAATTATAACTCTCATACGAGGTGTATTCAAGTCTCAGATATCAAAGGGTCGGATACTGCGAGATTGTCGAAAATTTTGGTAGAGAATGCCTAATTGGTTCTTGTAATTGTAATTTTAGACCTATTTAGTGTCTGAATTCTAAAGATCGCAGAAACTGCTTGGTTATTCATTTTTCCTTAACTTTAGAACCCGAAGGAGGATTCGCAGCACTAAAGCCAGTGGGCTTATTATACTATCGCCCTAGTCACCTGTGGCCAGACTATGCCTGACGATCAAGGTTGATCGTGCTAAGAAATGAGTTGAGGTTGCTAATTGACATACATAAAAGCTATATATCGTCCGTGTCTGGATAGGCCAATCCGAATTGTATCCAGCGGCGTCGGGCCAGAGCATCAGATTCGCAGAGGACATGGAATGAGGTCTCGTCATCTATTTCGCAGAATCGACAGCTCGCGTCCTCCAAGAGCCCCATTGTGCGCAGATGTGATCTCAGGCAGGAGTGCGGCCTGTAAGAATCCCACATATGGTGCGTACTTTATTTCTGCTTAGCTGAAGCAGCTCAGCCGCTCTTTTATGGTAGTATCCTGCTATGAACATTTCGGATTGCCTAAGCCCGGGTAGTTTGTCCGTCAGCATGCGCCGAGGGATGCATGGTCAAGAGGGTGCTTGGCCGCTGGTATGCGAAGGTCGCAGGCAACCATGGCATCTGAAGCCTGAGGCACGTTTTAACATCAACAAGACCTCCCATAGGTTAGTGTGTGTGTGTATGGGTTGCCGCGTCTGGAGATAGCCGGCGGACGTAAAAGGAAAGTCCATAAATTTACTTATTTCCACACACTAGTGCCAAAAAAAAAAATTCAAGAGTAGCTACATCCGAGGCAGCTTGTCCATAGACCAACCAATCACCGAAAAGCTCGAAGACCGACGAATGGATTGGTATTGCCATGTTCAAAGGCGTCCGCCTGAGAACTCCGCAAAGAGAGCGATATCAATGGAAGTTCCACTTGATGGACCCAAGGCCAGAGGCAGACCGAAGAACACCTGGATGTGTCAAATGAAAAAGCAACAACAACGCATTGGTCTCGGCGATGACACGATCCAAGATAGAGCTGCCTGTAGAAATATGCTGAGAAATTATCGCCAAAACGGGCGATGTGCCTACACCGCAGGTCGAGCAACGCGGAACCATGGAGCGGTATAAAGAACGAGGCAAGGAAGAAGAAAGTAGAGATGCTACAAAAGTGTTCTGGTCCGCAGAAGTGGGCTGCAGCGGCTGTGCGTGCCAACTCATCAGCCTTCGTTCCCTGTGATGCCCATATGGCCTGGAACCAGTGCCGGATTAAGACCCTTTGGGGCACCTAGGCATACAAAAGTTGAGGATCCTTTTTTGTGAACTGTCTTCAAATAAAACTCTTAAATTATGTGTATGAAATACTTTCGTAAATCAAATAGCTTACGAAATAAGAAAAATATTTTTTATTTCGCAAAAATTTTAAAGAATATATTGTGGTACAAAATCTTATTACATTTAATATTGACATTTCTTGATTTTTTTAATTGCAAACTTGTGAATTATATCTCTGAAATTTAATGTTTTGGCAATGTCACTTTCAGTATTAATTAAACTTATCAGCGCCCGCTCTAGCGCGCTTGTTTTCAGTCCACCAAGACTGAAATTTGGAATTAAGAAATGAAAGCTTACTATTTAATTCCCGGAGCGACATCTTTTTCGCCTTCAGCAAAATAATATACAGATGGCACACGGGAACCTAGCGGCTTTAAAACGTAAGACATAAAAAAATATTGCGAAAATATTTTGTTCACTAAGACCTCAAACCATTTTCGAAAACTTTGCTCTGGAAAATTTTCTGCCAAAGAATGGTGCTCGTTGTCACACACACTGCGTAGCAAATAAACTTCAACTAGCCGGATCTCTTCGCGGGCCAATTTCCAACTGGTTTCAACGTTTGTGCCTTATTTTCATAAATACGAAGAGTTCTTAGACAAAAAATCAGAGCTAGTAAAATTCGAAAAACCTAGCTTAATCCCGTAATTAGCATAAGAAGAACAGAATAAAATTAGGGAGTACTCTGCGGCACACTGCCAAGTCCACCGTGGTCGCATAACTCATCTTGACAAAACCCAAACTACCTTGTGCGAAATTTGCCCTCTCAATGCTAAGAGAGTCAATACAATTTCAACCACCTGTAGGAAAAGAAGTTGAATTGATGCGAAAATGCGGGTGGAAGTTACCGAAAAGGATTACACAAAATTAGTGATGAAAATGGTGCTGTTTGGGCATGATATTTATCACAGGATTTGTTTTAACGCTTTTATGTGCTAAGTGTTTATGCAATTCCTTTTCAAATGATATTCTTCGGGTCAATATTTACTCGTCCTGTGATTCAACAGACTAAACAAAATTTTGATCTTCCGAAAATCAAATTGGGGACATCGCACACGTTTCCTTAACTATAGAAGGAATTAGGGATCATACCAGCAGATCCAATTAAAATACGTGATTCTAGCAGGGCATACTTTCTCTTTTCACGGCTATTTGCCTTGCGTAAGTGGGAACATGGTTTTGTAAGAAAAGTTTGGCTTCTGAATGTAAATCTTCAAATTTCATAATTATAAAATTATTTCACTAGATCGCTCAAGTGAAGGGTAACATACCTACGGTTTAGCTTCTTTTACTTTCCTTTTTCGTTGCGAGAGTTTATCAAAGAACAAAAGACTTTTATTTATTATGTATATAAAGAAAAGAATAAAAAAGGAAAATATAAAATCTCGCGGGGTCACTGTCAGTGTGAGTGCGGGGCCTTTGTGAGTGCGGGGCCTCTAGGCACGTGCCTTATGTGCCTTAAGGATAATCCGGCACTGCCTGGAACCCAGAAGAGTGTTAATCTATTATTTGTTCAGATCATTCAGGCAACACTGAACTAGTCTTGACGTGATGGTGTGCTTAGTGTCTTAATAGCAGCTTGGCTGTCTGAGAAGATTGCTATTCTTTTGTTATCTTAGTTAGCACGTAAACAGAGGTCAGCGCAGGTTGTTATTGCGTGATCCTCTGCAGGGAATACTGTGGTGAGATGCCCTATAGGTATAGATATCCTATGCGCTGGGCCAACCATACCCCTGCTCCTGAGCCTTCGGTTGTTTTAGAGCCGTCAGTAAACCATTTTATGGTCTGTGGGTGCATCCTAGCGAAATTAGAGTGCCATTCCTCTCTGCTCCATGTTTCGGCCTGAAAAGGGCGGCAGCATGATATCTCCTTTGGAAGGTGATTAGAGGGCATATTCGCGACAGTGATGTTGTTTAGAGATTTTAGCTGCCCCTTGGCAAGCTCCAGATTAGCATCGCTCGCAATAAGTCGTGCCAATGCTAGTTTTGCTTCGGTTTCGACGTGTATGTCGACAGGATGTAGATGAAGTAACACCTCTAGAGCACTGCTAGGGCAGGATCAGAGTACACCGGTGACATGCTAGTCTCTGTACGTTGCCTAACACATATTCTTCCCACGTAGTCAGGGCTCTCTTCCACCAGACCACAGCACCGTAGTCTAGAGTTGGTCTAACTATGGCTCTGTAGATCCAGAGCATAATGGAGGGTTTCATACCCCAGGTTTTTCCTACAATTATTTTTGCATATCCAAGGGGCCCTGGTGGCTTTTTTCAGCAGCCGCTTCGACATGATTTTGCCAGTAGAGTTTACTGTCGAAGATTACCCCGAGATATTTCACTTGATTCCCAATCGGTAGTTGGGTGTTGAACATTACCGGACGCCTTATTTCAGCCAGATTTCTGTTCCTGATGGAGAAGGGTATGATGAGCGCAGTGGCGTGCACTCCATATATGCAAATAAGCAGTGCATACCCTCTCATTTAAAAACATTTTCTTCATAAAAGTTCATCAAAATAATTACTGATTTCACTGTTAATTCTTTCCTTAATAAATGTACCAGCGCCATCTTTATATAGGTAGTGTAGGTTCTACTGACATCGTTTTTTCGCCGACACTAGAGTATGCTCGATAAGCACAATTTCGCCGTGCTTGTAATCTCCATACGAATTGAAAAATTTCAACTGCAACAATGTTGCAGGTTTATATGGTGAAGAGAAGCACGCCTGCCTTGGCGTTGGCGAACAAAGTTGATGGACGAACGATGACTTGGGCAAAGGGAACCAAAGCGGAAATAAAGAGTAGGACACAAAATATGTCGTTCAGTTTTGACAAAATGTTTCCTTTGTTTGTTTTTTAATATTTAAACAATGTTGAAACAGGAATTTATTATGTTTTGAAAGATAATGTATTTTACTAATCAGAAACAAATTATAATGCACATTTTTGTATGAGGTTGGTTGCATAGCTATGTATGCATTTTGTTAGTCACACTGTGTTATGCACATATTACAAAAAAAGGTTTGTATGCATACAGTTTACACATTTGAGAAAATCAATAAAACTTACAATGCGAATGTTTGTATTTGTTTAATTGATTTAAATAATTTTCAAGTTTTTTTTATTATACTTTTTTTTACTGTTTTCTAAAATAAATTAGGCGGTTTTTTCTCATGTTTAGTTATCCTGAGATTACTCAATTACTTAGGAAACACTAACCTTCCTTTTTATTTCGACATATCAAAAAGCCTTTATACTCGTATTTATCTTTTCTTCGGTTTTAATTTTGCATACCCTCCACAAAATGGCTGTGCACGCCACTGGATGAGCGCCTTGGATGGGTTTACTTGGAGCCCGTTCTGAGATATTTCACTTGATTCACAATCGGTATTTGGGTGTTGAACATTACCGGACGCCTTATTTCAGCCAGATTTCTGTTCCTGATGGAGAAGGGTATGATGAGCGCCTTGGATGGGTTTACTTGAAGCCCGTTCCCATAACACCATTTTTTAACTATTTTTAATGATATGGTACGAGTAAGTCAGGTAATATTTCCTCAAACACTGTATAAACATTCATCCCCCATTAGTGGAGACTGAAGAACCCAAACACGGATTCAGTTTATACGAATCTGTCTATGTTTTTACTATTTTTCTACTTTAAACAAACTGGAAACCAACGTATTTTAAAAGATGTTGAACGTCAAATAAACCCTCGTTAAACTTCCCATGAGAAACGACTACCCTACTTCCAGGATTACGAGCAGTAACGAAGGGTGGCAATAGGAATATTGCCCAGCGGCTCTATAGAGATTAAATCCGGGCCGGGTATTGTATATGGAAATGTCCAAAAACAACAACGATTTTTTTTTTCAGGATACGACAAAAATGCCCGCATCACTTCAAATTAGGCTCCCATTAAAATATTAGCCCCAGGACTGAACATATAATGAATATAAAATATATTGTCCTTTTATGTAGGATTTTGGCTGTATAGCCCGCATTGGCTTCCGATAATTGCCTTAGTTCAAACTTAATTTACTGTCAAAATACTTACACCCAATACTGAATAGAAAAGCTATGTATTATGTATTTTTCAGTATCTTTAAAGCGAAAAATGAAGAAGCATAATTTTCATCTTTACCGGAAATGGAATGGACACAGGTTCTACTAAGAACGTTGAACATGTATAAAAAATTTCATCGAATACCCAGACAAAGATTCATTAAATCTGATTGTTGTCTATGAATGAACAAAAAAAATCACTAGAGCATACATAAAAAATGTACGAGTACGCACAATTGGTAAATCAATAAATTAAAATAAATAATGTTAGTGCCGGAAAGTGTTAAATTGTGGCATTGAGGTTCATATTAACGCAATTAATCAATAAGCCGGCTTAGCATGTGAATATGAGATTTGTGTTGCGCCTATGCACCATATACTCTTACACGAGTAGCTAATATTCATATTCAAGCCGCGAGTGTCACGTAATATCATAGCTTGAATTGGAGATTAGACGATTTGAAAAATGATTTGCATAAATGTATGTTCTCGTCTCATGCAATTTGAAGTTTTATCTAAACCACATAGAGATACGTAGTGCGCAACCTTGATTGCTTTATTCCAAACGCATGGTTATATCATGTTGTCGTCGTGCACTATTTATTCACAATGAGGAGCAACCAATATGTTACCTACATCTCTAAACAAAAAGTCAGATCGTTGAACTTCATTATGTTAATATTGTGCATTGTACGAAATTGTATGAAATTTTATTTTTTTTTACGGACAAAAGTTTGCATAAATTCGTAAAGTTCGAAATGAGTAATTTTTGTGATGAAATTAAAAAAAAAACTTTTTGTGGGTTCATATAGTTTCAAGAATCACTTTTTTTCGAACGGAGGCTACAACTAATTAACACTATAGAATAGACAGGATGAATATAGTACAGCAGAAGTGAAGCAAGTTCCCAAATACCAAAACAAAAGATGCTATCGATGCAATCAAATTTGAAAAATGCATTCTAGAAAATGTCAAATGCTGCAATGCATTGATACAGACATCGACAAAAAAATGTTCAGATAAAATTTACATACTCGTATGACATCCAATATTATAATTATGTATTTGTCCATATCCATACGAGTATTTGCATTTTTATATACATACCTAAGAGCTTTTATGAATATTATAAATGTTTGCTATATAAATTCATAATTTGGTTACGTTATATGTTAAACGCAAAAGGTCACTTGACCCGTTAAACATAATCCACCATTTGTATAATTGTGTTAAGATGCGGCCGCATGCAAAAGTTGCTATTATTATTATTAATCTCTTAAACACGAGTACATACTTGAATAATTATTGTTAAATATTTGTTGTATAGAGGTAAGATGTATTTGCCTGCAATACACACACTATAACATACTTGTACGATGATACTTGATGCTCTTTTGTAACTTAAGTGAAGTATTTGCTCATGTTTATAATAATTAATAATATCTATACATAAGTATTCATTTTGTCGTTAAATGGCGAGCTTATAGCAAAGAAAAGTGTGTATTGGTATGAACATATTTCACTGTTTATTTACACGGTTTTGCATTTCATCGTGTTATCATACTCTTGACCTTGTCGCTAAGTACGATAGTATATTAAGTTAACAAAATCTTTAATGATTTTAGAGTGAAATTTTATTACATAAATTAAAGAGAAATGATTTGAAACTCAACAAATGTTATGAGATGATTATATTATGTAGTTGATAACAATATCAATTTTTTATGAGCAATTTAGTCTATACACCAATTGACTGTGGATTAGGTACTTAAACTGAACATAAATCGCTTACAGACCGTAATATTTTTTAATGAAAGTTATTTAAGGATTTTTTGAAAACAATTACTACTAAGTGCAGGCCTTCTCGAAACAACAAAAAGGTCGGCCAAGCCACGGAAAATAGTTGAAGTGAACTTCGCTCAGAAGATTGCGATCCTGATGAAATTCTCCAAACCACATAAATGATGAAAAAAAAAACAATTCTTCTGTTTTTCTTTTGCGTGCTACGGGAAACCCCGAGGTAAATTGGACAGGCTTTAGAAAACTGGTGGAGATTTGGTGGATGCACAGAGCACAGGGTCGTGGGTTCGAAACTCTCCGCGAACCAATTGAGTTTATGTTGGATATTTTCGGATCCACGACCCATGTGACGGACTATGATCTAACTTAAGGTGAACAGACTTCCGAAGACCCAATGCTGTACACACTTGCGGAATTCGGGTTTCAGGCAAATTGCCAGCCATACTACCCCTCCCCTCTCCCTTTCACGCCGATTTGGAGGAAGAATAATCATGATTCTTCTTTTCATAAGTAACTAGCTGAAAGAGCTCGCTTCGCTCGCTCTCTTATCTAGTGCTCGCTTCGCTCGCATTATTGGCTTCACTCACAACTTGACACTAATTTGAATGCCAATCAACCTGCTAACTATAATTTATTGGGATCGACCTCTCGATGATGAAACCAAAGTGTATAATGGAAACAACGCTATAGATTTCCGTCGGGGGGTTAAGCGCTCAAGGTAATACAACAACAACATATGTACTCAACCCCCTGACTGATTGATGAGACTGCACTTGCCCTTCAACTATATTAGCGAGTTATCTCGAAAATCATTAATTTAATAAATTTCTATTAAATATGTCAGCACACTCATTTACTCAGTTTTTCGTGCACTAAAATGTGCGCACGCCACCTACAATGCTCATACTATCCCAGAAACCATCATACATCCAGGTTGACGGTTGTTAATGTAACTTAATTGTAATTAATTGTAGCCTTGCTATGCCAACATCCGGGCTGACGGTTATTAGAAAAAAAAACCCATGACCCTTTGGGCAATTTTGTTGCGAATCCGGCGACATCTTAATCGTGTCGTTCCGCCAAAGGATTGCGGAGATATCGACGGATTCCCGAAGTAGTACGAAGTCTATTGTGAAATTGCTGTGACCAACATCAAGGATGTGTGTACGTAAAAACATAGTCACCTTGACTACAATTAACACTGTATTTGATCCAATGACAACTAAAATATTCCCATTAAATTTAAATGTTGTCGATGAAAACTTGATTGCAGGTGACTCTCATACAAAATGAAATTTCAATATTTACCACCACTTCCTTCGAGATTTTCAAAAAAATGTTGGTCCATAAACCTTCTCCAACGTAAGACGGATAAAACAAAAAAAGAATCATCCAAATCGGTTCGTGCGTTCTGGAGTTAAAGCGTCAGGGAGGAAAACCCGACTTATTTTTATATAGTAGATATCTTCGTGAAGAGAACTGAGACTGAATATTACCCGATATATGTGAAATACTCGTATGTGGTGAACCTTGGGTGCCCAACGTGCTGCTGTTGATCTCAACGCCTCAACCAAAAAGCAGTTAAGATCTTGGAAAGCTGGGAAATGCTATTTTTCATAAGGAATTTTTACACCCATAACTGACGGGATGATCAACAAAAAGCACTTAATAGGGACTATACTGTTCAGTTATTTTGTACCTGTTTCGCTTATGTTGTTACTGAAACCCCATATCGTTACACGAAACTAACCTACACCGGAGTACAAAAAAAATCACACCTACAATATGACGCACACCCCCTGTACATCTACATATTACGTTTAAAGTATCATTCAGAGCTTCTTTGCGCAAATTTCCAGATTCAAAAGCTACAAAAAATTCGCAGATACACCAGTTTTATCAAACCAAATTGATTGATGAAACGCGCTATTAAACAATATTTATTTAAACTGAAAAAGGTGTAATAAAAACGATGTCAAATTAAATTTTTGGCGCCACACGGTTTTTTCTATTGCCTCCGAGTTGACGTCAACATTCATTTGATTAAATACGAGATCAAGACAAAATAGTGTTGTGTTTGAGAGATGTCTTATCGTCTTTTAACAAACTCGTTCTATACACTATTTTAACTTTACCGAAAATTAGTTAACATTTATTAAATAGATTTATCTGTATAGCTGCGAATGAGGTGCGCTCAAGATTGATAACTGATCTACGGACTGAAATTAGTAATGATGTCAGATTGTCGAAATTTGTTATGTAAAGCAGGTGCTTTTGAATTTAACAATTTCTTTTTATTTTACTTAAACTAAAGATGTGTTTAGATTTATTATTCTCGTAATTTAAACAGTCACGATCATGCAATTAATTGTGACATCATATCATTGTCTAGGTTCTAACGAGTATTAATGAATTGATTACTAAAAATTCCCTGAATCTGACTTAATGAATATTATAATCGGTCAAGAATCTTGATAATGTACGGAGATAATGGTTGTCTTTGAAAAGTAAACGAAGAAGTGATATCGTCACAAAGACGTCAGAAGGAACAAAAAATTAACGATTTTGAGATAATGCAATTTTTAATGTTCACATTTTGCCGTCTCCATCGACCTCTTCAAGTAGCTTTTCGTAGCTTACCTTCAAATTAAATTGTTGAAATTGTGCGGAACACTATTAATACTTTGTGTCTTAAATAAATATGTAAAGCGGTTCTTTATTTGCTTTATGCTTATTTTACTCATCGCGCATTAATACTTAGGCACACATGAGCTTTGAACTTTCCGCTTGGCGAGTCCTGAGCTTTCTTCAATCTTTATCACAGAGCCAAATTCAATGCCAGTAGTATCTTTTATTTAATCGATCATAAAAAGTAGTAATTCAAAACAAAGTGACAAACAACTTGATTTGTGTATATTGTGGTGATGTGTTATTTTTATACCCTATACCCATAAGATGGTATAGGGTATATTGTTTTTGTTACGCCGATATTATGTAACACCTCAAAGGAGCCACCGGAGGTATGGCAAAGTATATATGTATATAAATGATCAGGATCGGCCCCTGAATCGAATAAGCCATGTCTGTCTGTCTGTCCGTGCGTCTGTCTGTTAGCACGATAACTCCCGAAATAATGAAGCTTGTGGTTTGAAATTTGGGTCAAATGTTTGTTTTGATAAAATCTTGGACGGTATTGACAATGAGCCAAATCGGACCACGGGTTCCCCTACCTCCCATACAAACTACCCTTCCTTGATATTTTAATTCGGCTATAACTTTCGGTAGAATACCGCAATCAACTTGAAATTTTAATCAATGTCTTATTCTGACATATACTTTGAGTTTATGGAAAGTGGAGTAGGTCCGACTACCCCTACCCCTACCCCCCCTACAAAGTTATATTCAGCCATATCTTTTGATAGAATGTCGCGAAAAACTTCAAATTAATATCAAATGGTAGCCGTTGGATGCATTGATAAGATAATAAAGATCTGCCAGGTCCGACCCATCTACCCATCCCTCCCCTATAAAAATATGAAATTGAATATTTTGGGTTTTGCGTGCCTTCTAGGGGTGTACATGGGTATTATAGGGTATACACTCATCGTGCTATTCGCACGATTAAAACTCAGTTTCGTTATACAGGGTGGGCCACGAAAGACCTACCATTTTTAAACGCGTATGACTCTAGTAATTATTCTTCCTTGCCTCGTTCTTTATACCGCTCCATGGTTCCGCGTTGCTCGACCTGCGGTGTATGCACATCGCCCGTTTTGGCGATAATTTCTCAGCATATTTCTACAGGCAGCTCTATCTTGGATCGTGTCATCGCCGAGACCAATGCGTTGATGTTGCTTTTTCATTTGACACATCCAGGTGTTCTTCGGTCTGCCTCTGGCCTTGGGTCCATCAAGTGGAACTTCCATTGATATCGCTCTCTTTGCGGGGTTCTCAGGCGGACGCCTTTGAACATGGAAATACCAATCCATTCGTCGGTCTTCGAGCTTTTCGGTGATTGGTTGGTCTATGGACAAGCTGCCTTCTGGTTACACCAACTGACATGCGTAACATTTTCATTTCAGTCGCTGTCATTTCTTTCGCGTAACCTTCATACATGGTCCAGCATTCTGATCCATACATGAGTGCGGGACGTACAACCGTTTTGTACAACTTGCCCTTTAGTTTCAGTGGCATTTTCTTATCGCAGAAAACTCCAGAGTTTTCTCACCACCTCATCCAGCCAACCTTTGTGCGATGTTTGATGTCATCATCGCATGTAGCTCCGCTGTTCACCATCGAGCCAAGGTACTCTAGTAATTACCAATTGTTTTATTTAATTTTTTATATATATGAAATAGATTTTATGGATATTAAGTATGAAAGATGACATCAGACAAATGTGCACCATTTCGCTCGGTACAGACATGAGCTCTTTTTAGCGAATTTTACATTACACCACGTAATGTTTCTGGTTGCAGGGCTCCGTATTTCGCCTCGAATATTCTGCTTTAGTTGTCTAATAGTCTCGGGTTTTCAAATTGGTAGGTCTTTCGTGGCCCACCCCGTATATGATGTACCGCATTGCTAGGGAAATATTAGTAAGGTCGTTAGAGCAATTCGCTTGAGCAAAGACCCTATGAATGAAATTGATATAATTTTAATTGCGGTTGCGTTTTTTCGTGAAAATTAACCCTTAAAATTGAAATTTTCGACTTTCCTATTTAAATTTCTAGCTTTATTAAATTCCGTATTAACCGTTCTCTTTTCCTTGATTTTGACAATAAATTCAGATTTTCCAACGGCATGTTATTACTTTTGATACTCGAAGGCTCAAGGGAATTCTTTGGAATGATCGTATTTCTCTTCTCTCGGACATTCAACTAAAGTTTTTCTCTTATTGCGCTGTGCTTCCATGAAATTTGACGGATTTTGATATGAGGAAATCTTTTTATTTCCTTATGGAAAACTGGTTTTCCAGATTTTCCATGAAATAATTTGATCCTGATATCTAGCACTGACCCGTATTGTGTTGAATTGATAAAAAAAAATTTAAGATTCCTTAAAGTAACCAACTTATGTGTAAGATTTAGCAGACTACGATTTATGGAAGTAACTCCAGGTGTAAGATTCAGCAGTCGTTGTCCGTTTAAAAAGTGGACAGCGCAAGGGTTTGAATTTCAGCCAAACTGTCAAGGTATACAGAGTCGGCTATGCTTCCGAACTCCTATAAAATTGTGCTATTGTGACTTGACTTTTGAGAAAATTGTGGTGGTTTAAACATGACTTCGGGTCTGTGAGACTGGTGTTTATGTTGAAATTTTGCAATATACATACATGTACACCATATATAAAATAGTTTCCTTATTTAAGTCTAAACGTAAATAGTTAACCTTTTCCAAATTCTAATCCTTAAGCGCAAATTAGAATTTCTGTAAAGGAAGACTGAAAATAGTGCTCCATTTGCTGCATTTTTTTTTATTAAAATGTGCTTTAATTGTTTTGTTTCATTTTATAATGCAAAATAATATTAGAGATGAAATAACATTTTCTCGCGAAAATTTGCAAATATTTTACTTAACTCTTTCGCCGTCTGTCATACTCGGTATCGGTTCTTATGTACCAAAAATACCGACACTATTACTAGTATTTGAAATCTAGACAGTAGTAACACTTCTTCAGTTCTATGTATCTCACTGAGGTTTAAAACAATATTACATTTCATAATGTTCTTCTAGTTCTAAATACAGTCAAACCTGTCTAATCGGACCACTGACGGGACCGATCAAATTTGGTCCGATTAGCAGGTGGTCCGATTACTAAGGGATGCCAGAAAAGTCCAAAAAATTAATGAAATAATTTTTAAACGTTATTCATGACCATTGGACTTGTACAAAGGTCACCTATGCCCTATGCAATTAATGTTTTGAAACCGCTCAACAGCGTAACTCCTTTGTGATTTTTTTTATTATAAATTCTCCCCACACTCAGTTCAACCGAAATTTTGAATATTCTTCAATATTTTATCAAGCGTTTCTATAATCAAAGTCATGGTTAATGGTTCATGCAATCCTCCCTTTAACTTCACTTGCATCTTCTTGTCTCAGAAACTCCAGAATTGTCGCACCACTTCATCTACCCAACACTGATTCAGTGGTTGATGCTGTCTACGAAATTTCCCGTGGTCATGGGAAATAATATAGCTCATCATTGTAATCGGAACTGAAGTGAGTGTAGTAACGAAATTTCTAAGATTTTTTTTTAGTCAACAAAATGTCTTGCCACGTTGCCTGTCTGTTGGTCAAAAATTTCCTCGTACTGCTCAAGTAAGAATCAATTTGAAGTTTTGGTCCGATTTTGGAGATTTATCCAGTGCTGTTGGTCCGATTTTGGAGGTACGTCTAGTACTGATCCATCTAATTGGAGTCACTGATCGTGGTCCATGGTCCGATTAAGAGGTGGTCCGTTTATAAAGGTTATTTTGTATGAAAAACCAAATAAAATTGACCAAGAGTGGTCCAATTAGAAGGTGGTCCGATTATAGAGTGTTCCGATTAACAAGTTTGACTGTACTAGCCATATTTACACGGTATGCATGTATTTGCATAAATTAAACTCACTTTCTTTTAGAAATTATACCCTATATAAATTTGCAAAGAAGAAAAAATTATGTTGCTCTTCCAGATTCGTTTTCTGTTTTCTTGTTTGCAAAATTAAGTTCTAAAATTCCGATTGTCTTTATAAAACATTTGTGTCATGAAACCAGTTTCAATCAATACATATACAGTAAACCGTGCGCTGTCAATATTAGGTTAATTCATTTAAATTTTTTCTTTTGATTTAATTTGTAATAGTTTTTCCCTCATATGGGTTAATACTGAATTCAGCTTTATTTTATATTTATAAAAAAAACATGTTTGAATGCATCGAGATTTTTGCCTGGTTTAGTTTGCTTGAATATACATATCACATTTGAATGCTCTTGAATGATACTCTCAGAAGATGTTGGGCAATAAACATACATTTATGTACATATGTATATGTAGAATGCACATTTTTTTATTGGAGGACCAAATCAGCAGGGGCGAACCCAGGAATTTATTTCGGGGGGTGATTTGTATTTGCAAAGTGGCTCATGAAATCCAACGCTTTAAATGTTCTTAGACCTTAGGCTTAAGAGTGCCCATATACTGTCCGATCGATTGACCAATCGATCTGACGCCTGTACAGCACATACACTATGCAATTTATCGCGCAATCTGAAATGACAATCTCGCGGTTCACACGAGACAACACAACATAGCGAAAATTATATATTTTGTGGTGATGGAAGATCCATTGCTATGTTCGATGGAGAATGGGACACTTAATTTTCGTTCGTCTTCGTCATTTTGACAATTGAAACTTGGGAGGTGTGCGATATTTAAGAAAGGTATTAATTCTTGAACGCGATTGCAAATGTTGAATATGTCAACAACTCACCATCTATTCATACTATTAACGAAAGAGTTGATCATTAATCTGTCCTGAACAAAGCCGCGACACACATCTAACGATAAATAATGAACAGATGTGGATATAATGAAGGATTCATCTCTTCTGATTACTTGACGCAATCAGTTCAATCTTGAAAGTGGAAACAGAGCTTGAAGACAATAAGGAAGACAAAAGCACGCATGCGTGGATATAGCTAATGCCCGCCACAACCACAACATGAAGAATGACCACTGGTTTATGTCAATAAATCAGCAACTGAAAACACATGATTATCATGACAGATTGTATGAAAATTTGCATGGAAATATGTTCCACACGTCCAATAAAAAAAATGGATTAGATGGTCACATACACCTTCCAATTTATCGGGCAATCAAAAAATTGCTTCAATCGGTTGGAAGGTCTATGGGCACTTTAAAACGATAGTCTGACGTCGGGCATAGTGAAAATCATCACTTAGGTATTTAATTTATCAATAAAGATATAGTGTGTGAATTTTATTCATACCTATAATTTTCATTTTAAAATTTCGGGGGGTGTTTCATCCCCCAAATCCCCCCCTTGGGTTCGCCCCTGCAAATCAGGGTTCTTTTTTATACCCTTCGCTCATAGAGTGAGAGGGTGTGTGAAGTTTGTAAAGCATCTCCGACCATATAAAAAGTATACATACATGATAAGCATAACTTGGTGAGTCGATTGGGCTATGTCCGTCTGTCTGTCCGTCTGTTGCAGCGCTTTTTTCTCGGCCCCTATAAAAGCTACAGAGCTGAAATTTTGCACACATGCTTATTTATGTTGCAGGCTGTTTGTATGTTTGAATCACCTAAATTGGATCACTGGATTATGGGGCTGCCATACAAGCCTAACCCCCCAATTTAAGTTCTTCTAAGAAAAACTTTTTGGTTTATGAACTAATCTTAACCAAACCCAATCCCCCAAATTTTTTTCTTCAAACAAACACAAACTTTTTTATTTGTCCACCAATTTCAACCAAACCTCATATACAAATGTGTTTCTATTGATGCCACAAAACATACGTAAAAATAGATGGAAAGGAGCCATGGGATAATGAGGCTGTCGTACAAACCCTCCTTCCCCATTTTGGTTCTTCTGAGAAACATTTTTTGCTACACCTAATTCACTAGATCTTTTATTAATGTGTCTTTATCCAAACAACAAAATATGTAAAAACAAATGGAATTGTACTATGGGACCATGTCCACCGCTTTCCCCCGATATAGTTTTCTAAGAGACTTCTTTTTTTTTTGTGCAATTATTCCAAGCAAGCCTCGCTCAGATATTGTTTTATCGGCGACACGGAACTTATGTGAAAACCGAAGGAGGGGAAGGACAAGTCATAGGTACGCCCGAAAAAACTTTAAGCCCGAGGGGAGTGAAGGGTATCCAAATTTCGGCCGCGACCGAAATTAGCCTCGGTCTCGTTCTTATACAATTTTTATATTAATAATACACAAAAAGAAGAATATAACTTCAAATTAAGGAAAATTTAGCACTATCACGCTTAACACTTTTTGCGCCATGCAAACTGCTAAATCATCTCAAAACTTGCACTATTCATAAAAGCCATTCAATTAGCAAGTTTTGTTCGACGAATAACATTTAAAATTGAAGTTTCCAGGTGTTTGCTGTGCGATTTTTTTCTGTACATACCTGTAATGTGCTGCATATAAAGCTGTATCCAAACTGACTACAATTGAAAGCTCGCCATAAAGTTGGCATCGCGAGCTGTCACTTGGCAGCTATTCAGCATCCTAACTGGCTGCCAAATAGTTGACATAATCAAATTTTCATTTTGGAAGTTTTCTTAGATTTCATCATCAAAATCGGACTATGCGCGTTTAATCTATTATTATGCCATTCAAAAATTATACAATTTCGCACAAAAAAAGACAAACGAAAGTTTCAAAATGGTCACTTTGAAGTCAGCAAGCGGTTGTCAAAGTGTCAGCTGATAGATGATTCAGTTGGCATATTGAATATCAAAACTGGACCGCCAACCAAATGGCAGTCAGAGGATAGGCGAAGACGACTGCCAGTTGGCAGCCAGTGTGGAAACAGCTTAAGACACATAAATGGTTAATTGGTTTGAAACTGGTTGACATCTATTATTATATATTATAGTAACATAAACTAAAGATTGTTTATACACATACGGTGTTGCGATGTTCGGCCGGTTGTTGATGAGTTCAAGATACTTGTCCGTGGCCCCAAAAAACCACCTCTTGTTTTAAATTACCTGTGCAATTGGTTAGTCGGTTAGTGCTTTACTGTTTGTTCGAATCTAATTGCATCTACATTATGGTGTATACAGAAATAAGTACATAATCTTAAGTTTAAATATCTTAAGATACTTTTTGATGCATCGCCGCACCGTGAATGGAGAGCGTTGTACGCTTTTATGATGTGCAAGGTCGTAAATATTATTGATGAGGGTCTACTAATGGGCCAATGATGATAAAAGTGACATTACAAATTGAACTAAATTCTTTTTGTGAGATGAATAATATTGGTACGATAACCAGATCAAACATTGCCAAAAGGATTCCAAATGAGCTATTGTTGACACTTTTTAAAGCATGTTACTCATGTTGTGGTCTCAATATGGTTTTCATGAATTTGGATCATTACACCAATAAAATGTAGTCGAGAATTTCAATTGCTCCTATGCTTATTTTTTTAATAACACCTTTGGAAACGATCTTGACACGGATGCTTTTCACAAATTGTATTACATTAGACTTCTACGTGGATGTTGGATCATTTGATGTACATACATATAGTTAAGTGTTATTTTAGCTAGTTGGTTTTATGTATGAAAAATATTCCGTACTACATGATGATCCATACATACCATTTGAATCCAATCACTAAGATCATACCGTTACAATAATAACTTTCAGCTACTCTTTATAACAAGTAGATATCACTGACCGGATCCAACTGTCTTCACTGCATAATTTTCCGCAAGATAATTTCCTAGACCATTACCTGTCGGTCACTTGATGATGGGTTTTGAAGACTCCTGTGTCTTGTGAGCGGATGCTATGGTTTATCATTTGCCTTGGCGCAGCATCCAGCAACTTCACTATAATGTACCTACGTTCGTGCATCTTCTTGCAGACATTCCATGGGTAAAATGAAAATTGAACATGCGGAGATAGATCGTATATAGTAGCCGCCTTATTTAACAGCTCAGAAAATCATAATTTTCACGAAACATTTAATGTGTGTTTTATCTACAGTAATATCGTTATAAAGACCATACATCGAAGATCTAACAGAGATATCTCCATACGATATGGAATTCCTCCTATACAGAAGTCATAAGATATGTGCAATTAATTACTAAATGCAGAGTGCATCTCTGCATTAATGACTGGTTGTGATGCTGCTGGTTGACTGGTGTTACTTGAATATGGTCGTTTTGGCGAAAGTTGCGTCGCATTGCAGAGATGCAGACTATTATTGGTTATATGTGGGATTTACAGTCGTCGCTTCAATACGTTCAATTCTTCCTTGTTTTAACATCTTTCATTCGATATGTTTATGAATTTGCATGCTGGTTATTCATATGCTATACGAACAGGTTGTTGACGCTGATGCAAGTCTTATACGCTCTTTAAAGACCTGTAAGAAGAAGTCATCGTGATATTTTTCTCTCATTTTGATACGACCTTTCGTGGATGAGAAAATTGTCGGAATAAATTTATATCGTCGAAGTCAATCAGAGTCAGTATTAGGAGGAAAAAATGCTACTCATACATATATCGTTATGTACAACGAGATGTTGGTGACGACACGCAGCTTCAAGGGACGGAAGTTATTATAAAATATCTTTTTGCGGTAACTTACGTAATGTCGACATAATATCTTTTCTCCTCAGATATTTGTCTGGACATGCCTATTTTTATTGCAAACTCACGATGTAGAGATATACATATTTATTTTATTAGGAATACATATCTTTGTAATTATTTTTGATAAATTGTTGATGATTAGATTAGGTGCCTTTCCGGATACTAATTGCTAATTGCCAGATACATCGTTATAATTAAATGCTGCTCAGGACATCTCTCTCTCTGGTACAGTGGCGCAACCAGAATCGTGTCCTGGGGGGCAAAGATCATCAATATTACTGGGCATGGGCACTTGAGGCTGCTGCCGCAAGTTGGGTAATGGTGCTATTATCCAGTAACGACACTATTTAATTACACTTTGTCGTGTTCCTGATTCTCATGAACTTAAATGCCAAAGCGAGTGTATCGGGAGTACTCACTAGCCACAAGCAATTCTGTGATCGTCGCTCCGTAGGTAATAACCGTTCGCCGAATTGGATTCTATAGTTTCGGTTTAGACTTTCGATTGCGGTTTTGATATTTTCCTACTTTGTCGATGGAGAAAGAGTGACACCACCTCTCAACGTTTTACTAGCAAGGTCAAGAGGTGGGCGGGGATGCCTCGCACATTTTTCAAAACTGAAATATTTAGAGCACGGTAAAAATTATTATCGAAGTTTGTGGATTTGTTTTTGCTAAAATCACCTCAACCTCGTACGTTTGTATACTGGGTTTAAGTAAGCATGTCAAAAATTTTAACAGATCAACGAAACTGGCCGGTTATTCGCCCCGCGTGCATATTTTTGTAAAATCTGCAAACAAATTAATTGCTTCATATGTAATTTTTCAATTGTGCCTTTTCTCAATTGTGGGCCTGGGACGGGCTTTCGCCCCCTTAGCCCCCCCGTGGTTGCGCTACTGCTCTTTTAGCAGGTTTATTCCTTATGGACACGTTTTTAGATTAAGTCCAGCTCGAGATACGGTGGAGCAAAAAGCAATAAGAAATGAACAGTAGATACTCTCATTGATACATTGGAACCACATCAACTAATTCTCGAAATATTTAGATATTTATTAGACTAAATATTGACATTTTCGTCAATTTTCCCTAAAAAAATTTAATCTTTTCGTTATACAGGGTGTCCCGCATTGGGTGGTCAATACTGTAAGGGTTGGTAGCGCAATTTGTTTCAGGAAGAAAATTAGCAATACGATCGGAAATTTTTTTACCGTTACCTTGTTATCGCTCTTTTTGTGAAAGTCATCGAAAATCGTGACTTGTCATGCAAAATCATAGTTTGCAGCTTTCCTGATGACTTAATCTAAGATTTGATTTCAGTTTCAGAAACTACATAAAATTTTACAAAAACTAAAGTTTTTCATGTTGCCAACATTATCGGCGCTTCCAAGATACAGTTACTCAAACTTAATAGATTTTTCATCGAAAATTTCAACAGTAATTTCATAATGGTGCTTTATACGTACAACTCTGCAAAATTGATAAAAGTTGCTTTAATATGTTGGCTTTCCAACGGTATATCACTTTTTATATTTACATGGCGGAATTTTAGGGAAACACGCCTTGAATGGTAAAAAACAAGGCTTCGGTGCAATAGCTAACAATTTTCCCTTTACTCGAAAAAAGACAAACAAAAGCTATCATAATTCGGGATAGAATCTCGCTACATTATTTTTACCAGAACTGTAAGATATTTGAAATTTTTTACATGTTTTGGCAAATGCAACGGTACTTATAACAGTTAAAATTTAATCTTTGCTATTTATGGCAGATAGACGGGTGCCTCGCTCATAATGCGAGATCTATCAAAGAATATTTGGAAAACGAATTTCCCGGAAAGTGGATTGGCAGATTTGGGACAATTGCGTGGCCTGCGAGAAGTCCCGACTTTATTCGCCTATATTTTTATTTATGGGGTAACTTAAAAAAACCATATCTATTCCGAGCCGATTACCTCCCGGGAACAGCTGCTGCAGCGAATTAATGACGCTTGTGACAACATAAAGGAAACCCCTCCTGAAATCCTTCGGAACGTTTCATCCATGCGCCGAAGGTGTCGAGTCTGCATACAAAATGGAGGAGGCCGATTCCAGCAGCATTATTCAAATTCATCACATAGACCCATTTAATCATTAGTTAACATTTTTAGTTTATTGGTTCTTTCTCATATTTAAAACTTTATTTTCATTTTTATTTAACAAATTTTCCAAATTGCAATAGTAAAATATAAAAAATAAATTAATAAAATTTCAGTCTGAATAATCCGACAGGAAAATAATTACCTTGTTTTTTTTACATCCAATATGTGTAATTCCAAAATTCCGCAATGTAAACATGAAAAGTGATATACCGTTGGAAAGCCAACATGTTGAAGCAACTTTTATCAACTTTGCAGAGTTGTACGTATAAAGCACCGTTATGAAATTACTGTTTGAAGTTTTGATGAAAAATCTATTTTAAAATTTCTATTAAGTTTGAGTAACTGTATCTTGGAAGTCGCGATGATGTTGGCAACAGGAAAAACTTTAGTTTTTGTGAAATTTTATGTAGTTTCTGAAACTGAAATCAAATCTTGGATTAAGTCATCAGGAGGGCTGCAAATTATGATTTTGCATGACAAGTCACGATTTTCGATGACTTTCACAAAAAGAGCGATAACAAGGTAACGGTAAAAAAATTGCCGATTGTATTGCTAATGTTCTTCCTGAAACGAATTGCGCTATCAACCCTTACACCCAATGCGGGACACCCTGTATAATTGTTTTATACAGTTGTTTAAATGTACAATTCAAAGATAAATACATAAGTGAAACATGTAAAGATAAATTCGATTGTGTAAGAACATAAAACCTGTGTACCAGTGCAATAAATCCATTTAAAACATGATTTACGTTACGTTAATTTTTTGAAAAACGAAACGTTTAGAAGTGGGTACAAGACCCAGCTTCAACTTGTCATAGTTCCGCATGATTCGTAAAACAAACGAATTAAAATATACAGAAATGAAAGGAAGGTTGAAAAACAGCGATAGAACGGATGCAGGGAACGCGTAGCCTGATGTCTTCGAAAAGACTTGACGATAGCAATCCTTGACAAAACTTGAAGAGAAAGTATTCGTCAGGGAATATTCTTCCTTGTTGCAATGACATCATTTGAAGAAGAACTAGCCTTTCAGGATAGGCTATATAGCTTTATGGGAGGAACTAAGTGAACTTGCGTTGGGGGGACTGGGCATCGGAGGAAATCTTTGTAAAAGGACTACCGAGTTGATTAAGTTAGTGCACGTATGCTAAGAACGAACATTTTTTTTATTGTGAAGATTTAATGATCGGTAATGAATCTTAGTTTTGGATCGAAAACAATACAAGATCTGTTGCACATTCCAGGAGAATTACATTGATTTTATAGGCAAACAATAAAGAAAATTCATTTAATGAATAAATCATAAATAAGTATTTCGCGATCGTCAGGTAAATCGCATTTAAAGCACATCAAAAATATAAACTGTCTAAGTCACTTTGCAAGGCCATGCAATCTTCAATGTCAGACACGGTGGTGAAAAGTTTGAGGTCGTCAGCATAAAGCAAGGTAGGACATTCAAGCAACGTTGGTAAGTCATTGATGAAAAAAAAATGAAGGAGATCGAGAATGGATTGCTTAGGAACTCTGGATGTTTAGGAAAAAGAAGAAGACAATTGACTTTTGCAGACCACTCTAGCTGAACGGTCCGATAGGTACGAGAAAAGCCAAGACAGTATTTGTGGCTTGAGAAGCCAAAGAGTAAAAGTTTAACTTCACCAGGGCCGTCGTCCACGTTGCTGAAGCAGGTGTGGTCTTACACATTATCGGACTACTTTATTTAATGACTGGAAACGGTCAGTTCTTTCGATGTTCTCTAGTTTGAAAACCGAATATCTGAGTTTCAATTCATAAAGGTTTTTGATTGCGCGAAAACCGCATTAGGGCCATCAAAGTGAGGACTAAAAAAATGCGTAGTCAAAGTCAAAGCCCTCTACACACAAATTCAGGAAGTAGCTGACTTTTATACAGGGTGTCCGGAAACTGCCACATAAACGCACTGGATTATGATTCCTCAGTCGATTTCCCGCAAAAAAGTTGTACGGAACATACCCCCTCAGCTTAACCCTTTAGCTGCCACAGGCATTTAAAGATTTTAGAAAAAATCATTTTCTTGCACAACTTAAAGCCTAATATCTGCAAAGCTAGACCAGCTAGAATAGTGAAATAAAATTATTATTACTAACAATTTCACCTGTAAAATAAAACTAACCACACTAAATTCGGATAAGAGGGTTGGTTTTTACAGAGCTTCAAAGTCAAATTTGCGTGACTTGACCCAAAAACAATCTTTTTTTCCATCTGAATTTTCTCCAACTTCTGCCAAGGTGAGGTGCTTGTACGATTCTTTTAAAAATTCGCGCATAGTCTTACGATCATATCTTTCTTACATCATTTTATTCTAGCTCCATTATTTCTAACAGTTTTAGTACCTTAACCTTCCGGCGGGCGCAATACTAATCCTAACACGATCGGGCGCAATGCATCTGACAGATTAAGTGCAGAAAAAGTGATGAAACTAAGTTTCTGTATATTTTAAACTCTTATTTATTGTTGCATTGTCTTTTTGAAACAGTTCTACGAAATTTTAGAAAAAAAATCGCTCACAAAGTTTGATACTCTTCACATTTTCAATTTTCTAAGAATATTCCGCTTTTAATAGCTTCAATATTTAAACAACCCCCAACAACTCGACCGCTTAAAAAATGTGAGGTTATTTTACTAAAATCACACTATTGAACGATTTGGTGAGCTTAAAAGTCAACACAACGTTATTACGCAATGTGAAGAGTGTAACATGTGGAAATTTTCATAGAAAAGGAGAAAATAACACAATCGGGCGCAATGCATCTGAGAGATTATTTCATCCCCTCCAGCCCCTCAGACATATCGTAGATAGAAACTGAAAACTGCTTTGGGTAGTTGATCGATAAAGATTAAGCTACTGTGAGTTTCAGATCTCTCCCGTTTCATATCGCTGATTGGCGCAACAAAAACTGGGCACTTAATCTGTCAGATGCATTGCGCCCGCCCGAAGGTTAAGTGCAGAAAACTAGGGTTAATTTTGGCTCGATTTCAACAAACTTTGAATAGATTTGACCAATTGCAGATCTTTAGGGGCCGTGTGAATTGAATAGTATTGAATTCGAGCTAAAATTAACCCTGGTTTTCTACACTTAACGTATAAAAACTGTTAGAAGTAATGGAGCTAGATCAAAATGATGTAAGAATGATATGATATGATCGTAAGACTATGCGCCAATTTTTAAAAGAATCGCACAAGCACCTCACCTTGGCAGAAGTTGGAGAAAATTGAGATGGAAAAAAAGATTGTTTTAGGGTCAAATCACGCAAATTTGACTTTGAAGCTCTGTAAAAACCAAATCTCTTATTCGAATTTAGTGTGGTTAGTTTTATTTTACAGGTAAATTTGTTGGCTGTAATAATAATTTTACTTCACTATTCTAGCTGGTCTAGCTTTGGAGATATTAGGATTTAAGTCGTGCAAGAAAATGATTTTTTCAAAAATCTTTAAATGCCTGTGACAGCTAAAGGGTTAAGCTGAGGGGGTATGTTCCGTACAACTTTTTTGCTGGAAATCAACTGAGGAATCATAATCCGGTGCGTTTATGCGGCAGTTTCCGGACACCCTGTATAATTTGACGGTCAAAAATTTATCCAACATTCTAACGTGGCCAAATATATGTTGGTTCATTTTACATCTAAAGCTGTTTGTACAAGGTGGCTTCCGTCGGGAGGTGGTTTTACAGAAAGGCTGACTATTAAAGCGTATGTTTACTCAAAAAAATATTACGCTCACACATGGGAAGCACCTTAGTCCAGAATTATGGAATTAATGATGAATCAATGGGCTCCAAGAAATCTTAAATCGGCCCTGCCTCAAGAGCTGGATTTCTATGAGGAATAAATAAATGCAGGATGTCTCTGATCTGAAAAATGAATACTATTCGGCCAATTTTGAAAACTAATAACATTTCTTTTTTAATTTCAGATTTACATACAACATTTGCTGCCTATCCGTATTATGGAGTGAAAATCGGTCCATTGTCTCAACTCCATCACGGTGTGTCTGGAGATGTGTATGCTGTTGATTCTAGAACATTATTTCTAAAGAATTTCAATTATGACGGCGAAGCACCAGGTGCGTACTACAACAAAACAAAATTAAACCGCGAATAAAAATCCACAACAACCCACCAATTTCTTATTGCATATTGTTTTCTCGCTCTCGCAGCTGCTTACTTCTATGTCGGTTCATCGCCTCAGCCCACCAACGAGGGTGCCTATCGGCTGCGCGATGATCACGGAACGATGCGTCTATTGAAACGTTATCGCAACAAGGACGTAACACTTTCGTTGCCCGAAGGAAAAACTCTGCGTGATTTTAAATGGTTTTCGGTTTGGTGCGATGAATTCGCCGTCAATTTCGGTGATGTTAAAATTCCCAGCAATTTGGATCATCCTAAGCCGCAAAAGTTGGCGCCTCTGAATGGAGTGCATGGCGTGTTCTCGGATAATATTGTTATTGTCGATGCACAAACGATTTTAGTACCGAATTTTAGTTATGATGGCGAAGCACCTGGTAAGCATTTCAATAGGACAATTTTGAAAATAGTTTTTCTAAAGTCTATGGGTAAATTTACCGATAAATTCTATTTCTTTGTTTTGTCTATGATTATCTTAGATGCCAAATTTTGGGTAGGACGTGGATCAAAGCCCACCCCCAACGGTGTACGACTTGCTGACGAAAATGGCAAAGAGACACCACTACGGAGATATGATCGTAAAACAATCGTCCTCACTTTGCCCGGCGATTTGACCGTATTCGATATTGGTCATTTTGGTGTTTGGTGTGAGGCGTTCACAGTTGATTTCGGGCATATTCGTATACCTGAAGGCCTTAATGTTCCACCTTCGTTGAAAATGCTCGGTATAAGTCCGCAGGTAAATTCGCGCTACTATTAAACATATGCTCAAATCGCGTTTAGGGTCAGCTAAAATGTATAAAGAACACTTAGACGCAGGAAGAAACAGCAAGAAGAGTTAGATATACTCTTGAAGATCACCTCATAAATAACATAATATTTTTCTTTATTTTTATAAGCATTACAAAATGAATTAAAACGTCTCATACTTATTAGATAAGTTATATATGCTCTCTACATATTATTAGATATTTTATATATTTTTTCGACAAAAACTAAAACTGTGGTATATTTTTACTATACATAATGCTTTCTTAAAAAAGATCTTTAATATATTTATACCTTATTTTATTCAAAACATGCGATTAGTAAGTTAGCTAATATATTTTAGTATTTATTCGAAAAGATACGAGGAAATCTGAAATAGAATAGTTGTAGATGATCAGTAAATTCGAATAATATATTCTAACGAGCAAATCGGATAAAAGGCAATTTCTAGATGTAGATTCCCATTAATTACATAATATTGTTTTGATATTTATTCTAAATGTATTTGGCGAGTGCATATTAATATTAAAATATAAAAAGAACAAACAAAAATACACACAAGCCGACTAAAAAGTTTGACGTCATTAAATACAATAATTGAATAAAATGGTAAATACAAAATGAAAAATTGTTTTCTTGCACAAAACGGGACCAAGTGAAAAGAATAGTCACTAACTCCAATTTTTAGATCAATAACCATATAAATGTGCAACTAATAATGATTTAATTTAATTTATTTTATTTATTTTTTTTGCAGCTTATATTTTTCTGTTGGATAAAGTCTTGCATGTTTTTGTAAACGCTTTTTTATAACTTTTATTTTTGATATAGTAAAGATTGCGAAACGAAAAAAATCCATATTGCTTCTTAATTAGTTTTGCAATTTTTCATTTTGTACTTCAAAGAAACCGTTTATTCTGTAGTGTATTAGTGGCAAAATTTTTGGGTGTATTTTTTATGGGAATGTAAGAATGAGAATGTATTGGATTTCTGTGCAAAAAAAATTGATCTTTACTGTGAACTTTCTATAAAGCAGCCGAAGTGCAGCAAATGAAAAACTGTAAACGCAAAGAAATAGATTTAATTATGTAATAACAATAATAGTAGATATATACATCTTATATATACCAATAATATTGAATACTTTCGGATTTACGATATCTCTTCTATTTTAGTATTTTTAGTCTTTCAATTTTTATACTTTAAACAAATTTATACCTTTTGATCTGTATTTCTCTATTAAGCTTCTAAACTACTTCTATTGCATGACTGACAATAACATTTGGTTAAAATTTTTTAATAATATTTCTAACACTATAGAGATGGGAAATACATTTTACAGTGCAATAGCGGATTTTCAGCATTTTCCGGATAAGACGCCACGGAACTATTTTCAAGGAATTGCACTCAACTGAGTGACTAAGGATACAGCATGCATGCCAGTCGTAAAAATTGAATCGACATCAATGTACCCCTAACAAACGGACATTAAACATTTTCGATAAACTACAAACTAATTAAAATATTCTTTAACTAAATCGTTCAGATAAAACTAATTTTCCACTAATCATTTTATTTGATTTCAGTCCAAACTTAATTGTGAAGTGCTTTATGATGATTTGGCATTCGAAGTGCGATGGGCCGTAGCCGGTGAAAGTGTTGTTGTGCAATTAGTTGCAAAATTAGGTAAGTACTCGGTCATGTTATGTTAAGAGATAAAGGTGTTTTTTTTTTCTTTGCATGTCTCCGATGACTTAAAGTTATTACTTTCATTGGTGATTCGATGAGTGTAATTAGTTCCGCTCGTTCATTAGTCGTAGTCCATTAGTGTTAAGTAGGTCCATATAAATGAAGATATATTGATGAAATGTTGGACAAAAAGTTGAATATGTTGTTACAAAAATTGTACGCGTCATTTTCAAATTCCCAGAAATTTTATGTAATCGTATCGCAACATACTATCACACATAATGTATGTAAGTGGCTCAAATGCACAAAGGGGTCAACAGACGAAATAGTTAGCTTCTTCTAACAGAAAAAATATAATTTTTTTATTTCAATACAATGTTGCTATATTGTGTGTATTGGAAATTGTATTTGAGCAAAGTAACTCAGTTGCAGTACATTCAAAAACCATAGACTACTAGATCATGCATTGCGCAGGAATGTTTTTCCAACCGATACGAATTTGACAGTCGGCTATCGGGCTGTGACGTCACACTAGACCAAAGATACAAAATTCTGATTCATTCGCAAAGGGGTGAATTTTTTTAAATATCTCGAAAACTGCGTGTCTGGCCGCACAACGTCTTGAGTACGAAATGAAATGCATAAAATTACCTTTGTAATGATATAGAATACTCTATACATTTCCTCAGAAAATTATACGCTAGACCCAAAAGTATAATAGTGAACTTACATTTGAGTGTTATATTTCGCACTGTAACTCTTGATAGAATAGACCTAGAGTCATAAATTTTTGTCCACATATTGCTAACAAAATGCATATGATTTGAACCAAAAGTTGAATAGCTCCGACCATTGACACCCCCCTCATCCTCCTACCATTTTTCAAAAAGGCATGCCTGTAGCTTCTTTTTAAAATGAGCCAGGCAGATCAAATTTGGTATGGTGCCTAGTCCAAGCCCAATTATGCTCAACACCAAAAATTAGTACCACCCGATCAAAACGAAGGGTACCCCCCATTCAAAGTGAACCAAAAATCTAACAAATTTTACATTTTTTCACTTCTAAATTCTATCGAAAATAGAAAAAATCGTTTTATCGATTTAAAACGTCTTTATAAAAGTTAATTGCAGTTATCTGAATGTATATATCCAAAAGTTTGTACCAGAGCGTGGCTTACATGTACGAAAAATCGGGTTTAAAGGTTGCTAGTACACGTTACTCAATATAAATATTTGGAAATAGCCTTAGAACTGGCACCATTAAGCTTCCAAGCCAATTTTTGACACTTGTAGAGTACACTTTCGTTCAAACTTTTGAACATACGTGAAGAAGACTACAATTAGCTGTTATAATGACGTTCTAAAGGATAAATATTTTTATACCATATACTCATGAGATGGTATAGGGTATATTGGTTTTTGTTACGACCAGTGTTGCCAATTTAGCCGTTTTCCGGCCAAATTTAGCCGGAAACCGTGCTGTTTAGCCGGAAGAAATTTGTAATTCCGGCCGGCCGGATTTTTAGCCGGAATTGATTTTTTTTTGCCGTTTTACCGGCTAAAATTATTTTATGAATTTTTTATACCCTTCGCTCATAGAGAGAAAGGGTATATAAGTTTGTAACGCATTAAAGGAAGAAGAAAGTATACATATATAGCATGACTTGGGGAGTCGATTGGGCGATGTCCGTCTATCTGTTGCGACGCGTTTTACTCGATGGGTATTCAAGCTAGCAAGCTGAAATTTGGCACACGGGCTTCTTATTTTTGCAGGCTGTTTGTATGTTTGAATCACCGAAATTGGATCACTGGGTAATGGGGCTGCCATATGAACGTAGCCCCCAATTTAAGTTTTTCTAAGAATTTTTTTTTTGTTTTAAACCAATCTTAACCAAACTTCATATCCCTATGGATGTCAGAAAAAATATATGTGTTAAAATGGACGAAATCGAACGATAGCGTCATGGGGCTGCCATACAAACCGAACTTCCCAAATTAGGTTCTTCTAAGAAAAACTTTTTTATTTCAACCAAACCTCATGAAAATGTATTTCTATTGATGTCACAAAACATATGCAAAAATTAAAGAAATCGGACCATAGGGTTAGGGTCATAGGGCTGCCATACAAACCCAACCCCCTAAATTAGGTTCTTCAAAGAAAAACTTTTTTATTTGTCCACCAAATTCAACCAAACCTCTTACAAATGTGTTTCTATTGACGGCACAAAATATACGTAAAAATTTATAAAAAGCAGCCATGCGGTCATTATGGGCTGCCGTACAAAAAGAGGTTCTTTGAATCGTCTGACGTAGTGCAAGTAGCTTGCCCAATTTAAGGGTGTATATTTTTGGGGGGCAATTCCTTCTTCAGCACAAAAGCTAAGTGCTGAAGAAAGGGGTAAGTTGCCCCCAAAATATATACTCTCTTAAATTTAATTTTTGTACTTTACTGGGCAAGTTACTTGCACAGTGTCTGACGATTCAGAGAACCTACACATTTTCGTAGATGCATTACATTTTGTTGTTGGGTTCGTAGCAACAAATTTATCAAAAATCTATACCATTTCTCAGTCAAGTTCATAACTTTAGAGCATCAAGGTCGTATGTTTGGAAGATCAAATTCGATATTTCGGGAACTTAAATCGTAACTGTAAGTGCATATTTGAGCACTGAATTTTTTGAATTTGACAAAAATTTAAAATGATCTATCTTCTCTAAATAGAAACATATAAATTTGGTTGTCCATAGTTACGAATTTGAAATTCCAAAGTCATGACTGAGAAATGGTATATACCATTTCCCGGCCAATTTCAATTTCAACTTTGCCTAGTTGAGCTATCTAACTCAGAAAAAAAGTAAATTTTGACTGTAATGCCAGCGATTAGAGCATATATGTAATAAAACTAAGAAAACTGCTTAAAACATAGTTTACGGGTAATTCTCCAGAAAGAAATAAAATTATTAAAATCAGTTTTTTACTATATTTGTTCGTAATGTGATTGTTTTGTATGATTTAGCCGGTTTTTTGGTCGTTTTTCTGGCTGAAATTTATTTAGCCGGATTTTTAGCCGGATTTTTAGCCGTTTTTGAAAAAAATAAAAGTTTTCCGGCTAAATTTAGCCGTTTTCTAAATTTCCAGTTGGCAACACTGGTTACGACGATTTATGTAACAACTCAAAGGAGCCACCGGAGGTATGACAAAGTATACAAATAAATGATCAGGGTCAGTTCCTGATTCGAATAAGCCATGTCCGTCTATCTGTCCGTCCGTGTGTCTGTCAGCTCGCACGATAACTCCCGAAATAATGAAGTTAGCGTTTTTAAATTTTGGCCAGACGATTGTTTTGGTAAAAGCTTGGATGGTATTGAAAATGGGCCTAATCGGTCCAAGGGTTCCTCTACCTCCCTTACAAATGACCCCTCCGGGATAGTTTAATTCGGCCATATTTTTCGACAGAATTTTTCTTCTTCCTTGCCTCGTTCTTTATACCGCTCCATGGTTCCGCGCTGCTCGACCTGCGGTGTAGGCACATCGCCCGTTTTGGCGATAATTTCTCAGCATATTTCTACAGGCAGCTCTATCTTGGATCGTGTCATCGCCGAGACCAATGCGTTGTTGTTGCTTTTTCATTTGACACATCCAGGTGTTCTTCGGTCTGCCTCTGGCCTTGGGTCCATCAAGTGGAACTTCCATTGATATCGCTCTCTTTGCGGGGTTCTCAGGCGGACGCCTTTGAACATGGCAATACCAATCCATTCGTCGGTCTTCGAGCTTTTCGGTGATTGGTTGGTCTATAGACAAGCTGCCTCGGATGTAGCTACTCTTGATGTGGTCCCTTTTGGTTACACCAACTGACATGCGTAACATTTTCATTTCAGTCGCTGTCATTTCTTTCGCGTAACCTTCATACATGGTCCAGCATTCTGATCCATACATGAGTGCGGGACGTACAACCGTTTTGTACAACTTGCCCTTTAGCTTCAGTGGCATTTTCTTATCGCAGAAAACTCCAGAGTTTTCTCGCCACCTCATCCACCCAACCTTTGTGCGATGTTTGATGTCATCATCGCATGTAGCTCCGCTGTTCACCATCGAGCCAAGGTACTTGAACTTGGTACAAGACTTAAGCTGCTCTCCTTTGACGTACATTTCTGGTATCGGTGCATTTGGGTCTGAGAATTGGCAGCATAAGAACTCAGTCTTTGTTATACTTACCCTCAGTCCATGCTCCTCCAGAATGTCACACCATTTTGTAAGCGCAGCTTGCAAGGCAACGATGTTTGGGCTACTGAGGACTATATCATCAGCAAAAAGAAGAGATATTTCTAGGCCGTCGGAGACACGTGTTAATAAGTAGCACATGATGATGTTGAAGAGCAACGGACTCAATACACTGCCCTGGTGTACTCCGACATTCACCGGAAATTCTTCTGATTCACCGGCTGTGCATCTAACCTTAGTCGTAGCTCCATCATACATGTCTCGTATCATCCTGACGTATGCCTCGGGGACATTAAGTGCTCTCAAGGCCAACCTTATCAGATCACGAGGTACTCTATCGAATGCCTTCTCCAAATCGATGAACACAAAGTACAAGTCCTTTCGTGCTGCTCTATACTTTTCCATCGCAATACGAATGCACTGAATCGCATCGACTGTAGATCGACCTTCAACAAAGCCGCATTGATTGTCATTCAACCGCACAATCTTTCTCAATCGGTTGCAGACAACTCGCTCGTAGATCTTCAGTGTATGAGGTGTTAACTTTATAGCCCTATAGTTGTTGAGTTTGCGTGAGTCTCCCTTGTTCTTATAGAAAGGAAGAAGAAAACTTTCCCTGAAAGCATCAGGCATCGGCTGCCCACCTTTGACTTTGTTGAAGAGAACTGTGAGCCAACTAAGCCCGACATTTTCCATTTTCAACCAAAATTCCGCGGGGATTTTGTCCGGGCCGACTGCCTTTCCGCGTTTCATCTGATGCATTGCCTCCATCACCTCTTCCTCTGAGATATCTTCAATATTTGTGGTATTCGGCTCAACATCTTGAAAAGCTGCTCGAGGAAATTCTTCATTTAGAAGTTCGTCAAAATACTCTCGCATCCTGCTACAAATTGCCGTATCGTCAATCAGCAACATTCCTTGCGAGTCCTCCACGTACTTTGGCGCCTGTATTTCCCGAGCGTTCCTTCTCCTTTGGGCTGCGACCCTAAATATCCCGGCGTCGTGCTTAGGTCTCTCGCGCAAAGACGGTCCTTCGGTCGCAGTCTGGGTTTCTAATTCTTGGTAGAATTTCTCAGCTGCCTTCGCCTTTGCTTGAGCTACCAAGCGCTTTACTTTCTTCCGGCATTGCATATAATTTTCGCGAAGTTGAACCCGTTTGGCTTCACTGCTTGACTCACATTTCGTCCATGCCTTAAATGCGTTCGATTTGGCTTGCACTGCTTCCTTAGTTTCGGTGTTCCACCACCATGTTTCTTTCTTCGTGTGGAGTGGACCTTTCGAAACTCCAAGTGCCTTTTCCGCCTCACCTACTGACATTTCAGCGAAACTATTCCACATTTGTGTTGGACTGTGCTCGGTGCAGTTTATGTTGTTTTGAAACCACTCCGTCATTTTATCAATGAATGGAGTTACTACAGGTTCAAAGTTGTCGTTTGTGAGATTGTGCCACTTGATTTTTTCGACAGGCTTGGGAGTTCTTCTATTTCTTGCTCCTCCTGCTTTCAAAATAAATTCTGACAGGAGCAAACGATGTTGGCTGACGACAGATTCACCCAAGATCACCTTGCAGTCTCTTACCCACCTTCTCATAAAATCGAAACAGAGGTGGTAATCGATCTGCGTTTCGTGTTTCCTATCTCCGTGTCCACTACTGTAGGTGATTAGGTGTCTCTCGTTTTTCACAAACCATGTATTTAGGATGACCAAACCATGCGATCTGCACATGGTCAGAATAGCTTCACCTTCGTCATTTCTGACCGTTGAAGGGCTACCCTTTCCACCATGGCAATCCTCGTAATCATGATTTGATTCACCCACATGGCCATTTAAATCTCCTCCCAAGAACATCAATTCGGTATCTGGAATGGTCTGAATTAGGGTGTCAACGTCGTTCCAAAATGCCTCTTTTTCTTCTGGTGGCAGTCCCACTTGGGGAGCGTAGGCACTTATTACGTTCCACACCCTTCCGCAGATAACCAATTTGATGCTGATCAAGCGGTCACTTCTCTTCGCGACACTTATTATACTGCCAAGTAAAGACGACGCCAGAATAATGCCAACTCCGTTTCTTTGGTTTGTAATTCCATAGTAGTACAATTTGTACTTCATGGAATTCGTAAGAAACCGGGCTCTGTCGATATGGGTATTTCGCCACTTTGTCTCTTGCACGCACATAATGTCTATCCCTCTCCGCTTCATGATATCCTCAATCTCCTCGCTCTTTGACGTCATGGAACCGACATTCCAGCTTGCAACCCTCAGCTTCTCCACAATGTAATTGGACTGCCTTATATTGCTCGCCCCCGGAAACCGTCGAGCTCTGGCGCGAACTAGGTTCGCCCCGGGATCACTCAACCGCATAGCAGAAGTAGTGCCCGGCGGGGTAGTGCTTGTATTTGCGTGAATTTCCATAAGGCCTTCCATTCTTTTACACCTTTTGGAGAAAGGTTGTGTTTTTGGCACTAGTGTGTGGAAATAAGTAAATTTATGGACTTTCCTTTTCCGTCCGCCGGCTATCTCCAGACGCGGCAACCCATACACACACACACTAACCTATGGGAGGTCTTGTTGATGTTAAAACGTGCCTCAGGCTTCAGATGTCATGGTTGCCTGCGACCTTCGCATACTAGCGGCCAAGCACCCTCTTGACCATGCATCCCTCGGCGCATGCTGATCCACCTTGGATTAGGTCCCTTTTTAGTCGCCTTCTACGACACGCCGGGAAAGGCGGTGGCATTATTCGCGACCCATGCCACAGGGCATTTTTTTCGACAGAATATCGACCTGAAATTTTCATCAATGCCTAATTATGGTGACATATGCTTGACGTTGTGGAAAGTGGAGGTCTGACTACAAGCAAGCAATATTCCGTCATATCTTTTGATAGAATGTTGCGAAAAACTTCAAATTTATAGCAAATAATTCGAATTCGACCCATCTACCCCTTCCCCCCCTTGAAAAAATGAAATTGAATATTTTCGGTTTTACGCGCATTTTAGGTCTGTACATGGGTATGGTATAGGGTTTACACTCATAGTGCTATAATTTTATGTACTTAATTTCGTGCTCAAGACGTTTTGCGGTCAGACTCACAGTTTTCCAGATACATATTTGCAAAAAACCTGAATTTTTATGCCTTTGCCACCCTTTCCCCCTGGACCCATGACGCAATTTAGTGTAACTTTTTACTGTGTATACTTGGCAGTGTATTGAACAATTTGGCATCAAAAATTTCTTTTTGTTTTGAATGTTTGGGTTTGGGTCTTCTTAGAGCCAATTGTACTATACTGCTATAAAAGGTTATTGACCAATCTACCCATATTCATTGTAATATTACGGCTGAACAATCATTTTTCCGGGGTTTCCCTTCGGCATTTAACTTAACAACTCCTCACCTCCAGAATATACAAAATTTGCGGCCGTCTAAACAGCAATTACACTTTTCTTTACAAATTTGTTCGTGAACTTAACAATTCTCGTATACTACCCATATACTATAGGTCTATTGTGACGTAGATGCGCAGAAGGAAAAATTTTCGTACAGCTATCCGCGTGATCTGCAGTACATTGAAAACAGTTTGAAAGGTTGTGCCCAATTTGACTTATAATCCAACGACGACGTAAAGTACGAGGGTTACTAAAAAAGTAACGATTTTAATTTTGCAATAATGGTTTTATTGTTTTTCAAAATATTCGCCATGAGCAAGCAAGTACATATACACTTTTCCATGCGCTCAAATCAATTTTCGAAGCATTTTTTCCACTCCGATGGAGACACCTCCAAAACATGGCTCCTGAACGCTTCAACAGCTGCTTCGGGCGAAGAAAACCGTTCACTACGTAATTTATTTTTTATAAATGGGAACAAAAAAGAAATCATCCGGTGCAAAGTTCGGTGTAAGGCGGATGACCCATCAGTTCAATGTTTTGACCGGTTAAATAGGCGCTAGTTTGAACTGATGTGAGTGAGAGCTCGCATTGTCAGGATGAAGAATGATTCGTCTTCTCTTGTTCGTTTTACGAATTTCCCCGAAGACTTCGGGCAAGCAAATGGTCGTGTACCACTCGGAATCGAGCGTCCTATGATCCTCAAGTGGAACAATGGCCAAACCCTCATAGGCTCATAGGCATATACACTGCGCGACAAATGCTTACGTTCACACATATTTCCTTCTAGGAAACGGTAAAAAAAAAGTTTACCTACCGGTTCAAGAAATGTTATTTTCGAAACTATTAAATATCACAAATAAAATGGATGGACTGAGGCCCTACAGAACATTCTCCTTAAATGACAGTAATTGATTTCATTCAAAGAGTCTTTTTCCACTGCGACAATTGCTTAAGTTCAGGGACGATTTTATCGTTATACTTAATGTTTTCGCTGAAAAATATTTCAGAAAAGTGTCAAGCAGGAGAAATACAAAAAAAAACAAGAGAATTTTTTGTTATTTAATAGTGTGTATTTCCGCCATTTTTATTTATAATTTTATAAAGCTTTCAAGGTAGGGAATTGTGTAAAGAATGCAGCACGGATAGCGGTATTTTAGACCGAGCTGTCTTAATTCCATGAATTAACTCTTCTTTAGTGTTTTACTGTTTACCACTACTGTAAACCTCCGGAACAAGCCACCCCCAAATGTTTTCTAATGTGTTAATGTCAGGGGAGTTGGGCACCCGGTCTAACAAAGTCACATTTTCCTCCAAAATAAACGATTTAACTACCCTCGCTGTATGAATTGGGGCAAGATCATGTTGCAATATCCAAGGGTCGCCTTCGTCCATGACATTTATCTTAGGGATATCCTCTTCTAAGAGCGGTTTATAAGATGAACTCGTTTGGCGACCTCGTAGGATGACCAAGACGATAGTTCCATGATATGATATGGCTCCCCATACCATAACGGAACCTATTCGGGAGTGATGGCGTGACAGGTACATAGGTTCCTTCCTAATATCATGATAATAGTAAGAGAACCCATCTGGACCGTCCACACAAAACCGTTTTTCATCCGTAAATATTACCTCTCCATTGCGATGTCCAGTTCATGAATCTTGAGGCGAATTCCAGGCGCTGTAGGCGATGTTACGGGGTTACGGCTGGTTTTTTCTTTAACCATAAACGTTTCAAACAAGAAGAAGATCTAAGAACTCGTTGGATGGTCCTCAAAATTGTTGAGAACCCCAAATTCTCCCCATACTTACGCTCAGTAAGGGACGAATTCGAGGCTTATCTTAAGAAACGTCGCCGTAATGCACCGGAAATCGCTTTTTTCTGCCTCCTGCGTATCGTCAGCCATAATTTTCACTATCTCGTATAAAATTACTTGCAACGTTCGAGCTCCGCTGAATCCATATTGCCATTTGTCCGTTTGAATATCCTTCTTGCTTTAGTATGGAAATTGTCGCCTTTTCCTCGGCAGAAAGTTGCTTTCCTTTTGACATTATCCACTATACGACTCACAGAGTATAAAGCGAAAAAAATGTTTACAGAAACACTTCTCACCAGGACGAGTTAACTCTTTAAAGTAAGTGAACCTATACAATTGTCGCAGTGGAAATTGCGATTTTCATTTTAAAAAATTCCGTTAGCTATGCGAGTTGCTTGATAGAGTTGCAATATTTATTAAAATAACCGTTAATTGAGAGAGCATTATTTAAAAATTATTTCTAATCAGAGTACATAGAAATTATATAATTTTAAAGGAAAATATCCATGAACCTAAGCATTTGTCGCGCAGTGTATATCCATGATTCGTCGCCGGTGACGATTTTATTCACGTCATTTGATGCACCGTTATGGTATTTTTTTTATCATTTTTCTGCACCAATCGACACGAGCCATTTTTTGAGCTATTGTCGAATTATGCGGGATTCAACGGGAACAAACCTTTCCGGTACAACGGCTGACCAGGTATATGCTAAAAAAGGTCAATATTACAATATTTGACGAAAACGTACTAGAACAGGCCTAATCTAAAAACTTTATTAGTAGCCTACGTACTTATACGTTACGATAATACTAAATATGTTAAAAATATGTTAAATTAATAATCGCACTTTGTTTCAAAAGCAAAAACTCTAGGAAAAATTGCACTTTGAATTTGCAGTATAAAATAGTCACAATCCCAATTGGATTCCCGTTATATTAAAGTAGGGATGAGCATCGGACATCATCATCAATGTGGCACGATAGCCCGACGTCGGGCCTTGGCCGCCTGAATCGTTGACCTCCAATTGTCGCGGTTACGTGACCTTGTCCTGGGCGTCTACACCTACGGAGTTCTCCCAGCGAGCTCTCGGTCGTCCACGCAACCTCGCTCCGTCAATTCGTTGTGCGTTCATAACTTTCTTTGGCATGCGATTGTCGTCCATCCGTTGTACATGCCCCGCCCATTGCAGACGTTGAAGCTTCACGATTTTCGATACTTCGAGCTCATCGTACAATTGATACAACTCATGGTTGTATCGGATACGCCATTGGTCTCGCTCGCGAACGGCCCCGAAAATTCGCCGAAGGACCTTTCGTTCGAATCCGTCTAGCAAAATTTCGGAGGCTTGGGTAAGGGTCCATGTTTCACAGCCATAACATAGCACGGGTCGGATGATCGTTTTTTACACGCGGAGCTTCGTGTTCCTGTGCGCAATTCCGTATTCTGCAATTCAGTATTCTGTACTTTTTCAAGTAGTCGGCACAGATTCCCGCACGGTACCGCTGGTTGCTCTATGCCAGAGGTGTCAAACTCAAAGCCTGGCCTGGGCCAAATATAAGTGTCCTAAGGTTTAAGCGGACCGGAGAATACAAAAATTGAAACCGCGTGTTGAAACCTATGTATTTTTGTAATTTAATCCCAGCATATTTCCTTTAAGATGTGACTATTAATCTAAGTCCGTAGCTTTCAAGGGATTATGTTCTATACAAATTATTACATCTTTTGAAAATGTTCTTCAAATAAATTGAGAATCTTAGATAAGAAGTTAAAACGCCAACATTATTTGTCAAATTTTGGACAGTTGATCCATACATTGTAGAACCGGTCATAAGCGTCCAGGTAGCCCAAAACAACATTGGGAGCGAAATTTCTTAGTTAGTTAGTCTGAGTTACATCGAGTCCGGTCAGAAAGATAGGCTAAAAATAGACAAAAATTTGTTCTGTGATGAGGTGTGAAAGAAACGCATATACCAGTAAAGCTTAATAAGCTAAATGGAAAAAATTCTGTACTTGCGCTGAAATGGCCATACAATATTTCACGTCTAGGTGATTTCCTCTCCAAATATACGATTTTGGGGCCTTACAACTTTGTCCCTCAAATGAATCTCAGCCCAAGATGTTCTTGTCCGATAACCTGAAGGATGCGAACGCGAGTTATAGTGCAACGTATGGCAGATAACTAAACTAGCAAGTTCGGCTAATACTAAAAAAATCTGGACCGAATTTCGGAACAAAACAATTTCACGAAAAGGCTTAATGTTTTCCTCCACAAAAAAGGATGCCTTAAGCAAATGTAACTCAAATAATAATCGTCGGCGATTTTTTTAAGCGTGCTTAAGGCACCGACTTCGTGACGAGTTTTAGTAAATTGTTGAAATGAGTTCAACAGCTCGATTTTGTGTTGCCACACATTTTTTTTAATTAAGTTCTTCGATCTGGCAGCGGGCCGTGAGTTTGCCATTTCTGCTCTATGCGGTGGGTTATGCATAATACGCATTCGTATATCGTACCCACGATACGAATGCGTATTATGCAAAAAAAAAAAAAAGCAAGGAGAAGAATAACGTTCTGGTGGGTGGGAGAGGCAATGAATGAAAACCATAAACTAAACCATATATCTATTCAATCAGCTTAATTTTTGATATCAAAGTGATTATTTTTTTGAGTACCTACTCAAAGAAGCCAAAACATCGATGTTTTTGCTTCGATGTTCTCTTACCATTGATTGTTTTCTACTCGATGTTTTTTCGATGGTAACCACCGATGTTTTTCTTTCGATGCTCATCTCTATATTGAAGTCCGTACATTTATAAATATTATCTGTAAACAGTTCTAACAATTTTCCGAATATCACTAATTTTTAGACAACAATGAATACATGGGCTTTGGTGTATCTCCAAACACCCATAAAACTGAAATGGTTGGGGCCGACTGCGTTGTTGCATGGGTTGATAAAGACTCAGGCAAAGGATATGCGATCGATTATTTCCTTGATGCTAAATCACAGTGTTCTGGCAAACATGGTAGTTGCCCAGATACCCGCCTCTTGGTAAGTCATTGGTACACTCACGAATCACTTACACTCATAAATTAATCAACCAACTTTTTTCTTCGCATACAGGACGACACACAATCTGTTCGACTCTTGAATGCTGCCATGGTAAACGGCTATTCCATTGTCACCTATCAAAGATCACTCAAGGCAGCTGATAGTCTTGATCTACCGATTTTCCTGAATGGATCACAAGCAATCGTCTGGGGCATTGGTCCGCTGAACGAACGAAATGAAGTATCTTTCCACACCAAATACCCGAAAGGTGATCAATTCATCGATTTTGGTCGCCAGCCAACATGGAATTGTCCAATGCCCGAAGATGATGTAAAAATGCAGGAGCAACAAAACTCGCAAAATGAATATTATGAACAACGTCCACAACATGGAAATCGTGGCCCACCAGCGACGCAACAATACGACCAACAACAACAGCAGCAAAATGCCCAAGAAATTCAAAACAAACAGGACGAATACTATGAGCCACATGCACAGGGTCAGTACAATAGACAGCCAACTGCACCGACACCGTCACGCGGTCCAACTAGACGACCAGTTCCAACACCACGACCGGCTGCATCAAAAGATGCCTGGGAAATTCCTCCGATTCAATGTTATGAGCCGGAAGATGGTGTCTTTTATGCACAAATGGGTCCGACCGGAGGCAAACATGGATATCCTGCAATAACTGGTAGGTTTCTTGGAAAATGAGTTGACATCAGATAAATATGATATTAAATGTTTGATAAATCCTATGAAGTTATCAAACTTAGAATTTTACAAAACCGTGTCAAACTTTGGAATTAATTAATTTTTAATTGTTTAAACTTCAGGACACGTTGGATGGGGTATTTCATGGTATATCAATGGTCTGCTCATTCCTGAAATCAATGTCATTCGTGGCAAAACATACACCTTCGTTGTAGAGGGTGGCAACGATCCAGAAACTCCAGCCAAATATCATCCTTTCTATATTTCGGACGATCCAATTGGAGGCTATGAATACAAGACAGAAGAAGAAAAGGCTGTACGTATTCGAACTAACACTCTTTGCCCTCGGCTACTGAGGACAACTGATTTTCCTTTCTGCTTTTTTACAGGCAACAAGAATCTTTGCAGGCGTTAAACGTTCCAGAACCGGTCAAATAATTCCAACTGGCGTTGGCCGACTTTGCAACTGGACTCCAGATATTGATGGACCTCCAGCCGATGATTACCTTTCGTTTGGCGCCTACCAACGCACTCTCACCCTCAAATGTGACGAAGGCGAACCGGGAATCATTACATGGACTCCGGACAACTCTACACCCGACACAGTCTACTACCAATGTTTCACACATCGTCATTTGGGATGGAGAATCAACGTACTCGACTCGTGCGACGAGGCTCAGGCTTCTGAAATCGACGAGGTGTTTGTTGAGCCCGAGGATGATATGGCTGCTGAAGCCTCAATTCGTCACGAAACAAAACTGCGACCAAATGACAATTTTTTAGTAAAACATGAAAAGGATTTGATTAAAAATCATAATATGAATGAGACCCCACCAAAACTACTCTTCGAGTTGAAAAACTCCACCGAACTAACGAAACTAATAACCGATGGCATACGTGCTGCCGAAGCTTTGGAACAGACTATTAAAAATCCCCGTCTGAATCATACATCTGACTATCCCGGAACAACCGCAACAACTTTTTTACAAGGTGAAGTCGCTTTCCGGCCACAAAAGGATCAAAGTATTCAAGTTCCCGTCGATCACTTAGTCGTACCGAACGTTCAAATTTCACCGTTTCTTAGACCACCACAAAATTCGCCCGGATTTCGTCCAGCCAAAATTCCAGGACGTCATCCGTCGCCTCCTTTTCAATATGATCGCCGACAAAGCGTGAGACCTCATCGGCCAGTTGTATTGCCGCAACCGTCTGTGATAGTTAATCATTACAAAAAGCCTGTTTCGCCAATTATGCGACCATTTGTTAAGAATCAACCGTTTCCCATTGACCCGATTGCATCTGTGCTTTTACTTGGACAAACAACCGAGCTGGGCTTCCCGCCTCGTAGCAACGAACCGATTCTGAAGCCGAAAAGTAAATATGGTAGCATTCCAGTCCCATATTCAGATGCTGCACCGCCAGTAGCCAAACCTATTCCTCCTGGCAGTCATGGACCGTTTGTCAAGGGAAAGAAACCATTTACAAAGCGACATCAAGATCCTGATAAGTACAATTCAAAGCCCACCTTGTATAAAATCCCTTTCGACATAAAAGATGATATACCAGGTGAATCGTTCAAATTGGCTGTAAACACAGGCTTTCAACCAGATTCCTTGGTTGTTGAAGGTGGATTTCGTCCCATCCTGAGAAAGCGCAAAGACGATGACGTTGAAGATGAAATCGAAGAAGTAACAAACCGTCGTCAGGATGATAATGTGGCTGAAGTCGTCGACACAACCGAGAGTGAAGCACTATTTTTTAACCAGGACAAAGAGAGCCAATCGTTCGAGCCAATGTTCATTCCCTCGCCGCCGGACAGTACAAATGGAAGCGTAATTGTACGAAAATCGATTCAACATCAAAAGAATCACGGCGATCTGGACGACATGGACTTCGAGAGTGGTGACGACAAAATGGCACAAGCAGCTGAACGTTTTGAATCCTACTATCTGCCACCCGATCCTAACATCAAACTGAACGTTGCCATACCGGATGGCGCTGTAGTCGCGTACGATGGTAAAGCTGTCCTTGATACATCCCTTGTGAACAACCCACCGCCACATTTGCATACAAACGAACGACACAATGGAATCTCCAAGGTCGAACAATTGGTTCGTAATACACCACAATTCGGCCCGTTCCGCGGAGAAATGCCACCACCAGTTCCCAATATCTTGCCCAAGGATTTGCCTCAGATTAGTAGCCAAAGGCTGAACAGTCCCATTACCGAGTATACGAATCCCATTTCACCGCTGGGCATAAATAGTCCAATATCGACAAAACTCTCACTTTTGCCCAAGACCCGACGCTGAACCTAGTTTGGCCAATGGTTGCCCTAGTGTAAGATTTGTTTTAGATACAAGCTATCCGCGTATCTGTGCAGAAAGCATGGAGAAACGGTTGTAAATAGATGAATAGGTTCTTTATTATTTTTTTGTATTGTATTATGTATGAACTAGATTAATTCGCTGTGGTATTTTTTCGTTTTTTATTTTTCATTTTTTGAGATTAAACCGATCGAGTTTGCGAAGTTGCAGATTGTTTTATCTACATATATTGCATTTTTATATACCGACACGTATGTATAATATTTTTTGAAAAGTTATTCTTTTGTTTGTAAAAAGCTTTTGCTCAAAAACATATATTTTAATATATTAATAGTCTGTGAGACGAAATAAAGAGATTATATTTGTAAAAATATGTTTTTGTGCTGGTGTGATCATGAATGCGTAATGGATAGAAGCTGATGTAGCAATATTAACTGTAAAGAAACAATTGAACTTACTATTTTCGTCGAAGATAATTCGCTGTCTCTTCGTCTTTTAAAGCTTCTGCCATTTCATATGCGTTAAGGCCGTTTTTATCAACTTTCTTAAGATCGGCACCGTGATTGACTAACAATTTGATAATGTGCAATTTGGATCCCATAGCCACTGAAATGAAATTTACAAATCTCGTGTTAATGACGTTTGAAAAAAAATTAAATTTCTATAAAGAATGTAATTGATTAGCGTTACAAAACAACAGTCAGCTTTCGGTCGCTCGGACTTTTAAGACGGTTTACATCATCATCCAGGGCATGTTCTCCTTTCAGAAACCTCATTAATCCAAAGATCTGCAGCTCCAGGTAGGTAACTTTGATAACAACTGGCAGCCTTCTCGAGTCAACGACAATATGCGCGAAAGGATGCATTTCGAAGGTTTGTTTACCCAGACGGATTATTAAAACCGCTGGATAGAGCTGCTGTCCCCTTCGGTATGCAAATCGGGTCATGTGTGTCAACCATTTTGTATGTAGCTACAAAATAGTACTTTGACCTTACAGCTTAACTAGGCCTTTCGAAACTCTGAGGATTAAGAGTATATTCACGCCGCGTTGTAGAATATGGGTGTGCCCGACTACCTGACCGGTATAGTTAAGAACTACCTCCCATGTCGCTAGCTAGAACATAGGGGTACACACACGGTAACCCTGGGCGTTCCACGGGGATCCGTGCTTGGTCCCCTTCCTTTTTTTACGGTGACGGTGGTTGGTTGGATTTGCAGACAATATTGAGGTGGTAGCCATGACCAAAGACGCGGAGTGCATCGAACCGTTCTCGAGACAATAATAACCACCGAATTATGGCTGAAATCAGTGGGAGTAGAACTCCCAAAGCATAAAACGGAAGCTGTACTAATTAGTAAGTGCAGAAAAAGTTCCTCCTCCTCGTTAGGTACTTGGAAGTTATGATTGACTCGAGACTGTGTTTCGGGGAGCAATTGAAGTACGTATGCGAGAAAGTGGCGGCTCTATCGAGAATTATGCCAAATATAGGCAGGTATCAGGGTCAGTAGAAGAGTTTTATTGTCTATCGCAAGGCATGGACGATATTGTGCTCATTCAGGAGCCTTGGGTTGTGAATAATATCGTTAAGGGTCTGAATTGTTCGGATTATACTACCTTTTACGTAACAGGGCAGGGGATACCGCGATCCTGTGTTCTTGTAAAGAAAGCCATCAAGGCTGTCTGCTGCCAAATTTTAGTGACAATGACTTTGTCGTAGTGTGTTTGGAGACACGGAGTAAGGTGATTTGGGTTGCATCGGCATGTATGCCCCATGACGGCACTCTACCTTCTCCGAATCTAAAGGAAGCCGTTGCGGCAGCAGCGTCTTCAGCCACTAGTGTAATTCTCGGATGCAATTCTAACGCGCATCATATTGTCTGGGGCAGCCCAGACACAAACGACCGAGGAGTATTACTTCTCGAATATTTTTTGGGAACTAATCTTCTTATCTGCAATGTGGGTCGTGAGCCTACTTTTGTCACAAAAAAACAGACAAGAGGTGCTGGACATTACTCTGGCATCGGAGGATGTTATACATTTAATCAACGACTGGAGAGTATCGGCGGAGCACTTCTTCTCTGATCACCGGTATTTGCAATTCAGTCTTGCTGCGCGCTCAGATGTGGCATCGTTCACTCTAAATCGCAGAAATACGAACTGGCCTAGGTTCTGGGACAGTCTTCTCGTCGACCTGGCTCCGCTTCCAAATACTCCATGCAATGGACAACAATTGGACGATATGGTGAACCGCTTCACTGATGCTATGAGGGCTGCGACTACTGTATCATGTCCTGCTATATCATATTCAGGTAAGAAAAAACCAACTTGGTGGAATTCTAAGATTTCCGAACTAAGGGTCATGTGTAGGAGGAGCTTTAATAAAGCTAAGGCCTCAAGGCTCATGTCAGATTGGCAATCCTATAAGATACATCTCAGTTCCTTTAAAAAAGAATTAAGAGGAGCCAAGCGTAGTGCTTGGAGAAGTTTCTGTGAGAAAATAGAGGGGTCTTCTGAGACATCTAGATTTAGGAGATTTTGGCGTCTAACCCATCAATGCCTAGCTTTCTTTTAAAAGAAGACGGATCGTGGACGCCTTCATGTAACGAGACTATCGAGTGTCTGCTTGATATACACTTTCCTGGAAGCGCAGCCGCCGCTTCACCTGAACTCCCCATAAGTCGCATACAGTCGTGCGATACGGCATCTATTCTTAACCGTGAGAAGATAATGTGGGCGATATCAAGCTTCGATCCCTTTAAATCAGCTGGACCTGATGGTATTATACCTGCGGACTTGCAACAGTGTGTAGACATTACGTATGCTTGGGTAGAGCGCATACTTACAGCTTGCTTGGATTTAGTACACATTCCTCTTATCTGGAGAGAAGTGAGAGTTACTTTTATCCCTAAAACGGGTAGAAGTTCGCATGCAAGTCCAAAGGACCTGCGGCCCATTAGCCTTTCATCGACTATGTTGAAACTGCTTGAGAGATTAATTGATATTCATCTACGGACGACCATTCCATCAAACCTATTATCCATGTCACAACATGCATATTGGAAAGGGAGGTCGGTTGACACAGCTTTGCATTCGCTGGTTAGTTATATTGAAGAGTCTCTTCATCATAAGGAATACACCATGGTGGTGTTTCTAGATATTGAGGGAGCTTTTAACAATATTAAACCCAGAGCGATTACGGATGCTCTTCTTAATCTACAGGTTGAAGGTTCAATCTGCACCCTCGTGGATATGTTGCTTACCTCTAGACGTATACAAAGCAATTTGGGTACTGCGTCTGTTTGTAGATATGTTTCTAGAGGTACCCCGCAGGGAGGGGTCTTATCCCTCTACTTTGGAATTTAGCGATAAATAAATTACTTTTGAACTTAGAAAGAATAGGTTGCAAAGTCACCGCTTACGCAGATGACGTTGCTATTGCCGTTAGAGGCAAGTTTCCTGATACTCTTAGCGGGCTATTAGAAAACGCCCTAGGTATCCTAACGGATTGGGCAAATCTCAGTGGAGTCGGAATTAATCCATCCAAAACGGAATTGGTCCTCTTTACAAGAACGCGCACAATTCCTAATATTAGGCTTCCCAGACTAGGAGGCTTTCAACTTGAGCTTGCTGAAACCGCGAAATTTCTTGGACTTATCCTTGATAAGAAACTAAAATGGAAGCCCAACATCGAAGAAAGGGTGAATAAAGCTACAGTAACACTGTATTCGTGTAGGAAAGCCATCGGGAAAACCTGGGGTTTGCAGCCAAAAGTTGTGCATTGGATGTGTACCGCTATTGTGCGGCCAGTCTTGCTTTACGGAGTTAGTGTGTGGTGGATGGCACTGAGCACCGCTACCTATTATAATTTGCTGGTCAAAGTTCAAAGATTGGCTTCTCTTCTTATAACAGGAGCTTTTGGAACTACTCCTAAATTCGGATTAGGTATGGTCCAGGGACTGTTCCCATTGGACATTTTCAGCCAAAGAATGGCCGCAAAAGTGGCCTTGCGCCTACGTGAAACTGGTCTCTGGCGAGCGCTGGACTATGGGCATTCAGCGATACTTCGTAATTTTAACCTGCCCCTAGCGACTGACTACACTGTTCCCAATCACTTCTTTGGTAGGAACCATTGTAGTTTGATCCCCTCAAGGGAATCTTGGGATAGTAACAGCTTCTTGGTCAGTGGATCCATTTCCATTTATACTGATGGTTCCCAGACAGATGCAGGAGTTGGTAAAGGAACCCACTCGGATGAGTTGATTTGTCATTTGTCTTTCCGCCTGCCTAATTTTTGTAGTGTCCTTCAAGCGGAGATCTCCGCGATTTGTTAATAGAGACCGCTACAATATGCAGAACCAATGCAAGATGGATTCATGGCTTGACATGCGCAACGTCGAGAATGATCTGGCCAAAGCTAGACAATGTCCGTTCTAAGATGCTACTTTCCTTAGACAGAAAGCATATTCGTAGTGTGGTGGGAGTAATAACAGGGCACTGTCCTATTGGAGAGCACGCGAGAAGACTCCGAATTCCTCACAACGACTTCTGTAGAAGTTGTGACGATGAAGAAGAGGAAGAGAGTGTGCATCACTTACTCTGCCACTGTCCCGCCCTGGCTGAGAAACGAATGCGTTTTCTGGGCTCAAGGTATTTCTACGATACCGATGATCTTCGGGATGTGGATACTGCTCAATAAATTTATTGTAAGCACGGGTTGGTTTTTAGGCAGTTAGTAGAGACATGATTCTCTCGGTGGTATCACAATGGACCAAATCTGGTCTAAGTGCGCTGGGTGCAAATCTGGCGGCCCCTGTACCTAACCTAACCTAAGGTAGTAACATCCATATTACATATTTGATGCGCGCCAGTTTGGGAGGGTGCTTGTGTGCTTGTGCTGAAATAGATTCACTATCCACTAGCAGGATTTTGAAATGGCGGGTTTTTAGTGTGCGGTATTTTGAGGTGGCGGGATTTTGTAATGGCGACATTTTATAATGGCGGGATTAAGTAATGTCGGTATAACGAGAGCGGGATTATAAACGGGCGGGATTTTGGACATCACACGGTTAGCGTCGTAACGCCATCTTCTGCAGTTTCAAAAGGCTGCGTGTAAGTGACCCTACACTTCAAAGTGTCATTTTCACACACGTTTTTTTGCAGTCGTCTGAGAAGGATATCCCTTCTATCGGTACAGCCGTTAGCAAGGATAATCTCGCCTCATTCAGCAAAACTTGCAGACTACCCAGCTGCAGTCTGGCACCTTCCAAGAAATTGGTCAGTTTATCTTGCGTGTCGATAAGCCATCTTTGGATTGAGTCTTACACGAGTCTCCGATATCACACGGCGCACAAAAGAGATACTTTGAAGGCATTCAGATGTGTGACATCCACGGGACCCTTACGAGATGCGTCGATAACACCCAGAATGAGATCTCCGGCGACCTTTGCAAAGGACTTTTTACCCAGGTTAAACTCTTTAATCGTCCGATCAGCTTGACATCATCATTCGGACCCTTTTCAAGACACACTGTTTGAGCTAACACACATACCTTGTGGCATTTTATTGTCCCTTCTAACAGTATGTCATCTTCATCCGGAGTAGCTGTAGGAGCAAACCTCTCCATGCCTCTCAACGCTTCATTGTCCATTCCTGCAGCACTTCCCGTTCTCGGACCACAGCCGAGGCTAAGGTTACACTTCCCGCTACTCACCCCTATAGAAATATCGCCCGTCCTTTCCTCTTTTTGGGCCACGAAGCAGACGACTTTGCTTCCAGCCGAAAGTTCCGTAGGCTTTCACGTCACTCCACCCCTGCGATCCTTGATGACAAGCATGCCGGATTTTCCCCAAGTCTAACGATTCGCTACTCCGTAGACCGCGGTTCACTGGTCGCAAGAAAGGAGCAAAGGGACTTGTTGGGTCCTAAACCCCGTAGTTCCTCTCTCTTCTGTCACTAGCTCGCAGCTCACTCGTATTTTCCTTGTCGCCTAAGCAGAGAGTTTCCTATTTGTCTACTGTCAATGTTCCCTGATGAAAACAGAGTTTACACAATCAATACGGATCGTGCGGCAGCACCTGCTCCATGCCTCAGCCTGCATGCAATACCCATACGCAGTTTCCTGAGGTTACCAAGCGGGGAAGTACCATGTTGACTTCGGTAATCACGTTGTCTACTGGCACTGGAATTCTGAAATAATGCGACAAATGGATTGGAGAGCCTTTTGTGAACTTCGAAGACGAAATTTGTGTAGGAATTTTTTTTTAAATCTTAAGGTCAGCCATCCGCGGATATGGCTAATTAGCCACATATGCCCTGCGAAGTAGTAGTCCTGAAGAGGACATTGTGGGGTTAACCAGTAAGAATATTTGCATAATTCTGCGGCTACAGGCATATATGAAGTATCATCACAACTCTCTTAAATTAAAAAAGGCCCTTCGATACTTAGATTATTCGGCGCGCCCCAATTTTCGAGCACACCTGTACACGATCGTTTACTATGGTTACTACAAATGGTGCGGTACCTCGTCTACGAACTTTCCGAAATGGCTGCAAAATTTACTGGTTAAATAAGTCCCCAGTTTTTAGCTATGGTTTCTCAGCTTATTTATGCAACCGCAGCTCTATTTTAGCACAAGGAGCGCGTTCCATTTATACGATCTGAGTAAAAATAGTTAGTCACATTCACTTTCCGTCTCACTTACTCACAATTCTGACGGTTGACTACAGCTACGACTACGAGTGAATTATGGAACCGCACTCCTGATGCGTTGAATTTATTTAATACTCTACAAAGTTGAATGTGAAAACAAAATGTAAAGTGTGTGAAAATGAAGCATTCTACATATTTCAACGGCCCATAAAACCACTCAATGGACTGGACACCAATCTCAGCAAAATTAATTTCTTTTCATATAAAAAATGTCAAAGGACTACATATCGTGATTTTGTAGAACTCCGTTTGAAAATCCTGCATAAACTTACTTCTTTCGATGCTCCTTTTCCTTCTCAACAGGCTCTTGATTTGATTTCACCCCAATTATAATTATGTGAATTATTTGCGTATGTTCTTGCGTTCTTGCGCTTAACACTAATACACTAAATCTTCATCTATTTTCTATTGGAAGCTATTATTGCATGAATTTAAAAATACTTCGTAGTTTTAACGGAAAATACAAACTGACAACATCGCATCATTGCCATATCCAAGAAATCTGTCCATTGAACAAAGTACAATTCACAATGGTTTTAGAATTTTTCAAATTTAGTTCTAAAATCCTAAAAAACTATTACGTAATCTACTAACAATTACGGATATTATAGTTACATCAGAGAAAAAGTCCTATAAATGCATAAACTTTGAATTATTAAACTAAATTTACTTTATTAATTCACAATAGAGCGTGTAACCTCTCCTAATTCTCCGGAGTTATGAGGTGCCACAGCATTTTTGGAAGATGAAAGAAGAAGAAGAGACATATTCCAGTTCATATACCAAATGTCAAAATATTTATTTGATAACAGAACCAGCTGAGAGAAGCGCGCTAACATTTTTCTTTATTCTTTGTTTGGAGTTTTTATACGGATTTCGTCTTCCTATCAACACGGCAAATGAAATCAGCGCAAAACTGGTGGCATCCAATAGGTCCTTAAACATATTTCACCCCACGAAATGAAATCAGTAACCATAACTTTTACACGTTTCAGATTTACATTGCAATGTTCTCTCGTTCAAAACATGTCGGGAAATCGGATAATTCTCCAACTCCCAAAGTGGTGGGCATTTCGTCAGCCAGCAAAGCAATAGCGCGAACACCGGCGCAGGATCGCTTGAATCGGTTACGGAAATCGTTAGCAAATAATCTGATAAAGGAACAAATAAAAAATGATTCGTCATTAGTGCAGTCCGTGCCGGCCAGCGGACTTGTTAAACGGACTGACTCCTTGAGCCGTGGAGGCGGTGCTGATGTGAAACCTATCATTAAGCTTCCTGCAACGGTCACTAGTTTGGCAAGTACTCGCACGTCTGGCAATAGTGAAAATGTGGCTGGTGCCTCGAATTTTGATCGTTACGCAATTCGAAGATCGTTGGGTTTGTCGGTGAACAATAGTCGTCCGGATTGCACGAAATCGTCAACAACAGAGAATATTGCCAGGAGTTTGATTCCGCCTGTCAAGTTATGCGAGTTCCTAAGAGGTCAGAGCGATAAATCAGAAGGTAATTTAAATGTTCTATGAGATTTTGTAGCACGGTTGCAAGGGTTTAAATTGGTAACGTGTCAACATCACCGGCAGAGCAAACGCAGAGTAACACCACCTTCATGCATATAACTCCATGGGTCTTGCCGGGAAGGTAGGATAGGAAAATCTACGTTGATTTTCGTGTGTGGCCCGCTACAGAAAGGCTAAATAGCGCTAAAGGCAAGATTCCCAGTAGGACCACCTGCTTCTATGTACCGATGTCGGTTGAGACAAAAGAAAAGAACGACAACGAAATTTAAAACAGCTTTACCGCCTTTCAGCGCCGCTACTAAACCACCAATAGCCAACGTGAATTTGTAGAGTAGTACAAAATAGCAAAACAAAAAGAAAAGATTTAATTAACGGAGATAGGGGGAGAGAACCAGGAAGCTTACATCAGTTGGAATCGATGAAGATCTGTGACCACAGGGGAATTGATCTCTCGTCTAAAATGGCAATTGTCTCCGAAGAGATGCTTCAAGCGTCTAGCATTCGGCCACTTTGCGAGGAAGCTGCAGTATTCCGCACAATAGGTTAGTGCGGAGTGGATCGCCCCAAAGCAGCATCTTGTGATGAAGAGCTTAGCTACATATTGGGCAAGGAAGCAGGTAGGGCCAACTATAAGCACCAAACTAGAGGCGTCGAGTGCCCAGTATATATTAATCCCCAAATGAAATTCTAGCAGCTGAATTTGAATCACAACTAATGCCTTGATTACACAGTGCGAGCTATCGTGCGAGTTGGCCTAGACAGCTACTGCAGAGTAGCTACTTGCACCATGTGACCGCATCACGTATGATGGACCATGTGACCGCATCATACGTGATGCGGTCACATGGTGCAAGTTGCTACTCTGCGTTAGCTGTCTAGGCCAACTCGCACGATAGCTCGCACTGTGTAATCAAGGCATAAGAAGCACAAGATCTGTTGTTCTACTGGCCTCGCTTCCACACAAAAATTTCGAGCCTCTTCGAGGCGGGCCACACTCGTTTCCTCAAATGAAACGCCCAAGAGTTGCCCTGGCAAGAGCCATTAAGGTTAGAAGCAGGTTGTGTATGTGGTTGGATGTGTTTTTTTTGTCCAATTGACAGCATTTCATCGCTTTTAATTTTCTTTATCCGCGCCGGCAGGTCGCGAGATCTATATTTGATAGGACCGTCCTAGTGGCTCTTGGCCTATCGAAAGCCTTCGATACGGTCATTCACTGTGCACTCTTGGCCGATTTTTTTATTATGCGTATTCCTGCCAAAGAGGCCAGATGGATTGCCAACTATCTAGCTGAAAGAGTACAGAGTTTCGAGGCAATTGTTCAAAGCATAGAAAAATTAAGCGGAGAGTTCCACAAGGTAGCGTACTCTCTTCTATATTATTTAACATCTACCTGTCCAGCTTTCCAACGCCCCCGAAAGGTATCGAACTAATTTCCAATGCGGACGATTGCACCGTACTCACCACGTGGAATGATTTAAAAGGTATGTGTGCCCGACTGAATGACAACATTGAAAAACTTTTTTCAATATCCGTAACCTAGTCATATCGCCGTCTAAATGTACTGCAACACTTTGCAAAAATTTTCGGAGGACCTTACGATCCGTACCGGTAATCATGATGATGTTGTTCCTACTGTTACTAATCCTAAGATCCTTGGGGTCCTTTCACCATGATGAAATCGAGCTGGCATGTCGAGAATGTAATCGACAAAATGCACATTCATTCCTGAGTTATGGAAGAAAGGCCGTATAAACCCTATACCCAAACCAGGTAAAGACCACACTCTAGCAGAATCATACCGTCCAATAACGCTTCTGTCTCCTGTGGCTAAAATACTGGAAGCACTAGTATTGCCGAAACTTTTAGAACACAAACAGCTTGCCAATCATCAACATGGTTTTCGTAAAATGCATAGCACCACCACCGCTCTCGATACGATCACGTCCAACATATTTAATGGACTCAACCAGCCGAAACCATGCAAGCGTACCATCCTTGTTGCTCTTGATCTGTCAAAAGCAGTTGACACTGTCAACCACACTCTATTGCTGACAGATCTCCGTAATACTACACCACCGTACATCCATAAATGGATCGCTAATTACCTTGCCGGACGTCGATCCTGTACAGAGTTTAGAAACGGGAAGTCTAAACTCAGGAAAATCAAACAATCCGTTCCCCAGGGTGGAGTCTTATCCCCCACTCTCTTCAACCTCTACATGTCAGGATTACCCAAACCACCAACGGTATTACAAATCATCTCATACGCAGACGACTGCACCATCAGGGCAACTGGTAACTACATTTCCGAAATGTGCGATCTGATTAACGAATACATGCAGGCTCTCAACGCTTTCTTCGTGAATAAAAACCTGAAGCTATCTGCACCCAAGTCCTCCGCCACATTATTCACAAGCTTCAATCAAGACTATAACACATAACTGCCCATATACGTTGACACCCACATCATCCCAACAACCAGGACTCCCAAAATCCTTGGTGTCACGCTCGACAACTCCGGCAAATTCAACACCCACGCCGAAAATATATGTTCCAAACTTAGGAGCAGCAACATAATATTAAAAGGACTTGCCGGAAGTACATGGGGCACAGAAAAAGAAACCCTCTTGGCTACGTATAAAGCGATCGGTCGCCCCTTAGTTAACTACGCAGCACCAACGTGGACTAATGGTCTCTGCAACACTAACTAGAGCCACATTCAAACCTGCCAAAACACACCACTACACACCATCACCGGCTGTGTTTAGATGTCTTCACATGATCATCTACACCAGGAAACAAAAATATTGACTTTGAGTAGCCGTAATGAACTTCTCACTAAGCAATATTTAGTCGGATGTTATCGAACAAACCATCCGAACAACATACTCATGAACAAAACACCACCGCCACGTCGAATCAGACGTTCGATCAGGGACAAAGAGCGTGAAGTCCAGCGTTACAAAAAAGTTCCTTTCGATGACGCCGACTACAAGGCGGCATCCGAAGTTCATAAAGCCACTCAAAGTCTCGCGAACAACCGTGTACTTGGCACTAAACCTCCTGCCATATCTCCAGATGAAGAATCACTACCAAGAGCACCCGTACCACCCTAGCTTAACTTCTTCTTCTTGTAGCGGTGCAGAAAGGTGTGTAACCTCTGTGCATCTATGTGGGTACGATTTATGGTTGTTATGTTTGTGTCCGTGAGGTCTAAGGACAAAAACATAGCTGCTGCGATAGGGTTTTCCCACAGTGATATAGGGGTAAGATCAGTGAGCGCAGCGGGGCATTGAAACAAGTGGCCCACATCATGAGGAGTACCATTGCAGTTTGGACAGTTTGGCGGCTCGGTATGTAACTTCATCGTAAGGATCCCGTTTGTATCCCTGAACCTCTCTCTCAAGGTCTCGTAGACCACGCCTGACATGTCGTGGTGGAGGAATTCGGTCCATGAGATGATTATTGGGATGATCCTCACGGTAGCAACCAACAAGATACTGTTTTGAGAATAGGAGATTGTGATCACGTATTGGCATCAATTTTGTCTCCTGATGTAAGTGATCCTGGGCAGACATCAGAAGGCAACCAGTCGCGATGCGTAGAGCGGCATTTTGGGAGACCTGAACTTTGGACCAGTTTGTGTCACATAGACTATGTGTCCAAACTGGGGCTGCATAATCAGCGGCCGCTCGACCCACCGCTTTATAAGTAGCTAGCATGGTTCCTTTATCTTTGCCCCAGGTGCTACCACCTGCTTTTAGGATGTTGTTCCTTCTGCGCATTTTTTCACAGACTGAAGCTGCATGATTCGCAGACGTCATCATGTTCTCTAGGTGAAGCCCGAGAATTTTGGGGTTTTTAACAGTAGGAACAGAATTGTTGCCAATACGTATATCCATCTCCCATCTGATGTCCTCCCACCAAGTGGTTAGAAAAGTCGCAGAGGATTTGGACGCAGAGATGGTGAGGTTTCGGCTTTGGAAAAATGCCTGTAATCGTCCTAGATAGCGATTAATTCGGAGGCGCATTTCATCCTTATCATTCCCTGTGGCGAGTACGGTGCAATCGTCAGCATAAGAAATCACCTCGATTCCTTCAGGTGGTGTGGGAAGGCCGGACATGTAGATGTTTAACAGAGTGGGGGAGAGTACCCCTCCCTGTGGAACACCTAATTTGATTTTCCTAAGCTTAGAACGTTTGCCTCGAAACTCGGTGAAGGAGTGCCGACCAGCTAGATAATTGGCAATCCAACGGATCTCTTGTGCAGGAAGATGCATATTCAACAGGTTTGCTAGGAGCATTGAATGATTGACCTTATCGAATGCACTTGATAGGTCTATTGCCACCAGAATAGTTCTGTGACAACGACTGCGTTGATTTAGCCCATCACGAATGCGTGTAGTGATCGCATCGAGGGCAGTGGTGGGTACTATGCATCTTCCTGAAGCCAGGCTGGTGAGGTTCTAGCTTCGCATGTGCAACAAGAGTGGGGTGAATAAGGGCCTCCAGCGTCTTTGCGACAGGAGAAAGTATCGTAATGGGGCGGTAGGATTCCCCGAGATTTGCGCTCTTCCCTGGCTTGAGACAGGGAACAATTCGACCTGTTTTCCAGATTTCAGGGATGGCAAGCGTGGACATCGACAAGTTAAAGGCGGCCGTGAGATACTCAATGGCTGGTAGGTCGAGATGTTTCAACATGGTCATCGAAATGCCATCTGGTCCGAGGGCCTTTGAGTTTTCAGCATTCTCGATGACTTTTTTAACCTGGTCCGCTGTAAAAGATGGTATGGTGTCAACATTCCGGCTGCGAATCCGTCTTCTAATTTTGCGCTTGAGGCCGTCAGACTTGGAATGTTCAATAAATTGTTTATTGAACAGGCTAGCACACTGAAGAGGATCGCAGGTTTTTGTGTTGCCAAATTCAATGGCGTTGTTGCCCTTTTCTTTCCGAGGATTGGAAAGGGCGCGGACGGTAGACCATAATTTGCTGACGCCTTCATTGAGGTTAAATTCATCGAGATGCTGATTCCATTTCGCCCTCCTATAGTCTTTAACTTGTCGGTCAATTTCGGAGTTAAGCTCCTGAATTCTGGGATCATCAGGGTGAGCGCTTCTGATCTGATCACGTTCATCGGCTAATCTGGCGGCACTAGTGGGGAAGTTAGGCCGAACTTTCGGGATACGTCCTGCCGGAATAAAACGTGCCGCGGCTGTGGTAATGACGTTCCTAATATTTTTCTCGGCCTTATGAATGTTGGAAGGTGATGGTAGCTCGATGAACTTCGCCAACGAGTAAGCTTTAAAACCATTCCAATCGGCTTTCTTGTGATTGACAAACGTTCGCTTATCTGACTTAGTCATGTTCGCTGGTTTGTCAATCTTTATAATGATTGGGAGGTGATCTGATTTAAGGGTGGTACGTACTTCCCATCGGGAAGCAGCAATTAGACTGGCACTGACGATAGTTATGTCAGGAGAACTACTGCAAGTGCCCACGACTCTAGTCGGCGAGTCTTCATTAAGTGAACAGAATTCTGAGGCGTCAAGTGATTCGGCGATAGCTATACCCCTGGCATTGTTGTTGAGGTCCGAATGCCAGAGCTCATGGTGCGCATTAAAGTCGCCAAGGATGACCCTGTGCTCTCCGGAAAGGAGAGGACCAATATCGAAACGATAGCCAGAAGGGCAACTAGAGTGAGGTGGTACATATATATTAAAAATTTCGATATTGGTACTCCCTGATGGAACTGAGATGGCTTGAATTTCCGCCGTACCGTCAGCAACTACATCTAATACACAGTAATGTACGGACTTGTGTATTAGGAAGGCAAGTCCACCTCCAGGGTGAGGATCATCCGTGGCGGCCGGTCGATCTTTCCGCAGTATAACATATTCGCTATGGACGCTTAGAGACGAGTTTGCGTGAAGCAACGTCTCTTGGATGGCGGCGATGAGAATTCTGTTGGAACTCAAGAAGTGTGTGATCTCAGCGATTTTCCGGTGAATGCCATTACAGTTAAACTGTAATATAGATAGTGCAGTGAAAACTGCTGGAGGGGGAGGGCCAGGCGTAAGACTGGGTCTGGCATTCCTTATCATATTGTTTGGCGGTGTAGGGGGCAGTGGTGGGGAAGGTGGGCTGGGAGCAGCCCTGGGTTGCCCGGAATTTATACAACCTGGCGCAACATATGCTAAGGAGTGTTGACCTTGTCTACATAACCCTGAACACCTAAAGTGAACCCATTCCCTGCAGCAATTACACTGCACTGATCTGGCATTCGAACCGATACGTTGGTTGCAGACACTACAAATCCATACCTCTGGGCCTGGATTTGTTTCAATACCGGCGCGAATTAGTAAAATTGAGAGCAGCCGCGCCGAGATGTAATGCTCCCAATATGACGAAAAAACACATACATCGTACCCACACATATACACAGACAAACACAACCTTCCTGCATCGAACCTTCAGGGCTCCTGCCGGGGCTCTTGCCAGGAAGGCATTTTGGCAGCTTTTGGCCGTTTTGCATAACAAAACGGGTGTGGTCCGCCCCGTAGAGGCAGTTGCCGTAAGACCACCCGCGTTGCTCGACCTGCGGTGTAGGCACATCGCCCGTTTTGGCGATAATTTCTCAGCATATTTCTACAGGCAGCTCTATCTTGGATCGTGTCATCGCCGAGACCAATGCGTTGTTGTTGCTTTTTCATTTGACACATCCAGGTGTTCTTCGGTCTGCCTCTGGCCTTGGGTCCATCAAGTGGAACTTCCATTGATATCGCTCTCTTTGCGGGGTTCTCAGGCGGACGCCTTTGAACATGGCAATACCAATCCATTCGTCGGTCTTCGAGCTTTTCGGTGATTGGTTGGTCTATGGACAAGCTGCCTCGGATGTAGCTACTCTTGATGTGGTCCCTTTTGGTTACACCAACTGACATGCGTAACATTTTCATTTCAGTCGCTGTCATTTCTTTCGCGTAACCTTCATACATGGTCCAGCATTCTGATCCATACATGAGTGCGGGACGTACAACCGTTTTGTACAACTTGCCCTTTAGCTTCAGTGGCATTTTCTTATCGCAGAAAACTACCCTCAGTCCATGCTCCTCCAGAATGTCACACCATTTTGTAAGCGCAGCTTGCAAGGCAACGATGTTTGGGCTACTGAGGACTATATCATCAGCAAAAAGAAGAGATATTTCTAGGCCGTCGGAGACACGTGTTAATAAGTAGCACATGATGATGTTGAAGAGCAACGGACTCAATACACTGCCCTGGTGTACTCCGACATTCACCGGAAATTCTTCTGATTCACCGACTGTGCATCTAACCTTAGTCGTAGCTCCATCATACATGTCTCGTATCATCCTGACGTATGCCTCGGGGACATTAAGTGCTCTCAAGGCCAACCATATCAGATCACGAGGTACTCTATCGAATGCCTTCTCCAAATCGATGAACACAAAGTACAAGTCCTTTCGTGCTGCTCTATACTTTTCCATCGCAATACGAATGCACTGAATCGCATCGACTGTAGATCGACCTTCAACAAAGCCGCATTGATTGTCATCAACCGCACAATCTTTCTCAATCGGTTGCAGACAACTCGCTCGTAGATCTTCAGTGTATGAGGTGTTAACTTTATAGCCCTATAGTTGTTGAGTTTGCGTGAGCCTCCCTTGTTCTTATAGAAAGGAAGAAGACAACTTTCCCTGAAAGCATCAGGCATCGGTTGCCCACCTTTGATTTTGTTGAAGAGAACTGTGAGCCAACTAAGCCCGACATTTTCCATTTTCAACCAAAATTCCGCGGGGATTTTGTCCGGGCCGACTGCCTTTCCGCGTTTCATCTGATGCATTGCCTCCATCACCTCTTCCTCTGAGATATCTTCAATATTTGTGGTATTCGGCTCAACATCTTGAAAAGCTGCTCGAGGAAATTCTTCATTTAGAAGTTCGTGAAAATATTCTCGCATCCTGCTACAAATTGCCGTATCGTCAATCAGCAACATTCCTTGAGACTATGCTAGCCACTTAAAAAGCGGTGGGTCGAGCAGCGGCTGATTTTGCGGCGCCAGTTTGGTCGCAAGGTCTCTGTAACACAAGCTGGAACAAAATCCAAGTCTGCCAAAATGCTGCTCTACGCACAGCTACAGGATGCCTTCTGATGTCTGCCCAGGACTACCTACATCAGGAGACACATTTGATGCCAATACGTGACCACAATCGACTACTTACAAAACAATATTTAGTAGGTTGTTATCGAGAGGATCATCCTAATCGTAACCTTATGGACAAAATTCCCCCTCCACGCAACATCAAACGTGGCCTTCGTGACCTTGAGAGAGAGGTCCAGGGTTACAAAAGGGATCCTTTCGATGAAGATTCATACCGGGCTGCCATTGCAATGATTCACACTGAGGAAGTGAGTAGGTCTATTGCGAGTTTAGGTACGAACAGAGTCCTCTCAGCGCTCCCACCACCTATTTCGCCTGAGGAGATTAGGCTCCCGAGAGCCACCAGAGTGACTTTAGCCCAACTTCGGTCAGGCTTCTGCTCACGCCTCAATTCGTATCTATCTCGCATAGACCCAAATATACAAAACGTATGCCCAAATTGCGCTGGCACGCCACACGATGTAGCCCATTTGTTTCAATGCCCAGCTGCACCCACTAATCTCACCCCCCTCTCACTATGGGAAAACCCTATTGCAGCTGCCACGTTTTTGTCCCTGGAGATTGCGGACGAAAACGACGACGAACTATAAAACGAGTCCATATAGATACACAGCGGTTCACACCTTTCTGTACCGCTAAAAGAAGAAGAAGAAGGAAAACAGCATGTTACCAGTGCGTGATCATAATCTTCTCCTGTTTCTTCAATATCTGGTGAGCTTAGGTCAGGCTGGTGTTCGCGCCTCAACTCCTACCTATCTCGAATATACCCGCACATCCAAAACATTTGCTGGAGCTGCGGTGGTGCGGTTAATGATGTGGACCACCTGTTTCAATGCCCAGCTACACCCACTAACCTCCGAGAGCATTATGGGACAACTATATTGCAGCTGCTACGTTCTTGTCGCTTGAGATAATAGACGAGAACGGCTACGAAACTTAGAACGCATCCATAGACATGCATTACGTCTTTCTGCACTGCTACAATAACAATGTAGACTTTAAAGTCATAACTTAAAATGCATACTTACATATGTGCTACTTCTTTTCGTTAAAATACATGTGATTTATACCCAGATAGTATGACCTATTTGTTCTCTTTTCAAATTGCTACATTGTCTCGTTTTAGATAATTCAACTACTCCAATTGTGCCTACTAATAACAAAGAAACCACCGTGTTGTCTAGCGCCTCAACAAATCCGCGAAAACGTAGATCAGGTCATCTTAACTGTGATATTAACACGAAAATTTCAAAACAATCTCCAGATACCTTACCTAAAACGATGACGAGTGAACATAAAAAAACCGAAAAATTGAATCAAATCTCCAGGTTGCTCGCTGAGCATCCGTTAGGTAGAAGTCCAGAATCGACACGAAATGTACGTGTTTATGACGACGATCTGTTTCGGGTACCTACTCAGTCTTGTCTAAAAGACGAGTCAAGTGTCACTCAAGGAAATGACAGTAAGACAACAAGAAAGGATATCCAATCCCGTCTGATGCATAATCGAAAGAACTCAGAGACTGAAATCACACCACAGGACAAGGATAAGAATGACGACGTGATAATGAAACCAGCCACCTCATTTACTATCAGCTCATCGTTTCAGCGCATTAAAGATGTTATCAAAAGTACATTGGAGAAGTTCAATATAAAACCGGAATTCGACAACACCGAAAAGACAAACAATTGCGAAACGCAAGAATCAGACGCAGATTATCTATACATCGTTACCGATACAAACCTATTTCTACACAATTTCGCATTTCTCAAGGAACTGATTGAAGAGCCGAATGAAGAAAATATTAAAGTTGTTCTGTATCTACCCTATGTTATGATAGATGAACTGGATTCTTTGAAACAGAGCAATCGCGGTGTCTCAACACTGGCTCAACGTGCGGTCAAATATATAAATGAAAAATTGAAACAACGTGACAAATCAATTCGAGTGCAAACTGTATTTGACTCGTTTCGGGATCTTATACCGATCAACAATGCCGACGACAGAATTCTGAACTGTTGTCTTCAACTGAAAGCGAATAATGTTAAATTTATTTTGCTATCGAATGATATAAATTTAAGAAATAAGGCGTTAGTCAATAATGTAAGGGCCTATGCGCGTACGGATGTCAAAGAAGGAAACTTACGAAAGTTTCTATAAAGAGATAAGTATATTCATTTTTGCTAAAAAGGAGTTATTTTCCTTTTCTTTTTTTTTTGGTTTTGTTTAACTATCGTATATCGAAATAATTGTTAATTTATAAATGTATTACATATATACAAATTATGTATTCATATTTTCATACGAGAATAAAATATTGTTGGTTTTCCAAAAAAGTCTTGTCTACTCACCTGCACGTTGAAGTGGAGTCCACTCACAAATATCCTTAGCGTCAATGTCACATTGGTTTTCGATTCCAAATTTGATCATATCATAGTCATCGGCAATGATGGCGTAGTGCAGTGGTGTCAGATTAATGTTGTCTTTCGCATTCAATTTAGCGTTTTTATTCAGAAGAATTTTCGCAACGGTCAGATGACCATGATAGAAGGCAAGCTGGAGAAGTTTTAGAGAAATTACTAGACAATGTATTTATCGTTTCTGTATTTTTGAAATATCATTTATAAAAACTAAATTAAATGTAGGACTAGGTGCCCCCTTTATCAACTATTCTATTGACGAAAGCTACTGGCTAATTCGATTACTAGGGAAATAAAAAAATTGTTACAAATGCGCAATGAGCAAAAGTTGCATGAAAAGGTAAGAAAAAAACAAAACCCACCCTGTGTAATCATCAGTAAATCTGGATTTAGTGCTAAATACCAAATTCAAGTTTTTCCTTTGAATAAGTGAAGGTGATATCGATCTCATTGGTGAATTTATTTGAGAATAAGGAAAGGAATATATACATACTTTGAAAAAAACAGATTAGCAACTCCAGAGGATTTATGTATTTAGTTAAAAAAAAGGACGGCGACCGAATGTAGAGCTCTGATGGACATCAAACAAGGACAATTGAGAGTCAATTAATTAAAAACAGCATGAAGAGGCATACCAACATAAAAGCCAACCCCCATCCGAAAGAAGCAGTCTTAGTCTCGGATGTAGGTGTAGATGACGTGGTGGGTACTCCAACAGGAGCAACAACCCCTGCCCGTCGTGTCAAAAGACAGTATGGATAACGAAGTTGTTGTTGTAGTAGCGGCGCTGGATGAATAACGAAGTCGACATATTCAATAAACTAGGCGAACTTTCATGGAGTCTAAGCCCAATGAAATATTAGACAAACGATGTACGCGAATCCCGAAACTATTTTTAAATTCGCTAGAAAGATAACTTTCATTGTAGTATATGCATTTTGGACAGTTTACCGTCCATCATCAGCAACGCGATTAAAACGCTGAAACGTAGGCGAGACTGCCTCCCCACAAATTCCGAAAAGGGAAAAGAAAACCAAAACACCACTAGAAGGAGAGGCTACAAAAACAAATTCTTCTCCAAAGGAATCGGATTCTTGGAAAAGAATCGCGCCCAAGAAACGGACCCAACGGCAGAGAATGAAAAATGAGAATAAGACTTAATAGTCATATCGTAGTCCGGTGAAATTGCCTATGCAGATATTCTGAAAAGACTAAAATGAGAAGGAGATGGGCGAGAATGTGTCTCAGATTCGGCGCACTCAGAAGAGGGAACTGTTATTCCAACTGAAAACACGTGGGGTGGATTCAATGGAATGGTATAAATCCATTGTTACTAATGTACTCGGACTGAAGGCAGCCGACGTGAAGAACCTAAGCCAACAAGCAAAAACTGAGTGCCTCGATCGTGACGAGGTTACAACAAAAAAGGAAATTTACGCATCTTTTTTTGAACAATTGGTCCAAATATAACCCGGCGCTACAAAATCAATGAGTAACGCGTGTGGTGAAACCATCACGCTGCCACGGAGGTAGCGTGCAAAGTCCTAACAGCCGGGAACTCAACGTTGGATGACCAAACTGCTGACTTAAACGACAGGCGTCACCTAAGAAGTGCTTCAAAAGTTTTCGTTTGAACACTTTACAAGAGACTGTAGCAGCGAGCACAACAGGCCGAACATGGCGAGGAGGGCCCCAAGGCGCGTGAAAATAAGCCCAACTGTATACTATGCCAAAAAGCCGGGACGGCAAATTCAAGCAATGCTAAATCTCCACCAAATCGAGGAAGGCTGAAGAAAATCATAAAATGAGATTCTTGCAGGCGGCACATGATCTGCTATCGCCAACCGTAAAAGAGAAAGTCATCGATGTTGCAATTTTTGTGTTTATCTGAATTCCAGATATTTTTGAATTGCCTAGTGCATGACGCAAGCTGACACAGCCCCTGGTGATAATTGCTGGGGACTATAACGCCTGGGCTCAGGAGTAGGGTAGTCGGGAAACGAATAAGCGTGAGCAGACACTTTTTCGCGTCTCGACATTGTTATTATCAACTCGGATCACCTTTCGCTAGTAGCGCCTGAGTGCCAGTAATAGACTAGTATACTACACACATAGCGATCATCAAACGATTCTTTTTTCGATCGTCGACAGAACATATCGAATCGTGGCAAGACGTCCGCCCAATGGATGGTCCGCTAGGTGATTTGATGAGAAGCATTTATGGCAGTCGTACTGGCGTATTTACGAACCCGTGTTCAGTACGAGGCATGATTGGTCCCAGCTCTGCATGAGTTTTTTGCGATATCTTTACTTACAAACCCGTGGTGAGTAGGAGGAAATCACCCTTCAATTCGACACGGGTTTGTTGGGCGGGCGTCGTAGACGTTCCTTATGCAACCCAAGGCAAAAATGCCTTGAATGAAATCCGCACGGGTTTTTGCGATAAATTTGCAAACAAATCCGCGCGGAGTTGTATGCATTGATGCTTCGTACTGCGAACAGGTTCCATCGAGGGATCGACCGTCCAAAGTACCGCGCAAATCACAGAGCAATTAGAATTTGATTGCGATACATCTATGCGTAGGAAAGGCTCTGCTAAAGGACGGCGAGAGAACGACTGGACTGGACTGAAGAAATTGGTCTGCGGCGAAAATGCCTCGCTAATAAGAAGAACAACCGAGCTTGCTTTAGGCAGTTCCGTGAGGATACTGATACAAATCCGTGGAGGATGGCGTATAGGGTGGCAATGAAGGAAGTAGGATAGAAAACTCCACCACTTGAATGTTCCAACAATGCCGGGTTCACGTTACTGACTGTTGAGTAACTGTAGTTTTTTCTCTACCCGCACATGAACATAAACTTTGAACCACGCCGAGATTCGATCTCCGGACCTCTAGATTACTAGCATCGAAGAGTACGACTCAATCAAGTGAGCCACAGAGCGTGGTAGCTGTATAGACACTTGAAATTAGTTTTATACAAACCTTTTTCATTCTTAATTTTTTCTTTGTATAAACAGTAATTTAGAGCGTGCACAATACCAGCTTCAACTTAGATTGCAAAAATAGTCCATACTTTCCACACTCTTGCGTTTGCGTTTCGCCATCACTTTCTAATCTGAGCACGAAGTCTGGTATTGTAAACGCACTGTTATACTTGAACTTACGTGTAGTGGTGTAACACCGTTGATCCTATTTCCCAAATGTACGCTAGCTCCGGCACTTAACAAAATATCAATAATGTCCTTTTCGTCGCATATAATCGCATTGGCCAGAGGATAGTAACTATTTGGCGAGGCAACATGCACTAAATTTGGATGCATACTTACTAGTCGCTTCACAAGAAATTGTTGTCCTTTCTTAATAGCTCGATACAGGTGTATTGTTGATGGCGGCGATGGAAGCGTTTTAACCTAGAACGAATTAAATGTCTTTTTAAATAAGTATTAAAGCGGAAAATTATGTGCTTCTTTTTTGTTCGTCCAGGAAAGGTCCTTTTTATATACCTATGTGCAATAGTACGAATACAAATAAACGCATAGTGGAAGTAATGATCGTATGTGTGGAATATTATCCACACTCCAGTTCCTGGGAAAATTTTCTTGGTAATTTATCTTTCACATAAGCATTGGATTTCTTTAAGAACTAAACGTCGAAAAAAAAGCAGTAGAGCGTGGGATTTCTTGGACGTAAAACTTCTTTCAGCAAACCTATAGATTCTCCAAACAAACAAAAACGCAAAATACATTTCCATCGCCATTATGGCCATCACAACAGCACTTTTTTGTTTTTTTCTGCCAACTCATTTTACCTCTCCGAAAAAAAAGACATTCTTTAATATAATTCATCTTCTGGGAAATTTGATTCCTCGAGTTTCGTCCTCGTAAAAAAAAACAACAACAATAAATTTCGAACGAACGTCGAACGATAAGTCATACCCGAAACGGATCCGAAACGGCCAAGGTGACATATCCTTTTTGTTGGTTCGTCGGTTGAAGTTGTAGAGCCGATATGCGAAACTTGTAGCAAAAGTTTTCATCCAAGTGGTCAACTTTGGCCGATGGTTTAGATCCCCTTTTTTTGTTGTTGTCGTTCGGTAGTTTCCATTAGAACACAGGCAACGACAGGAAAAACAGATTTCATATCATAAATAACCATTTGTGGAAAATGAGTGAAATGATGGAGTGTATATGTGTTCGGGACGAGAGATACGGGTTGGAAGGTGTTTAGCACGTTTGGTGTAACGAAAAGGATATACAATACAGTGTGCGACGTTCAATGTAATACAGTGTATTACTTTTAGTCCTTTGCTCGTCCTTTTGGCAATTTTAATTCGCTGGGTATTATCTTTAAACGACCTTATTTTTCACAAGTATGCACTCATAACCCAATAAATTGCTACCAACTCCACTCCTTGGAAGCGTCGATGGTACATTTTATGGATCGTATGTATACAATTTTCGCACACTGCATTTAATCCTGTATTTATGACGGTGTGTATCTAATGGATAAGCTTATCATTGTTCGCACCAGTAAACTCTCGTCCAAATAGCAGGTTTATGATGCCTCTCGATTTTGTACACGTCAGCATCTGCTATAGGATCCCACTCCAACAGGGCACTTGAAATTGTTTGATTTACTATCCGAACGTTGAACGGGCTTGACGGATTCTCCATATTTTTGTGTATATGTACTTTCTTCTCTGGTCGTTTGGTTTTATTTTTTTCCTGTTCTCCTCTGTGGGTTTGGTGACGATGATGATTGTTCGTTCACCCGTTTTCAGCGCATTCCACTGAGGGAAGGCAAGTTTGAGTACGCGGTACTGAATCAACGTCAATGTTGCTCGAAGGATTCTTTTTTTTTGGGAGGGAAGTAGAAGAGTTCCCCTGTTTTGCAGGCCGATGAAATGTTGAACTTGAACAGGTTCACAATAAAGTGGACTTTTTGTTTGATCGATAGGTTTGAGTTCGTTATGTGTTTGATACATTTGCACCAGATGGTGAAATTCATTTTCCGTAATTGAGGAAGATTTATTTACTATTGAGAACTGTGAGAATGTGACCCAAATTTTATGGAGAGGATATCGTATTAATTATTCTTACTACGCAGTTGCTCTATGAATCAGTATGGGCTCATCTTTTGAAAAAAAATGAAGCTATATTGTTGATATTGCGATTGGAATTATCGAAAACTCCACGTGTTTATGCATTTAAAATTAACGTTTTAAAATAATTTTGTTTCGAACAATTAACCCCGTTTGCTCTTGGTCTTTTTGATTACCGAAATTTACGAAAATTCTTACCGTTTGCGCTTCGTCCGCTCCTTGCGATTTTTTTCTTTAAATATTTCTCTTTTTTCGAAAAACTGACCCCGTTTGTTCTTGGCTCCCTTCGTTAGAAAATCATTAAAAACCAAACAATTTAGAAAATTCAAAAAAAAAAAATAAAAGATTCAGAAAATTTAATTTTTTTTTTTACAAAATACAGACAATTCGGAAAATCTGGAAAATTCTGATCGTTTTCGCTTGGTCCTTCCTTTGCGGTTATTTTTGTTCATGGGTCGCATCTTTAAAAGGCTGAAAACTCCAGCAAAATGTGCGCCGCTTGATTCCCTGAAAATATTTTTTTTCGAAAAATAGACCACGTTGTAAGTAAGGGAACTAGGTCTAAGGGAACTTGGTTGAAAATCGTTAAAATTCCAAAAAAATCAGAAAAACTAAGAAAATATAACAAAAATTCAAAAAAATTTTTAAATAAAAAAAATTCAATTTGAACTGATGAACTTTTGTACGCAGACATCTGGCACTCCGAAAATTTCACAAAGTGCTTCGTAATGCTCGTCATCTATGGCCCCTTGATCCCCTGACATAGCTTTGCTCATCTTTCCGATTTCGTTTGTTTTCGGGTTGCACCTTTGAACGGCTGAAACTTCTGAGCGCAAACAGCTGGGCATCTTAAAATTTCATCCTGTGGTCGCTTTCAGCGTAAAAAAAAAAATTAAGCAAGAAAAGTTTTACTCCAATTGGATTGTCATTTCGCATACAAACTATTTAGTCGAGAGAGGTTGGGTACCGGGGAATTCTTGTAGCATTTCCAGTGGTTTTGTTCGTTAGATGTCCTCCTTGAAACATTTTCAATAAACACAATTGCTAAACATTTGTTTAAAATGTGGTTCCCGCAAGAGTACCTGTTCTTTTCGGGGTGTGGCTTTTAATGAGCAGTGTCGCCGCACGTATGGTTGATACGCCATGCGCCATGGCGTGGATTAGTACAAAGATCTCCAGGCATTGACGCTCCCGATGCACTTGACTCATGCAAGATGGCTACGGTAATACTGACTTTCTTCGCCGGAGTTCAGTCGTTATCCAAACGAGCACGTTTCGTAGTTATTTTCTTGGTGGGAGGGAATTCGCCATAAGCCGACGTGTGAAGCCTCGAAACTAGCGGCTTCGCATAACCGGAGCCAAAAGAGGGCTAGATTGTAGGACAAGTATCATCAGCGCTCTAAAGGGGGGGGGGGCAAGCCGGGTTGTCGCCCGGGGCGCCAAATTTTTGGGGCGGCTTTTTAGCTAGCTAGAAAATATGTGAAAAACCGGAAGAAAAGATTTAATATCAATTTTCATTCTGTAGTAAACCGTAGACAGGCGAAAAAAATGCCGCAAGTCAGGAAACAAATTGACACCCACAACAAGAATTTCACAACCGCTGAGGCCAATTTTTTTTAAAGAGTCTTTTATTTGGGTAAAGAAAACGCGTTAAAGCTTACTTAATTTATGAACTGGATCATTTGTTCGCCTCCGTAAATTGTGTTTTAAAGAGGCAAAGTCCTTGCTTAGCTTTGAAGAACCCACGATTGATACAAGGCCCTTTGGAATCGTTAAATGCTAAAAAAAGTAGAAGTAATTTTGTTACCACCCAGTCTTCTTCCAAAAAGAAAACTGGGACAATTCGCTCAGTTGTCCAATAATAAACTACTAAAATTGTTGTTTATTCTGTTGAATACCAGAGAAATTAATGAATCGCACTAACTGAATCGCACATAAAAAAGTATTGAAAAAAATTCTACTGTGAGAAATTCCATGGCCAAAAGCACCATTTTAACTACTTTTTTTTCGGTAACTTTCATCCACCTTGCACAGCAGTTAATCTTCAATTCGCCCGATATCTTCGCAAATGCATAGAATTCAGAGGACAAATTTTGAGCTACATAAGTGGTGGGCTTCAACAAGATGAAAGTCGCCGGACACAGTAACAGAGCCGCAATACAAGAACAGTTCTTCTTAATTTGTTTGCGGACATATTATTATCGGGATTTGGGTAGATTGCTCGATTTAGCTCTGACTTTATTCTCCGAGAATTCTCGAGTTGACGCATTTATGAAAAACACACACAAATCCGTCCGTGAAAAGATTCGGCTAATTAAAGTTTATCTATACCAAAAATTGCCGAGCACTACTCCAAACGAGCACCATTCTTTGACACGCATTTTTCCAGACCAGAGTTTTTCAAAATTTATTTTTGTATTTGACTGGAAAAAATCTGCTCGCTGTTACAACAATTAAGCAGTGGCGAAGATAGGAGGTGAGGGGATCTGGGGTCGGGTGAGAATTTTCCCCGGTAGATGGAAAATCAAGCGCTTTCTAAAAATGTTTTTTTTTTAATCCTTTTTTCGTAATAATAGCAAATGATACAGTTTAAAGCACACTGTTTTCCAATAGGTGGTCAGTGAAAGACCCATAAATGGTCCGCGAGATACTATGGGGACTACTTCTGAAAAAGAAGTATTTTTGGGACTAATTAAAATAATAGGCATGTGCTTTGAAAAATATTGCAGTATAGATAAAGTACTGAATAGTTTCATTGCTAGGTAGATCTGAAAATGCGAAGTTGCAGACCTTAAGTTAAGTTGCATAAAGCTCGGTGGCCTCAGTCTACATTGTTCCGATGTTTTCCGTCAAGCCGTGCATGTTTCTCACATAATGTGACACTATTGTCTGTACCTAATTATTTTTACTTCTTGCGTTAATTGGCACAGTGTCCAAATATTGCGACAGTATCATATGAAGACAAACCATATTAGTAATCAACCATCTCAATTCTTCGTTAAAACATTTAAAATTAATCAGGTGAAACCGGATCCATTGAATTATTATCTGACAAAGTTTGGCGCCTTAACTCTCTCGTTGATCTTTTGAGCGTGGTTCAACGAACTGTTGCGCGTGGTTCGGCCGAACTTGTTTTTGTGCGTGTTTCGACAAAGCCTATGTAGAGTCTGCTTAAAATTATTTCAATGCTCGGCACAGAGAAGGAATGTCTTGTTTTCTTCTGATATTTCCAAGCATTTTTGTCATAAGTTGTCCATTTTGTTTTCGTTAAAAAAATAATAAAAAAGTCTAAAACATTGAAAAATAAAAAAAAATTCCCTTCATTAAAAAATGTGGTGGTCCGTAGTGATTCATGGTCAAGCAAAGTGGTCCGCAGTCATTTGCGAGTTGAGAACCACTGGTTCGAAGGAATGGCTAAAATTGTGAATGCGGTGAATAAATGACATATTCCTCCGATATTCATATTTTATTTAGGAAAAATCCCATATACTCGTAACTTCGTCGGCAGGCCGCAGCCTTTGATAATTCTGTTATCTCGGCGGAAAAAAGGAGCAAATCTGGAGACAATCAATGGCAGCCAATAACGTATTGTTTTGTAAAATGTAAATTCACCTTAATTTCCCTGGAGATTTTATGACGGATTCTTGGTTCAAGAGAGTTAGTCGAGCATATGCTACGATGTCACTAAGATATGTTGAACTATTTGCAATGGCTTGATTTCCCTCAACGTTGGTTTTAGCTATAATGTAAATTAACTAATTTTTCAACTGGCCAACATTTGTATCAAGAAATTTTTTGAAAGTGTTAAGACCAGTATACGCTAGCAGTTATCCAAATTCTAGCCAAGATAGTAACATAGCACAAGCTTTGGTATTTTTTTTTACGAAATGTGTTTAATTAAATAGTAAAGAACTAAATTTATATAAGTTAATATAAAAATACAAAATAGAAAAAAATGTGTGTGACTATAAAGGAGGGGAAGGGGGTAATCCCATTTATGCCCGCTTATATATGCCACTGCGAACAAGAGCTGCCAAAATCACTCGATTCTATCTAATCTACTATAAATCTGTTTAGTATAGTACTGAATGGGCGGCAAATTGTCCTCTTGCCCGGGGCGGCGTAAACGCTAGAGCGGGCGCTGAGTATCATGTCAAACGAACCTTGGATATGCACGTCTGAATTTTGCGTTAAGCTTAACCAATAGGGAGCCAAACGATGATCACACCCGCTATTGAAAAGTGTTCAGCGAAAAGTGTACCTCGAGGATGGATGTGCTCAGGAGACCATGGTCCCTACCTATCAAGATGGTGGACTCGAGGTGGCTGGAGGTTGTTTCCCAATTCAAATAACTTGAATTGCCGCCCGGGGTGGGTTTCCAATATCCGTGTCAATATAATGCCGAAAGGTCGAACAGTTCTATGGATCGAGTGGTAAGTTTACACTACAAAAATGTATTGCAGAAATTGGCAAGGACACACCCAAATTTTTCAAAATACTTTCCTACCTCTGCATTTGAGCTGATTTTATCATGTCAAAGAATGGTTGAATGGCTTAAGGATTCATTTGAAAGGAAATACCGTTTATGTGGTAACGATAATGATCTTTCCCTTTCAGGGTGAACTTATTGCCGAAACGAAACGCATTTTCGCACACTTTTATCTTGATAAATCGCGCGAATGCTTATATGCCTTCCCAACGCCACCCATAACACCATATCGTACCTACTACACGTATATTTCCTATGGGTATATTTCAGGGGTGGATATATTACAGTATTGCGTCTTTCGGTGAAATATTGGTACATACATTCTATTGAGAAGGTTAACGTGAAGAGCCAAGCGCGTATCATGTCGAGATGGGCGGTTAAAATCACCTCTTGTCGGAACACCTTAAAAATAAATGGAAGGATTAGGCTGTTCGTTAGACGCGCGGCACACAAAAATATACGACATTTGCGATAAAATGAGATAAATTCACGCATTTTAGACATTTGAATCGAATGAAAAGCTAGCACGGAAAGTGAGAGCAAAAGGTCGGATGTTTTTGGGAATTGTACACGGAAATGGCACAGGTGGTTGCTATTTGTATTGATTTGATTTCGAGATAGAGAGTACGTCGTTAACATTTCGTACCGTCAATCCACATAAAAGCTGATTAGAGGGAGGAAATGTTAATGATTTATTTCAATATTTTACAAGTATTCGGGGGTTTTACGGTTATGTTATGATATTTGTAATTGAACTTAGTTAGCTTGAATAGGAAGGAAATATTCAGGAATTATGGGTATTCTGTAATTGCGAACTCGGCGATGAAGCTAATCGCAATTAGCTTATGGGGATTCTACGAAATTAGTGCAGGGTTTATGAGCTACTCAGTTAGCTCTGATGGAAAACCTGTACAATCCAGAAGGAATCAACCACAAATGTTTTGCAGATACTATCGCAATTATTTGCAATTTATTTTATTTTTTCAATTCCTATATTTTATGCAAGTTAAAAAAAAAGTTTAATTTCGTACTCTTCCACTTTGTATCTCTTCAATATTTCAAGCGCATTTTAACACAAAACTCTTAAAACATTCTTTCAACCCACAACCCGAACATGGAAAAATTGGGCCAATTTTTCCGGTGAATACTTTCATTTTGCCTGCGTAATTCTGTCCTGGGAATTCGCCAGTGCCACCAACATCCAACAGACCATGTAACTTCCATGCAAAATACCTTGCTCTATATATTGGAACGCGGATAGGATAGACCATAGTCACTTGAATTCCATGTCCCACAACTCGTGAATATTTTAATAAAGACTTAAGGCTGAAATAATTTCATTAGCACGTTTTACCACTGGAATTCCTCGCATAAAATCCTAAGGGAACTCCGGTATTTGGTTGGCCGAAGGAATAGTCGACGAGCGAGACGAGTCGAGTCGAGTCTCAGCTCTGTTCAGGGAATGTATATAGAGAGTGCGGTGAATTCCTGCAGGTTTGCCATACAATGAATGATGAAAAGTTTGCAAATGCCGACCGGTGCGGTGCGGTGACGATGCTATACACGAAATTCATGCTTTACCATATCTTACGTTTGTTTCCGCGCGCTTCTGTCTTTTGTATTGTCGATGTTCGTTGCCGCCACCATACAGGACATAGTATTCATTCAACATCTTTAGCTCTCATAACGAGAAGGAGTTATGTATGCCGAAACCCGTTACCTCAGCAGGTCCTCGTCGTCTCCGCTCACACCACCGTACCGTCCGCATCATTCGCTTATCGCCATCGTTTCGGAGAATGCGAAGGGAATGTTCTCCATAAAAGGAATTCCTGCGTTACTCCCTAAAGGTATGTTGGCAAAACTACAAAAGGTTTAACTTACAAGAATTTTAATGAAAGAATTTTTTTGTCTATCTGAGAACCTCATCATCATCATACTTGCTGTCTTATAGTCCTGTATGTCCTCGAGCAAGAATCTCCACTCTTTGGTTTCTCCCGACAAAAAGTATTAGTGAAGTAGGTAGTAGGAGCGGATGGAAATTGAACGGTGAAGTTTGACTTTTCTCACCTTTTTTTCATTTCATTGCCGGGATAATGTTTTAATAGTGGTACAAGGCGTAATGAGTTTAGTTTTTTTTCTAGAGAATTCCCTTGGGGGGTAGAGATAATCTTTTCGTTGGACAATTATGGAAAAGATATGGCGAAGTTTGTGCGAAGAGTGAGGATTATTGAAAGAAAAGTTCGATTTTAAGTTTGTAGTTTGGTATGTACTCGAATATCCAATTTAAAATATTCGGAAACTTCAAAAATTTACATAATTAAAATTCTCGTCTACGTTCAGAACCACCGTACAGAAAACCTTTTGAGAAGGAGCTATAACTGAAGCTTTATCCCACGACTTCATTCGTGTTTCATTTTTGGTATTGGGATGTCGACGAAAGTTTATTTCGCCTGCGAGTATGCAATGCATGTGCTGGTCCTACTTTCGCTGATAATAATATTTTCAATCAAATAAATTTTAACTCATAATTATGAAAATAATAGCCTTTATTATTGCTACGTGAACAACGAGGCTATTACAGTGCAATATTTGAAGCGACAATTGCGAAACGATGTGAAAGACATTAACCCCAAATGAACATCATTTCTTATATTTTTCTTTAGCGTAATTTGTGTCGTTAGATTTCTTATCGTAAAAGGCTGGGGGGTAATAAATCACATTCATCCGCAGAAAAATGAGAGAAACGAATCGAATGTCTAGCGAAGTGGAAAAACTGCTGCTGAACTCAACATATACTAGTTTCACCAGTTCTCTTACATCGTCCTTGTGCCGATGCCGTTGTGGTCGTTCTCGGTTCTCGGTATTATATATATATTCAGGGAATGATTTTTCCAGGCAATTTAGTTCTTTGGGGGTTTCTTATTGAAACCTTTACGTTCATTCTGTGTGCTACGTACGATAAACGTATACGACAATACGGACGTGAATGTCGTATATAGCTGAACGTACCCGTATATACAGTTTCAGATGTCCCCGGTATACGCCTTACTATACTATATACGTGAAGTCGACAGCTAACAGGATACATTCTAACATTTTATTTTTCATTTTTTTCCTATCAATTTTCCTTCATGCTTTTAAGATTAATCTTCGAACATGGAAGTGAAGTGCTCTAAAAGTGTATACAGGAAAAATTTTCATTTGACGTTAAATATACGTGAAACACCCGAACTGTGAAATCATGAAAGCATAAATTTGAGTGAAAATCGCTACTAGAGTTAAAAAAAGGCAGAGAGTGGAAGTCTTGAGAGCAATTTCCGAAATGTGTCACTAAAAGAAAATGTCTGCAGACTACAGCTTCTTCCTTTGTTGCACTTGCATTCTTTAAGCTTAAACTTTATACGTTCAATTTCAGTAAAGTCCTCTGATTTTGTATACATTTGTATTTAATTTCATAAACGTGCAAATGTGTTTTTACTGGAAACACTCCTGTCGCATTATCATCATCCTATGGAACTCATTTCACTTGATTGCCACGTATAACACATTCATCGAAAATTGAATATGTTTACCGATACTATCAATCCAATCAGCGTATTGAAATTGCTTGAATCTATTAATACGATGAAGTCCATTTGTCCAAGTCGTTTCGGTGGAAATTTATTCAGCTGTGAAAGGTTTAGATAGCATAGTTTGGTGAAATTCGTATAGTATTGTTCGCACAACAATTCGTAACTGGATCTCTGTATGCCCATAAATAAATGCCGAATTAAGGATTGCTTCTACGTTAGATACACCGAAGCCTATCTAAACGGCTTAGATAAGTTTCCCCGTATTCCCTTCTCATATTTCGTATTGAGAATCTTCTCCTTCCCCGTCGTAGCGGCGCGCGGTCGTCCTGTGGTGCCCGCTGATTCGTATCGTTTCGTTCGTTCGTTAGTTGGTTGTTTTGCTTCATTCATTCATAATGCATGAGAAATATAGCACAAGTTTAATTGAATTAAAACACAAAATCTATGGTGGAAGACGTATGACGCTGCATGTATTACAACGCATTTGGAAGGGATATGAATGTGTTACATGAAAATTATTTTCGGTTTCGTGGAATGATAAGTGTACATGTTCAACGCTGTAAACATACCCATAAAAGATTTTACCATTCAATTGAATGTCCTGCATATTTCCCATAGTGTGGTTTGAAGCTTGGAGCATTAGATATTACAAGGAAGTACATACATACTCGTCCCCGTAAGGGGGAAGATAAAGGTTGAAAGGCTCCGGCTATGATGATGATGATGATGATGAACTGCCCGGGGCTCAACATTTTGAGGGGCGGCATATTTCTGTAATCTGGCTGGTGTAGTGGTTAGTGCGCGCACCTCCGATGCACAGGGTCATGGGTTCGAGACCCACCGTGAACGAATTCAGTTTATCGTGTTTTTCGAACTCACGACCCATGTGACGGGCTATGATCTCACTCAGATGTTAAACGAGTACCCATTTATGGAGACAATAACACTGCTGACCGTGCTGTTGATCTCAACACCTCAACAAAAAAAAAAAAACAAAAACAGGATGTCACTTAACACATCTGCGGCCTTAGTCCAATGTTAGACTGTCGCGCCTGTTATTTTATATTTCTGAAACTTTTATAGTTTTAATATTAAAGTTCGATCTAAAGATATTTAGGACAAATAAATTAAACTCTGCAAAAGCGGTTGCTTTGGTCAGTGGCAGATTTAAATATTTGCCATCAATACCTGCAGACTTTAAAATGTTATCGTCCTAACGACCTCAACAGCTCCACTATTTCACAATCCGACAATTTATCCGTTGATCCTTGATTTCCCAAAATCTTGAATATGCCATGAAGTTAAAAATGTCACCACTAAAGTTGGACAAGTTGGTTTTGTATGTCAGTTGAAATCTGTTCCTAATCATTAAATTAACTGTATTTTTTCACTCAAGTTCTGTTAAACGCTTAAACATATAAGTATAAAATTAGCGGGACGATGTGACTTGATAATTAAATTTTTTGGAGGGTGTTCAACAAGCGCGTCTAATACATCAGAGATGAACATCAGAAATTTCGAAAACGTTTTGCAAATTTTGAATCTATTCAAAAACATTTACAAGCTTGACACACTTAACTTCGAATGACGCAAATACGTCATTATGACGAAAATTTACCATCATTATGACGAATTCCAAATTACACATTTGGACCATCATTTGCTCAATAATGACAGGTGACGCCATCTGTTGCAAAATTGAAGAACAAGAATTTGTGCAAAAATATTAAATTTGTTATCAATCTTTACACATTTCTATTCAAAATCTTCAAGAAAAGTGTTTCTTTAAATTATTGAACAGAATATTCATCAAAATATCGCTGTTGTAAGGGACATTTTCATCGTTTACACAAACGTCAAAAGTAAATGACGAATCCTAATGACGAAAACATATGTGTCACCTAAATTTCGAACTTTCATCATTATGACGGATTATCGTCATAATGATTTGGATATCTGTCATAGGCATTAAACACGATCGGTAAACAATGACTATGAGTAATCTGGCTTAGCTAATTTTACACCCATTTACGAGTACCTACCATATACGAAGGTTGATGTTCATTTCTCCTCTTGGGGCTAGTAGTTATTGAACTAGTTTATATGCATCTGGAGAGTAGTGAAGGTCACGAAATTCGGAAAAATGTATTCTGGTGTCCTAGCAGAATAGTGATGCGGATTGAATGATTACTGTGAGGCAGTTTAGAAATTCGGTACTGCTGAAGTATTATTGTTGTTAAAACATCTGGCGAACAGAAGTATCTTTCGAAAACTTCTAATCTCTCTCTCTATCAAAAAAAAAAGGAAGAAAGAAATAACATTTTAACGTTCAGTTACTCATTTTTTCCTGTCAATGTCATTACCCTATTTACAAAGGTAATTGAGAATAAATCAATTTCAAGCATGGTCTTGAAAAATTAAAGAAAAAAATGCATAAGCTTAAAACGTTGGGGATCCCGGCGCCAAAAATACCGTAATACCATAGCCCTACCGCATATTAACATTTATCTCCATTTATTGGGAGATCATACTACTTAACAAGTACTCCCTCCAAAATCGTGCATTACAAGCTTGGATTCACGAATCAGTTTTAACTGTTGCAACCTTGAACCGGCCGGTAGCCAAAGTATTTCTAAAAATTATGTGGTAATACTTTATTTTTCGCATAAGGTCCTTAGAAATTTGAACATCACATTTTTCTATGTGAAACAACTGCTCTTAACTAGTGACGGAGGGCGGACATTTGCCAACTGCCCAGGGGCGCCGTAGAGGGTACATCCGGCTGTGATTATACTCGTAAAGGTGATAGAGATTTTCGACTCTGCTTATGACACCTTAGATCATGTAGTACTTGAAATATTCATTTTCTCACACGACTTAAACCTCAATATCTCCAAAACTAGAACAACCAATTGGAAGCGCTCTCTATCTTCCCTTACTCTCTCTACCTTCAAGCAATCTCGTGCTGAAGCTAAACGCATCACTCAATCCGCTATGAGGAGCTATTTTTCGAATATTGAAATGTCTCTAGCTGCCAACCAAGTTAAGCCATTTTGGTCGTACATACGATCCTTAAAGTCCGCCTCAAGTTCACCAATAAATTTAGAGTTTGATGGCTCTATTGCCAACACTCCCGTGGAAGCTTGTGAGTTGTTTGCAAAATTCTTTGCCTCTACCTTTACTCCTTCTAACTCGTCTTTCTCTTACTTGCCTGCCAATCAATCGTCCCATCCCCAGATTCCCGAGTTCTCCATATGTCCATTCGAAGTAGCTGCTATTCTGGATACTTTGAAGGCAGATGGTGGCTCTGGCCCTGACGAACTTCCAAATTTCTTTATTAAATCTCTGTCTTCAACTTTAAGTACTCCCTTGGCCTTTCTATTCAATTTAAGCTTGAACAGTGGAACTTTCCCTAATTCTTGGAAAGCAGCAAATACCCTTCCCATTCCCAAATCCCCTTACACGTCCTCTGTAAAAAACTATCGTCCTATATCTCTTTTATCCTGTTTTCCTAAAATTCTCGAGCGTGTTGTCCATAACAAACTATATCCCGCTGTTTCTGCACTTTTCGCTGAGCAGCAACATGGCTTCGTTAAAGGTCGTTCGACTTGTACTAATCTCATACATTTCACCAACACTGTGGCCAGAGCGTTGGACAATCAGTGTCAGGTTGATGTCGTATACACCGACTTTTCTAAGGCATTTGACACGGTCGACCATGGTATATTACTTGCCAAACATCAAGATTTTTGTGTTAGTGAATCCCTTCTTACTTGGTTTTCGTCCTACCTGTTTAACCGAGAGTGCCGGGTTGTATACAATAGCTCTTATTCTTCTGCCTTTTGTCATTCGTCCGGAGTTCCCCAGGGTTCAATACTAGGTCCACTGCTTTTCAACATTTGTTAATGATGTCATGTTAATGATCTCCCTAGTAATGTTTCTTCTTCCTGTCTTCTTTACGCTGACGACTTAAAGCTTTACAGGATTATCAAGTCGGTCGATGACTGCCATATCCTCCAAGGTCACCTTGTGGCCTTAGAAAATTGGTGTCGAAGAAACTCAATAAGTCTGAATGTCCAAAAATGCCATTCTATGACCTTCTCGCTTAAACAATCACCTTTATCGTATGAATATTGCATAAATGCTACTCCTCTAGTGAAAGTCGATCGCTTTACGGATATGGGGGTTTTATTTGATAGTAAGTTGAAATTTAACCTTCATATAATTGACATATGTAATAGAGCTTCGAGAACGGCAGGTTTTGTTCTTCGCTCCTCTCAAGCATTTAGTAATATTTCAACTTGTATTACTCTCTTCAATTCTCTGTCTCGAAGTATCCTTGAATACTGCTCCCCCGTTTGGTCTCCGCACTTCAACTACTTAACTGCTCTCATTGAGTCGGTACAGCGGAAGTTCACTCGTATTCTCTTTTTTAAATTCCATATTCCCTATTGCCCTTATGATAATCGTCTTGAATTCCTTTGTGTGCAACCCCTGGAGAGACGAAGATTATATCTGGATGAGTGTTTCCTATTTAATATTTGCAACAGCTCCCCGTCGCTTCCTTTGCACAACGAATTTACTATTCGCGTTCCAAATAGATTAACGAGGCTATCGTCATTATTCGATATTCCTTTCGCCCGCACAGAGCTATACTATCACTCGCCCCTGCTTCGTTTACCCCGAAATCACAACATCCTACAACTCGGTTCTTTTCCCACGTCTCTTGATATTTTCAAATCTGACCTAAGGAGCGTTATTTTCGGAAGGGTCTCTGGTTTATAATTTCATTTCATTTTAAAAACTTTAATAATTGATAATTAATTTTACCTTACTCAACTTTGTTTTTTTTAATTCTTAGCATTATTGTTTTGTTTTGTAATTGGAGCGTATAAGCTCTGTAAAACATCCGAATTTATAAATAAATAAATAAATAAATAAACTACAATAGCGAAAGAAAATGATTATCACAGCCAACAAATTTTCCTTAAAAGCAAAATTACCCACACTATGAATTCGGAATAAGTAATTTGGTTTCTACAGAGCTTACAAGTTAAATTTTTCTGATTTGATAGAAAAATAATTTTGTTTTTGAGTCAAATCACAAAAATATTACTTTGATGCTCTCAGTGGCGGAACAACTTGACTCGCGCCGCCTCTGGATGCTCTGTAAAAACCAAACCACTTATCCGATTGGTTAGTTTGGTTTTTTAGGTAAATTTGTTGGCTGTGATAATAATTTTTTCGCTATTCTAGCTGGTCTAAATTGTGGTTTAAATTGTGAAAATTGAAAATTGATTTTATACAGTGACGCAACCATGGGAGGGACGAAGGTGGCCCCAAAAGCCCTCCCAGCTCCGAAAATGAGAAAATTAAAAATTGGAAAATAAAATGTGAAATTCATTGAATTTCGTTTCCGATTTAAAAAAAAAAATATGAATCGAGTTCGTGGGGCGAATAACCAGCCAGTTTTGTTTATCTCTTCAAGCTTTTGACATCCTTTCCAGAATTTGAGAAATATTTTTGTAAAAAAAAAAGAAAACAGAATACAAACGCACACGATTATGGTGAGTTTAGCAAAAGAATCTGCATAATTCAATAATATTTTTTACCGAGCCCTAAATGTTTCACTTTTGAAGGATGTGTAAGGCATATGCACTAAAAATTTAGTTTTTCATTGCAATTGAAGTGTTTGAAGATTTTATGCTTCGAAAATGGTGTTACAGAAGTCTTAAATTTGTGTAAAAATGTGCTAAGCCAAATTATTGCGCTTATTTCCCTTGGCGGAATCATCAAGTCGTACATTTTTTTCTTGCCACTACACTACTTCATAAAAAATCGCTCCACTATGTTACTTGAGAGCGTAAAAGTGCCGGTTGGACACGTATCCTTTCACGAGTATTTCCGAACGACAAATAAACAACTGCCCGTTAGAGGTGATCAGTTGCCGCCTGGTCTCAATCCGAAATCTTAGAAAGATTTCAACCTAGGATATTTCGAGACAGGGAAACTGAGAGATTGTTCATTGAGATCCGCACAATGAAGCTAAAACTGCAATTTAAGGTATTGGTATGTGAAACTGGTATATAACATCATCGGATCCTGTAATTTCGCCTAGTCTTTCCAAGCTGAATTTTTTTACGTCAGTGCGGTATTGTGTTCATGAGGATTCCAACCACCAATGTTGTTTTCATAGATTTCATCTTCCGGTCCTTTAATGCCATAGTTTCCGGACATCATGTGCTATCTCTTCTCTTTAATCAAATAATGAGGAATTGTCAATCAATCGGTGATAATACTGAAAATTAATCAAGATATTACACATCTTAGCTGGAAGTGCTTTTGTAGCCAATCTTAATTTGTCATATTATCCTGGGCGTTGGAAGGATATCTTCATTGTTTCAATTTACACATAAATACGATTAAGAGGTAATTTGCGCTGACACATAATTTGAATGATGCAACATATTCAAGTGCATTATGCAAATATGATAGCTTGATAATTTTTGTTTAAATTTTTTTTAATCTCTTTAAATTTGTGGTAAATAAGAAGTTGCACACGTGGCTGTGTCAAATGAAAAAGCAACAACAAGGCGATGACACGATCCTGTGCAGAGCTGCCTTATGAAAATAGACTCAGATATTACCGCCAGAACAGGCGATATGCCCTCCCTGGGGACCGAGCAATACGACGCCATCCATGGAGCGGTATAGTAAACCAATGAAAAAGAAGAATTAATTTATGTCCCATATCCTGAAAATAGGACATATCATGAACATGAACTAACTGTATATAGTACATAGGTATCTACATATTTCTTGGTGACCATAGACTTATTGGGAGTTCCATATAGAAATGGTTTAGTCTCCAGTAAAATTGGCATGAATCGATTTTATTTCCACACAATGTGAATATCTATACAAGAAAAAGGGAACAACCGTACAAGTTTACAGAATGATTAATGATTTCCCGATGTCGTTCATTTTCTCGAAAAGCGTTTCAACTCTTCGCCCTCATTACGATATATTGTTCTTTATTATATATGTCGATGTCAATCTTAATTATATACACTTCACTTAATTTCTATTGTACACAAGCATAGCACCGAAGAAACCTTCTCTATATATAGGATCTATTCTCATAGATGGAGATATACTTACATACTAAAATCGGTTAAAATACATATACATACATTTTTACTATGCTTAAATGGATATTTTAGTCTAGATCTGGGATATTGGAGACTAATGGTATCTTAAGGCTAGTTTACTTGCAAAATTTCATTGCAGCTACACATTGATTGATTACCATTTTATAAATTGATGGCATCGCGCATAAAGCATATCCTTGTGCATTGAAATTGAAGTGAAGGATTGCTTTTCGTAATTTTATAAGTTCTGATGATGATGATGACTATCGTCTTTTCGATGGAAGCTAACACATCTATAATAGTTATATAGAAAAGTAACACTATGAAGTTAGTATAATAAATAGTTAGTTTACTCATTGCAGGGAAAAATTGTATACGCTATTTTGAAAGATTGATCTGAACGGAGTTTTCAAGTTACCGCGCTTATTCCGGTTACAATAAAAAAGCGTAAATTTGAGCAGAGTTAAAGTCAAATTTGAAATTTAACAAATATGTACACATTAATTAAATTTTTAAAATAATAATTGAAAATTTTTTAAAACTTTTCCTTCCTGGAGGTTTAAGGAATACTTTTATGCTGCTTCCAAAACACGTAAATGGTACACATCAGGTTAGTCCATCCAATTGCATGAGTATTTTCGGCTGATTTCCAGTCAAACTAAAAGAGTTACAATTCCAAAATTAATACCGTTAATAGCCGATTCAATTCTCAGTTAAGTAAAACGAAAAGTATTGTTTCCCTATTTTTTAATATTGTTTTATTATCATTTTTCGAAAAACAACCCTCAAAATAACCATTTGAAATTCTTCGAATAAGGACTCATCAATCGCATGATGATGGTTGATGCTCCTTTTGTCTAATCTTTAATTAAAAATATTTTTATTTGACATTTGTTATCATGTGTTGTTGTCCTTTTTACAATTTAACTACATCTTTCCTTTCACCATTCTCAACTTGCTTCATTTGCAAGGCATTCAAATGTATGTCCATTTGAATAAGTATATCAAACTAAATACACAAAATTGTTTGAAAACGATATTATGATAGCAACGAACTATCCTATAGCATCAGATAACCCATACAGTCCTTTTTCCGAGAGTCATAGAAGAAAATGTCAAAAGCACACTTGACTTTCGAACTCTTGTTTTCCCACTGTAAGTAAACAATTCAATTTCCGCTAGTCGTTGTCAGTATGATTTTCAAATCGGTTTGATTTGAAAAGTCCCTAATGAACTTCTTCGTTTGTTATATGGTCATTGTTCCTGATGGACTCGACTAGCCTTTAGCCAAGCTCAGTTTAGGACAAGTCGTTTTCCCAGTCCCCGCAATGTATACAGAGGCAAACAATGATGATGCCTCTAATGTGAATGATATGGAGTTGAAAATTTGCTGATATCATGGCATAAGGGATGATGCGATATGTTTTTGAAAAGATAACATCAACAAACTGATACGAAAAATACGTCCAGTGAAATGGAATTCATTTAAAAAAAAAAGTGAAATCCTTGTTTTAATTTTATTAAAAACTGTTCCTTTAAGCTTCAATATTTAGCATTCGCTTTCGTCCCCTGCTCATCACTATGCCCAACATCTACCAGTATGTAAGTTCGACGATCAAACCGATAAGTGTTAAAGAGACGACCACTTATGGTCTTTACTCAGGCTTTAGGGCGGTATTAATGACTTTCGGGAATCGCTTGTGGTAACCCCTTTTGCTTTAAACGACCAAAATCTCGGCATTGTTGAATCCTCGTTGGCCTTGATGTTGTATAATGTCGAATATATTTTCTTTCATCGCCTTCCTGGCGTATGAAACCTTTATCGCTACCGTATGGTGTTCTTCTATATTTTATATGTAATATATTTAACATTTAGTATTACATTTATATTGTATGGAACACAGTTATGTATATGTACATCGTTGGTTGCTTATAGCTCCAACAATAAGTTTAGGGTAATTAAATATCGTTTTGTGGATTTAAGCCATATAAACCAAACTGAGCTCATTAATTAGAGATTTCGTTATGGGTTTTCGGGCTTGGATGTGTCGATTAAAGTCTAAGCGTCGAATAATTTATGTAGTCAATTTGCTATAGTATAGGTAGTATGGGTAAACACAAATGGTGAATGTTTAAGGGAAGGAGTAAGATTTGGGGTGGTGACATAAATCGAAGATTGTAACTTTTGGCCATCAATGGATTTGTAGATGTGGCGATGTGGACAGCAAAATAATTCGTGGTTATGGTGGGACTCGAACCAACGCTGCAGTAGTTCAAAGAATAGAATTTCTACCCACTCTCGTCTAATATAGACGAATTAATAGAATTATATCCATCGTCGGAAATCGCACTAGCGGGTGATTTCAACGTTCATAATGTGAATTGGTTGAAATACTCGTCTAGAACTGATTCAGTTGGGAGAGAACTTGAATTGTTTTGCGATTTCTACAATCTTAAACAACTGATTACGTCACCAACCCGAATCCCTGATAAATTCGGTGAAAGGGCTAACCTTCTAGACTTACTTATGTCCTCACACCCTGAAAAATATTCAGTTACAATCTCATCGCCTCTTGGTAACTCTGATCACCTTCTAATATCAGCCAGTTTTTCGTTAACATCGGTAGCTCGTAAAAAGAACCCACCTAATAAACGTCTTTTATGGCATTACACTGAAGCTGATTGGATTGGGTTTAATAATTTCGTCGGTGGCCTTGATTGTTCATCATGCTTCGAAACAAAAAATGTGGACTACATTTGCGACTCCATAGTTAACATCATATGGTTTGGTATGTTTGCATTTATTCCACACAGTTGGAAAAATTCTAAACCAAAAAACACCTCATGGTTCAACCACAATTGCAAAATTGCCATAAGAAATAAGGAAGCAGCTTTTAAAGCCTACAAGGGTAATCCTTCCGAAGAGCTCTTTCTGTCGTACCGATCTTTACGTAATATCTGTAAGTCTACCATACAAGAGGCTAAATTTCAGTACGATAGTAACATAAGACAAAAAGTCTTTGTGCAAAGAAAGGGAAGTAAGGGTTTTTGGTCTCTTGTCAAAGCAGTGAAGAATAACTTCTCATCTTCTTCTGTTCCGCCTCTTATACATAGCAATGGACAGTATAATGAGCCACTTGACAAAGCTAACATCTTTGCCGAACTATTCGCTTCTAACTCAACTTTACCACCCACTCTTCAAAGCCCTCCCTCTATACCTGTATGCTCCTTCAAACAAATATCGTTTTATTTTCGTACTAGAGAGGTTTTTAAAGTTCTTACCAAGCTTGACCCTTTGAAGTCAGCTGGCCCTGATGGTATATCCCCTATAGTCGTAATTCAATGTGCTTCTTCCTTGGCTAAGCCACTTCGTAAACTATTCCATCTGTCCTATTCATTAGGAGTTTTCCCATCGTCATGGAAATATCCAGCCTATCCTTAAAAAATGTGATGCATGTGATCCCTCGAACTATAGACCGATTGCGCTTACCTCAATCCTGTCTAAAGCTTTCGAAACACTTATAAACAACCAATTAATTCAATACCTAGATTCGCATGATCTCATCAGTGATCGTCAGTACGGGTTTCGTGCTTCTCGTTAAACCGGAGACTTGATGACCTTTCTCACAGAGCGATGGAATCATTGTCTTCATTGCTTTGGTGAAGCAAACGTGGTTGCTTTGGATATCTGTTCATTCAATTAACGCTGGTGTACCACAGGGTACTGTCCTGTCCCCGACTCTTTTTCTGATTTTCATCAACGACCTTTTAAACTTAACTACCAATCCGATCCACAGTTTTGCTGATGATAGTACTCTTGATTTTGGATACTCTTTCAGATCTGCAGCTGACTCTCGCGGTGACGCTACATTAACGCAAAGACATTCTATGTTTGCATCATTGAACCGAGACATATCTACAACAATTACTTGGGGTGAAGCAAACCGGGTAGTTTTTAATGCTAGTAAAACCCAATGTTGTTTGATATCCAATAAGTTGTACTCTCCTTCTACATCTCTGTCTATAAACGTTGATGGCGTTAATATTGCAAATTCTCCTTCTCTTAACATCCTTGGTACTAGCATCTCATGCAAACTTAAATGGACCGATCATATATTCGACATCGCGGAAAATGCCTTAAAATACCTTGGGTTCTTAAATAGGTGTAAAAAATATTTTTCTGCCAATTATCTTGCCCAAATTTATAAAAGCCACATAAGACCTAGACTGGAATATAATTCTCATATTTGGGCTGGTGCAGGCAGTACTGCATTGTCTATGCTGGATAAAGTCCAACGCAAGGCTTTTAAAATCATTGGCGATCAATCTATTAAATCTCGAATTGAATTTCTTGAGCACAGACGTAACGTTAGTTGCCTAACATTATTTTATCGGTATTATAATCACCGTTGCTCCGATGAAATACACAATCTCATTCCAGACCTCGCAATCTCATCACGAACCACCCGACTTTCAAGTCGTGCCCACCAGCATACACTAGAAATCAAGAACAGCCGCACCGTTAAATTTTTCGACTTCTTCGTTACTCGATCAATTAGAATGTGGAATAACTTACCATCTTCAGTATTTCCAGTAAATTATGATCTGCAAATGTTCAAACTAAATGTGCATCGGCACTTCCTAGCCACGCAACCCCCTCTCAATCCCTTACCCTAATTTCCCCTCTGCCAAGGCTATGCATGCATTAAAGGGTTATCCCCTAAAGCCTTGCCACTGACATAAAAAAAAACTGAGGTACTGAAGGCCAAGCTAGTATGTAGCGCAACCTAATTCATTTACCGTCTTAAGCTCAATTAACCATAGTTCCGCTGGGTTTTGTAGAGAATTTGTTTGGAATTCCATAAAAAATATACATATGGGACACGGTAACCTGGCGGCTTTTAAACCGATGGCATAATACATCGGGAATTTATGCGAAAATTGATTTGACTAAAACACATTTGAGAAAACTAGTCAAATTGGGGGAACTAAGCCAAATCCTTATGCTAGGATGTCTTAAACGACTTAAAAAAAAATAGTTATGAAAATGCTGCCTTTTGGCATGAAATTGTTCATAGGAGAGATTTTATTAAAACGCTTGCTTGTGCTGAGTGTTAATGCGATTCCTTCTATTTCATTTCACTTGCATTTCTCCGGATATTTATTTAACATAAATTTTAAAACCCCATCTTCAGGAAATCAAATTAGGATATGTCGCATAAATGCAATAATAATCACGTGCTAAAATTTTGTCCTGGTATTAGGAAATTAGGTGGCTCTTCCCTTTACCAAGGGACCATGCAAGCAAGCACAGGGCCAATCAAAATCCTTAATGCTGGTGAAAATATTAAGAAGAAAATTTTCATTTGGAGGGTGACATTAGCACATAATTCTTTTTTTTTAAGAAGAACTTTATTTGCACATAAATGAGCGAATTATTCCACATTGCTCTTTGGTGCTATAGCACCACACACTTAAAGTTAAGGCAACTTTTACTAAGCCTTTTACGCTTCTAAATGCAGCACCTCGTATCAGGATCTTCGCAGCAATGGTGTAACGTTTTTCATTTTTTTTTGTGTTCAAGCTCAAAGCGAAGGCCTTTTCTTTATACAATCGAATTTTCGACTTATTTGATATATACGGCAGTGTCCATACCGACTGCAATTGCTGTTCTCCTCAATCGTTACTTTGTTTTAAATATTTTACAAACAAAATTATAGTTCTGCAGTCCTTACAGCTGTATTTTTGAGTCAGTGTAATAAAAAATGGTTCACCAGCGCCATTGCATTGCAAGAGTAAACAATTCTCTTTAATCGTCACAACAACAAGGAACTTTCTAATCGCCTCCTGCTAGCTGCAGACTTTCAAGCCGTACTTGATTTTGAAAATAGTTTATGTTATTTCTCCTCACCGCACCTGTACCGATATTAAACATACATAAATTTCTAAAAGATTTGTTAGAAAATCAAGCAATCAAGACTACTTTGAAATGGAAATCTGTAAACTTGATAAAAAAAATCGCCAAAATTATTTGAAAATTCGTTAATTTGACATGGAAATTTGAGAATTTGACATGGAAATTCACCAATTAGAAATGGAAATGAATCAGCTAGAAACGAAATTTTGTCAGCATGATTTGGAGATTCATCAATTCGGCATGGAATTTCGTCAATATCATATCGAAGTTTCTTAACGTCATTGGGAAATTTGCTAACATTGTTTTGAAGTTCACAAGTTTGTACTGGCAATTTGTCAGTTTGACATTCAATTTCGTCAGTTAGAAATGGAAATGCGTTATCATGACTTTGAAACTCGCCAATTCGACATGGCATTTTGTAAACATGATTTTGAAATTCGTCAATTTCAAATGAAAATTCGGTCTTTTGTTAATGAATTTTCGTCAATTTGATCTAAAAATTGAAAAGTAATTGATGTGCTTCTATATTTAAAATAACATTATTCCGCCGTTTATAAACAAATTGCTCCAAACGATTGTAAAATGCTTTCTGTTGGTGTTAGTTTATGTCCTGCCTGGCTGCATTTTATTTCGCCTCTTTTGTACCTATAGTTTCTATGGTTTACTTTCCACTAAATCGAAATGGAAATTGATATTGATTTTTTTCTTTCGGCTTTTTAAATCTTTTTTTATTCGAGTGGCGGTCAAAAAGCCGCCCCGGGCGACCGCGTATATATTTTAGGTCACAGTATATAAAGTATAATTTTCGAATAAACACTTATTTTCTTTATGGTCTGATTGTAATTGTAAAATGTGTATAAAGTACTTGTGCTAACGCATGCTCTCGTTTTGGTTTTGATGCAGTTGTCTTATTACTTAGAGGGCCAAATTCTCGTACATCGTATCGGATGGTTAGTCTTATCGTAGACAAGACGCAAGCAAAATATGACAAAACTATGCACAATAAACAAAAATTCAATTCAATATCATGTAAAAGCTCTTTGAAAATTGTGTGCGTTTTCTCTATACGGTAAGACTAACCATTAGATAAAATGTACGAGAAACTTGCCCATAGTATCGCCATATTTAGCTTGGTTACGCCATTGTATGAAATTGCGTAGTAAAACATGGCGTATGAAAAGTAAACAAAACACTCAATTGAATATAATGTACAAGCCTTCGGAAAGTGGTGTGCGTCTTGTCTAGACGATAAGACTAACCAGGCCATAAGATGTACAAGAAATCAGTCCCAAGATTTTTTTGTAAAGTTTGGAATAGACAAACTGTTGGTTCATAATGTGTAGCAACGTAAACTTTAAACACTTCAGTTAAAGTTAGACTGTATGTGGTCAGCCTGCATTCATAAGACATCAAAAGTTTAAAGAAACAAACATCCGATTGTATGAATTTCGCAGTAAAATATGGCGTAACTATGCAAAGTAAATAAAACATTCAATTCAATATAATGTACAAAGCTTCCGGAAAGTGGTGTGCGTCTTGTTTAGACTATAAGACTGACCAGCCGATAAGATGAACGAGAAATCAGCCCAAAGATTTTTTTTTTAATTTTGGAATATACAAACTGTTGGTTCATAATGTTTAGCAACATAAACTGTAAACAATTCAATTAAAATTAGACTGTCTCTGGTCAGCTTGCATTTATAAGACATTAAAAGTTTACATAGAAACAAACATCCGAATGTATTGATTTATTTTTACAGCATAATAAATTGTCAATATACTCTCCAATAAATTGATACACCTTCACTTCAGATTAAATCGCTCCAATAATTCCATCATTTGTCCCATATCATATCAAGTTCACTTTGAGAATAATTATATTCAAATCGATATTCGTTACAGGACCTTTTCGTGAGGCATGCGTTTAACAATGTCCAGCAGATGGTGTCAACTGAACCCATAAATTATATTTGTGATAATACTGTAATGTCAAAATGTCATCTTGTTCCCTCATAAATTAACTAAAAAGATACTTAGACCATAAATCATATATGCTAGAGATAAATCTCATATATCTTATAGAAAATAATATTCAGTCCAGTATTGGTCATATAGTATTTCACACGAAAATCCACACTTGCCTTATTTTGCAAAATGTCACCGGTTACGTGGCAGTCTTCTGTTTTATATCCTTTTTAATCCCTGCATTTATTAAATTACAAAATCTGAAAATTTAGATGTTGAGAACGAATGAACTGAGGGTCGTTTATTTTTAGTTTTATTCTTTTCGAAGCAAAAATATTTTATCAAAATGAGAAGCAAGTCTGATTAGGGTAACGCTCTATTTTATACTCGACTCGCTTTTTAGTGAAAAATATTCTTGTGGATTAAAAGTTAAGAGTAGGTACCACATCGGCATTTCACGTGAAATCCAAACAAATAATGTCAAAAAATTTTAATGATCGTGAAAACGAATTCGCTTAAAGTAAATCCATGCAAATACTGTCAAAATTTTGATGATCGTAAAATCGAATACGCTTGGTGGTACTCACTTCACATGAAAGTCTCCACAGCGGTTTTTGACATTTCGCCAGCGAAAATAATGCACTTTATTTCACAATGAAAAGATGTCATCGACAATCAATCAAAAAAAACATTTATCTTACTAATTGAGTGAATAAAAAGATAGTCTCCACGGCACCGTTTTCACGGGAGACATATATGCACGTTTTTCGCTCGGTGAACTCAGTACATACCTTTAGTTGTACTCAATTCACACGAAAGTCTCCGCACCGCTTTTTGACATTTCGCCAGCGAAAATAATGCAGTTGCACTTTATTTCACAGTGAAAAAATGTCATCGAAAAAATTAAACCGCGAGTACACATTCTAAATTTAGTGAATACATATAAGGCAAGTCTCCACTGCACATTTTTCACGGGAGACATAAATACAAGTTTTTCGCTCGGTGAACATTGTACTTACCTTTAAGGTATGTACTGAGTTCGCCGTGCGAAAAACTTCCATCTATGTCTCCCGTGAAAACGGTGCCGTGGAGACTTGCTTTTTATTCACTCAATGTAAGATAAATGTTCACTCGCGTTTTGATTGATTGTCGATGACATTTTTTCACTGTGAAATAAAGTGCAACTGCATTATTTTCACTGGCGAAATGTCAAAAACCGGTGTGGAGACTTTCATGTGAAGTGAGTACCACCAAGCGAATTCGATTTCACGATCATCAAAATTTTGACAGTATGTGCATGGATTTCACGTGAACTGACGATGTTAGTACCTAATTTTACCTGAAAATACAGTATATCGATGTGCCGATAAAACATATGTTTGAGGAGGGTTATCCAGTTATCCGCTCCTGTGAAACTACGTCTATGGCGTTGGCGATAGTAACACCAGTTAGCTTATAATAGAAGTGATTTTAAATATAATTTTAAAATTCTTTTTCTTCTTTTAGTGAGCATATGTTTTCAATTATCGGAAATTCAGATCAAATTGCGTTTTTTTTAGTGATCCGGTTTTGCCTACGATAGAGAGATAGTTATTCCATACAAATTCCATTTGTTTGTCTGACAACAAACTATGTAAAGTAAGCATCCCATTTAAAACTGTCACTACCACATTCTTTGGAGAATCATATTATAATTTATCGTTAGCTGAATTTTCTTTAACTGTCAATGGACATTAACATATTCTCCAAACATGCTGCTGACATTTCCATACGATTAAGAGTGGAAAATCATGTATTCCACTCACAAAAGTTGCGGCCATCACACAAAGGAAATATCAATTCATCATTTCTTTTCTTGGCTTGCTGATATGTCCTTCCAGTGTTGTTCCGCCACGATGAGCATGTATAAACCACATGCTTTTTGCATTTGAACTATGACAAGAATGTGGACGATGACGAGGACTAGTACTGTGTGTGTATACATACATACGTTAGGAGTCTGAAAAAGCCCTGAAAAAGAGATTTTCGTTTCAAAGGGTATATGATGATGACGACAATGATGATGATGATGGTAACGCACGTTCCAGACACGGAACGGACAAACCAAGTGCACTGAAAATGAGGAGAAGCTTATTTGCTCCCTCAGTAATTTTATGATAAACGAGAGATATAGTCTATGGAGTTGGCTGCGGACTGAATCCCTACGGGTTTATCTTTATGGCTCATCTCGGGCACAATTGAAATCTAAGGGAATAATGAAAAATGCTTATCTTCATGCCTGGATCTGTCATTCTGAAAAAAAAAGATGGAAGCCGAGAGAGACTATATTTGGTTTGTTTATATGTTAGACGTCCACGAATTAATGCAAAAATGCCGTCGCGGTCGAATCTAAAGGCTAAAGTTCATTGCAGATTGGTTTGGCTCCTATAGCCATGCCGAGTTTTGGTTCAATTTGGAAGAAAAGCACACAGCTATTGCCTTTTTATGCAAAGATCATCATCTCGGCATATTACATTTCCGGCGCCCCTTGTAAATGACAGAGCAAGCATTTCTTCTTTATTCAAATCGAAGAAAAAACCTTCTTAATAAAGTACTTATAACACACAGTCGACTACGCCTACACTCCAGACGCGTGCTTTTTCCACCTTTTGGCTACTTAACGCAAGTGGCAAACGAATCGAACGTGCTATATTCCCATACATTATCCGGTGGGTATCGTATTCGATTTATTCCAATGATGGCTTACAATAGGTATGTATAGCCTAATGTGATATCAGACAAAAGTAGGAGTACGCATACACTTACTCATTATACACATAAATATATTCATGTTAAAGTCAGGTTCGCGATAGAAGAAAAAAGGAGATTTTTCGTTTTCCTTGTATCATATATCCTTAATGCTTTCCTTTCCATGGAAAAAGTGTTGGCTAGAAGTTTGAAAGTGTATTTGATAAATCGATACCAAGCACACGTTTTGTTTCTCATCCGGATAAATAACTTCTCACGATCAATTTACTAAGAGGTCGTGATTTGTTTTTCACATAATTTTCGCTAAAAGGGTGAATTTCATTTTTCGTAGTACGTAATCGATTGAAAAAGTTTGAAAACATGAGCTCATCAATGTTTCTTGGAATGAAAATTATTTTGAAAATTCAATAGAGGGCAGAAAATATTGATTATTTCATATTATTGTTGTTTTGTTGGGATGAAAAATATAAAAAAAATTTATTAAAAAACAGCTTGCGTACAAGTCCGCAACTCAGTGGGACATTTTCATGTTTTCAACAAATGCTAATGTACAGTACTGATGCAACCTCGAAATGATTTATACAACCTAAGTTGAAAGTTACACTTTTTGGGTCGTTCAACAAAAGTTGAACGAAAGTTGAACGTGAGTTGAACCTAAGTTGAAAGTTGAATTGAAGTTGAATTCGAGTTGAATTCAAGTTGAACCCAAGTTGAACCCAAGTTGAACTCAAGTTGAACGTCAATCGAACCCAAGCCCAACCTCTGTTGAACATTGAATGGCACCCTCACTCCCAGGGTACCCCCATATTCATCATATTCAATCAAAAAATCAACATGATCGTTTCTTTACTAAATGTCTAAATTCAATCTGCCCTCGCATTTTGAAAGTGCATGTATAACTTCTTGTTACGTAAATAAATTAGAAAATTCGACTTCTTCATCCATTAACGTAACGTTTTTCAAAAAATGTGTGTTCAAAGTAAAAATAGGAGTGACATTTTTCCTAGAAGGACTTTCCCGGGCAATCATTTTGTGTACGTACTGCACTGCTGCTAAATTCTTTTCAAAGATCTGCGTAGATTTTAAGTCTGTGATGCTAGCACCCGCCCTACTTTCAGAAAACAAAGCGCGACAATTCGCTGCTATGTGCTAATTCAGTTATTCTTTAAAAACAAGACAAGACAATTTGAGAATTACTCTTATGTACTAATTTCGTCCTCCAATTGAACATTTAGTTCCTCTTTCTTTTCACCAGAATAAAGGACATTGCATGATCTCCAATTTTTGCCGAGGGGAGGGCTACCTGATTTTCGAATAGAGGACGAAATTATAGCACGTACAATTTTATTGTTTCATTTAACCCTTCTGTCGGCACGAAGGTCTGGCCAGACCTTTGGCACTATATTTTGGTGTAAAAAACATGGAAGATGAAATCGCAGCGACTTCATATTTCATGATATGCTAGAATAATATGTTTGGAAGCATTTTGCAAAAATTTGAAAAAATCGGTTGAAGTTTTGAGTATGTTTTTGATGAATTTCAACTTATAGTGCTTTTTGATACCCAATAGGTCTGGCCAGACCTATAGTTATTCCCCCCATTTTTCTTTTGAAGTAAGAAGTACAAATATTAAATTCTGTTATTTAAGATGTAATAATGTCATTTAAACTCAATTTGAACTATAAACGATAAAAATTTCTGAGATTTTTCTATAAAAAGCCGTGAAGTTCGGAAAATGGGTATGCCTAATTTTGTCACATTTGATAACACCACCTAATCAACTGAGATTTGATCCTAGGATATTCAACCCAGTTTCATTTCCTTTGTAATAGTAAGGACTAAGTATGAGTGACTTGCAAACGTCTTTCTAAATAGATTTGATCAACAAATTTACGATTTAATTTAATTTAATTTAATTTAATTTAGAATTAAATGATTTTTGCCTTGAAAATTCCCTATTTCTTCCCACTTAGTTCCCTAAATCTGCAGACTAAATCTGCCAACAAAGTGCTTAATATTTCCCCAAAGATATTGGAATTAGAAAATTCGATCGAAATATCTGATAAATAAACACAATGTAAATAGCGAAGCAAAAAAAGAATAAAATAAGGGAGAAACACGTTTGTACTAATATGTACCACCTCAAAATATATCTACTTTAAAACGTTTCCAGTATATCTACAAAAAATATTTTGACGCTTTTATTGTTGAAAATTGCAGTAAAGAATGGATAGAATGATTTTACCGATAAAAATTTTACTTTTTCTAAAAAATAAAAAAATTTTTCTCAGTAGGTCCAGCCAGACCTATTGGGTATAGAATATGCATATTGTAGTAGGTGCCGACAGAAGGGTTAAGTGCGATTTGATTTCCGGAAGATCCGATCTAAAGTTTCTGTTTAGTCTGTTGTGTTACAGGAGTAACTCCCGAGGAAATTCGTATGAAATAAGAAATAGGGAGTCGCATAAATGCTGACCACATAAAGGCGTTTAAAACACACTCTTCTGATAGAAATGTGTGGAAACAAAGGCATTCATTTCATCATTAATTTTTTGGAGTCATTTTCCTTTATTTTCATAGACCTTTCGCAGCATAATTTCACTTAAATTTGCCAAACCTTCGTGTGAATGGATTTCTTCAGTTGATTGCATTGATTCATCTAGCATTCTTTTCAGCAAGGAATTTATGGAAGGCAAATGCAGGAAATTGGTAATGAATGCGAGCACCATTTTTTGAAACAATATTTTTGAGAGCAGAGTTTTCTAAAAATGTGTTGAGTGTTTCAGTGGAAAACAAAATTTCCCATTTATTTTCGATTACATTAAGCTTTACAAGATTTAACTTTGAAATTCCAAACAAACTCTATAAGGCCTTGCTGAACTGTGGTGAATTGCGCTTCATAGTATAAATGATAGCTAGACGTTGGTTTCAACCCCATTGTGACCATGAATTTGTGTGTTGTCTCTAAAAATGCTCCTACGTCAGCTGGTTTCACAATGTAAATCGTTTCGGAGCAACGGCCATGATCTGCCACAAGCACTCGACAAGAGGAAACAATCCTTGGAATCGATTCTACAACAACGATGTCTATCCATACTATCTTTACTATCAATTTGCCTGGTACAACACCTAAGGGGCGGCAATTTGTCCTCTTGCCCGGGGCGGCGTAAGTGCTAGAGCGGGCGCTGCTTAAATTATTGAATCTCCATCTCCATCTATCAATCATTCGTTTTTCGTTTCCCAAAAATTAGGATCGAGCCACTTCTTCTCTTCTCAGTACCGTATAGCCCCATGTTGAGCCATGGTGCGTTAACTCAGCCGATTATAGGCGATTCAACGTTACATTGCATATCATTTCGGAGTGTATGTAATTTTGCAAGCACTATATATTCATATCCGCACATGTACGGAAAATTTGGACCCCGCCAAAATTCCATCTGCGGATCTCTAGATTACTATAGCATCGTAGAGTGCGACTCCACCAAGTGAGCCCCTGAGCGCCACTGATTAAGACTAATAAGATGCCCTACAATTCAATACAAAAAGAGGACGGGAACGAAATCAGCAAATTTCTTCAACGAAATTCCAGAGCTCTGGAGATGATTTAATATGAATACATCATCAATATACGATGTCATACATCATTATCCGAAAAATGTGCGGCAATTAGAATTTATTATTGTGCAATTCTTGGAGAGAACAGTTTACGTAAACTCAGCTAACTTTCTGGAGCAAGTTAAGGCTGTTTTTCGCAAGATATTTTAATTTGAAAATTTGAACGTCCAGTGATTTGTCTGATAAATTTTCAAAAGTTTTGGAACAGAATTATTTTTCTGAGTGTACTGAACGCTTATGTAGAGGAGATGGTCAAAGAGGGACAATAAAATAAGCATAATGTATACCTACACTTTGGAAAGTGTATCTCTTCTTGTCTACAAAAAAAATCTTAATTTCCAGAAAATTGTTTTTCATAGTCGCGTTTATTCATGGTTCAATAAATCTTTCTTACGTCTTATGAACCCCTAAACCTCGAAGACCAATAGTAGGCTCAGGAGAGTTATTTATCTCCATAAATAGGTACTCGTTTAACATCTGTGTGAGATCATAGTCCGTCCACATAAGTGATTTATAAGGTAAAAAATATAAATAAACAATTTTTTAAGAACCGAAATGTAAAAAAAAATGTTCTTCGATATATAATTTTTTATCGTATGGAAGGAGAGGGCCCGGAATCATTGTCCCCCGGGCCCGGATTTTCTATCCACAGCCCTGTGTATAAGTCGAATGCAATATATCAAAGCCATAGATTGTGGTGATCTCAATTAATTTTAATTAGTTTTTTGTCTATGAGTTGCGACTCATAGCGTTCCTTTTGTTCACGTCCATGAGCCACATGTGTCTCATACATTTATGGGTGTGACTCTACGTGGGCCATGACGATTTATTTTGTTTCAGATAATAATGGTGTTAATTTAATTACTTTGAATGTGTGAGAATCGATATTTATCTATGGGTCACCCGATTGGACGGTTGGAATTAGGACAACTGTTAACTGGCATGGACTCAGAGTTTGCATTCTCCTTTATAACCCTCTCTTTCAGGCCTCCGACATGGCTTTTATTTTAACTTATTACTTCCGGCTTCCTCGATTGGAACCCAAAATAAACCCTGTCCCTCTGGATCACGTGTTTGGAAGTGCATGCCACACATTTGTCAATACTACTAATGTCGTGCGAGTTTCTAAGTACAAGTTAGCTAGGAATCGGTATCACTAAGCCAGTATAATATCAATATTCTCGGATATATGGAATCCTAACATGGAGGCTTAATATGCTCGATTACCGCAGCTTCCCTACACGGCTGAAGAAGAACTTGCCCATTTTGCATGCCACAGTCATCCTACATAGGTATATGACTTGAATCCGCAACATCGTAATTCTTAGTAAAGCGTATTTTTGTAACTTATTTTATTGACCTGTTACATCTCTTAAGTGAGCACTTAATAAATGAATAATAGGATATAACTTGATAAAAAAGTTACAATTTTATCCTTTGCTGAGTGGAGATGGATTTTTATGCAGATGTAATAAACTGCTATGTTTACACTAAGCCGTTACGCATAGCGCTGTGATTTGCTGACGGTTCGTGACCCCTGTACACTTCTATTGACTAAATAAATAATTAGATATTCACAGTGTGACTTTTTTCGTCACCATTATTATTACGTCCGTACGCCGAAAATCCCTTGTTTTTATTTTGCTTCATGAGACACATGTGACTCATACACGTGACGGAGGCAATAGTGATAATGATTCCTGTCACATGCCGAATAAGCAATATTTTACTCCATAGATAAATTAATCCAAAGATAAGCTCCCTATACATCTTATGCTGCATATAGGCCAGTGTTCGCACTTGCGAACAGTAGTGTTTTTTTCCTATCTACATAGTATACGATACGATTTTTTTGGAATTAAGTCATCCATTGCGAAGTAGGACATCTTAACAATAAATCCTTATCATTACATTTTCTAATTTAACTCATTAAACTAGATAAAAAACGTTTTCCAAAAGGTTCGAAAAAAAAGGTTCTACTATACCGCATTTTTATCAACACTTTAACACTCACATCGCTCATTCTTCATGTTTTTCACAAAACTAACAAACAAACCATCATTACTGAATACCTTCTTAAGAATAAGAATATTGACAATTTATTTTATATTATGACATAAGTTACTGTTCGCAGGTGCGAAGACCGATCGGTTCAAAATGGGTTAATTTAGGATCTCGTAACACTCTTTGAACCCATAGGCCAGGCTACTAGATTCTCGATTCTATATTCGATAAAACAGTATTCTATAGTCTCAAACGCGAAGACTAAAGCCTCGTCTTTCTCGTCTCAGAAAAGCTCGAAAGAAACAACTAGCAAGTTTCGTACCAAAACACCTATCTTTCCAATTTTAGAGATATCAGCTGCTAAAAATCACATTGCAGAAATTTTTCCATATTTTCTTTATGGTCTGCAAATAAAATACATACGTGAATGTCGGCAATTTTCAAACAGACAAAAATGGGTATCGTATGTATATGTATGTATCTGATAACGAAAAATAAATATAGGGGTGAACATGGTATCCAAATACACTGGTCGGCATATGTATTTTGACATCTCATACCCTTCAGCCCCGACACTGGTTTTGTTTAACTAAAGCCAATAACGGTAAATTTCTTTTATCAAAATTAAAGCACATATCGACAGCAATAAATATGCTTAATATTTTCCTGTGCTCTTTCGGACCATCCTATAGAAAAAAGAAAAGATGAAGGCGTAATTCTGGTGTGCCATAAGTATTTTGACAACATTTAATTCATTGATTGCACCCATTTTTTCGCAAGAAATGATGCACAAAACATGTTTTTATTAAATTTTGAGGTCCCTACATTAATTGTCAAATTAAAATATCACCAGTGGCTCGAAACATAAACAAAAATCAGAATTTAGAAGATTGGTTTGAGCATCGATTGATGCAAGCCTTAGTCCTGGTTTACACATTGAATACGCTACTATTGAACTTTATTTTATACTGTAAACTGTTTATTACCACACAAAAAAATGTTTTAAAACAAAATAAAAACAAAACTTGGCGCTCTCTGAAAGAAAGCGAATGTGAACCCCGAGTGGTGAGTGAGCCACGATGAAGAACTCTGAGAAAGAAGTGAAATTTAAACCAAATTATGCCACAAAAAAAAAAAGGGTTTGCTTTTGGTATTGTTTTTAAATCTTTCTTTGGTTTCACTTTACCTGCGTATGCATGCAATTTGCCGGTATATTACGCTTTCAGGTCCCCAAGGGAAATTTTTCTTGTTCTTCTTATCGACACTAGCGACACTTATCTTACCTTTCGCCATATAGCGGACACATAGCGGAGAATATCGGAAACATCAAAAATTTCCCTTGGGGACCTGAAAGCGTAATGTACCATCCTTTGGTTCAATTAGGACATTTTCCATAAATATTTGGAAGATTTTTCAGTAATGTTTCGATATACACATCCCATTTCTGTGATGCATGGAATAGTTTTCTATTTATTTTCTCTTATTCAATTCTGGTGTTTAATAATGAACAGTCTACCTTATGAAATTAAATTCAATTGCAGCGTCTCCAACCTTTAAACCAGGGTTGAAGTTTGCCTCTACGGAGGCTTAAACCAAACTTCGAATTTCAGATTTTTTTCCAATGTTTCAAGCCACTGGAGAAGTTTTCTGATAGTAATTCAAAATATAAACACAAATCATTAATAAAATTATGTTTTATCCATTTTTTTCCAGAAAAATTGGTGTGCAATCAAAGATTTAAAAATTGTAAAAATACTTATGTCGCATCAAAATTTCGCACCAATCTGTTCTCTTCTTTATAGCAAGAAAGTGCGAAAATGGACAGGAAAAATATTGAGCATATTTATTGCTGTTGATATGTACTTTGATTTCCTTATCAGAAATTTACCGTTATTCGCTCTAGTTAAACAAAATCAGTATCTTGGCTCGAGAGTACCAGATGTCAAAATACATATGCCGGCTAGTGTGTGTACCGTCACATAAATTCGTCTTTTTTGTCGACGCACCGTGTGAAGACATATGCAAATTTTTGTAATAAACATTTGTATACATACAATCGAGCAAACCATTTGAGAACAATTTGAAATTGCAGCATGAAAATCACTTGACAATTTTCTCGAATAGTATTCTTTAATATATTTTTTAGGGAAGGGCGTATTTTGAAGAGAGATTTCTCTTCTTGTGTCCTTTATTTTGTCTTCATGATAATAGCGAAGATGGAAGTGAAGTGATTTGCAAAGAAATGAGGAAGCATACATGAACATTTCCAGAGGAACTTATCCCAAATTACTTCAGTCATTTTAGCATTTTCAAAAAGAAAAAATTTACGTAGGGCTAATTTGTTATTGTTTTGGAATCAGTAGGAGTCCCAGGAGTCTACACCTCATTTTGATAAGAAAAATGTTGATGGGAAATGTCCCAAACAGGACACAAATGCATTATTTATTCAAATTACGAGGGCCATTGTGGGCCCTTGAAACAGGGAACAAACAATAGGTATGTAATGTACTTGACGTGCCCTTTTGATATGACACCCTGGATGCCCATCAAGGATTAATTAGTGTCCTTTTTGTTTTTTTTTACACCTTTCCGATCAAAATTTTTCTTAGCAAAGTAAGGTTTAGTTTAGACTCCTGGCAGGCTACTGAATCCAAAACAAAAATTAGTCTTACTTTACCTCTCCATATACCATTTTTCATTTAAATTCTTTTTCTGGCTTACAGGTACTTCTTAGTTAGCTTTTTCTGAAGATTGAGATTATTCCGCGAATCGGCATATTTATATACCTACTACAACTACCAATTTAAAATTTAGACTGAAAGACAAACACCTTAATAAGTACATAGGGAATTACATATCGCCACCAATATGCCAGAACCGCGAATCTATATTTTCATAGTTTTAAGAAAAAACGATTTGAAGTTTCAATTTGCTCTGAAAATTCGAAATTTTCATCTGTCCCAAGACTTTTTTCAGAAATATTAGTAGAAAAAATCTATTTTCGTGGGTACATAGTGTAATTCATGTAGGTAAATGATAAAAACAAAGGGTAGAGTGGACTTTCGTCGCTCAGACACATGTTAACATTAAGTGTTTGAAGATTCGATTCTTGTCAATTCGATTTGCAGTTTTGTTTCCGGGCCCTAGACTGGATTTCGTTAGGGCCCCTACCTAAATGAATTATGAAAGATATTTCCGCCTATAATATTTTCAAGCTTTTATGGCAACTCCTTGCAATTAATAATGCGTTACAGAAAAAAAATAACGTTTTAACTTCAGTGCACGATTTTTCCTAATAAATATTGTTTCATATATTCGTCTTGTATCTGGAATTCCATTTCTGTTACAAAGATTCAAAAATAGTGTCAAATAATCAAACAAAATTTCAAATATTAATTTTCCTTGCCTTCTGGGCAGGAAATTCGCTGATAAAATTATTGGAATTTAGTTGGTTGGCGCTTCGATACATAGAGTAGCAAAGTTCTGAAACACGCTCTTGTGACGAACACGGACGACACGGATAAATGGGAAAATAATGTCATGATTTTGTAAAAAAAATAGTATTAAGCAATTGTTCATAATAGAATCAGACTCAAAATTGCTATTGTAAATAAGTTTCAGACGAACGATTCCATCTTCCAATTCGTGTGAAACATCGGATTCGTGCTCTTTGACAAAGATACCAGCAGCATTTTATACCAGTTTCAAAGCAAATTCACATCACTTTGAATTTCAGCGGTCAATGTGACTTCAGCTAGGCTTTCTAGTGCTCTCTTTAATCCGTTCATATGTTTCGAGAAGGCTTTTAATGCCTCTAGACCAGGGGTTTCAAACTCAAAATCTGGCCCGGGCCAAATAAGACTGGGTGGGCCGCAGACGGAAAATTTCAAAAACTTTTATGTAATCGTATTACGAAAGTTGATTACAGAATATTACTTTTAAAATCAGGCAGAAAGTTTGGATCACTATAGCGGCTTTGGGGTTATACGTGAGAAATTCCACCTTGCGAAGATGTACTTCACGAACATTAAAAAATTAAGACAAGAAGCGAAAACGTGAAAATATGATTGACGTTCACTCACTTTTTGTTGATTACATGATTTGCGCCAAATTTTGGACAGATGATAAAAAAAAAATGTATCACCGGTCATCCAGGTCGCCCAAAATAACATTGGGAGGCAAAATAGTCAGATCAAATTAATTTCAGCGGAAAAGTGGCTAAAAGAGAAAAAAACTTGTTTGTGATATTGTTTTTAACAAACTCATGCACCAATACAGCTTGATAAGTATAGGTCTAAAAATCAGACACTTGGGCTGATTTAGTCATCCATTTTAAGATTTCCGTAGTTTTTAAAGCTTTTCCAAAGAATTCTCAATTCATGTTTGGTAAAGACAACCATTTTTTTTATTAACTGCATTTCGAGACAGAACAGTTTCATGAAGACGTTTAGTATTTTCCTGTACAAAAAAGATGAGCTGCCTTATATAAACCCAAATAACCAGCAGCAAATTGTTAATAGTATTTTGCAGAAAAATTCCTAAAATAATCTTGCATAAGCCGCTGACGAGTTTTAGTAATTTTTGTAGACTTGAGTTCAACCGCTGAATTTGTTTACCTTAGCAATTTCACAATTTTATTGTTGATTGGTTGTGGGCGGCACAAAACTGCGAAGTGGGCCGCATGCGGCCCGCGGGGCGCGAGTTTGACACGTCTGTCTAGACCAGGGGTGTCAAACTCAAATCCTGCCGCGGGCCAAATAAGACTCTCCTCAGGTTTAGGTGGGCCGCAGGAGGAAAATTTCAAAAACTTTTATGTAGTCGTGTTACGAAAGTTGACTACAGAATATTACTTTTAAAATATGACAGAAAGTCTGGATCACTTTAGCGCAGTCGTGATACAGTTCGTGCATCCTTGCGAGATCTGCTGATCCTCAAGGTCTCCTTGAGTTAAGGAATGTTCATAAATACGGGTCTTAGTCTTTCAATGTTTTTCTAAAATAAAATTTACGGATTTTGGTCGCTCCAGTAATATTAATATCAATTTTGCTCATAACGAAATACAGAGATATTTATTTTTTCTCGACCTAAAATATTCTCAGCGGTGTTCATCAAATGTATTTTGTAGTAGCGAATTAATCGACGAAAATACAATTTTTGCCATTTTGCAAAGCTTTGCAACAACCTCCTGGTGTACATATTTCGAAAGAAGTTCGGAAGAATAGTTAACTATGGCAAGCAAGCCCTAATTTATTAATGGTATCAATATAAGAGTTGTGCCCGCGCCCCCTTCCCTAGCCGGCACGCCTCCGTAGGGGGGCGCGCCCCCGTTTGGAAATCAATATTAGTGGCTTAGGGATTATCAGTGAGATCTTCCTACTTTGTAAAATGTACTTTAAGAATATTAAACAATTAATACAAGAAAGGCAAAACGTGAAAATATGATTGAGCTTCAAGTAACCACTTTTTGTGAATAACATGATTTGCATCAAATTTGGGACAGATGATAACAAATTTTAGCACCAGTCACCAGGTCACCCAAAATAACAAAATAGTCAGATTAAATTAATTTAAGCAGAATGGTGGCTAAAAGAGACAATAATTTGTTTGTGATATGGTACAAACTCATGCACCAATACAGCTTGATAAGTATAGGTCTAAAAATCAGGCACGTGGGCTGTGATTATTATGTTGTAATTTCACATCACATCATTTAGATTTAGTTAACAATTCCAAGATTTCTGTAGTTTTTAGAGCTTTGCCTTTTTTCCAAATAAATCTCAATTCATGTTCGGTAAAGCCAACCAATTTTTTATTAACTGCATTTCGGGACAGAACAGTTTCATGAAGAGACTAAGTATTGTCCTGTACGAAAAAGATGAGCTATCTTATAAAATAAATAACCGACCTCAAATTGTTGGTAGTATTTGGAGAAAAAATCCTAAAATAATCTTGCTTAAGCCACTGACGAGTTTTAGTAATTTTTGTAGACTTGAGTTCAACGGCTTAATTTGTTCACCTTACTAATTTCAACATTTTTGTATTGATACACATTGTGCTGCTTCGACATGGCCGCGGGCCGCACAGAACTGCAAGGCGGGCCACATGTGGCCCGCGGGCCGCGAGTTTGACACGTCTGGTCTAGACCATCTTGTGTCTGAAAGTTTGTGCAAGAAACTCGGTATTATGCTGAGTATTTAGAAGTTCTTCTGAAGAAGGCGAGTAAACAGCATTAGGATTTTTTTTTTTGAGTATGTGGCTTTGAACTAGGGATGTCAAAAACCGGACGGTTAGTCCGAAAACCGGTACTTTCAAAACGGTTAACCGGTTTATTTTCGGTTTTTTTCTCCTCCGGTTTTAACCCGGACGGTTGTTTGTTCAACCGGTTAAAACCGGAAAAAAAATCTTTCAAATTGATACAATTTTTCATATTTTCTTGATTTTTCAGTGAGTACATAATTCTATTACTTGTCCCCTGCTTTTTCAAATTTCAGCCCTTAAACATATTTTCGAACACTCACCTTATTGCTACAGGGTGCGCCGGAGAATCTTATTTATTTGAAATGTCTCTAAAAACAAAAGTTCTTCAGATATGATTTTAATTATTTTTTATTTAAGAATACAATATCCCATTTTTTTCCATACAGTCTTGAAAATGACAGCGGTTAAATGGCGACCCCCTTTGTGCATACACTGATTAAGTCGATTTTTGAAGTTCGTCTCCACTCTCTGCAGCATATCAATCGGTATGTTATCAATGGCGTCGCGAATGAAAGGATTTTAGGTGACCTATGGTCCGTGGTCGATCGAAATAAGCGATTTCAAATAACCACGCAAAGAAGATTGCATGGAGAGAAACTCGAGATCGTGCCGGTCATGGGAAATCGCCTCTCTGAGAGATGAGGAAGAAGAGGAAGAGTTGTCGCAACAAATTTGTTCAGCCTCGTGCAGTATTTGCTATGGCTCTATCTTTGACTGAAACTACACGTCCCTAACGTTCGTTTTCAAAAATCTGCGATAATGTCACTAGTGAGCGACCGTTAGAAAAGAAGCTCTCGACGGCGAAGGCCCGCTGCTCTCCACACCAAAGCATGATGGCGACTGACTAGAATGGAAAACAAACTTGGGAACTTCCCCCATCTACCCGCCCAACTCACCGCTCAGAAATTTTTTTTTCAAATAAGTAAGTTTCTCTGGCGCACCCTGTGCATGCATTTTGATTTGATTTTGCAACACCACCATTACGAGTGTGTTTTTACTACAATTCTAAGCAAATCACTGAAAAAAACTCGGTTAACCGAAAAACCGGTACTTTGAGCCCGGTTAAAACCGGACGGTCTAACCGGCTTTGCAAAAAACCGAGAAAAACCGAAAACCGGGTTATGGCCCGGTTTTTGACATCCCTACTTTGAACTCCCTTGTATCGGCCTTTCATATTACTTCCGTTGGACTTTCGCGAAAACGTGGTTTCATTTTCTCAATAAAGAGAACAGTTCTAGTTTTTGATAATAATAGATTCGTCGGTTAAAAATAACATTATATCAAAATCGCTAATTCGGCAGTTTCGCGAACGATATATGTAGTAATATTTTCCTTTAAGTCAGAATACTAAAACTTAAATACCGAAATACATTAATTTAATCCAAAATTCGTTTCAACAAAAGACTTTTCATCAACCACACATACCACGCCGTTTTAGGCTCATGATCTACTCCATATAGTTTACCGCAAAGTGTTCATATATGCAATTTTATTGCATCGGGCAATATTAATCCCATCATCTACCAACAGGACTGTTGGTCGTCCTACACCCCGGCCAATTTTGACCAAAATTGTCGACAAATAAATGAAATTTATTTTACAACGTCGGCTTAAATGCAGAAAATATTGCTGTAAAGCTAAATTGTTTCAAAAGGATAATGGCTTACAATATACAGAAAATGTGAATGAAACGGAGTGGATCATTTATATAGAGCTGGAGCAACCCTTTCCCCATCGCGTGATGTGGTGGAGGAAATGGAGGTTAACGAAATGTGTATGCTAGTACAATGTAGTGTATGACGAAAGGGTCTAGTTTATATCCATAATAAAGCGTTAGCCATAAGTAACGCCCTCATTTTGTCTTTTATTAAATCATCCGTATCTCTTGATTTTTTAGTATATTGGTGGATTATGTAATTTTGTGATTTACAGCTTTTATTTATGATTATGTACATATTTCGGTTTTTTGAAAACAAACCAAAACTAAACTAGCGGTGCCTGTTATATTAGTCCAGTCATACCTATTAGCATTTCAAATAGAAAAAAAAGTAAGGCTAATTTTTGTTTTTGAATCAGTGGGATCCCAGGAGTCTCAAAGTCGTGTGCATTACATATCCAGTGTTTGCTTCCTGTTTCAAGGACTCTCAATGGAATAAATCGCGTTTGAATGAAAAATGTTCGTTTTTCTGGTAACTTATCATCTGTATCCTTCTAAAGCAATGTTTCCCAACAGGTGGTCCGCGGAACAAAGGTGGTCCGTGAGAGACCCGTAAGTGGTCCGCGAGATACTATGGGGATTACTTCTGATAAATGAGTTGTAATCGTGATTAATTAAAATAACAGGCATGAGCTTTGAAATATATTATAGTATAAATCAAGTAGTGAATACTTTCGCTACTCAGGGGTTCCCAACCTTTTTCAGTACATGCCCCCTTGCAAGGTTAGCAGAATATGGCGCCCCCAACGAAAATTTCGGTCAAAAACGGAAGAAGGCATTTTCAGATAATTCTTTTTCATTTGTTAAGAATTCGCCACGTTGATAAATAATAAGAGACATTTGTATCATTGGAAAAATCTCATAGAGATTTTGGACTAATCAGATCAGCTTGGATACTATTTTCGCAATTTAAATTTATGAGCAGTTCCAAAGCGTACATTTAGCTCATTTGAATATCGAATTGATTCCACAATTAAACTATATAACAAAGCTTTAGTGAGCGAGCAATTCGTCACACCATGGCAACGTTTGAGTTTTACTGAAACAAGGTGAAGAAAACGTAGCAACCGTAGCGGCCACAGCTGAATTGGATATTGCCGGGGAGCTAGATTTGGCCCTACATCCCTACTACTTTGGCTGGGTCAAGAATTGAGGCCGCATGATCATAATCATATGACGGTTATTGCGCGCTGAAAATGTTTCCTGAAGATCCGATTTTAAACCAAAGACTCATGCGTTAACATGCAAAATTGAAATCATTGAGTGACTACATGTATTTTGTGAAGCATCATTTCAATTTCGTTCAAGTTTAACAGGTAGTGCACTCCTGGTTTTTCCCTCGGTCTCTATTCCTAAAACAATTTCAGCAAACATCATCAAACAGACTTTGGACAGAGGCTTCTGACTAATATATTGTGGTTGCAGCGATTTAGAAATATTTTTCATGATTTGAAGAGTTTTACCAGTTCATGGCTGTTGTAATATAATCCATCACATAAACACTTGAGTTAGCCCACGCCCCCTTTGCCAACCGTCACGTCCCACTAGGGGGGCCAGCCCCACCCGTTGGGAAAAACTGCACTACTAGGTATGTGGTCGATCTGAAAATGCGATGTGCAGACCAGAAGTTAAGCTGCAAAAAGCTCGGTGGTCTCAGTCTCCATTGTACCAGTGATTTTCAGGAAGCAGTGCATTTTTTCTCGCATAATGTGACACTACACAGCAAAAAATCTGGCGGTGTGAACCAAAATTTATCCAAAAAGGTTTAATTTGTTTATACCTATGGAGTTAAATACATTTATTTCACTCCGTCCCGAGTATAACATTTTCCTTTTATCCGTTAGGATAAAACACTCAAAAGAAAATTCATTTGGATAAATAATAACTTTTATTCGAAATTATATCAGTTTTTGTTTATATGGTGTTAAAATTTACTTAAAATGGAGTTAGTTCCGCACGTAATATATGGTGCAAATTACGAACGTCATCCCGTATAGTCTGTGTGGTGTAGTAGGTAGGGCGTTAGTCTTCAAATCATAGGGCCGCTGGATCGAATCCCACTGTAGGCAGGTAATTTATTATGCATTTTTAGAGCGTAAAGAGGTAAATGAAATGTCGCCAACACCTATAGAGAGGTAAATGCTAGTTATGCAAAACTCATTTATGAGTTAAATGTTCTGTGAAACTTGTGTTTTATTTTCATCCCAAAAATATCGAGTATTACTCCTTTTGGTGTAATTGGAAGTACACTTTTGTGTTCATCCATTTGGATAAAACAATATTTTATCCAAACGGAGGGACCCTATTGTAATATTAAAGACAGACTTTATGGATAGGTCTTTATTGGACGACTCTTACTTATAGACTAAAGTACAATGGGATTGCTAGTCATACTATTTTAGTTATAGTGTTAGTACATATGTATGTATTGTAATATAATACATATTCAATCATGTAACATCTTCCTTATTAAGATAAATTTCATAAAGAACTAAAGTTAATTCAAGTGTAATTATCTTCATAAAATTCATTACTTAATCGTATAATTAATAAAATGCTTATAATTATATACTGTACATAAGCATATATGTACATGCTAAAATTCATACTTATATAAAATTATTGAAGGACTACCGCAATCTACTTCTCATACGTAAGTTTTGATGGAGGTAAAACTTTTCTTCCGTATCTTGTCGTGATGTGACCACCGTCACTTATAGATACTATAGGAGCATTGGCTGTAGGTTGAGGAGGAGACGGGTCTTTGTCTTCAGGAGACAGGGTTGCAGAAGAGGTTCTTGGAGATGCAAAAATATGCTGCCTATTTCTTCTAAATAAATTTCCTTCAGCATCTTCGACAACATAAGATCTTGGTTCTTTGCAGACTGTTTTGATTCTACCAGGTGTCCAGTAGGAGTTCGGATTTCGTTTATAGTAAACCTGTTCTCCTTCCTTCAAAGGTTTTAAGTCCTTAGAATTTTTATTGTAGTAATTTTCTGACTTTTTATTCTGTTGATTCATCGCGTTCTCAACCTTTTTAAAATCTACCTTACGAGGATATAGAATTTCACAAGAAGACGGGATTTTTGTGCGTAATTTTCGCGACATGAGTAATTCAGCAGGTGAAGGAATATCATTTTTGGTAATGGCACGGTAGTGAAGGAGAGCAATGTAAGGGTCCGACTTTGTTTCTAATGCTTTCGTAAAAAGTTTCTTTATCGTTTGGACAGATCTCTCGACAAGTCCATTAGATCGTGAAAGATAAGGACTACACGTCTTATGTTCGATATTCCAAGAAATGCAAAATTTACGAAATTCGTCAGAATTAAATGGTGGTCCGTTATCAGAAATTAACGATTGCGGAATTCCATGCCTTGCAAACATTGATTTTAATTTATCAATAACAAATTTACTACTGAAACCGGAGTTAAGACATTCAACTTCAATAAACTTCGACCAATAATCTACAACTATCAAAAAATGTTTTTTATTTAATTCAAACAGATCGATACCAACTTTAAACCATGGTATGGGTTTAATTTCGTGGCTTTTTAAAGGTTCTTTTGATTGTGAGTTTCTATGTCGAAGGCAAGTTTCACAATTGTTAACAATGTTGGCAATATCGGTATTTATATTAGGCCAGAAAACGACATCTTTCGCATAATTTTGGCACCTTTGTATGCCTAAATGGCCTTCATGAAGCAAATGTAAAATTTCTTTACGCATTTGAAGCGGAATTACAATTCTATTGGACATGAAAATTATATTGTTTACAACATGTAGACAATCTTTGAGAGAATAATATGGCATGCATTCGTGGTCTACTAATTTTTTAAATTTCGGCCAACCAGATTGAATATATTCTTTGACACGACTCAATACTTTATCGGAATTCGTTTCATTTTCGATCATTTTAATTTTTTCTTCGGAGACTGACAAACTAGACACAAGTAAATTACAGTGTAAATCAAGTTCATTGTCAAAATCTTCAAGAACGTTTTCTGAAAGTGGCGCTCGTGACAAAGTATCCGCGACATACATGTATTTTCCGGGCTTATAGGAAACAGTCAAATCATAAGCTTGTAAACGGAGCATAAACCTTTGAAGTCGAGCAGGCACCTTAAATAATGGCTTTTTAAATATTGACACTAGAGGTTTGTGATCCGTTTCAACTTTAATTGATTTACCGTAAATATAATTATGGAATTTTGTGCAACCGAAAAGTATAGCAAATAACTCCTTTTCAATTTGTGCATAATTTTGTTGACTTTTTGTAAGTGTGGCTGAGGCGAACGCAATTGGCTTCTCATGTGCAATAAAAGCACCAACTGCTTCTTTAGAGGCGTCAACTGAAAGAGTGATTTCTTTATTTGGATCGTAGTATGTAAGAATAGGAGCCGTAGAAATTAAAACTTTTAGTTTTTGAAATTCTTTCTCATGCATGTCGTTCCAGTGCCAGTCAATTTCCTTTTTCAATAGATTTCGTAAGTTGGAAGTTTCCAACGACAAATCTTTAATATAACTTCCTAAATATGTTATCATACCTAGAAATCTTTGGAGATCTGGTACCGATTTTGGACGAGGCATTTCACAAATTGCACGCACTTTTGAGACATCTGGCTTTATTCCATTATGCATGAAGACATTTCCTAGGAAGACCACTTCTGATAAACAAAGTTTTGTTTTCTCCTTATTAAATTTAATGCCTACTTTATTCGCACGTTCTAACACTTTTTCTAAAACTTTGTTGTGTTCTTCTACTGTTGCACCAAATATAAGAAAATCGTCAATGTAGATGACAAGACCTTCTATATCACCAAAATATTGCACCATTTTTGCATGAAAAATTTCAGGCGCGGCATTAATACCAAATGGCAATCTTAAAAAACGGTACCTACCGAAAGGTGTAATGAAAGTCGTCAGTTTAGATGAAGGTTCGTCTAGCGGGATTGTCCAAAATCCTGAATTCGCATCTAGAACACTGAACACTTTTGCACCGCTTAATTTTGATTTAACTTCATCCAAAGTTGGAAATTGAAAATGGGATCTCAGTATTGCATTGTTTAAATGACGGGGGTTTAGACATAATCGTAATTTCCCATTACGTTTCCTAACAATCGCTATAGAATTGAGCCATTCTGTGGGCTCATTCTCTTTACAAATGACATTAAGCTTTTCAAGACGATTTAATTCTATTTCAAGGGGATCACGTAACGCAAATGGAATTCGACGAGGCGCATCAACGACAGGAATGGAGTTAGGGCGCACCTCTAAATGACACTTTTCTTTTATCAAACCGATTCCTTCAAAAATTTTTTCGTATTTAGTTACAATAGCCTTACACTTCACATTTTCGGAACAAACTTCATTTTTTCTATTTTCAGTTTTCATGGCCAAAACTTTCACATCATTACTTTTACTTATTATTTGCAACTGGATACTAGTTTTTAAACCAAGGACCGTTTGGCACTTACTATTTAAAATGAAAAATTTAATTAAATATTTTTGATTTCTAAATTTGACGGAAAAATTATAGTATCCTAACACTTGTATCGACTCTCCCGAGAAACTAAATATTTTTGTATTAGTTGACGTTAATTTATTAACATTAAGACCTAAATGCCGAAACTGGTTAAGAGACATTACATTCGCCTGAGCGCCCGTATCAACTTGACACTCAATCTTCTGATTACACAAATTCAATGTAACCATCCAAGTATTCGTGTTGTTGGAAGTATTGTGCTGTAATGTGCTTATAAAAAACTCTCCCGACTCAGAATCAGCAGATTCAGCTTCCACGTTTTTAACGTATGCGCGTTTTTGATCAGTAATTTGATGAGAGCGACACATCTTCGCGAAATGATTTGGCTTGTTGCATTTGTTGCATGTCACACCAATAGCTGGGCATTTTTGTCGGTGTATTTGACCACAACGATGACACTCTTTATTATTAGTATGCGATTTTGATGACGACGGTTGATATTGACCAGCTTTTTTGTATTGAGCGTTTCTCCCATTTTTAGACCAACTTCTGTTCAACGCATTGGTGTCCATGTCGATTGACTGTAGCGTTTGTGTGTGAGATCTGGCAATTACAATAGATTTCGCAATTTCCACCGCCTTTTCTAATTCGATAGCACCCTCACTAAGAAGTCTTTCTTTAATGTGGTTGTAGGAAGTTCTAAGACCGCACACAAATATATCGCGAACTAATTCTTTTTGTAGCGTGCCGAATTCGCAAGATTTACTTAGATTGGTCAAAACGGTAACGTACTCCTCTATGGACTCATTTTCATTTTGGCGACGGGTAAAAAATGTATGACGTTCGAATGCAATATTTACCTTTGGCAGGAAGTATTTTTCGAATTTCGACACTAGATCCTTGTAGGTTACTTTATCCAGGTCTACACTGAAAGATTGGAAAATTTCCAAAGATTTGGGACCCATGTGGTGAAGAAGCAAGGCAACCTTTCTCGACTCCGACTGCTTTTCCAAATCTGATGCTCGCAGAAAGATGGTAAATTGTGTTTTCCAGGTTTTCCATTCTGCTGCCATGTTGGATCTCATCTGAAGTTGAGGAACCGTGGCGAAAAATCCCGGGGCTGTGGCATCCATTGTTGCTTCGCTTTTAATTTCGACTTTTTCTTCCTTCTTTTTCGAGTCCACTGACATGGTTATAGTTTTTCTGACTTTCGATGACTATTACCTGACACCATGTAATATTAAAGACAGACTTTATGGATAGGTCTTTATTGGACGACTCTTACTTATAGACTAAAGTACAATGGGATTGCTAGTCATACTATTTTAGTTATAGTGTTAGTACATATGTATGTATTGTAATATAATACATATTCAATCATGTAACACCTATTCGACAATTTTCGGAGTTAAATTCACACCGGATTTTTTGCTGTGTATTGTCTGTACTGTACTTCTTATTGGCACAGTGTCAAAATTTTTCCACAGTACCATTTGAAGACAAACCATGTTAGAGTAATCAACTAACTCAATCCTTCGTTAAAAAAGTTCAAATTAATCCGGTAAAACCGCATCCAATGAATTATTATCGGACACCTTCAATTCTCGAAGATAGGTATTGTGTTTGTCCTGTTCTGAAGAACCTAAAGAATTACCGATGTGACTGCCTGTGCCTATACATATGTACTTTAATTTAGGTATAGTTACTACGGTAAACTCTTACCCATATACATTTTGTCGAAGGTATAAGAGTGCACATAAGAAATGGATAAAAGTCGGTACTAGTTACTCGATGAAATGTTACATTGCAGGTTTTAAGATTTTCTAAAGGCGGGCCAACTTAGCGCGGTGTTCGCCGTATCGCACAAAAGAAAAACAGAGGAATCTAATTTTATAGTCATTTGCGTGGTTCAGTGAATTCAACCCGCTGACGGTTCGTTAATCTTTTGAGCGTGGTTCGACTGAACTGTGGCGCGTGGTTCGGCCGAACTTTTTTGTGAATGTTTCGACAAAGTCCATGTAGTCTGCTTGAAATTATTTCAATACGATGCGGTCACAAAGGATGATTGTGGTGTTTTCTTCTGATGTTTCCAACCATTTTTATCATAAGGTGTTGTCGTAAAAAAAATAAAAAGTATAAAAAACCCTGCGAAAAAAATCGCTAAATTCTCTTCATTTAAAAATATGGTGGTCCGTAGAGATTCATGTTCAAGCAAAGTGGTCCGCAGTAATTTGCGACTTGGGAACCACTGTTCTAAAGCCATAACTACGCGAATAATTCAAGTTGTGACTACCTTTTTCATTTTTAAGAATCTATAATAACTGAAGATTTTACCATTAAATTTGCTATAAGAAGATTCTACCATTAAATTTCTTATAAGAAAAAAAATGTTTGAAAATCTCTGGAAAAGGACACTAATTAATCCTTGATCGAACGTGGGCATGCGGGGTGTCAAAAACGGCCTTACTCTTTTTTTTCTATTTGGAGGCCTGAATTGGAATATTTTGACTGGACTATTTCTGATTATTGGTGTGATGTTCTGTGCCATCTATATATATCTCTATTCTTCATATAGAAATGTACATGGTTTCAATAATAGGTGTGTTTTTTTGGTTATCCCGTGTAGGTTTGGGTAACGAAACTCCATATAAAAAAATTGCCAGCTGATCCACCTGTCATTTTTTTTATATGAAGTTTCGGTACCCAAACCTACACGGGATAACCAAAAAAACACACCTAATATAAACCGATGCCGGGCAAGTTCGGATTGTTTTGTAATACGATAATTAAAAAAAATTTCGGGCACCACATACGGATAACCTTTTATATGTATGTATACGAAACTCATTCAAAGGAATTAGTGAACAATATTTTCCCGGGCTGCCACTGAAAGTCCATTCAATTTTCTGAAAATGCATTTTTCATGTCGCCGTTTTTTGTTTGTTCGCGAGCAATTTAATTATTTCGTATGCTGGTGTATGTGTAAGCTTCAATATTTCAGATATAATTCAAGCGGAAAGCCCGGCCGAAAACATGTAAAACTTCAGATGATAATGGAAACTATATATGAGCTGATTAAAAATAGTAAGTGGATAAAAAGTAAAAAGATAAATTAAAGCAATTATTGACTTTTGTGGACGGAGTTCAATTTTTGCAGTCGTGTAACATATTATGAGATTTAACAATTTGCATGGAATTTATCTTTACCTTGATCATCTCAATCAGCATTCAGATTGGGATTGTTTTAATAACTTACCTTCATGCAACCAATTAAAAAAAAATGAAATCCAGAAGTCAATCAACATAGCAAAGGCCATAAACTTTTCGCGTTACACTCCTCTGGAGGGTTGGCTCGCACTCATCTAGCTGCCGACATTAAACATGCGAGAAAATAAAAAATAACAAAAGCAAAAGGTATACGAAATTCCATTTAGTAGACCACTAGCATACGTAAGATAGCAAGATACTCTGGAAAATCTAATTGTCGGGACACAATCTAATTTTACCTTTGCCCAAAACACAACGACGACGCAACGACATAGCAATAAAATCTCAAGATTTCCCGTCGTCACATCGTACGACATCCTAATTGATATTCAGCTTGGAACATCGGACGATAGTCTTGTATTCGAAATACTATCTACTAACAAACGAGAAGAAAGTAGTATGTATATGTATGGCGACTACGATCCCTTTTGTTCAATAAAATCACAATTTGCTGAGGTATTCGGATCAATAATAAATTTGGATGGGAAAACGATTTCGTATCGGCACAAAGATTCCGACTGGTTTCATAGGGATATATAATTTCCATGGGAATACATTATTTTTATGCAAAGGATGCTCTACAATTTTTTTTTTTTTTGAAAGAAAAAAAGATTAATTATTTATATTGGACCCAAAAGCTAGCTTTTTAGCTTACCCATATTTCATATATTTACACTGTCGAACGGAGTTGGAGTCCCTTTACACAGTCACGTTTGCTAAAGCAAAATTTTGGAGAAGTTGTTTCATATAAGCAATATATTGGAAAAAACTTAAACCCAATTAAATTTCCCATCGAAAGGACCTTTTCGAATATCGAAAGAATAAATTTGACTAAAAATGTCTGACATAAATTTACATAAATGTGAGTGTTCCGGCTTTCTAATACAAAAATAAAAATACATCCATCCTTCATAATTCTTGTTAAATCGTCTACCGATTATTGCTAAAATGATTTGCAATTTATACTTATATTTCGAATATTCTTTTGTATTATTCGTTTTTCTATACCGTCAACGTTCAAATGCCACTTAGATTTTATCCCATGAGTGATAATAAAAATCATCGCAAATAGCATGAAAAAAAAATGTCTTCAAATGACAAAGACGTGGACATTTTTGCTACATTTTATTAGATTCAAAATAAAACGTGACTGGAATGCAGATATAACCGTTACATATAGTAATGGTCGTATTGTAGAGCGAAAGACACACATGTTCGCAATATACGAATAGTATAGTAAATGTGTAATTTAACCTTTTTTATATAACCCATTCCAATGGCGTTGTATTCAACTTTTTCAGAGCTATCAGCTGTACACAATCGTTCCTTAAAGGGAAGTTAAGGTTTAAGGATATCCGTATACACTAATTCAGAATTGTGAATTGTTCGCATAAAGATAAACATACTTATTTTAACGATATCTGAAATTCGCATTATCGGCGATACATTTATGAAAATATGTTTTCAACATGGAAAATCAAAATGTCCTTATTTGCGGAAGTCGTGTGTTCACTACGAGATTAAACAGTGCTAGAAAAAAGCTTATGCTTTTGTTACCATATTTTCTAGTGATCTTTGTATCTCAAGAATTGTGCATGGCTAGAGTTTAGGTATAAGTGTAAAAACTGTATAAAGGAGTTTTGTTCGACCCTATTAAAACATTGTTAGACAAAAGTCTAGAAAATGGTTTGTAGGTTTTTATTTTAATTTTTATTGGTTACTACGAGCTTGTAAATATAAAATAAAAGTAGTTTGAGTACATATGGTATCATTTCGTGGTCCCATGGCTTGAGTTCGCTGAACCCATAAAAAATCCAGTTTAATCGGCAATTGACCCCTTAGCTTAAACAATAATAAATTAATAATAATTGAAGGCTGAATTGCGTGAGTTGATGTTCTAAAATCTAAATATAAATTGATATTCTCAATATTCTCAAATTCTTTTGCTCGTCTTTTGATGAAGCCGAGTTATTTATTAGTGGTTGATAGTGCCATATCTTAATGCATACTAAATTGTGCCACTAACGCGCGCGCGTTCCAAGATCACACCTGAAATGGGGAATGGAGACTTTCTTTAGGCTATTGTAGATGGTAAATGATAGATTTTAAATGGCAGATGATAAATGGTAGATGGTAAATGGTTGGTGGTTAATGGTAGATGGTAGCTTGTAAATGGTTGATGACAGATGGTAAATGGTAGATGGTAAATTGCAAATGGTGGGTGGTAAATAGCAAATAGCAGATGGTAAATGGTAGATAATAAATGGTAGGTGCTTATTGTAATTGAATAGTCCTACTATGCAATAAAAAAATCACCGTCGTGGACTGATATATATGCTAACACAGAGCAACAGCAGATAATGTGCAGGCGATTAAATATGCAATTGGTTCCAACAATAAGCCAACCAAGTTTTCCGCGAATATTCGTTCGGATGAGGACTTGTCTCGACGATGTTAAAGAAAACCTAATATGTTTAGAATGATATATGCAATGGACTCGAATATTTTGTTTGTGCTAATCAAAAAATAAGTTAGTATCGATTTACGTCCCTCCTAGTGCCATTTACCATCTACCATTTTACACCTTCCATCTACCATCAACCATCAACAATTTACAGTCTTTCATCGATCAACCATTTACCATCTACCATTTTTTACTACCATCCATCTACAATTTACCATCATATTTCGGGTGTTTGGGGATTTTATGATTGGGGATTTTGTATATGGGTATTATGATTATGGGGATTTTGAATATGGGGATTTTGATTTTGGGGATTTTTCTACGTTTGGGGATTTTGTGATTGGGGATTTCGTATGGTTCCCAAAAAACATGATTGCGTCATTAATCATTAAAATGTGTTAAGCGGTATCGCTACAATTGATAGTCCTTTTTTTAAATACCGCTCATCGGATTTATAATATTTATGTATCTTTAGAAGCGAAATCATGTTCTCTCTAACATATTCATGAAGAGTTTTCCGTACAAATGAGTAGTTTCGGAGTTAGGAGCCAAACAACGGAAAAACAGCGAACATTTTGGGGTTTTCCGCGATTTTGACCCTGTTTTGCAACGACATTTTGGTGGAAAGCTCCGGATTCGTGCTCAGCACCCCAAAAACATAACAAAATAGCAAAAAAATCTCCACCACATTTTGCAATCTCCTATACTAGGCTTATCATCTGCGGATACCACACTAAAAACGCAATTTATTGTCTAGAACAGGGGTGTCAAACTCAAAACCAGGCCCGGGCCAAATAAGACCCCTTTAGGTTTGGGTGGGCCGCAGGAGCAAAATTTAAAAAAACTTTTTTTTTATTAAGACAAGAAGCGAAAATATGATTGATTTTCAAATAACCACTTTTTGTTAATTACATGATTTGCGCGAAATTTGGGACATATGATAAAAAAATTGTAGCACAGATCATCCAGATCACCCAAAATAATATTGGGAGGAAATATAGTCAGATTAAATTAATTTCAGCAGGAAGGTGGCTAAAAGAGACGAATAGTTGTTTGACAAACTCGTGCTCCAATACAGCTTTATAAGTATAAGTCTAAAAATAAGGCACTTGAGCTATTATTATTAGATATGTTGAAATTTCACATCCAGGTGATTTAGTCAATAATTCCAGGATTTCCATAGTTTTTAAAGCTTTGCCATTTTTCCAAATAAATCTGAATGCATGTTCGGGAAAGCCAACCAATTTTTTATTAACTTCATTTCGGGACAGAATAGTTTTATGAAGAGGCTTAGTATTGTCCAGTACAAAAAAGATGAGCGTTTGTAGTATTTGCAGAAAAATTCCTAAAATAATTTTGCATAAGCCACTGACGAGCTTTAGTATTGAAGTTGATGTCCATTTTCTTGCAGTTGGTTCAATGAAACGCAGTTTGGGTTTTCCTTATACTGCAAGTCTTTATTTGCTTCTAGCATACAATTGTTTCGGCAGCCACGTACTGCCTTCTTCGGTGCTTGCCCTAAGTTTCATTGAGCTTTAGTAATTTTTGTAGACTTGAGTTCAACGGCTGAATTTGTTCATCTTACCAATTTCACCATTTTTGTGTTGATATACATACATTGTGCTGCTTCGACATGGCCGCGGGCCGAACAGAACTGCTAGGTGGGCCGCGAGTTTGACACGTCTGGTCTAGAATTACACCAAGGTTTTTGATATCGCTAACTCTATTCGATTCGGCGTTATTAATATTGTACGAACTGGATAAAATTGGCTGCATTCAGTGAACGAAAAATGTAGCAGGAAAGTGCTCTTCTAATTACATTCTTATTCCGCATGAAGGCCGACCTTTAGATGCAGATTACTTCGATTGCACCATTGCTCGAGAGTTCTAAAAATTTAGTACCAGAATGTGATTTAATGGTGTTTATCAAATCATCCACGAAGAGAAGATGAGGAATGTCTGACAATACTTGTGACAGATCAGAATGAAAATATTGAAGAGGAGAGGGCGCTGAGGAGCGATCCGCTTACTCCGAAGTTGCGTAATTTTCTAATAAGAAATTGGTGCTCAACCCTATCAAAGGCCTTGCTGAAGTCTGCATAAACAGGATCAACTTGATTATATTTTTTGCATTTCACAAAGGACAACAGAAACTAGAATCAAAAGATTGGTCGAGGTCGATCTGATTTTCCGAAAGCCGTTTTGTTGCTCGTTGAGAAGAGGTTCAATGATAATGGTAAGCTCATCACACACCAACTACCAACTATAGTATAGTACATTTGGTTCAAAATAGCCCGAAACCCAAACATAAAAGAAAGAAAGAAAATGTTGATGCCAAATTGTTGAATACACTGCCCAGTATACGCAGTAAAAAGTTACACCAATTTGCGCTATGGGTTAAGGAGGTCAGTTTTTATAAATATCTGGGAAAACTATGAATCTGACCTTAAAATGTCCTGAAGACGAAACAAACTACTCAAAAAAACCTTTGTAATGATATGTAACACTCTAGACATTTTCTCGGAAAATTATACCCTAGACCCAAAAGTATTATAGAGAATTTACATTTTTTGAGTTTTACATTTGGCACTGTAACTCTTGATAAAATAAGCTTAGTATCATAAGATCTTGTCCATATATTGCTTACAAAATTTATTTGATTTGTACCAATAGTTGAAGTGCTGCGCCCATTGACGCCCCTCCCCTCACTCTTCCTAACATTTTTAAAAAGGCATGTCTGTAGCTTCATTTCAAATTGAGCCAGGTAGATCAAATTTGGTGGGGTGCCTAGTCTAAGCCCCATTATGCTTCTTAACAAAAATTATTACCATCCGATCAAAACTAAGGGTACCCCCATACAAAGTGAACCAAAATTCTAACATATTTCACATTTCTTCACATCTAAGTTCTATTTAAAATGGAAAGATAAAATTTATATCTTAGAACGTCATTAAAACAGTTAATAATTGTAGTCTTCTGAATGTATGTTCAAAAGTTTGCACAAAAGCGTACGCTTCAAGTATCAACAAATTGATAATAATTTTTGGTAAGGAGGATAATGGGGATTAGACTAGCCACCCCACCAAATTTGATCTGCGAGGCTCAATTTGAAAATAAGCTACAGGCATGCATGTTTGAAAAATGTTAGGAGGAGTGAGGGGGGCGTCAATGGTCGGAGCACTTTATTTTTTGTTACAAATCAAACAAACTTTGTTGGTAATATAATGGACAAGATCTTGTGAACCTAGTTCTATTCTATCAAGAGTTACAGTGCAAAATGTAAAACTCAAAATGATTTTGAAGCTCTGTAAAAACCAAACCTCTTATCCGATTTTAGTGTGATAAGTTTAATTTCATAGGTAAATTTCTTGGCCGTAATCATGGGCGTAGCCAGGATTTCGGTCAGGGGGGGGGGGGGGGGGGGCAAGCCCGAAATTTTTTCAACATCAAGATTTTCTTAGGAGTTTAAATTGTTGGTCGCGAAAATATTGTTAGGCAAAATTTAGAGTAATCTGGCTGGTGTAATGGTTAGTGCGCGCACTTCGGTGCACAGGGTCATTGGTTCGAGACTCACCGTCAACGAATTCATTTTATGATGTTTTTCGAACTCACCCCCCTTGTGACGAACTTTGATCTCACTCAGATGTTAAACGAGTACCCATTTATGGGGATAGATAACATTGCTGAGCGTGCTGTTGATCACAACACATCAACTAAAAAGCAGTTAGGATCTTGGGAATTGGATGTCACGAACACATCTGCGGCCTTAGTCCAATGTTTAACTGTCGCGCCTGTTTTTTTTTTTAATTTTAGAGCTAAATTTTACGAAAGGACAGTCGAAAATGATTTTCTACACCATTTAACGAAAAATGGCCCCTGAACGTGTTTAGACTTTAACTGGTGATTCTAATTACATTCAACTGGCCTCCGATTCTGCTTTTCAGACCGTAGCTCATCTATATTCAGTGCTATTTTTGGCTTTTGGACTTGCATATTCCACTTGCGAGATCAATGTTCGTTTTAAATTCTGGCTTTGCTTGGTTCTAGAGGTGCGCATCTCTTGCCGAAACACACCGAGAAGCCCCTTGTCTTACATCCACAGAATCCATAGAAAGAAACATTATCCGACAGTCGGCTGGAGAGATTTAGGGATACATACAAGCATGAAATTTTTCCAACATCATGATTTTCTTAGGAGTTGAAATTCATAACAAATTTAATATTTTTGCAAAAAATCTTTTTCTTCAATTTGACAACAGATGGCGTCTCCTATCATTAAGGAATTCGTGCTTATGACGGTAAATTTGTGTAAAAATGGCGCATTTCCGTCATTCGAAAATCAGTGTGTGATTCTGATTACATTCAAATGGCCTCCAATTTCAGCTTTTTAGACCGTAGCTCGTCAATATTCAGTGCTATTTTTGTCTCTCGGACTGCATATTCCACTTGCGATTGAAAAGAAATAGGCCAAGAGATCAGTTTCTGGCGTTTGTCGCTGTTTTTCTTCTGAGCAAAATTTATAAATCTTTTTTTATAGAAATACGTTCGATTTTGATAAGATTTCCTCTGCATTTAACATTATTAACTGTGGCTAAATTTCATTGCTGGTATGAATCAGCAACAAAATTAATTTACAAGGTCCCTAACTAGGCAAAGCTGTTTACCATTTGTGAATAAAATCACTTTCAGATTGAATGAAGTTCAATTCCACTACTTTCCTGGAGAGACCTTTATGTGACAGTTAAAATTGTGTTCTGTAAATATGGGATTTTCGCAAAAGAAAAAAGAGTCTCCTAAAGGTACGTTGTCCTCGACTCGCTCATTCCATATAAAAACTCGTTTCTCTCTCATTTCAGAAACGAGCTTTTATATGGAATGAGCGAGTCGCTGTCGTGGAGTCGTGTCGAGGAAAATGTACCTTAAGAGAGGGATTAATTTCTGATCTAATTATGTTATCGATTCATGATGCTCACACGTAGGTATCCCAGTTCCGGATATCAAGGACGAGAAAAGTACAAGTATTTCAGTTTTCCAAACTACAGTCTCAGCCGCAGAAAATTTTGCGTAGTGTCTGGAATTAAACTCGCATTTTTACGCCCTCTAGCATTGTAAAGGGCAGCAGTTTTTTACTACATCGGCAAGAATTTTTTTTATCATAATCATCGATCAGGGGGGGCAAGCGCCCCTCCCTGCCCCTTTCTGGCTACGCCCATGGCCGTAATAATCATTTTGTTTCACTAAGCTATCTGGTCTAGCTTTGGAGATATTGAGCTTTAAGTCGTGCAAGAAAATGATTTTTTCAAAAATCTTCAAATCCCTGTGGCAGATAAAGGGTTAAGAATAGGAGGTATGTTCCATACCACTTTTTTTGCTAGAAACCAACTGAGGAATCATAATCCGGTGCGTTTATGCGGCAGTTTCCGGACACCCTGTATAGAGTTTCAAATCCGCAATTTTTGAGGATTTTCTCGAATTTCTCGAAAATTTTAATTTTCATTTCAAAATTATTTGATTTATACATAATTTGTTTATAGTCCTAAATGTTGGAATTTGAAACAATATGAATGCAAATAACATTAACACAAGCTCAATCCGACATTTAATTGCAGTCTAAATTCAACGCATTGGACAACCTTTCCAGCCATTCCGTGAAATAAAAAACCTACCACTTAATAACGCTATTTTTTGGTCATATCAATACAAAATCCCTATACTATAGAAAATATGACAAGACGTGATAAATAAAAGACTCACTGTAATCGCCGTCCATACATCTCAAATACACAAGAAAAACAACTTCTCCCGACATTCAACCCAAAATCCCTTTTGGACATTTTATGTCAATTTTCCTCAACAAACTTGTGACACTATCATCCATTTTATAAAATGGGATCATCGAATTCTGAATACAGCGAATACATAAACCCACATCCTGGACGAGAGAACCTATTTTCGTCAAAATGTATCAGCAGCAAAAAAGGATAGAGTTTACATTATATGCGAAGAGACAACAGAGTGTTCCAACACGAAAGGACATAAATTGGTGTCACATGTCTTCTTTTCAGGAAATCTCCTTTCTAGTGTATCCCGATGATGGGTATACACATATGACATGTTGTATTCAATAGTCTTAGCCGATCGGGAAACTTTATTATCCGATGAACATGTGTACGGACGCCTAAGAGAAGCGAGTTTTAAAACGATTTATTCTGTATTAGAATGAAAGGAAATAAATGTCGTAATCTCGAAAGAATGTAAATGTTTGGGAAACCTTTGAACAATATGTAAAATATTATAGTCCGACATCAGAAGGAATACAAAAATAAACTAGGGGGCTTCGCCCCCTGCTCTCTTCGCTCGCCAACCCCCGGGGCCGAGGCTAATTTCGGGCGCGGCCGAAATTTGGATACCCTTCGCTTGGGCTAAAAGTTTTTTCGGGCGTACCTATGACTTGTATTTAATCCCCCTCCTCATTCTTTTTCTTCCGTCTTGACAAACATTTTGGGCTTGGTTGAAATAAGTGGGCAAATAAAAATATTTACTCGGAAAATTTTATTGGGATTGCCGGAGCATGACCCCACAGTACGATTCCATTCGTTTTGAACTTTTTAGTTGCTTTGATAAAGACACATTAATTCAAGGTTTTGTGAAATTAGTGTAAAAAAATGTTTCTTAGAAGAACCAATATGGGGGGTTTGGTTTGTATGGCAGCCCCATGACCCCATGGTCCGATTTGATCAATTCTTGCATATATTATGTGTTATGTATAGAAACACTTTTTTGTGGAATTTGGTTGTGTGGGGCGCAATGTATGTGGTCTTGCTCGACGGACCACTCCCGATGCAGGAGAATTCAATTTCACAAAAAAACGCGCTTTTTACGTTAAAACTATATTTAAAGATATTAAGTACTATTTACAAGCTAAATACAATACAAGAATTCAAATTCGTAAGTCTAGATCAAGGTCAGTAAAACAAAGCAAAGGTCTAAATTAATCAACAAAAATATCCAAAGTTAATTCCAAAAAAACTATCTGCAACGGCTTCTCGAAACGAAGTGTACGTTATATGCTTCTCAGGAGAACTTGTACTTCATGTACATAGAACATAATTCAAGTTCACGGTTAACTGCTATACTTATTATGTATGTACTAACATTTCTAGCAATTGCAGCAATGCATCTGTGTGCATGTTGCAGTGCAACATGCTGCAGAGCAACATAATGTGTTACTTATGTACAAGAGATCATCAGCTGATCCTTCTGTCACTTGTGCTGTGATGTTTCGTGTTTGTTTACGTTTTGGTGAGTGGGGTGCGATTATGTTGATTAATTTGACATCAATTGTAATATAATTTCTATCTTGTTTCAGGCGACTTCCAGGACTATAGTGGGCGGAAGGACCATCAACACTGGGCAAAGGACAGCGGATCGTGCCAGGATGCTGATGGCGAGCGGTGAATGACAAGGTGAGTGATGTGTTTTTGTCGTAGCGAAATCCTAATTGTTTCGTTTCCCTTTTCAGCTCCATATCATTGCCGTTGGCTCCAACAGGTTGAAATTGGTACACAAATAAAAAAGTTTTTGTTAGAAGAGCTCAAATTGGGGAGCTAGGTTTGTATGGCAGCCCCATGACCCAGTGATCCAATTTGGGTGAATCAAACATGCAAACAGCCTGCAACAATAAGAAGCACGTGTGCAAAATTTCAGCTTGCTAGCTTCAATACCCGCCGAGTAAAACGCGTCGCAACAGACAGACAGACAGACAGACTGACATGCTCCAATCGACTCCCCAAGTCATGCAAGGCACGCAAAACCCAAAATATTCAATTTCATATTTTTTGTTGGGGAGGGAGGGGTAGATGGGTCGGACCTGACACATCTTTATTACCTTGTCAAGACATCCAACGGCTACCATTTGATATTAATTTGAAGTTTTTCGTGACATTCTATCAAAAGATATGACTGAATATAACTTTGTAGGGGAAGTAGGGGTAGGGGTAGTCGGACCTAATCCACTTTCCATCAACTCAAAGTATATGTCAGAATGAGACATTGATCAAAATTTCAAGTCGATAGCGATATTCTGCCGAATTAAAATATCAAGGAGGGGTAGTTTGTATGGGAGGTAGGGGAACCCGTTTTCCGATTTGGCCCATTTTCAATACCGTCCAAGATTTTAGCAAAACAAACATTTGACCAAAATTTCAAACCGCTAGCTTCATTATTTCGGGAGTTATCGTGCTAACAGACAGACACACGGACAGACAGACAGACAGACAGACAGACAGACAGACAGACAGACATGGCTTATTCGATTCAGGGACCGACCCTGATCATTTATATATATACTTTGCCATACCTCCGGTGGCTCCTTTGAGGTGTTACATAATATCGGCGTAACAAAAACAATATACCCTTTCACTCTATGAGCGAAGGGTATAAAAATAAAAATTAAACTATAGCTCAGACCACTGGTCTGCATTATATAGACTACCGTCGTGGCAACCTCAAAGCCAAATGATAAAACCTAACTTGTCCACAGCTCACGACCGTATTTTTACTTAAAAATAATGTCCAGGATATTTTCTATATCCTGATATTGGTTAGCATCACAAGAAGAAGAAGTTCAGCGGACAGAACCTACGCTACCAGCTACCACTTCCATCCCTTTATCGAAAGACTGCATAGTTATCTTTATGTAGGTACAAACACATTTTTTTTTCTCGGCTATTTGTTCCAAAGGCTATCTGGTATAAGACGAAATAAATAGCTGTTCTCTGTGTTCAGTTGGAAAGAAACCACGAGAATTATCCTCCATTCAGCCATTCACTTTTATAGAGTATAGCCGTGTATATACAGCCACAGGACTACGAGAGAACAATATGGCCAAATCCGCAAAGAGTAATTCCACTGCACTGCTCCTTGTGATGTTTCTACTTCATTTACTTGAAAACTTTCAAGTCCGCACGCTTCGGGGGCGAAGCGAAACGACTCAGTTCCTTTTACGCTATGCACTTTCATTCCGGTTTATACATTCGCCTTGCAGGGAATTGAAAATATCGCGTTATCAATCAAATAGGAAATCAGAAGGAATGCCAAGGATATATTTTACTTTTTCTTGCGGTGGTAGCGAAAAATCGTGGTGTGGTGGGTGTTTTCAGGTTTGATTAATAAATGGAATTTGATCGGGGACAGGTGAATTTTTATAATGTGCCCAATGGGAAATAGAATTGCTGTGCATTAAATAAATACGAGTAATAAATATGTACTTTATTTAGAGCTGCGACAAAAAAAATGGCAAACATTAAAACAGACGCGATGATTTTAAAACTGATTCATAGATGTATAAAAAAGATAATTAAAGTTTCTAGTGAATATGGGGAATTTTCTTAATTTACTTTAATACAAAGTGTATTGTTCCGGTTAATTTGAGAGATCATCTGTCACGGGGTCTTCCAGACAAAGTACATCGATTTCCTGAATGTATTCGACACCTGGAAGAAATCAAAACAATAACTTGAATTTGTTTATTTAAACATGCGTAAAGTTTTTGATGTACACATAAATGCGATATAATTTCCTGTTTGTTGTCAATAAAAACAAACACATATGTATCTTACATATGTGTTTGTTCAGCCAGTCTGTTATGTCGCGATCGTACGATAATACATTGATATATTAAGCCAAACACAAACATTCAGTTTTTTTCTCAGGAAAAACTGATCCACCCACAATAATAGTAAACAATAATACGAAAACGACTTTTATCACTCAAGTGCTAACTTAGCGACCCAATTTAATAAAACGATGGGTGGGGTTACGAAACGAAACAGTTGCGTATGTTCCGCAACATGTTTGCCATTCTGATCCCCTAACTGCCATTTTCGCGGATCAGAAATATTATCCGGTTCTTTTCCTTTATCTGCCTTTGTGGAATATGTTAACGAAAATAACCGGATATTATTTCTGATCCGCAAAGTGGCAGTTGGGGATCAGAATGGCCAAACATATTTGCGGAACATAAGCAACTATTACATTTCGTAACCCCACCCGATGTCGTAGGGCAAAATATAATTCATAAAAACACATTAAATTTGTCCTTATTAACAGTGGGAGGATCATTTTTTTTTTGTAGAGAAAAACAATAAATGTAAATTGTATGGACTTACAATTGATAAATCGGCTCCTGTGCAAACGACGGATGCAATCTTTTCATGACACCACGAGGCACACTAGACGGCCTCAGTATATCCTTTCTGGTGACATGCGTTGAACTATCCTCGACGATTTCAACAAATGAGGGTCGATGAATCCGTATGAATTTCTTGTCGCAGGCAATCTTATGAACGCGCCACCTTAAACACTCGGCTGTTTCCAACTCGGTATCACAAACAAGAAAAGCTATACAATTATCTGGTACGCTTTGTCCCACGTAATGTAACGAATCCACTGGATGTCCGTGGATTGCTATAGTAAGAATTGTTAAAATCACGACTATAATTCGAACGCGGGATGAAAACATTTTTAAAAAATTTCCTGAATTATCGACAAATATTAAAACGCAACGATCGTTCTATATTCTTACTCGATGATTAGTCAACTAAATCTAGTAAATATGTTTCATTTCCGAAAGCAAATACAAACCTTATCTATCTGACCTTATCAATTGACGTTTGAAGCTTTTGATTTTTGGTGTATTAAATGTGTTACAGAGTGTGTGAAAATACATATTGAGATATTGGCTACGTTCAGATACTTCAAAATAGCACGAAATAGCCTTGCTAAAAACCGAGCACATCATAATCCGCTTGAACATACCTTTTGTTACAACAAACATTCCAATTTGGACAATTTATTGTCTCAATTTACTGCCAAGGGAGTTATTATACCATTATTATCAGGGACGTAGCTAAGGGGGGGGGGATATGGGGGTGTGTCTCACCCCTTAACATTTTCAAATTTTCATCTGCAGTCGGAAAATTTGACCTCAGTGGGAAACAACAGCCGAAGTAGACTTTGCAACATTTTACCGAAAAGAGTCCACAGAAGAATTGGAAAAAAAAGCCAAACTGCTCCAACTATTTCAAGACATATTTCAAATTCCGACCAATAGGAAAAATTGCACGGTGATCTCAGTAACAGCGGTGATCGAAACTTATTTTTGTATCGTATTTCAAAGGAGATCCCTGAAAGCCTTCATGCTGAAATTCAAATTCTTCTTGATGATTGCTCCGAGTGTCAAAATTTTGGGGATATAGCGAGAGAGGCTTTCAAACTAAGGACCGAAAACTTACAAGATTAGTGAGCTTATTTTGACATGTCCAGTAACATCAGCTTCAAGCGAACGATCATTTAGTAAATTGAGATTAATAAATCAATAATTTACCCTCGGTGGTATATTACACCTACGTTGAGCTTCTCTTTTACTTATTTCACCGGATTTAACCTTCGAAACCGCCTCCCGGAGTTGCTCCTCGGCCCAAGCACCTCGGTTGGTTGCTGCTGACGATCGTTTGTATACTCGGGGCATTCTTACAGAATAAAACGATTCCGCACATGCGGCATCTATCCCCGAGTTTGAAGATGCATCTCTTCTTTTTGTTCGGTATAGATGCCGCATGGCTTTTTAAACAATACACAACCCGAAATGTCTTTAAGTCTTACCTTGAGTGAATACAGCAACACTAAACTACGCGAAGAATCGATTATTGCACCAAACAAACTCTCCTAACGGTTAATATCACTGAAACAAAACATACACACAAAAACTTTTCCTCACAAATTCCAGGAAACCGGTTTGTAAATGACATTGACCGTTGCAACCGGAGACCGCGTGCACTGCGTGTGACTCGACAGTACTGAGAAAGAGTATTTGGACAAATATTTCAAGTTTTGGAGCTTGATGTGTTTTGCGTGACGTTTTAGAGCAGGTGCGGCATCTCTCCCGATGCGGCATCTCTCCCGCATTCACCCCACTAATCGACAAGACCACTCCTCAAGGAGTTAAGATAACGGTAAAACGTGAAACTGCTGAGGCATATGTCGCTAATATCGTTCGCTTTTATCTTTTTTATGCAAAGTTCATTTCAATTTTGGAGCCCGCCGAACCACAAGAAAAACTCTTCCTGAAAAAATCCCAATGCTCGGTGTTCGGCAGGCCAGGCCATCGTGCTCGTGATTCAGCGAACTCTCTGCATTTAACATCTTTTCTATTCTTATTAACGGAAAACGTCTGTAAAAAAAATCTGAGATGTAAAATTATCTCCAATAATTGACATTTTTGGACAAAAATAAACAAAATTAGAACATTTTGCATTTATTCGCATAAAAGAGCAATTTTCGCCGAAATTCGCATCTATTTCGTAAAAACTAAATTTCCGTACCTCTAATTATAATTGATGCATTTTCAAATGTACTCGGCATATTACTTCTTGCTTGGCCGAACAGCAAGCACGTAGTCAGGGGAGGGCTCCATGGAGTCCAGACCCCTCACGAAATGTTTTGTGTTCGGTTTAAAATTTCAAATTTTTAAATACGGTGAAAAAGTAAAAGCCATTTAATTTTCACGCAGGCATTTTTGTACTGGTCAATTTATCAGTTGAATCAGTTTTTCGAAGAGAGTAACGCTGATTTCTGACGTAAATCATTTTAAAGGCAAATGATTGTTTGCCATATTTTTTTTTAAGTTTTATAAGGACGTGTTTTTTTACATCGGGGGAAAGGTTTGCTAACCCAGACGCGCAAAAAAAACTATCGAGGGTAGCATCCAGGTTAAATTTCAAATTGTCATGTAGGCATTGCCACTAATTTCAAAACATTGCTCAAAAATATTAAAGCCCCGTTTTCACTTTACTAACGCAAAAGTTAACATGTAATTTTTTTTAATGAAAACATATTTTTATCTAGGAATCATAATTTTGTTAGAATAAGAATTCGACGAACAACATTTTTAATATGAATTTACAAACAAAAACTATATTTTTTGCACACACTTGTGTGTTGCATGTAAACTATACCTTAGAGCTTTTCATTTCAAAATTTAATTTTTGCTAGTCATTGGAAAACGTACTAGAAAATAATTGGGATTGCATACATTTAGGCGAGTTTTGGAAAGCTCATTAAATCTGGATAGCAATATAATTTCTAACCTGAATAAAGTCACAGGTTAGCGTTTGTATGAAAATTACCCCGGATTGTGTAGGTTAGCTAATTAAAAAACACGGCCTAAGTTTTTTTCTATAACTTTTTTATATTTTTTTTTTCAAACATTTTTTTCTAAAATTATACAACTACTTGGTTGGTACGGTTAATGTAACATCCGGTGATCCGAAGACTATGTTCTTACTTAACCTTTTGTCGTTGCGATAAAGACGTGAAAACAACCGTTTTGAGTCATCCCGTGTAGTTTTGGGTAACGAAACTTCATATAAAAAAATGGCATTTTTTTTATATTATATAACCAAAATAAGGCACTTAGTGTTAGGTACTTGATAATCCGGATTTTTTTATTATTAAGAGTAGTTCGCTCCAGATAAACGAAAAATCCAGATTCTAAAAATATTGCTCACAAGAAATAAATAAGCAAATATTGTTCTCGATTAGGATGAAATCCGAATAAAATATGATCCGGACTCGGTACAGTTGGGAACTTACTCGAGTGACGAGCAATTACTTGCTAAACATGTTTGAATAACCTAAATATAAATAAATATTTTTTTTTCTTTTTTTGCGTTTACAGTGAACCCCCGTTATTCGCGGCCCCAGTGAGTGACTAGCAATTACTTGCTAAACATGTTTGAATAACCTAAATATAAATAATTTTTTTTTTCTTTTTTTGCGTTTACAGTGAACCCCCGTTATTCGCGGCTCCAACATAAAAAATCGATGCTCTACTATTACAAATCCAACAACACTCAGGTAGTGTTCATCAGTTGGCGCCTGGTCTCAATCGCAATTTTAGGAAGGATTTCAGTTTGGTGGTCTTGGTTATTCCGAGACAGGGATTCTAAAAGTATATCATCTGAACAATTCCATTGAGACTGCAGTCTTAGGCATTTGATATCCGAAACTTGAATACCCTCATGTAGGTGTCATTGATATCATCATATCCATATCCTATCCACGTTTGCTTCACCTAGCGTTTCGAAACTTAAATTATTCCATAAGTGACATCCTAAGTTCTTTTTGTGTGGATAACCACCTAGGTTTCCGATCATGTTGCTCAACCGACCTCATTCAAGAGCAGTGGCGCAACTAGAAATTTGCCCTGGAGGGGGCTAACCAACGATTGGAAATTTCTGGCGATGGATGGTGGTTTTATCCCTTAACAACTATGACTCTATACGGTAGTCGTACCATTACATTCGCACTTATTTTTAATGTAAACTTTTCATAGATTAGCTCATCATCGCACTGTGGAAAGGTGAGTGTAATGGCAGATTAATTTTTAAATTTGAATTAACTTTTTCAGTATTGCAACCGAAACTGGTGGTCGATTAAATTGGACTTTTCTAGATGACAGGATAAATTTCATTTTGTATTTTTTCTGATTTGTACGGACTTTCACGCACTTTAAAGGAATTTAGCACATATAGAACCAAACGCCTTGTTTTCTTCAACAATTTGCAATGAAAAATTATATATTTTAGTATGTGTCTGTCTCACACAGATTTCAGATGTAAAATAATTATAGCTCGTTAAAAACTATTATTATCGAAGCCGCAGGACTTTTTTTTTTACAAAAATTACCTCAGGTTTACGCCTTCTACTTTTTTTGCGCCAAGATGCTTCTAAAATGCTGGTAAGGATTTTTTAAACTTGCACAAGCCATCAAAAATGGCGATAATAAACACGATTTATGTTTTAAAAAAATTTGTAACGAAATGCATTGCTTCATATTTCATTTTGCAATTTTCCTTTTACCAATTTAAATGTCTGGGAGGGGCTTTAGCCCCCTTAGCCCCTCCCGTGGTTGCGCCACTGTTCAAGAAAATATTAATTTCGTGACAAAGATCATGTGATATTCAAAAGTAAAATTCATGTAGACGCCATTTATCGTGGATTCACCTTTCTCAAATTTGTAGCTCTTTTTTTAATTATATTTTTGTTGGCGTATAGTTTAATGAGAATGACATACGCTCCGACCCACTAAAAAATGCTAAGGGCATGATGTTGAAAAAAATGTTTATGTAAAATGTAATGCTGCTGCGGCTCTGGTAATGTGTACTGTGATTCCATCCTCATCTCATCTTGTTCGAAATTTGTCCTTTAAATGCTAGATGAATCAGTGTGATTCGAACCAACCATCCAGGAAAAAGTCGGGCGAATTGAAGTCAAATTGCCGCCAAAGGTTTATAGAAGTTCTCAAAACTCCTGGATGGGTATGAAATTTCTCACAGAAGAGTAGGTTTTAATCGCTTTTATCTGTTTAGTGTTTATACGACTTATTATTTCTCATTTAATATCAATTAGCAATTTCTCCGAAGGTTCAATATTTTTTTAGGGAAGTGCTCTCCTCCGATTCAATAGTGTGTCAGGAACTTAAGTCTTGTTAGTTTTGGGCATACATTTTAAGATTATTTGAAGACATAGGGATTGATTCCACAAATATCGAAAATAACAAACACAACTACTATAGGTCTTCGAAGAGTACGACGGCTGCATGAAAAAGCAGTGTACATTTCGATTGCATCTACTTCACCCCTGGTGTAATTATAATATACAATTATAATTTCTGGTTAATTTGTCTCAGAAACAAAAGTGTGGTCATGGTGTACCAAAGAAGAAGAAAAGACAGCCTTTCTCTATTCGAAAACATAACTAACTAGTGTGCAATCCACATAATGACTTCTTCCAACCATTGTGTCGTAACACTAGCAGGATTTTACTCCAAAACAATGATATGGGTAATATTACATCGGTTGGAAGCCATGAAAATAGCTTATTACATTAAAAAAGCTTGATAGAGTACAATACAAAAATCGACAATTGCTCTCATTTAATAACACAAAGTGCATGGTGGAGTCCCACGGACTCCTTCTACCGTTACTACTTACCGAAGCAAATAGAGCAAGCACACGTCGTCTTCTGTCCAAGTCCACCGCGCTACTGGAGGAAGGTACTAAAACGCACTGAAGCGTATTTGCCTTATTATAAAAGTTATTGATAAAAGTAATCTGAGGAGGAGTCCCTGGGACTCACCATGCAAATTAAGGGTTAATGTAAATTTTGAATAGCGCATAACTTCGGAAGTAGGGCGGGGGCTAGAATCACAGACGTTCAATTTACGTAACTCTTACTCAGCATTTTAGGTTTCTAAATGCAGCACCTTCTTTCAATTGTGGGTTCTTCAAAGTCTCTCAAGGACTAATAAATCTTCAAAACACAACTTCCAACTTTTTATTTCATCTGTAGGTTTCGTTTCCACTTTGGAAACTGATATTGAATTTTTCTTTCTGGCTTTTATCATTTTTTTTTATTCGAGTGCTAGCCAAAAAGCCGCTCCTAGAATTTGGCGCCCCGGGTGACCGCCCGGCTTGCCCCCCCCCCTTAGAGCGGGCGCTGGATGTTCCCCAACATGTCACATTTTTCATATTTGATGAATATTTATTTCCCACTATCCAAGGACACTGAACCCCGAAATTCCCGAATTCGACATTCGCGATGATTTCGGGGAACGCATTCCTCGCGAATGTCGGCGGTTCACTGTAAATTATTAGAGAGAGAGAGAGAGAGAGAGAGTAGTTTCCTAGTTTAACTGTTATCGGACTTTTTAATAAGACTTATAGGTTACTGCGTATTTTCGTGCGTATTTATTTTTTTTTTATAGTAAGTCTTTATAATTTATGAATGTAGTTGTCCAACTGAATGACTAATGACTTTGGTATGCTGTTAAGCGTCGTAACTAAGTGTAGTTAGCCACAATTTGAAGTAAGATTATGAAAGAAGGATTGTAGGGATGGAGGGCTTCATCCAATTTGCAGGACATTTTCTTGGTAAAACCATTAAAGAGGCTATTACCATCGAACTGACATTTATAACGGTGAACTGGTGATTGATTTTAGTTTATTTTAAACTGCTCCATTAATATCCATTTTTTTATACACTGTGATTCCCGGGAATCTGACAGTTTCTAGAATATAATTTATGTAACTTTTGGCGCTAAGCACTCAACCAATTAGGTTTTTTTTTAGACAATATAGACCTTTATAAAATTGGATTAGTGTCGTTTTCGGTAAATTCCTTCCAATCAATTTTTGGTGTTGGACTCCTACTGAAATTACTTTATTATTTATACAATCGATTGGACAGTATACGCCGACTCTTAGAATGAACTCTTACTCTATACTTATCATGGCGGGCAACACAAGTATCGTAATTTTTAAAGGCACTTGGAAAATATAGCTAATAAAAAAAGCATGCGTCGGCGTGCGGCCTCGTATAGAAGAACATTACCTACAGTTTTTCTCGATAAATCGCAAAAATAAAGCGACAAATGTCGTGCCTGATATTCATGCATTAACCCGAAATATTATTCTCTTAAACTTTTATCCATTGAAAATCATTTCTAAATCAAGTTTTGCATTCTTAAAACTAAGTGCACGTCATTTATTTCCATCTTGTTTTTTCCCGGAGCGGCATAAGCCCTGCAAAGATTCGTCCATTGTCCTTATTTGCATGTGATTGCAGCCTGAATAATAATTGAAACAACGATGTCCATTCCGACTAGAGAGTTCTCTCGGTCTTGATCCTTCTGACCAACTTGTCGTATGCCACAATGATAAATACATCCTTGTTAAGCCGGGTCTTTAACTAAATGCTCTAAATGTCGGTGCGGTATGTTCCCTGCGGACTAGTACCGTCGTATATCATATCACAAGTTGATTGCAGGGTGTCAGACGTATTATCTCATAAATTTATTATGTGTATACCCACAAAAAGGAAGTGTTGGTGTGGTCGCTCTATGCAAACATATATTATACATATTGCATGTATCTTACGGATATTTTATAACCGAAAAATTCTATACAAATCCCATATGTATACATACATTGCCATACTGCTTATTATGTATCTCGGAGTTATAGTTAAAATTATGATCCTCCTGTATTTTGCTCTATTATTATCTATGCGTGTATCTTACCTTACGGTTGGTATCCATAGTATTAAACCTATGGGTTTCACTAGCTATTTTCCACAATATACTGTGTGCTATCTTATTCGACCCAGGTCAATAAAGATTTGCAATTCGTATTTATACAGGATAGAATTCCGTCCGGCGACGGATGTATGTATGGAATTGGGGTATAAGGTTAAAGTCGGATTACGTTAAAGAAGGTGTTAGACTTCAGGCAGAAAACTGATAAATTGGGCCAAAGTGGTTAAAGAAGAAAAAGTTAATGAATATCAGATACTTTAATATTTAAGCGTACAAAAGCAAAGAAAAAACGAGACCGAGGCTAATTTCGGGCGCGGCCGAAATTTGGATACCCTTCGCTCCCCTCGGGCTAAAAGTTTTTTCGGGCGTTGCTATGACTTGTGTTTAATTCTCACCGCTTCCACGCTTTACCTTGAATTTTCACATAAGTGCCGTGGCGAAGATTTATTGGAGAAGCGGGGGTCGTGGGTTTTTTAGAAGAACCAAAAGGGGTGATGTATGTATGTTTGTGGTATCAATTAAAACATGTTTCTATAAGATTTGGTTGAAATTGGTGGACAAATAAAAAAGTTTTTCTTCAAAGAACCTAATTTGGGGGTTGGGTTTATATGCCAGCCTCATGACCCCAATGGTCCGATTTAATTTATTTTTGCATATGTTTTGTAACATCAATAAAAATACATTTCCATGAGGTTTGGTTAAAATTCCTGTACAAATAAAAACGTTTTTCTTAGAGAAATTTGATTTGGGGGATAGGTTTGTATGGTAGCCCCATGACCAAGTAGTCCGACTCCATCTATTAATATAGATGTTTTGTGTCATCAATAGAAACGCATTTGTGTGAAGTTTCGTTGAAATTGGTGTATAAATAAAAAAAAAAAATTCTCAGAAGAACTTAATTTGGGGAGTTAGGTTTGTATGACAGCCCCATGACCCCATGGTCCGCTTTGGTCCATTTTAACATATGTTTTGTTGTGTCACTAGAAACACATTTGCACGAAAATTGATTGCAATCGATGAGAAAATAAAAAAGTTTTTCTTAGAAGAACCTAATTTGGGGGACTAGGTTTGTATGGCAGCTCCACGATGCCATTGTCCGATTTGGTCGATTTTTACATATGTTGTGTGTCATCAACGAAAACACATGCGAAATTTGATTGAATTTGGTGCATAAATAAAAAAGTTTTTCTAAGAAGAACCTAATTTTGGGGAGTCGGTTTGTATGACAGCCCCACGACCCCCTTGTCGGATTTTACCGATTCAAACATACAAACTGCCTGCAACAAAAAGTAGCATGTGTGCAACATTTCAGCTCTATAGCTTTTAAACTGGCTGAACAAAACGCGTCGCAACAGACAGACAGACAGACAGACGGACAGACGGACAGACGGACAGACGGACAGACGGACAGACGGACAGACGGACATCGTCCAATCGACTCAGCTCGTCACGCTGATCATATATATACATATTTTATATGGTCGGAGATGCTTCCTTCAATGCGTTAAAAACTTCATGACAAAGTTAATATACCCTTTTCGCTTAATAAGCGAAGGGTATAATAAATAGAATAGGACACACGAAAAATATTAACGACTTATGCTAAATGTAATTCAAATTTTAATTTTAATACAAGTCTCGTATGGTAGCGATAGGGAGGAGCTAAGAAGTTGAGTTTAACCATTATAATGTAATTCAACACGTGCAGTCTCCGAAGAAAAGAAAAAAGGGATTTCATTCCCTTTCGAGATGTAGAAAACGACAAAAAAATAACCGATACGGAAAAGTTGTTTCTTCGGTCAAATATATTTGAATATAGGGTGTCCCGCATTGGGTGGTCAATACTATAAGGGTTAATAGCGCAACTTGTTTCAGCAAGAAAATTACCAATACAATCGGATTTTTTTACCGTTACCTTATTATCGCTCTTTTTGTGAAAGTCACCGAAAATCGTGACTTGTCCTGGAAAATCATAATTTGCAGCCCCCCTGATAACTTAATCATAGATTTGATTTCAGTTTCAGAAACTACATAAAATTTGACAAAAACTTAGGTTTTTCTAGTTGCCAACATTATCGCCACTTTCAAAATACAGTTACTCAAACTTAATCAAAATTTAAAAAAAAGATTTTTCATCGAAAATTTAAACAGTAATTTCATAACGGTGCTTTATACCTACAACTCTGCAAAGTTGATAAAAGTTGCTTCAACATGTTGGCTTTCCAACGGTATATCACTTTTTAAATTTACATTGCAGAATTTTAGAGAAACACGCATTGAATGGTAAAAATCAAGGTAATTATTTTCTTATCGGATTATTCAAACTGAAATTTTATTTGTTTATTTTTTATATCTTACTATCGCAATTTTGGAAATTTGTTAAATAATAATGAAAATAAAGTTTTGAATATGAGAAAGAACCAATAAACTAAAAATATTAACTAATGATTAAATGGGTCTGTTTGATGAATTGGAATAATGCGGCTGGAATTGACCTCTTCACTTTGTATGTACACTCTACTAAATTTTTACTGTTATAATAGAAGGAAACTTTGTTTCCTTCTATTATAATAGTGAAATTACTCTGCAATCTAAATTTGCAAATCAAGTGTAATTTTACATAAAAAATGTGTAAAAAAGTACTCTAATATATTAGCAAATTTACACCGTGCTATGTGTAAAAACACTCCGTAATAATAGGAATATAATGCGGTTTCACTCTTTTTTCGTTGTAAAGATTTAAGTGGCGAACCTTTACAAATAATATAGTTATCAATAAAACTATTTAAGGATATATAAAATATAAACAAGTATCGGTCGAGTTTTGCTGATCAGTTTTTCGTATACATGGGAGGTTGCAAATCGTTCTTTTTTTTTGCGATCTGTACACTTGTTCTTCTTCTCAGTACCTTAACTTAGCCGTTTATAGGCAATTTCGAGTCAACGTTACATTGCATATCATTTCGGAGTGCAATGTTGCAAGCACTAAATATTTCCTATCCGCACATGTACGGAAATTTTGGACCACGCCGAGATTCGATCTCGGGACCTCTAGATTACTAGCATCGTAGAGTGCGACTCAAGCAAGTGAGCCACAGAGCGTGTACACATGAGTTCTAAATGCAGAGAATTTTTGGAAAAATGTGGTACACTGTGCTAAGTCCAGCCGATTGAAGTATGACAACTGGAGAGCACGCTACAAAAAATGAGTAAAACTTCAACTGCACGTTGTAAAAATGCACCAGAAAATCTGAATTATACAGAAGTGTAGCGTAAAAATACATTTCACACTGATTTTGGTGTAATTTTTTTATTTTACACAGAAATTGTTGAAAAATGCACTCTGTATGTGATTATAAGCGGGAAAAAGTGTAAAATTACCGCATTTTCAGCGGAAATTTAAATTCACTTTTTAGAGTGTAGACTCGACACTTTCGGCGCATGGAAGAAACGGTCCGACGGATTTCTGCAGGGTTTTCCTTTATTTTGCCACAAGCATCATTAATTCGCTGCAGCAGTTGTTCCCGGGAGGTAAAATTTGCAAAATGTTATCCTCCTCTAACAGTCGCTCGGTAGTAATTCCTGAACTTGGTGGTATGGATACCGGTTGTCCGACTGAAGAGTCCTTTGGATCGTCATCCGAGGAATATCCAGCTGAAGTGCTGCTCTACGCGTGCTCAATTTTGGGTTAGTATCGAAGAGGTTAAGAATCTCTTCTTCTTTTCCAACACTAGTACGGCGAGCTCCTTCTCTACCGGTGTGGTTTGGTGTTCGGCCTGTCTCTCCAAGAAGCCGATTCGTTCTTTCGAAGGTACGTCGTCTGGAATTCATCGCTGCGGGAATCGCCTACTATACTCTCGAACTGCTACAAGTCCATTTCCTCCTGCAATCCCCCTACACAAACACCATATACGCATACTATCTATCGGAGAATTGGTTTTCCACCATCTCGATTTTATTTAATTGGTATAAAAATGAGGGCTATATTCGACAAATAAATTGTATGATTAACAAAATTATACCTCCATTTTCTAACCGCCAAGAAGTAACAACACAATCACGCTTGCGAAGTGAGAACATAAGAAAGAATAACAGCTCTTCGATTATAAATAGGAAATAATTAATTTTAACTGTTATAAGTACCGTTGCATTTGCCAAACAATGTACAATTTTCAAATATGTATCTTACAGTTCTGGTCAAAATAATGTAGCGAGATTCTATCCCGAATTGTAATAGCCTTTGTTTGTCTTTTTTCGAGTAAAGGAAAAATTGATAGCGATTCCACTGAAGCCTTGATTTTTACCATTAAATGCGTGTTTCTCTAAAATTCTGCAATGTAAATATTAAAAGTGATATACCGTTGGAAAGCCAACATGTTGAAGCAACTTTTATCAATTAAAAAAATGTTAACAGCTGCTCCTAACTACAACTTTATTTTTTATCGCATATACGTATTTCGGGAGCAATGTGCTCCCTTCTTCAGTGCGTTAGCTATTGATACATTGGCTGTTGTACAGGTGTATATATTTCGAAAACATTTCTTTAAAAGTTACTCAGAAACCCCAGGTAGGTTCATAAAAGAAAAAAGAAAGAACAAACAAAACACGGCAATTCAGGTAAGAGGGTTAATTAGAATTGGAGTAGGGTTTCTTTTTTGCCAGCTCTCTAATTAATTTGGTTGGGCAATTTCCTTCGTCTGTGTTGAGCAATGTCTCCGGGTTTCGTCGCAATATTTCGAGGCTCTCCCAAGCATCCAAAGTGTGGGGCCTCTTGACGTGTCGTATCAGCTCCAGATTATCGCTAGTTATTGTATGTTTCTCCTCAATGATATGTTTAGCTATGGATGATCTGATTGTGCTGGTTACTCTTTTTTGTCCACTTGCTGCCTCCCTTAAGTGCTCGTTAAATCTCGTTGTGATAAGCCGCTTCGTCTGACCAATGTATTGCTTCCCGCAGTCGCCGCACGATACCGCATATATACCGCTCTTTTCCTCCTTCGTTAGTCGGTCCTTCTCGCTGCCTAGTTGACTCTTCAGCGTGCTTCCTCGGGTTGATCCTACGATGTTGATGTCGAATTTCCTCATGAATGTCCTGATCTTGTAGAAATTTTTGGCCATCGGTATGCTAATCCATCTCATTTCGTCTTTCGCTTGATCGTATAATGTAGTGCGTTCGCTCCTCCATATTTGCTGCTGTTTATTCGCCATGAGCTTCTTGATTATTTCTATGTTGTATCCGTTTTTTGTCGCTGTGTCAAGGATATATTCCTTTTCTTTATCGAAACCGTTTTTTGATAGCGGGTAAGTATAAAGCCTGTGGATCATCGAGTTGTATGCCACATTGTAGGTCGGGGAGTTCGAGTCGGCAATAATTTCTCGCATCTCCTCTCCTTCCTTATGAATCTTGGGTTGACATCGAATCCTTGGCAATGATGGGTTAGGCATCTTCAGCTTCGTTATGTCCGCGAAAGTCGTACTGGCTTCCCTAAGTGCTCGATCCACTCGTTTTATTGAATCCGGGAGGGGGTCTTTTCGCAGTTCGTAGAAACTTCCATTCGATAATTTAGCCGCTACTGCCTGATCGTACTGAGATTTATCCATGATAACAACGTTATTCCCCTTGTCGGCTTTAAGGTAGTAAACTGGCTTTTCCTTGAGTTGATGTACGGTTTGTTTATCTATCGACGCGATCTCTTTGCCGGTTTTCTTAATTATTCTGGATATACCGCTTCTTATCTCTTCCTTTTGCTCCATCGGCAACTTTTTAATTCCAGCCTCAATGTTTACAGCAATGGTTTCGCTCGGAGTTGCTGGCATTATTGCAAATCCGAGTCCTTTATTTAAAGTTTGTAGCTCCGTTGTTGTGAATTGACTCGATGATTTATTTATGACATAGTTGGGCAATATGGGTACGGCTTTCCTTCCTGTTTGTTGTTGGTTACCTACCAATTGCAGCCATTTTCTCTTGTGAGTTTGCCGTTTTCGGGCTACTTCGCGGTCGAAAGCACTGTGAATTTTCCCGATTAGTTCTTCTATCGATGCTCCGCTGAATGTTGCTGTTTTCGCTAGTCTGAGATGAGTGGAATATGCTTCTAGGTTCAATTTTGCTTGCTTCGCGTAGAGTTTAGATATGGTGTCGTTGAGGGCTAGCATTTCCATTCGTTTCCTAAAATCGTCGTTAAATTTGTTGCTAGTTTTTAGTTTAATCGAGTGAGATTTAGGTGTGATCTTGTGTTTTCTACAGTTTTGTAGGAACTTGATGTTTTCCTTATTTCGTGCCAATGATCTCTTAAGCTTCAACAAAGTGTTGAAATCAGATTTCTGGTCGGATACCATTATACAAATAAATATCGTCCTCTGATGCTTGTAGTTGATGTTATAATTAAAAAAATGTTAACAGCTGCTCCTAACTACAACTTTATTTTTTATCGCATATACGTATTTCGGGAGCAATGTGCTCCCTTCTTCAGTGCGTTAGCTATTGATACATTGGCTGTTGTACAGGTGTATATATTTCGAAAACATTTCTTTAAAAGTTACTCAGAAACCCCAGGTAGGTTCATAAAAGAAAAAAGAAAGAACAAACAAAACACGGCAATTCAGGTAAGAGGGTTAATTAGAATTGGAGTAGGGTTTCTTTTTTGCCAGCTCTCTAATTAATTTGGTTGGGCAATTTCCTTCGTCTGTGTTGAGCAATGTCTCCGGGTTTCGTCGCAATATTTCGAGGCTCTCCCAAGCATCCAAAGTGTGGGGCCTCTTGACGTGTCGTATCAGCTCCAGATTATCGCTAGTTATTGTATGGTACTAATCTCCTTCGACGTGAAGTCACTGTTTCCGAACACACCAGTCAAACAAGCGAACTACCAGCTCGAAGTTTGGCTGAATAAGTTCGGGAATACAACCGAATGGAGAAGGAAGGTTAAAGTATACACCAACCTCGCACACTTGTGTATGGCGGAGAATTACTTTGTATCGCGAGGCAAATTTTACAAAACAACATCCGGCGTTTCGATGGGTAACCCAATGTCACCACTGTTGGCCGAAATATTCATGGCTCATATTGAGTCGCTGATAGAAGAAAAAGGTTTAATGCCGAGACTGTGGATACGATACGTGGATGACGTCCTTGCCATAGTCCGGAAGGAGGATGCCATAAACATACTGCAGGACATCAACAAGATCCACCCAAAAATACAATTTAGCATGGAGATGGAACAACAAGGCTCACTACCATTTCTGGACGTACGGATCATCAATAATACAGGTAAGCTCGAATTCGAAGTCTATAGGAAACCGACCGCAACTCAAAGGACGATCATGGCGACATCAGCACATCCTACATCGCAAAAACTCGCGGCATACAACTCGATGATCCACAGGCTTTATACTTACCCGCTATCAAAAAACGGTTTCGATAAAGAAAAGGAATATATCCTTGACACAGCGACAAAAAACGGATACAACATAGAAATAATCAAGAAGCTCATGGCGAATAAACAGCAGCAAATATGGAGGAGCGAACGCACTACATTATACGATCAAGCGAAAGACGAAATGAGATGGATTAGCATACCGATGGCCAAAAACTTCTACAAGATCAGGACATTCATGAGGAAATTCGACATCAACATCGTAGGATCAACCCGAGGAAGCACGCTGAAGAGTCAACTAGGCAGCGAGAAGGACCGACTAACGAAGGAGGAAAAGAGCGGTATATATGCGGTATCGTGCGGCGACTGCGGGAAGCAATACATTGGTCAGACGAAGCGGCTTATCACAACGAGATTTAACGAGCACTTAAGGGAGGCAGCAAGTGGACAAAAAAGAGTAACCAGCACAATCAGATCATCCATAGCTAAACATATCATTGAGGAGAAACATACAATAACTAGCGATAATCTGGAGCTGATACGACACGTCAAGAGGCCCCACACTTTGGATGCTTGGGAGAGCCTCGAAATATTGCGACGAAACCCGGAGACATTGCTCAACACAGACGAAGGAAATTGCCCAACCAAATTAATTAGAGAGCTGGCAAAAAAGAAACCCTACTCCAATTCTAATTAACCCTCTTACCTGAATTGCCGTGTTTTGTTTGTTCTTTCTTTTTTCTTTTATGAACCTACCTGGGGTTTCTGAGTAACTTTTAAAGAAATGTTTTCGAAATATATACAACAGCCAATGTATCAATAGCTAACGCACTGAAGAAGGGAGCACATTGCTCCCGAAATACGTATATGCGATAAAAAATAAAGTTGTAGTTAGGAGCAGCTGTTAACATTTTTTTAATTATAACATCAACTACAAGCATCAGAGGACGATATTTATTTGTTAACTTTTATCAACTTTGCAGAGTTCTACGTATAAAGCACCGTTATGAAATTACTGTTTGAATTTTCGATGAAAAATCTATTTTAAAATTTTGATTAAGTTTGAGTAACTGTATCTTGAAAGTGGCGATAATGTTGGCAACAGGAAAAACTTCAGTTTTTGTGAAATTTTATTTAGTTTCTGAAACTGAAATCAAATCTTGGATTAAGTCATCAGAAGGGCTGCAAATCATGATTTTGCATGACAAGTCACGATTTTCGATGACTTTCAAAAAAAGAGCGATAACAAGGTAACGGTAAAAAAAATTCCGATTGTATTGGTAATTTTCTTGCTGAAACAAGTCGCGCTATTAACCCTTACAGTATTGACCACCCAATGCGGGACACCCTGTATAGGTATATAAAAACCCTACTATGTCCATAATTAATGTGTTTGTTTTTATAATAGCTGTCCATATGTCCTTCCTAGGAAATACGTTTAATATATTAAATTAGATATCCTGATTAATCAAGAATAATTAAACAAGGATTTCACAGAAAAGAAACAAGATTCAATGTCGTACCTAAATAGGTGATCAAGGGAACGATGGTGAGCATTTTGCGGAGCACTGTTCAGTCTGCGTTCAAAAGTTTCAGTTGTTATGAAAGATGCCACCCGAGAACACGAAATCGCAATTGAAGGACCAAGGTCAAACGGGATCAACTTTGTTACGGCGCACTTATTGCTGAGATTTTCACAGTCCATGTTTTCTGCTTTCAGAGACAATGGCCTCGAGGACAAAAAAATTGCAAAGGGCCAGGAGCAAAAAGTCAATGTTTCGAGAATTTTTTTTAAGGGATCTAGGGGTCAAGGTAAAGCAAGCATACACGTTTTTCTGATTTTCTTCAGAGTCCTACCTAGTCTTATGTCGTTCAGTAGTTACAGCTGTTTGGCAATGCGACTCGAGAACAAAAAATCGCAAGTGGGTACACAAAGGCGAACGAGGTAAATTTTGAAAAAAAAAAAAAAATATACTTTCCGGGGGCTAAAGGGGTGATGCGGCGCACATTTTGCTGAACTTTTTTAGAGTCCTTGCTGTCTGCGTTCAGAAGATAAAACTGTTCAAAGAGAACAAAAAAATTGTTTTGGGAGGACCAAGGTCAAACGGAGTAAAATTTTTATCCGATCAATGAAGAAACAAAATACACTGAACGAAAACAATAGTACCATTGACTATTTTCTATATTAACCTAACTATTTTACCCCATGATTCTCAGCCTATCATGTCATAGTCAGCACAACTATGAAATCTAGTTGAATTTTCACTTGATTGCAAATAAAAATAAAAATTTCGCCAGCGCGCAGAGCGCGAACGCTGGGTTGGTAAGCGTAGCGAGCAGGGGGCGAAGCTCCCTAAGTAACTCATAAATCATATAAATCAATAACCTCTTCTATATTTTATTAACCTCTTCACGCTCTAAATTGCATAATAAATTATACCTACCTACAGTGGGATTCGATCCCGAGACCCTATGATTTGGAGACCAACGCACTACCTACTAGACCAACCAGACTCTATGAGTGATGAAGTTTGTAATTTATACCATACATTGTGAGACATCGCATAAAAGAAATAGAAAAGCTAATATTCAACGAGACCGAGGCTAATTTCGGGCGCGGCCGAAATTTGGATACCCTTCGCTCCCGTCGGGCTAAAAGTTTTTTCGGGCGTACCTATGACTTGTGTTCAGTCCTCCCCGGTTCCATGCTTTTCCTTGAATTTTGACATAAGTGCCGGGGCGACGATTTATTGGGGGAAGCGGGGGACGTGGGTTTCTTAGATTAACCCAAGGAGGGGGGGTTGTACGGCAACCCAATGAACGCATGGCCTTTCCATAAATTTTTACGTATGTTTGAGGCATTAATTATAAGATTTGGTTGAAATTAGTGGACAAATAAAAAAGTTTTTCTTCGAAGAACCTAATTTGGGGGTTGGGTTTATATGCCAGTCCCATGATCCCATGGTCCGATTTAATTCATTTTTGCATATGTTTTGTAACATTAACCCATTTCTTCCCAGCGTTGCGTATACGCAACACGAAGTTTGACCTATGTAAGCACCACCAAATTTAAATTGAAATGGAAAAGGAATCATATAATTTTTAATGGACATTTCTTGGCTCTATTTCTGCATATTCGTTATAGCAAATCATCCATTGGGTCCTTAAGGATATAAGAGAAAGTAATACTATGTTTTTTAGGACATTTTTCGTCATAATTTTAAAAATATTTAAATATCTTAAAATCAATATCCAAATGCACTTTCTATACGAAAAACAATTGCTAAATTCCACTTGATTTTGGAAAAAGGTTGGTCCTTGCTGTAGGAGCATGTGTTAAACATAGGTGATGCGTTCATGCAACGTTGGGAGTTTCCCGGTACAGTAACACTGGGGCAAACGCATAAAGAGCAAAACATTTTCTTGCTATGTAACGCAGGTTTCGCATCAGCAATATCTTAAAATGAGTTCTAAATACCTCACTATCCACGAGACACATGTGACTCATGGTATTCATATCCAGTACTCTTTTGTGAGTCACATGTGTCTGTCTCATTGAAGAAAGGAAAACGATAAAAGAAGTTGCGGGACAATGACAGTTGGATACACTTCTCAGATGGTCTAAAGCAATTTTCCAAATACATATTTCATGATGGTGTCGAGATTTCCGAAAATATTTCAAGGATTTCTACAGTGGGTAAAGCGGGCCTTTGTAGTGAACGTATATGTACCCTGAAAAGTCTATGAAATTATTGGTACAATCTTCACTCCACGGTATGATCTGAAGTCAACAAGTATGGGATCAAAAACCTTTTCCATTTAAGGACAGTTTTGTTAGAACAGAGCTACTATGCAAATGTTTGCTAAACTTTTGTGTAGTAAATTGTTCTCTTGCACTGGACGCAAGAACATATTTATTTCTAGTCAACTTACTATGTATTTACTTTTGTCACAAGGAATAGTGAAACAATCCGGAATCGCTAAAAGGTGGTAAGACAGACTTCCCGGCGATAATTGTGGATAGCAGTCTACATGTTCAGCAGTTCCCCTCTATGATAGATAGATAGATAGATAGATAGATAATTCATTTATTAATTCAAAAAATACTTTACAAAAATAAATTAATGCGGATTTCATTTCAAGACTAAATAATATAATACTAAGTTATTCGTAAATGAAAGTTAAGCATGAGTAAATTACTCGTCTGCAGAAGAAGGAATATATGAATTTACATAATATTTACAATAGATTTATATAAAATCGGCTCTATACCTAAGTGCGTGTTTACAATATTGATAGAGACTATCCCAACTAATTCCATTTAATTCGCATATTGCCTGTTCTAACGTTAAAGTTGATCTTTTCAAATATAACAATCTAATCTCTTTCAAAATGGGGCATACGGCCAAAAAATGAAAAGAATCTTCTCGCTGTCCCATGTTGCAAAGCTGACAGACAGACGTTGTTCGCACATACGGAATGTAATTAAGTCGCAGTAGGTCTCCCCTGACCCTAAAGATTGTCGATATTTCATGCACAGAATGCAACTCTCTAAAATAGTTTCGTTCCCGAAGATCATATGCTAACTTAGGGTAGACAGATCTAGATTCACTGGACAAAGCTTCCTCGATGAATTTCGTTCGTTGCGCTTCATCAACGTGTTGTACTATGGAGTACAACGAATTGCGAGTGATATCCGAATGAGACGTGATTTGTAGTGCTACATCTTCAGCATTATTCTTGATCGCCTCCCACCAATCCACATCATCGCTCATTGAAATGAGCGTTAAACGCTTAACCAACCGACCTTGAGGCATTTTCATGGTGTTTAACAGAAAATCGTAGTGCATTTTTAAAGTGCTGATATGCATTGTCGGAAGTCCTGTTTCTAATGCCAGCATGTAATTCGGTGTGTTCTTTGGTAATCGAAACGTTTTCTTTAAGTAAAACCTCAGCAATTTCTCTACCTCTTCATATTCGCGAAAGCCCCAGACTTGAGCTCCATAAAACATGATCGACCTTGCCACAGAAATAAAAACTTTGTATTTTATATTGTGTGCTATATGTATATTTCCAAATATTTTCTTCCACGTGTAATTGATGGCACACATCGATGACTTGAGTTTATCTTTCAAATATTGAGACAAGCTTAAATTTAGCACGAGTGTTACTCCCAAGTACTGATAATTTTTAGTTACTTCAACTCTTTCCCCATTCAGGAACCATCTCTCACCATATGCAACACGTCCTGGTTGATTTTCAAAGACCATTACTTTTGTTTTGCTTAGATTGATTGTAAGGCACCATTGTTCACAATATTCCTCTAACTTGGTGAGCAAAGACTGTAGTCCGTCGGGCGAATCACTAAGTAGGATGATGTCATCAGCATACATAAAAATTTTTACTTCGATTCCACCGACCATCAATCCATCGGGTAAATATTCAACAATGTCATTTATGAAGAGGGCAAAGAGCAGTGGACTAAGCACTTCACCCTGTGGGACACCCGTGTTTGAAGTAAACCATGCTGACAGTGATGTACCATCCCAAATAGAAACTTGAGTCTCCGAATAGAATTTCGACAAAAAGTTCAGGAACTTCGTTGAAAGACCGTAACAGCTGAGTTTATATATGAGTGCCTGTCGATTAATTTTATCAAAAGCGGATCGAAAGTCAATAAATGCAGTGTATACGTTCATATTTCTTTTACCGAAATACTTGACTATGTTAAAAAGGCTGAAGATGTGATGTACCGTAGAAAATCCTGGACGAAAACCAGCTTGACATTCAGATAAAATCGCCTTTTCCTTGCAAAATAGTTCGAGACGCTGCAACAAGACCCCAGTCAGGAGTTTCGCTATTGTGTTGACAAAACTTATACCTCTGTAATTCTCCGCCACTCGAGTATCTCCCTTTTTCAACAATGGGAATAATATAGCTTTCTTAAAAGCACTTGGAATATTTCCTTCATTCAAAATTGTGTTGAAAAACTCCGCTAAAATATTTGTTAATTTGTCGGTTCCGTATTTCCAAAATTCGTTAGAGATTCTGTCCACTCCAGGCGCTTTATTATTTTTGGCTTTGGCCAAAACTGTAATGATGTCATCTGTCGATATTGGCATATCTAAAATGTCCACGGTAACATTATTCAAAGCGTAGCTATAGGTCAAAGCAACATCAGGCGAGACAAGGTATCTAAAGAAATGTGCATACAAATCGTTCATATCTGCCTTACAGGTGACTTCTGTTCGTCGACTATTTATCTCTTTGGCACGTCTCCAAAACTCCTTACTATCAGAAACATGACCAAGTGAAAGCGCCTTCTGCTGCCAGTATGTCCTAGATTTGATGTTACACAATTGCTTATATTTTCGGTTTGATTGCACATACGAATCTTTAAAAAACGGTAAATTGAATTTTCTAAAATTATTTAAGCATGCCATTGATTTAAGCCTCGCTCGTGAGCACTCTTGGTCGAACCATGGTTGTTTCCGTGTGATGGTTTCCGAGTTTTGCATAAATGCGCCAGCGCCTTTTACAATTTCTGATAATTTTTCATATGCGTCGTTGACATTAGCAGTTATAGATCTTGTTACTCCATTTTCTGTTTCCCATGTGTCTAATAGAACGTCTACTTTTTCAGCGTATAGAGCAATCCCATTATTAGACCAGCGTAGCTTTGGCAAGAGCCTAGATAATTGTGATTCGCTTGTGCGCTTACATTGTATATCAACTTTCAGCGGAAGATGCTCCGAGTATTGTTTTGATATAACGCTAAAATTAGACAAATATTTCATCCAGGCACCAGCTGCTGCAGCAAAGTCAATAACAGAGGAGCCTTGGTGTCCGACATACGTAAACTCCCCAAGAGCGTCTGCTTGAGAGCATCCGTTCAAAATAAACAATCCATTTTCTAAGCACATTTCAATCAGCTTCTTTCCTTGCACATTGAGTTTGTTATCCTTTGACAGGCGATTAACGGAGAAATAATCATTACACAAGTGCTCGTCTCCTGGTTGCGTTAACGCAATTCGAGCATTAAAATCGCCCATTAATAAAATATTTTCATCTTTCTCGGAAATCGTTTCAAGCAAATTAGTCAATTCATCGTAATCCCTTTGCCAGTGATTGCAGTTAAGATAGACTGGTAAAATATATAAATGCTCACCCTGCTCAGGTTGAAATTTTACAACAATATTCGAATTTACATTTGAAAATGATATGTGCTCGCTGCCTTTTTTTATTCCTAGGAGAATGCCACCAGAAGCTCTACCGCGATTATTTACTCGAAGCGCAGGGATCCAGGAAAGTGAATGATTCGGGAAATACTTTTCATAACTCGAAGACTGAGATTCCATAATAAACGTCTCAATTAAAATAAAAAGTTCATATTCCTTTAAAAAATTAAAAAAATCTGGATACAATAGTTTGCTTTTCAAACCTGATATGTTATAACTTAAAAAGCTGAACGATCGTGGACTTCCGCAGACCTGTTGCTCCTATAAGTTACGCTGTCGAAGCCTCCTTGGTGTTGGATTACTACGTGGTGGTAACGGAACCTCTGCCTCGACACTTGCTGATTCTCCTGACGTTCTTGACTGAAATCGTGTTTCCGACCCTTGTATTGGTAGCGAAATCCCCGGACATAGACCTTGTAGAATTTGCGATGCGTCTTCACCGTTGCAACATAACTTGTCGTCTTCAACTTCGAATACACGTCCCATGTAAAGTAAACGTTGACCGCTGACCTTCACATCTGCCGACGGGCATATACTTCGAATTGCCTTATTCCAATTGAATAAAATTTTACGTTGCAGCCTCACTGAGCGTGGTAGATCTCGATGCAGCCTAATATCAGAATTTTTCAATATTTTTGCGGCATTAAGCACTTTTGTCGCTTGCTCTTTTGACATAAACACTATTCTAATCATATGCGCTTTTGTTGTTTCATGAATTAGAACAGGCGTAACCGATATCTCTTTACCAATGACCGACTCGACAATTTGTTTGGCTTTTGACAACGGCGACGTCGATGGCCCCTTCTCGACGGTCTTCTCTGCTTTCGGGATATGGATGATGACATTCCTTTCCAGTGCTCGGGACTCCATAGCTTGCACTGCTGCCCCTAATTGACCACACCGCCGACGCAACGATTCCAGCTCGATTTTCACTTTCTCGTTTTCCAATTTTAGACTGTTGACATTGACGGCTAAATTGTTGAGCTTGTCGTCCAATAACGTCGACCACTGCTTCGTCGCTGAATCCATTGCAGCTGTTATCTTCTGATCTAGCACCTGGCACAATTCCGCCTTTGTAATGCCCGGAGTCACCATTCTAGACCGAATTGATAGGTTATGTATCTCGCAATACGAATTCAAATTATATTCACGGAATGTGAGCAAACGCTTTTTATATCTGTTTGTGCGAATACGAAAGTTGTCTACACTAAGACATTATTTTCGCGAAAAACTAGCGATTTGACCGATTATAATGAAAGATTAAACGGGAGCTATTCGATTTGATGTCCGACCTAGTTGACGTATTCTTCTTCTTCTCAGTTCCCCTCTATGTATTTTGGCTGTTGACTTAAGCACCTAAATTGTAATATGCCTGTTCAAATCTGAAATAGAAACTATCAAAAACAAACGAAATCCGGCACAAAGTTACTATGAATTACCACCAGAAGCTAACGGCATAGTACGGCCGACCTCCATTATATTACAAATGGTCAGTTACTCGTACATCTTATCTAATATTTAGCCTTTGCCTATAGAGAAGATTCACAAAATTTTCAGAAAGCTTTACATTATATTGAAAAGAAAATAGTGTGCGTCTTATCTATGTGACATGACCAACCACTAGATAAGGTGTACGAAAATCCCGCCCAAAATGTCATCTATATCGCTATACTGAGTGTTTCAGGATTTTATCACTAAATTAATTATTCGCCATATTTTGCAACACAGAAGCTTAAAATTTAAATTTTCGTTCACATTTTTTTTTTTTACCAAGAAACTCCCAACGTTGCGTCAACGCAACATCACGTTGGGAGCCACTGGTAACACTTACTGAAATTTTTCAATTTTGTTTTTCTTAATTGTATTGTAATTGATTGGAATTTACCAAAAAACTTCATAGTTTCAGCGTATTTTTATCCTTGGGAAGAAATGGGTTAATAAAAATACATTTCCATGAGGTTTGATTGAAATTGGTGTGCAAATAAAAATGTATTTTCTTAGAAAAATTTGATTTGGGGGGCTAGGTTTGTATGGTGGCCCCATGACCACATGGTCCGACTCCATCTATTCATACATTATGTTTTGTGTCATGACTAGAAACACATTTGTGTGAAGTTTGGTTAAAATTAGGGTATAAATAAAAAAAATCTTAGAAGAACTTAATTTGGGGAGCTAGGTTTGTATGACAGCCCCATGACCCCATGGTTCGATTTGGTCCATTTTTACATATCTTTTGTAATATCACTAAAAACATTTGTGCAAAAGTTGATTGAAATCGATGAGAAAATAAAAAAGTTTTTCTTAGAATAACCTAATTCGGGGGACTAAGTTTGTATGGCAGCCCCACGACCCCATTGTTCGATTTTGCCGATTTTTACATATGTTGTGTGTCAGCGATGAAAACACATTTGTGCGAAATTTTATTGAAATTGGTACATAAATAAAAAAGTTGTTCTAAGAAGAACCTAATTTTGGGGGATAGGTTAGTATGGCAGCCCCACGACCCCCTTGTCGGATTTTAGCGATTCAAACATGCAAACTGCCTGCAACAAAAAGAAGCATGTGTACAAAATTTCAGCTCCATAGCTTTTAAGCTGGCCGAACAAAACGCGTCGCAAAAGACGGACAGACTGACATCGTCCAATCGACTCAGCTCGTCACGCATATATTTTATATGGTCGGAGATGCCTCCTTCAATGCGTTACAAACTTCATGACAAAGTTAATATACCCTTTTTGCTTAATAAGCGAAGAGTATAAAAACAACTATGCCGTAGTTGTTTTCACTTGTGGAAGATATGACATGTAAACCATCATTTAATTGGTTGAAAGAACTATTTCCTAGTACAAATCAACCATTTTCATGGTAAATTTGAAATAGTAGTATTAACTTGGTTGCATAGTTAATGTTGCAATAAGTTTTCTCTGAGTGTAGCGAAAGGTCAATTTAAAAAATGTAAGCCCATTAAAAAACGTTTTTTTAATTTTGTTTGAAATTTAAAAATTTTTAGCTCTGAGATGGGAATTATGATTTTGTAACCGATAGATTAAATGGCAAAGTGTATTCTAAGCGAAAAAATGGTTGGGTTCGTTCTTTATTCTTAAATATTTGCAATTCGATTCAATGATACAAAAATTATAATATTCAACGCACGCGGTCTGAATTTTTCAGGTTTGTGTGCATTCGATGCTGGTGTGGAGAGTGATTCGATTCTTGTTCCTGAGTTCCAGTTGTAGATGCTTCGACGCCAAGACGAGAATGATGAATGCTGCTGACTTGTGTGATTCGTCTTTTTATACTGTGAGAGATTGCTTAAATAGGGGTGCGCCGCATGCTGATGATCGTTGAGCTTGTACGGTGGGTGTTGTTTTGCTATGTGCTGATTTGTTGACAATTGTTGGTGTGTATTGTGAGCGATGTTACAATTTATTTTCACTACTTATCTACTTTCGTACGTCATTATATTTTCCAAGACTTGCCGAATTCTGTCTAGTGAATATCCTAAATACTCTAGGCAACATACAAATAATGTACTATTCATTTAAAACTTAAATTTTACTATTGATTAATATAAATTAAATTTTCAATGCAATTCATCCTTGTATGTAACGAGATTCATAAAACATTATTTCGTAACGTTCTTTCAAAATGCCGCTCGTGTATCGGGTAATGCTTCAAAACTTTTTAAACTCATCAATAAAGGTTTTGCGGTTGGAGTGATAAAACAACAACCATGTGTCACCACCACTGCGAAAAAAAATCACATCGAATAATCCAGCAGATGGTAAAGTTTTGTCTCCGTCGAAGTACGAAAATAGCTTCGATACCACAATTTGAAACCACAATATCCATGAGAAATGTTACTATGCACTTTTATCTTCAAAACAACGGCCACAAGGACCACATCGTAACATATTGTTCTCCGCAACTCTTCGAAAAAGAAATGTAAGACCAACAAATTTTTAGTTCTTCCGACTTGGGAGATGTATTCGTCTTAGTTTTTTAGTTGCGGCCAATTCCGTTCCTACTACATAGGAAAAACAGTCCCGAAAAAAATACGGCCAGCTCTAATCCGGGCTGTGTCCTAAAGTTTAGACTTCTTTGGCTTTGTTTCGATTTCTGTTTTTTTTTTCTCGATAGATTTCAGACTCCGATGAATTCGCTACACTTTTTCCGCTTGTTCATCGAATGAAATTCAATTCCCGAAATTCCGAAATAAACAAACGAACGGAAAAATATCTCGTTCAGCATTTTCAGCGCTTTCCCCACGGAAAAGTTGCTAGTTGTGAGATAGAGTTTTTCTTTTTTCTTGTGTATGCTGCTGCAAAGTTTTAAATCAAGAAAATCAACGTTGTAGGGATTTGAGTACTTTTGAGTTAGTTCCTCCAATTCTCTGAAGTTTAATTCTTTCGTTGCATTATTCAGATTTCAATGGGATTTGCATGCATTTGGCTTGGCATCGTTTATACGAGTGTGTATACATAAACAAAATATTCTTGACAGTAATTTGTATTCATCGCTTAACCCGCGACAAAAATGTCCGCAGGGCAAAGATTGGATTATTTTAATTTTATTTCGTTTAAAAGTTATGCACTTTTTTATTATGGGAATGATTTTAGTTTCATTTGATATTTTTATGGTTTCATTTAAATTTGTATTTACATGGGTTTCGATTAGAAAATCGAATTGTAGATCGATATTAGCAGTAGATTGATTCTTTGGAAGGAATAATCCAGCTTTGTGTTCTTATGCCCGTGTAGAATAATCTCAATTTACACCAGAGATTGCTCGATTTTTGGAAAAATATTGTCTTAATCCGATCAAATATTTATACATATCTTAATTTTTCAGGAACATGAAACAATACAAAATCATCCCCTTTAATATTCCATTCACGAAAAAAAGAACCCGTTTGCGAAACATAATCATGAAATTTTATTAGAAAATTCATAACTCAACTTGTCAAGGACTATACAAAAATATGCACGCAGCCGACCCAAAACAGAATGAAAATCATATCAAAGAATCATTACGCAGCACAAAAGCACAAACTTCCTAGTTCCGCGTATATGTTCGCTCTTCCTTAGAATTTCATTCTTGCTTCCTGATTTCTCGTTCTGGTGTCCAAAATGATTTTTGCAAACTGAAATTCTCTGGAAGATTTCAAAGATCGTTCGACTTTTTCGTGATACTCGTATGTAAAAGCAACGAATACGACGACCAGTGGGACGGCTATCTCTAATGATAGTCTCGTGCCGTATCCGCAACCGAACGACGGAAAAATTTGCATATGTGCTTATGGACATGGCACCAAGTGCGAAATATTGATGTGTAGCCGTCGAAGCAATACATTGGTGCGGTACCTACTAGGAAACATCTGTGAAAGTTGAAAACAGCATTTTGAATCTTGAACTCTCGATAGGAAATAACATTGACAGGAATAATAACGAGCATTGTATGCTAAAAGGGTTGAAGGAGAAATTCTACATAGTCGAACCTCGAACGTGAATGTAATATTGTAACACACGTTGATGGTACGGAAACTCGCATACACTAGAAGTAAATTTGATCAAGACGATTCGATATGGCATATCCTAATCCTGGCGATTTTCGGCAACCATCCTTATTTGTGAATGGCAAAAAACCAAAGTAGCATCCAGGTTAAATTTCTGTTTGTCAGATAGGAATCAAATTTTTTTGAAAAAGGTTAATTATTTGGTGCAAAAAAATAAGCTTAGCTTTTCAATTTTCATTTTTTATTTCTCATTTGCAATTTTCCATCTGCCGTTTTCGGTTTTTCGTTTTCCATTTTTAATTTTCTATTTTCCATCTTCCATTTTCGTTTTTTCTTTTCAAATTTTTGTCATTTTCCATTTGCATTTATATATTTAATTTTACATTTTTCATTTTCAATTTTCAGTTACGCCATGGGAAGGCAACATTATATGTAATTCATTTGAACATTCTAAAATCAGGCTACTCGCTTAAGTCTTTCAGTGCAAAAATTCAATTTGTTGCATATATCTTTCCCGTTAATGCACCGATCGAAGGGTTTGATAGTCTGTGCACTAGGTTCCGATGTGCTGAATCTCTCTCTCTCTTCATTACCGTAACTCTTAGTGGAGCATGGTAACAAAGACAACTGAATTCGGAGTGTGATACGGTTGTCAGCCATACCACTTCCTAGTCGCATTATTAGTTTATTATTCTACGATAAGAATATTTCTTATCATCTTGTTACACTTTTCACCACGGGTGTGGGGCGCAATGTATGTGATCTCGCCCGACGGACCACTCCTTGGTACAGGAGAACGAAAATCACAACACACACGTTCAGTTAAAATAAAATCTATATTTAAGGAGTGTTAACACAATTTACAGCTAATCCATATACAAAGTTCAAGTCAAATAAGTCACAAACGTATTCAAGAAATCAAGCAAGGGTCTAATCCAAAAACGTATTTAGCAAATGTAGCTAGAAATCCAACTGTCGGCAACGGCTTCTCTAATCGAAGTGCCCGCTATATTCTCGTTACCTGCCAGGAGAACTTTACATGTAACATAATTCATGTTCAAGGTTAACTTGTGTACTTCTTATATACTAGAATTGCAACAATGCATCTTAGTGCATTCGATGCAACATGTTGTGGGTTGGTGTATACTATATGTAGATGTCATCATCAGCTGATCGTGCTGTCATCTGTGTTGTGCTGTTTCGTGTTTGTTTATGTTTGTCGTTTGGTGATGGTAATTTCGGAATTATGTTGGTCAATTTGACATCAATTGTAACATCATCTCTTTCTTGTTTCAGACGACTCCCAGGATTATAGTGGGCGGAAGGACGGCGGATCATGCCAGGACGCTGATGGCGATCGGTGAATGACGAGGTGAGTGATAAGTTTTCGTCGCTGAGAAATCATACTAAGACGTCTCCTCTTTTCAGTTCCACATCGTTGCCGTTGGCTCCAACAACGGGAAAAGGGCAAACTCAACTTATTCGGCCGGCCGACCAGCTCAATGGAGACAAAAGGGGTCGTGGGCGCCACGTACTTGTATGCGGCCGTCCGCGACCGTTTCAACCAAGTACGAAACTTGAAACGAACTTATCAGCGCGAATAAAAGAAAGATCAATTCAATTTGTATTTTAATGCAGAAATCACTTTCAGTAATGGGTTATGTTGCGTACATTTGTGACGTTACACGCGAATCTATTAAGCCGTTCGAACGTTTCTTTTTAAAACAAATTCTAACCGTATTATGGAAATAAAAACTTAATCACTAGCCCTACCTAGGTGGCGACTCTCTACTCACGGTTGTACACTGCTGCTGTTCAAGATGATTGATCCGTCGACTACACTTTCTTTTTTTTTTAAACAAATTGGTTGTACACTGCTGCTGTTCAAGATGATTGATCCGTCGACTACACTTTCGCCTTCCTTCGATGCAACCTTCTCTCACGACACTTCTTCGTCGCTTTGACAATCACCCGTACGAGCGCCGTACCGTCTTATCGAATCGTCTTATCTATTCGTCTTCTTGAACCGTCTTATCGATTTTTGCAGATTTTCGTTCACTCGCTTCAATATGCAAAATTTCGTAGAACAAAGAGATTAGTAATTTCTGTTAAATTCAAGGTACCGGGAACCCACCTTCAATATGCAAAATTTCGTAGAACAAAGAGGGTTCCCGTTGCAACTCAGTTGCTTTTATAACATACGTTCCAACGGGGAAATTTCGGCCAGTTATTCATAATGGCTATAAAAATCCCACTTAATGTCGGTTATGCAGTTCTTACGTGATTTTAACGTCTTGACGTAACTTTGACAGTTTATCTGACAAAACTTTGACAGTTTATTTGTGTTTGTTTTCAATTATCGTTTAGGTCGCGGAGTCTTGTCGGTCGTCCAGTATTCCAAGTCCATTCCAAGTTGGATATTTGGACAAACATGGACTTGCCACACATCGAGGATGCAATATCAGATAAGTATCCTTTATGATCTTTGTATAAGAGTACGTTCCTTTGTGGACACTTGTATTTCTAGGATCTAGGGCGGATGTCAACAGAGCGGAAGGCGGCTCACAAAATGCTGGATGGCGGATCACGAAATGCTGAAGCTGACTAATAGTATTTCTCGGCTAACGGAGGCGGATGTCGGGAAAGGCGGATCACAAGATGAATGATGAATGACTCCGAGTAGGTAAGTATGCCACCTCCTAAACGCCGCCAAACTAACCTATCTAATAATACATCTTTTTTTTTGTTTTCTTTTTAGGTATTCGCGAGTTAGCGGAAATGAAATCGTAACAATCTTCTTCTGAATAATAAACTTGAGACGAGTCCCTTCTTTTTTTTTTATTGGCTGGCGAGACACTCCGACGTCTCTTGATATAGCTTCCGCTTAGCATTTACATGAAAGCGACCCTTCGTCCACTCAAAATATTCCAATTCAGGCCTCCAAATAGAAAAAATAGAGTAAGACTAATTTTGGTTGCTTTTGATTCAGTAGAGTGTCAGGAGTCTGGAACTCATTTTGCTAAACAAAAATTTAATCGAAAACCATAGGTGGGTCCTTGAAACAGGAAACAAATACCGGATATATAATCGACGTCCCTTTTGATATGATACCCCGCATGCCGACCTTCGGTCAAGGAATAAAGAGTATCCTTTATTGTCCTTTTTTGGACCTTTCCAATTTTTTTTGTAGCAAAATGAGTTTCAGATTCCTGGCATCCCACTGATTAAAAAACAAAAAAAATTAGCCTTACTCGATTTTTTCTATTTGAAACGACTGGACTTGCTGAAAAAAAACACGACCATTGTAATATCTCAGAACGAATTGATGCAAGAATCTCACGCTGTCCGCTAAAGCTTTTTATTTTTCTTTTAGCCAAAATCCACACACGCCACGGATTGGCCATACGTCTTTATCGTTCTACAACGTATCCTTGAATAAGCTTTCGATGGCAAATAAATCGATCTACAATGGTAAACTGGTTTTGTAAACGGAAATTTTACGTTTGTAAATGCCACTTTTATAGAAGATATTACAAAACTTATATGACGTTTAGATGCTGACTGTGACACGGCTGAAGCTGAAGCGAACGAAGCAATTTGGAAGTGAAGCACATGTAAAATTGAACGATTCAAATCAAGAGATTTATTATTGAATATATTTGATAGAATCACAAGTTTGCCTTGAATTTATGGTACGGATATGTGTCCAATCACAATCAGTATGGTTTGTCTCACAAGAAAGCTATCTTCGCCATCTTTTTAATTCGTCGTAGCTCAGATTGCAGTGATTCTAAGATCTGTCGGCCGAGGAAGTTGAAAGTCTCCTTGATTTTGATCAATTATGTAAAATGTCCTGAATGATTATAAATCCTTCAAAAAATCCTAAGAATCAATCAGAAATATCCTCGGATCTTATTTAGCGATTAATTACAGGTAAACCCCGTTATCAGCGGCGGATTTACACATTTGCCGCTAGTAGGCTGTTGACATTTAGCCGCCCCTACTCTACGAGAGGGATATCAAACTCAAACCCTGGCCTGGGCCAAATATCTTTCAGTTTAAGCCGCAGGATCAAAAATTTGGAAACGTCTACAGAAATTAACGAGTATATTCAAAATTTGATTACACAAATATTTGACTATAAATCTGAGTCGCTAACGACCTCGGGATTCTGGACAAATGCATTTTTTTTCGAAAATGTACTTCAAACGAATTTATAAATTTTAAACAAGAAAATTACAAAATTACGTAAATTAACTTCGGACAGAAAGTTGGTTTTAAATAGGCAAACATTAGTTTGTGGTGTGGTGTGAAACAAACGCGTGCACCAGTAAAGCTTGATAAACTAAATGGGATGGGAATGAAATTCTAATGTTTACAAAATTTACGATTTCCTCACCAAATAAAGGATTTCGGGTCTTTTTTAAATAAATATTAATTCAAGGTACTCTCGTCCCATAATCTGAAACGTTGCAAACGAACTATATTGCAAACGTCGCAAATGACTATCGGTTTAACCATTATCATTTTTCTGAACCGAATCTTAGGACAAAACTATTTCACGAAGGAGATTAATATTTTCCTGCACAAAAAGGCATGTGTTTCGGAGTGGTCGAAAACCGATTGATTTCAATCAAGTTTGGAACGTGGGTGTTTACACATTTTCATTTGAAAAAAAAAAAATCAAATTTGAAAGTTGGCCCAAATCACATGTTTTCTTGCACTCTGAACATATTATTAGCCACCTCTTTTACAAGTACAAGCACAATTTTTAGACTTGAGTTGAACATCCCATTTCTTTCATTTTGACGCATTTTTGCTTATGATTTTGAGTTTTTATATTGGGTCGAGTACAGGACCAGGAAGCTCACCTTCCATACAAATTTGACAAATAAATTGTGGCGTAGTAAATGTTTCGATTATTTATTTTCGATAAAAAATTGATAAGTTAGTCATGAAAATAAAAATTAAAGTTAGCCTTGAGAAAAATTTAAAAAAATGAGAATGAGAAAAAATAATAGTAGTCGAGAAGAGATTGTCAATTAAAAAAATCTGTAATTTAATTTTTGCAAATAAAAATAAAAAAATAAAATAAATAAATAAATATAATAATATAAATATAGAGTTTATAATTAAAAACCTCTATAAAATTGACAAGAACAACTCCGACTGCAATTATACAAAGCTTCAAATTTGTCATTTCCTAAAAAACCCTCATCAAAATTTTCATATTTGCAGACCTAAGCACGCACAAATTGAAATTTCAGAAATTTACTGTTATTTACTTTTTCTTAGCAAATGTAAACATACTTAGTATTTAACGTATATCAGCTCATACTAACTTTGTGCAAAGTTTCATATCGGTACCCCCATAAATGTTTAGAAAATCCGAGGTGATATCGTGAGCTTAACTTCAAACGCCCATAACTTCGTTACCGTTACTTTAAACTGGAAAAAAGTAACAGATATAAATCAAATCAAAGGACTTGACGAGTGCGAGTCCTTTGATTTGATTATCCATACGGCCATCTCCGATGAGAAATAAAGAAGTCAGCTGCTATCTTTGCCCTACCAACTTCTAAGGTAATCGTGCCGAAGACTGTTACCATTCTACACATTCCTACCAAATCTTAAGTGAACTGGCGGACGGACAAATGGGCGGACCAAATCGATTTGATAAGGGTTTTTCGAAAAAAAATCTAAAAACCCTACAAAAGAGCTTTGTTGCGAATTTTAGCCTGCAAGCAAATTATAAGAGGCCTTTTCGTTTTTCGTATTTAATAATAAATCGTTCCGTTATTTGAAGCTCGGAGATAACGGTGACAAATAGTTCTTCACTTATGTGTCTCACTGAGGTACAAACACACTTCACGAGAAGAATAAGTGGTATATGGCATGGCGTTGAAATTTGTTATTTGCTCCAAATTTGCCGCCCCCGTAAAATCTGCCGCCCTAGGCTCCAGCCTACTTAGCCTACTGGTAAATCCGCCACTGCCCGTTATACGTCACCTTTTTATAAGTCGGTTCGCTTTTACGTTGTTATCAAATTTATAACATGTTTCACATTGCGGCAATGGTTCCCCAATTTCACGTCGCTGCATTTTTTACAGTAATTCCAAATTAGACAAAACAATAAAATTCATTCTGAGAACACGCGTACAATGAAAGGGGTTCCGAAATCTTCTCTGCCAGTTTTCTTTCGATCAAATGAAAAAGGATGGACGACTTCCAGTTTATTTGTGGAATGGTTCCAATCTTATTTTTTTCCCTCTGTAGAGAAATTTGTCACAAAAGATTCTATTACTTCTGGGCAATGTGGTAGGACGTTCACAAATTGTGAACGACATGAATCCCATGTAAAGTTTTTTTTTTAACCTCCGAATAGAACCCCTTTGCAACCCATGGCTGATGGGGTAATATCGACGATCAAGGCGTATTATCGACAAACTAGTCGAAACTATCGATGCAAATGTATCAAGTCAGACTTCAGTCCGAGATTACTGGCGATCCTTTGATATCATTATAGCAATAAACATAAAGATTGCTTGAGATGAGGTGCAACAAACCACAATGAATCGATCCTGGAAAAAGCTATGACCTGATTAGGAGGAAACGTTGAAGAGGAAATCGTGCAAGTATAGCAAAGCAAGTTGGTTTCTTATCAGTCGCAAGTTATCGCATAACACCGAAATATCAACTGAGGAGCTCTTATGCCGCACTCACACGAAGAATCTTAGTCCATTTTTTTTTTAGATTTTGTTCTGCCAAAATCTAAAAAAAAATGCATCAGTTTGACAGAACGAAAATAAAAAAAATGGATTTGGATTCTCGGTGTGTGTGCGGCGTTACAACTGCTCGATTTGTCGGAAAATGAGCTCGACACTGGGGAAGTCCTTGAAGAGTCTGCTACCGAGCAAGATCCCCGAGACGCGAACAAGTCATTTACAAAAGCCCGACTCGCCGATGCTCTTAAGCAGTGCTTTTTTAAACTTTCAAATAAAAATTGTTCATGTCAAAAGCGTTTTATATGAATGAACCCACATACTCATTGCTTTAATACAATAAAGCTTCATAATTAATGCTTATTCGTATGCCTGTTTTGGCATTCATTATTAGGCGTGTTTTTTTTGTAAAAAAAAGGTGCAGGTTGGGGTATATAAGCACAAAAAAACGATTTGGGTTAAAAGCTGTTTATATCTATTGCACCAACCATGAACTTTGTAAAAGGCTGAAGTTTCAAAGTTGTGATAAATAAATAGCCACTAAATTAACATGTCTTACAAAAACAACAATGAACATTGCGGTCGGTTTATCGCAACACTCAACCTCCCACAGTAAACTTTAACCAATGGTTTTGGTATTAGCTGAGCTTAGCCGAGCACAATAAAACACGCCTATTGTAGACTTGTAAACAGCAGTTCGACTTTTCATTGCTTCGACGTACGTCGTTTCGACTTACGTCGCATATTTTTGGAAACAATTAACGACGTAAGTCGGGGTTTTACTATATTTTAGTTTTTTTCCATTCCTCCATATTTCCCCACACAAAACACACCTCCCCGGTATGTCTATTCAAATTTTCCAACTCCAGCATAAATTAAAATCTCTCTTAAAGCAATAACTTGAAAATTAAACCTAAATCAATGCTCTAGCTCTCTGTGCATTATCCAGACAAGCATATATAAATTCACATAATTTATTCTGGACACTTTATGCTAACTTCTCATGTCCGATGGGACATTTTCACACAATAGGACTACATACAGCATAGCAGCCGTATGCAGCATTTTGGAAACGACATAAAATGCAAAAACGCCCGGACAACATTCGGGACATGAATTCACTTCTCGAACTATAACTTTTTGGTGTGCTGCTTTCATGTTTTCTCATCGTTACAATGACGGTGAAGAAATAACGGGCAAGAGCAACATCATTGTAAAGTCGCAAAAGGACATGCTTTCAAAGACACATATTACAGTTATGTACATGAATGTCGTGTGAGACAACATTGTCGTCGAATTATAAACGTAATAGTACTTGTTTTAAGAGCAAAGCTATGGCAGGAGCCGGAGGATACTAAAGTGTCAAAAGATGGTATGGTTGCTAAAGTTGTTGAATTATGTATGGATGCATTTAATTTTTGGGAATAATGCAATTTGCCTATCGAAAAGAAACCTCCTACAGATATGGATATTTTTTTAATGACACTACATATTGCAGATATTAAATGTAATTATTAAAAATGATCCTGATATAAATCTGAAAATCCAATCATTTGAGATTACGTCGCCGCTAACACCCTTAATCCTATTCTAATTAATTATGTAATCATAAGTCTATTTAACAATCGGTTACGCTTACATCTAATCTTGTCCTGTTTCATGCTACCGTAACAACATAATGTCGAGATAAAAATTCTCATCACGTGGCGATGAAATCCGTAACGAAAAACCTTTTAACAATGCCTTGCCACCTTGCGTTTTATTTATGGATTTTTCAAATATACTTACGTCATACATAACATACGTATTATGGCTTTAAAAATGACCTTTTTCGGCAGGTTATTCCTCCGATTCCTACCATTTCTCTCTCCTTCAGGCTCATATCTGAAAGTGCAGGTGTATCGATAGTCAAGATGGAAGCAAATTTTAATGTTGCAAAGTTTATGGAGTCACGATAAAAAAAAATGACAGTAGAAATTAACCATAAAAACTCGTGGATTTATTTTTTTCTTATTCAATTTGTTTCCCGTTGTTCTGGAACTTGACGAGCGTAGCGAGTAGAGGGCGAAGCGCCCTAGTAGTAGTTTTAATAATACAAAATATGTATTCTCTCTCTCTCTCTCTGATTCCTTTTAACCCCTAGTGGGCATAGGGCATTGACTACGCCTCTTTTCCACCTCTGCCTATTAGCAGCCATCGCCTTTAGCTGGGCCCACGGTTTGCCTATAGATTTTCCCTCTGCCTCAGCAGATCTTTTCCATGTATTTTTGAGTCGTAACCCACGACGGCTAGCATTGGTTCCCTGAGGATTCCAATCTAGAGCCTGTTTAGTAATGTTTGTTTGGCTCTTTTCGAAGTGTGTGCCACTTTCGCCTTTTGATGTCGATGCCTATCCTATTTTGGCGAGTAATTTTTAGGAGGTCGTCGTTAGATATAACCTCAGGCCAGCGAATTCGTAGAATGCGTCATAGGCACTGATTCACGAAAGTTTGCAGTTTGGCGGTAATGTTACTGGTCACCTTCCACGTGGAACACCCATATAAAAGCACAGAGTTTACATTGCTTTCGAAGATCCGGAGTTTGATATTTCTGGAGATGTTGTGGTTTTGCCAGAGAGGAGTCAAACTGAAAAATACTGCTCGGGCTTTATTTATACGCGACTCTACATGGGCATCAGCCCCACCATCCGCAGTTACTACGCTTCCAAGGTTAGTAAAAACCTCGACTTTTTCTATCTGTTGTCCGGAGATAGAAATGGTGTTTTGCCCGATGACAAGCTCATGTATTTAGTCTTAGCGGCATTAATTTTTAAGGCAGCACTTCGACTTCGACGGTGCAAAGCATCCGTCATTTGAGCCAGATTATCTGGTGTGTTTGAGAGAAGGCAAATGTTGTCGGCGTAGTCCAGGTGCTGAAGGTAATCGAATAACTGATACCACCCTTAGTTTTATGGTCGCGTAGAGAATCGCAGATTACGTCGTTGATGGTAATAAGGAACAGCATTGGTGATAAAATACAGCCTTGTCTGACTCCATTATTCACTTCAAAAGGACTGCATAATTCACATAGACATGACATTTGGCTTAATTATAGGATTCCTTTATGATGGAAATAAGTTTCTCTGGTATGCCTCTCCTACATAAGGCTGTCCAGATATAAGCCCGGTCAACGCTGTCAAACGCCTTCTTGAAGTCAATGAACATACAATGTAACGGGGATCTCCATTAAGCGGATTGTTCAATTATAATTTGGAGGGTGTTGATATGATCGCTACATGAAAAACCCTCACGAAAACCAGCTTGTTCATTGTTCAGAGTGCGGTCGATCGTTGTCTTGATCCGGTTCAAGATTATTTTGGCCATCAGTTTAGAGACTGCAGGGAGGACACAGATTCCACGCCAATTATTGCAATCCTTGAGATTTCCTTTCTTAGGGATTTTTTTCTTCCATTCTTGAGGGAGAGTCTCGGTTGTCCAACACTCTTGGATCAGGGTTAGAAGAATATCCACTGTAGCGTTGATATCCGCTTTCAAAAGTTCCATGGGCATACCGTCTGCCCCCGGGGCTTTACCAGCTTCCAATGATTTAAGGGCCTTAATTATTTCCAGCTTGGATGGTACACCGGTATTAATTCTGGCCATTTGCGGAAGACTTGCTGCTTCCGGTGGAGGTGGGCTTGAAGGGTTGAAGCTGTTGTTAAGTACCTCCATGAAATGCTCACTCCAACGGCGCGGCGGAGTTGTTGTTCGTCTGTGACTAGCAGAGACCCGTCTTTATCTTTTACAGGATGCTCATGGGTAAAAGATTTGCCAGTCAATGGCTTAATGAGCTTGTAAAGGGTCCCACTGTCACCACGGTAAGCCGCATCTTCTGCCTCCACCGCTTACGCGTTGATGTTGTTGCGTTTATCACGTCTTACGCTTTTCTGCACTCTTTTTTGAAGAGAATTGTACTCGGTCCTCAGTTGTTGCTTGACTGTAGTGTCAGTAGCCGAGTTCAATAGCTCTTTAATTCTCTTCCGTGCAGTTATCGGAGACCATATGTATCGTCGCTGATAAATTGTCTCCTACCTCGCTGAAGTCTGCCCACAAATATTTTGCCACACGATATAAAAGCGTCCTTCACAATGCTCCATCTATCATCAATTGATGAAGGAGTATCTGGCGTTTGTGCATTAGCTATTTCGTGCAATGCACTATTTTTTTTTAAATCTGTATTACGAGTAATAAATTAATTAAAATAACAGGTTTACCCTAGTCATAAATCTCTATACGGTCATACGTGAAATCTACCAGAATATGCGTTAACCTCGCGAATCTTTATTTATTTTCAAATAACCCTTTTTGAACAAAAAGTTGCCCATAAACTATCTCATTAATTTAAGTGAATCACGAAACGGGCCGAAAGTTGCGTGATTACATATTTGGAGGATTGGTCTCATGCACACTTATGTATATACGATTCGCAACATATTCGTCCTAAACATACTCGTGTACACATATACTATATGCATGTATCCAGTACTATATATTCGCGAAACATTTGAAATAGGAAAATAACATTTGCTCGAAATAATCAACCAACTCCCGAGAAACTTTTAAGTCCTCTTAAGAATCACACTTTACTATGTAGTAGGTATACACTATACAATATACCCTATCCGTAATATATAAAACAATTTGGAGAGTCTCGACATTCACTATAAGGATTGGGAATACTCTTTTCGTAATTAAGGTAAATGCGTAAAACATGTTGCTTTTAGCGGATGAGGATGTAGTCGTATTATGTAATGAATAGCTGGGAAATGAGAAAAATGTATAGGCAAATGTAAAAGGGGAGTGGGATTATGTCTTTATTTTTGGGTTTGGATTACAGTAGAGCGTCGATTAGCCGAACATTCGATTAACCGAACCGGAGACTCAGATTCTCATCCCTGATATTGCAAAATGGATTAAACGCCAACACGGCGAATTGAACCACTGTTTAACTCAATTCCTAACGGGTTATGATAGATTCCAATTGAAGCTGAATGACTCGCCAGAGTGTCCTTGCTGCCAGAGAGTAGCAGAAGACGCATGCGTGCGACACGTGAAACTGAATATGAAAATCTGGAAAGCGTTAAGTCCACAGAATTCGGTGAACCGTATGCTGGAGTGTCAACACAATTGGGTGGCAGTGAGTGAAGGTATATAAAGCATCAAAAAGAAACTTTAACCCTTGTGTTGCCACCCAAAAAAAACTTACATCTTCTGCCACCCGGGTACCTGGGTACCCCGCCTACGAAATTCTTGCTAAAAGTCAATTGTATGAAAAATTATTTATTTGCAATTCCACCCGGAAAGTCAATACCCAATAGGAAAAATAGAAGCGCTTGCGATAGAAGCGACGTAGATACGCTTCCTCACCATTTCCAAATGTGCTGCGGAGGAAGCGCTTCCACAGAAGCGTATTTACGAATGGTTAGAAAGCACTTTAAGATCATAATAAAAAAACATCGACTATTTGCGACGATTGCAGAACACGTCAAATATACACGTTGTTCTCGATAATTCCATAACGTGAAAAGTGTACGTCATTCGTCTTGCTGAATTTAAATTAAATTTGATTTTTTGCAGCAAACTTATAATTTGAAAAAAAAAAAAAAAAACCGATGAACATATTTTTCTAACAAATCTGAAAATTTCACAATGCATCATGTTCGGGTTTCGCATTCAATCCTCTAAAACCGCATTTCATTCACTTAAATGAGTGAAATGTGAAATTCATTTGGAGCGCTTATAGCACACTGCTCCAGAAGTGCTCACCACACACTTCTCTAGAAGCGCTTACCACTCACTTCTCTAGAAGCGCTTCTAGAGCGCATCTTAAGGAACTGCTTGCCTCCGCGGACATGCAATGTTAAAAAGTACATGAAGAGGAATGGAGATGGGAAGCGCTTCTCTGCTTCCCGAGAAGCGCTGCTTTTGCCCTTCTGAAGCGCTCTTTTTCCTATTGGGTAATGTATTGTTTGTTTGTATAGTGACTTTGCAAGTCGTAAACATGCATTGAGCTTTTGTCGTTCGCGTGAAGAAGCCAGACTTGCAGACACTGCTGAGAGAGTTATGTACGTTAGTTTGGTATGCGTTTACGTATTATACCGCTATTTTTATTTTCGGACTTAGTCGAATATTATTTTGCGAAGTATACGTAGCACTTGTGCATTCGATTTATTGAAAACAGAAGCAGACATTAAAAATATGGAGGAATTGTCGAGAGCGGCTTTTTTGAGGTAACGATAACATAATAAATAAAATTTTTGATATTATTATAAACATAGCATTATTGTAAAAATGAATTGGAATTTACTTAATTTTTTTTAAGATTGAGTTACACTGAAGTTACCGCGAAGTAGATGATGTAAGCGATAACGGTTCCGATAGTGAAGACGAGGATTGGCTTCCATACAATAACACCAATGGTGAAGCATCGGATAACGAAGATTGTATTGACGATGAAGCCGAAATTGATAGTAAACCTGAAGAAGAAGACGATGACGACGAAAGGATTGCTGAGGGGGAGATTACGAATGAAGTAGCTTTTGATATTCAAGTCGGCATTAGTACAACATTTTTGGGAAAAGATAAAACTGTTTGGAGTAAAACTCCACGTCAAAGCCAACAAACTCCGGTCAGAAATATTGTTAGGCAGAAAGCTGGATCGCATAAATGTACGGAAATTTTATCCATTTCCGGCACATTCAAAAAATACATTACATTGGAAATGGTTGATATTATCGTGCGATGCACAAATAAAAAAGCGGAAGCCGAGTATCAACAGTATATGTAATAGCAATCATCCACAGAACGAGCCGCATGCATGGAAGAGAGTTACGGTATCAGAAATGTACTCTTTTTTTGGAATCTTGATAGGTGCTGGTGCGAATAATTCAAACGCAGACCACATAGATGAAATGTGGAAGAAAAATTCATATCCGCTATATCGTGCTCTGTGGCCGTGATCGTTCGGTCGCCACTCTGTGAAATAGACACTCATAGAGAAACGAGTTTCCAAACTCGGCACGACTCGTCGCAAGTTTATTATTCAGAAGAAGATGATAAGAAATATTCTTATCGTAGAATAATAAACTAACAAACAATGCGACTAGGAAGTGGTATGGCTGACAACCGTATCACACTCCGAATTCAGTTGGCTTTGTAACGTTGATGACTACCGTGTGTAGTCATCAACGCACCATGCTCCACTAGGAGTTACGGTAATGAAGAAGAAGATATCGTGCAACGATGGGACGAAGACGTTTTCAGTCGCTTTTACGTTTCATACGTTTTGACGATTATACTACACGCCAGGCACGAGCAGCTAATGATAAAGCTGCACCTATCTGCGATATTTGGAACATGCTGAATGCAAACCTCGCAGCGATGTATGGACCGACAGAATACTTGACTGTTGACGAACAGCTTTTTCCTTTTTGAGGAAGGTCGAAATTTACGCAGTATATGCCATCGAAGCCTGCTAAATACGGTCTAAAAGTATTCTGGGTGTGCGACGCAAGTAATGCTTATCCACTCAAAGGGATTTTGTATACAGGTAAACAAGGTAATACTCGAGAAGTCAATCAAGGAGAACGAGTTGTCAAAGAGCTGGTCGCTGCTTACAAAGGATCTGGCAGGAACATAAGCATGGACAGATTTTTCACGAGCTTACCGTTGGCACATCATCTTTTGTCATGGAATCTGACTATCGTTGGCACCTTGAAACACAATAAGACCTGCATTCACCAAAAGATGAAACCGTCTAATTCAAGACCGTTATTGTCAACGCTTTTCGGATTTGACGAGAAGGTTACCATCTGCTCGTATGTTCCCAAGAAAAAAAAAGCGGTAATACTTCTAAGTACGATGCACAATGATGCTACGATCTCCGATGCACCTCATCAGAAACCAGAAATGATTTTGTTTTACAACAAAACCAAATGCGGCGTTGATATTATGGATCAGATATGCATGAGATATTCGACCCAACGCCGAACGTGCAGATGGCCTCTAGCTTTTTTTATAACATTTTGGATATTGCTGGTGTTGCCACGTACATTACTTATTACGCAAATAATGACATGCTTGCAAAAAACACTAATAGACGCAGACTTTTTCTACGCCAGCTCTCAGAGGAACTTGCTATGCCAATGATTGAAGAGCGATCCAATAACCAGCAAATCATGTGAAACCATGGAACAAAAGTCGCAATCGAGAGTGTGTAAGCCCACTAAAAGAAGTAGAAACTCAGAACAACGATCAACGAGACGGTAGTGGTAGAAAAGTTGTGGTTGGTTCATGCTACATTTGTAACGAGCAACCTATACGAAAGAGAAGGAAGACAAGGAAGTCTTGCGTTGACTGCAATAAGTCCGTTTGCGATCAACACACAGCAAAAATCACCAAATATTTGAATTGCAACCACTGATTTAGAAAATATCTACGTAAAGACAATGAAATTCTATTAATTTTTGTTACAGTTTTTTTTTTTTTTTTAATTACATACATTGACTGAATAAACGACTTGAAATAAATATACAATTGCTATTATTTATAAATGAATAAACATTTACTTACTTATTATAACAATATTTTCCTTCATGATAGACATGAAATATACATATATCATGTACTGAACGAAATTCATGATTTTTCTATCGGGGTACCCGGGTACCCGGGTGGCTTATACGTGTTGTTTTTTTTTTAGTACATTTTTTTGGTACATTACGCTATCAGCTTCGCAAGAAGAATTTTCTTGTTCTTGTTATCGACACTAGCGACACTTATCTTACCGTCCGCCATATAGCGGAAAATATCGGAAACACAAAAGTTCCCCCTATTAAAGCGGATAGCAGAACATGCCATTTTTTTTTAGTTAGAATTTTTTTCACAAATACGTAGAACGCAAATTCCTATACAAAATAGGCCAAATCATGGGGATCCGAGAAGGTTTTGCAAAAAAAAATTTGGGAAAAAAAAATATTCAGCAAAATGCATCAAGATGGGTACCCGGGTACCCGGGTGGCAACACAAGGGTTAAATAGAAGGAGCTAAGACGCAAGTCAGCAACCTATCATGATGGTGAAAAAGCAGAAGCCGCCAATGCGAAGTAATACCGAGAGGTGGTCCCGCAGAGAGCAAGGCGACGGAAGTGGTCTGGTTTCAGCCGGTAAAAATTTCGGCATAACTGCATTATTCTTGCGAAGATTTTGCCACCTCGTTGAACAAAGAAAAGCCTGTTGCTTAAATACATTTTTTGAAATTTTTCCAATATTTTCCCATGGAAACTCGATTAATATAAATTTCGGTTATCCAAACCATCCCTGCCGAAATAAGTTCGGATGATCGGCGTTTTACTGTAGTTGTACAGCAGAGAAATTACTATAGGGCTGAATTAAGATCAAGAGAGAAATTTTTCGCCCGGGGATTTTATCAATAAAAATGGAAACTTACTGTCGTGGAATATGTCACAAACGGTGGGGAATTCTGTAAGCTACAATCTGAGACCAGTTCCATAATTCTCCTCGGCCATTTTATGTATTATTTTTCGATTCCCCGATCATTTGACATTTCACGATGAAATGACCGGGGAATCGGGAATACATAAAATGGCCGAGAAAAATTATGGAACTGTTTTTGGATTGCAGCTTATGGAATTCCCCAGCATTCCCCACATATTCCACGACAGTAAGAATACATTTTCATTGAAAAAATCGCAGCGGTCAACAATTTCACTCTCGATGTCAGTACTAGGCTTATACATGAAATTATACGAATAGCAGAACCAACCAAGGACATTGCTTCTATTGCTTGATTTTAGAAGGCGTATATGTATTCGGACAGCGCTTTGGAGCCCACCTCCACCCAATCATTAAACAACACAAAACCATCAGCACGAATAATATTTGATTTTCAGATTTTCGCGAATTTAAGTCGCTTTGTGAATAAAGCAAGCAAAAAATTATTATTGCTTTATCTCACTATCTAAGGCAGCTAACAAGACTTCCAGGACCTTTATTAGAAATCTCTTTGTAAGGCACATCATGACACGGAAACGTGTCGGCTGTTGGAAATGTCTCGTTAGTGAATTTGGTCGCGCACAAGATATTGAAATTGAAGTCAGATGCATTCGTTATCTTCTATAGTTAGTTGCCTTAGTTATCCTGTGAATGCTTACCATCACGTTCTGTTTAAAACCAACCTACTTCGTATCTTTCGCATATTCTCTCAACGGTATATGATGGAAATTATAAGATGCAATAGATGTCATCTTTTTCAATCTTTTAGTATCTATTATTTGTTTCCGGATTTTGTGTGTATAATTAAGGCAGGAAATTAATGTAAGACGGTTATTATTAGAGACCGGATTATATGCAAATGCATAACTGCATATGCATTTGCATATATTGCCCATTTTACTAGGTGTTTGCATATTATATTGATAATGCATTGATGATGCATATTTCCCAGTATAATTCTCGATTTGCACAATTGAAAATAGAGAAAAAGAAAGCATTACCATCAACTGCGAGTACTCATTTCTATGCCAACCTAGCATCTCCTAGTTAAATGACTCCATCCAACTAATGAAAAGTGTACAAAGATTGAACGCTGAGCTACCCGCTATATTCGCAGAAAAACTCAAGGAAATGTTTCACAAAATCCTTGATAACAACCCTGGAAACGAAGAAATATGTGAAATTGACAATTATATCAACGGTACCGGCAAAACTTTACCCGGCAAAAAATCTGCTAATATGGCGCCTAAATTTAAATATTGTCCAGTGACATCGGCTGATGTTGAACGTTGCTTCTCAAATTATATAAGACAATTAAATGACAGGAGACATTTTCTCTTTTGTCTTACTACGGAGCATTTCCCAAGTAACAATTTCATTCCTATAATACTTCGTAACATACTCTCTTCTAACAATAATAGGGGCGTTTTACAATGTATAACCACTGAATAATAGTCCAATAATGGCATTTGGCGCCGTTTTTTTAATCCAATAGTACCTTATTGTAGCACTAAATTATGCTTCAAAAAAGGCGTACGTCATTTGCTTTATATCATCATTTTCTGTCATTAAACGAATTTGCAACAAAAAAAAAATGAAAAACAAAATTTCCGCAGCTAGCATCGAACCCGTGTCTGTTGATTGCCCGTCCTATAGGCTACCACTCAGCCAATTTCACATATAGTCAGCATTGCTCGTAAACACTACACATGGTTAGTTAATTCTGTAGAAATGCTTGACAATTCTTTATCGAATCTTCTGCAATGCACCCTATATCAATCAGGTGACGTTGATTAAATCCACACATTTCTCAATAAAATGTAGTCAATTTCTCCGCAGAGATCACCTTAATTGGTCCCGAAGATAGCAATGAGTAAGTGTTTCATGCAAGATTTCAAAGATTTCTGTTGAAGGAATTATGTATTTCAGAGCACTTCATTAGTGTCAATTCATTAAAAAAGCAGAAAGTCCATCCTTCTATAAAACTACGGTGAAAAATTTATTGGATGACCATACGAATGTCACACTATAAAAAAGAAACCGACTGTGCTATAGAAGAATATATGCATGTGTGTGAATTAACTTAGAGAGACTATATTGCATGTGTGTGCTGCATCATCCAATAAACCATGTGTTGGAGTGGAGTATTTGAAGGAGTATCTTTTTAGGTTACCGTTTAGAGACAGTTTTATCGAAGTCTTATACCACCATCTTGAAATTTATTCCATAATGATCATAGAAGCTTTCCGGAAAATACTTTAAGGATGTTTTATCGGATCAAAATATTTATTTAAGCGATGTCACACCATAAATTGATTTCGTGGTACTATCACTATGTATATGATTGCTACAGTGTGAAGTGCTTCTTTAAAGCTAACGAATTGTTGCTTGGGTTTGAACAATATATAATCGTTAATTACTATAAAAACAACCAATCTTTGGCTGGAACCAACTAAAATGTGTTTTCCGTGCTCTAGAGTGCTAATAAAAACTGAATAATAAGTCTTCTCTTTCATTTTATATTGCATATTTTGTCATTTTAGTTGCATATTTCAAAGGTTTATTATGCATATTTGCATGCTTATTTCAGCCTTTTTAAGTTGCATATAATCCGGTCCCTAGTTATTATGTACATATATCAATATCAAGTAGAGTAGCTACATGCATAATGTAAGCGTATTGTTGAGCCTCGCTATATAAAGTAGATTTCCATAAAAAAAATTATTGTACATAGGATCAAAAATCCGTAGGTCCTGCCAACAACTCGGCTTCTTGCTTCTCATTCTTCCAAATTAGACACTAAACATACCAAGTCATAAATTCCGTATATTTGTTGGTCACTTTCTCCGTTTTAGTGCTTATGTCTAGAGTTTATAACCCTTCACACACGCATAGCCTCCTATCAATTAATTCACAAAAGAATTTACAGAGTCATAAATGAGAATGACTTCTTAGCATTTTAACACTTTCCCGACTTTATCGTCATCAAAAGGCACTGAGGCCATGTCACTCCACTCCTTCTTTACACATTACCTACTCTCGTAATTCGTGACCCAACGAAAGTGCTTGTTGTCGCCTCGCGAAGAGTGCTTCTCACAGTATTTCATAATTACATTATTTTAAAAGATTTAGTTAATGGTGTTTAATGAGAGCCATTAAGACATGTTGACAAGTTTTGTAACTTTGGTTGAATTGCAATTTTTTTTTACTACGCGCTTATCGCCTTTCATGTGTCACATGAAGTTATGTACGGGTCTAATGTTGTGCGGTTACAAAAAGGACTTTATGTTTTTGTCAGGGAAATGACTAGCTATAAATTCTATTGTGTACTGTTTTTATGTCGTCACAGTGAAAGGATCATTTAGATTAGAAACGACTGTTTTTGTGCTCTTTCTGGAAATGGGGGTCGGAATGTATTTAACTTTGGTCGACGATGGACGATTTATTAAACTCAGTTTTCAGATTTTATAATCCCTGTGAAATTTATAATTAGAAGATAAGTTTCATAGCAAAGTAACTTTTTTTGTGGTATTGTTTTCTACAAATTTATCAATGAAAATTCATAACAATTTAGACGATAATGGATTCCGATAAACTTTAATATCATCCAATACCCCATAAAGTCCCATTTTCGCCTTTCGCTGAAAAACCGAAATAAATAACAATAAAATCGACTTAACTCGCTGACTTTCCACTGCGATCATTGACATATCCATAAAAATTTCATTCGATGACCTTTTAAGCTGATAACAAACTGAAAAATGGAAATGGACACTTTAAATTTAATTCATCGCCTTATCCGAGATGCTATCGACGCCAAGAAATCATTCAATCAATAAATAGCCATAGTAAGCTCCTTGGAACTTCACCTTAATTAATGTTTCCTCTCCGCTCAGCACAATATTATTGCGTTTGAAGCCAATATCATTTCAATATCAGGTCCGCTCAAGGCATATAATGTAGTCGCAAGCAAAGAAAAAGCATAACATCGACAACCGTGACCAAGATTGCATAAAAGGAACAAGAAAAGTTATTCCATTGCCACCCGCGTCGACGACGCGACGTTGAACAAACGAATGGAAATCCTGGAGACAAATCCTTATTATCCGGCTATAAAAAAAAGCTGAGAAGAAGTAAGAAGGAGGTATACAGATCCAATAAAGGACAAAATATTTCTTTTCATTTTGTCCATTTTAAATCCCATCGGATGCTGGTAAATCTTTCTTTATAAGCGGACGATGCTTAAGCTCAAAGCAAATAAAAATCCCGTTGGCTATTGTCTGACATTGTCCGCAGTGTGTTCGTTCAACGTTTAGACTTTGATCGGACGCTTCCTTATAGTTATGGTCCTCTCTCGAAAGAGCCGTTAAAGCGGAAGTGAAGCACAAGGGTATTGGCGGGAGAGTGAAGAGCGAACGAGTGAAAGTCTAGTGTCCGCCAACAAACCATCCAAAGTCCTTTAACGAGTTGTTAAATATTTATCCTGTGCCGGACATAGAATTATTCTATTGAACTTGTACAACTAAACAGTTTGATTCTGATATTGGAACTAGAAATATAAAGTTGGGTGTGTTCAGAATGGGATGTATAGGAGAGAAAGAGGATAATAAAGCCTTTTAGCGTAATTCCTTTGAATTGTATATTCTATTTTAGGAGATTTGAAAGCAGAAATAATTCTTGTTAAACAAATACATACATAGTTCAATAAATGTTCATCGATTTTGGATGCGAAAAATTATATTCTTGACTGTCTAGTTTTTAGCAGTAGAAGCTTCTAAGCTCCGGTCTGTTAGTATTAAATATAAGGTGCATTCTGCTTGCTACTCCGTTTCAATAACCTAACGAGAGTCGACCTTTTAATCATTTCCTAACGATGCCAGTGATGTAAATAGCGATTGGAACCCGTAGGAAATCAACGCCAGCTTGCGTCTATGACAGGTAGGACACGTGAAAACCGGCTGATGTAAAAGTACCTAATTTCTATGGGAAAATCATAAAACCAGCTGAAAGCGACATCTACTAGAGTAAGGTGACCAGACTCCCGAAGGCCCAATGCTGTACGTGTTGTGGAATTCGGTTTTCAGACAAATCACCTCAATCATACTATTTCTGGTGGTGAAACTTGAGAAAGCAAGGTTTTGTTGAGACTAAAACGGACCCATAAAGGAGCCCCGAAGTTCTCAATGTTCTCATTTACAAAACATCATCAGTATGTGAAGTACAAAATGTAAGTTTTAACACGCAAAGCTGTAACAAGAAATGGCGGCGAAGGGGCAAGCCCAACATTTTTTAATATTCAAGACCATGGGTCCGGAATTTTCATGGAGAGTGGGGTAAGTATGTAAGTCAAATCTACGACAAACATTAAGGTTTCCCGTTAGTTTAAATTGGCGGTTCCATTTTATTGATAAGATGTTACACATTTTTCAAGAAAGGACAATTGAGAATGACATCGTTTTGACGATAAATGACCTCTTGTACGTCTTGATTTCCCGCAGGGGGGTCGGTGTCCTTGTGACATCAGCCAGAAATGGCTGTATGTAGTGGGACCAAGTTGACCTTTGGTGAGCTGCGACACCACGGACCTAGCAGCGCAAGGGGGGCCCTAGTACAGTAGATACGCCATGGCGAGGATCTGTACAAAGACCATTCGGGCGGTAACGTTCCCGAGCTCCTGAGTTATGTACGGGTGGCTCATGGCGTGACCTACCTCCTCCCACGACTTACGGGAGGGAAGTCACTAAAGGCCAAGCACGATTACGGTGTCCTCTGGCGGTGGAGTGCATCGTATGGTAAATCGTGTGAGCTTCGGAGTTGACGGCTTCGCATGACCCGAGTCCTGAAGGGGCAAGTTAGGGAGAACGGCCTTGGTGGTAAATGCCTACGCGCCTATATCTAACTAGTTTGTGGATTGATGACCACACTGCCCGAATCGCATTGCTGACTAGTAAACTGAAGGGGCCACCTGGATGTGAAAAGCAGCGCTACGAATCTGCACAGGCTCGTAGTCACAGGTCCAACGAGCCTGGGATGTGCACATCTGAATTCTTACGTGAGGCTTAACCAATAGAGGCCGAAGGAGGATCACAGCTGCTATAGAGAAGTCTATAGCGAATAGTGAACTACGGGGATGGGTGGGCCCAAGAAACCATGGTCCTTGCCCATCAAGGTGTTGGCCTCGTAGTGGCTGGAGGTTATTACCCAAGTCATCCAGCTAGTGATGCAACCCCGGGGTTGGGTTCCTGAAGCTGAGTACATTCGCCGGATGGAGAAATCCCCGTCTGGCAATAAGACCTTGCCAGTAAAACGCCGAAGGTCCAAACACTTCGAGGGACCGGGAGATAAAGGCCGAAATGCTAGGTGCTCCCCTGACGGTATACCTGTAGATGGTTAGCTTGTACATCTTGATTATATTCAAGTCGCCTACGATTTTTAGATAGTCGGTACTCCGTGCTTTTTGAACTTTTGAATTTCAGTATTCTAGACTGCAGTCTCAGCAGCCTTGTGCGGATGATGGTAGTTCTTTCCCTGTCTCTGACTATTCAAATCCCCGAGACAGGTGTTGAAGCACTCCTCCCTTTGTACCTACTATTTAAAAACTTCGTTTCGTTTATTGCAGTAGCTAAACTGATAGGATACCTCATTGGGCAGAGAATTCTTAAGCGGTTGGCGGCTTTCCTGGCACATATACGGAATGGAGTCCGTGGAGAACCTCCAGAGCGGTGGAAGGATGGCTTATCTTGGTTGCGATGTTTCAGAGGTGGAGTGTGCATTCCTCCATGGATATATTATATTGATGCCATGCCATGCCGGCCGGTCCCCTGGGATCTTATTGGATTTGATAGACGCATATTGTCGGAAAAACTTTATCCGAAAACCCTGGCAGAGTTCTGTAGTATGCATTTGCCTAAAATGGTTGATAGGGAAATCTGACGGAGTACAGTGATTTCTCCATCGTTTTGTGAAAAATTAAAATTGCATCTTTCCACCGCTGTAACTTCTGGATCTTAGCAGCTCTTCATGCTTGAAGCTTCTACCTTGGGCAGCGGGCCTTGGGCTCGGTACAAGTGGAACAAATTTTAAAATTTTCCGCTCCAAAATTTGCGAGTTAATTAATGTTTCGATTAGAAAACACAAAAGTGCCATTTGGGCAGCTGTAACTCCCGAACGCGGATAGAAAATGTCAGCGCCAAGTAGCTCTGCAAACTATTAGTGTTCCAATTAAGAAAGGTCGGTCAAAGTGTTTTCGAATTATCGAAAATAAACGATCGCCAATATAAAAGTAATAAAATAATAATAAAAGAAATGTTCACCAAATATGGACGCTGCGGTGCTCCACAAATCTCCAAATTTCAAATTTATTGGACAAATTTTATTGACAATTTTCGATTAGAATAGACAAAAGTGCGCTTTAGGTAGCTGTAACTGTCGGACGTGGATAGGTAGGACCTTAAAATATGAAGGAAATATGAGCTCCAAGTAGCTGTAAGTGTGTTAAGTTTCAGAACGATCGATCAAAGAGTCCCCGAGTTGTCGAAAATGAACGTTTGCCAAATGAAAGTGCGATTACCTTTCTAAAAATACATACCTTGGAAACAGACAAGACTGACAACAGGCCTCAACGAGGAGCTTATTATGTAGTGATTTAGGTTTCTTTTGTGTGGCATTGGATATGCTATACATTTTGCTGTACGACAGCTCAAAATGCTGTACTGTACAGCAAAATGCTGTACGTCTAGTCAGCTTATACTAGAGCAGACTTGCAGTTCTGTGTCGACAAGGTCGAAAGCACAAGTGCGTAATATAAAAACTGTGGGGTGTTGAACTCAAGTCTAAGAAATTAACTAAAACTCACCAAGAAGCTTATGCAAGCTTAGAGATGTTTCTTTATATTCTATAAACAATTTTCTGATAGTTATTTGAAGTACTTTTTTTAAGGTGGCATTTTTTCTGCAGGGAATTTTTTTAGTCCTTTCGTGAAATTGTTTTGTTCCGGTTGTTGGCTTTGTTGAACCTTAGTTATCTGCCATGTGGTTGCATTATAATTCACGTTCGCATCTTTCAGGTTATGGAACAGGAACATCTTGGATTAAAATTTATTTGAAAAGAAGAGCAAGTTTTAAAGACCCCGAAATACTGTATTTGGTGAGGAAATTGGATGTGAGATTTCGTAAACATAACAACTTCACCTTCACCCCTTTACCCAATTTTGTTGCCTTTTAGCTTGTTATACTTTACTGGTGTATGCGTTTGTTTCACACCACATAAGAAACACATTTTATTATACCCTATACCCATAAGATGGTATAGGGTATATTGTTTTTGTTACGCCGATATTATGTAACACCTCAAGGGAGCCACCGGAGGTATGGCAAAGTATATATATAAATGATCAGGGTCGGTCCCTGAATCTAATAAGCCATGTCTGTCTGTTGTCTGTCTGTCTGTCCGTGTGTCTGTCTGTTAGCACGATAACTCCCGAAATAATGAAGCTAGTGGTTTGAAATTTTGGTCAAATGTTTGTTTTGCTAAAATCTTGAACGGTATTGAAAATGGGCCAAATCGGACCACGGGTTCCCCTACCTCCCATACAAACTACCCCTCCTTGATATTTTAATTCGGCCATAACTTTCGCTAGAATATCGCTATCGACTTGAAATTTTGATCAATATATGATTCTGATATATACTGTGAGTTGATGGAAAGTGGAGTAGGTCCGACTACCCCTACCCCTACTTCCCCTACAAAGTTATATTCAGCCATATATTTTGATAGAATGTCACGAAAAACTTCAAATTAGTATCAAATGGTAGCCGTTGGATGCCTTGACAAGGTAATAAAGATGTGTCAGGTCCGACCCATCTACCCCTCCCTCCCCCACAAAAAATATGAAATTGATTATTTTGGGTTTTGCGTGCCTTCTAGGTATGTACATGGGTATAGGGTATACACTCATCGTGCTATTCGCACGATTAGAACTCAGTCTCGTTTATTTTTTATTTAGTGTTTTTTTATTTTTTATTTTTAGCCACCTTTATATGAAATAATGTATGTCAGCCTAACAATTTTGGCTCCCGAGATCGTTTTGGACTACCTGGATGTTTTAGGATGACATCTGTAACAATGTTCTGAGCAGTTGTCCAAAGTTTTGTAGAAACTTCTGGTCTTGTTTCTAAGTTTGTTTGAAGAACATTTTCCAAAGATGGCCATGTTAGGATATAATCCTGAGGTCGTTAATATGCTTGATTTATATACATATTTAAAAACAAAAATAGTTTGATAACATTTTTTTAAATCTAAATGCGTTTTCGAAATGTTTATCATGCGGCCCGCTCAAACATGAAGACTGCGATATTTGGCACAGGCCTGGTTTTGAGTTTGACAACTCTGTACTAGAGAGATAGTTCGCTTTTAACTCTTAGGTTAGAGTGCCTAATAAGTTGTTTGAGTCAATTGACGTTTATTTAAAAGCTACTATCACAGTAAATCATTTTTATATTCAAAATATTCGCCCCCTATCACCACTTCTCTCCTACTATTTATTCTTATATGTCAATGAATATAGTGCATGGATGCGTCAGAGTCAAAAATGAAAGAATAACACAGGCATTTAAAAAATTGACGAATCGAGCTTAGCCAGGGATGTACATACACTTCCAGTATTCTTTAGTGAATATACTTTTAAATTCGAACTATAGTTGTTTGCAAGGCAATTAAATTTTAGTGTTTAGTGTTTAGTGAATAGTATCGCACGGTCAAGTAGTCTGGTTGGCGTAGTAGTTCGAGTCCCAAAGTCAGAAGATTCAGTTTCAGATGATTTTCAAAAGAGCTCCCATTTATGGGGATAAATAACTCTGCAGAGCATGTCGTTGATCTCAACACCTCTAGCAAAAAGCAAATAAGATTTTGGAAATTGGATGGCCTTGGTCCAATATGTTGAACTGTTGTGTAAATTTTAAATTTGTGATTTTTGTTATCATTGCGCGACGAGTTTTTAGGTTTAGGTTCATGTTGCCACAAGTTCTATGTATATATTTCAAGGGTAAAAATTGTTTGTATAAACTGTTTCGATTAACGGTTATTTTTATAAATGATTTAAATCTTTCAAGCGATCTATATACAACTAACGGGATTTATTGAAATTAAAACCGCCTCTGCCAGTGCGAGAATTGTATAGGTTTAGTGACTTGACGAAGTAGTTTCGCAGGGGTAAGCTATGTTTATCTGGAAGTTTTGTGATAAACCAATATCGAGGGAGAAAATCTATCGTTCTACAAAAAACCTTCAATTTACGTATTAAAGACGGAGGGGTACTGTGATCCTCAAATCGTACAACGAATACCGCAAAGATTGAACGATGCTAATAAGTTCTTACGGTATATGTAATGTATACTATCATTATATGGTGAATGACATGAAGTAGGTTGGAAAAGGCCGATTTCCCCACTACAAACGGAACGGTTGTTAAGATAAGCATCAAATTGGCCCCTTATTTCGTGTAACCTAGCCGAGAATATTCAACAAAGAGTAACTTTTAGATCACGTCAACGGTCCTAAAAGCTTCCCCATATTTAAAACATTTGCGCTTGAAAACAAACAAACAGTTTTGATGCTGCAAAATCCCTTCATCTGGAGCTTACATTGAGGTTCATTAAATTAGAATCACACTCGAAAAACGGCTTCCTCTGGTCACTCCGGACGGGCGCATTGTTCATTTCATGAAATTAGGAGGAAACCTATTTACCTGCCATGGTATCCTTCCGGGATAAGTCCCGTTATGTTAGGGGGAACAATTTTCTACCATTTTCTATTCAGCTCGTTATCCTTAATGGTGAACAAAACAAGAAAATCATATAAAATACAGTTAGTGGATAATATTCCCAAAACATGTATTTAAAATTACAATTTTACAAGGTTTCACGTTTCAAATTTATTTTGGTAAAATACCATGGCTCGAAAACCCGTACTCAGCTTCTTCGAAAGCTGTACTGTCTTATTTTTCAACTCATAATCTTGAATTCACCACTCTTTTAGAATCGTGATCCATGTTCTGTAGTAGTAAACTTATGATCTGGCATCAAAATTAGATTTTTTTTACATGATTCTACTACGCCATTGATAAGCAGGAAATCTACTTCATAGGCATCAAAGGAATTTTGAAATTTCTTTGAGCGCGGTCATGATTAGGTGATATAAACTAAGTTTATTTACACTTTGCTTCTCTCTTTCAAGTTGAATAATATCAAATAGCCTGGAAACATAAAACAGTATGCCGGCAATATACATAAGTACTTTTCATGTCCTGCTTGGAATACAAATTCGGAAATAGATTGAAACAAATTTCAGATGTGATTGAGTTAATTTTATTCCTTAAGCATAAGGAAAGAGACTCGCACCACATTTAATGACTTCAAAACACTCTATAGAGGAAAGTTGTGCTGAGATTAATTGATGAGATTTAATTTCGATTCATAGTAAAAACTTGAAATAGGGAAATTCCTAAAAGACAATCGGACTGTATTTTTGTTATAAGTTAACGCTCATTAAATATCGCGTGCTTATTTTTCGAACGTTCCAGCTGCTTAAATACAGGAAGTGTAATCAACTCACTAAACTTTCAAATTTATTTTTCGAATAGCAAAATATGTGTCAACCAATTCGAACTATCTGTATCGCAATACCTTCCTAAATAGCGAATCCGATCCAATTCAATAGTCCTCTTAGGATACCATATCAATCATTCAAGTCCTTCAAATTCCATCGTAATCATTTTCGGTTGGTTTCAAACTGTCTGTAGTACCAATTAAATTGCATCCGACGAAACAATCAGAAGACAACCACAACAAAGAAGTTGCATGACACATGACAAGTATACGAAGGACATGAAAGCCGCATTCTGGGTTATCCCTTTGTGATGCCAGCACCATGTTCACTGCACTGCAAATGGACATCGCTGGACCGAGTGCAGTCTCCAGTAATGTACGAGTATTCAATCGTTTGAATGGAAATAGCAAATAGTCAAGGATAACGCTGGTAAGTACTTTGAATTGACAAGCCCTGCTTGCCTGTGGGCCGTATTGAAAACAGAGGATAAGCTTGGAACCGAAAATATGGATGGACACAATACACGCATATGCACGCAATTTTGGCCATTCGGTCAGAATAAATTGGTCACTTGGTTCATTGCGTATAATTTGTGGCTTTTCAACAAACGTGTAATTAGCAATGCATCAAATATGTATATCAACCGAGAGTAGACGAAATTCGGAAGTCAGTCATGCCTTTTGACCATACTGCGCGAACGTGAGTATGGTCAGATGTTGCAATTTTAATTACAACTTCAGTGATTGATTGCGTCGAAATTATAATTATGCGTTCCGCATTGGATTGAAATAATTATTCAATGTTGGTTTGATTGTCATAAATTGTAACCTGGCTGAAGTGTGTGCTCATTGCTTGATGGATGGTCCGGATGGCATAAAAAATGTCGTACATGTTTTTTTTTTAGATAGGTTAAAGTCATGTTAATATAGTACCATTATATCAATTATGATTGATTTTAATTGAACCAGATTTTGACAAGTAACAATTTATGTCAACGAGCTTCCAATTTACAATAGAACTTTCCATCCAATCAACAAATAGTAGTTGAGTTCATTTTATATGTGATTGATTGTTGTAAATTGATTAATTAAAAATATTTTTTTCCAAAAGCCGTTTGCACAATACTATTTTTGCTATTGTTTCATTTTACGGTAGCCATCGTTTTATCCGATATAATGCGGAATCCAATTAAAAATTCCGGAAATATAGTTCATATTTATGACATAGAATATTTAGTATCAACATCATAAAAATATTTCCATGGCCACTGGATATTATTGGTGGCAATGATAAAATCCAATATTTAGTGGTTGAGGTTAATCAACATTTTGCATCGAACAGGATCAGGAGTAGAGATGGATATATAGGATAGCATAGTTTAGTATTTTTCCGATATTTTGTATGATTTCAGATATTTATGCGACAAATAGATGCGAAATAATAGTTTCAGATATGTTCCATATAATCTAATGGCCTTCGTGATATTTTTAACGATTATGATGTCAAACATCTATTACATGGAGCTCTTGAATGTATATGTAGCAAATGCCGCTATCAAATATAAAAATAATACGTATAAGCGTACGTTGTCAGGGCTGGTGCTGGATTTACCATATTGGCAATCTGGGCAACTGCTCGGGCGGCATATTTCTGAAAGTTCATATTTTCCACTATGTTCCGTAAAATTCGTGGAAGTTTATACCTAATTAGAAAAAAAAAAAAAATAAACTTAACGCAGACATTTGATTTTGGATTAGATTATAGGTTTACATATTTGCCGGCAGTTTTCAAAATTGGCCGAACCAATGAGAAAAATATGCGGGTCGCTCCTGACCTGAGACACGCTGTTCTTATTAAAGCGGCTAAAGTCTCAGGAGAATGTTTATCAATTCAAATGCATACAAACAATATTACAAAAAATTAAATTAATTCAAGGATTTGTCGTAATTCGCTCCTCTTATTTTTCGAGCAGTTTTGACCCTACTGTCCGAATTCGTGAAATTCAACGGCAGACACGGTAGCAGACACTTTGGAACGGTTTTTTTTTTCAATGATGTTCAATGTTTTCTCCCTTTCTTCGATCCGCGAATATTTACAATTTGAACTTGAACCCAGGGCCGGATTTAACCTGTATGCCGCCCCTGGGCAGTACGCAAATGGCCGCCCTCTGCCAGTAGTCATTTTTTCCAGTAACCCATGTCTATGTTTTGCTGATTGCGGACGTTACCAGAGGTCCTTTCAGAAAGTATTTAAAAAAGCATTCTCATTGTCACACCTCGTAGTATTTTTGAGATGTCCTTTGTCTAATGTAATTAACCTAAGTTCCGATTTCGAGTTTTTTTTTCAATTTTTGGGATAAAAAATAAATTTAACAAAATTTTTAAAAATGCAAGCTCGGAATGTTATTCAGCAAAAGTTATTAGGTATCGCTTTTATACGGTTTGCTTATTTTTTGTAATCTTAAACGATTTATTGTAAGTGGAATTTTTAATTTTTCTATACTGACAACGTGACAATTTAAACCCAAAATTTGTGACTAAATTCACGTCACTGTTGCTTCTCATCCAATTTAATGTGGGGAAAACTGAATGGTCATTTGACGGGCTAAAAAATGTGAAAGTGAAGCATTTTTTGCGTGATGAAGAAATTAAACTGTGTCAATGCAGCTAAAGACTTACATTGTTTACATTTATTTCATTGTTTCCGTTGAAAAAGTAAAAACTACTTAACCTCTATCTGAAATCTTTTAAAATATAACCATGACTGGATCCTATCAAATTACACTCTTTCCACCCGATCCATCGGACTGCTTTGACATACGGCATTTTATTGACAGGATCTAATTGTTAAATTGGGATTTCCTCGTGCGATGCATACACTCACCTTCTGAAACCCAACCCCGGGCCGCAACTCCAGTTTGGGTAACAACCTCCAGTCATCTCAAGACAGGAAGGTACCGTGGTCGCCTGGGCAAACCCATCGCCGAGTTACACTATTTGCTAAAGACTTCCCAATAGCAGGTGTGACTGATTTTCCGTCGGTCCCCTTAAAGGTTAACCCTCACGCTGAATTCAGACGTGCATACCCAGGGTTCGTTTAACCATCAGCTTAAAGCGATTTGTAGTGCTAATTTTCACATCCTGATGAGGGTCCTTCAGCATACTAGTCAGCAATGCGACTCGGGCCGAGTGGTCAATGCACAAAATACTAAGGGCTTCCCTATGCTGCTCGGGTCCGTTGTATCACACCTCACCAAAAATCCGTGTACCATGCCACACAGATATCCTGGGTCACATGGACATAGACTCCGTGGTCGGATGTAAAATTCAACAGTGACATCTGTGTCCTTGTTCAAAGTAAAGCCGCAATGCTCTAGGTCACTTCTAGTTCTACCAAATTACCCCTTTCGGAATTAATGCTTTTAGTAGAATTTTGCGTGAAGTATAAAAATTTAAAGGCGAAGTATCATAACATTTGGCGTCCTGGATTAAGGCGTCACCTAACTAGAATAAATAAGAAAGCAATTAACATTTTTTCCTAATTATGTCAACTGCTCCTTGAGTCAAAGTCCATCTTTCATAGAATTTAAAACCAAAAGGAAAGTTCAAAAATTTGCCGCCCCTCAAAATCTGCCGCCTTGGGCAGCTGCCCAGGTTGCCCATATGGGAAATCCGGCCCTGCTTGAACCCGCTCCGCTTGCAAATTTACAAAACGAATTATAAATTTGAAAGGTACTAAATTCAATATTAAAAAATTAAGCAGGGCACGAACGGTATAAAATATACTTTTAGCCGGCCCCCTGAGACCACGCGTTCATGAGATATAGACAAAAGTACTTGAAAAAAAAACTGTTTTTATAATTTTGCTTATTGTGACTGTTTTTCCATATTTCAGTAGAGTTATTCTGGTTGTAGACGAATCCGGTGGAATCAATTTACTGAAATCCTGCTATTCGTTCAAGAAATACAAAACAAAAATATGCGAAAAAGGACGGTCTTTATAATTCTGCTATTGTGAATTTTTACGAAGTTTTTATTCGGGAAAGTCTTCGAAAATCCGCTAGCATGTTCAACCAATTCAGACAGAAGTCTGTGAAAAAGAACTCATTGAGAATTGCAAGGCGGGGCAAATCAAACAAACATCATAAAATTATTAACCCCTTAACGACCACAGTTCGTAGAGTAGTACGCCTTAGTTTTTTTTAAGAAATGGGAAAAATCACTTTGATCAAAATACTCTCCCCAATTTTTCCGAAGTTTCTATACTTCTAATCGTATTCAGCACAGAGACAAATCCGGTGCAGCAAATTTACTAAATTTCCCTTATCCGGATAAAGTGGCCAAGGGATAGGATAAGAACTCAACTCAAACTCAAAATTGCGCTCATCCCTTCAGTTGATTCTGCATGTTTCAGTGGTTAATCAGCTATTTTAGGTGAAAAAAAAAACAAAGGTAAAAAAAATTGACATTATGTACATATTCTAATCCATACGAAAAGTGACCAAAGGATCATTTTGAATTTTATGCATATTTCAATAGTTAGTCTGGTGTTTTGGGGTAGAGAACAAAGAGGCAAATTTATTGAAATAAACTTATTCACTAGAGAGATATACTCTGTAAGTCTTTTTTCCAGTAAAATTTTACTAGGCTGATTCTAGTGCATAAAATCACTATCATTCTAGCGATTCTGAAAAAGTTGAACTGGAATCCACTATTTTTAACTGGATTGAATGTAATATCGAGCGAGTCTCGAACAAGACCTAGAAATCCAGTACAATTTTACTAGTTTTTCAGCAAATAGGTGATATATTCCTAGAAAAGCAGTAAATTTTACTGATGGACTATTAATTTTTCGTAGAAAACAGTTCTAGTCTCTTCTTTTCAATTTGGCCAGTTCATTGCCAGTCTGTTGTTGAGTTATTGAGTTACTAGCTGTGAACTAGAGGTAAGTAGTCAAAACCGACAATGAAAACTACCTCTGCATGCTCTGGTATGAGAATCAAATAAGATATTTGTTTAGGTTTTTTTCTTATTTCCGTGGGAAGCCGATTTGCATTTCAATAAATTTTCAGATGATGTTTTTGAAACGAATGAAGTAAAATATACTTTATCAAATTAACTGGATTATCTAGTTAAGTTTAACAAAATCTAGTAAAATTCCCTGGATAATTGGACTGAACTATCAAATTAACTAGATTATCTAGTTAAGTCTAATGAAATCTAGTAAAATTCACTAGATAAATAATTGAATTTGACTATCAAATTAACTAGATGATCTATTAAAATCTAACGAAATCTAGTAAACTTCACTAGATCATCATTTAAATACAGCTGACTGGTTCACTAGAATTCTAGTTATTGAGTCCTAGATTATCAATTTATTTAACTAGATTTCTATCGAAAAAAATTGCTGGAGTTCAAGTAAAAAAATTTTCACTAGATTCGCAAGCTAAAATCTAGTTGCGGTTTACTGCATTCTAGTTGAAAAAGTCTTACAGTGTAGGCAAAGGTTTGCTCATGAGCTCAAATTTGCTCATTTTCAATTTGTTGCAAGTTTACGTAGCTATAAGGTAGATACTAATCAGGTGGTGTAAATTTAACAAATACACTAAACCGTTCCAGAATGGTGGCCTTGAACATTTTTTTCATTGGGAATTTTAAAATTCTGTTATTTTGAGTAGATGCCAATGCGGTGGCGTAGGAAATACACCGGCATCCGCTTATCCGTTCTGGAGGTAAATACAAATTATGTGAAAAAGAACAGTCCTCGTAATTTTGTACATTGTGAATTTTATGCATGTTTTAATACTCATTCCGCTTTTCGAAGAGCAGTCTAATCTGGTTTAGCATATTTACTCCAATCCGCGGCTTTATTCAAGAGATATAAGCAAAAGTATTTGAAAAAAAACTGTTTTCATAATTTTGCCTATTGTGAATTTTTCGCATGTTATTCTGATATTTAGGATCACAATTGGAAGGCCAATTCGGCAGCAACATCTTCCAAAATTGCACAAAGACGTTTCAGAAATAGAAACGAACATATGCGAAAAAACTCATTTTGAATTGTTGCTCATTGTGAATTTCCTGTTTATTTCAATGGGTTTACTGTCGACCGGAGCCTTGTGTAGACCCATCCGGTAAAGTCAACATACCGAAATCCTGTAATTTGATCAAGAAATACGTAAAGAAGTACATATGTGGAAAAGAATTGTCTTCATAATTATGCCCATTGTTGTCCTGTTACTTTGGGTAGAGACCCATCCAACACGACTTTCTTTTATATATGTACATTTGAAATTGAAATCTTGGTTATTTGGCACAGGCAGCTTGGTAGCTTTTGAGCTGGCAACCACTACAACTTTGCCTCAACACCTAGTTGGGCCGAGGCAACTATTCCATTAGACAACCATCGTACTCTGTTCTAGGCAGGTTCTAGGGAATAGGTCGGCGGCCTTTCTGCCAAATTGTTGGCACGATTTTTGTCGACTTGTGTGCGTGCTATCATAGTAGTTGTAAATTTCCAGTGGAGCCGGTAATTAGAGAAAGATTGTAAAAAAAGGGTCACGTACTTGGCGCGAAAATGTTTAAAAGAGAATTTTCAATAGCATCATAAAAAAGAGAAAAAAATGTTGATTTTACACAGACATACTATACCGCCGTTGTGATAAGAAGCCATTTTTTATTAGTAAGTGAAACGACCTGAGTTTTTTATTCAATTCATTCATTCATGGTTTAAAGTGTTACATGTCTTCATGGGCTTAAAATATCTGCGTACTTTCTAAGGGCGATCGATGTTTCAGAGTTTAGGAGTTTTCATAAAAAAAATCATCAATGCTGGGATTATACCACACGCCTCCCTCTTCCTTTAAATGACCACATATATTTCAAACATAATTTTGAGTCTCATAGTTGAAATAGATTACACGCATCAGCAAAATGCATTGGGCTTGACGTTTCGCGATGCCGATGCTTTTACTGACGCGTCTAATCTATTTTAAGCATGATAGTTCCTTTATAAAGGTATGTACTGAGTTCACCTAGCGAAAAACTTACATATATGTCTCCCGTGAAAACGGTGCCGTGGAGACTTCGTTTTTATTCACTCAATTTAAGATAAATGTTCACTCGCGTTCTGGTTGATTGTCGATGACATCTTTTCACTGTGAAATAAATTGCAACTACATTATTTTCGCTGGGCGAAATCTCAAAAACCGGTGTGGAGACTTTCATGTGAAGTGAGTACCACCAAGCTAATTCGATTTCACGATCATCATAATTTTGACAGTATTTGCATGGATTTCACGTGAACTGACGATGTTAGTACCTACTTTAAACGGGCTTGGGACTGTCTTCGGCGGAATTAAGGTGTTGCCATCCTTGTTTCAATTGTGTGAAAAGAAGCAATAAAAATAAGCCATACATTCATTGAAATATTTATTACACAACAGCAAAAATGGGGAGATTTCAGTATCTGCGGCGATAAATTTTGAAGATGCCATTTCATTAATATTGACCCGAAATGACCGAATCTGCAACCTTTTTTTTTGCGAAATATTCAATGTCAAAGTTTAAATTTTCGATGAAACCATAGGTTTGTTTTTTTGGTTATCCCGTGTAGGTTTGGGTAACGAAACTCCATACAAAAAAATGCCAGCTGATCCACCTGTCATTTTTTTATATGAAGTTTCGTTACCCAAACATACACGGGATAACCAAAAAAACACACCTCATAGTTAAGTAATTTGATGAGAAAAAAAGGGGGATATTTTCGCCTTACACATTGGGGAAATTGTTCGTTGCCATCAAATTGACGTTTAAATTTTAATCAGTCCCTCAACAATAGTAAGTTTACCAATTTGGCAAAGGTGTTAATAACATGAAAAGTCGAAATATATTTGCGAGCAAGAATAGTAAAATTTGCTAGACAGGGAGGCAAATGAAATTTAAAATGTTATTTCGATTCGCGAAAAGGGACTGCAGATTCGGTCGTTTCAGGCCAATATTAATGAAATGGCATCATCAAAATTTGGCGCCGCAGACACTGGCACGACCACAAAAATTATTAATCTTGACTTGCCCCCAACAGCAAAACGAAAATTGTTACGACTATGGACTGCTATAGACTCATAACAGGAAAAAAAATGATATTTCGACTGAATGTCAAACAGACAGTTCGGTGAAATCAAAAGTGTTCTGCGGGTTGTACGTTTCTTTTAAAACGCGGAAAAAAGGTATTTTTCGTGTTGTGGAAGTAAAAGTGAAACTTTTCAGCGAAAGTATATACAATATAGAGAACAATTCTAATGTTTACATGTGGAAAGACACTCCCTTCGAATTAAGAGCTCTCGCGTTCCAGCATCCGGCAACAACACACTGCATTTCACGTGTTTTTGGAGACTATGCGTTCGAAAACTTTGGTACAAAGGTAGACTACTCGCAATATAGTAATGTTTGGCACCAGAAATCACTCAAAAATATTGCAATACGCACAGATAATTAAAAATGTTCCTCGCAACACTAGGTGAAATCGTAAAAATTGTAAACACTAGCTGGCAAGTGACATTTGTAGGTGACAAATGGGCGGGGCAAATTGACAATCAGTTTTACGTTCCTAGATATGTTAGGGGTGAAGGTGAGGTAAGGGGAGTAAATTTTTGTGCCAAACACGGACGCTCATATACGGGAAGTAAACCTTTCCATCTTATCTTCTGTTCCGTGGTCGCACCACGCCATATGACATGCCCAACGTCTTGCACTCCTTTGCCACAGATCTACGCCATGTGGGATTGGGACGTTCTCCCGGTCGGGCCTTGACTCGAGCCAAGGCTCTGTTTCATGGGATGTAGAGCCACGCAGCCGGCATTTCCATTGCCATTTTCGACTTACTCTGACTCAGACTCAGACTGGTTTAAATGCTGAGGTAGCTACCCAGCATTGCTTGCCTCCCTCTCAAAATCTAGCGCCGTTATTGGTTATTACTCGATCGAGCCCAGATAAAGGCACTTCCTCAATCACTACACGGAAAAATTGTTTGCTTAATTTTAAAACTTGTTGAGAATGACTGGGGGCGAAAACGTTTGTGCATGATTGTGCGACATTCATTTTCGTTTGTGCTTCGCTATTTATGTAATTATAGGATGTTTAAATTCAGAGTGTGAAGTTAGCCTGACATTTTTAAATATGGTCTGATGGAAATAAATTGTGCATCAATCGAAAGCAAATAGTTTGTGCATTGATTTGTGTGTTTATGCTTCCTGAAAACGCAAGGACTCAGGAGAAATGAAAGAAAAGCGACCGGTTTGCGTCTTGACTAAGAGTGCCATCTTGTGCCAGTCGTGTGAAGCTAGCCGCCCGGAGTGTGTCCAAGATAGAACTATTAGTCAAGACAAAAAACAGTCGGTTTTTTCCTTCATTTCTCCTGCATCCTTGTTTATTTATTTTTATCCGACCAAATTTAAAAATATCAGGCTGGGGACTGGGTATGAAATCAAAAACCCATATGTTATCAGTAAGGTTTTTTTCGGGTGTTAGGGGCAAAAAATAGTGCAGCTTTCATAACGGGGATAAGTTCGTTCTTATGTATTATATCTGGCGTTAACATTTAAAAAATAGTTCACCTTTCTTGTCTAAGCCCCTAATTAGGGGTTTTAAGGTTATATCTTATATTAAGTGAATATAGTTTGCCTTTGCCTTTGCCTTTGATAAATAACTGATACGGCATGATCCTTGATTCTCAATTTGTTTAATATACGGAGATTTTATCTCAGGTCTCTAGATTACCTAGCATTGTAGATCATCATTCAAACATTTGATCCAAAAAAAACGTGATGACATACACCACCGTCAAGGACGTCAATGGTACTGGTCGGCTTTCAGGAATAATAACTGGCGGACGGCGGTAATTTCAATATGAGTAAATTGGAATGAATATCAAACGAATCTTTTTCGCATGTTTTAATGTATCTTGAAATTCTGTCCACTGATTTATTCAATTCTTATTTTCTTTCACAGTCCCGGCAAGTGGGTTGTAATCAAAATCAGAGTTTCGCATTCTATAATACACTTACTTCTTTCGTTCTTTCATTTCAACACCGATATATGGTGATTTTGGTCTAACTTTTATCCACTCTTATACAACATCTGCAGATATACTTCTTTTTTTTCTTAAACGTTTTAGTTGAAAAATATGAGACAATAAAAAAGCAAAACGTTTTCTAACTCCAGAAAAGATACAGCTATAAAACTGATTTACGAAAAACTTTTCCTATTTCGGAAATTTACATATTTTGCATATATACGTATAGAAATACCAGGGTCCTTGCCAACACAGCTATACACATTTCGACTGTCCTCCATAAGGTTTGGCGATATTACTATACGATACGAGTATACTCGCCGCTATCGAGTAAGAATATACTTAGACACATAGTCGTGTCCTAATATACCTTGTATATGCTCGAATCCTTAATGTAATAGCGAGAAAAATAAAATACCTTCAATCTGGGTACTAGATTACAATAAGAGATAAACCCTCCTACATATGTATGAGAATCAGATAAAGGAGGAGATTTGTTTAGGACGTCAAGGATAACGGTGAAAAGTGTTTGATGCAATTAATCTTACTAAGAGGTATATTCCTCTTTTGGCATTCTCGATTTCCATGTGGCGAAATGATAGTCGTTGATAAAAGGCGTTTCTATCAGGGAAAACTGATGAGAATTGTCAACCGAAGGGTGGAAGATATGAAAATATCCTTTCCGATAGTTCACACTTAATATATATGAGATCTGTTGAGTTTATGCAAATTTTACATTATATACGCATATACTTAAGTTTAATTTAGCTCGTGTAAACCTTTTGTTTTTAAAAAAAAGAACAAACATTCTCATGGGATTAAGAACAACCAAAAAAATCTACATATGTATACGGTTAAAAGTTTTTTCATCAATTCAAGAAGTTGTGGTATCGATTTTCTCTTCGAATCGTATAACCACACATACACACAAGTTTTTAATGCATTCGCTAAGAAATGCATCGAAAACCAAACGAAAAGAATATGTACTTTTAAAAGTTTTCGTACATACCAAAAGCAGCTATCGTGCACGTGGACTTTTTACTTTTGAATAGGTAATTTAGGCGAAAAGTATATATCCCGAGAAAGGCGAACGAGACTAGAAAAACAATGTGTAACCATTTCGAAGAAAAGACTTGAAAAGTTAGTCGAGGGTATTTGAAGAAGTTGAATGTGATAAATGGTTTCGCGGATTAAAAGTTATATAGTACCTTTAGCCCTAAGGCGGATTTCATTCTAAATCCCTTTCATTTCAAAGAGTTGGAGAAATTTTCGCGATAGAAGTCATCGTCTTGTCACTACAAGAAGTTGTTGGAAGAATAGGTTCATACAGTGTACGAAAACCTGATTGTTCCGCAAATAAAATATATTTTTTAATTCTGGTAGACAATATAATTTAATAGGAATCCGACATCTATATATATAAAAATGGACGTGTATTTCTGTCTGTTGCCAGTAAACTTCTAAACCACTGGACCGATTTGGATGATTCTTTTTTTGTTTTATCCGTCTTACATTGGAGAAGGTTTATGGACCAAATTTTTTTTGAAAATATCAAAGGAAGTGGTGGTAAATATCGAAATTCCATTTTGTATGAGAGTCACCTGTTGTAATCAAGTTTTCATTGACAACATTTAAATTCACTAAATATGTATTTAGTTGTCATTGGATCAACTACAGTGTCGCTCCGAAAAATCTTATTCAAGATCAAGATGGTTGCGTTTTTACGTACATACATCCTGGATATTGGTTACAGGGATTTCCGAATCAATTTCCTACTACTGCGGAAATCCGTCGATATCTCCGCAATCCTTTGGCGGAGTGACACGATTGAGGTATCGCCAGACTCGCCACAAAATTGCCTATAGGATCATTGGACCCTCTTCTCCAATCAGTGTACAGGGTGGTTAGAGATAACCGTCAACTTGGATGTTGGCCATCTCCGCAATTCTTTGGCGGAGCGACATTATTGAGGTGTCGTCGGACTCACCACCAAGTTGTCTAAACGTTAATTGGACCTTCTTTTTCAATTGGAGCACAGAGTGGTCGAAAATCCGTCGATATCTCCGATAAATTGCATTCAAGGTGACTACGTTTTTACGTACACACATCCTGGATGTTGTCACAGCAATTTCACAATCAACTTCGTACTACTTCGAAAATCCGTCGATATCTCCGCAATCCTTTGGCTGAGTGACACGATTGAGGTGTCGCCGGACTCGCCACAAAATTGTCTAAAGGGTCATCGGAACGTCTTCTCCGATCAGTGCACAGGGTGGTCAGAGATAACCATCAATGAATTTGTGCGCACAAATAAACCAAAACTTATCGATGAACAAAAAAACGCATACGAAACGATTCTACAAGCGGTTGCAAACCAAACAGGCGGACTGTATTTCCTCGATGCACCAGGCGGCACGGGCAAAACATTTCTTATTTCACTGATCTTGGCTACCGTACGATCACAAAATAATATTGCGCTGGCTGTCGCATCATCTGGGATTGCGGCAACTCTTTTGGAGGGTGGCCGAACAGCGCATTCGGCTCTTAAATTGCCATTGAATATGCAAACCATCGACAGACCAACATGCAATATTGAGAAAAATTCTGGAATGGGTAAAGTACTCACAACTTGCCAGCTTATTGTTTGGGATGAGTGTACTATGGCGCACAAGAAATCATTGGAAGCCCTTGATCGCACACTACAAGATTTGAGAGAAAATCAACGGCCATTCGGTGGTACTCTTATTTTGTTGTCTGGTGATTTTCGACAAACTCTACCAGTGATTACGCGATCCACACCAGCTGATGAGCTCAATGCATGTCTCAAAACATCATTTTTATGGCGACACGTGCAAAAAATGACTTTGACGACCAATATGCGTGTTCAACTACAACATGATGCATCCGCTCAACGTTTTGCGAAACAACTATTAGATATTGGCAACGGGAAAATGAAAACCGACGAATCCACAAAATGCATTACATTGCCGCCGAATTTCTGTAATATCACGGCAACCAAAGAAGAGTTGATTAGGAAGGTATAGGTTGATTAGGTGGCTCAGTCAACGCGCTATATTGGCCGCCAAAAACAACGACGTAAATGCCATCAACTTCACCATTCAAAATAACATTCCAGGCGAAGCAGTGACATATAAATCCATCGATACTGTTTTAGAACAAGACGAAGTTGTTAATTATCCTACGGAATTTTTGAATTCTCTTGACTTACCAGGACTGCCGCCGCATGTTTTAACATTGAAAATTGGCGTGCCTATCATTCTTCTTCGAAATATTAATCCACCACGTCTTTGCAACGGTACCAAGCTAGCAGTGAAAAATATGATGAAAAATGTAATTGAAGCGACCATTTTGACTGGAAGGTATAAAGGAGAAGATGTACTATTGCCACGAATACCAATTATTCCAAGAGATATGCCATTTGAATTCAAACGTTTGCAGTTTCCGATACGACTTGCCTTTGCAATGACCATCAACAAAGCGCAGGGACAATCACTACAAGTGTGTGGGCTGAATTTGGAAAATCCATGCTTCTCACATGGGCAGTTGTATGTGGCTTGCTCACGTGTCGGAAAACCTTCGGATTTGTTTGTATTCACACCAGACGGAAAGACCCAAAATATTGTTTATCCGAACGCACTTCAATGAATTCAGTAAAAAATGGAATTTTATTTCTTTCATTTTCCGTCTTGAAATTAGTATTTTCTGTAATTAATGATTTTCAAAATAACTCACACTAATGATAACACTCCCAATATTTTTGAATGGCAAGTGCATCAGTGAGGAGATTGAGTATGTTGTTGTTGTACTGCCTTGAGTCCTTGAGAAGTATTGGTGCGACGTAAATCTATCGTTTTGTTTCCATATCCGCTTTAGTTTCACCATCGATACGTCGATCCCAATAAATTATAGTTAGCAGGTTGATTGGCATTCAAATTAGTGTCAAGTTGTGAGTGAAGCCAATAATGCGAGCGAAGCGAGCACTAGATAAGAGAGCGAGCGAAGCGAGCTCTCTCAGCTAGTATGCAATAAAATACTTGCACTTCATTGTTGACATATCCTTAAAATTAAAGCTCGTTTCCGTACCAATTAAGGATTACACAAAACCTATAAATTAACTTGTCTCTGGCTAAAGTGTAACCCGAGGTCGAAATATTGACCACATTCGTAAATGACTACATACATCAGTTGGATAATGATCTGCTTCTCTCAACGACATCTCCTAGACTTAGTAGTCCTGACAGAGATACGGTCAAGTTACACACTGCACGCAGAGCACATATACAGCTAAGTGTACGTATAGTAAATCCCTGCGAGGTAATAATGTCCCAAAATCCCTGCCATGAGATATTGGTACATTCGATTGGAGTATTAGTATGTGGTCCTATTTCAGTATTAGGTCATATGGTGTAATCCCAAAAAAGGATACATCAAATGTGATAGACGAGACGAGGAGTACATATAATACGCATGTAATGTAAAAGTAGTGCAAATTTGTGTAAATATATTTTGTAGCTTTAACACTGAATCTAAAATAAAATCTTTAAGTTGATCGCATTGCTTCGCCACACCACTATGTAGACCTAAAGTTGTTTCCACTCAATTTTATTGAAGTGATTTTTCTTGTGTTCTTTTTCGTTTCATTTCCACATATCGAATCCACTACGGTTCCGTCGCCAGTTGACTTAAACTTACTCGTAGACTTGATTAGAAATTTCGACCGTCAGAATTCTATATGTTTGAGGCTTTCCTTTTCCTATTACTGCCACCGATTTTTTCTTACACCCTAATACTATTTGGCTTATCCCGGGAGTCAATGAAGTTCGCCAGAGTAAGACCAATCCAATGAAAATCGAAATATATTGTCCACATATTAGGTTGTGTGGACTACATATGGAGACGGTATAAGATATTTTCCTAGGATATTCTGAAATTTAAAGCCTTTTCGGATTCGGTTACTTATCCCTATACGACTTGAGGGTGAATTTCGAGAAACGTTAGTAGAGGGTGTCATGGTGGTTCTGGGTGGTATGGTTTTATCCGATATGTATTATGGGTTCAATAAAACAAAATTGGTTTTTAGTGAAGATGACGAATATTTAGTTTTACAGGGTGATATGTATAAAATTAGGCCGTAAAAACTGATTCCGGTTTAGTAATCTGAGGGTTGTATTGATTCTGTGGCCTCCATATCTGCACAATTTTTAAACCTCACTCGCTGCGTATCCAGAACTGTATGCAATGTCAATCGTATCCAATAAAGTGTCAGATGTCAATCCGAAGTAATTTCCAATATTCAAGATCTTAACTGTTTTTTTTTAAGGGGTTTTGTCTTGATATCAACGCATGCTTTGTCAGTTGAGCAGATAGCTTTTAGGAGGATATTTAGGAGGGGATCAATGGTTAGCCCAGGAAAATCGTTTCTGAATAAAGTTTTTTTTTTTCATTCGTAGTTCTGCAAGATTAGCAAACGGCTCAGTTACAAGAAATTGCTCGAAAAACGGAAAGTATTTCGATATTTAGGTTTTGTTTGGTAAAATCTTTAGAATTTCGTTCAGGGAGGGGCAAGCCGAAAATTATTTTAAGCATCATGATTGTAGCCAGGAATTTTCTTAGAGGGACGGTGTCATATACAAGGTTACTGGTAACTTGGACTTATTTTCAGAGGCGGTTTTTCCAAATGACCAAAAAATACTTAGTGAAAAATTTATTCTTTTCTTTTAGCCAAAATATGACAGATATTTAATATTTCGAAATTAAAAAAAAAGTATTCGTAACTCTCTTTTGTCTAGTCATTTTTTACTAGACCCATTCTAGTGCATATAATAACTAGATATCAATGGAAGTTCCACTTGATGGACCCAAGGCCAGAGGCAGACCGAAGAACACCTGGATGTGTCAAATGAAAAAGCAACAACAACGCATTGGTCTCGGCGATGACATGATCCAAGATAGAGCTGCCTGTAGAAATATGCTGAGATATTGGCCCGTATGAATAAAAAGTAGTAAATTGCACTTTACTACTTTTTTTGAAGTAAACATAGATTTCTAGTATTGTTGCTATGATTAAAATGACGTTTACTGCACTACAACTTTCGAACATACTACAAAGGGGAAACATTAGTAGATTTCATATGAATAAAAGTAGCTTTACTACAGTTTTCATGTAGGTAACAATTGGCAAACTACAAATATGTAGGTAGATTTGTAGTAGTCAAACAAGGCAAAAAAATTCTTTAAAAATGTTGTTAAACATAAGTGAACCGCGTAAAAAGAAAAATTACCTAAAACGACGTGAAGCGTGCGGCGATAATTTCAAATCTCTGTATAGATTTACAAAGAGAAATGTAGATTGGTTCGCCAATCATTTTTAAGGGCAACGACTCCTTCATGTCGTCCTTGATAGCTAGCTCCCATACCTTTCTCCGATGTTTACTATCAACCTTCTAATCTCTAACAAAAAAACAATTGGAAATTGTGACTACACATAAAGATCACTAGGCTTGTTTATAGGCGGTCATTAGTCTTTGAGAAACTAGGCAATCAGGTTGGATATATCTTAGAACCGATATTGTCGTAATCGTATTTCGAAATTGTGGATAATAATAATTTTAGAAAAGTCTGATAAGTCTAGATTAGAGCAAAGATGCCCAACCATTTAACACAGAATCAAAGAGGCGGACTTAAGTACATTCCTGTTTTACTTGAAAATATGCATTACCTACATGTACCCATACTGTATGCACAGCTGCACTGAAAATATCTTTCACAACGATTAGGCTAATGTTGAAAAGCCAACTTAAAAAGAATTGCTCATCAAAGTGGAAAATATGTTGTTTATAACTTGAGAACGAATTGTGCTTTTTTGGTTAATCTTTTAACCGCCATTTTGACAAAACAATTAACTTACCCAGCCAGCATTTAACACATTATTGCAATCATTTTTTCATGCAACACGCGGAAGCACATATTGCTTATTCATTCATCACGTTTTCATACAAGCAGTATATGAAGATGCCCCCTATTTCATGTATAATGCATTTGCGTCTTATTACCGATAAACATTATAAAATCAATATTCGTAAACATTATGTAATAGTTAAGTATCATATATATTCAATGCATAATTAAAAAAAAAACACATTTGCACGGTGAGTCCCGAACTCATAACCCTATGCACGGAAGCTGCGCGCCGTAACCACTACTCTAGCCAGAATATACGAATGATCATGTTTTATTCGTGATTCTAATCACCCCAGCAACAAAAATCACACTTGAGGAGAAAACCATTATATTTCCTATATGGATGATCCGTCGACATTCCTTCAGCTGACCATCATCTATCTAACTTTAAATGCGTCCTATCGATACATAATGCCGATTCGTGATTGATGAAGTAATGCTTATTTGTGGCTATATTCACGGTATATGACGCCGATGCTGGCTGGGTAGTGACAAATCTTAATTCGAAGCTACAGCTGAGACTATAGTATTCGATAAATTCCACTGAAGTCCCAATAGGAAAAAGAGCGCTCGAGAAGGGCAAAAGGAGCGCTCCTCGGGAAGCAGAGAAGCGCTTCCCATTCCATTCCTCTTCATGTACTTTTTAGCATTGCTTGTCCGCGGCGGCAAGCAGTTCCTTAACCCTCGGATGGTTCAGGTAAATTTTACATACGTAAATGGTTCAGTGGGGTCTGACAGACCCCAAGGCAAAAATCGCTCTAAAACTTAAAGTTTCGCTTTTTTAGCACATTTGTTTGAGCTTGAAGTAACTGTGAAGCCTTTTGATTAAGTAGCATATAAAAAAAATTGATTTCGGACAGTCGCTTTTAGTATGTGGAAGAAAAAATTAGGTGTTGTCAAATTTGAGGGTAATTTGTACTTATCACAAATAAATCAATATAAAAACTAAAATTTTAACAAAATGTTATTTTTATTAGTCAAAACGTATTTAATACTAATTAACAAAGATAAGTACATCAACATTTTTTAGCTAAGGTTAATACTTTTTCTTAAATCGGAATCCAAAGTTAGTCAATATTTAGAGCATTCTTCCTCAGAGCTTTTTCCTCGATGGTCTTCGCAGATGGCTTTTTGCACTCGTTGCAATTGTATTGTGTCTTCCAATCATTTGATCGTGGGCATAGAAAACATTTTCGCCTCTTTGGGGGACCATCTGACCACATTGGGGAACCTGGGGCAGCAGCCCCCAAAGAGGGGGGGGGGGCAAGCTGAACAATGCACAAAATGTCTTCAATATTTTGCACTGGGCGTCGGCGAATATTGCCCGTTGATTTCCTCCTTCTGAGAAGAGGTTCGACAAGTGTATAGCCAAGTTCGCTTAGGAAGCTTTATGTATTATGTAAAATACCCACCTAATTATTACGCTCATAAAAGTCATTAATTTATGCCTCGACTTAAAAAACATAAGGTAATGACACAATAGTGAAAGAAGATCCTCATAAATGAAAACCAGGTAAAAAACGGCATAATTTTGAATGAATTGAGTAAAAAATTTAAAAACCCTTAATTCAAAACACCCCAAATTTTCCATTTCTTTCAAAATGAACATACCTAATTTACCAAATGTACTCTAATTACAAATTTCCAACCGTTCACGACTATTGTTATTACATTTTATCGTTTTCCAAATAACATACTTTGAAAATTTCCCACAAAACGAAAAATTTACTTTTGTAAAAAAGACATACGTAAATGGTTCGTGGGGTCTGACAGACCCCAGAGCACTTTCAAAGTGCTATGACTAATTAACAAAATCACAAATTCAAACAAATCCATGCTTAAATGAACGTATGTGACACATACTTAAATTACATATGCATCAAAATACCATTCAACAAGTTTTTCTATGAAAATTTTAAGATTTAAATTTCTCTGGGGTCTGTCAGACCCCACTGAACCATCCGAGGGTTAAGATGCGCTCCAGAATCGCTTGTAGAGAAGTGAGTGGTAAGCGCTTCTGGAGCAGCTACAAAGAGTCTATAATTTTCTATTACGATCTTGAAGTGCTCCCTCACCATTCGTAATTATACTTCTGTGGAAGCACTTCCTCCGAAGCACATTTGGAAATGATGAGGAAGCGCTTCTACGTCGCTTCTATCGGAAGCGCTTCTATTTTTCCTATTGGGGTACGTCGTACGTTAATTCACCCATTCATAGACCAAAAGTACACAAATACGTAAATAACAGATACAATACATAATTTTTCCTACCGTTTCAGGTAGATGGTATAAGTAACGACTCGAAAATGGAATCAAAACGAGACACACATACATACATACGCCAACATGCCACCGATGATTTAGCCGACGCGGGCCTGAATCAAATACATTTAAGTTTTCATTTGACATCGATCTATGTATGATCACTCACTTTTCGAAGCGTTTTCAAAAGTCGTCCAAAATTGATTGAGGCCCGCGGCGGCTAAATCATCGGTGGCATGTTGGCGTATGTATGTACATATGTAATGTCTCGTTGTGATTCCATTTTCGAGTCGTCACTTATCCGATCCTGTTACGGGGAGTTGCAATAAGGTAAGGGATCAATGCATAATCAGGAGCGACTCGTGGAGTATCATTCGCCGCCGCCACCATCGGTAATTTCCAGTGGACCTGTGTGTTTTCGTCCTCCCAGAACTGTATTTTTCTCTGTTCTTCCGTTTTGCAGAAAATTAGTATACCATCCACCTGAAACGGAAGGAAAACTTATGCCTAATTATGACACATGTGGCAGCGCCTACTTTTTGAATTGTAGCAGATGCTACTATTGCATTTTCGAAGTAGTAGTTTGAGTATTTCCGAAAAAAAATTGTTATTCATACGAATATATGTAGTATCTACTTTTAAGTAGTTTCTACAAATTTGAAAATTTACTACTTTTTATTCATACGGGCCATTATCGCCAAAACGGGCGATGTGCCTACACCGCAGGTCGAGCAACGCGAAACCATGGAGCGGTATAAAGAACGAGGCAAGGAAGAAAAAATAATACAGTCAAACCTGTCTAATCGGACCACTGACGGGACCGATCAAATTGGTCCGATTAGCAGGTGGTCCGATTACTAAGGGATGCCAGAAAAGTACAAAAAATTAAGGAAATAATTTTTAAACGTAATTCATGAACATTGGACTTGTACAAAGGTCACCTATGCCCTATGCGATAAATGTTTTTTAAACCGCTAACACCGTAGCTACATTGTGATTTTTTTTTAACCAGCTTCCTTATTACAAATTCTCCCCACACTCAGTTCCACCAAAATTTTGAATATTCTTCAATATTTTACTAAGCATTTCTATAATCAAAGTCATGGTTAATGGCTCAATCAATCCTCCCTTCAATCTTCCCTTCACTTGCATCTTCTTGTCGTAGAAACTCCAGAATTGTTTCCCCACTTCATCCACTCAACACTGATGCAATGATTGATGCTGTCTACGAAATTTCCCGTGGTCATGGGAAATAATATAACTCATGGTAATCGGAGCTGAAGTGAATCTAGTAACGAAATTTGTAAGATTTTTTTTTGTCAACAAAATGTCTTGTCACTTTGCCTATCTGTTGGTCCGTTTGGTGAAATTTCCTCGTACTGCTCAAGTAAGTAATCAATTTGAAGTTTTGGTCCGATTTTGGAGATTTGTACAGTGGTTGGTCCGATTGTGGAGGTACGACTAGTACTGATCTATCCAATTGGAGTCATCGATCGTGGTCCATGGTCCGATTAAGAGGTGGTCCGTTTATAAAGGTTATTTTGTATGAAAACCCAAATAAAATTGACCAATGGTGGTCCAATTAGAAGGTGGTCCGATTATAGAGTGGCCCGATTAACAGGTTTGACTGTAACTAGTTTTCTAGCAAATATGAAGAAGTACAACTGATATCTATCGATTTTAACTAGATTGAAAGTAAAATAATTTGATTTTGATGAAAACCCTAGATATCTAGTTAAATTTTACTAGTTTTCCGGTAGATTAGTCAGAAGTAACTGGAAAAACAGTATTTATTACTGAAATACTACCAAATTTTGCTAGAATTCTAGCAGTCTAATATTGTCTCCGGTTCCCAATTCATGTCAGTGTTATTTAAGTTTGTTTTTTTTTGTGCCGGTTGCATTGTAGTATCCAGTAAGTTTTATTAAGTTATAGTGTCTGGTGATATGTAGTTTGCTAGAATTCTAGCAGTCTAATATTGTCTCCGGTTCCCATTTCATGTCAGTGTTATTTAACCCTTAAATGCATGGGGTCTGAACCCATTGTCGTAACTGACCTCCCCTTATGTAAAATCGGCCACTGAACACGGAATCAGCCTTTATTTTCCCAGAAAAAAACCCGTTTTCCCAGAAAAGCAAAAATAGTAGAATTTGCATTGTGTACCAAATATGGTACGCCATGCATTCAGGCCATTATGTTGTAAATGAAAGACATTTTTCAAATGTTATTTAATCTGCCTCTTACTTTGATAGGAACAGTGCAAAAAAGAAAGGATAATGATTATGGAGAGTTTCGATCGAAAATACAGTGGAAACTCGATATAATGAACTCCTCTTCATTAAAGGAAAGGTGGTCATTTCTATAGAAAATCGCGAATATTCCGTTTTTTAAAGGGAGCTTGGGTAGGTGAGTGATTAGTTTCCTATTCCTTATTGAAATTTGTATGGATGCCTATTTGTGACATATCCTGGAAGTTGATGGAAAATGGAGTAGGTCTTACTACCCCTACATCCCCTACAAACCTAAATTTAGCCATTCTTTCCATAGAATGTCGCGAAACACTTCAAATGTGTGTCAAGTGGTAGCTGTTGGATGTCCTTATAAAATATTAAAAGTGCGCCAAATCCGACTTGTATACCCCTTCCTCGCCTAAAAAAAAACATGCAATTATTATGCAATTGATTATTTTGGGCTTTGCGGGCTGTCTAGCTCTGTACAGGGGTATAGGGTATGCACTCATCATGCTATTAACGCGATTACAATTCGGTCTCGTTATAAAATAAATCTTTTATATAATAGTTCGTTATAAACATGTTCCACTGTTAAACGTATATCTCGAGACTTCTTTTGATTTACCATAGCTCATGGAATTCCTTTCTTGAAAAGTATATGGATTGGATTGACTTTGCTAAGATATGAACATGGAACATTGCTTTATAACCCAAATTTGTGCAGGTCACAGGACATGTCCACAAGAATTACATCCAGGCAATTTTTTGTTTATCGCACATTTTCTGAGGATCCTGACCGTGGATTTCCAAGACCTGTCATTCTGAAATGGTATATGAAATCGGAATCAAGGCGCAGCTGCTTGAGTCCTGGTGAAAGTCCAAGTTTCTTACTAAGATGCTAAGTACGGAAGCTCGGTTTTTCAGTTGCGTGTCCTAAGGAGAAAACAAAAGATGTGAACATTTTTTTCAGTATACTTGCCAGCTAAAAAAACTGCGGAATTATAAGAAGCAGCTACAGAAACGCTAAGCCCTGACGGGTGTGCTATAGAAAACAAAATGATAAAAACGATCCTTCTCAATCAACTATGACAGTTTCGTTTCCTTGGATCTTGATCAGGACTTAATAACCTAGCTTTCATAAAAAATGGCAGTAAATGTCCTGGAAAAATGGATCGGTAGCATAATTTGTATGAAAATTTAGGTTATTTGGACCAGTTCTGAGTTCAATAAAACGCACCCTCATGTTAAAAGAGCTGATAATTAAAATTTTATGAACATATCCTACTCTACCCAACCTAAAGGAGAATAATTTCATCAACTAACAACGATCGGAATGAATGTATAGATATTTCTGAATATGCCCCACTGCATGGTGTACCATATATGGTACGTTGCAAAATTAGTGCAACCAATACCTTTGGTTACTTGGTTTTGGTCAAAATCTCAAAAGAATCTCAAGAACACATTCCAATTTACTCACCAGTATTTTTCCTTTTCCAAATAACGATTAATTTCGCCGATTATTTTAGCTCTAAAGAATAACTTTTAAAATTTCACAAAAAATAACGTTCGTCCACTTTGACGACGCACAGACAATTCAAGGAAAGCTTCGGGAAGCCAAAATTGAATTTATGGGAAAGCCTATTTTGTCTATTTTGGGAAAAAGTAAAAAAAAATCCAAAATTTAATAATCGCTAGACTTTTACAGAAATGTACCATATATGGTACGCTATGCATTTAAGGGTTAAGTTTGTTTTTTTTGTGCCGGTTGCATTGTAGTAACCAGTAAGTTTTATTAAGTTAGTGTCTGGTGATATGTGCGGTTCGGTAAGTAGCCAAATTCACGGCTGGTGTTTAATAAAGAAAAAATTTAGTTTTTTATAAATATTGTTTTTGTTTGTTTTGTCTATACATATTTACAAGGGATATCAGTGGATAAAATTGCTTGCAATTTCATAGAGGCGAAATATATTTTCACAAATTGATTTCGTTAGAAATATGTGCAGTGCAGCTAATGGTAAGCACATTTTTCATGCTTTTTAAAATTGCTTTGGAATTTTATCGTCTTTAAAATTTTTCGAGGCGAACTTAGTGTAATTTTCTTGTTCTGGTTGTCTTTTTAAGTTCTCGTGATGATGAAAATAAATCTTCGAAGAGATGTGCTAAAAAAGCGCATAAAAATGGCTTGGAGCGATTTGATACTTGTATCATTGTGTATTTTTTAATTTTCTAAATTAATTTAATATAAGATCGGTTGACTAAGTTTACTTTAAATAAATTTAGTATAAATTGCTAGAAAATCAGTAGTAGGTACTCTCAGTTAGAACTCCAGAAAATTTTACTACAAACACTTATTTTTCACTGGAAATACGGTATACTTGCCCAATAGAATTCTAGTTAAAAATACTAGATATAATTTCATTTATCTAGATTTCCATTTAACAAATTTACTAGAATTCCAGTAATCTATTTTTCACTAGATTATAAACTAGAAAATCTAGGAGCTCAAGTCTAGTTGAGAATTACTGAATTCCAGTTGAAAAAAACTTACAGTGTACACTTTCTGAAGTGACAGATATTGCTTGCAAATTCGTTGACTGCTTTAGCAGTTTTAAAAATGTGATTGATTTCTTACCAGACCCTAAAAAACCTCTAAATGCGACTCACAACAGCCAAGCTAAGTATTATTAAATCCCGAGTCGGCTTCATACTCATTTTTTTACCCCCCTCCTCAGGCTACGCCCATGCCTCTAAACAATGTTAGACCAAGGAATGCCAACTCACCGGTTTCCAATTGGAGACTCTGGCTTTCGACTGGAGACTCCAGGTTTCCGGGTTAGAATAAAAGTCTCCGCTCTTAAAGTAACAGATTTGAATTTTGTTTAAACTACATTGACAACTTCATATTCAAAGTGGCCCGTTGTTCTACGTAAAATAGGAAACGGGTGGTAGGACTTGTAGTAACCGTTACGGAAAAACCTTTATAAAAATTTCAATTACGTTTCTTTACATTTATATGCTATATAAGTGTCTATATAAATACATATAAAATAGAAAAATGAGATACAGTGAAACTCTTCGCGGACAGCTCCGATAAGCGGACATCTCTAATAAACGGACATATTATTTGGAACATATGTTTTTCCAGTGATTTATGTGTTACTTTCATTCTAATAAGCGGACACTCCATAGAACGGACACGGACAGTAGTTTGTGGATCATTTCGTCGACACATCTCCAATAAACGGACGCGACGCTCTCATATCCGGACAAATTGTTTTCATACGGACGTTGATTTCTCAGAAATGTCCGTTAATGGGAGCTCCGCGTCCGCTTGTTGGAGATGTTCCCAAGAAATTGTTCTACTAGGAGACGTTTTCGATTGAAAAACGGCTAAACCCTTGCATTTTCTGCTAAATTGTAAGTTTAGGTTTGGTTCCATAAGGGTGCATGTTTTGAAAATCATTCAGATGGCACCAAACAAAAGAAAGTTACCGATTGCGACCAACATATTAAGTCATTTATAAATACCGGCAGTAATTTGCAAACGGATAATAGCAGTGTTAAATTGGAATTAGGCGAAGAATGTGATAATAGTGAAGAAGTTGCTTGAGAAGATGAAGAGCTACGGATGCTTATGGAATAATTTGTTTTGAAGCAGTAACGAATACATTGCATTCGACCATTTGAAAAATTTGAAGACCCATTTCCAAAACTGTCTAATAAAGCAAAAAAGGGCAAAATGCGGCCAAACTACTGTCCTCGATTTTTTCAAGTAACATACATGATTAACTTTTCAAAATTTACGAATGCATATACGTATGCAAAAATGTTAACATGTTAGCAACTGAATTAATAAAAATACAAATGAATTAAATTAGATTTTTTTTAATCTGGCAATATTTTTTTCAATCTATCCAATAACCGGACATCTCTCTTAAGCGGACAAAAATACGGGGACCGTGACTGTCCGCTTATGAGAGCTTTCACTGTATATGGTCGACAAAAGGGGTATTAATCCTTTTGACCCCCCCCCCCCCTTAGGTATCTACGCCACTGCGTTCTGTAGAGTTATTTATCCCCTTAACTTATTATGTACTTACTTATTTAACTTTTGAGTAGATACTAGTCCGTTGCATGCAATGTGAATTCGAAAACCATCATAAACTCAATCCGCTTGAGGTTGGATTCGAACCCACGTCCCTGTACTTCGATGATGAGCACACCGAAAACATTAATTTAATTATTATTACTGACATCATCTCAACTGCCGAAAACTGAAATTGTACTCAAATATATGTACTTCAGGCAAATTACATTTAAAAATGTTCACCGCATAACCTCTCAAACATTTTTTTCCAAACCGCAAGAAAGGCAAATTTATCAAAAATAACATCAAACGAAAATTTCCTGACAAACGTTGTGGCAACTTGAAGAAGCGTATATGCACACATACAATACAGAAAAAAAAATAAAATAAAATTGGAAGACATGTTCATTTTACTGAAAATTGTGGTTAGGCAGTAAAGTGGTCGTTTTCTTCTGTAAATACATCGACGACGAACTCGACGACTTTCCATCATCATTATGGTCGTTTTTTTTTACCGCCGAACATATCTAAAATAGGATACCCTGCGACAACCCCCAGCTTACTACTGGCGAAATGTTGCACGCACAAAAAACCAACCTCAGCTGTAGAGGAGGACACAGCGCAGAAAAAAAAGGGTTTTGAGTTGAGCCAGATCCTAATTTATTACATCCATTTATTTTTGTTCAATTCGTGGAAGAGGAAGAATTATTACACAAGTGGATACGACTATGTAAATATAATATTGACTAGGAGAGAATAGTACTTGTACATATTACACCATAGAAGATGAAATATAATCGTTTTTGCCTGACAGAATTGTCATTTTGTTGCTCAGGATTATGTTTACCTCAATGGAATTTTTTAAGATATTAAATGTTGTAAGTGGATGAGGTTTATGAGCGTATTCGGGCTAATGAGGTCCGGCTTATTTACAAGAGATACAGTCGAACCTATCTAAGTCTAAACCTCCTTATTTCGAACAAATTTAGGGTTACATTGGCGACCCCGTCAGTTTCGGATATAAAATGCAACATCTAAGCCGAAAACCTCTTTAACTCAAATATCTATCTATTTGATATTTATACTATGCAATTTCTTATAACTTTACATTACACTCAGTCGAAGCAAGTTCTATTTCATTAAAGAACAAAATGAATAAGATAATGTTTCTCACGTCATGATATAATTGTTGGCTAGACTCACGTCGACTTCTAGTTGCGAATTTAACGGTGTAATGAGATAACTGGGGCGCGGTATAAAGGAATGCAACATTCGGGATAAAAAGGCTTCGACTAAGAGTTAAGCCCCAAAGTTCATTGCCTGGATGTTGAAGACAACAGGGGCTTCGGTATGAGGTCTTTGAATAGCCTATACATGCCCATTCCTGTAAAAAAAAGCTTAAACATAATATTTTGATACGAAAATTGTGAAACGTTTGTGGAAACCCTTTCGTATGAGTCCAATATTGTTATTTGCATAAATTTTTTTACGAAATGAATACCTATAGATAAAAAATTCTTATTTGATGGTTTCACGCTTAAAATCCATTAGTCGTTAGTCGAACTTTCCCTTACTCGAGCATTTTTATAATTTAGACAGAAACTTTCATCGACACACCAGGACAAATTTAATTTTACAAACTAATGTATCAGTTTCTAACATCCTATCTATCCTGCGTCAGCTCGATATTTTAGTTGAGTAATCGGCGTAAAACGTGTTAGTCGACTCAGCAGATGTATTTTCTAATTGTGTTAAAATCTTATTCTCGACAAACATGAAGAGATTATAGTCTCTCTCTCTGTTGACTCTCTTCCGGACGTCAGCCGCTTTTCACTATATATTTATATAGGATATACGTACATATGTACGTACATGGATATCGCTTTTTGCACGAAGTGTCTGACGGAATTGAATTAAATTCTGCATCATGCTGAAATAGGATTTAAACTAAATCCAATCAGCTCAGAGTGCGTCTCAAAATGATAAAAGATTTGCTCTGTCTGGTTCCCGAGAAATGGATCGGTTTTCTTCACTCTACTATTCTGGAGATGTTATTTGTTGAATAAATATAATGTAATATTACGTAAACGAGGATATTGTAAATAATGTGCTTGGATTCTTTCTTTTTCTTCTATGAAGTCACTTCATGGAAATGAGTTTGAGAATATAATTTTCAGTGATATATCAATTTGATAAATGAATATTATTTGTCATTCTCTGGCTTCCTTAACGATATTTGTTCTGTCTTTTTTTGAAAACTAAGCTTTTTATCTATTTACTGAAAATGCAGGATATTGAAATTCAGCAATGTCCTATTATATCAAAAGCAGGACATGTAGGTACATTTTTAAACCTAGAGAGATAAATCGTAGTTTTTACTTATTAAAAAAGAATTATTACGTTTTTCGAAAATTCCGATGTGAGAACATAAAAGTGCAGGGCCGGATTTAGCCTCTATGGCGCCCCTGGGCAGTAGCCAAATAGCCGCCCTCCGCCACTGGTTAAATTTGCAAGTAGTAGTAGTCGTATAAACATGTAGGCAAAACGTTAGGTGTGGTGTGGTATGTGAAAAAATATTTCATATTTTTACGCTAGTGACCGATGTAATTTTGTTTGTCAAACAATATGGTGCTTGCGAGGAATGGGGCCAGGTGAAGGTCCATGGGGGTCGGACCCTTCCCGAAATTGTTTAAAAAAGCATCGAAATTCCAATGATGACAACTTTAAAACTGAAATGATGCACATCCATTACATCGACTGTACATTTTCTTCAGAATGTTTTCTAAATGCCTTTCCACTTTTGGATTGTTTTCTTTTTTGATCGTTTTAGAAGTAATAAACGGTTATTCAAAAACTAAATTTGTTTATTAGCGTCATGTGATATGACTTTTTAGCAGTGGAATTTTCCGTTTTTTTGTTTCTGAAGCAAAATTACATTTGACATTTCGAAAATTTAAGCGTACAAATTGTGATTTTTTTTTAAACCTGTTCACACGACAGAGACATGCTACTGAAAATTTTCTAGCTAATGCATCATTTCTAATATCGCGAGTTGGACACTTCCTGAAACCTCTGGCTACATCCCAGTTGCTTCACGGCTAATTTTAAGTAAAGGAAGAAGAGAAAGTAGTAATAGAAACTCGAAAATGTTTGCCAGCTTTTACTAGCTACTGACACTGGGCTACCCACACAGAATCCATGGGAGAATCCATGTGTGGGCGGCCTAGATTTGCCAATTTTTAGATCAGTCTATCCTAGAGACTCGTCTAGTAGCTCTTGGCAATGTACTATTCCAAAAAAATAATTTTTTTATACAAGTGTACCTTATCAATGGTCAAGCCGACAACGGTAAATATACCCTTCCATTTGACGAGTCGTGTAGTGGGGCAATGATGTTCTGATTACATGTCTAAGATTTAATGTAGGTTCAGGAATCCTTGATTGTTACAGGGATCCGAAGCGGAGAGGGTCGAAGCGAATCAAACTCCCGGAGCGAAAGAGCGGAGCGAGGAGCGTTTTTGTTGCATGTCGAAGGGGAGTGGATCGAACGTTTGAACTAAATGTCGAATTGTTAGCCCTAATCTGTATGCATATCGCACAAAAGGATACTGTCGGAGGAGAGACATCGCCTGTTGGCAAGAATAGTGACACAACTCTAAATTTATCATTTTTGAGACTATGGCACATACAGATATAGTCTTATCCACGATCTTTCACCTGTAAAAATCACGCAGAAATTTTGTGCTTAGTTTTTGCAAGGGCACAACATGTCAGACTATTAATGCTGCTATGTATGAGCACTGTCGCATCTTCGTTGTTCTCTGTCGTGAAAGAGTCGTGTGCATCAAAAAAGGGATGTTCCCACAACTATATTACCGAAGAATATCATTAGTTTTCTGTCGAGTGATTAGCAACTAAGATTGGTCACAAGAACTTTCTATACGATTACCTGCAATCATTCGCAAAGTTGACCCATTTTTTACACTTTTAAAACTTGCCAAATTTAATGTTGCTCTGCCGTAAAAAAAAAATATGTTTTTGAGCTGTGTCACAATTCTTGCCGACAGGCGGTCAAATTTTAAATTTGTTCAAGCGTTAGCGGAGCGATTGTATTGGGCCGCTCCGGATCCCCGATTATTGCACCCAAAAGCTCTTCAACGCTTGTGTACACTGAAGTATGAAGAACATATCCCTTGTTTAAGTTGAAGCCAATGTTGCGAAAATACTTTCTACTTCTAAACTCAGTGAACTACGCGCCACCCGTATGTTACTCGGAATGAATGCTAAAATAATTTTGCATGAAGGATAACTCCCCGCTTTTTAAGTTGGAGATTCTCATTTCAATTTCAGTTGAGGGTGCGATTGGGCGTCCTGGAATACACCCAACTTTAATAAATCTGAAAGATGAAATTAAAGTTTTTGTCTAATTATGTCGAGTTTCCAAAATACATCTTTCGCAGAATTTAAAACCAAGTGATATTTTCAAAAATTGCCGCCCCTCAAAATCTGCCGCTCCGGGCAGCTGCCCAGGTTGCCCATATGGGAAATCCGGCCCTGTAAAAGTGCGAAGTTTTTTTAAAATTCCGATTTGACAACATGAAAATGCCAAATTTTTAAAAATATTGATTTAAATACATAAAAATGCGAAATTTTCGAAATTTCCGATTTGACAACAGAAAAATGTGAAATTTTGTAAAATTTCGATTTGACCACATAAAAAGTTGAAAATTTAAATTTAACAACATAAAAATGAGAAATGTTTGAAAACTCTGATTTGACAACATAAAAATGCAACATTTTTGAAAATTTTGATTCGGATACACAAAATTTCGAAATTTTTGATTCAAATACATCAAAAGGCGAAAATTTGTAAAATTTTGATGCAAATACTTAAAAATGCGAAATTCTGGAATAGATAAATAGAATAAATAGGGGAGACTGGGGCTGGTTCTAACAAATTTTAAACAAAACTTCTTAGCTACCCAACCTTCTCCGTTAGAGACATGACTTTCTGCCATATAATTCGTAATTAATAGGACTTTAAATAGAAATTATCAAAATTATTGTAAATGTATTATATTCAGAATAATAAGTTTTTTTTCCTAAGAAACTCACAAGTTAAAACTTACCCCAGCCTGGGGTTGGTTCTAACAGCCCTGGGGTAAGTTTTAACAGGAAGGGTAATCGTCGAATTTGAACTTTTTGCAAATAATTAAACACCAGTTAATCTACAAAATCAATCTGTATTTTTTTTCAGTCTCATATTAATTAAATACAACGATCAGTTTCATCATATTCAGTACTGAGGCCCGTATTTATGAACATTCCTTAACTCAAGGAAACCTTGAGTCAAGGATGCCGAAATTCAATAAATTAAATGTCATTTCCCATACTTTTTCATAGAAATCATTTATATTCAGGAGTCAATGCATCCTTGATTTAAGGCGAAACTCAAGGAGACCTTAAGTTTTCAATAGACTTGAAATATTATATTTCAAGGAAGGTGGGTAGCTACCTTGACTTCAAGTGAGGTTGACTATAGACAATTTTAGGGCCTCCTTGAGTTTTGACTTCTTCAAAAAATTCACAGGTAATTAAAAAAAATGGAACTCCAGCCTTAATATCCTAACACAGGAACTTAACTGGCGATTGGGGTAAGTGTTAACATGTTAGAACTTACCCCGTGTGTTCTGTTAAAACTAACCCCAAGGCCCAATTTTTTAGAAATCGCATTGTACTATAATAAGTACGTAATTTAGCAGCAAGAAATTAGAGTGCATCTATAGCTGAATAAACACTTTTTATATAAATTAAAGTTTCACATCTTTGATGTTTGATTGCAAATCAAGAAAATAAAAACACAAAAAAGATCGTTTACCTGTTCATATGGGCACACCACACACAACTCGTTACTGCGACGGCGCAGACTAAACTGACGAGTCTCGACACGTTTAGCATTGTGTACAAACAGGACATTCATGATTTGTTTGTCTCTCAGCCTGATAGTTTAGCGTCTATCAGCCTGTTAATACCTGCCCCTGTTAGAACCAGCCCCGGTCTCCCCTACATATATGGTACATGTGTTGTTAATCCTGTTTATCAATACGTTAAAACTATATAAATAAAGAAAACAAAAATCTTTAAGAACTCTGAACATCTCGCATATAATGTTGAAACAAGAAAAGTTCCAAGTACTCTAGATTAACAATCAATCAACTTGGAAAATGTGAAAGTCAGCGAACGTTATTCGATAAGTTGCAAAACACGGTGAATTTCATTCTTTCTCACTTTTTCTTTCTCGTTCACCTGCAACCTTGGACAAGTGGTTCGATACCGGCAATAAGTACGAAGAACCAATGTGAACAGAAAAAAAAGTCTAAAAAGAAAATTCCAAACGAGCACACGACAAGCTTTAAATAAAAGCAAATCTCGTTCCATTCAGAGTACACATAAGAGCGATACTGAGTGAAACTTTCCGTTGACTTATTTTCAGGAACGTGTTAACCAGTAAATCGAAGCAATTTTTCCGAGTTTTTTTTTTAATTTATTTTTTTACCTTTCTGCTTTTATGCCACCAGATTTTAGTTGACTATTTTCCATCGTGCAAGTATCTACAGGGTGTCTGGAAACTGCCGCATAAACGCCCCGAATTGAATTTCCTCATGTGATATCCAGCAAAAAAGTTGTAAGGAGCATATCCCCAATGCTTAACCCTTTAGTTGCCACAGGCATTTTAAGATTTTTGAAAAAATAATTTTCTTGTACGACTTAGACCTCAATATCTCCAAAGCTAGAAAAGCGAAATAAGATGATTATTACAGCCAAGAAATTTAACTAAAAAATAAAAACTAAAATCGGATAGGAGGTTTGGTTTCTAAAGTACTTTAAATACAAATTTATTTATTTGGTTATTCTAACTAGTCTAGCTTTGGAGATATTCAGGTTTAAGTCGTGCAAGAAAATGATTTTTTCAAAAATCTTCAAATACCTGTGGCAGCCAAAGGGTCAAGAATTGGGGGTATGTTCCATACAACTTTTTTTTTGCTGAAATCACGTGAGGAATCACAATCCGGTGCGCTTATGCGGCAGTTTCCGGATACCCTGTATACTACATACTTATGTGAGGTTATATATGGAGTAGTTTACAAGGCCGTTTTTCATGGTGAAATATGGTGGAAACAGGTAAAATTTTCCATATCAGCAGAATATGTCTTTGTAAAAATGAATATTAAAACCATCATCATCATCAACCAAGCCATACATACCATTTCCAAGACAAATTCGCCCTTTTCTCAACACAAATTAAATAAACATAAAAAAATAAATGATATCGCAAACGAAATTAACGCTTTAGCCAGTGGCGGCTCGTCATAGTGGGCAAGGTGGGCACGGCCCGCCCTATAAATAAATACACTTATTGTATATTCACATCTTTAAACACCAGTAGAAATGTACAACAAAATTTTACCTTTGACTATTAGAACATCATTCATATTAATAGTTTTTTCCCATCACTACCAAGTCTCTCGCGAATCTATCAATTACTGTTTGGGAGCCACTGCACAAAAACATTTCCGGTGTTTGTATTAATCAACAAATTAGGCTGCTTTTAGGCTTTTTTTGTTTGATCAAAATCGAAACTGCCTATGTGTATGCAATAATAATAATCAACTCGCATATTCAAACCTTTAGGTATTGTTGAAAATCTACTTACCATCGACATAAAGACGAGGCAACCAGTTCACAGTGGGCCACTTGCGCCGGTGACCAAATTACAACAACAAATCATTCGAAATTTATGGAACTTTTGGAAGCGGTGGCATCGAATTCAACACCGACAAGGTAGGCCGGCCTATAGCAGCTCGATTGGAATCAGTGTAATAAAAATGAGAATGATGATGACGTAGACTAGATTAAGTACAATTTTCGGGGTTACCATGAGCTGAGGTCAAAATGAATAAAAAACCAACGATGGCTCAATGCTATGTAGGAAAACATGTTTCACGGGAGGATTTCTTGTGTAATGATGATTATTAGATTAATAATTTTGAAGTATTCATTGTATTATGTATTAGAATGTAAAATAAACTTTCGGGAACATGAACATTATTGTTGTGCACTTTTAGCATTTTTGATTTGTTTTAGACTATGTACATTTACATTGAAAATGCTAAAGGCGCACAACATTAATTCGCATGTCCCCCGAAAATCTATTTGATAGTCTAATAATTATATACTAGGACACTGCATTTAAAAACAAAATGATCCTTAATTAAAAAATAATATCTTGATCTAAAAAATGGTTGCAAAACTGTGAAATTGAAGCTTAAATTTATGGTTCCATTTAATACAATGCGAACTTTACGTGGAAAGTCGTTAATTTTAGGTGTTTCCAAAAGATTTTTATTCCGTGAATGTGCCCATCCTGTGCAAGGAGGCACGGGCCGCCACTGGCTTTAGCAAGTAAAATTACCCGTTCGAAAATTATTTGTAATTTGCTGAATGAACTTGTTGAAGTGTTAATTTCGTTTAAGTAATCGTTAATTTCATATGTTGTACAGTTAATTTGTGTCATGAAACAGGTGAATTTGACCTCAAAATGGTTTATTTTCTTCAAATTTTTTGTCAGTACCGTATTTATAAGAAAATCTGGTTGTGACCACAATTTAATTTTGAAATATGATTAGGCACTCCTATAAGTAAAATATCCTTGAAACATAAATTTTGAATAAAATTACGGATGTGACTTTTATGATAATACAGTATATTCGCTACCATACACCATAACCTTTTACAAATGATATGAAGATGACTCTATTTTCTATGACAATGTGGTAACGTCTTGCAGGAATTTTCCAAGTCATCCAGATGCAGGCAGCAAAATATGCAACTATACATACTACACTAAGCGTTCATTCTAAAAGAGTCCTTGTCCCTACCAAGGAACATATAGAACGTGGCCACGCGAGCTGAGTGCATATATGGTGGAATGATGGGAATTCTTCGGATTGTTCAGAAAATGAGTCCATGTGTAGATACAAGGCTGGTTCAACCGTGCATTAAACTACATTTTATGCACTATTGATAGTTATTTACTGATGCAAAACGATGATGCGATGCGTCTCGTTCCTATTTCATTCTTATGTGTTTTTTTTACATGGAATTTTTATTCATAAACTCTCTCTCTCTCTCTATCTGGTTCATGTTAACTTTCCACTTCGTTCTGTTAGGGCCTTTATAGTTCTGACCAAACCAATCATTAACCCTTCGTTAGGCGCGCATCCATTTGTCACGTGGTTAGGCGCGCGGGCTACAATTGTAGCCCGAATTTAAAATGATATAAAAAATATTGTTCAATTTTAATTTTTTTTTCTTGCTCGGTCTGTGATCTCTTGATTACTGTACAGATTAAAAAATATAAAATCCTTAATTTTTTATTAAAATATATATAATAAAAGAGGGCAAAATGCAGATTAGTCCTATTTTTAGTCTTTTTTCACATTAACTTACGTAGGTGAACAAAATAGTTACTTTTCAAAATAAAAACCCCAAAAAAGTTTATATTCTCAGAAATCAACAAAAAAACTTCGAAATGGAACACTGAGCGAGAGAATGTAGTTAAAAATGCTCAGCTTGTGGAATTCCAAACTTAGCCCATTTTTGGGTACCCAATATTCACAATTTGTTTAAACTGGCAGCACAATTTCTTGCTAGAAAGCTAAATATATAGTGATCAAACTGATTGAATTTTACTCACAATATTCATATTAACTGTTCTCGCAATATTTACGCTAGAATTGATAAAAATTTCACCCAGAAACTAAGTAATGTTAGTGACAGGTAACATGTCCACGCTGTAAGAAATGACTTTGACTTCAACTCCAGGTTTTTCGTTAAAATAGTAATCTAATTTTTGTACATTTATCTTGAAACCCTTTTTTTTTTGTCAAACATTTTACTGTTCCTATTTTCTACAATGTTTTGTAATAATATTGTTATTTTAAATATATGTATGAGTACCAAAAAAGTAACATGATTGGGCGCACGGGCTACACTTGTAGCCCAGTGAACTTTGATCGCAAAAAAATATTAGTTTCTAGGCTCAATAAATATAAAAAATATTCTTATTCGATTTAGAAGCAACATTTTAACAGCTACTGAGCAGTTCGAATGAATTCGGTTTATATCCCGAAAATGATCGCCATTTAAAAAAGTGTGGGCTACAATCGTAGCCCACGCGCCCACTGAAGGGTTAATGAAGCAACCTCGCTTTCGCTAACAACCGATCTTCTCCACATGTTTCTTAGTCGTCCAACACGACGCACGTCTTGCATTGGCTCCCTGTGGGTTCCTATCTAGGATCTGTTGAGCAAATTTTCATCACTTAAACTGCGATCAACTTTCATCCTTTCATCCATCCGGTTCAAAATTATTTTAGCCATCAGCTTTCATAAACTGCTAAAGATGAAAGTCTTCCACTAAAATTTTGGTGGAAGATAATGGCAACTAAAATTCACACACTGTTTTGCAAAATGTTTCCTTTTCTTTAAAAAAAACTTAATTAACACAAAATTCACACATTTTCAGAAGTAAGCAGCGCCGGTCCTATGTATTATGGCGCCCTGTGCATATACTAAAAAGTCGCCCTTCTATACAGGGTGTCCGGAAACTGCCGCTTAAACGCACCGGATTGTCATTCCTCATGTGATTTTCAGCAAAAAAGTTGTGATGAACATACCCCCAATTCTTAACCCTTTAGCTGCCACAGGTATTTGAAGATTTTTGAAAAAATATTTTTTTTGTACGACTAAAACCTCCATATCTCAAAAGCTAGACTAGCTAGAATAGAAAAATATATATAATATATACATAATAATTATTACAGCCGACAAAATTACCTAGAAAATAAAACTAACCGCACTAAAATCGGATAAGAGGTTTGGATTTTACAGAGCTTCAAAGTCAAACTTTTGGATTTGAGCCGAAAACAATCTATTTTTCCATCTCAATTTTCTTTAACTTCTGCCAAGGTGAAGTGCTCGTACGATTCTTTTAAAAATTGGCGCATAGTTTAACTAACGATTATTTTCTTTCCTGCATCATTTTATTCTAGCTTGGTTATTTCTAACAGTTTTAAGGCCTTAAGTGCAGAAAACTAGGGTCAATTCTAGCTCGATTTCAATTCGATTCAAACTGCACCTAAAGGTCTGCAATTTGGTAAAATTTATTCAAATTATATCAAAATCGTTCCAAAATTAACCCTAGTTTTTCGCAGTTAAGGCATTAAAACTGTTAGAAAGAATTGTAGAATTGGGTATGTTCCGTACAACTTTTTTTTGCTGGAAATCACGCTGCGATTTTCTCAATGAAAATGTATGCTTACTGGAATATGTGGTAAATGCTGGGGAATTCCATAAGCTACATCCGAAAATGGTCCTATAATTTTTCTCAGCTATTTTAAGTATTTTTCGATTCCCCGGTCATTAGATATTTTTCACGATGAAATGACCGGGAAATGGAAAAAATACATAAAATTGCCGAGAAAAATTATGAAACCATTTTCGGATTACAGTTATAGCGTACAGAATTCCACTGCATTTGCCACATATTCCACGACAGTAAGCATACATTTTCATTGAGAAAATCGTAGCGGACAAGCAGTCAATCCTGCGCTAAATATATGGATTTACGTGGTAAAATCTCTACCTGCAAACTACATATACTATACATCCTACAAAACTCTTCTATCGCCCACTCTCATTTCTCATACAATTGAAACATGTACTACGAGCTGAGACAAGGAGAATGCCATCAACTGAATACGCACATCTCACCTACAACGAGCCTGCAAAGCAGCTATACTCCTCTTTTGCGGAATATAGGGGTGTACGCTACAACAATTTCTTATGTGCACAATTGCTGCAATGCACAACTCTTCCCTTCTGTCAAGTCGCATATGAAGTGCATGAATTAATTGGAGCATGTTTGCAGTGATGCACATGTACGAGATATGCGAAGCATTTTTGAACGCTGACGAATTTCATCCGTCTCTCGCTCTTCCTCTCACGTAGATGCAATGCGGAAAAGTTTGAAGATGTGTCTTTCAATGTTTCACGAGTGGCGACTGCGTTGATGGGTCGCTCAAATGGAATGGAATACGATTAGAATGCGAATTGAGTTTGGCTATGTAATTTCTTGAGTCGCGATAGCAGCGGATCGTTGGGAAAACACACCCTTAGATAATAATTGAATCAGTTCTATTTCGTGTATACGTGGACTGTGTGTATCAATCAATATAAATATGTATAAATAATTATTGCTATACAACAGAGAAGAGAATTAATGTGATCATCATGCAGTTGTCATTAAAGGAAGTCTTGATCTTAAGGGCATAATGAATTTGTGAATTTGGCGCCCCTTTCGGTTTCGGTTTCGGTTCGCCCTGTTCAAGTGCACAGTCTGCTCATATGGTAGAGCCGGCCCTGGAAGTAAGGTAGGTGCTAGCATCACAGACGTAAAATTTGGGCAGCTTGTACTAAGCATTTAAGGGTTCTAAATCGAGCACCTCGTATCCGTTGTGTGCTCCTTAATGGCTCGCAACGACATCTTTAAAAGGGGAACTATTGATACAGTTGACAGGGGCGGCCGTTTGTTTCCTGTCTTTCTGCATTTTATTCCGCTCCTCTTTTTTTCATCGAAATTTCCACTTCCACTCAATCGAAGTTGATATTGAATTCTCCTTTTTTATTGCTAGCTGAAACGCCGCCCCCGAAATTCGGCTCTTGTAACACGAGTGGCAATACTGAAGCGACTCCTGAATTGATTACATTTCAAAAATATGGTTGGTATTTACTGAAGAAGGTTGAAAATTTTACAGAGTCGCTGGCACATTGCTCTGTCAAATTTAATTGCGGAAAACCATAGTGTTATTAGGCCCATAAAAGATTTATACCCCTACATTGGCGATAGTTTGTCCCGCGTTTGAAAGCTATCAATCGAATAATTGTTGGTCTAATCTAGGGTTGCACCTTACTTTTGGATTCTGCGTTAGCTTTTTGTCAAGATTCCGTATCGGCTTTGTGTTCATTGCAAAAATAAATAATAAATTGAGAGCTTTAATTTGTTGTGAGAAATGTTCAGTTTTTGCCGAGAACACAAACTTAGTTATTAAACTTTTTCACATACTGCTTTAGAAAAATGTTTCAATCGTGTTGCTGAGGATGGGTGGAAAACTACCCGAAATGCATACGAATTAATATTAATAAAAATTAATTTTCCTGCAAATCCAAAAATCCGGTGTTTTTATATTTACGTACTTAAACAAACTTAGTATTACGGAATCCTGGTTAAAAGGACCAATTGGTTGGTTTGAAAAACAATAATTGAAATAAAGTGAAAAATTGAAATAAAGGCTTGAATGGGGAAACATTTCGCTTGGATATCAAATTGTGATTTCCATTCAATTTGCTCATTTCTAACCTCCCTGACTGTCCGCGTGGTTTGAATTTAGAAGAAGGGGAAAATTGAAATTATTTGAGATGGAGTGGGAATGTTCAGCGTCATATGAGCGAGGATTCTAACACACTATGTATTGGATAGTTTTGGCCCTTTTGATGGGAATTGATTTTTAAACAAATTGAGTACAGTTAATTGGTGCCATGTCCGTTTTATGTATGTAAAACGAGTGTCCCGAAAGAAGCCAACCCACTTTTTTAGCATTTCCGCAACGAAAGGTATATTTTTAGTAATAAACAAAAAAAATGGACTCATAAAAATCGTGACTATATTTTGTTCTTGCAAAAACTGGGACAATGTCGTTGCAAGTTTATTTTTGCTCCTATTGAACTATTTTTTAAGCATTTTCAATTTTTTAAAGTATAAAAGTCTCAAAATATCAGTTAATACTTCTAATTTTGTATTAAAAAGCTTGTTTTTACACGTTAGTCCCACTCTAACTTTCCCGGTCACTATATATTAAAATACGAAAATAGAAGTTTCGATCTGGTATTCCTGTGCATTCAGGATGGGCCAATTGGAGAACAGAAGTTCTGAGCGGTTCCGATGTCGGGCTGTCGCCTAATTTTGATTTTTGTACAGGAATTTTAATACACCTTAACGTTCCATTAGTTAATATTGCCAGAACTCGCGTTTAAAGCATTTTAAGCATTCCACAGAAGCGGCGAAGCAGAGAAAAAGGCCACCTCGAGAAGAACCCATTCAGCCTACATGCCTGTCTGGTAACAGTCATTGATCTAAAAGTACTCACTCTAGATCTGAGGATCTTCAGCTAGTTCACATTTAGAGATCTGACGACCCTGGTCAAGACAACCACAAGTCGTTGGCGTATCGAATCGAATGAAAATTCATGATGAGAAACTGTGAATTCATTATCAATACAGAAGGTGTTATCGGCAGCCATCAATTTATTGATTTCATAAGTCCTAGTTATTAAACAGTCTTTCAGTCAATAGATCCGCTGTTATGCTTTTTCAGTATTGTGAACATATTTTTCTTGATGCGGCAGTCACTTTTGCTTCAAGATTCAAATACTCAACGAACTGGATCACAAGAAGCCAATGTTACGCAATAGTGCCTTGAAACTTTACATCTCCTCAACATTTTTCTGACCAAAACCCCCGAAAAAAGACGTAGTAAAATTACAAAGTTCAAACTTCGCCGTACACAAAGATATCTATCTTAGATTCTGTAGCTGACTTGCGGGTTTTCTTGCATACTGTAACGTAGCCTCATGATGGACGACAATTTGTAACGTCAACCTTCGTTGATTGTTACTTTATACGTAGATTCTTTGTCAAAGTGAAACAATGCAACAACCATTCAAATGCAACAACAACAAACAATAGAATATTTATATAATTATCATAAAAAAATTGACAACGACCGTCAAACACGCTGTCCGGATGGTAGCATTCGATGCAACATGGACAATGGCTATTCGGCTTTCGTTCCTAGTGTTCCAGTGATGTTGGATGCACTGATGCCCAGTGTTGCCAACTGGAAATTTAGAAAACGGCTAAATTTAGCCGGAAAACCGGCTATATATTTTTCAAAGACGGCTAAAAATCCGGCTAAATAAATTTCAGGCAGAAAAACGGCCGAAAAACCGGCAAAATCGTACAAAACAGACACATTACGAAAAAATATAGTAAAATGCTGATTTTAATAATTTTATTACTTTTCTGAAGTACTACCCGTAAACTATGCTTTAGGCAGATTTCTTAATTTTATTACATATATGCTACAATCGCTGGCATTACAGTCATTTATATTTTGATTAAAATTTAACCATTTTAGTCCCAAGACACATATCCAAATCATCTTGACGATAATCCATCATGATGATGAAAGTTCGAAATTGAGGTGACACATATGCTTTCGTCATTAGAATTCGTCATTTACTTTTGACATTTGTGTAAATGATGAAAATGTCCATCACAATTGCGATATTTTGATGAACATTCAGTTCAATAATTTGAGGACATACTTTCCTTAAAGAATTTGAATAGAAATGTGTAAAGATTGATAACAAACTTAATATTTTCGTAAACATTCTTGTTCTTCAATTTTACAACAGATGGCGTCCCCAGTCATTATTGAGCAAATGATGGTTCAAATGCGTAATTTGGAACTCGTGTTAATGATGATAAATTTGCATTCTTGTTCTTCAATTTTACAACAGATGGCGTCCCCAGTCATTATTGAGCAAATGATGGTTCAAATGCGTAATTTGGAACTCGTGTTAATGATGATAAATTTGCGTCATTAGAAAATATGTGTGTCAAGCTTGTTATTCATTTTCGAATTTGAGCCCCTTCAAATTTTATTTTATTTCCCATAGTTACGAAATTTATAACAGTGGCACATATATCTTCGAATGACGCAAATACGTCATTATCACGAAAATATACCATCATTAGCACGAATTCCAAATTACACATTTGGACCATCATTTGTTGTTGTTAGGGACCAGTGTTGCCAACTGGAAATTTAGAAAACGGCTAAATTTAGCCGGAAAACCAGCTATAGTTTTTTGAAAAACGGCTAAAAATCCGGCTAAATTAATTTCAGCGAGAAAAATGGCCAAAAAACCGGCTGAATCATACAAAACAGTGACATTACGAAAAAATATAGTAAAAAACTGATTTTAATAATTTTATTTTTTTTCCGTAAACTAGGCTTTGTGCAGATTTCTTAATTTTATTATGCTTCAGTCGCTGACATTACAGTCAAAATTTACTTTGTTCGGGGATAGCTCAACTAGTCAAAATTGGGTATATTACGCTTTTAGGTCCCCAAGGGAAATTTTTCTTGTTCTTCTTATCGACACTAGCGACACCGTCCGCCATAAAGCTATGTGTCCGCTTTATGGCGGAAAATATCGGAAACATCAAAAATTTCCCTTGGGGACCTGAAAGCGTAATGTACCCAATCTTATATTTTGATTAAAATTTGAACATTTTAGGCCCAAGACATATCCAAATCATCATGACAATAATCCATCATGATGCTGCTGAAAGTTCGAAATTGGACACATATGCTTTCGTCATTAGAATTCGTCATTTACTTTTGACGTTAGTGTAAATGGTGAAAATGTCCCTCACAATTGCGATATTTTGATGAATATTCAGTTCAATAATTTGAGGACACACTTTTCTTAAAGAATTTGAATAGAAATGTGAAAAGATCGATAACAATTTTAATATTTTTGTAAACATTCTTGTTCTTCAATTTACAACAGATGGCGTCCCCAGTAATTATTGAGCAAATGATGGTCGAAATGCGTAATTTGGAACTCGTGCTAATGATGATAAATTGGCGTTATTCGAAAATATGTGTGTCAAGCACTTAGCTTTTGTGCTGAAGATGGGGGTAAGTTGCCCCCGAAATATATACACACTTAAATTTAATTTCTGTAGTTTACTGGGCAAGCTACTTGCACAACGTTAGTGTTGAACACTACAAAGCTCCGGCGATATTATCAATAGGTGTGTTTTTTTGGTTATCCCGTGCAGGTTTGGGTAACGAAACTTCATATAAAAAAAATGACAGGTGCGTCAGCTGTCATTTTTTTTATATGAAGTTTCGTTACCCAAACCTGCACGGGATAACCAAAAAAACACACCTAGTATCTATGAATCGGGCTAAAAGGTTTTCACCGTTGTACTTAATCTGGCATGATTACGTTATATGTGGTAAAGAATTCACATTTTGAAAAATGGACCAATGTTCAGGTACCCCCATGCTCCAAGAATTGCACAGCCAAAGAATTTTATCAAATTGCAAATTATTCAGCATATTTGTGGTTAGTAAGTTACATGCTTAGAATAGGTACAAATATCGTCAGTTTACGTTAACCCCTAGGTGGACATAGTAGGTACTTACCCTAATACACGATAATAAGTGTATGTAGAATGTAGAAATAATTTCACGGCGATTAATTATTTTGTTTGAGAATATTGAATAATTGATTCTAGTTTCAAAGTAAAACAAATTCATAAAATAATTTTAGTCGGAAAAACGGCCGAAGAAAATCAATTCCGGCTAAAATTCCGGCCGGCCGGAATTATAAATTTCTTCCGGCTAAACCGCACGGTTTTCGGCTAAATTTGGCCGGAAAACGGCTAAATTGGCAACACTGTTAGGGACATTCTCATTATTTACCAAACCGTCAAAAGTAAATGACGAATTCTAATGACGAAAACATATTTATCACCTCCATTTCGAACTTTCATCATCATGACGGATTATCTTCATAATGATTTGGATATGTGTCATATCTATTATGTTTCATTGTTGATGTTCCGCAATTACGAATTTGATGCTCCAAAGATACGAAATTGATGTTCCAAAATTATGAGCTTGGCCAGGAAATGGTATAGATTTTTGATAAATTTGTTGCTACAAACCCAACAACAAAATGTAATGCATCTACGAAAAGGTGTAGTTTCTATGAATCGTCAGACGTTGTGCATGTAGCTTGCCCAGTAAACTACAAAAGTTAGATTTAAGTGAGTATATATTTCGGGAACAACTTACCCCCTTCTTCAGCACTTAGCTTTTGTGCTGAAGAAGGGGGTAAGTTGCCCCCGAAATATATACACACTACAAAGTTCCGGCGATATTATCAATATCTATGAATCGCGCTAAAAGGTTTTTACCCTTGTAATCTGGCATGATTACGGTATCTGTGGTAAAGAATTGATACTTTGAAAAATAGAAAAATGTTCAGGTATCCCCATGCTCTAAGAATTGCTCAGCAAAGAATTTGATCTAAGATACTGTCTTCAATTTTGCAAATTATTCAGCATATTCATCATCAATCTGGCACGATAGCCCGACGTCGGGCCTTGGCCGCCTGAATCGTTGACCTCCAATTGTCGCGGTTACGTGACCTCGTCCTCCAGTTTCGGAAGCCCAGCAGCTGGTGGGCGTCTTCACCTACGGAGTTCTCCCAGCGAGCTCTCGGTCGTCCACGCAACCTCGCTCCGTCAATTCGTTGTGCGTTCATCACTTTCTTTGGCATGCGATTATCGTCCATGCGTTGTACATGCCCCGCTCATTGCAAACGTTGAAGCTTCACGATTTTTGATACTTCCAGCTCATCGTACAATTGATACAACTCATGGTTGTACCGGATGCGCCATTGGATACTTCCAGCTCATCGTACAATTGATACAACTCATGGTTGTACCGGATGCGCCATTGGTCTCGCTCGCGAACGGCCCCGAAAATTCGCCGAAGGACCTTTCGTTCGAATCGGTCTAGTAAAATTTCGGAGGCTTGGGTGAGGGTCCATGTTTCGCAGCCATAACATTGCACGGGTCGGATGATCGTTTTGTACACGCGGAGCTTCGTGTTCCTGTGCGCAAGTTTCGAATTAATTATAGGGAGGACCGAGAAATATATCTTATTGGCTAGTTGTATCCGTCGCTTAATTTCGTCGGTTTCGTTGGCGTCCTTTGATAAGTTACAACCCAGATAGTTGAAGTTGTCTACATACTCGATATTAAGGTCCCCCACTGTGATGCTTGAATTTGCTGGCGTCCTTGTTTTCGATTGCATCATGGCCTTTGTTTTGCTTTCGTTGATATGTAGTCCAACTTCCTTTGCGGCGTTATTGAGGTTATGCAGAAGGCTTTCTGCATCACCCAACCTTCGAGACATGATGTTGATATCGTCGGCGTACGCTACTAATTGAGTCGACTTGATGAGTAGCGTTCCGCTGCTGTCCATATTCATGGCTCGAATTACATACTCCAAAGCCAGGTTGAAGAGCGTCGGCGCCAGCCCGTCGTCCTGCTTCAGTCCAGTACGAGTTTCAAATAGGTCAGTGAGTCGATTCTGCACTCTGACCTGCGAAACGGTATTAGTCATCGTCATCCTTGTGAGTCGCACTAACTTTGCCGGTATACCAAAATTCAGCATAATGTTGTACAGTACACTTCGATCGATACTGTCGTATGCCTGCTTGAAGTCGACAAAGATTTGGTATACGTCGATGTTATATTCCCAGCACTTTTGGAGTAGTAGCTTCACTGTGAAAAGCTGATCGGTCGTTGATCGACCAGGTCTGAAGCCGCCTTGATACTCGCCAATGATTCGTTCTGCGTACGGATTAATTCTCTTTTCAAGAATTTTAGATAATATCTTATAGGCCGTACAAACTAATGATATGCCCCTGTAATTCTCACACTTCAGCTTGTCACCCTTTTTGTGGATTGGGCAGATTATGCTTTTGCGCCAATCTTCGGGGATTTCCTCGTCGTTCCATATTTTTAGCAGTAGCACATGTATAGCATTGGTCAGGCACGTTCCACCATGCTTCAGCAGTTCTGCTGGGATCTCGTCAGCGCCGGGCGCTTTATTATTTTGAAGCGACTGTATGGCAAGACTCACCTCCTCTACTGTTGGGGGTAGAACGGGAGGGCCTGGTTCGGCTAACTGCTCAAGAGCTGGCTCCGCGGGGGATGTTGATGGTACATTGAGGAGCTCTTCAAAATGCGAGGCCCATCGTTTGTTGATGCTTTCGATGTCGCTGATGATGTTACCATCCTTGTCCTTACATAGGCTTGTCCTGGGTTGATATCCGTTCTTAACATTATTTATAAGTTTGTACGCCTGTCTAATGTTCTTACTGGCTAATCTTTGGTTTATTTGCTGTAACTGCTCGTCAAAATGTTTGCGTTTCTTACGTCTAATTAACTTATTAGATACTCGCCGAAGCTCGTTATATCTTTCTTTCTTGGCTCGGGATGCGCGTTGTGTGTATTGGCGATAGGCTTCATTTTTCGCCTCATTCGAGGCCCTGCATTCGTCGTCGAACCAGTCTGCTCGTCTGCGCCGGCCTTTATAGCCCACGACCTCTTCTGCGACCCCCTTGATGCTGTCTTTGAGCTCCTCCCAGAACTCATGGATGCCTAAATTGTTGATGTCATCAAGCATGGGCGACAGTTTTTCCTCTAGTGCTGTTGTATACGCAGCCGCCGTGGCATCATCAATCAAATTCAGCATATTGGTGGTTAGTAAATTAGATGCTTAGACTAGGTACTAATATCGTCAGTTTTCGTGAAACCCATTACCCTAATTTTATTGAAAAAAGGTATCCGCGGCAAATTTTTCCCAGGAGACATAAGTGGGCATAGTAGTTCCTTACCCTAATCCACGACAATAAGTGTATGTAGAAATAATTTGACGGCGATTATTAATTTTGTTTGTGAATATCGAAAAATTGATTCTAGTTTCAAATTAAAAAAAAATCATAAAATAATTTTAGCCGGAAAAACGGCCGAAGAAAATCCATTCCGGCTAAAAATCCGGCCGGCCGGAATTAGAAATTTCTTCCGGCTAAACAGCACGGTTTCCGGCTAAATTTGGCCGGAAAACAGCTAAATTGGCAACACTGCTGATGCCAAGAGTAGAATGCTGAATCCTCGGGGCTGTGGCTCGCCTTTTATACTCTCGTGCTGTGCCTTGGCTGTGTGCTGATGAAACGGGTATTGCTGTTTCAGTGTTGCCGTGTAAGCGTAGGTTGAGTGTTGAGTGTAGGGTTGCCGCTGTCGATGTTAGTCGATGTTGTTACAATACTAATAAAGTTAATGCCTTTAAAATGCGTACGTTACGCCACTGATTGCCGAGAAACGTATTGAAGACGTCGAATTCGGATTGTGATGCTTGGATAGGTTTTTTTTAATAAATACTATACGTTTACGTCCGTGATAGGTCGAACATATTGATAATTACAACTACGAGTACCAACATTTGATTAATTTGTTTCACTAGTTCTCCTCTTTAGGAGGTTTGTGCAGATCATACTGAAGAAATAATTAAATTTATTAAAAACAAAATTGAATGACACGCTTAACGTTATGTTATTTGATTTCAAATGTTTTACTTCTGGCTATTTGAAGTTATAATCATGTATTTAATTACCGAAAGTGTTTACAGTTTCAAGGATTAATATCAAAATGTATTCCTTAGTCACGTCTTGAAGCACAAATGTACGTGAGTATGTACATACTCATTACAGTATGTTCCATGCTGAAATTCTAAGTCAACACTAACCCATAAGCGAAATTGTTATCGCATTTTACCACAAGAATTTCAACAATAATTTACTCTGATTTTATTGACTCCATTCGAGTCCCGTGTCTACACCAAACTCGATTAAATTTATCTCGAAGTCAAACATTACACACTATAAACCCATTTAATGGAATCGACACCCCCTCCAATGAGCAAACAACCCTCAGGCCTACTGTTTTATTCTCTGGCATTTCATTCTTCTATACCAAGGAGCACTGAATGTTGTATTATAGGAAACAACACACTAAGCATAAGCTCCACTTTTGCCCGACCTCAGGCTGTTTAGGTCATGTAATCGTTCTGTATACTACTACCCCATAGGTGTCCCTATTGAGTCAAGTGCCATAAATCCTGTGAAAACAATATCGCGTCGCACTTTATCATAATACATAATTCCTCTTGGCAAAAGATCGACAAGTACAATTCGCCAAGTGCCAGCATTATACTACTCGAACTCGTACACAACCGGAATTTAATTATCAAATGCTGCGAATGTCGTCCCGAATGTGGGTGTGTGTACGAGAAAAGGAATCGATTTAGGACGACAACTTGGCCTGATCGCATCACATCCTATATGCATGTATTGTGGTTGTGTCTTGTATATGAAATACGAAGTGTATCGACTAAGCCTAATTAAGGTCATAGCGAAATTTATGGGCTAGTTGCGGCCGACTGAAGATTTACATGCTTTTGTTGCCAGTATGTATGTATACCATACCAGCACACCCACCTACAATGAACTACCTCGACCTTGTAAGCTCGCAAGACTTACACATTTCAGGCTTCCAAATAAATAGCAAGACTGGTAAAATTCGTCTGATAAGAACCGTTGCTCGTCCTGCTGTGGGAAATTACTTGAGACTTGACTAAGGAAAATTGTACATCCATGAGAGGTATATTTATTGATGTGTACAAAAAGGATATAGTAGGACGAAACTTATGTTTGAAAGACTCCATAGCTTTGAACTAATTAAAATTTCTACCGAGGTAAGAGGTAAGAGTAAACGTGTTTCGAGGTATAGTATTATGCATAGACAAACTGGCCGATAAGATAGGGAACTATTTGTGGGATAGTGTATGCAGAGTTGAATATTAATTTGTATTGCGGTTTTCGCCCGATCGTTATCAGTAAACCCTTGAATTCATGAATCAAGATACGTATACCAAGTCGTCTATCCTTGAGTCTTGAGTGCCTTGCCATTAATAGTGGACCAGATTAAAAAGAAAAAATACTGTCAGCGATCGGTTGAACTTGAAAACATGCTCCGATACCACAGGAGGGAATGTTTTTACATAGCTATACACCCCTTCGGAATACTATCAAATTTTTCCATGCTTGGCATATTTAGTCAATATTCATCCAATTTAAACATTTTTTTTTTAAATTTTATATCTCAACTCAGCGTGTCCAATAACGGCTTCATTCTTCGTCGACAATTTTAACAATCATCACAAACATTACAAAATATTACATGACAGCCCTGCAATATGATTCCAGGACTCGATAGCGCATGTTTAGAGACTTTCTGCATGTTTCGTACGTCTACGGCGTTCACAGGAATATATACGAAATTGTAACGACCATTGCTATCCTTTCCGTTTGTCGTGTTGAAAATTGACTGCAAGGTGCGTCGGACAGAGATGAAAATCTAGCGCCGACTGCTGGAAAATCCTTTACATTTCCCCTCTTTGACGATGTTATCATCGTTGCCATCTCTTTCGCGCCAATAGAGTACAAACACAAAAAAACATCACTCTTGTCAGTAGAGTGTCGGATTTTTGACGATACCCTCCGTACACAAAAATCGGTTTGTCTGTGTCTCAGGTGCCAAAAAGTGCAGAAATTGCCCGCGGTTAAACTAAAAAACTTGCTGACGCGAACCGTGTATCGTCCGTCAAGTGTGTAGTGTGTGAAACGAATACAGTTTCGGAGTGCAACACTCGCTGTCGTGTGCATTTCCGTTTGGTCAATTGTTCAAGAGACGAGGAAAACCACAACCCAGCCATCAACACCATCGTCGCCTCACCCCGTCTTCATCCCCTATCGTGTGCTAGTTTTGGAAACTCTTCAACCACACTGTACAACACATTCGCTGCTATCGTGAGGCGTACTTCTCAACCCCCTACAAGAAACGTACTACACGACTCGCCACACCACCGCCAACAACCAACCCCACGAATCATCCGGGAAATTCGTATAGTTTTCTAGTTTTGTTCCCACGAGAAAGTGTGGAAAGCTTGAGAAAAGTTTTTTTTTATCGCGATTTGGTCGGCGCGGTTTCGTTGCGATTTGGAATCGGGTCGAAGCAAATGAGAATTGTAGGGTGACCGCTGGGTGATAAGGGGTTGTGTATTGCATATTGTGATATCGACTCGTCGAAAACGTTTTCGCAGATTTATGAGTTCACGACTCTCGCTGGGATGGTGTGCATGGGAAATTAGCGTGGAAAAGCTTATCTGAATAACGAACGGAAGTAAACGTGCGTGTATATGTGTGTGTGTGCGTAAATGGGGGAGTCCTTTGATCCTTCTGACTAAACACGAACGTTGTTTTTGTTGTTGCTGCCGTTTGCCTCCCATATGTGGTGAATTGTGCGAGTGTATGTGCGTGTGATAAAAGTGTGTGAGTAGCCATCGCAGTGTCGTGTCTTTTTTATTCGGAAAACGCAAACGGTCAGTTAAACGAAAGGATTTGCAAAAGCTTTACGGAGAATGTTTTTCCGGTTCAGAAGTAACTCTCTCTTTCTCTCTTGCTAGCTTACGATATTGTAACGTTGTGTTCATTTATTGACAAGACAAGGTAAGCTTTTCTGGTTAATTCGAAGATAAGTTCGCAAAGTAAATTTAAATGCACTTACGAAATGAGTAGAGATGTGTTCTCAATTATTCGTGCCCTCTCATGTCAATTAGAGTGGATTTGCCAAGAAGAGTTGGATTTCCTTCTATTTTCGATGTGGAAAATTGTGGTGTAATCTGTGTGACACACTGTTGTGTTGCGTAGAGAGTTGCCAGCTTGGTAGAGTACTAATTTTTGGGCTCATTTTATGTTTTTTTTTCAGGAGATTTATCGTCAATTATTATTTATCAATTATTAACAGTAACAAATTATTTAACCGAAAATACCATGAAATTTGGTCTTTTAAAAAATATTCTGATTAAAATTGGGTATAATGAAGCAAATACGATACCGTTATGTAATCCAGGCAAAATGAATTGATAGGGCATTTTATTACCGTTATAGTGCATAAGTAAGATTTGAGAAATATTAAGGTTTGCAGTTACCGAGTGCGTGCATTTTTGGACGACGACCCTGTTATGTTAAGGCAGAGGGAAAATTATATGCAAATCGTGGGACCAGCTAAAGGCGATGGCTGCTAGTAGCGAGAGGTGGAAACGGTGCGTAGTCAATGCCCTATGCCCCACTAGGGATTAAAAGGAACCAGAGATATGAAATTAGCTTTGGCGTCATATTTGACGGGAAAACATATGTAAGAAACCGTAAATGCAAGCACTTATTAAAGCTATTTAGCAAAATTCATTGGGCCCCTAAAAAGTTCTACTTTAAATGACTGTGGAATTTGTCGTTTTAATCTGAACAAAAAATAAAAAAATTCAAATGAAAAATTGTGAGAAATTGACATGATCTTATCTCACCGAGGAAGATTTTTCCCACGTCTTATCTGGCTGGTTAGTGCTATTGTATAGATAAGACGAACACCAATTTCCGAAAGCTTGTACATTATATTGAATTTGATGTTTGTTTACTTTGCACAGTTACACCATAATTATTCTGCGCAATTTTCATTTTAAATTTCAATGGCTGAATTCACATTGTAAGACGAAACCGGACGGGTTAACTTGCAAGACAAGAACCATCGTTCTTACAATGTGAAATGCAAAATGCTTGTCTGCTGGCCACTACAAAAGCTCTCGCCGTCCGTTTATTGGGAGAATTCACATTGTAAGACAAAACCGGACGGGTAAACTTGCAAGACAAGAATCATCGTTCTTACAATCTGAATTGCACAATGCTTGTCTGCTGGCCACTACAAAAGCTCTCGCCGTCCGTTTATTAGCACAAACAAACACCCGGCGAGAGCTTTTGTAGTGGCCAGCAGACAAGCATTGCGCAATTCAGATTGTAAGAACGATGATTCTTGTCTTGCAAGTTTACCCGTCCGGTTTTGTCTTACAATTTGAATTCAGCCATTAGCACAAACAAACGGACGGCGAGAGCTATTGAAGTGGCCAGCAGACAAGCATTGTGCATTACACATTGTAAGAACGATGGTTCTTGTCTTGCAAGTTTACCCGTCCGGTTTCGTCTTACAATCTGAATTCACCCAATGGCGTCACTAAGCAAAAAATGGCTTAACTGTGCAAAATAAACAAAACGTTTTTTCAATAGTAAAAACTTTCAGAATATAGTGTGCGTCTTTCCTTCCAACAAGACTAATCACTACACAGCAAAAAAATCGGAGTGATTTTCACTCCTAATCGGTGTCGAATAGTGTCCATCCGAATCGGATAATATTGGCATAAAACTCGAAGCAAGGTATTGCTAAAGACTCCGAACGAATGTAATGACTTTATCCTTTTGGTGTAATAATTTGAACTCAAAAGAATACTTTCATTAACACCAAAAGGAGTGATTCTCGATATTTTTGGAAAAAAAAAACAATTTTCACAGGGAAGGAACATGTAACGCATAAATGAGATTTGTTCAACCCCTCTATAGGTAATCATTTACCTCTTTACGCTCTAAAATGCATAATAAATGTACCTACCTACAGTGGGATTTGATCCCGGGACCTTATGATTTGTAGACGAACGCCCTACCAACTAAGCCAACCAGACTAACTGATGGAGTGTGTAATTTATACAACATGTGGCTTCGCTCGACCACCAAATTCACTCCAATCGGTGGATACACAAAATACCAAAATCGGATGAAATTGGCCCCAGCACAATAACTTGATTGAACATGTTACGGAATTGATCCGATAGGTGTAATACTCAATACCAAATGGGATATTCTTTGCAATGTGTCCGAAAAAGGTTTCAATTTAGAAGTTTCGTCCGTTTCGGATTCTTTTCTAATAAAACCCCTGATGGCGGTGTTATTTTGAGCATGTTTACTCCGAAATAATTTTTCTTTTTTATCCTATCGGATTTTCTTGCTCGAATACCCTGCATTTTTTTTGCTGTGTAGTTAAGATGTACGAGAAACCAGACCTCATTTGATGAAAATCATGTTAGTAAAAACTTTATAAACCCCTCCCAAAACCACGTTACCTTTCGCCTAATTTAAAATAAGGAAAAATGTAAAACCGATAGTATCAAATCAACCATATCTCCCATCCCGGACAGTTTCTCGCCCATATGGAACATCCGGCTCTGCGGAGATTTTTCGAAGCAGACCACTAATATTTGGATCCCTTTTCGTCCCTTGTAGTCCTCAGTTATTTCCAGGAGTCGACTGATAACTATCGACATATTCCTACATCACTCAGTATTTGATATGTAGCATGTCTTCGAAGCTGAGTTTACTCATGGCTTCCATGGGCTATTATTGCGGAATAACCTATAGGTTCCTCAGCCTCCTCGTAGCTAGTGCTGAACACTCACACACAATATATGCTGCCGTCTCAGCCTCTTGCAGACATATTTTGCACGCATACATCATCCTCTGCGATTTTCATCAGAGCAAGATGCGTTTTAGAATTACCATGCAATGTCACTAAGGCATTTATGCAACTCAGGCTACTCTGTGTATAAGTCAGTACATTTTTCGCTTTCGTCCCTAGTAGAATGGTAATTGCGTTCCGAGTGTTAGCCTCCGCCATCTTGTCCGATATATGGAGTCGATCCAGCTACATTTCCTGGCCCGTTTTCCAAAGCCATTTTTCGTATCCTTTAATGACCTCCGTTTCTACCAAAGTGATGCCGTGGGTAATGGCCGTATCCGTTCTGTTTTTTGGCAGGAAAGTCATTTTTTGACCTGAATCTCCGGTCATCTAAATACTGCATTGCTTCGCTTTTGTATTTCAAATCGGCATTTCACTAAATGACAAATCGTACGAAAACAACGATGGGCGATAAGGTATAGTCACTAGGATTGCCTAATGCTAAGTCTAGCAATTGTTGCTTATCGATATCTTGTAACAAAATGAGACTCAAACCAATCTGAATGATACGCAAAATATTACATAGTCAAAGCTCTTGATTTGCTGTGGTCCGTGGCCATGATCGTGACCGTTATATAGAGATTTATAGAGAAACGAGTTTTCGAAACTCGGCATGGCCCGTCGCAGGTTTATTATTCAGAAGTTGATAAACATTTTATTATCGTAGACTAATCAGATAAATAAGCACTAGGAAGTGGTTACATACTACATACTGACAACAGGATCACACGCCAAATTCAGTTTTTGTCGACGGAACACGCTTTTGATTTTTTTGTTGTCCTTTTTGTCCATCTTTGTGTACTTTTTTTTTTAAAGCGTTGTCCTGCCAAATTAATTTTCTTAGAGCAATTGTCCTGCTTTTTCCAAAACTAAATATATATGACCGTTAGTCATGTGTCATCCCTTTCCATTCTTATTGCTGTAAGCGCCGCACTTTGCTTTATAAAAAGATTCAGCTTCGGTAATTCCAGTAATACCTCCATAGCATGCGTTGGCGTGGTTTGACTATGTTTTGATTTCGTATAACTGTAAAAATGAGTGACTGAAATTTTCGTAAAGGGCAGGCACCATTCCTCAATTTTTCCAATATCATGATCGTAGCCATGTTGGCTCCAAAAATATTGTTAGGAAAAGTGTCAAACAATTTAAGGAAAAAATTATAAGCCCAAAAGTCACGAAATTACGAAACGCAGAAAATATGGGTAAGCAGCTTATTGACTGCATAACACTTTCTTTGAGTGATTCATAGAATTTGTTGAACAACAGGATTACAAACGTAGGTGGTTTGAATCCTCACGAAAACAAAACCTTAGGGTTTCACTAAAAGGGAAATGTTTCAGTTTTGTAAGCGCCCTTCCTGCTACGCCCATGGTCCGATATTTTTGATATTTTTAAATAAAATATCAAAAATGACAACAATTACTACTCAATAAACAATAACAATTACTACTCATTATACTTATTTAAAAAGACAGTTACCTAATTAAGATAATATTCTAAAATTTGGATAATTACGGGTTCCATTCTCATAGGATGAATTTTCTTTTTCCTCTTGTCGACACGAGCGGCACTTTTTAACTTTAATTTCACAATGAAATATAAATACGTAAAAAGCTTTAACCATCTTATATACAATTAAAATAGGAAAAAATGCAAAATCCCATTTAAATTAATAAATTTTGAACATTTTGAAAAACCCTCCAATCCTCACTGAAATCCTTTAATCTACAAGGTAAACCATATCGTCCTGGCAAAATGTTCCTTTATCTATGCTATGACACAAATACTCAATCGAACAGACTTAGTGGCGTCTTGCATCTTGCTTATCCGCAAAATATTAGAGTTTTGACCTACTTCTTGTTATGGATTCTTATTCCTCAACTGAAAAAAAAAAGAACCGTTTGGTGCAAATTCCACATTCTGGCAGATTGCCAAAATTATCATAGCATCAACATCTTCTATGTATACGAGTATGAAAACTCCACCTATACGAGCATCTCGCTACGCTATTACGTACGTACTTGAGACCAAAAAGGAAAGACCAATGTCGTATTACAACACTGTAATAACCTGAATATGGAAAGGTTATTCGATTTCTAGCAAGTCATACGGACCGAAAGCGGTACGACTCTGGTAAGACGAGATATTCACCGTACATTAAGAAGAGCAGAGTCTTTACAGAAAAGCTTCACGGATCGGAGAATATACAGAAGCATTTCTTTTATCCTTGTAGTAGCCTTGACGTATATAAAAGTAGGACCATGTGCGAGGATGCCAACTGCGCGTTAACCAATTTTGGCGCCTTATATACGAATGAGCCAGTTTCATATCGACATTCTCCACCACAATCCTATATCCTTATGTACTATGTAGCACATGACTTTTTGTTAAAACTGCGCATGAATCTATTACGTCAAATTTCAGTGGAGTGTAGAACTATATGACTTGAACATCCCCTAACATTTATTTACTTATCGTAGGGATGTTCCTTACATGAATAGAGAGAACAACTATGAAAGAGACGGAACGATTTGTTGTTGGGGCAAAAATTCAAAGGAAGCTTTTCGTACATTCGGATGTAGGGGACAGTATTGCCAATAGAAGCGCTCGAAAATATCGAAAATCGGTCGAAAAGAGACAGGAGGTAACCGTATATTTTTCACACTGGATTCGCCGTATCTAGTATTGGAGCAGTTGTGCGCTGCAATAGAGTGAAAGCAGGTCTCCTCGATCTATCGGTTGGTAGCTGCGTTTTCTTAGTTGTTGTCTTGCACTTCTCTTTTTTGAGGTTATCCACAAAAGGAGTCTCGCTCTCTATTCCTGCCACTGTTGTTTTTCCCTTTTTCCCTGTTCTTTGATCTCTATCTCGGACACGAATAAAAAAAAAACGAACCGTTTGAAAATTCATTGAATAAATAACTCTACAATTGTGTGTTTAATCTATACATAATACATATATACGCATATATATATACATATAACTTGACGTTCTGTTTCCATGTATAACCAGTGCTAGCATATAGGATAACATAATCCTTGTCTATATAATTATAGGCAAATCTGAACATTGTCAAAGGAAAATTTCCTTGTGACGAAGTAAAAGTCACTCGTAGACTGACAGTTGTGCTGTGTTTCAACCGTTTTACCTACGTACACTTTTAAATGCAACGGAAGCATATATGAAAAAAAATTTTGTGTGAAACCATATAAGCATACTAGTACTCTATAGGTATATTGCATATAACGACAGACTAAAGTTATATAAGAACGTGTTGAAGGATTGACAGAATATAAATGTGTGTGTATTGCATATGAAACAGTGGTGTTCCGATTAGTATATAAAGAACCGGAGCGATAAAGTGTGTATTTCAAAATTATTTCGAATACTAGAGAAGAATATTATATGCATAGTGCAACCCTAACAACAACGAGCCAAAAGGAACTTCCACTAAACTAAAACCAACCAAATCACTCTATCGAACTATACCACCGTCTCATCAGATTTTCTATATAGGTATGTTGAATGAATGTTCGAATGAGATTTTTTTTTTTTGCAATAAATTTCAGATAAACGCATAAACTTTTTGTTACCAAACTCCGAGAATAGAAGCCGTTTTGGCATATCTGCAGATTAGAATAAAATCCATTATCAGCTTATCTTATCATTGCCGTGATTACGATAAAAGCTCATCGCAATTTCATACTGAAATAACTATACACTATAGAAAACAGTCAATTACGGTTGCCGATTGTGTAAAGAATACAGATTAATCACAGGCTACCCGGGCGCAACGTTTATTTATATCACCCTAATTGATTGGTTCAAGGCCTAAGCTCTATATTATATTTGCCTCCATACCTTAAAAATAATAAATGATTTCGCCTCGACCTTAAATGTTCTATACAAAATGACAATTGTACCCATTGTCGTACTACATTTCAAATGACGTCTTAATTACTAGCGCTGTTAGATTGCCATTAAGGCGGCCGAGTCCATTACGACTAATAGGCTAGTTAACGAGTGACCGTTTTTTTTTCGGGGGGGACCAAGTCGAAAAATTACGATCTCAGTTCAGCTAGACGTAATACGTGGACGTCGTTCAATATTATGCCATAGAATGTTATTAACAAAAGGTATTTCTTGATATTTAGTGGCTTTCAATTGTATGTATGTTTAAAAAAAACTCTTAACGTAATAAGGATATTACCTTCCTTCTGATCTATCTTAAATTAAAGCTTTCCCAATTACCGAAGAAAATCAATTTGTCTTAATTTGGACAAATTTGCTGTACAATTCTAAAAAAAATAGTTTTCGTAATATAATTTTTTTTCTTAAAATTCACAAATTTTAATAAAATGGTGAAAAACTATGATTTCTACTTAAAGCGAGATTGTTTCAGTGCTTATAAAAGTCTGGACCTATATACGACCTACAAGATACCCAACCATATAGAATATAGCCTATGCGCTACTTTGTTTTCCCCGACCATAGCAGTGATCAATTGACCAGGCACTCAGTAAACAGTGATTCCCAAACTGTGGCAGTCGCCCCATCAGGGAGGCGCGACGGCTAGCCCTTTATGAGTAATCTTCAATTTTATAAAAATCGCTTATCAAAATGTTTGTTGCCAAACCCCTCCAAACCGTTCGACCGATTTTCATGAAATTTTTTGGTGTATACTTGCTAGGTATGGGAATATGCTGCAAGTTAATCCGTTTGTACAATACAAAATGCATTCTTTAAAAAAATAAAATAATACATATATGTAAAATGCAAATAACGCATTGGTCTCGGCGATGACACGATCCAAGATAGAGCTGCCTGTAGAAATATGCTGAGAAATTATCGCTAAAACGGGCGATATGCCTACACCGCAGGTCGAGCAACGCGGAACCATGGAGCGGTATAAAGAACGAGGCAAGGAAGAAGAAGTAAAATGCAAATAATCGCATAATACCCTAGACATGCGACTTGCATACGGGACCAAAATATTTTCTATGGTGACTTGATTTCGTAGTTTTGGTGACATTCCTTATTCGATTTTTTTATGGAAAATTAATTACAAACAAATTTATGCACATACGTAGCTTAATGTTGCAACTTTGTAGTGGAGCCTTGAAAAAATGGGGGCAATAAACACGAACTTTCAAAATTAGTAGATTCTTCAAAATTATTAATCAGCAACATTCCTGTTGCGAAGTACATATGTACATTTACATTTAGATGGGATTACAATACTTTGAGCGTTCAAATATAAAATTTTAAATAGTGTGTATTCCAGTGTATAGCAACTGGATGCTCAAACCTCGGAAACGCCAAAAGGTTTTAAATCATACCAGCGCCAAACACTAAATTCCCTACGCCACTGCTAGCTACTAGTCAAAGCAGATTGTCTTCATGTCTCAGTTATTTCATTTCCCTCTTTTTCTTCTTCATTGGCTGCAACCAAATCCATTTAATGAAGACCCTTGCGAATGTTTCAGACCGAAAAAAATCATATAACAGGGTTAATTGAAAAAAAATCATGTAACCGGATTAATTTAAATTGATTTTTAATCTCGCGCGTCAGATTTAGACCGATCCAGCCGGTTAGTTTTTGTATGGATACAATGATACTTTGTATGTATACAATGATACACTTGCAGATTATGGTCGCTTTAGTAATGGCAATTTTGCATCTCGAGATATTATTGAGCTTTTTTTGCAACAAAATAATAAACTTTCCACACTTATTTTCGTTTTTTGACAAACAATTTTCTTAGGGGCGGCAGACCCAGCTGGAGCACGAACTGAGAAAGATTGGGAGCCACTACGATATCTTTTTGTTACCATAGCGGCGAGACACTGTAAGTATTAGGCCTTGCTATTTAGCAATTCATTCTCAACGTTTTCCTTATACAACGTCAATCCGATAGTGGATGCTAGCGGTGCCTGCTATAAAAAAATATCAAAAAAATTGCAGTCGCCTGTTTCTACAGTTATACGCAATCAAAAGAAACTCGTAAATATGCACAACTTATTTTAATTATTCACGTACCTACTCTAACTGGAAATCTTAATATTAGTCAAATTTTTTTTTGCAATATAACAGCAACAAAATCAATTGAAGCTCAACCCAAAAAGTAACTCTTTTAGTTTTGAGAGGAATCTGATCTTCTTTGTGGAACCGAAAGATTTTGATCATTGTAAATTGAACCAGGGCTTTGCGGCAAATAATTTTAAAAGTTTGCGTCTGTTGTCTAGAATCCATAACGGTATCGCATTTGCTCCAGTATCCGCAATTTTAGTTAAAAAATGTTTTTTTTGTCCATGGTATTTTTAAATAATTGCAACACTCAAATGTAATGTGGACATCTGTAAAGTTTTAGTTTCAGTGATAAAATAAAAAAAAAATTGGGATAATGGAGCAAATGTGATACCGTTATGGAATCTAGACAACATGCGCCAGGTTTTAAAAATACAAGCCGCAGAACCCTGGTGCAATTGTTTAACAGTTACTTTCTTCTTCCTTGCCTCGTTCTTTATACCGCTCCATGGTTCCGCGTTGCTCGACCTGCGGTGTAGGCACATCGCCCGTTTTGGCGATAATTTCTCAGCATATTTCTACAGGCAGCTCTATCTTGGATCGTGTCATCGCCGAGACCAATGCGTTGTTGTTGCTTTTTCATTTGACACATCCAGGTGTTCTTTGGTCTGCCTCTGGCCTTGGGTCCATCAAGTGGAACTTCCATTGATATCGCTCTCTTTGCGGGGTTCTCAGGCGGACGCCTTTGAACATGGCAATACCAATCCATTCGTCGGTCTTCGAGCTTTTCGGTGATTGGTTGGTCTATGGACAAGCTGCCTCGGATGTAGCTACTCTTGATGTGGTCCCTTTTGGTTACACCAACTGACATGCGTAACATTTTCATTTCAGTCGCTGTCATTTCTTTCGCGTAACCTGCATACCTGGTCCAGCATTCTGATCCATACATGAGTGCGGGACGTACAACCGTTTTGTACAACTTGCCCTTTAGCTTCAGTGGCATTTTCTTATCGCAGAAAACTCCAGAGTTTTCTCGCCACCTCATCCACCCAACCTTTGTGCGATGTTTGATGTCATCATCGCATGTAGCTCCGCTGTTCACCATCGAGCCAAGGTACTTGAACTTGGTACAAGACTTAAGCTGCTCTCCTTTGACGTACATTTCTGGTATCGGTGCATTTGGGTCTGAGAATTGGCAGCATAAGAACTCAGTCTTTGTTATACTTACCCTCAGTCCATGCTCCTCCAGAATGTCACACCATTTTGTAAGCGCGGCTTGCAAGGCAACGATGTTTGGGCTACTGAGGACTATATCATCAGCAGTTTAACAGTTACTTTAACCTTGGGTAAATCAAGTATTTTGGTCTCTGTGAAATTTGATATGTACAGTTACAGTACGTAAACAATTACACCAAGCCGTGTATTTTATTTTTATTGCGTATAACTGTGATAACAAGTAACTGAAATTTTCTTGATATTTATGTACCGAGTAATACCGAGCCTAGACTAATAAGGGTTAATTGTCTTGTTATTAATACTATAGTACCTCATACAGTAATCATTTCGATAAGAGTAAAACTATCGATACTGTTAAAATATTTATTTGAGTGGTATCGATATTTTGATTTTGAGTCCTACTCTTTTATCGCATATCGATACTTTTATGGTATCGTCGCGACCCTACCCATCGGTGGAAATCCCCTCCGAAAATGTTTGTTGTACCATATTTTTACCAGACGATAGAGCAGGTTATTTCGACCTCATTTCTCTGAAGTCATTTAACCGACAGTGAGCAAAAGCAAGGTATTCACTATTCAGCATGAAATGAATTTTATGCCATTCCGAAGATGCTTCTTCTTCTTCATAAAAAAATCGCAGGTTGAGATGTCTCTCAGAAGTAGGAGAATTGAAACTAAGAGTACTCTCTGGTGTTTCTTAATTTCTCCCCTAGTCAGCGCCCGCTCTAGCCCTTACGCCGCCCCGGGCAAGTGAACAATTTGCCGCCCTTCTGTGTTATATCAGGAAAATAGAGTTTATATCGTTATTTTTGTAAAAACGATTTAATAGTAGCGAGTAGCTCCGAAACAAAAAATCCTGGTCAATGTGGGACTCGAACCAACGCTCCTGTAATTCAGAGAATGGAATCCCTAGCCACTCTACCCACAAAGCCAGGAATGTCAAACTCGCGGCCCGCGGGCCGCATGCGATCCACCTAGCAGTTTTCTGCAGCCCGCGGATAGGTCGAAAAAAACACAAAAATTTGTAGGTGTTGAACTAAAGTCTAAGAAATTTACTAAAATTCGTCAAGAAGTCGGTGGCTTATGCGAGGTTAAATTATGTATTTTAGAAATATTTTTCTCGGTTCTACAAACAATTTGCTGACGGTTATTTGAGGTACATTCGTTTAAGACGGCCTTTGTGTAGAAAATTATTAAACCCCTTCGTCAATTTGTTTTGTCCCGAAAGAAAGAAGTCGTTGACTTTGCATGATAGTTTTCTTGAATGGTTGCATTTTATTTAAAAGCATTTATTTTAACAGAAGGCCAAGACCCAGAAATTCTGCATTTGGTGAGGAGATCACATGGATGTGAACTATCGTAAACAAAACAATTTAAGAATATTACCCGATTCTTTGCCTTTCAGCCTAATAAGTTTCAGGCAACATCACAAACATATCTTTGTCCATATTTACTTTCTGTCCAAACTTAATTTATGACAAGTCAACCTAAAAATTTTGGCCTACAAAGGTTGATTTGGATTACGTCGGTTTTTCAACATTTCGTGTGCGGACATTGTATGAAATTCCGTAATATTTTTTTTTTCAATTTCAGATGATGGGGTAACTAAGGAAAATATGATTAGATAAGTGTACGAGAAACTGGCCCAATATGTAGTAGAAGCCTGTTCCGCTATAATTTATATTCTTGAGAGCAATTCAGCCAAGTTCAGTAATAGGCCAGTCAAAATCGACATTAACCTCGGAATAAATGCAAGATCGCCGTTCTTTCGCTTATCTATTTTAGAGTATTACTGGCTATATAAATCCACATTTGCAAACCCTGGAAAAAAAACGATGATCGGCATGAAAGTAGACAAAATTCCAATCCAATGATATCCTAACCAGTTTTGTAGCTTAAATATTGACGGAGATAGTAATTTTCAAAAATAGGGTATTTTCCACAAAAAAGGCGAATTCCAAGCTTATGTTGTTTGCCGAAACGACATTTACTTGAAATTCGCAATTTTTTAGTGAAAAATACCCTATTTTTAAAAACCTGTAATTCCATCAATATTTTACCTAAAATTGGTTAGGATATCATTGAATTGGAAATTCTGTCTACTTTCAAAATGCCAAACATCGTTTTTTCCAAGATAATTTTTTTAATGTTGGAAATGTAAATAAGAGCAAAAATATAGCCCTTTTTCGCCCGAAAAAAAAGTTAGCACAGGATCCTCAGGGTTGCAAATCTGGATTTATATAGCCAGTAATACACTAAAGCAGATAAGCGAAAGAACGGCGATATTGCATTTATTCCGAAGTTCCTTTGTGGAATATGTCAACGCTAAATTTCAGTTAGGGGATCCGAATGACAAACCTGTGCGCGGAACATACGCAACTGTCCGTTTCATAACCCCACCCATTTTTGCCTTCATCAAAAAAAATATACAGTTGCCACGAGGGAAACTGCCAGCTTTAAAACCGACGTAGGACATCAAAAATTAATGCTAAAACATTTGTTCCCCGAAAACATTCAACATATTTTCGAAAATGCTACTCTGGAAAATGTTGTGCCAAAGAATTGTTCTCCTTTTCATTACTTGCATTTCGGTGTAGTTTTTGATAACTTTCTAACACACTTCGCAGCAGATAAACTTCAATAAGCCGGATATCTTCGCAGAATTTCCGAATGGTTTCCTTTCAACGTCCGCGGCTTATTTTCATAAATGCGTAGAATCCTTAGAGAATCAAATGAAAACTAGTTAAATCGGGAAAACCTAACCGAATTCCGATATTAGCATATTGGCAGAAACAAATTAGGGAGGACTCTGCGGCGGAGAAATAAGCAAAGACATCGGGCGAATTGATGCGAAACGTGCAAAACGATTTTTGTGGGTGTCAATTGGATTCCTGTCTTCTGACATTTTATTTCACCCCTTTTTGTTTCATTTGTATATGTAGTTTTTATGATTTCCTTTCCACTAAATCCATTTTTATATTTAATTTTTCTTTTTGGCTTTTTACAATTCTTTTTATTTGAGTGCTAGTCAAAAATCCGCCCCTAATATTTGGCGCCCCGGGCGACCGCCCGGCTTGCCCCCCTTAGAGCGGGCGCTGCCCCTAGTTTGTTTGACAATATGACTCAGATCTGCAGCTAGTTATGAATTAAGGCTTTCGATAGTTTTACATAATTGGATTCTCTCTTCCTCCAGAGATTATCAAAGACAAAGTTCAATGAGGCTTTGCAGTGGTTTTCATTCGACGCAACCGTGCAGAAGCGGTGACGATGATTAAGTAGTAATCGAACGTGCAGAATAGTTTCCCATGAAAAATTGTATTAAAAGAAAATAAAACTTTTTATAATTTTAAGGAAATCGGGACATTAAATAATTGATTTTGAGCCCTCCCTTTACAAGTGGCTAATAAGTAAATTTCTTTCAATGTTTATTTAGATCGCTCAAAAAAAGAGGAATGAAAATCTATACATATATTTTTTTTCTTATAAATATATAACAGATGGAATTTTTTTTTTCACCTACAAAAAAAGAAAAAACAACTTTTGTAGATCCAATGACCAATCTTATACGGTAATTTGGATGCGCTGAGCAGTTGTAAAATTTTTATTTGCTCTGAATTTCATTCGTTCCCAAAACTCCTCCCGAAATATTTACCTGCTGCTGCGGGCGCTCTGCTACCCATAACTCCGAAAGTAAATAATCGTGTACCTACATGGTGGTCACTACAAAAGAAAAATATCGAAAAATTCACCTATTTTTACAGTCGCAATCAGATGATATAGTCAAAAAATTGCACGCATTCTTTAAATTGTTCACGCAATTCAACAATGGAAGCGTTCATGCACTGTGCAAATTTTAATCTGTATTTCTCAATTTTGTTTCTGCCTATAACAGAAACAAAATCCTCTATCAATTGTGTAGTTCAACCTGCAAAGCTATGTTTTCAGACTTCTCTTTTTTAATGACCAAAACAGTAATTTTTTGGGTTGGCAGGGCAGGGTTTGGGCAAATTTTGAGGGGCTGGGTAGCTGAAAGAAAATGCACTGAAACTAAGTAAAGTTTCTAGTATTTAATCACTAAAAGTTTTTTAAACGAAATTTGTTTGGGGTCATGTATATAAGTGTTGTTACTGAAAGTCCTTATTGACCGCAAAAATTGAATATAACAAGACAATTCCACCCACGCAATTTAATAAAATTAAAAACACACTAGGTTTCACTTCTTGTTATAATTTTTATTTGAATGCATTTCGGTCTCAACTGTGGGAAACCATCATCAGCAAATGCTTGATGAGCACTAGATGGTAATAATACATTTTAGTCTAGTCAATATGTCAAAATTTTTAAGTGTTACCGTGCCAAAAAAGGGAAAAATAAATAAAAAAAAAAAAAATTTAATAAATTAAAATCATACAAAATAAATTAATATAAATAACATACTAAGTGAATAAATTATGGAATAAACAAACGTAGAAAAAAAAAATTATCTAAAACAAAAGAAAACAAACAAGTTAAAAAATTAAATAAAAATTATTGTATAAATTTAAAATTAGTTTGGATGTCGTGGTTTCTTTGGCTTGATTATATTAAAAAGAGGGGACTCAATTGCACCGTTGCATAAATTCATTAAGTTATCCGATGTACTAATGAAAAGCGATTCATATGCGTCGAGTTTTCGTGGATTCGATATGTTCTTGATTAATTTAACATTTTCGTCAAAAGAGTCATTCATTATCAGATCGATCGTGGGCAATCGATTGCCCTATCGATCGGCCGAGAAATCGTCAGGTTTGTGGCGCCCTTTAAATATATGAATATACGTGTACTAAATTGAATTCTTTTTGTTAGATGTTTATGTTCAATAACCGAGTTCATTCCATTCAAATAATCATAATAGAAATTTCCAAACTAAACAGTGCTCGTAAATGCTGGATATAATTATAGTAGACTATTCTCATTATGGATAAATTCTGTTAAAATAACATATCCGCTTAGTTTGGGTAAACATTTTGTTTTCGAATTGGTTCGTGTGTGTCCTACAGCCTATACATACATACATAACAATCCTTTCTAATCATTGCCACTCGCATATTTGCCAATGCATTTATTGTTATTGAACCTTACATTTCCAGCTAATATGATGGGTTAACTAATTAGTCGTCGCGTTTACAAATCAATAGTGAATAATAAACTTTGTGGTATAAATGACCACAAATAAAATACGAATGCCGTACGCAATATGCAATTAAACGTGGCTCGTGTGTACGAGTGTGTATGTATATATTGGTCAAACATAATGCATATCAGCTCCATTGTCAATGGAAAATGCATGTTGTCGAATGCAATCAGTGCGGGGTTGATTTATAAACAACCACTGAAAGACAATGTATATGATAATTCGATGTATACATAAACGTGGGACAAATTATAAATTATAAATTGTCGATAAAATAGTAAATTGTTGGATAAATCGTTTTTTATGTATCGAAATTCAGGACGTAACCAGTGAGACGTAAATTATCCGTAATTTGCTGATGCATATTGTCATGAAGGATGGTGAAAATTCCCATCGCGAAGAATCGTAAATGTATGTATCGATCGACCCTATGTCGAACGCGAACTCGCGAACTCATCCAATCACAAGCATATTTTGTGCGGCGACCTGGGGTATCTGAATCGCATATGTGTGCGATGGGCACTTCAATAATTGTATTTTTTTATACCCGTCACTATGTGAAAGGATATATTAACTTTGTCATGAAGTTTGCAACACACAGAAGGAAGCACCTCCGACTATATAAAGAATATTATTGATCAGCGTGACGAGAGAAATCGATTGAGCCATGTCCGTCTGTCTGTCTGTCCGTCTGTTGCAACGTAAACTAGTCCCTGAGTTTTGGAGCTATCGGGCTGAAAATTTGTACACAAGTTTCTTTTTAGTGTACGCACGCTGTATATATGTCGGAACGAATGAAATCGGAATTGGAATTGGAACATTACGTCATAGGGCTGCCATACAAACGAACCATTGAAAATTAAATTCTTCTAAGAAAAACTTTTTCCTTGTTAAGCCGACCGTAACCAAACTTCATCCAAATGTGTTCCTAGTAAAGCCTCAAAAAATATCTAGGACAGATGAAATCGGAACACTACGTCATAGGGCTGTCATACAAACCAACCGCTGGAAATTAGGTTCTTGCAACTTTTTTCTTTGTGAATCAATCTTAACCAAACTTCACCCCAATGTGTGGCTAGTATAAGCTGACCAGACGTACAGCATTTTGATGTAGAGTACAGCATTTTGACTTGTCGTACAGCATTAGTAAATGAACAGCATTCCCAACGCCACACCAAAGAAACCTAAATGACTGCATAATAACTTCCTCGGTGAGGCCTGTAGTCAGTCTGTTAGGTGTTATTAGCACGGTAATCTCACTTTCATGTGGCGTACACACGTTCATTTTCAATAATTTCGGAACTCTTTGGTCAATCGTTCTGAAATTAATGTACCTAAATGTAAGCGCCAGGTAGCTCCACAACCTAGGGACTACATTTACTTTCATTTCTCCATATTTTAGGGTCCCCCTATCTGCGTTTGACAAATACAGCTGCCGAAATCGCACTTTCGTCTTTTCTAATCGAAAACTCTATAAAATTTGTCCAATAAATTTGAAAATTGGCAGACTTGTGAAAATTCCAGGTCTCTACCTCACACTTGTAGCTGTAGAGCTATACTTGGCGCTCACTGCTCACATGGTCTCCAAATTTCAAGGTCCTACCTATCTGCGTTCGGGATTTCAATCGTATCAGTCGAAAATTGTCCCTAATTCGGAAATTTTGGAGCGGAAAATTTCGAAATTTAACAGCCATGTATAGAGGACCGCACTGCCCGTATTAGGTAAAAATTTCAAGCATCTATAGGTGCCAAGGTTCAGAAGTAACAGCCATGTAAAGATGCGATTTGAATTTTCACAAAACGATGGAAAAATTACTGTACTCCATTAGATTCCCCTATCAACCTCCTTAGGAAAAAGGAAATGCAAACTAAAGGACTCTGCAAGGAGTCTATATTTCGACTAAATCCAATAAAGTAGCGATAAATCCCCAGAGGGTCGCCATCCGCTTAAGAATTGTCTGCGCAATGAGGTATTAATTTACCTATAGTAATAAACAAAACGAAACTTTTAAATAGGTAGGTACAAGGAGGTGTAATTTTCGTACTTCAAATAAACAGTTTCATGATTTTTGTCTCAGGGTCACGGATAGTCATAGATAGGGAAATCCACTGTTCCATCATCCCTACAATGCTGCTGAGATTGCAGTTTCGAACACTGAAATTCAAAAGTTGAAAAATCACTGAGTATCGACTGTCTAGAAAGCGGAAATCGAATCCGTATTGAAACAAATTGGATTATGAATTGTCCTTTCTTGAAATATGGTTTAAAAAAAACCGACAATTTAAACTGACAAAAAGTCCTAATATTTGTCGTACATTTGAATTAAATACCTGTTCCTAACCCTAAAAAAATTCTGGGTTCATTGTGTTAAACAATTGTTGGGTTTGCCCCTTTTAAACGAGATCCTGGCTACACTTCTTCCATGCCTGTTATAACTTTGCGTGTTAGAACATACATTTGCACTTCACATGCTGATGATGTTTTCTCAATGAGAACATTTAGAAGTTGAGAGATCTTTTCTGGGTCCTGTTTAGTACCAACAGAACCTTGCAAGGACGTAGCCAGGATTTCGCTGGGCTTCAGAAGTTATGACATTATAAGAATCATGTTGCTCATTGTAGACACTAGTTTCGGCGCTGCCCCAATGAATAATATGCCTCCTGTCCCACTGTTCCTGTGTCGAATTCAATTTTATCTTTTGACGAGACTGGACGAGCACGATATCACGCACGATTACTTAATTGCTCCGCTATCATCGGAAGCAGACATTGCCACGTCTACAACGCCAAAGAGTACTTCTTTTCTGTACAATTATTATAGAAGGGTTCGTGGGCCATGGTATATGCACGAAGCAGCAACTATGGAACTATGGAAAGTACGATCGAGTATTCGGTGCCCGCGTCGTGCTACTTTTGCCTTCCCTTCGCACAGCTCAAAGCAAATTACTTCATTCTTACAGGGAAATATTTTATTTCAAATTGTGTAGTCTGTAGGAGGTCTTACGAAATTTGTTGAAGTATCCATTTTGAAAAACCATCCCAATTTTGGGTCACCAGATTTTTATGTGTTTCAAATTGTTTATTATGTAGTCACAACTTTCGTCCAGATGACACAATTTATCTGACTGCAAGCTTAATTTCAGCAGAGTTCTATGAATCAATAAATACGAAATACTGTGCCAAGTTAAGGACTCCTGGACCCCTCCGCTGGCTACGTCCCTTGCTTTTCCAAGGTTCACCACACATTTCCCAGAATAAAGGCTACTATTCTTGCTGTATTCCGTTTAGGAAAATACACCGAGAAAAATAACATCCCTTAAAATTCAATCGATATCCCTTTGAAATCGAGTTACATTCCTATTAAATATAATCCTTTCCTTTTAAATAGATATCTCTTTGATTCAAATTCATTCTTTTTAAATTAATGGGAAATCCTTTAAATCCAAATTTTCAATGGGAAATCTTTTTAAAATGAATTGAAATCGCTTTGTTTACATAGAAAATTGTCATTTTTTTTGGTTTACACTCGCAGTGTGGTAGAGCGATGTCACAATGTATGGTATAAATTACAAACGTCGACCCGTATAGTCTGTGTGGTGTAGTTGGTAGGGGTGTTAGTCTTCAATTCATAGGGCCGCGGTATCGAATCCCACTGTAGGTAGGTAATTTATTATGCATTTTAGAGCGTAAAGAAGTAAATAAAATGTCGCCAACACTAAGCGAGGTCAGTTATACAAAACTCATTTATGAGTAATTATGCTCCTTCCCTGTGAAAATTACTCCTTTTGGTGTAATTTAAAGTATTCTTTTGAGTTCATGTATTTGGAAAAACAATGAGATTTCCTTTTAATTTAAAAGGATGGACTCTTTTAAATTAAAGGGAAATCTTTTTGATTTATGTTTGTGAGCTGATTAAATTGACACTGCATCACTTTAATTTAAAGTGATCATAGATAGACTTTCAAAAGGAATATCTTATTATTTCAAAGGGATTATACAATGATTCAAAGGGAAACAAATATGAAGCAAAATCATATTTGAATCTCTTTGAATCATATGCGTATTTTTTGAATTTACAGGATTTTTTATCTGAGTGTATCACTTATGAAACGATGGAGAATATGTGGTCGTTTTATGGCATCCATCATGGTGGTAGCCTCGTGACATACAGTTGACGCCGCTTAATGCGATCACATCGGGACCTTGCTGTTTTGATAACATTAAGCGAATGATAACAAATAATAAAATAGTACGATTGAGGCTTTGCCTGAAAACCGAATTCCAGAATGTGTACTGAATTGGGCCTTCGGGAATCTGGTCACCTTAGGCTAGTAAAGCCTCAGAAGATATTTAGGAATGGATGGAGTCGGAACATTACATCATCATCATAGGGCTGTCATACAAACCAACTCCCAAATATTAGGTTCTTGTAAGAACATCTTTTTTCTTTTTGAATGTTAACCAAAATACATCTAAGTGTGTTCCTGGATTAACCCCAACGTACCCACAGCGTTGTGCAAGTAGTCTACTCCGAGGTAATCTACATCGTTGTCGACGCGTAGAGTATGTATGCAGACAATTGACCATTTGTCTACGCGAGTGGTGTATAGGTACAATGTAAATAATTAAGAGTTTTTCAGCGAGATGGGGTACCTCCATTTTTATTGGCTCTATGAATTAACGCCCCAGGAACTATCACCCCAAAACGAAAATGAACCATCGCCTAAATTTTGGGGCGATAGTTCATAATGAACTTTTGCCCCAAAATAAAATGAACTATCGCCCTAAAATTTATGAACTATCATCCTAGAACTACCGCCCCACTTTTGGGGCAATAGCTCATTAGAACTATCACCCCAAATTTGGAATGAACAATCGTCCCAAAATTAGGTCATCTAGGGGACATTTCAATATCTGCGGCGCCAAATTTTGATGATGCCACTTCGTTAATATTAGCCTGAAACGACCGAATCGGCAATCCTTTTTTGCGAAATCGTAACGGTTCTCCAGATATTCAATGTCAAATTTTTACTTTTTTATGAAGTCATAAGTAATTTGATAAGAAAAGGGGGATATTTCCGCTTTACACGTTGGGGAAAGTATTCGATGCTATCAAGTTGACGATTTAATTTTAATCAGTCCCTAGAATCGTAAGTTTTACCAATTAGGCAAAGATGTTAATAATATGAGAAGTCGAAATATATTTGCGAGCAAGAATTGAAAAGGTTGCTTTAGATAGAGAGGCAAATGAAATTTAAAATTTAATTTTTGATGTATAAAGAGGAAAGATCCCCCTTTTCTTATCAAATTACTTAACTTATAAATCATTGAAACGAAGTGCAAATAGTAAATCAAATAATGAAAATGAATTATTGCCCCAATTTCGGGGCGATAGTTCATTTTTATAAAGGATGGCTTTGGAGCGATAGTTCATTTGGAATTATTGCCCCAAACTGTATGAACTATCGCCCCAAAATTTTAGGAACTTTAGCCCTAAATTTGGGGCGATATTTCATAATGATTTATCGCCCCAATTTCATATAAAATTTTTGGGGCGATAGTTCATTTTCGGTTTGGGGCGATAGTTCCTGGGGCGTTAATTCATAGAGCCATTTTTATTTATTGCCAACTCTTTAATTTCAAACTTGCCTCATGTTTAATCGATTTACTCAAACTACAATAAGACCCTGATAATCGAACCACCATCGAAAATCCGGAATTTGGATAATTCAAATTCGTCTTAAGCCACAATTTCTTTTTATAAATTTTGTTTGTGCGTTCGGCTCATGGAATAGAGAGATAAAAAGGAATGGTAAATCAGCTGTCACCCATACAAACTTTATTGGCCGATTTTAAAAAGCGGTTGTCCCCATGTGTCAAGTGTTATTGTGAAGTTTTTACGAAGTAAGTGGGGGGAAAGATTGTTTCTGGAGGAAGTCAGGAAGTGTATCTATAAAATGTAATAGTCATATCGCAGTTTCAGTGCGACACAAAGGTAAAAAGACGAATTGTCCCCACCTGTCAGATCCAGTCTGATATGAAAAATTCAACCATTTATCGTTTCTATGGGGCAATCCTCTTAGTTCTTAGGATCAGTGGTTCGGCTCTATAAGCTTAAGGAAATGCATTTTTCGAATGCGAAATTTATTTAACTATAAAAAGTCAATTTTTTAGGGATTGTATTATAAATACTATCCACTAGGATGACAATTAGTGCATTTCGAAAATTCGGACAATCCGAAAATCCGGATAGGGTTCAGTCCCAATCAGGGGCGTGCGCAGAAAAATATTTAGGGAGGGGTTTTATGAAAGAGGTTGAAGTTTGAATTTGAATTAATAGTTAGTTTTAGCATATCGGTTAAAATATAACGAAAGTTCGAATAGGCTTTGACATTTTCTATGAAAAATTCGCTTGCCTGCCGTACGCAAAATAGTATACCACAATTTTCCATGATCCAAGTAGGCATGGCCGACAAGTAAAATATCATGAACCCATAATTCCAGCTGTAGTCAGTCAAATTCATGGAAATACACCTATGCCTATATGACATAGGGGGGACATGAAAAATTGTGGTATACTGTTTTGCGTACGACAGGCAAGCGAATTTTCCATAGAAAATGTCAAAGCCTATTCAGGCTATCGTTATATTTTCAACGACATACTAAAACTCTAATATTTATACCCTACACACGTAAAATGGTGTTTTTTTCGTTAACTATTTTGGGTTAATAAATTGTTATTCTCCCACAATTATTTCTTTTATTGTTCGGTTACTAAGCATCAGTAGCGTTTCAGTATAGATTGTATTAAAATGTGTCCAGAGTTTCATAGTAATTTATCATGACTTGAGCTTGCTAGGTAGGCTCTATCTGTCCTCCAATTATTCCAAAGTGCCGCAGAACTTAATTGAGAAAAAAAACTGAGAGACTCCTCTCAGTATTAATCCCAGCTATTGGAAAAAAAAACCTTTGAAAGCAATTTTTTGTGGTACTTGAAGAATCTTTCGAAAAGCATCTTAGCGCAGCACCATCTCTGTGAAACTGAGTTACTTACTCAATTTTCTCATTTTCCGACTGTTAGAACTATTTTTCTGGGAAACGTCCTGCTTTTGTATTAAGCCGACTTGTATCTTATATTACATCGAGCAATTTCGGAGGGGGTTTGAACCCCAAAACCCCTACGTGGGTTCGCCACTGGTCCCAATCAACCTGGTATAGGTTCTCTACTACATATGAAAATGATTGCAACACATACGGGAAGATACATGCTAAACATTAATTAATTTTGGTATTGCCAAATGAATGGATGAGTTCAGAATCATTAACATGTTTGGCATTTACTGAACAAAAATAAATTCAAAACTCTGAACTCAACCAATGCAAATTTTAGGGTGCATTTAAAAGATCACACCAGTGACAGTTCATTGTCTTCATTCTTTACATTGTATGCATTGTATACATTGTATACGTTGTCTACGCCTTTGTCTACGCTGTAACGTAGACTTCCAAAGATTACGCGTAATTGCACAACACTGCGTACCCAGGAACAGATGGAATCGCAACACGTCATATAGGGCTGCGGTAGAAATTTTTAACACAAAAGGAGCTTAAGTTTCATTCAAATGTGACGGGTATTCAAATTTCGGCCGCGCCCGAAATTAGCCTCGGTCTCGTTTATGTATCCTTATGTTGCAAAGTCATATCGCAACATTTAAATTAAAATCGATTTGCATTAAAGTTCGGTATTAATTTAATAGTTCCAATTTTCAAAGCTAGACCAGAGAGGACATTTTCTAAGACAATAGGTGACAGTCACTTTTATTTTTTGGATATCGTCTAATGCTGAATCTGGCAAGATAATGGAACCTGAGAATCGTCATTCATTATCCTGCCATCAACCAAGTAAGGATGTATACAAAAAAAAATGAAATGACTGTCGCCTATCGCCTTGCAGAATTCCAGCTCATGTTTATATTAGTATGGTCCCGATTTCAGTTAGTAATGGGACACCCTCAGTGGCGTGCCTTGAGAAATGGAAGAAGAAAATCGCTCTTAGGCAAACCTTACAGAACTTATCAATACGTTGATAACAAATTAATCTTAATTAACCATAGAATGTTTTAAATAAACGGTTTTATTTCTATAGGAAAATTAATTGTTAATTCGTTTTATGTAAATAACGTAATTTGAGATAGGGAAGCAGTGCTTTCATTGCTTCCCAGGATCGCACGCCACTGGACACCCTGTATAAAGCATAATTTAATTGAATTTTAAGTTGCAGTTTTGCTTGGAAAATTAACAAATATGCGACCCTATTAGGATTTGCGCTAATCACTTAAAATATATATAACATTTAAAATAGTACACTAACTCTGTCCAAATAGAAATGGAGAGATCGGGAGTCAAAAGTCCTTTCCCAGTGTATGAAATAAGCATTGCATTGTAAAGGACTGGATAATGCTTATTGCTGTTTTTTCCAGCTAATTTGTACATTTGGTCTTTTTGTTGAAATTGTATTGATGTCTCCGTTAACCTATTAGGGTCGACTTCAATTTAACAGAGCACACAAAGATTAAACTACTGATCCATAAATCTTTTTAAATTTAGAATAAAATATGTATGTATAAGCAAAATTACAGATTATAAATGAAACGTCCCGTAGTTTCAAATCTCAAAAAAAATATTTCGTCAAGTATACAATACATAAATTCTCAAAACCCATCAACTCTCCGTTATGATGAAAACTCGGTTGTTCTCTGCCTTGTCAATCTAATTAATTAAGCTCCCTAATTGATCGTTAGACATTATACTTCTTCCCAAAATAAATTCAAACAGCAATTTACAATGAGTATCATCATTCAGAAAATCCATTAGAATGAATTTGCATGTCAACATGCTAGTGAGACTTATATGTACAGTACTAGATGCTGTTTTATGCCCGGTATGATTCCCCAAACGCGAGGACCATAGATATTACCATTATAATCTGCAATACGCAATTTTCCTGATATCTGTTCATCTAATTACACAACAAAAGTCGTTGAAAGTGTACTCGCAGTGCTTTTGTAAATAAATTTGAATGACTATTTATCGTGTTTTTGACACTTTTATCCAAATAAGGCGGAAAAGGAGTTTAAACCGGATGCAGGATGGGATATTTGGGGAGGCCCGCTTGCGTCAGCCAGTGTGTTGTGTTAAATTATAGTATAATACTCGATTCCCAAGAGTTGTAGCAAATATTTAAACATTGTTCAAACAGAGGAAGAATATCGCGTATGTGTGTTGTTGTGTCCTTTATATTAATTAAACTTGAAATTCAGATTGCAAATTGTTAGTTTTTTGTGTGAAAGCATTTATTTTTGCTTTATTGTTTTGTCTGATATGAAAGCTGAAACAGTCGCAATTTGAGCATGGAGATAATGGTATGTTTGGCATATTAATCGTGTGTGGTACTCTACAATTATGATGAGCTTTAATTAGGTAGATGAGAAAAATGCTATTTTCGTCATTTACATTTTTAGTTAAAAATCATAAAACAGATGATAGAATAGAAGAGGAGCTTTTACATAACACCAATGGAAGACTTTCACGTGGACTATAATAAATTGAAAAACCATCTAGATGAATCCCATTCGACCGAGTCAGTCCGTTTTTACAAATCGTATGCACTGACACGTGATTCCTCATGTGATTTACAAAAAAAGGTGTCACGGAATATACCTGTTGTTGTTCTGAAAACATTTTTTTTTTACCGTAGGCCTATTGTCTTTTAGAGTCGATTTTCGATGAAACCCCCGCCACTGGAATTGGTTTACTGATATTTTGAGTTTTACGTCAAACTTTCCGTTACAGATTTCATAGAAACAAATGATCCCGAAACTCGTCCTTGTATAGCCACACTGGTATATTAACCAACGTCATTCCTATCTGAAATGTGGTTTTCATGAGTCGAATTTTCGTCGACTAAGTGAATAATTTGATAATCCTTCCAACTATGCTTTCACATCAAGCAAATGTTAAATTCAATGTGACATGACGTTGTCCACTTGTTAACTCAACATGTATTTTATGCTTGATGGACTCCCTGCGAATGGATGTGAAAATGACCGTAATCTTATCGTCGTATACAGGAGAAACTAAAATATTTTGACTCTTGATGATACCATGATGATTTCAAATCAAAATGTTTCAGTCGAAAATGGACGAAATATGTAAAGTGTAAGCCATATGAGATGATGAAGAAGGTACATATACGATTACGTAACCGTATTTTAACCCTTTAAAGTCCGAACTCTTAATCGCTTGAATTTCCTTTTCTTTGTTCCTGAATATTAACTCTAAATATAATTCTTTTAAGAATATACACAAAAAAAATTTTTACCTCACCCCCTTCCCCCCTTTCTATGCTGTTCCCAATTGGGAACAATGGCCAGTAATGGGATATAAACAAAACAAGGTCGATTTTATTCCAGATATGTTGGACTTTATTGGTTCTTCAATGTAATTTATGGAAAAGTATAAATCATATTTTGGAATTTGATTTATGGAAAAGTATAAATCATATTTTGGCAAAATTCATTCAAGATGAAGACGTTTGTTGCACTCCTTACACTCCAACCGTGCATATGACTTCCAAAGAGCACATCTTCCTTGCGATGAATCTGATCTAATTTGCATCTTGCTGGGCTAGCATGTGCTTTAGGACGTGACTGTGGACCTATTTTTTTTATGAAACCCTTAGCAGGAACATTGTTACTTCCCGCCTGAAGTTTAGGTGAGTCATTGCGCGATTTCCCATGCATTTCCTTATGCACAAACCAGGCTGCTACTACTGTCATGTTGAGAGCATTAGCGAATAGATTCCACCAATACTTTTTCCATCGTAGGCATGGGCGATACGAAGATTAGAAGTCCATAAAATATCGACCCCACCCATTCCGTCGTTATATTTGTGAAAAAGATGTGGTTGTTGTATGCCTATCTTTTTGTTCTCCTTCACAGAATATCTACATGCTGATTTCGCCATGACTTTCGATTCCTGCAAGGGACTTTACGGTTGATGCGATTGGAGAGTAAATGTCTCCCACAGTAATGATTCTCAGAAGGCAACAAGGTGGTACTTACTGAGAAGGAGTATGCCCCAAAACGACGTTCATTCAACGCCGATCTGATCAACATGCTGAATGGCGTAGACTTTTGGTATTTCTGCTAAATGCTGCAGACAGCTTTGAGGCATAAATTAATAATATATTTCTACCGGAATTAAAGTTTTCAAGGGAAGTTAGTTTCTAAGTTTTTTACCGGCTCATTTTCTATTGGTTTTAGAAAATTAATGCTGGGAAACCAATTTAGAAGTGCAATGTCGGTTTTTTTTTTGCCTCGGTTTGGGCTATGATCCACTTGTGGTCAACCGTTGATGGTCACCATTTGAAGCTTTTCTTCTCTGCACACGTTTATTTTTACTGCCCGATGCCTCACTATCTTCCGACCTTTTTATTATAACGGAAACTTCACCGCAAACATCACTTGGTCTAAGATTTCTTGCTCAATGTCTTCATCGTCAGTAACTTTGTCGTTTTTCTCAGGACGTAATTGGCAGATATCTATATTATTCAATGAACCCACGTGGCAATCATCTAAGCTCTGTAGATATTCCACTCCAAATTTACGAACTTGAACTCTCACTTATGAACACCGAATAGAGACTGACATAGAACATGCGAAAATTGCATGCAATTGCAATGTAAGTCCAGTCATATTGAAAAATTGGAAACAAAATAACTTTTTTTACAAGACACTGAAGTGAGCCAATGTTCCCAATTGGGAACACGTCAATTTGAACATATATAGCCGATAACGGTATTATTTTTTTATAAAATTAAGGTCACTACTGTTATTTCGTATGTATTAATTAGTAGTAAAAAATAAAAATACATTAAAATTTCAAGGTTTTGTTGGTTAAAAAAAATTTGAAATTTTTTTCCCCAAAAATAAAAAAAAAACTCATTTTTAAAAAATCACCAAAAAATAACGGCAATTTTTTAATCATTTATTTATTTATTTTTCGTTTTACCAACTTGTTAACAAACTATAAAAAATGGAAAAGAACAAAAAAAAATTGCAAGTGGGTTTAAAAAAAAACATGAAATTATGTTCCCAATTGGGAACATTGGGCGGTAAAGGGTTAATATGAGACTTTGTACAAGTATGAATGAGAGTTTGTTTGACGGTTGAAAATGCTATTCAGGATAAGTTTTTGATGTACATATGTATGTATATGGAAGATATGGTTCATGCATGACGACTATTTTCGTATATGACCAAGACGCATGATATGCAAATGTTATATATTTTAGTGATGATTACCAGCTATTGAAGGAATTGAACGTTGGTAGCTCACATTTATGAGTAAATTTCTAGTAACCACAAACAGAAATTAAATGTGGTAGTCTACAATCAAAACTTTCATCATGAATCTAGAGTGTTGTTGGTTGTTCTATATCGTTCGAATAATAAAACCATGGTTTTAAATTGCATATAATTTTCGTACTCATAAACGAAATGGAATTTAAGTCTTGGGAGTAATCTGTAGTACATAGTGCAGAAAATGGCTCAGTGTAGTGGTGGTCCTGCTTCTTTTACATACATACAGTCTTGATTCGGCAATACAGATAACCTTTAATCCGGATTTCACGCTAATAGTAGGTACTAACATCGCCAATTCACGTGACATCCATTCTAATACTGTCAAAATTTTGATGGTCGCGAAAACGAATTTCTTGGTGGTACTCACTACACATGAAAGTCTCCACACCAGTTTTTGACATTTCGCCGGCGAAAAAATGCAATTGCACTTAATTTCACAGGGAAAAAGTTCCATCGGCAATCTATCAGTCCGCGAGTGCATATTAATATTCAATTTTGTGAATAAAAGGCAAATTTTTCACGGGAGACATAAATTCAAGTTTTTCGCTCGGTGAACATAGTACATACCTTAATGCGGACCGACAAATATTTTCACTATGTATGTATTCTATAGTCCGGTGTTCGTCAGGAATTTTGACTCTTTGATCCGGATTTTTCGGTTTTCAGTTGAAATGCAATGACAGATTTGGATTTGGACAGAAGAACAGGAGAACGGTTCGGCAAATAATATGATGCTCGCTTATTGGCTAATTTCAAGTGATAAATACATAAATGGACTTTTGAGCCACTTATCAATTTATTTGAACTGTTTTTTCCTCAGATTAAAATAATAGAGAAAATGCACCGATTTATGGATGAGATGAAATTCGAGCTGAATTTCAATAAAAAACAAAAACCAATTTTTAAATGATTTGATTTTAATTTTCATAATTTTCCTTTAATTTCATTTGTTATTGTATTCACCGCTTTTTCTCTCACGGAACAATCTGCGCTCGCTCTAGCGCCTACGCCGCTTCGGGCAAGCGGACAATTTGCCGCCCTTCTGTATTTTACCAGGAAAATAGTATTTATGTCGCTATTTTTGTAAAAGCGATTTAAGAGTAGCGAGTAGCTCCGACACAAAAAATCCTGTTTACTGTGGGACTCGAACCAACGCTTCTGTAATTCAGAGAATAGAATCCATAGCCACTCCACACACCGATCCAGGCATATCAAACTCGCGGCTCACCTAGCAGGTTTGTAAGGCCCGCGGCTAGGTCGAAGAAATACAATGTGTATCAGCACAAAAGTGTAAAAATTTGTAGGTGTTGAACTAAAGTCCAAAAAATTTCCTAAAATCCGTTAAGAAGTCGGTGGTTAAATTATGTATTTTAGAAATCTTTCTCTCAGTTCTACAAACTATTTGCTGACGGTTATTTGAGGTACATTTGTTTAAGGCGGCCTTTGTGTAAAAAAACTATTAAACCCCGTCAAATTGTTTTGTCCCGAAATTCGGTTGAGAAAGAAGTTGTTAACTTTGCCTGATATTTTTCTTGAACATTTTCTTAAGAAGAATGTCAAGCTTTAATTACCTATAGTAATTATGTATTTGGTGAGGAGATCACATGAATGTGAACTATCGTAAACTTAACAATTTTAGCGTAGGTATTACCCGATTTTACGCCTTTCAGCCTAATAAGCTTCACTAGTGCATGCCTTTGTTTCAGACCACATCACACACAATTTGTTGCCCACATTTAGCCACCTTTCTGTCCAAACTTAATTTATGACAAGTCAACCTAAGAATTTTGGCTACCAAGGTTGATTTGGATTACCTCGGTGTTTTTGGATGACCGATGCTACAATGTTCTGATTAGCTGCACAAAATTTGTCGGAAATCAATTCACAAAAAGTTGTTGATTGGTAAACCAATTTTTGGCGTTTTAGCTTCTTGTCTAAAGTTTCTATATACGATAAGACTAACCATTAGAAGATCAGATGTACAAGAAATTGGCGCAATATGTAGTAGAAGCCTGCCATTTAGATTCTTGGGAGCAATTGAGCCAAGTTCAGCAAGGCTTTGTAGAGGCTTTACTTAGAAAACATTTGTTTCCCGAAAACATTTGTTTCCCGAAAACATTTGTTTCCCGAAAACATTTAATACATTTTCGAAAATGCTGCTCTGCAAAATGTTGTGCCAAAAAATTGTTTACGTTATCATTGCTTGCATTTTGGAGTAGTTATTGATAACTTTCTTATGCCGCAACCACACTGTCCGGGGATTGCCAAAACGCGCGGTAGAAAGATCAACATTGTAGATAACATACGTCTGGCAGAGGCAGAGGCGATGGGGGAATTCAATAAACGTTAATTGTTTGTTGAATTCCCCCATCGTCTCTGTCTCTTCCAAGCATTTGTCGTCCACAACTTTGATTTTTTGTCTCGCACGGTTTGGCAAACCGCGTACAGTGTGGGGCCGGCATTACACACTAAGCAGAAGATAAACTTCGATAAGCCGGATACCTTCGCAGACGAATTTCCGAATGGTTTCAACGTGCGGAGAATCCTTACAGAATAAAAACAAAACGAAATCGGGAAACCTAGCCAAATTCCGATATTAGCATCTTGAAAGAAACAAATTCGGGAGGATTCTGCGGCTTGCAAATACGCGAAGACATCGGGAAAATCGATGCGAAAAGTGTGTGGAAATTATCGAAAACGACACCAAAAAATAGTAATGAAATAGGTGCTTATTGGATATGAGCGCTTTTATATGCTGAGCCTTTATGCGATTCCTTATCTCATGGAAACCAAATTAGGACATATCGTATAGTATCCCTTCACTTTAGAATGAGTTAGATTAGATTAGATTTAATGTGGGCTGTGGCTGTTAGGTAGACCTGGGCACTGCGACCGTTGGTCTATTGTGCCATTGCCCAAGCTATGGGTTAAATGAACTCATCTAACCGACTTCTTTCGATAAACCGATTAAGCTGGCCCATGTTCAAGGAGGCGATATCCTCCTCTAAAGGGAACATAATGCCGAAGCATTCCAAGCGGCGCATTGCCAGCCTCTCACATACACAAAAAATGTGCACAGTCGTTTTGTCGTCAGCCTCGGTAACAATGCGCGCGCATGGTCTTTAAATGTGCCCCGTCAGGAGCTCGCAAATTATCCTATCCCTGTTTCTGCTCATATTTATGAGACTAAGGTCGACTAAGGTTACGTTTAGGTGAGTAGTTGGCAACGAAAGATGTTGACTGCCGAAGCCCGGGAAGAGTTTCCCAGTATAAGGTGGCCTTGGCTTTTTCCCACTCACTTATTACATTTCTGTTTGTACAGAGTGGTATCCCACAGTAGGGTTCTGAGCAAATTAATAGGAGTGGCGGATGCTCTCCTTGCAAGCTCGTCGGCCTGCTCATTGCCTTCCACACCCGAATGCCCAGGTATCCAGAAAATGGTAAGGCTGTTACGGGAGCCTGTTGCCTGAGGTGCTCTTTCCAGAGTAATTTCTTGTCTAGAGTCTGGCCCAGATACATGACAGTTTCTGGCATGGTTAACTGTGAATTATACATTGAGGGACATAGAATGAGTTAGGGATCATTAAAGTGGATCCTTAGAATTAGAATCCTTAATTCTGGTGAATTAAATTTTCAATTAGAAAATTAACGCATAATTGACTCTCTTTTTTTTTTAAGAAGAATTTAATTAGCACATTACGAACTGCCCTGCCTCTAAAGTAAAATTTGGGCGACTTTCACTAAGCATGTTCGATTTTTAAATACAGAACCTCGAGTAAGTTGTGCTCATCAGGTTTGCTAAAAATAATTCATTCATATTCGAATTGTAAATTCGTTGAACCAGTTTAAAGGAATAAATTTGCTCCTACACAGAGAAAAAAAATCGTTATAAAATCAAAAATAATAGCTATGATTCAAAAATTTTCAAATATGATTTGGCTCCATATACGTTTACGTTTAATTCAAAAATGTTTCATTTTGAATCAAAAGTGGAAATATTAAAGTGATTATTGTACTTTTAAAATTGCTGCATGTCATATCAAAATTGAATATCACTTCATTTTCAAAGTGATTTCACTTTAAATTTAAAATGTTTTGATTGTAAGATTAAAAAAGTGAAAAAATATTTTTTTCCCTTTTTTTAATTTTTTTAATTTTTTTATTTTTTTTTTATTTTTTTTAATTTTTTTCCATTTTTTTTAATTTTTACAATATTTTAAAAACTTTATTTTCTTACTTTGCTTTTACTGCGAATCGAACCGGGTACCTAACGTTTCGTAGTCCTACTTCCTACACCTAAGCTATCTGAGATTACTATAGCACTGAACAAAATAGCGGCGGGCTTATGTACATGTGACGGACACAGCCTTCAAAATGAAACAACTTTAAAACAAAGTTGAATATATTTAAATCGATGTTTCAGTCAATTTTGAACAAATCATTAAAGTGAATCATATTAAATTTAATATAAAACTATTTGTTTTTAAAATGATTTATTGATGTATTACAATTTTGTTTTTAATATGTTTCACTTCAAATGTATGTGGTGATTTTTTTTCTCAGTGTACGGACCTTAATTGAAAACATTTGTTAGAGGGGGTCTCGTAGCTGTAGTTCATAATGTACACACATCACATATTCGATATTTATTTATTTACACAATTGAAACGGTTAAATTCAAACTCTCCTTTGACAAAAATGACTTACCCACAAGTTATACATTTGTATGGGGCAAATTTAATGGTACCCATAAAATTCTCATTCATTCTTCAGAATTTTGGATACACTTAGGTACATATATGTACATACATACGAATACGAAACCACATAATATGTATAAAAAGAAACATTTACAAACGTTTAACCCTCTTATTTTTTGTATGTATGTGTATGTATATCTTTCGAGAGTCACTTTTCGAAAATGCTTTGTGTACCTATACCCGCTATAATATGGTCCTCTTGCATAGTGAATTTATGTTTTTTTCTTTCTTTCTTTTCTGCTCTAAATGTACTCGTATCGTAATCGACAACAGTCGGAAAATGTAAATGAAAAACTCATAAAAAAGATGCTAAATGCTGTAATAACATTTTTATGTGAGTAAATATTATAGGAGGCAATATAATAGTCGGGTTTGAAACGCAGAGTAAAAGTGAAAATCGACCCAGAAAAACGGTCCCAAAAAACGGGTCAGAGGGTTCAGTGTGCGGTTGACACACAACAATGTATTGCGAAAATTAAATAAATTTGAAGAAGCCGCACACGCGAAGAAAACAAGAGAAATTGAATGGGCGTTTTTGGCGTTTGAAATGACAACAGAGTGGTATAACTGGATAAGTAGGAAGCCATGTTTTATGGAAAATTATCTAGGAATTCCTCTCTCTCTCGACTGCCTGTTGTTGCTTCAAGTTTAAATGAATAGAATGTTGTCCTCGTCAGTCATTGGCAATGTAAGCATAATTTATAATAAATCCTCCGGGATGGGCATACTATACCTATAACTAATGATAACCAAACCTAGTTTTGCAAAAAATGATTGACCAAACAGCAAGCACAATAATTTATTCAACTCCTTTGAAGGATTGGGAGGACGTTCTTTGTCTTTAGCCTCAATGGATATTTCGCAAATAATCGTTAATTTCACGAAAATCGTTGGATACAATTTTAATGCATAGCAAATAACTGACGGTCCCTTATATCCATACATATACGGAAAGCAGAAAATTGATATTCATTTAAATTGGACAATCATACAAAAGCATCCATACCAGTGGCGGATCTACATATTTGCCGCTAGTAGGCTATTGACATTTCGCCGCCCCTACCGAGCTCTGCGAGAATATTGCTGAAGGGACGTAGCAAGAATCAAGGCGTTTAGCTTCCCACCAAATCAAATTGTACAAAATTGTGTAGAAAACTATTGCTATTTTGTGTCGAAAATTATTACTCAATGATAAATTTCTTTGATTGACCTTTGCCATTTAGTAGGTGAGTGCTTGCCACTTCGTGGGTCCTGAGCATTCTTCAGTCTCTATGGGATAGATCTAATTTAAAGAAGCGTCGGTTTGAAGGGTATGTTCTTCTTTTTCATAGTGCACAATTTATCAATACTGATAGAATCGATGGTATAATTTGTTTGAGAAAAACGCCATCCAAAAAATTGGTACAGTCGCATATTTACAGGGGGGGGCACAGAAAGCACTTGACGGCTTCCTACCCCCCCCCCCCTCCCCCTATGCGCACATGCAACTTTTTTCACATCATACTGAAAACTACAGTACCAAATGTTTCCTTCTTATATTGAGCGGTCCATTACTAAACTTTTGTAATCCTTTTTCGAAACATTTTCATCAGCTCATCTTCTCAATTCGCCCGATCTCCTTGCTGATGAACACTTTCAGTTTTCCCTACGGGTTGAGTTTATTTCCATAGACACGTGGTTTCAAGAACAATAATGCTTGAAATAGATTACGCGCATCAGTAGCAGCATCGGTATCGCGAAACGTCAAGCGCAATGCATTTTACATTGCTGAAAAAAATGTTGAGCAGAGGACTTGGCATTCAGCATATTTGTCAGCTATGCAATTCTGCCGATGCTGCTGCTGATGCGCGTAATCTATTTCAAGCATAACTCTCAGAGAATAAGAAACAGCTGTGGTTATGTCGGGCCAACGAGGTGGTCATGAAACGATTCCCAATCTCGACATGATTCTGTTCGAAAACAAGGACTGCTATTGAAACTATGGTAATATGTGAGGTGACCCCTTCTTATGTTGATATTGGTTGAGGAGAATCAACCAACCTTTTTGTTTTGTCGGAATCGATGTCTTGTAAGCCGGTGAATTGATAAATATTTGAAACAATCGGCGCTTAAAAAATATAGTTGTCTGACTTGCATTACTGGACGAATTTCAAATACATCTTGTGTCGGAAAAGTTCTACGAACACCTAATATAACTCTAAGGACCCACGCTTGACATATGCAGAGGGGTTTCAAGTGTGTCGTAAATGTACCTTCCCATGCAACGATTCCATACTGTAAACAAAACTGGAAAATGGCATAGTATACTTTTAGGAGTTCTTCTAAGCAAAGTATTTCTTTTAGTTGACTGAAGCTGAAGATTAACTTACTTAACTTTGCATTTAATACTTTAATGTTGTCAGTCCATCGTAGGTGTGAATCAATAGTGACGCCTAAATATTTAACAGTCCTAGAAAAAGCAAGGAAGGGACATTTACAGGATGGAAAGTGACAGGAAGTACAATGCATAGAAAATGTTGAATTTAATCGGGCAAGCCTACAGCAGTACAACTAAATGGGACTACACATGTCTTTTCTATATTTAATTTTAAACCATTTTCTTGAAACCATAAATTTATATTCTTGAGTATTTCTGCTGCATGTTGAGATATCTCACTCCAAGAGGAACCTGCAATGAATATGGCTTTGTCATCAGCAAAGCCTAGTATTTATGATTTGACGGTTGATAAACTATTTGTTATATCGAAGATAGTGTTAACGTGGGCAATGAAGAGCAATGGGGAAAGCACGGTGCCTTGTGGCAAACCAAAAGGACTGTTTACCATTTTATCACTGGTGAAACCACCCAATTTTACTTGTCGGACTTTATTCGACAGGTACAATTTGAACCAATTCAGTTGGCTATTATTAATTCCCAATTTTGATAGTTTTTCAATCAACATGGTGTGAGGTATGGTGTCGAAAGCTGTAGTCCAGGAATATTCCCAAAACCTTTTCCCCACTGTCCAAACCGTAAATAAAATTAGACATCTCAGCCAGAGCACAGTCAGTTCCTTTATTTTGTCTGAATCCATACTGGAAGTCTGACAAAAGTTTGTTTTCCTCGAGAAATTTATTTAATCTTGTTTTGACACAACGTTCTAGGATTTTCGCAAAAGTATTAACAAGCGAAATTGGCCGAAAATTTGTTAGTAATTCTTTTTCGCCCGATTTATATATTGGTGTTACTAATCAGATGCTTCTCTTTCTGTTATGTATTTGTGGTTTGCAAATTGAAGCAGATTTGTTGCAAAGAATTGAGGGTATATTCTGAAAACGAATCAAAAAATTCAGCGATAAAAACCGGTACCATTTCTGAAACATAGTTTTTCACAGGAGAGTTTTCTAGAATTGAAGTGTTTTGGTGGGAAACATTTTTAGCATACATTTTTTAATTTCTGTGGTTAAAACAAAAGTTCGGTGGCTGTGGTGCCCTGTGTCACTCTGGGCTACTTTCTTCAATGCGTAAATTTTCAAGTTTACCTTCATCGTAGCGATTCCTTCTCATTTCTATTTCGCAATTTATTTGATAAAACCTGTTTTTTCAGCTTAACATCTAGGACTCGTTTTAAACGGTGTTGCAGATACTTGAGATTTGAAGCTAGGTGTATTAAATATGGAAATAACCAATCATACTTTTCTGCTGACCTTTGGCGGCCTCATTTAATTAATCGACTCATCACTTCCCGGCTCTATGCCACGGATAGTTCCTAGTATTAAGGATTGTACTTGTAAAATGTTCCATGTGGAATCCTTATGTCATATGGAAGCATTGCATTAATTCCATAGCCAATTAAGAATTTGAAATTTGTATTTGGAATTCGGGTTTCAACGGTATTAAATGTTTAAGTAACACGCTTAACTTAAAAAAATATATGCCCAAATTCGCCGCCCCCTTCAAATCTGCCGCCCTAGGCTCCAGCCTACTGGTAAATCCGCCACTGATCCATGCATGCACATATACATCCTCAAGTAGCCAGCCTACTAAAATTTTTTTAATATCTCAATGCCAACAGTACAAAACAAACCCATATTCAATAAAAGGAAAACTAATTTCACGAAGCAAAATATATGAACACAACTGCAGTTATGTACGGCAGTGCCGCACATTGTCGGGTCCGTTTCCGTTCATAATTCATATATGGTTGAAGCTCTCTCCATCTCTCTTCCGGCCGAAATTTCATAAAATCAGTGGAATTTTCCTCTGCAAAAGATAAAACAACAAAATTAAACATACAAGGACAAAGCGCAAATATCGCGCTCTGAATTCCAAACATTTCGGGTCGATAGTTTTCAGAAAAGAGAGAGAGATAGGAGAGTTCACAAAAAAATCAACCATCTTTTGTTTGTTGTATATTTTATTCATGGCTTCATCTGCCGCGGAAACTGGCTTTTTTTCAGAAAATCCTGAATGCAATTTTAATGGATATTATACTTGGTGTACTTCCAGTAGTCATTGTTCAGACATTTTCGGCTCATCCGTAAAAACAATATGTTATGACTATAATCTTACTGATTAAAATATTTTGACTTGATTTTCGGAACAGGCTTGGAAAATAAGGAAGCATAAATTGCTAATAAAATGTTTTCAACATTTTCGGCTGGGTTGCTTATATTGAATATCTTATTCGTGCCAATGCGAAATAACCCAAATATCGATTAACAGTTTTTCGGATTAGCTTCCTCAACTCACTTTAATATCGCGGAGCTCTTTGAAAGGGCACGTTGATTTCAGTTCGTCGAAAACTTATAATTACTATTGTTCTCTAACTACGAGGACTATAACTCACTTTTGAAATTACCCTTCAAATCGTTAAATCTCCAAGGACCTTGGACAATATCACCCTCCAAGAAATTGTAATAAAACCGCTTTGTGAAATGTTTATGTTGGGCAAAGGCAAGCAAAACAATGCCTGCTGTCCGTTCGTCGTTCGGTTGGTTTTCGCGTCGTCGTAAGCTTATGCAAGGCAACAATTCGGTTGGGAAAACAACAAAACTATTACAAATAAGGGAAATTTTTATGGGCATTTCGAAATGAAATTACATAACACATAATGTCTCCAAGACTACTCGTCGTGCCAAACACACAATGTCGTCAACCCCATTTTCGCAAAACGGCTTAAACTTGCATACTAGGTACAGATAGCATGGCAAAGCGTATAGCATAGTCCTATGGAGGACGAAAGGGACGAATATCCCGTTACAACCCACTTCCTTCGTCCATTCGTTTCGGTTGCCTGTTTCTCGTTTTGCCGTGTTCATTTTTCATTTGTTTCGACTAAAATAGGCGTTTTGTTGGCCCATTTCAGGAAGTGGGTATACGTGCAACGGCATGGAGGGAAGCACAGACCACGAAGAAGAAGAACGATTTGTTCGCCTCTAGTCGAATATATTTTATATTTATACATACATACTATGAACTTTGCAATAAAATGTGTAAGCAGGACTCCGGGAACCTCTGCACGCTATTTCGGATCAATACATAAAATTGTCTTTTCTTGGCGTCGTTCCAGCTCTCTTTCTCTTGAAAGTTTTCTTTTCGCTGAACATTGCGGAAGATTCAGAATCAGATTTGCTTCGGGACAAAACTACTAAATATATCGGTTTGCCGAAATGTCTGATTCGGCAGTGAGAAATTTCAATTTTGGAGTCTTTTCAACATATTGCCGATTGTCGAACTGTGCTGACACGTTATGTATTTTCAAAAAGAAAATATTGAATATAAGAATTGAGGTTACGATGGCAAGCAGGGGCGTACGCTGCAAAATATTTCGGTAGAGGTTTTAAGAATGGGAATGACGTCGGTCCTGAAGTCGCACACCAATGAATATCTTCCGCTGAGATTGGCAATTATTTTATTCGTTTACCAAACAAGGCATTTAACAAACAAATACTTAATACTAAATTGTAAATTGTAGTTGAGTGGGAAGGTTGTGGGAGATTGGGCTTCAAAGGTGGGATGAACTAGGATTATTGAAGGGCTTTAATCAAGTTTAGTTTAAAGACAGATTTAGTTATGTTAGGACAATAATGCATACTGAGTGAGTTGAAAGTGAGGCAGCATCTGTTAATTGGTTCATTGAAACCATAGACGGTAGAGTGATGGTATTCTTTAAGGAGAGTTGTATGCCTAGTGCGTCTCAGTTGGTCATTACAAATGATTCTGCTACGGATAAAATCAACTTTGATTGTACCGTTAATAACATCAAAGGTGAAACAGGCACAAAGTAGAGTTCTTCTTGCAGAGAGAGTCATTAAGTTTACGAGACTTAGCCTGTAACTGTACGAGGGGAGATTTAGATAGTCGGCTGGGTTATAAAGCTCCCTCAAAGCGAAAAGTGTAAATTGCTTTTGGATAGATTCGAATCTATCGCAGTGAAGACCGAAGACAGGGTTCCAGACTATGCATGCGTATTATAAAAGAGGGCGGACAAGAGTGGTGTATAAGGTTTTAGTTACCCAAATATTTTTAAATTCCTTAGAACGTCTTTTAATAAAGCCAAACTGTTTGGTGGCCAAGGATAAAACCCTATCATATTGAAGATTAAAGCGTAGTTTGTTGTCCAGGATAACGCCGAGGTCGGTGACATGATCAACCCTACACAATTCAACGTTATTGAGAAGGTACGGGGTGGTTAAAACATAATTTTTCCGTGAAAAGCTAATCACTTGGCATTTTTTAACGTTGAGATATAGATTATTACGACTACACCACTGTTCAAGGGATTCTAGTTTACATTGAAGGAATGCAGAGTCATACAGGGAGAGGATGCAATGGTATAACTTTAAGTCGTCAGCGTAGAAAAGATGAGGAATATCCTCTAATATATGTGATAGGTCGGATATAAAGATGTTAAAAAGAAGTGGACCTAGATGACTTCCTTGAGGCACCCCTGAGGTCGCAAAGACGCTTTTAGAGACAAAGCCCTTGTATTTGACAAATTGTATGTTCATAGAGATAGGATCGGATCCAATTAAGCAACGAGCCCGTTACACCAAAGCGGTGAAGTTTATCAATTAAAATTAAATGATCAACCCTATCGAAAGCTTTGCTGAAGTCTGTATAGACAGCTTCTACTTGGACACCTTTTTCCATTTTGCAGAGGACGTCAGAAACTAGTATCATGAGGTTAGTTGTAGTCGATCTGCCTTTTCGAAATCCATGTTGTTGTTCATTGAGAAGAGGATCGATAATGGGAGTGAGCTTATCACAAACTATTTTCTCGAAAAGTTTGGGGATAGTTGACAAGATAGCTATGCCCCGGTAGTTGTCAACCAATCGCTTATCACCGCTTTTGTGGATAGGTTTCAGATGTGAAAGTTTCCAGGAAGATGGGAAAATACCACAACGAAGTGATTTGTTAAAAATTATGTGTAGAGGAGTAATTAGTTGGTCTACACAACGCGTCACAAAAGAGGGAGGAATTGAGTCAGGACCAGGACCTTTATTAATGCTTAGCTGTTGAATAGCAATAAATATATCATCCTGAGTGATAACCATACTGTCAATAATAGATACTGGGATGGCATCCGCAAATAGGGTTGGATTGGAAGGTGTAGAAGGTGCGCAGAAACTGTCTTGAAAGTGGTCAGCAAAGAGGTTACATATATCTAGGAGGCACGAAGAGGTAATATTACCTCTGTGCATCGAAGCGGGATAACCTGTGTTCTTACGTTTGGTGTTTACAAACTCGTAGAACTTTTTCGGATCATTAATAATCTTTTCACCCATCAAATTAACATAATGGTTATATGCTTCATGGGACTTATTGCGGAAATCATTGGCAAGTTCTTCGTACTTTTGCTTGAGCGAGTCATTAATAAAGGGATCATTTTTAATAGCTTTGTAGAGCTTATTCCTTAGGTTTCGTAACTGCCTAAGATTACTATCAAGCCAGGGTTCAGTGAGCTTGTTACGCTTTTTAATTTTGGGGACAAAATTATCAATGGCATGGAGGATAATATTATGGAAGGTGGTCACAATGTCGTCAAGAATCGATGAAGACAGATGGATTGCCCAGTCCACAGAAAGCAGATAGTTCTTAATGCCTTCATAGTCGGCATTTAGAAAATCGTAGATAATTTCATAATTTGTTTCCTGGCTAGATATGGATGAAAATTCTACTGTAATGGCATAGTGATGGCAAGAATTATTAAAAAGGTTCTCAGCTTCTGACGTTGCTGTAACAACTACTTCATCATAACAGTTGGTGAAGATCATATCTAACCATCTACCATTTTGGTTGGGGTTGGACGAAACCTGCTGTAAGTCATTACCATAGAAAGTACTGATGATGTTAAAGTCGGTATTATCTAGCAGATTTACAGGAAGGAGCCGATCATCATTCTCATCTACGATGAATCTTATATTTGGACGATTGTAATCACCAAAGACTATAATTCTGTCATCATCATTCATGTTAGCAAGGATACAGGAGATGACATTACAAAGATCATTATAAGACTCTTCAGCGGAACAGGGAGGTATGTAAACAACACCAACATAGAGGTAATGTTTCTCAAAGGGGATTTTAATAAACGTGAGCTGAAATATAGGGTTGTGCTCAGTTGGAACTAGTTCACTAGGAATGGAGTTGTGTACAGCAATAAGAACACCACCTCCCCTAGATAGACCTGTGAGTTGATAGTTACGGTCAGTTCTATGAATGGTCCAGTTGGAATCAAGAATTTCCTCATTTTTAAAATTGTCATTCAGCCAGGTTTTGGAGAGAGCAAGTACATTAAATTGGCAGGACTTAGCGTCAAGGAACAGTTTATTGGTTTTACCTCTCATACCACTGCAATTGTGGTAGAGGAATCTAGGCGTGTACCGGTGTGATTTATGGTTAGGAATAATATTTCTTCATGTCATCACGAGATCTTTGCAGCCGAGAAATATAATTTGCGCTAACGAAGGAGCGATACGTTTCCAGATCACGTTTAACCTGCTCTTGGGGCACACCAAGTTCTTCGTGATATTGGCTAAAGAAATACCGTAAAGAATTCACCTCAATGGGTAACCCTTCTTGCTGTATCAAAACTTTAAGATTAGTTTTGGTTTTACCGTCGATGCATGTAGTTTCAGGTGCGTCGTGTAAATATGACAGGAAGAGACGGACACTGTCATAGATCTTATGGTCCCTGAATCTAGATAGTAAATATCTGCACTCAAGGTTATCATTAGAGTTTTTAGTAAGTCTAACAACAGGAGGAACAAGTGGATCAAGAAAGTTGCTAGCCGTTGGTGGATCAACCGATATATTCGGCACGTGGATTGAACCAGAGGTTGATGGAATTTGGGGAGAACCTCGAACGAAATTAGTATATTTGGTAGCAACCTTTGGACCGCTTACTTCTAATTGCGTTTGTGGAATAACCGGTTCCGCAATGCCAAAGCTAGTGGAGGGAGTTACATTGTTAGCATTATTATTAGAAGGAGCGATATTTAAGTTAGAAGGTGGATTGTCAACTAGAATACAGGATGTGTTAGCGTGGGCCTCTTTTCTTTTCTGCTTAGGTGGAACCATCGATTTAATTTTATTATTATTATTTGTTTTGGAAGGGGTAAAAGCAACATGCTTATAGGATGTGTTTGATGTTTCATAAAATTTCATAAAATGCATTTAAAGGATAACAAATCTCGTTTACTCGTTTGTTATTAGAAAAATGATGTCCTCCCCTCCTTGGCCGACGGTCACAAACATTTTTTTACTTACTGCTTACTGCTGCTGCGACAGTTTTAAAAGAGTGCACTTTTAAAACTGTCGCAGTTGATGTAACCAAAAGGGGCTACATCAAAAGTAGCTACATCTGGGGCAGATTGTCCATAGAAAAATCAATCACCGTGAAGCGCGAAGACCGACAAATGGATTGGTATTGCCATGTTCAAATGCCTCCGCCTGAAAACTCCGCAAAAAACCCGATATCAATGGAAGTTACACTTGAGGGACCCAAGGCCATAGGCAGACCGAAGAATATGTGGATGTGTCAAATGAAAAGCAACAACAGCGGCGGATTGGTCTCAGTGATGACACGATAAAAGATAGAGCTGCCTGTAGAAGTACGCTAAGAATTTAGCGCCTGAATGGTGACGTGCTTACACCGCAGGACGAGGAACGAGACGCCGCGCCATGCAGCGGTATAAAGCAAGGAAGAAGAAGATAAAAAGTGTTCTAAGCTGTTTGAAAGCGTAAAAATGCGCCTTTGATTTCTGGGATAGCGCACAAGTTTTCGCGCTAATATAAACAACAGAGTATTGATGGTTTGATGGTTTGGTATAAATTAGCAATTTTTGGTTTTTTATTAAATCGAAAAGCCTCAGTCTTGGAAACTCGGATATTCTGGAACAGGGACCTAAGACACTTTCATGCGCGCCCTGCTGCTGAAACTGTAGTTTCGTGGGCTGAACATATTGGTATCGTTTTCAGGCCTTTCATATCCACAACACGTAAAGAGTGTCAATTTTTGATAACATAATCAGATTCTGCAAAGTCTCGTTTCGCTTATAGAGGATTTACACTATGGACTGGATTTATTAATTCCTGCATTTTGCTGTCGGTTGTACATTATTGTACTGTAGTTCTAAAAATCCAGGTCCAGTGGTGGCAGGTCTTGTAGTTTCTCTAGAGTTAAAGTTGGTGCACTGCGCATGGCGCCGGTTATGCTTGCGCAGGCCAGTCTCTGTACTGATCCCAACTTGGCTGCTGCTGTTTTTTGCTTGATTTTAGTCCACCAGACAATGGAGCCATAGGTCAGACGGGGTTTGACCACAGCTTCGTATATCCAGTGTATCATTCGTGGTTTTAACCCCCACGTTTTCCCTATTGCCCTTTTAGTTGCATATAGGGTCTGGTTGCCTTTTGCAATTGTGTTTTGCAGCTGCTTGTTCCACGTGAGTTTGTTATCAAGGGTGACTCCCAGATATTTTACCTCCGTGGTAAACTGCAGTTGTTGGTTGAATAATGTTGGAGCGTTGAGCCCTTCCAAGTTGTATTTGCGACTGAAGGTTATTAGTGTTGTTTTGGCGGGATTGACCGATAGGCCTACCCTCCTACACCAATCCTCCACTTGGGTTAGAGCTTGTTGCATGAGTTCAGAAATAACTCCTGGAAATTTTCCCCTTATAAGGATGCTGATGTCATCGGCATATCCTAGGGTATAGAAGCCAGTATTATTTAGCTGGAACAGTAGGCTGTCCACTACATAGTTCCACAGGAGGGGTGAAAGTATAGGGTGTTTTGAACTCCACGACTCGAGGCGCGCCGTGTACAAGAGATTCACACTGTCTGATACATAAAGTTTGAAGAATGCTCAGGACCCACGAAGTGGAAGCACTCATCTATTAAAGCGCAAAGGGGAAAGTTGAGAATAAATGAAGGTCAGTCAGCACTATTTTCGTAGAGCCTGGTAGGGGCGGCAAAATGTTAACAGCTTACTAGCAGCAAATGTGCAAATCCGTCTCCTAACATCCAAATTTCAGCTAATATATATTTTTGTACAGCGTTTTTGTGCCTCTGATTTTTTGTCTCAAACATTAAATTCAAAATCTTAAAATCATAATCGCCAAATTCCATAAAAGTATACTCTTTAAAGTTTGGCGTTTGGGATTCTGCCGTTTTGGATATTTTCTTTTGAAAGAGTCATGAATTAGAAATTTTGATTTAGGAACATTGTGCATCTGGCAATGGGAATTTTCAACCTGAACCAACATTTTGATATTTAAAAATTTTCATTTAATTTCCACGCCTTGAGCAACGCTTGTTTTTCCCAGTTAGAAACACTAATTTACTTCAACAGTTCAAAAGCCGAGCTAAAAACATGTCTCGGGGGAGCACAATAATTAAAATTACAAACAACCAAAACAGTGACTGCTTTTGAATCGTAACCACATCAAAGTCAAACTCCCTCGCAAACACATCGAAAAAAGAAGCGTCTTGAAATTTCACACTTGATTGTTTCAGCGAATCATCCATCCTCGCATTATGTCTGTAACGAATTCCTGGCAAACCATCGTAAAATTGTCTGACTTAATACAACGTGAACATTAATGTATGGTAATCAGGTCACTCGTGCATGAACCTGAGAATTTATTTCCTTTTTTCGCGATACTGTGTTGTGTGTATATATTTTTTCCTTCAATTCCTTTATTGTCTGTGGCATGCCTTTCTCCTATAGTAGCGCTGTTGTATGCCCATGGAAGAGAAAAGGACTTAAGTGTCGAAGTTGTGGTGCGGGATCCGGGATGGTAGTGTGGAAAACATATCAAATCGATTTCATTCCTTCTTTTGCCCCCATTGTACCAGTACCTGTTCCAAATCATTTTGTGTCCGGTTACTTTAGCATATAGCACGATGAGTCTGCAAATACGTTTTTCACCAGAACGGGGACGTGTGTTTGTGCTGGGCTCCACGTCGTTGTGATTTTGCCAAAAAAAAAAATACAACATGAAGTTAGTAGTCTATAGTAGGTGGTCTACATAGAGCGTCGTTTACTTAAGCATGGCGAAGCCATTCACTTCCGATTCGAAGGAAGTCGATTAGATAGCATGCTGCGATATTTATCTCTAATTCGTTATTCGTATTCAGACCTACATATATCGTTATTGGCACACATACGAGCGATACACATTCATTGAATCCACTTCACTATATGGACGGATAAATGGAACGAAGATGACTATACTGTTAGTTAGTTGAGTAGTAGGGAGAATATTGCTTTTATTGGATTGAGAAACGACACTGGTCGCATAAATCCCAGAAATTAAGGCAAACATCCTGTTACGTAAATTCGGGAATGACATGCAAAAAATATGGGGATGATGAACAGCATGACTATGGGGAATATTTTTTGAATTACAGAAGCCCGAATGATACACATTTTTGGATTTTACGTAAAAGAAATGTATAGGAAAGACAAATTTGCATTCTTTTTAAAAATAGTATGAATAGTATATATCTAGGGTCGGGGGGAATAACTGGATAAGTCGAAAAGTATAACTTTTCAGGACAGCATTTTTAATGTTTGCCGTGCTATATTGGCCGAATGCGTCAACTCGAAAAACTTTTCTTATTGAAAGATGTCCACAGCAGTGTCAGGATTTGATCTGCGGAATTTCATTTGAATACTTTCCTCCAAACCGGAAGTATGGACATTTAATCCTTCAATACTCGGTCGAAATCCATAACAATAAAAGTCGTGTGGAGTATATTTTTGTTATCCACTATACAAGTATTTCTGATTAAATTTCTTTAAATAGTTTGCTCGATGAGGTATACATATATATTTTTTATTAATTGTGGGCCTATCATTGTTACTACTTCGCACGGTACTCGTCAACGGACCATGCTCCACTAGGAGTTAGGGCAAATCAAGAGAAATCATTGTTAAGGTAATTTTTAGATAATATGGATTTCATAATAGATCAAATTGAACGCTGTAACAAATCTGGCCTGTACACTCCCAAGCAACAATTCGTTTGCTTTAAAGAAGCACTCCATACTGTAGCAATCATATAGTACCACGAAATTCATTTATCGTGTGACATCGCTTAAAGTAATATTTTGATCCGATAAAACAGCCTTAAAGTATTTTCCAGAAAGCTTATATCATCATTATGGAATAAATTTAAAGATGGTGGTATAAAACTTCGATAAAACTGTCTCTAAACGTTAACCTAAAACCGTACTCCTTTAAATACTCCACTCTTGTGTTTATTGGATGATACAGCACACACATGCAATGGTCTCTCTAAGTTAACTCACACACATGCATTATATTCTTCTATAGCACAGTCGGTGTCATTTTTATAGTGTGACATTCGTATGGTCATCCAATAAATTGTTCACCGTAGTTTTATAGAAGGATGGACTTTGTGATTTAATGAATTGACACTTATGAATGCTCTAGAATACCACGTTTCTTGAATTGAATTCATTGAAATATTGCTTGAAACCAACATTTCCTCACTCCTTGTTAGCTTATGAATCAATTAAGATAATCTCAGCGCAGAAAATGTCTGTATTTTATTGAAGAATGTGTGAATTTAATTACCTTCAACTGATTGACATATAAAGAAGAAGGTGCATTGGAGAAGGGTCGATAAAGAAGTGTCGAGCACTTGTGGTGTTTACGAGCAATGTTATTTATATGTAAGGTTGGCCGAGTGGTTAGGGCGTCGGACTGGCATACGACAGTCGCTGGTTCGACGCTGGCTGCGGGAATTATTTTTTTTTCTCTTTTTTTTTTGCAATCGCGAGAAAATGACAGAAAATGATGACATAACACATGATGTATGTCTTTTTCGAAGCGTAATTCAGTGCTACAATGAGGTTCTATTGGATCAAAAAACGGCGCCAGATGCCATTATTGGACTATTATTCAGTGTTTATACCCTGTAAAGTGCCCCTATTGTCGTGAGAAGAGAATATTTTACGAAGTATTATAGGGATGAAATTGTTACTTGGGCTGGGACAATCACTTATCGATAACTCTCTGCAAGTTTTTTGTTTTAATTAATATTTTTTCCCAAATTGTTCGAAGATTGGTAGACACTTATTAAAAGCCATAAACTGAAAACTTCCTAGGAGACGTATTTAAGTCCGAAGCTTTTTTTCTGACGCGTCTAGAAAACATCTTGTTAATTTCTTTATATCGGGTCATCCATATGTAACGCCCCCATTCTGTTTTAGTAAATTAAACCGTTAGAAATTTTTCGGTACTGTTTCCTGAATACAGTTCTATGTAACTTAGAATTTGAAAGCAATATCCTGCAGACATAGTTGATATCGGTTTAAATATGATATAGTGAATTGCAGCTAGAGCTGTGGTCTTAAGGTGGTGAATGAATTGTCTACGGTAATTTGGCTTTTAAAAATTTTAACGAATATCACACTTCCGTTTGCCCCGTCCAAAAAGCGGGTTAGTTAAATATTTTCAAAATGGGACTCTGCCACTTATACACTGCGACGATAGATCATTTTGGCAACTTATTCGCTAAAACAACAGAATTACGTATTCTATGAATTTTTAAAAGCTAATGCCTTTGACACAAACAATAGGCAAATCATGATTCGTCAAAATACAGATTCGTTGCAATCACAATTAGCGACACAGTCCTATAAATTTTACAGTAAATCGAATTGTCAGTAAAAAATCGCCTTAAGTGAACTAATCGTAAGCCATTTCATCTGGAGAAAGGTTTTCACGAACAAACCGACTCCGCTTTCTCCTTATTTTACAGCCTTTATATTTATCTAATGTAACGTACAAGTAAAAACACTTTACTTTTTTCACACTCAGAAATACGCGCTTCTGTTCACGTGAAAGGCTACAATAGCTGTTTTTTTTAAGGGCAGGTTTGCTGACCCATTCAATTTTCAAATTGTCAAATACTTATATTAAAACCTTTTTTACACGAAACCCAAATTTTAAACGCTTTTACTTCATTAAAAAATTTTCAAATCAATAATTTGCCAAACGACATTTTAACATATATTTACAAACTAAAATTAACTTTTTTGTGCTTGGAAACTATGCTTAAAGAAAAAAATTCACTTTAACTGAAATTGGAAAAATAGCTGGAAGTGATTCAGATTGCATACCTTTAGGCGAAATTTCGAAAATTTGAAAAGCTTATTAAAACTCAATGCTGGATGTGATTTCGGGTTAGCATTTGTATGAAAATTACCCCGTAGAGTATGTTAGCTGATGAAAAAACACGGCCAATGAGTTCTGTGACATCCAGTTTTTTATCGTTTAATCGTTGAAATCTATAGTTATTTGCATTCATTCAGGGTGATTTCCGATTTTAGGCCGAAATTCGGGCAAACCCGAACGTAATTTATTCGCAATTTCAATAATAATACAAGTCGACTTATCTAATTATTCCCAGCGAATGGTTTCCCTACAAAACTGTACAAGTAGGCTTAACCGGGTAACCACATCAATGACCGCTTATATACCGCAGCAAAGATAAAAAGTTTTAGACAAATTTAAATTATTTTTGGACGGCATATACGGGCTGCACTAACTTATCGAAACTAAATTTAGTCTCGCTCGCAACATATGGCGAGGTGCTTGCCAATCCATAATGCCTAGCCAAGCGACTGTCTCTGAAATTTATCCAGGAAGAGCGAAGTCGTCTTGTTACTGGAATGATATCGTTTTCGATTTTCGTTTCGCTACAAAGTTTATATGAAATTCCTGGTGAGAAAAAACGCGAGATTAACAAATTCCAATCATAATAATTGTCGAAATAATCGAAATGTCAGATAAACCATTTCTAAACATCTGCACATTCCACAACCAATTCGAATAAAAAGAAGAAGAAGAAAGTTAATACGCGAACTAGACTAGGACGGTATATTCACCCTATGGAAAAGGTACTTTCTCCAAAAATGTTTTAAGATAGTTTAAATTAAGAGACGGTATATAAGCGCTCAATGAGTGAGTTGTCTGAAAATGCACATTTCTGTAACTTAAGAAAGCGTTGCGATTCAAGCTTGAACACTTCTGCATATTTTGTAAGAGTAGTTTAATGCACTTAATTCATTTTCGATATAAGTCGACTTATCCACTTATTCGCCGTGGCCCTACATATAAGCCAATATGCAGCGTACAATCTTTATTATAAAATGTCTGTATATGTATAATAAGAACTTGTTAACTCTGCACTGGCTCATATAGATCCTCAAAACAAAACATTCTCAGTGACAATGGCATTCATTCATCGATCTATACTTCACTCTACCTGATACTTATTGATCAGCTACGAACGAGTATCTTTCATTTTCAACTATAGTATTCGTAGAATGAAATTCACATGAAATCGGAAAAGTAGATCCTTTGTTTCAGCAAAATCTATGGAAATGTATTTAATAGAATTGCAACTGTTCAATCGTAATTTAATTGTTCAGTGAATGGTTGGAAATTTCAATCACAGCCAATTGAAACATGCTTTTAATTTACTATATTCGGAACGACATACAACAGGATGGATACGTTACACAGCTGCGCTACTGCTGTTGCTGACAAGTTGGCGGAAAATGTATTTAAAATGTTACGGACTGGTTGCCTTGATCCCTGAAGCACTTTTGCACAAGAGTGTATATGTTACAGAGTCTATGAATAGCACAAGAACCCAAGCCAAATTTTTGAAACGTCAAATAGTCCTCAGTGTGTTAGTGCAGAGTCTATATTTTCCTTCAGCCTTTCTGGTGTATGTTCCCATCAATATATTGTTGAAAACCGACCCATGTCAAGTAAGCAAGCTCTATGCTCGTTATGCTACATCGTCAAATCGTGTCGTCGTCTTTTCACATTCCAGACTCCATTCGAACGAGGATTTTTTTTCTGAATCTTTGAAAGTCGAGATCTATTTGAAGGCTTTCAGGCGAGAAGAGCAAAAATCGATTGCGATTTTTATGTATAAGCTAGCAAGCGAAAGAATATTTTTTTTTGTCGAGATTTCATACCTATAAATATTTCAACTGAATAATATTTCCATTATATCAATACGGTATTGGTGTAATATTGGCATTGCATTCAGTTTAGCGTAGATAATGCATCTATATATGCTGCATAGTCTAGTCAAGTCTAGTCCTCTCTTCATAAATCCGGCGTGTCAAAAGGCTTTTAGTACACTGACACATTGGAAAATTCAAAGGATCAAGTGGATTATCGTACACACAGGACTAAAATAAAAAAAAAAGACTTTCATACGTTATATATGACTACGAAGAGATTATTTTATCCTCTTGGTGCAAGTTTAACCTATTCATATATTCACATTTTGGAAAGACCCTTATCACTTTACGGTGTCAAATTCTATATAGGAGTAATTTCAGAGATTTCAGAACGGGCGGTAATTGTTCATTAGTCGTCGTATTGGAAAATGTCCGTTTTCTTGCTCGTGTAGGTACGAGAATTTCTACCACTCTACATTTATCCTATTTCGTGCGTCAGGCGTTACGTTTTTTTATTCGGGGGAAAACAAGGTCGAAAGAGATTTAAGTTATTAGTATGTTTAGGTTCCAATTTAAAATTTGACATTTCGTATTCTCCCGTGTTGTATGCTTGTTACAAGGTGAGCTGGCACAAATTTGAAACAAGGATTCAAGAAAAGTTTGGTACAAGTGTTGAGGCATGCATAATTCATGAGAATCGATTTTGAATGAATTTCTAACACCAATTTTACTATAGGTCGTGCTAATTAGGAAAATTTTCAGTGTACTGAAATTTATTTCAAGGTTGCAGACATGGAAATTGAAATGTTTTAAGAAGTTCAGTAAATAGAAATGTAGCTACTATGTGTGTGTATTTTGTTGCAAACGTACAATACTCAATTGTTTTGAGGAAATTAAAGTAAAGAAAGGCGACCCACTGACCGGGATTCTGCGGGATAGCCTCGCATTTTATAAATCTGAACCGAATGTTCGCCACAATATGCTCTATATCGGACCCCTATCTCCCTGTGCGACACAAAATGCTAATTTAAGTATATTACAATCCAAATGTTACATCATCATCATCAATGTGGCACGACAGCCCGACGTCGGGCCTTGGCCGCCTGAATCGTTGACCTCCAATTGTCACGGTTACGTGACCTCGTCCTCCAGTTTCGGAAGCCCAGCAGCTGTTGGGCGTCTTCACCTACGGAGTTCTCCCAGCGAGCTCTCGGTCGTCCACGCAACCTCGCTCCGTCAATTCGTTGTGCGTTCATCACTTTCTTTGGCATGCGATTATCGTCCATCCGTTGTACATGCCCCGCCCATTGCAAACGTTGAAGCTTCACGATTTTCGATACTTCCAGCTCATCGTACAATTGATACAACTCATGGTTGTACCGGATACGCCATTGGTCTCGCTCGCGAACGGCCCCGAAAATTCCCCGAAGGACCTTTCGTTCGAATCGGTCTAGCAAAATTTCGGAGGCTTGGGTAAGGGTCCATGTTTCGCAGCCATAACATAGCACGGGTCGGATGATCGTTTTGTACACGCGGAGCTTCGTGTTCCTGTGCGCAAGTTTCGAATTAATTATAGGGAGGACCGAGAAATATGTCTTATTGGCTAGTTGTATCCGTCGCTTAATTTCGTCGGTTTCGTTGGCGTCCTTTGATAAGTTACAACCCAGATAGTTGAAGTTGTCTACATACTCGATATTAAGGTCCCCTACTGTGATGCTGGAATTTGCTGGCGTCCTTGTTTTCGATTGCATCATGGCCTTTGTTTTGCTTTCGTTGATAATTAGTCCAACTTCCTTTGCGGCGTTATTGAGGTTATGCAGAAGGCTTTCTGCATCACCCAACCTTCGAGACATGATGTTGATATCGTCGGCGTACGCTACTAATTGAGTCGACTTGATGAGTAGCGTTCCGCTGCTGTCCATATTCATGGCTCGAATTACATACTCCAAAGCAAGGTTGAAGAGCGTCGGCGCCAGCCCGTCGCCCTGCTTGAGTCCAGTACGAGTTTCAAATAGGTCAGTGAGTCGATTCTGCACTCTGACCTGCGAGACGGTATTAGTCATCGTCATCCTTGTGAGTCGCACTAACTTTGCCGGTATACCAAAATTCAGCATAATGTTGTACAGTACACTTCGATCGATACTGTCGTATGCCTGCTTGAAGTCGACAAAGATTTGGTATACGTCGATGTTATATTCCCAGCACTTTTGGAGTAGTAGCTTCACTGTGAAAAGCTGATCGGTCGTTGATCGACCAGGTCTGAAGCCGCCTTGATACTCGCCAATGATTCGTTCTGCGTACGGATTAATTCTCTTTTCAAGAATTTTAGATAATATCTTATAGGCCGTACAAACTAATGATATGCCCCTGTAATTCTCACACTTCAGCTTGTCACCCTTTTTGTGGATTGGGCAGATTATGCTTTTGCGCCAATGTTACATACTCTGGCCAAATTTAGTGGAACATAATTGAGTTAGGCGTTTGGATTTGGAATGAATGGTTCTAGGCATGGGAGCACAATTTAAGGAAATTTAGATACTGGATAATCCGGTTATAATCCAAATTCTTAACGCCCGACAGAACTTAGTTTTATTGAATTCGCAAAGGATTCGGTACAAATGGGTTGTACTGTAATTTTCATCTCTGCAAAAATTAAAAAGGACACATTGAAAACTTGCTTGTGATGTACTCGCCGTCACCAACTACTTCAAATTACGGCGTACGTTTATATTTGGAATATGGAAGTTGTAGAAATCAATGTATAAAAGATGTCGAATTTTTCGAAAACTCAACCTCAACATTCGAAATCGTAACGTCCCAAACAATTCTTTTCCATTAAATTTGCCCTGGATGGGTTGTACTCTGTATCTACTTTATATTTCCACAATTGTGCTTCCCTTTCATTCGTCAAATGATCTCTTCAAATTTCATTTAAAATTCAAACATATGTCCCAATTCTTTTTCATTAAATATACCCCGGAAATGTTACAACTGCACTCTCAATTTCCGCAAATGTGCACCACTTTCACATATCCATTCATGCCTACAACCATTCGATCAAAATCCTAACGTCCCGTGCAATTATTATACCCTATACCCATAAGATGGTATAGGGTATATTGTTTTTGCTACAACGATTTATGTAACACCTCAAAAGAGCCACCGGAGGTATGGCAAAGTATATATATAAATGATCAGGGTCGGTCCCTGATTCGAATAAGCCATGTCCGTCTGTCTGTCTGTCCGTCCGTGTGTCTGTCAGTTCGCACGATAACTCCCGAAATAATGAAGCTAGGGTTTTGAAATTTTGGTCAGATTATTGTTTTGACAAAAGCTTGGATGGTATTGAAAATGGGCCACATCGGACCAAGGATTCCCCTACCTCCCATACAAATGACCCCTCCATGATTGTGTAATTTGCCCATATTTTTCGACAGGATATCGCTATGGACCTGACATTTTCATCAATGCCTTATTGTGACATATGCTTGAAGTTGGTGGAAAGTGGAGAACGTCCGACTACCCCTACCCCTCCCCTACAAATCTTTTGCTAGAGTGTCGCGAAAAACTTCTAATAATTAACAAACGGTAGCTGTTGGATGCCTTCATATAATATTAAATATGTGCCAGGTCCGAACCATCTACCCCTCCCTCCCCTACAAAAAAGATGAAATTGAATTTTTGGGTTTTGCGTGCCTTCTAGGTCTGTCCATGGGTATAGGGTACTCGGAACTCGGTCTCGTTTTTCTTTAAATTCGGCCCGGGTTGCACTGTATTTCGAATATCCGGTAACGTGCACAATTTCATCCATCCATTGATTCCAATCAATCAAATTCCAAACTGCCGCCGAAATTCTCGTCCAATAACGTTATAACCTGGTTGTACTGTACTTTATATTTCCGTAAGCTTGTGTCCTTTCATCTTTCGCGTCTCGTTTTAATTTTTTCTTTGGTGGGGCCGACGCTCCAGCGTCTCTTGACTTTGATTAACAGTACCTTGATTAACAACCTAATATAAGGTGACCAGATGCCTGAATGGTCAATGCTGTACGTACTCGAACACTACTTATTGGTGAGATTCGGCTTAGAGACAAACCCAAATCCACTATGGGAGCTATTCGAAAAATCGTGGTAGTCACTAGCATTTCCCAATAAATGTTTGATAATAATTCAAGTCACTCCGTTGAACAAGGTACGAAAATAAATTTATTTAAAATAATAATTTATTTATTTAAATGCGTCAGGCTCAACTCAGTTGTTTGCTGGAGGCAAAATCATGTCTTCGTTCATAAAAAAAATAATGATTTGTCTTGATTGTTTCTTTAAACGATATTAAAGTTCCGATTTCCTCGGCAAATTTCTAGGTGTTTGCAAATTATTTTTAAATCTATTTTCTATGGAAGAACTTTTTTTTTAATACTCAGTTATAAAGCATCTCAACACCACCGTAGCAAGTTGCATTGAATCATAGCCAGTCCATAGATGGATAGTGCCTTATCAACCTCTGGATGTTAAAGCCACTGCTTAGGTTCCTTTTCCCCTATTTACCCTATGGACCATATTAATTCAGGCACTCAGTCCTAATCTGAAACTGGTGGAAATATTGTGAAATAAAGCCAATTTAACCGTCCCATCATTTTCCGTTGCACTAATTTTGATAGATAAGCTTTCCACGGTAAGCCGTTTAGGCTTCATTCAAACGACGCGACGTGCCGTACGGCTCGCAAGCTCTAGCCATACAAATGCATTGGCTTATATGGGAAGCTCACGACGTGCCGCTGTCAAAACACAACTAGCGAGACGTGTTAGCACATATCGTGCACCACAACCCGCAAATTCACGGCTCGCGAGCCGTGTTTTGACAGTTGCACGGCTCTAGCTTTCTCTCGCTCATCGTGAGCTTCCCATATAAACCAATGCATTTGTATGGCTGGAGCTTGCGAGTCGTTTTCGCGCCGTTTGAATGAAGCCTTAGGCTTTGCATTTTAAAAAATATTTTTATTTAAAATTAATAATTCATTCTTAGTTTAAAAGGAAGCTACATCGACAGTACTGATTTTGTGCGTACACCACTTTGAAAGTTGTTCAGCGAAAGTTTGTAGAAAAATTTTGCCATAGACACTGGAATTTACCTTATAGGTAATATGGTAGTCCGTTGAAATGCTGAAATTCTGCTTTTCAAACAACAAGCTCAATTTTTTTTTTGTTTTTGATACCTTTCAACTATAAAAACATAATTAACGTTAAATTACTACGTATCGCTTATCTTCAACTAGCTTTGACGATACCTAGCCATTCCAGTTCCATTGCTTTGATAGATTTAGCGTCAGACAATACCCAAAAAATGAAAGTAACTGTCGCCTGTCGCTCATCGCATTACAGAATGTGAGCTCTGATCTTATGTAGTGAAAAACAACCCGGAGCTCGTTGGATTGTTCATGAGGTATCATTGTGTGGATGCTGTACATTTGGCTGTACGCTTCTGGAAGCTGTACGGCAGGTCAAAATGCTGTACTGTACAGCAAAATGCTGTACGTCTGGTCAGCTTAACCTAATAACCCCTTTTAGTAAAAATGCACCGCCGAACAAAATTTGCTGTTTGAAGGGAATCATTTTCGATTTGTGAAAGGGTCTGACAAAATTTGGAGAGTACCAGGTTTTCTATGGTAGTAATTATTCGCTGACCAGAGAAGCGTGTTTACATTCCAAATATTTGAGGGCTTATGGTATTGCTTGCACAATATTTGCAATATCAAACATTTTAGAAAAGTAAGAGGTTACGGTAGCGGCATGAATTCATGACCGGATATAAACCAGAAATGGACTCAAATGATAAATGTAGAGCGTGCCTAATATTAACCGTACTATAGTATAGTAATCAGTTCGTTGATTCGCACGCAGTTTCTATATAAAAGCTGTCAAAAAACTCGTGCGAGGCGAGAATAGCTCGCATCTAGGTATTCAGTTTTTCGGACGAGTACCCTATGCTCAAACCAGTGTATTCACAAAGTCTCCACATAGATTCGGACGAATATAATGTCCTTACATTTATTTTCGTGCGAGCGTGATAGGAAAAGACAAAAATTCAATTAAATGGAATTTTAAAAGGGTCATTTTTGATGATGTCTGATGATTAATAATTTTAATTTTCATCGGAGAAACTGGAAAATAATTATCCTTTCAAAAACTAATAAGATTGTATAGTAGCATATGTGGGAGTGCTTGTTCAGAAGGATTTATGGCTTGAAGTTAGGATGATTTGATTGGTGCTTTGTGGTCGTAATCGTTCGGTGGCCACTCTGTGATATAGAGACTCAGAGAGAAGCGAGTTTTCAATACTCGACATGGCTCGTTCCACGTGTATTGTTCAAAAGAAGATAGGAAATGTTCTTATCATAGATTAATAAACAAAAATGCAACTATGAAGTGAAGTATGGCTGGCAACCATATCACACTCCGAATTCACTAGTTGTTGAGTTCAAACGTTGACGACTACACACGGTAAGTCGTCGACGCACCATTCTCTACTATAGGAGTTAGGGTAAAACAAGAGAGAATGGAGAATAAATTGCTGATGTGCTCTGCTTCACTAGAGGATTAAAACAATTAAATTTGAAGTGATACATCACATCTTTTAGTGCAATAATAATGAAATGGTTTTTATTATTAATTAAGTGTTATTTATATAAGAAGATATTATAGAAGAACTTTATTTCTTATTCTTCTTCGTATGAGTAAATTTAATGTTGATTTGGTTGTTTCTGTGTTCCTCTGCATCTGTCCTTCTTTTTCTCCTGGGAATTCCATAGATATTCGGTGTATCCAGCATATGCATACGTGCATATGTATGTAAGTACAATGCAAATCGCCTACACGAAGAAAGGCTTGAGTAGATATCGTCAGTGGCGTATTTAGAAAATTCTCAAAGGGGGGCAGAGACTACGGGGCTAATTTGTTACATAAAGTTTTGGTGTGGGGATACCCGAGAGCAGCTACATAGGAAAACATTCGCAAGACTGAGGGATCGTTGATCCTTGATTTAAGGCGAAACTCAAGGAGACCTTAAGCTTTCAATAGACTTCAAATATAATATTTCAAGGTAGTTGGGTAGCTATCTTGACTTCAAGTGAGGTTGACTATAGAACATTTCAAGGTCTCCTTGAGTTTCTCCTTAAATCAAGGATTCATTGACTCGTGAATATAAGTGATTTCCATGAAAAAGTATGGAAAATGACATTTATTTTAACTTCGGCATCCTTGACTCAAGGTCTCCTTGAGTTAAGGTATGTTTATAAATACGGGCCTGAGAGTCCTTTGCATTTCAGGTTTATTACACCAAAAGTTTAGTTTTCCTGACAGATCTTAGAATAACACTCACTAACTGCTTTTGGCTTTTCCTGAACCAGAATACGGAGGCCTTAAAAAAGTTTGCGTAGAGTAGTTCGAAGGAGCCTGAAGCCGAAAAGGAATTTTACGAATATGTACTTAACCTTCGGACGAGCGCAATGCATCTGACAGATTAAGTGGCCAGTTTTTGTTGCACCAATCAGCGATATGAAAACGGAGAGATCTGAAACTCACAGTAGCTTAATCTTTATCGATCAACTACCCAAAGCAGTTTTCAGTTTCTATCTACCATATGTCTGAGGGGCGGGAGGGGATGAAATAATCTCTCAGATGTATTGCGCCCGATTGTGTTATTTTCTCCTTTTCTATGAAAATTTCCACATGTTATACTCTTCACATTGCGTAATAACGTTGTGTTGACTTTTAGGTTCACCAAATCGTTCAATAGTGTGGTTTTAAGCGGCCGAGTTGTTGGAGGTTTTTTAAATATTGAAGCCATTGAAAGCGACATATTCTTAGAAAATTAAAAATGTGAAGGGTATCAAACTTTGTGAGCCAGTTTTTGTTTCTAAAATTTCGTAGAACTATTGCAAAAAGACAATGCAACAATAAATAAGAGTCTAAAATATACAGAAACTTAGTTTCATCCCTTTTTCTGCACTTAATCTGTCAGAGGCATTGCGCCCGATCGTGTTAGGATTAGTATTGCGCCCGCCTGAAGGTTAATTGGCTATGGAATTAATGCAATGACCAAAGAGACTGTTTCCATATGAAAAAAACGGATTCCAGACGGAATACTTTTCTTTGGAAGAGAAATTTCATACATCGTCCGAAATTCTGCGAAATTTCGGCCAAATTCCGCTAAAAATTGGTTCTGCTTACTTTTGAAAGAAACACAGATGAAAAGCTGATACAACAAATTTTGGCTGACATTGTGGTCTTGAATTCCATCGCAGGTTTAGGCGAATTTGAATGCAAAATTAGGATTTACTGAAAAAGTACAGGCAGGGCACCACAGACACCGAACCGTAGGAATTCGAAAATATATGCTAAAAATGCTTTCCCACCAAAACAATTTTTAGCATTTTAACAGAAAGAGAAGCATCTGGTTTAAAGACCTTTACAGCAGCCCAACACGAATTTACGGCCAAATTAAAATACACAAGCCCGATCGAAAAATCAGACCGATTGTTTCAAATATTTATCAATTCAGCGGCTTCCAAGACATCGATACCGCAACATCATCTCCTCAACTTATATCAACATAAGATGGGGTCACTTCACACATGACGAGACTTTCAATAGCCGTCCTTGTTTCCGAACAGATTCATGTCGAGATTGGGCAACGTTTCATGACCACCTCGTTGCCTCGACATAATCATAGCTTGTACTTATTCTCTGAGAGTTCTTGTTCTTGTAACCGTCTATGAAAATAAACTCAACCCGTTCGAAAAACGGAAAGGGTTCATCAACGAGGAGATCTGGCGAATTGAGAAGATGATGTGATGATAATGTTTCGAAAAAGATTTAAAAAGTTGAGTAATAGAAACGCTCAAAATAAAAAAGGAGCATTTGGTACTGCAATTTTTAGTATGGTGCGAAAAAAGTTTGATGTGCTCACAGGGGGGGCACGTGCCCCCTGTGCCCCCCCTGTAAATACGCCACTGGATATCGTCCCTCTTGATATTCTTTATGTTGTTTCGAATCGGGTTAATTTCTCTAATAATTTGATTGTGCATATCACAAAAGAACGAAAAAACGTACTTTAAAAATATACAACTTTGATATTGATGCCATGTCAGCTATAGACAGTTTACTAATATACAAATTTTCAAGGACAACTATGTACTCTACAATTCTACACTTTCGTGCGAGTCATAAATGCAAATATTCGCGCGAGAAACTGATTACTAGGCTTATGGGAGAAATAAAATAGTTTATTCATTCGATTCCGTTTGTCGTGTCCTATAGGTTCTAGCCGTAACTAAATAATAAATCTCCATACCTATACCTTATTTATTAATAATAAAAAATCAATTATTTTGTACTTTCAGGTCGACGTTATTACAGTAAATAAGTTTAAGGTAAGTCATTTCTCATATTTTGTGTAACGCATTCGATAATATCCGGTTTACTCTATTACCCTTTAATAAACCGACAACAGAATCATTATAACGAAAATCTGTCATGACGTTATGTTTTCGTTACTGAAATTCGTCATTTGATTTTGATATTTGGTGGATTGGTGCTATTGTAGTGTACAATAGCGATATTTTGTTGAATATTTTGTTCAATAATGTGAAGACACTTTTGCCTTCAAGCATCTGAATAAATGTAGGTAGGTTAGAGTTGACACCAAATTTATTTATTTTTTTTTGTGAAAATTTTACTCCTACATTCTTACGTCATAAGGTATCTGTTGTCAATATTTGGCAAGTGATGTTCCAATTTCATAATTGGCCAAATGTGCTAATGATGGTCAATTTGTGTAAAAATTATACGTTTTCATAATTTAAAAATCAGTCTTCTCAAGGATTTTCATTTTGCATCCAATCGTTAACAAAAGAATATTATATTATTCTGAAAAGGTATTTTTCAAATGCGAGAACTAAATTGTGCAATCACACACGTTTTAGTTCTCTGCTGATATTTTTATTTCATACATGTTTTACAGTGGTTCGACTTCAACCCAACAATTAGATTCTCACACTTTATGGCGGATTTCAATAGGATCATTTTTTTTCTCTGTCGACTCACGATCATGCATGATGCGAAACAATCAAAGATGCACGCCATATGGAAACAGGATAACGCGAACAATTGCATATAAACGAGATGAATTGTTATACAGAAGTTTGTCCTTGCGTTGGTAGATTTTCTAGCCGCAAGGCTAGTGCATACTATCCGAACAATATAAATATGTGACACACGCACACTTATACGGTACAGACATTTGCCTAGAGAGAAAATAATATCACGAATACATATTGCTCAAAGGCGAAATTCTAGTAGAGCAGAGGTTCGGCTAGAGGATAACTCGCCATATTTTGTTTAACACAAACATACATTTTGTACAATAGCAGTTCAAACAGATTCTCTCTATAGCGAGTTTGTCTATTCTGTTCATACGAAAAACGAGAGCATATTGCTAGACAAACATTGCGAGAAATCCATAGAGGATTTTCTATGTCTTCTCTGGCTTTGGGCAATTCACTGCGTATATTCGGTTTAAGCGAACATGGTAATTTCCGTTACTGTGTTTTTGGAGAGAAGACGACAACAAGGACGAAAGTTGCATAGTAACGTGTTGTTTCAATACATACGTATACAACTTGTGTTCAACTTATTTTTCTTGTGTGTATATGTTTTCCTTTTCCGTAGCCTGCAGTGCCTCCAGAGCAACGGTTCTTAACCGGTGGTCCGCGGACCACTATGGTGGTTCCTGAGGCGACCCTAGGTGGTTATAGACTTGAGGGTTGTCATAATTGTAGGCAAACCGTTCAAGTGTTTAAGGCGATGAATATTTTGAAAAACATATTATTTTCCAACTAGACCATAATCGTAATTTATATTGCTGAATTAAGATAATTAAGCTATTATTGATCTTCGGTGGCACTTCTACGCTCATGCCATTCGGTTGTACAATTTCTTCATACCTCTTCAATTTTGAAGGTTGTTTTTTCACTGTGAATCGTTTTGAAAATCACGAACGAAAAATCCAATCAAATAAAATCAGCTACGGACAGTGGTGTCATATTTGATGGGAAATATCATACCGGAAAATGTGTTTTCTTGCCATGTTTTTCGTCAAAAACTTTACTTAAGATCACAATGAATTTTGAAGGGGACACAGGACACTTCGACTTCGATTAATCTAGTAGAATATTGACGGTTTCTGTTGCATAGGATCCAATTTCCAGAGATTGTTTTGTTTTCGGCGAAAAAGATAACGTAACCAAATCGAAAATGCAAGCTCTAATTGATGTGATAATTCAGAAAAAGTCATTAGCTGTCTAAAAAGGTTTTTTTTTGTCATAAAACATTTTTTCGCCAGTGTAATTTTCAGTCTTATTCTAAACAAAAAGTGGCAAATTCGACAATTTAAAATTTAAAAATTGTTAAAAAATCATTCGGTCTTTTTTGTCACATCACACTTATTAGAGCTCAGCTCAGCTGTACGGGCAACCCGTGTCCCGCGAACAATTTATGCAAGATCCACACCATCATCGTACAGCTAAGCTGAGTAGATGGCGTTGGTTGAGTGAAGATGACGTCACAACTAATCTCTTTTTCCTTAATAATTCCTGTATCCTTCCGTTTCCAGGATGAACAAACGCCCTACAAAATGAACAAACGTCTGGCTTTCGATTGATACCAAACCTATACCTTTCCGACCCATGTTTAAAAATGACTGGCTAAGTTCACACTCACAATTTTAAAGTTGCTATAATTAAATAATCAGAGAAGAACAAACGATATTAATTGGCGAACAATCAAGAACAAACGTAGCCGTTGTAGAACAAACGGATCACCGAGCAAAAGGACCTAATTTCAAAAAAATGACTGGCTAACTTCACACAGCCATTTGAAGGAGCAGTTACATTAGAATTTGAAGTGAAGTTGTGATTGGGCGCCCTGGGTTGAGACGAATACACTTAACTAGAATAAAATAAAACGAACTCCTAGAGTATTAAAAATGCATCGTTCACAAAATTTATTTTTAAAACTTAAGCAATAGAAAGTTTCAAAAATTCGCCACCCCTTGAAATCTGCCCCCCAGCTGCCCGGGTTGCCCATATGAGAAGTCCGGCCCTGGTTAGACCGAACGAAGTTAGCTGCTTTTGAACGGTTCATATTCATGTGGTAGTTTTGTATGCCAATTAATTGTTGGACAAGATGTTAAAGAAGTTGAAGCTTATAAAGAAAGAAAAGTGATTAACTTTTTTGTATGGCAGTATGTTTTGAAGGATAAAACGATACGTAATTTCCTCATTACAAAACAAAATAAAACATATTTATTGCAAATTCAGTTTTAATATAGATGCGATTTAATCATGGTACAAGGATCCGGTTGAAGTGTAAATTCTTGTACTCGTTATTTATTTAAAAAAAATAATAGTATAATTTATATTTCAATTACATCATCAGTTATTTCAGGACTAAATTCCAGTTTTATTCGCATTAAAATCGCAATCTAATCTTTCTTAGTCCTTTCGATCTAATTACAAAATTGCTCATTCCATTTGATACTCGGCAATGGTGTGTTCACCTGTAATTTTTTCGATCGACAATGTCTAATTGAATTGCATTATACGTATATACAGTTACAATTTCACTATCATTCGTACAGGCACAGGGCATTCCATTAAGTATGCCATTTAAATGGATTAACTTGCCCATTAGAATCAATTATGACACAAATACAAACATACGAATGTTATATCGATTTTCTCATGGAATATAATGTCGTTGTCTATGAATTTTAAGGCCGTACACACACGGTCAATACATGGATTGCAATCCACGAATTTAATTGGATTGCAATCCTAACCCGCCTGTGTACGGGCTCATTTGACAGAACTAAAATCCATTTTATGCATTGCAAACCATGGATTGGCCGTGTGTGTGCGGCGTAACGTACATATATCAAATCACGTTGTTTTGTCCCTATAATCAAATATTCTATTTATGATTAGCAAATTCCATCTGTCGTTTTGTACGAACATAATGTTCACTACTATACCAACCGTCAGACATTTAGTGCAGTCATATTAGCATTTCAAATAGAAAAAAATAGAGTAAGGCTAATTTTTGTTGTTTTTGAATCAGTGAGCTCCCATGAATCTACAACTGATTTTGCTAAAAAAAATTTTGATCGGAAAGGTCCCAAAAAGGACAAAAAAGGATACTCTTTAATCCTTGACCGGAGGTCGGCATGCGGGGTATCATATCAAAGGGGACATCGAGTACATTACATATCCGGTGTTTGTTTTCTGTTTCAAGGACCCTCAACGGAATAAATCGAGCTTAAATGGAAAATTTTCGCGTTTCCCATGTATCTTTCCAAAGCCATAACTACGAGAATAATTCAAGTTGTCACTACTTTTATTACTTTCCAGAATCTACAATAGCTGAAGATTCTACCATTAAATTTGCTAAGAAAAAATTTGTTCGGAAAGCTCTGAAAAAGGACATAAAAGGACACTAATTGCACAGCTTAGTCGAACGTGGGCATGTGGGGTATCATATCAAAGAGGATGTCAAGTACATTCTATATCTGGCATTTGTTACTTGCTCCAAGGGCCCTCAGAGGAGAAAATTGGGCTCAACTTAAAAAATTTTGTGTTTCCCCTATCTATATCTTTCTAAAGCCGTAATTTTCCATTTAAGCCCGACCTATTCCATTTAGTGTCCTTCAGACAGGAAACAAGCCCCGGATATGCAATGCACTCGACGTCCTCTTTGATATGACACCCCACATGCCCACGTTCGATCAAGGTGTGAAATTAGTGTCCTTTTATGTCATTTTTCAGAGCTTTCCGGTCAACTTTTTTCTTAGCAAATTTAATTGAAGAATCTCCAGCTATTATAGATTCTGAAAAGTGAAAAAGTAGGGACAACTTGAATTATTCTCGTAGTTATGGCTTTTGAAAGATACACGGGAAAGTCGAAAATTTTCAATTTAAGCTCGATTTATTCCTTTGAGGGTCCTTGAAACAGGAAGCAAACACCGGATATGTAATGTACTCGACGTCCCCTTTGATATGATACCCCGCATGTCGACCTCCGGTCAAGGATTAAAGAGTATCCTTTTTTGTCCTTTTTGCGACCTTTCCGATCAAAATTTTTGTTAGCAAAATCAGTTGTAGATTCCTGGGAGCCCACTGATTCAAAAACAACAAAAAATAGCCTTACTCTATTTTTTTCTATTTGGAGGCCTGAATTGGGATATTTTGACTGCACTAATTAGGTACTTTTAACACGTGGGTGAGCATAAATGTATGTACATATAGGATCAATGGTTAAGACAGGTTATTCGAATCGGTTGCTCACAGGCTACCAAAAGGATGATAAGAAGAATGATACACAAAATATAATGTTAATGTCGAATGCTGCCATTAATATTTATTATTTATCGTATGTACATATAGCTAGATATGTTTTCGATTCTGATTTATGACCGTATTTTCAGGTGACAAAAGATAATGACTGTGTTAGCCAAAATAAATGACTGTGTTAGCAATTGGCATAATATACATGTTGTTCATATAGTGTAAATTAACCAATAACATGAAAGACAATTTCAAAATACATACTCCAAATCCAGGGCCGAAATTCGCCTCTATGGTGCCTTATTGCCCAGGGGCGCCAAAGAAGCTAAATTCGGCCCTTGTTTGGAGTAGTTTGAAATTGTTATTTTTTTATACCCGTCACTATGTGAAAGAGTATATTAACTTTGTCATGAAGTTTCCAACGCACAGAAGGAAGCACCTCCGATTATATAAAGTATATATATTATTGATCAGCGTGACAAGAGGAATCGACTGAGTGATGTCCGCCTGCCTGTCCGTCTGTTGCAATGCAAACTAGTCCCTGAATTTTGAAGCTATCGGGCTGAAAAGTTGTATAAGTATAAGTTTCTTCTTAGTGTACGCTGTATATATGTCGGAACGAATGGAATCGGACCATAACGTCATGGGGCTGCCATAGAAACCAAACACTCAAAATTAGGTTCTTCTAAGAAAAACTTTTTTCTTTATCAGTCTTAACCAAGCTTCACCCGCGTTCCTAGTAAAGCCTCAAAATCAGGGGCGGCGCATAAGGGCCCGCAGGGCCCGCGTGGCGGGGGGCCCACGGGATTTAGGGGCCCAAATGCCACATGAAAGATTTCTGGAACCATAAAAACAGCATAAAAATATTCCGGCGTAGATATTTTTTGTAGACAAGTCGAAGTCGGAACAAATGCTCAATTTGCTGTTCCTCTTTCCCCATAGGTCCCTTAGATAAGCCTCGTCGCTCAAAACATTTCATATTGTACTAACATTTTTGAAAGTTCATCAGGCAATCTATATCCTCAGATTTTAGCCAAAAAAAGTTTCTCTATATTTTATTAATCATTCATAGTGAAGGAAAACTTTGACCTTCTTTCATAATTCACTTGAAAAAAAGTTCAAAAACAGTGCATTTTCCATAAATACATGTACACTATGAAAACACATGTTTTTGTGAAAAGATAAGTTAAACTTTCAAAATTGTTCTGCTTAATTTACTCTAAATTTATTTAAAATAAGATGTCGGCTTTCGGCTCTATGAATATCTGATAAACCTCCATAACGGAATAAATTTTATCCTGGTATTCCTGTGGAATTTGCTGTAACTGTAGCTACGGTTTGTAATCCGACCACCCAATTCCTTCCAAGTACCATATGGCAAAAACGATCCTTGAGGTCCCTCTGCAAATAGACTATCTTAAAACATTTTTGAATATATGTATAACCTTCTCTATTGAATCTTTAGACCGGACTTAATTCCTGTCCACTTTGAACATCAAATGCAAACACGAACAAAATAGTTCGCGAGTGGTAAAAAAAATAGTTCAAACTAATTAGTACGGCCTGTATATGTCTTTGAAGACTAAAATATTTTATCTTGCTAGCGGTATATACGCTGTCATAAGGGCTCTGGTACTGAGGCCACATTTGGTTTGAATGGAGTCTTGCTAGGGGTTTCAGGCTGTGCTTCGGCGTCCAACAGCTGGAATAAGACTTAATAGTATCGTGGAGAAATTACCGAACTGGCTGGGCTCACGAACGTGATGTGAGAGTTTTTGCTAAACTTGTAGGAAACTGAGGTTTTCAACGAAATAGAGGACATGTAAATTTTGTGATACTTAATACAGCACAGCATAGTTGGCAATCGTATGTAACAGAGACTTAACTTAAATATATTTTAGACACTGAGAAAAAATACACGTTCTGTAATCAAGAATGTTTTTTCTTAACGTTTACATTTAACACTAAACAATCTTAAAACAACTCTGTTTCGCTTTAATTGAGTACAAAACTGTTATATTCTTATTTAAAGAGAACATTTTCTTGGTTAAGTACGCCCAGAGATAAAACAAAGCAGATTGCTGTGTTGAATTTAATAATTAAGAACACACGTTGTTGATTTCGTCTTCAAATCGTAGGCCCCCGCGGTCGAATCCCACTGTAGACGGGTAATGTTTTATGCTTTTCGGAGCGTAATGAGGTTAATTTTATGTTTTGCAGCACTAATAGTGCCAATGCTGGGCTGCGTGAACCTTTTCATAAAAAAACGATTGATGAAATCAATAATTTACAACAAGAACGCCATTCTCAATATAAGAAGGCAAAGAGTAAAAACAAACCCTTAGCAAAGTTATTTCTTAATTTTGGTAGAAACACTGTAACGTCAAAAATAGCTGTTTTAAGCTTGTTGTCGATTGATGCACTCTGCTTTTCTCTCAGTGTAGGGGGGCCCAATCAAGAAGTCGGCGGGAGGGCCCCGAGTGAAGTTGTTCCGCCACTGCTCAAAATATACCCGGGAACGGATGAAATCGGAATATTACGTCATAGGGCTGTCATACAAACCAACCCGTAGGTTCTTTTAAGAAAAACTTTTTTCTTTATGAACCAATCTTATTCAAACTCCACCCAAATGTGTTTCTAGTTAAGCCTCAACACTTATCTAGGAATGGATTCAAATTTCGGCCGCGCCTGCAATTAGCCTCGGTCTCGTTTTAGTTAAAATGGCATACACTTGGTAGGCACAATTTTAGCCCGTTCAATATGAAAATTTAATTCTTTTTTACAAGTAACCGATGCAATTGGTTTGCTTGCAAATTGGGATGCAGCCATTCTAGTTCGAACTTCTCAAAAAAAAAAAAACATTGAAATTCCAATGATAACATGAAAACTGAAATGATGTATTCCCTACTAGGCTCCCCCTGAGTCCAAGAAAATGTTTTTTTCTTGTAAAAGATTTTTTATTTATCGTAACATACGTGCTCCCGTGTCTGTAAAAAATGCATAAACATTTGTTTAATCTATATTATGAGTTCTGTTGATGTTCTATAAAATGATACTGGTTCCCCCAGTTACAACTGAATTTTCAATTTTATGGATACCGTATTAATTCACTTTTACGTAATTTTGAAGTTTTTTATGAGGGGTATACAGGGCCTACGATTGTAGCCTACACTGGCCACACTTCTTTAAACAGCGATCATTTTCACAATATGAACCAAATTTTTTCGAGCTGCCTCAGTAAGTAGCAGATAAAATGTTGTCCCTTAATGGTGTAAGAGTGTTTTGTATGATCCATGTCCACTGAGCTTTAATTGTAGCCCACGCGCCCAATTATGTAAATCTTTTGATATATTTATCGATATCAAAGAAAAGTCAAAATACTTTTATAAAAAAAAAAAAAAATTTTGATAAATTTACCAAAATTTTAATACAATTTTACGAGTCAAAGGTTACAATTTCTTACATTTCTTAATCCAGCCACTGCATAGTTTCTGGATATAATTCAAATTTCAAATTCGAGTGAAAATAGTGGCAAAAGTCAATGCAAATATTGTAAGTAAAAACTGGATCAAAATGTTTATTATATTTTTAACCACTTAGCAAGTAAATGCGCTTCGAGTATAGAAATTTGTGAAATTTGGGTACCCAAAAATGGGCCAAGTTTGGAATTCCACAAACCTCGAGAAGTTCCTTTAGGCTTTTTAGGAAATTATTTTCTGTTCTAGCTGTCAACCGCCCCTTGAGTTGCATCTATCAAACTATACAATTATTATAATTACCTTGCAGGTAATAAATAGATTAATTATAACTGAAAAAGCTACCTAGTTACCTTTATAGGATGTAGATGTATACATTAGGCACCTAATACTATGTATGTATGTTGTCAACCTATGGCAACCATTCGCGTGCAATATATTTTTAGAGAGAATATTGCGACACTGTTTCCGTCCCTGTATTATTATCAAAGGAATACCGTTAACGTCCATTGACATGTTTTGAGTCCTCTTTTCTGCCAATATTGATTGCTATTGACTAAAAATAGGCAACATGAGCTGGCAGCAATTTTTTTTTTGTGTCAATTGAAATGCCAACTAGAGCGAAAATTTGTCACTAAGCATTTGGTAAGTGAAGTGAATTTTATTGGAAACTATACTCGTAATTAGATTTTTAACGCTAATATGGCGGGGGATACATTAGTGCTTTTCGACTTGGTGGATAATTTCCATATTAACTGGAAATCCTATATACTAAATGACCATCTGGAAAATTAATCCAAGCTATGACATGGATCATTTGCCAATGATGGCTCCGCGAACAATTTCCCTAAAACTTCCCGTATGTCGTTTGGGTTTTCAGTTTATTTGGTTTCTAATCTTTATTAGAGTCAATCATTTTAAAATTTCCCGTGACATTTTCTTTTCAATTGCATCTCGCACAACGCATACTATCAAATGCAATTTCCAATTCAGCATATTTTTGCTATTTTGCTATTATATGCTTGAGCAGTGGCATAACGTTTCAAAAATATCTTGTGTTTAAAAACGAAATGGGGTCCCTAGTCAATATAATCTACTATTAGCCAATATTTTTGGACTGCCATTTACCAAAAAGCCACAACCAAAATACTTTTAACTTAAAAGCTGAATTCTGAAATATAAAATTTTAGACAACCTTTGAAGCTTCACTTATCACATTAGGTATGTATTATTTTTATTGCAGCGATTCGTATCCTCTTCTTTGATAGGAGCAATGGCGTAGATAGCTTTTTGGAGAGGGAGGAGATAAGTGACCAGATTTTGTCCTTACAAGGGAAATTAAATATAAAGGACTGGGGGATCGTGTATAGCCTAAATTCTTATACTAACTAGTTTTTGTAATTGAAAATAAAATTTTTAGCATCTATAATTGGAGGTATCGTATTTTTTTTACTTAATTACTTAATTACTATCCTTTTTGTCAAACAGGTACACGATATCACAATCGCGACGGCTAGATGTGCGATCTACGGGGTGATGGATTCTTTTGATCCACGCCTTATCTACGCCACTGGATAAGAGAATACCGTTAACCTTCCAACGATATATAATTTCTAGAAAGTAAACAATTTTTACGTTATATACAATTATACAATTTTTATAGGTACGACCAGTAGCTGTAAAAATATTCAATAACAGTTCAAGAGAAATAAGTTAAATGTAGCACAGTGCTATTTTATTATTCACAGTTGTATAAATTGTTGAAGGTTTTGGTTCTCGGCTTATTTAAAGATCGGAATGCCAGTGGGATTTTTTTTTAACTTTTTTGATATTTCGAGTTTTGTTCCTTGAAACTCTGCCTTAAAGCTGCTTCGTAGCAAAGCAGAGCACTTATTTCTTGTTCAACTGCTTCTATGTTCCAATGACCCAGAAATTTACAAAACAGCCCAAAATTTGCTACTTTTCGTAACTACGCTAGGGGCTCCTGGTGGTTTGGGGCCCGTGTGCCACCAAACACTTGGAAAACCGTACGTTACGCCACTGTGCTTGAGTCTCAAATTTCGAGCCAGATTATGGAATCGATGCGTTCACTAGTTTTGCCACTGAACCCTAAACCGCATCGAAAGATTTGGATTCAGCAGAAGCTACGAAGCAGCAATGTTATGTAGGCCTACAACTTAATAATGAGACTTTTTTTTTTTGGGAATTTTGGGCATTTATTCATAGATTTATTCATATAACTAAATTAATCAAAATATTGGCCATCAGCAGCGATAACTTTCTCCCATCTTTCGGGAAGTCTACGAATTCCGTCGCGAAAAAAATCTTGGGTTTTCGAGGCTATCCATGAATCGAGCCAGTTCTTAGTATCCTCATATGAAGTGAAGTACTGATCAGCCAACGCATGAGTCATCGAAGCGAACGAATAGTAATCAGATGGAGCAATGTCGGGGCTATACGGCGGGTGGGGTAGCACTTCCCATTTGGTTGTTTCCAGGTACGTTTTCACGACTCGCGCAACATGAGGGCGAGCATTGTCATGCTGAAGAATTAATTTGTTGTGCCTTTCAGCATATTGTGGCCGTTTTTGACGCAATGCTCGACTGAAACGCATCAATTGCAGTCGATAGCGCTGCCCGTCAATGGTTTCATTTGGTTTTAGCAGCTCATAATACACAACACCGAGCTGGTCCCACCAAATGCAGAGCATAAGCTTGGAACCATGAATATTTGGCTTCGCGGTCGATGTTGATTGGTGCGCGGGCGGTCCCCATGATTTCTTTCGCTTTGGGTTATCATAATGTATCCACTTTTCATCGCCGGTCACAATACGATGCAAAAAACCCTTCCGTCTTTGCCTTTGAAGCAGTTGTTCACACATGCAAAAGCGCCTCTCAACATCTCTTGGCTTCAACTCGTACGAAACCCAGTGGCCTTGCTTTTGGATCATTCCCAGTGATTTTAACCGCTTCTATATGGCTTGCTGAGTCACTTCCAACGAAATTCGAACTCTTTTTGCGTTTGGCACGAATCTTCTTCGAGTAATTTCGTCAATTCTTCGTCTTCAAACTTTTTTGGCTGGGCAGGTCGCTCTTCGTCGGTAAAGTCGAAATTAACATTTTTGAACCGATGAAACCACCGAAAACACTGTGCACGCGAAAAAGCATCGTCACCGTAAACTTCCACGAGCAATTGATGACTCTGTGCTGCAGTCTTCTTAGCAAAATAATGCCCAAGTAAAACTTCCCACAAATGTTGTTTTTATTCGTGAATTTTCGAAACTTTCCACGGTCCGGTAATTGCGTTGTCAACAATCGAAACGAAATCTTTATACTGACATTGCCAGCTTATGAATAGAAACTTCAAATGGTATGTATATAAAAGATGGACTACCGTTAGTTTATCGGTGTTGCCATCTCTAAAAAAGTCTCATTATTAAATTGTAGGTAGATAATATAAAAAAATACGTCTTTGGATTGTCCATGTAAAAGCAAACAATCGGTTTTTAGTATTTTTAATTTAAGATATGTGGTTATTATTCCCACGATCTACGAAACGATTATGGAAAATTCGATAGTCTCCATACAGTTCATAGTCCAAACATGGTGTATTATATTGTAATGAGCCTCTATGAAATGTTTGAGCTTCATTTCTAAACATCGCCCATGAGCATCGCTCGTATATTTTTTAACGTAAAAAGCAGGACAATTCCACCAAAAATCATCGTTTCACAGGACAATGCTAGTGAAAAAGCAAGACCGAAAGAAGGACAACCGGAAGCTCAAATGCCTCTGTAATATTTGAGTATACCTTTCGAATTTGTCAGCAAGTGTGGATTTTTGTCAAGCTCAAACGCTTGTTTCAGTGTAGTTCGATCAGAGGAGAATTTTATTTAATGTTCTAATTTTTTGAGAATCATTTGGGCGTCATACTTAGGCCTCTGCAAGCCCTCAATAGGGCCTTCAACATGCTTTCAAGGGGAACTGGTGATCATGAGTGACAAACCTAATTATGGAAACCTTTTTTTATACGGATGACGTCGTATCGTCGTATCATCGTGTGAGGTTTATTTTCACAATTGCGTGAGTTCAAATATAGGATTAAATTGGAGGACCGACTGGAGCGTGGACAAATCTGGAAGTTTATCCTGGCGGATCCAATCCCATCTTGCAGAAATGTTTTTTTTTTCTCGTAATGCAATGGTATGTTGTGCGAAGGGCAAGTTGCATTCCTATAAATATTGATGGACCGGTGCTCAATTGCCCATTTCCCCATCTTACAAACTGAAACACTTTCAACAAAGGAACGAAATGCTAGCTCCTCTCCAACTATCCTACCTGGTAGCGGTAGGCCGTCGGTACCGAATTGAAGTTGATCTGATGGAATGAGTTTAGATTTTCCACAGGGAAAGGATGTCTAAGATTCAAATATTATGAAGTGTTCTAACGACAAAACAATTTTTGTGGCATGAATTTTCGATCTTCTACGATGTTTTAAAAGCCTTCGCAGGTTTCTGGTTTCCACCCTATAGGTACAAAGCCTATCGCCATAGGCAAAGCTTTGCAGCAAAATCGGAATGCTAGAAAAAAGGTGTATGCAATATGGGACGACAGGAACCTTATGACTTTTTTGCAGATGAGGGCTTTTGTGCATTTCAAATTCTATTTACACTCCATATTTGCACGGAAAACGTATTATTACACACATATAAAAATACCGGCGTACAGAGGGCTGCTTTTTTGTTAAGAAAAAGTCTTAAAAAAATGAGTTTTTTTGGAATTGTCTTACATAATTGCAGTTTTACAGCTTTCTGAGCATAACTAAACTTTAAAAAAGTCTTCGAAGGTAAAACAAAGTTGTAATAGTGTAACTCTAAAAGTATTGCACTTGTAGTAAAAATTTTTTTTATCGTATACTGCTGCGCCTATGTCAATTACATGTTCCAATCACTTAAACGAGTGCTCGCAATGCATCTAATAGATACCCGAGCCTCCTACGTAAAGCCAAAGGACCCCACATTTTTCACTATCAGACTTAAATGCTTCCGTACTCGGTATACGAAGCTACTCTGAGTTTGAAAGTGGTATTCGCAATAGAAAAGAAGTTATGGTAAAAAAACAATGCGAGGCACCTGTCAGATGCATTGCGTCTAACGGAAGGTTAATTAGACCAATCCAAAAATAGATTTACTATTTATCCAGTCTGTATAAAAGTACTCCATGGCAAATCTACAGGATTTTTTCGATTTCAGATTTCTGATGGCCTTTGAGCAAAAAGAAACTCAGGCAAACGTAAGGATGGCTTGGCATTATATATGAACTGAATTATTATCCTATGAGTATCTATTGAACAAGTATACTTTTGCAGCTTTTCCGGGACACCCTGTTAACTTGGTCCTACAAACTTCAAAAATATTTGTGGCAAACACTATTACCATTCTATGCATTTCCACCAAATTTCATGTACATTGTTTCATCAAGTTAAAAGGTATGCATTGAAGAAATGCTTAAGAGGCTTCCCTTGTATTGTGAAAGGCCCTTACTAAATACTTACTTGGCTATATTTTCGGTTTGGATACAGTTATTCGAATGAAAATTCGTATACATATTCTATATGTAATTTTCTAAAAACCCTTAGCAGAATTTTCATATTTGGAAACCGAAGAGGGGCTACACACGAACAAATTTAAATTTTACAAATTTACTGTTATTTACTTTTCCTTAGCAAAAGTCAACAGTCTTAATTTTTAACGTATAATGGCCTTATATACGTTAAAAATTAAGACTGTTGACTGACTGACCAATCTTTGTGCAAAGTTTCATATCGATCCCTATAACGGTTTAGAAAAACGGAGCTCGAAAAGGAAGTTTAACTTTAAACGCCAATACCGTTTTTTACCGTTACGCGAGACTGGAAAATTTTAACTGATATGTGATGTACTCGTCTAGATGTTTGATTTAAGTATCCATACGTTGATCTCCGAAAAAAACTAAAAAAGTCGACTTTTTTTCAAACGTTCGGGACACCCTGTTATCTTTTTCCTACCAACTTCTAAGGTATTTGTGCTAAAGACTGTAACCATTCTACACATTCATACCGAATTGCATGACAATCGGTTGAGCCGTTCACGAGTTATTTAGTGAACAGACGGACGGACGGACGGACAGACGGACGAACAAAATCGATTTCATAAGGGTTTTTTGAAAAAATTCTAAAAAACCCTAAAAAGCCGGCTTGGTCGCCTATCATTTTACTGATTGAAGGCTCATACATACATACATAAATTTCTATAAAATTTCCTGTTCCGCAACGGAATTTTGGTGGGAAGCTCCGGATTCGAGCTCAGCACCCCAAAAACATACGAAACAAAAAAAAAATTTCTCCACCACACTTTGCAATCTGAAATCACCTCGGAACTACACTAATACGCTGTTCAAAAACGGGACAAAGCCGGACAAAATCAAGACTTTCGACGTTTTGACAGGACGGCAGGTTATGATCGAAAAGGCAGGACTGTCCTGTTAAAAACAGGACGGATACGAACATCCCATGAGCGTAAAGTGCTTTAAATGCATATACATTAACCCTTCTGTCGGCACAAAGGTCTGGCCAGACCTTTGGCACTATATGTTAGTCATAAAAGTATAGAAGATGAAATCGTAGCGACTTCATATTTCATGATATCCTAGAATAATATGTTTAGAAGCATTTTGCAAAAATTTGAAAAAATGGGTTGAAGTTTTGAGTATGTTTTTGATGATTTTCAATTTATAGTGCTTTTTGATACCCCATATGTCTGGCCAGACCTACAGGTTTTCCCCCATTCTTCTCTTGAGGTAAAAGGTACAAATATGAAATTCTCTTAAAATTCTCCTATTTATGATGTAAGAATGTCATTAAAATTCAATTTGTACTATAAACGATACAAATTTCTCAGATTTTTCTTTGAAAAGCTTGAAGCGTGAAGCTCGGGAAATAAGTATGCCTAATTTCACCACGCTTTATTACATCACCTAATCAACTGAGATTTGATTCAAGGAAATTCAAACCAGTTTTTTTTCCTTTGTAATAGTTTGGACTAAGTATGAGAGACTGACAAAAGTCTTTCTAAATAGATTTGATCAAGAAATTCAATTCAAACAATTTATTGTTTAAAAATGGCAGTAATGAATTGATAAAATCATTCTACCAATAAAAATTTCACCTTTTCTAAAAAATAAACATTTTTCTCAGTAGGTCCAGCCAGACCTATTGGCTATAGAATATGAATATTGTAGTAGATGCCGACAGAAGGGTTAAAAGGCTTTCCCGGATTTCAGCCATCTCTTTTATCTTTTAAAATGGTCATTCCAATAGCTCTCCTCTAGCTCGAAGCATCTAATCCTTAGGAATCCAGTAGTTTGATGCAATAGAATTAACTGAGGCCATCAAAAGTGTTTTGTCGACTATTTCGCTCTAATAAATAGAAACGACGTCAAAAAAATGAACAGACATTCCTAGACAATATTGAACTGGTCTGAAATTAATTAATGAAGACAGCGGTACACGTTTTTGTTTTGTAAGTTACACAATTTGAAAAAGGTTCCCGATTAAATTATCTTATCTAATGCTGTCATGAATGTATCCAGCCTGATTGTTCCTCTTCAACAAGAGAATTTCATAAATTAAATGCCTTATTGGGAGCAACCACTATTCATTTATCACCAGCAAATACTTGCTGTAAAGTGTTCATTTTAATCGCAAAAGTTAATTGCAACATTATTCAATGTGTACATACATTACATTACATATGACACATATTACATGTCATTGCTATTGAAACTGCATTTCACGAGTATGTAACACAAAGTGCAGACGATGTTAGTATGAGCTTTGAGTCTGCATTGCAGTCAGCACCCATTTTAATCCCCAAGACCCGGGCCAAGGGTCTTTAATGGCGTCTCAAAAGCATCATGTCGCCCTTAATTACGTACACACAGAGTTCATGCCTCGTTAAGCTATGAATTCCTTGAGACTCTGCTACCATATATGCACACTAGGAGACTAAGATGCAGTTAAAGAATCTTGTGGCCATATCAGGACATACATACATGCAGTTGTTGTTAACTGATATATGGCGGAGGCAAGTCAGTCGTGAATGTGGACGCTAGACGAGAATCACAAGCAAATAGGACGCAATTTGCCCGGTATAGTTCAAAAAGTAAGAAACATATATTATCCTCTGGATTTTGGATCACATAAATGTGTGGTGATCGGCCAGGGTGTGTGCCTGTGTGGTGAAGTAATATATATGTAGGTGATGCGGGTTAACACAATCTGTCCTGATGTGGTTTTGGAAATTGCAAAATGTATGTTTGTTCTATGGATGTTGAACGTTTGTAGACATTTCGAAATACTTCAAGAGAAGCAGTTGTTAGTCGAAACATTTGTATATGGCTTGAATTATGGTTACTTTAAAATAACGTAACGGTTAGAGGAATTTAAATTTTCGAATAGCATATTAAGCAATCAACTAAAATATATTTCTTGCTTCAGAAATCATGAGAGATTTTCTTGCTTTTTTTAACATTCTTAATTTTTCCCTAATTTTTTTGAAATTTCAGATTTTTTTTTAATTTTAAATTTTTTTTTTTAATTTTTTTTCTGATTTTTTTTAAATTTCTGGATTTTCTTACCAAAAGAACCAAGAAAAAGCCATGCCATTTTTCGAAAAAAAAAATAAAAATATTTTTGTAGGATCATGTGATCGATGCCATATGACAGCGTTAAGAAATTTCAGTTGTTCGAAGTTGCGACGACCCATGAACAAAAAAAAACGCTGACCAAGGCAAATGCTCTTAAATTTCTGGATTTATCTTGATTTTTCGAGTTTCCTTTTTTTTTATTTCTTAAATATTTGAAATTTTGTTAATTTTTTTTATATTATAATTTTTAAAATTTTTTTGAAACTGAATTTTTTTAATTTTGTTGATTATTCAAAGGTTTTTTATTTTTTTTATTTTTTGAATAATTTGATTTTCTGACCAAGCAAAAAGCTAATGGGTTCAATATTTAGAAAAAAAAATATTTTCAGGAGATCATGGGGTCGATGTAAAGCGTTGCAACGCATATTTTAACGAAATTTGCAATTTTCTCAATAATTAAATTATTTGAATAATTTCACCTTGCGGTCGATCCACCCTTTTCAGTCACAGTAATTGTCCATACACCTTGACAGATTGTCACTCAATCAATTAACTGACAATATGTCAACTAGTATGGGAAATGACGGTGACTGTGACAGATGACTGAAAACTGTTAATCGAACTTTAATTTTACGAAATTCAAAATTAATTAATTTATTTATTTATTTATTAACCAAACAAGGTAGATTACAATTGTACAGAAGAAAGAAAACAATTATACAGAATATTTCAAGTTCAAGTGTTTATTCAACCAATAATACATAAAAAGTGTTGTAATACATAATACTAGGTTAGCAAGTGATTAAGCTGTTCAGCGCTCTTACAACTATGACAATTTGAGTTCAACGAAATTGGAATTTATATTTATATTAACAATAAGTAAGAGGAAAATGGGTTAAAACCTCTTATACAATTTTTAAATAAAACTTAAACTACTTACTATCTAATATACCATCTAAGCTTATACTCTAAGTTGTATTATGTATAATACAATAAGGCAACATAGGCAATTTCCAGCCAGAAAAGAAGAAAAAGATACTTAATCTGATTTAAAATGTTCCAGAGACATGGTTAAGGTATATTACGATAACGCGTTAATTAAAGGGTTCAGTGAGTTTGCGCAGGATAATTTGAAATTAATCCTAATATGTGCAATTTTATGATATAACATAGAAATATTTGAAATAGAGTGTAAAGATTTTGTTCGAAAATAACGGGATAAATTACACATCATTTTCAATATTTTGTTTTGCTTTATTTGAAGGTTCTTTATATGCGTTTCAGCACAAGATCCCCATACAGGGGAACCATATAACAAAACCGGTTGAAATATCAGCTTAAAAATTAATAGTTTATTGTCTGCGGAGAGTGGGGAATTCCGACATATTAGAGGATATAGTGACTTTACGATATTGTCCGCCTTTTTTATTGAAGCTTCAGTATTGTCTTTAAACGTCAATTTTTTGTCAAGTAAGATGCCCAAGTACTTGATATGATTAGGGTTCCAATCGATTGACTTCGACCCAAGTCGTAAAGGACAATTTGGTAGCAGTTCAGGCTTCCTCTTTCTACTGAAAAATAGCGCTTCTGTTTTTTCTGCGTTAATTTTTATCTTTCATCTATTGAAATACTTATCTAAGTTTTCGAATCCATTTCGAAGGTTCTCTATAATAATGCCAGGCAGAGGATCCGAAGAAAGAAGGGCTGTATCGTCTGCAAATAAGCACACATGACAGTTATTAGGAATCGGCAAGTCACTGGTGTAAAGGTTGTATAGCAAAGGACTTAGTACTGACCCCTGGGGCACTCCTGCCTTGAGCTCAAACATAGTAGATTTGCACTCGCTTACGTTAACATAAAAGTAACGATCTGTGAGGAAGCTCTGAATAATTTTGGTGATGTAAATTGGAAGTCCAAAGTTATGAATTTTATGTATCAACCCATCGTGCCAAATATTGTCAAACGCTTTTTCAATGTCCAACGTTATCAGACCAGTAGAGTTTTTCAATTCAAAGTTGGATTGAACGATGTTTTTAATGCGCGCTAGTTGGTGATTCGTGCTATGTTTGTTTCTGAACCCAAATTGTTCATTCAATAGAATGTTTTTCTCATCAAGAATAACAGAAATTTGAGACTTAATTATTTTTTCAAACAATTTCCCTACATTACTTATAAGGCTTATGGGACGGTAACTGTTTAATTCATACAGAATATTTAATTTCACAAATACTTAATTAGATAGGAAGGAAGGAAGGTGAAGAAGGAAATACAGAATGAAATAAAAGAAGATTAGGATGTTGTAAGGGACTGCATAACATTTCGTTTAAAAACCAACTTCGAAATATCGGGAGAGTAGTGGATGCTAAAGGAATTAAAAGTTCTACAGCACCTATTTACAGGCTCAGGCGGTTGCATGCTGATATTCTTTTAAAAGAGGTATATGTCTATAGTTCGTCTAATTTGATCATTAAACGTGATTTTGTTAGACATACGATCGATACTAGCTGCCCCGCTAACAAAGTCAAAAGTAAAACATGTAGAAAGCAAGGCTCTTCTGGAGGTAAGCGTCGTCAAGTTCAGCAGAGAAAGTCTATATTTGTAGGATGGGAGACAAAGAAAAACAGTGGGGTCATATAAATCTCTCAGTGCGAATAGAAGAAATTGTTTTTGAACAGATTCAAATCTATCACAGTGCAACTCGTAAAATGGATTCCAGACTATACAGGCGTATTCAAGTATAGGGCGTACAAGTGTGGTATAAAAGGATTTCGTAACCCAAATATTTCTAAATTCTTTTGCACGTCTTTTTATGAAGCCAAGTTGTTTATTGGCTGTAGATAGTACCATATCGTAATGCAGATTGAAGCGCAATTTATTGTCAAGTATAACACCGAGGTCCTTGATATTGTCCACTTTCTTGAGCTCGGTGTCATTAAGTAGGTAGGAACTAGATAAGACTGTGCTCTTACGTGAAAAACTCATTACCTGACACTTGCTAACGTTCAAGTGCAGATTATTTTGATTGCACCAATTTTCGAGGGACTCGAGCTTTCGCTGAAGAAAATCAATGTCAGAGTTTACTTTAATAGTGTGGTACAACTTCAAATCGTCGGCGTACAGAAGATGAGGAATATCCCACAAGAGTTGTGACAAATCCGAAATGAATATGTTGAATAGGAGAGGGCCTAAGTGGCTGCCTTGTGGCAACCCAGAAGGGACACATACACTTTTTGATATACAACCCTGAAATTTAACAAATTGAGTCCGATTAAGGAGGTATGATTGAAGCCATTTGAGAAGCGAACCTCTTATTCCGAAATTATGTAATTTTGTAATTAAAATTTGGTGATCGACCCTATCAAAGGCCTTGCTGAAATTAGTATAAATAGCATCAATTTGATTGCCTTTTTCCATTTCGCAGAGGATATCAGAAACTAGAATAATAAGATTGGTTGAAGTAGATCTGCCTTTTCGAAAACTGTGTTGTTGCTCATTGAGACGAGGTTCAAAGATAATGGTGAGCTTGTCACAAACCAATTTTTCGAAAAGTTTTGGGATAGCTGATAGAATTGCGATGCCTCGATAATTTTCAATCAATCTTTTATCGCCGCTTTTATGGATAGGGGTGAGATGTGAATATTTCCAGTACAAAGGAAAGACGCCAGTTTGGAGAGAATTGTTGAAGAGTATATGCAGTGGAGCGAGTAATTGATCTAAACATTGCTTCAAAAAATAGGGTGCTATTAGGTCAGGTCCAGGTCCTTTGTTAACACTAAGCTGTTGAATCGCTATAGCTATTTCTTCCTGTGTAATTATAAATAATTTCATTTAAAATGGACAGTAGTCTGGTATCGGTTGAATAAACTGTGGAGCTCTGCGTCTGCGAAGTGCTGAAACAATTCTGGAAATGGTCAGCGAAGAAGTCACAAATTTTTTGCAGGAAGATGAAGTAAAAGTACCATTGGACATAGAAGTGGGAAACCCTGATGTCTTACGTTTTATATTGACAAAATCAAAAAACTTTTTGGGGTCGTTGATAATCTTTTCCCCCATTAAATTGACAAAAAGATCGTACGCTTCTCGGGATTTTATGCGGAATTCACTAGCTATCTCTTCATATTCTCTCTTTATCTCAGCGCTAATATCGGGGTCATTTTTAATCAACTTGTACAGTTTGTTTCGCTGATTTCTTAGTTGTCTCTTCCTACCTAGCCAGGGTTCAGTAAGAGCTTTACGTTTTTTGATTTTGGGTACATGTAAATTAATGGCGCCGAAGATTATACTGTAGAAAGCTGATACATTGTCATCAATATCTGAATTGTCAAAATGAGATTCCCAATCTATTGAACTTAGATAATTATTGACGCCTAAATAGTCAGCATTTAAAAAGTCGTCCACTATTTCATTATTATATGATTGTTTGAAAGTAAACTGAGTCCCTAAGAATTCAACTGTATTAGCCGAATGATGACAAGTGTTACAAAATAAATTTTCGGTATCAGTAGTTGGGCTAGCTACTACTTCGTCATAACAGTTTGTAAAAATTAGATCTAACCAGTTTCCATTCTGGTTAGAAGTCGGGATGATTTGCTGTAGGTCATTGCTGTAAAATGAGTCGATTAAGTTAAAATCAGAATTGTCAAGGAGATTGAGTGGAAGTAGTTGATGGTCATTTTCATCAAATATAAACTTAATGTTAGGACGGTTGAAATCACCGAAGATAATAACTTGGTCTGACTTGGTCTAAGGATGCAGAAAGAGAAGTTATTGTTTCGCATAATCCATTATAAGTGGACTCGTCAGACCGGGGGGTACGTAAAAAACTCCAATGAACAGGTAGTGTTTTTCTAATGGTATTTTGACGACAATGTGCTCGAAAGCTTTGCTGGAATTGGTTGGAACTATTTCACTTGAAAAGCGATTGTGAATAGCGATGAGGACCCCACCACCCCTAGAATTACCTGTATAATTGTAGTTCCGATCGCAACGGTAAATAGTCCAGTTAGAGTCGAGCATTTCTTCATTTTTAAAGAAGTCATTTAACCAGGTTTCTGTGATTACGAGTATGTTAAAAAGGCAAGACTTGGCATCGAGAAAGAGTGTACTAATTTTACTACTCATGCCACTACAATTATGGTAAATGAATCTAGGAATAATTGAGGGCGTATTGTCGTTAGGAGTAAAATTTCTTGTGGTCTTCTCGTGTTTTTTGTAGGCGTGAAACATGTTTTGCGCTAACGAAAGAGCGATATGTTTCTAGGTCACGTTCTACTTGATCTTGACTCATACCTAGTTCTTCATGGTATCGATTGAAAAAGGCGCGTAGGGAATTGATATCAGTGGGGAGACCTTCCTGTTGAATCAGAACTATAAGGTTCGTTTTAGTTTTACCGTCAATGCAGGTACTCTCATGAGCATTATGCATATAGGCAAGGAACAGTCGGACACTCTCATAAATTTTATGGTCCCTAAATCTAGATAGTAAATACCGACTATGCAAATCTTCCGAAGAGTTCTTAGTGAGTTTGACCACAGGCGGGACAAGAGGGTCGAGAAATGTTGGGGAGGTGGGCTTATTGACATTATCGTTAGGAGCATGTATTGAACCAGACGCAGAGGGCAAAAGAGTATCACCGCGGACAAAGTTTTTATATTTTTGGGCACCCGCTATCTCCCGAGATTCCACTGGCTTCGATATAATATCCAAATGGTTGGTAGGAGATCTTGTAAGTATAGGGGCGATGGGTTGGGGGGCGGAGGTGGAAATTTCAATAAGTGAAGAGTTAGGGAGGTTTGGTGCAATTTTTTGATTATTGTTTTCAGTGGAGTGTGAAAATGTTCGGGAAAAGGTTACATGATTGGAGGACATTTTGTTTTTAACTGTTTTTAAATTACTAGTTTATTATTAGTTAGTTTTTAAATTGTTAGTTTTTGTTGATTGTTGTTTCGTGGTCTTATTTCGCCATAAAGTAAGCTGCAATCCTTTCCAGCTGTACACATTGCGTCCGTTGGGGTCATGTGCTTGGAATAGCCAACTGTAACGTGAAGGTATGGATAGTTTAAAAGTTTTACCTCTTTTGTTTGAGCCATGACGTTGTTTTATTAACTGGCAGTCGCAATCAACAATCGATAAACTGTTCCGCAAGAGTTCACATATCCAACGTTCGTCTGCGAAATGTGGAGCGCCTTTCACGAAGAATGAGGTTCGAGCTGCGTTGACTGGCCGAGCGGAGTTATTTAGCGCTTTATTTCTATGAAGCCTTTGGTCCCATTCATCTCGTGACCAACAGGTGCCAAAGCGTAAAATTGGCCTATCTGGGCCGGGTTGTGTGCTCCGAGGCTTAGATGGATCATTATTGGAATGTGTTGTAATTATTGGGTCGGTAACAATAATGGAGGAAATTAAATTACGAACTGCAATTTCTCTCTACCGAAATTAACTTTGGGTGTTTTTGTATAGTTCGTAAATGCAGAACTCTGATTTAAAACTAAATTTTTTACAAAATCTTAATTTTAGCCGTTTAAAAATTCAGAATTGTTGTGATACAATGGAAAATAATAATTTTATTATGAATGAATACCAGTTTTAATTAAAAAGTCCTTAATTTTTAATGTAAAAGCTGCCAAAGACTGAGATTAAAAATTAGTTAATTTGCGACGATTCCTTAAATTTGATTGATCGAATTTTCGAGGCAAGGATGGCGTCACAAATTAAATATTTCCCAACTTCCAAATAAATAAATAAATGACGGTACGCCGGTAAAAAATGTGTTGAAATCAGCTATATACGTGGCCCGATGAGAAAAAAGTTAATAAGTCCTTGCCGTTATAATGTAAGATTGTAATACCGTATATTTCAAAAGAATTCTACCCCTCGGCTATGACTTATAATAAATGTCTGCCTTTCTCCACTGCCTGCCGCGGACATGATTAATTCCGAATCCTGTCGATATTTTCCCTTTATATCCTGCAACAACACTTACTGCAATTACATTTCCAGAATAACGAATTTCAACTTCCTGTACCTTTACAACGCGGTCCTGTTGTATGCAAATTACAATAGACCTTCTTGAAATCTGCACAACGGACGCGAAAAAAAAAATAAAATAAAAATAAAGCGAAGAAACGCGGAACTCCAGAAAATACCGATTTCCATTTTTCTTCCGCCGTATAGTCCCGTAACAACAACACAACGCCATTCATTCATGCGGCCTAAATTAAGACCCAACATTTTTCAGATTTCTTTTCTTTTAAATCGCTGCCACGAGTCACAAATGTATGCAAAGTGGAATTCACCTAAACAAAATTTCCACGTCCGCATCGAGTTCGGGTGGAATAAGATCGATGGAAAGTTTTCCACGGGGAGGTGCGGTGGCCGTTCCGCTGTTGTCGTCGTTATTATTCGCCCTTGGCTTCTTTAGGTTCTGCTTATATACTTTTCATTCATTTCGCGACTTTAATTTTGAATAGTGAATTTAAAAAGGACACACCGAAAAATAAAGAAAAGAGAAAAGACGAAAGTAATTAAGAAGATTTGTGGAAATTGGTGTTTGGCCGGTCGCTTTGTTATTGTTATGATTGGTCGTAAGCTTAGAATTAGATGGCATTACAAATGAAATCTTGGCCGAGTGTTGAACCCATACTGTAAGTGTATATAGTGATTGGAGTGATTTTATTTCGGTGGGAGCGGCTGGAAGTTTTCAAATCAGCTTAAAACTACAAAATTAATATTTCCTATGGACAGGAAGAAGCTATGGGAAGCCTCACAGGGAAAACTTTGACCAATAGTGGAAGAAATTACAGATGAACTTAATATTTGATAAAATGTACGCTTACCAGAAATTTCGTTAAAAAAATATCTTGTGGCATTAAATCATAGGAATTGGACTTTTTTACAGAAACGATTTTTTTTGTTTCTTCAAAATTGTTAGCCAAGAGACAATTTTGGATGTTGTTTTGAACGAAAGCTATGAGCCCGACAACAGTTCTTCAGTAGTGCCTAAGCATACAAGTCTTCCAAGTGCTTCCAAAAAGATCTACACCACCAACTAACATCTCGCTTCTACGGCACCATAATATTTTTCTGCGTAAAAGAATTTTACTACACCTTCATAATATTAAACATACTTGAACCAGAGTATAATATTATTCACCCTGAAGAGCCCTTGATCCTGGCTGATATTATGAAAGTCTACCGTCAAATAATTTCTTCAAGTAGGCAATATTTGGGGCATGGATATTACATATACTTGTCATAGAAAATACGAAAGTAGGCATCTCCCGCCCATCTAGCATGTTCTTTTCTTTTTTTTTCTCTCACTTTTATGCGAAAATGAATCTTTTCTGACACATAGCTTTTAACCTAGAGCTGCTAAGATACATCTGCTCTGATATGTTTGTATGTCCTTCACACGCACTCGTATGTTGAATTGAAGTTTTATTATGCCACTCATATCTCACATATTATATGTCCATAAGTTGGACCATATACTACACATAGTTATCTACATACATAATGTGTGTATTGTAAGGATAAAATATCCTTTGTGCGTCGACTGTTTGTCGGTACGTATATCTTTTTTTCATACAAACATAGAGAAAGAGATCATACTCGTATTATGATGACGACAACGACAATAAGGACAAGAAAGCTGACTTTCCTTGCTACGGGCATTCATGGAAATTTCACTAAACTCGTACTACATACCGACAAGCCATACCATACTCTGTGTGCGTCCGACAATTGAGATAAATACAGTATGATAAAAAAAATATTTTTTCGAATGTCATATGCAGCAAATACCGGAAATAATGGTATTTTCTCAGACAATTTAGATAGATAATCGTATTCTTTGTATAAGGATAACTATTGGATTGTATAGATGGGTTAACATAAAATTAAGATAGCCAGTCGAATTGTATTGTGAATATTAGTCTAGTGCTTTGATTCGAAATTGGTACCTAAAGGGATCCATAAACTCAACGATTTATCGGCCGATCAAAGCTCATTTCTGTGGAGAAAGCACATTTTCTGTGGAAAAAAATTAACCCCTTGTGGCGCATAGGGCATCAACTACGCCTACTTTCCACCTCGTTCTGTTCTGTGCCATCGTCTTTAGGTCTGACCACTGTTTGTTTAATGAAGCAGCCTCGCTATTAACCGATCTTCTCCACGTGTTTCTTGGTCGTCCAACACGGCGTCTAGCATTGGCTCCCTGAGGGTTCCAATCTAGGGCCTGCTTTGCAATATTTGTTGGCCCTCTTCGGAGAGTATGACCTATCCATTGCCACTTTCGCCTTTTGACAGAAGTGCCTATCCAATCCAGGCCTGTGATACTCAGGAGATCATCATTGGAAATAATCTCCGGCCAGCGGATTTGTAGGATGCGCCGTAGGCACTGGTTTACGAAAGTTTGCAGCTTAGTTGTTATCTCGTTGGTCACCTTCCAAGTTGAACAGCCATAAAGAAGCACAGATATTACAATAGAATTGAAGATTCGGATTTTGGTGCGCCTGGAAATGTTGTTATTTTGCCAGAAAGGAGTCAAAGTGAAGAAGGCTGCCCTAGCCTTATTGATACGCGATTGTACATCAGCGTCCGCGCCGCCATCTACTGTGACTATGCTTCCGAGGTAGCAGAATTCGTCAACTTTTTCGACTGCCTGGCCCGAAACACAAATTCCGCTTTGTCCCCCAGGATGGGAGCTCAAGTACTTGGTCTTGGCAGCGTTTATCTTGAGCCCAGTATTACGACTTTCGCAATGCAGAGCATCGGCCATTTGAGCTACATCCTCCTTTTTATTTGAGAGCAGACAAATATCGTCAGCATAGTCCAGGTGTTGCAGGTAATCAAACATTTTCCATCTGATACCTTTCCTCTGGTTTTGAAGGGCGCTCACTAGTACATCGTTAATGGCTATGAGGAAAAGAATAGGTGATAAAATGCAGCCTTGTTTCACTCCACTGTGCACCTCAAAAGGATCTGAAAGCTTACCCTTGTGCAAAACGTGACATCCCCTGATAAGATTCCTTGATGATGGAAATTATTTTATCTGGTATGCCCCTCCTACGAAGAGCTCTCCAAATATACTCCCGATCAACACTATCGAACGCCTTCTCGAAATCAATGAACATGAGGTGTAATGGGGATCTCCATTCGGCGGATTGCTCAATAATAATTCGGAGGGTGTTTATATGGTCGCTACATGAAAAACCCTCACGAAAGCCAGCCTGTTCATTGCTTAAAGTGCGATCAACTTCATCCTTGATCCGATTCAAAATAATTTTAGCCATCAGCTTGGATACAGCTGGAAGTAGGCAAATACCGCGCCAATTATTACAATCCTTAAGGTTACCCTTCTTGGGAATTTTAATAATTACGCCCTTTTTCCATTCTACTGGCAGATTTTCGGTTTCCCAACACTCTCTGATGAGGGGAAGTAGAATATCCGCTGTAGCATTCGAATCCGCTTTAAATAGTTCAACCGGAATTCCATCTATCCCCGGGGCCTTACCGGCGTCCATAGATTCGATAACCCGCTTTAATTCCGTCTTAGATGGTGGTCTGGAATTATTACTGGCTACTGGAGGGACGTCTTCTTCTGCCGATGAAGATGCACTTGCAGGCCCAAAACTGTTGTTAAGGACCTCAAAAAAATGCTCTTTCCATCTCTGAAGTTGCTGTTCTTCGGTAACAAGCAGTAACCCTTCTTTATCTTTCACAGGATGGTCGGTTGTGAACGATTTACCAATTAGTGGTTTAATTGGCTTAAATAGGGTACCGCTTTCACCACGGTAAGCCGCATCATTTGCCTCCTTCGCTAAAGCGTTGATGTATGTACGCTTATCACGCCTCACATCACACTTCTCTGCACGCCTTCTTGCAGTGAACGGTATTCAGCGCGAAGTTGATTTTTAGCTGAATCATCAGCAGCAGAGTTAATCTGTTCCTTAACTCTTTTGCGTGCTGATATAAGAGACCAAGTAGCATCACTGATAAATGGTCTCCTACCTCGATCCAATCTTCCCACAGTCGCTTCGCCACATGAAATAAAAGAATCCTTTGCAAAATTCCATCTATCTTCAATTGTAGGATTCTGCAGAGATGTTGCTTCACAAGCTTTTTCGTGCAAGGCGGTCGAATATTTTTTAGCTTTTGCACATTGAATCGTGGCCAGATTCGCGTATTGTGAGATCGTTGAATCGCTGCCGTTCGTAAGCGAAATTTCGCGATAACAAGATGGTGATCGCTGCCAACATCAGCCCCACGCTTCGACCTGACGTCTAAGAGGCAGTTTCTCCATGTCTTAGAAACAGCAATATGGTCAATTTGGTTCTCTGTTCTGCCATCAGGAGAAATCCAAGTTGATAGGTGGCAGGGTTTATGCTTGAACAACGTTCCGCCAATGACTAGTTGCCGAGAGTTACAGAACTCCACGAACATTTCGCCATTGTTGTTCCTGTCGCCAAGCCCGTGATTGCCCATAAGGTGTTCCAAGCCTAAATTATCAGTACCGACTTTGGCGTTGAGATCCCCCATAATGATTTTGATGTCACCCCTGGGAGCCCTATCAAAGGTGTCGCCTAGTCGCTGATAAAAAACGTCCTTTGCAGATTGGTCTGCAGGTTCAGTCGGTGCGTAGCACTGAATAATTGTGATGTTTCGTACTCTGGATTTGAACCTGGCTGTGATGATACGGTCGGAGATAGGTTTCCAGTCGATAAGGGATCGCCGTGCATTCCTAGTCAACAGGATTCCGACGCCCGCTTGCCGAGGTGAATTATCGTCTTCACTTCCAGAGTAGAGCAGTACAGTGCGAGAGCTTGGTGATAAAGTCGCCCCCGAACCGAGCCATCTTGTTTCGCTCAGTCCTAGTATAGCGATGTTGTATGCGGTCATTTCCTGTTCGACTTCTGTGAGCCTTGTGTTATTACACTCACCCCAGATCGTCCGAACGTTCCAAAAACCGTTCGTAGTCCGTTGTTTATAGCCAAAAGTCGTTGCCGTTGAATCAGTCCGAGGTATCCGAGGCTCGTTTAATGTTTCGAGTGTAAAGTAAATTTCAGGTACGCAGGATACAAGCCTACATACCCTATCCCTCGAGTCGCCTTTTACGACAAGCCGGGATCGCTGTGGTATAATTCTAACCCCAAAACTACAGGGGTCAATTTTTTGTTAAGTTTCATACATATCTGAACCCTTGAGCGCAAAACAGAGTTGCTGCGCGCACAATTGTAGAGATATGTTCGAAACTCAGGAGAGTTTTATTCTCTCCTGTCCCTTTAGTCGCCTCTTACGACACGTCGGGAAAGACGGTAGCACTATTCTTAACCCGGATTCGGTAGTGGAACCTAAAAATGTGCTTTCTCCACAGAAATGAGCTTTGATCGTCCGATAAATCGTTGAGTTTATGGAGCCCTTAAGCCAACCAGTCAAAATACCAAATCATTTGAACTGTGTGGATTTGGGACATGTAACCGATAGTTGAAATGATCAAGTGTATTATTTCGGGAAGTCCTGTTAATAAAAACAATGGAGCAATCTTTAAGCTTTTACTCCGAAATATTTCGAATCAGTAGTACAAAAATGATACCGCTCAACACAGTCTGTCTGAATGGTCCAGGATTGTACACGGTTAGAAAAATCGGAGTAAAGTGTACATTCGTTTGATATAATTTTGTGGGTCATTCTTATGTATAAATTTTTCGGTGTGAAAATAGTAAAATTCCAATTTATCAAATGTATCTACACTATAATAAGTGTCAAAGTTATACAAAAATTTACCAAACTACGTTTTTAAACACTTTTATATTAAATTTATAAAATTTTTGGGTTAAAATTATTTTTAAACTTTATTTTTATCGTTCTTATAAAACAAAAGGTGTACACATCAGTTTTATAAGATGATCATATAAATTGTACTCTTAACAGTGTAAAAGTATTTGTCGAAAAGTACTTTTTTACCCCTGGTAGAGTAGAATGAGTAAGTAAAATGTATAACTTAAATATTCACTATTAAGAAATATCAATTTTAGTAACAGAAAGTGTCAAATGAGTTTTTATAAATTATCGGGTTCATTTGATAAATTGTGATTATAAAATGGTTCCGTCTGATGAGTTGTGCGTTTAAGACAAATTATCAGAACCGGTGTGTGGCTTACTTGGTTGAGTCGGACTCAACAATGCTAGTAATCTAGAGGTCCGGAGATTGAATCTCGGCGTAGTCCAAAATTTCTGTACACATGTGCGGATAGGAAATATTATAGTGCTTGCAAGATTATATACACTCTGAAATGATATGCAATGAAACCTTGACTCGAAATAGCTTATAAAGACTCATGGTCTCTTACTATTTGATACCACAGATATATTAATTGGATAAAGTAAATATATAATTAATTTTGACTTATTATTTATATAAAATATACCCCAAAACTATATCAATTTTACCCTCAATTAGGTAAAATTCGACACCAAGATTATATTAAAATTAGTTACTCCGTTATTATATCTTTTCTAAACTTGACTTATATCAAATGCGAATGTAAATTGTTTATATCATTCTGATAAGTCTACTTATAAAAATGATAAAGTAGGAAGTTATCAAAATGATATAAATTTTAGATGGATTTATATGTATATATTTTTTTATCAAAATTACCCCGATTTTTGCAACCGTGTACGCATTCGATGCTGACGTCGATATGGCGATTAGAGTATTTTGTGGATGCTTCGATGTCAAGACTGGAATGTTGACTACTAACTGACTCGTTGCGTTGTCTAGTTCGCCTTTTATACTGTACGAGCCTGCTGAGTAGGGATGCCGTGCCGTCCGGTATGCTGTTGATCGTTGTGCTCGTGCTGTCCTGTACGGTGCGTGTTAGCGGAACGTTCCTTACGTGTACGTTGCATGCGTTGTTGTTGACCGGCATCAACCCATTTAAAACTAAAAGAAATCGTAATAAATATAGTTTTACGAATTAAGTACTGGTGAACCCACCATAATTTGATAATAATAAAATAAAAAGAATTTATAGCCTAAGAACTGTTCACTCCAAAATCTGAGGTGATAGCCTTTTTTTACAACTATTTTATATGACTTGTATGGAAACACTAAAGAATTTTAGAAAGTCGTACAAATTATATCTACGTCTTTGAAATTCTACAGGAAAAATTTGTTTGTGTGCCGTACTCGAAACAGTACGTTATATCATAATAATGCATTTCCCAAGTAAGCGTAGTATGTGCAGTATGCTAAGCAGTCTATCTAATTAGTCACATCGCGATAGCGAGTTGAACCCTATCGTATCTTTTTTTTTGTACGATACATTTTATATTGTTAATTACAAAGACTTACTAAAAGTCTCTTTTTTCCTTATTATGCATGACCAGAATGTAACTGATATGAACTGAATGAAAAAATATCACGAATAATTAAACCATGTAACCTGCAAATTTACAAGCCACAAACACCTCTGATGACTATGACCTACAACAGTGTGAAATTATGTTCACCGAGTCACATACATACACTCCACTCATATTCAAGGCTATAGCTGCGTAAACACATCCCTATTAGTCATTATAGTTAGGGCAACTTTGAAGTTACAGCTATACAAGTTAAATGGATAGAATCTGTCTAAACATCCAGCAGCTCGGGGGGCTTTCATCCTTGTCTTGTCTTCTCCATATTCGTCTCTAATTGCCCTCTAATTAGAAATTTTGCATTGCACTCAACAAACCATGTCGTCCTATATGTCTTCCACCTAGCAGTTTTACACATCAAGTTGCCTATATATGTTCTCTGAAAAGTAGAACAAACACCTTTGTAAGCAGCCCCAAGCCATTTACAAAACAATACTCGACTCGTGGTACAACCCCTTTAACGTTGCACGGGGATATAACAATACTCAGGGTTACAGCCATGTCGACACCACCTTCAACTTTACGCTGAAGACTATATAAGGTGAATAAAACTCCCTATTAGGGTTAATAATAAATGGAAAACATGTCATACATATACTCATAACAGTGGCATACCTATATGTATAGTACAACAATGATTCCCTTGGAACCTTGGAAGATACTGAAATGGTCTATTTAACAACTCTTTGAAGAAAAAAAAAATAATATTCTCCTTACACGGTATTCTACTTCTGGTACTTCTTGATCTTTTATACGTACAATTTCGTATATATGTGAATCTTATTGTTCTGGGTAGTGAAACATATAAGAGCACAAAGAAGAAGATACACAAAGTATTATTTTGCCTACACACATGACTCCTACACTATCGTTCCGGACAAAATGCAAAGACTACAATGTTATTAGACATCGATTTTTCAGACCTCATAAACTATTCACTACATAAAGGTATTGTACGGACAATTTGAAATGTTATGAGCACACACTCAGAACTACTCTGGGATCTTTATACCCTTCACTCGTAGAGTAAAGGGTATATTAACTTTGTCATGAAGTTTGTAACGCATTGAAGGAAGCATCTCCGACCATATAAAATATGTATATATATGATCAGCATGACGAGCTGAGTCGATTGGGCGATGTCCGTCTGTCCGTCTGTCCGTCTGTCCGTCTGTCCGTCTGTCCGTCTGTTGCTACGCGTTTTACTCGGCCAGTTTAAAAGCTATCGAGCTGAAATTTTGCACACATGTTTCTTTTTATTGCAGGCAGTTTGTATGTTTGAATCGCTAAAATCGGACCGTGGGGTCATGGGGCTGCCATACAAACCTAACCCCCCCAATTTGGTTTTTCTAAGAAAAACTTTTTCATGTGTTTACTAATTTCAACGAAATTTCACACAAATGTGTTTCTATTGATAACACAAAACATATGTAAGAATGGATCAAATCGGACCATGGGGTCATGGGGCTGCCATACAAACCTAACCCCCCAAATTAGGTTCTTCTAAGAAAAACTTTTTCATTTGTGCACCAATTTGAACCAAATTTCACACAAATGTCTTTCTATTGATGCCACAAAAAATATGTAAGAATAAATGGAATCAGACTGTGGGGTCATGGGGCTGTCATACAAACCCAGCCCCCAAATTGAGTTTTTCTAAGAAAAACTTTTTTATTTGTCCATCAATTTCAATCAAACCTCATAAAAGTGCATTTCATTTGATGCCACAAAACATGTGTAAAAATGAATGGAATCGGACGATGGGGTCATGGGGCTATCATACAAAGCCAACCCCCTAAATCGAGTTCTTCTACGAACAACTTTTTTATTTGTGCACCACTTTCAACCAAAACTCGTAAAAGTGCACTTCAATTGATGCCATAAATAATCGGACTATGGAGTCATGGGGCTACCATACAAGCCCAACCTCCCCATTTTGGATCTTCTAAGAAACATTTTTTCTACACCAATTTAAAAAAACCTCAATGCGTCTTTATCAAAACAAAAAAAAGTAAAACAAATGGAATCGTACTATGGGGCCATGCTCCCGCATCCCCCAATAAAGTTTTCTGAGATATTTTTTTTTTATTTTACCACTTATTCCAACCAAACCTCACACAAATATTGTTTTATCGACGCCACAGAATTTGTCAATATCAAATATTATGCGAAAACAGAAGGAAAAGAATGGGGAAGGATTAAATACAAGTCATAGGTTTCCCCCAAAAAACTTTTAGCCCGAGGAGAGTGAAGGGTATTCAAATTTCGGCCGCGCCCGAAATTAGCCTCGGTCTCGTTTAGCATTGCGGTTGTATGGGTGATATAAAAGAGCAAATTGAAATAAAGATTCGCAATTTGGACCGAAACAAAAGGCTTATAGGACGAATGCCAAAAATCGATGAGAGATGCTTCTTAAGACCGAAACTATTCTCGTATTCTTCACCTTAAGGTTTGCTAATGTTTTCGTATACGATATACGTAATACGAGTAAGCTCATGCTTTGTGGGACGTTTAATTCTTTGTGTAGCGTAGCGCATCACAAAAATCATCACTTTTATTTTATGAGAAGGATTGTTTGCATTTAATTTTTCCTTTAATATCACATCCTTTCGTAAAATTTTTGGAAATTACAATCAGCGATTATATGAATATGTACTTTCATTTTAGCTGAAAGGTTGAAATGTTTTTGACCATGTATGTATAACGGAAAATGCTGACACAGACATATGTGACACATTCAGGAAGGGGAGAGAAAAAAACGTCCTGAATGAAATATAGTTTTTTTATACGTAGTTTACATAGCTTATGTCCACAGTTGATAAGTATGCGTCAAATGGATTTTCGACGTGGTTATCCTTCAGAAGTAAATCTACATCGTATGTCCTGATTTTTTTCAAAGCTAACTCAATTTTGGGTTCACGTTTACTATAACGGGGCCTCACGTTGGTCACACCAATTTTAATCTACACAAATTCGTATATTTTATACAGGGTTATTGGAAATTTGCCATATCTATTACATTACAACATATATATTACAACATTACAATAATTTTATTTATTGCTTATAATAAATAGAATTTAAATAACATTAAATTAAATATGTACTAAAATTAATAAAACTACTTTTCATATCATATATATCAAAAAATAGAAAATCTGTCAATATCAGTTATTTAAAAATAATTTTGGAAGTTACGTCAGTTGTATTCTCTCTCACACAACTCTCTTTTGTACCGGCAACATAGTATCAAGATCAAAATGGCTAGCCAAATTTAAGCCAACAAAATTAAAAAAGTCCGCTCTCTGTATTGAGCGGCGCAAAGATTACAGAATCGCTTCTAGCGCATAACAAGTAGCCAGTGGCGGAACAACTTCACTCGGGGCCCTCCCGCCGACTTCTTGAGTGGGCGCCCCCCTAAGTCGTAGTTTTTCTGCGATTTTAGAAAAGTGTCTGTTACTATTCACTGACATAAGATTGCTAACTATGCTATGCTATATTAACCTTAAAGCGGGCGCGCGGGCGGTAATTTACCGCCCTGATCGTATAAACATGCATAGCTTTTCTCCCGTTGGCAGGATCGAGGTGGGAGAAGTATGTATTCTTAAGTCATACTGTTATACGTAAGATACTATAAAATGTTGGGTAAATTTTACCTTCCATGCCTTTCCAGCGGTCATCAAACGTTCGGGGATTGTATATTTTGGTATATAGTTGTGCTCAAAATGTGTGTGCTCTGTGTAATATCACTGAAGTGACGTGCTTCGCTAAAACTGCAGAGCTTGTTTTATTGTTCACCAGATAATAGTTTCTATGATGATAACTTATTTGGGACATGCTCTTCTTTCAATTTACCATAATTATGAGAATGGAAGTTGAACGGTTGAGCGCAAATGGAGAGGGAAAGACGAGGGCGGTAAATTACCGCCGCGCGCCCGGTTATGTCACAAAATGATGCGCGCCCGCTTGAAGGTTAAGTATCACAAAATTGACATGTCCTCTATTTCGTTGAAGACCTCAGTTTCGTATAATTTTTTTATAAAATACCACATCACGTTCGTGGTCCCAGCCAGTTTGGTAATTGATCCACGATACTAGTGGGTCTCATTCGAGATGTTAGATGCAGTAGTACAGCCTGAGTCCCCTAGCAAGATTCCCTTCAAACCAAATATGGCGTAAGGGCTGTGGTCCTAATAACCATGTATATACCGCTATCAAGGTAAAATATTTTAGTCTGCAATGACATATACAGGCCGTACTAGGCCGTAGTTTGAATTAAGTTTTTTACCACTCGCGAACTATTTGGTTCGTGTTTGTTTGTCAGTTCATGACAAAGTGGACTGGAATTAAGTCTGGTAAAAACACTCAATAGAGAAGGCACTGTCTTCAAAAAAGTTTTAAAATAGTATATTTGCAGAGGGGCCTAAAGGATCGTTTTGCCCATATGGTACTTGCAACGAAGAGGGTGGGTCGCAAACCGCAGCTACAGTTACAGTAATAAACTAGGATCAAATTTTCCAACTACATATTTTAGATAAATTTAGAGTCAAATAAGCAGAACAATTTTGAATTTTCACAAAAACAACCAAATTTAGTTTAAACTGCATTTTTAAGCATTTTTCTAAAATGTGCCATTATTGATGAAAAAGTATTTCATTTTTTGTTTGTTTTATTTTCGTACACAAGATAATATCCTGTGAATAATACATAAAATATTACAGATTATTATAAAATAAATGATAGAATTTCGGGGTATGATTGGTAGTTAGCCATGTTAATTTAAGACGAAATTGAGCACGATTTCCGTATCTGTAGCTCTAAATTTTGATGATGTTATTTCATTAATATTAGTCTGAAACGATCGAATCTGCAAACATTTTTCGCGAAAACATAACGGTTCTCCAGATATTCAATGTCAAAATTAGCCATTTTTTTGGGGTAGTTCAGTCTTTAATTGGAAATTGGGGGTATTTTTTGCCTCAGTTTGTTGTGAATCAATAGCAGTACACTGAAAATAACATTTTACTTACAGCTAGTTTATAAAACTTTACAATTATTGTTCGTAAATATATTTTGACAATTCATATTATCAACATCTAGCCCAATTTGCTAAAAATTATCTACTATTGTAGTGGGACTAAATCAAATTAAAACATAGACTTGATTGCATGAAACACTTTCACCAATCAGTAAAGCTGAAATATCTCCCTTTTCCTATCAAAATACTGAACTTGCCTTATCGAAAAGTAAAATTTTGACAATGAATATCAAGAGAAACGTTACGATTTTGTAAAAAAAAATATTGCAGATTCGATCGCTTCAGACCAACATTAATGAAATGCCAGCATCAAAATTACCAATACCACCACTTTTTTGGAATTCCCCTATATGGACCGACACGAGGTAATCAAAAAGGGTGACAAGCTGACAAATGTGAGAATTACAGGGGCATCTTATCAGTTTCTATGGCTGTGAAGATTTTATCAAAAATTCTGGAAAAGAGAATTAATCCGTTCGGAGAACAAATCATACTAGCAAAACTAGTGCGGCTGACAAAGGTGACGATGACTAATTCGGTCTCTCTTTTCAGTGTGCAATATAGGCTTACTGATCTTTCCAAAACTCGCACTCGGGCCATGAATATGGACAGCAGCGGAACGATATTCAAGTCGTGACAGTTTATAGTGTACGCCGATGATATCAACATCATGTCTTGAAGATTAAGCGATTAAAGCCTTCTGCATAATCTCTCCGCAAAAGAAATTCAAACAAAATCATTTCCAATGACTGTATAATAATCGCATACCGAAGAGGTGAGATTGCGTGGACGTCCGAGGGCGCGCTGGGAGTACTCAGTACGTGAGGACGCCCACCACCACAACAATTGGAGGTCAACGATTCAGGTGGCAAAAGTTCGACGTCAGGCTATCTTATCATATTAAATTAATGAAAATGTCCATATTTAAGGTCACCTGCCGTCAAAGATTAATGAATTTGGGTTAATTATTAAGGAAATTATTTGGTTTGGGTTTTCCGGTTATCCCATATATACCGCTTGATTAGTTGAAAACTATGACTTAATTTAATTTTTACCAAATAGTTTCTTCCAATTAGAAAAAAAATTAAATTAATGTAAGCCACTTTCGCTTATTCTGAATTTAAGTTTGGAATTTAAAAAAATAAACAAATTCGAATTTTCTTTACAATAAAACGACATTTGATAATTCTTATTTCGACATAACCTATTATTCATATTCAAACGTTACCCATAGAGAAAGCTTAAAATGAGTTAGAGGGGATTCACACTATGGACTGAAGCGGTTATTCATAATCACCACGGTTAAAGTTATATTCTTATGCCAGTGTTCATGAAAAATTTAAGATATTTTAAAACAACTCATTGCAATTGGATACGGGCACATTTTTTTATGCCAGTATCCATGGAAAACCAGAGGCAGTTGGATATAGGCACAAGTACATTTTACAAGAAATCTACTAAAGATTGGATTGGGAAAATTTGAAAAATGAAAAAATGCCCCATTTGAGCCCAAAAACAGGAAATCCCAATTTTTGGAGTTGTGCCACTATCAAAGTAAAGCAGCGATATTTAGAAAATGAACTGATTTCAGACAATATGAAATGTGTTGAGCGTAGAGTAGGAATGTCAAAAACCGGCCCATAAACCGGTTTCCGGTTTTTTCGGTTTTTTTTTGCAAAGCCGGTTAGACGTATTGCTATGGTTCGTATCGTATGCAAAATTAAATCAAAGCTACAAGGAAAAGTAATTTGACGAAGCGATGGTTCTACGAGTAATAGCAATAAGGAGACTGTTCGAAAATATGTTTAAGGGTTGGAATTTCGAAACGAAATTTTTAATAGGGGACAAGTAATAGAATTGCATACGGAAAAATCAAGAAAATATAAAAAATTGTTTAAACGTGGAAAGAGTTTTTGTCCCGGTTTTAACCGGATGGACAAACAACCGTCCGGGTTAAAACCGGGAGGAGGAAATAACCGAAAAAAAACGGTTAACCGTTCTGAAAGTACCGGTTTTCGGACTAACCGTCCAGTTTTTGAAATCTCTAGCGTAGAGGCTTATCTCAGGGACCTATGGTGAAAGAGGAACAATCAATTTAGCATTTGTTTTTTGAAGAAAAGTATATACAGTTTCTACTCGTTGTCTACACAAAATATCTACGTCGGAACATAGCTTTTCGTAGTTCAGCTGTTTTGATGGTTCGAGAAATCTTTCATGTGGCTTTTGGGCCCCTAAATCCCGTGCCCCCCCCCCCCCCCGCGACGCGGACTCTGCGGGCCCTTATGCGCCGCCCCTGCAAGTAACGTACTATATACTATATAAGCATCCTTTTTACTATACTATATATAAGCATCCTTTTAGCATTTACTAGGTCCTGAAAGTTATTGAGACTTAGAAACTTGACAAGCTGTGATTCCTTCTAATCATTTACTAGGTCCTGAAAGTTATTGAGACTTAGAAACTTGACAAGCTGCGATTCCTTCCTTCCTTCTTAGTTCAATAAGCAAGTCATAAAGGTAGTATTCAGATTGCAACATTTTTTTCTTATACATATTTAGCTTCACACCAAAATTTCGTTACGAAACAGGGTCAAAATTACAAAAAAAAAACGTCAAGAAAATGGCTATCAGCTGTAGCGATACCGCTTACCGCACTTTCAAGATTTATGTCGCTTTTGGCGCGCAATTACGTTTCCTCTAACATATTCAGTGGCGTACCTACGTTACGGTGTTCCATGTGTTTATTGGATGACGGACCCCAAATTCAATGGGCCCCAAATGCAGAGCAAGCCATATTTGTGCTCATTCATTAATCAAGAGCACAAAAACGTAGTCAAGCAGCAGGGTCTAAAGTACCCAATTAATATCGCCTATTTACGCCTGAAGTTAAGTTGAATAGTTTCCAAAACATGTTAACAAATTTCCATATTACAAAAAGACGAATTTTCAGATCAATTTGAAGATTTTCGAAATTCAACCACATTTACATTTCAAATTGACGCAAGAAATTGTCAAGCTTTTAAATTTCCATGTCAAATTGACGAATTCCCAGATCTAAATTTGCAAATTCTCATACATCATGTTGACGAGTTTCAAAATCACGATTTTTCATAACGAGAAAAAAATTATCTCAATTTCCCAAATTACCACGCCAAATAGATGAATTTTTAAATCATATTGAAAAATTTCCAGATAAAATTGACAAGTTTCCATATGAAATTGATGAATCCCGAATCACGCTGACAAATTTGAATTTCATATTAAATTACACGTCAATTTAATAATATATTCAAAGTGGACGAGCACATGTGATTTGGGCCTACTTTAATGATTTCCTTGGAAAACAGCCCTGAATCATTTAAATTTTCATACAAATTGGCAGAATGAAAATTTATCATTTTGCGTGTTTTCTATGAAAACATTTTAAAAATCGGGGTCTTATACCTAAATTCCCTTATTTAGCACACTTCGACTCATGTAAAAAATACAGCTGACAGCCGAACAAAATGTTCTATAAGGTGTAGTTTTTGTTTCGCCTCCAATGATACCGAAATCAAAATGCTGGTATAAATTTACAAAAACCTATATATGTTGGGCTTAACAGCTAACTATTGGGGGACACCCTGTTAACTTGGTCCTACAAACTTTAAAAGTATTCGTACCAAATAATATTACCATTCTATGCATTGGCACCAAATTTCATGTTCATTGTTTAATCGAGTCACAAGATAAGCAGTCCAAAAAATACTTAAGACGCTGTCCTGGTATTGTGAAACAAACGCCTTTACCATATACATATGTATTAGATTCCCTATATTTCCGGTTTGGATTAAGTTATTTGAATGAAAATTTGCAGACATATTCCTTATGTCCTTTCCTAAAAACCCTCCACAGATTTTATATTTGCACACCTATGAAGGGCTACACACGCACAAATTAAAATTTCACAAATTCACTGTCATTTACTATTTCTTAGCAAGATTTAGTCTTAGTATTTAGCGCGTATTCACTCATATTGCCCAATGTTTCTGCAAAGTTGCATATCGGTACATACAACGGTTTGGAAAAACCGAGGTGAAAACGTAAGCTTTACCCTTATGTTGCCACCTGGGTACCCGGGTACTCATCTTGATACGTTTTGCTAAATAATTTTTTTTTTCAAAAAAAATTGTCCAAAACGTTCTCGAATCTCCATGATTTGATCGAATTTGTATCGAAATTTGCATTCTACGTATTTATAGAAATATTTTAACTTTAAAAATTTTGCATTAAAAAAAACAACACGTATGAGCCACCCGGGTACCCCGATATAAAAATGATGATAGAAAATCGTATACATATTTCGAGTATATCATTGAAAAGTGTAAACTTTTCCACCTCTTGCGTTTCTTTGATCGTTGGTGTTAGTTACCACTTCTATTACTGGCCTTCCTTTGTACCTTTCGATTGTGATTTTCGTTCTATGATTTCGCATGACTCACTGGTTAGAAAATCGCTCTCCTATCATTATCATAGCTAATTCTTCCGAGAGCTGGGGTAGAAAAATTCTGCGCCCGTTAATTTTTTTTGTAAGCATATCATTATTTTCATAGTAAGTAGCGTACATGGTACCGGCAATATCGTAGCGAGAAGAATCACCGTTTTTTTCTTCTTCGGAACATACAAACAGATGGTACCTCCTCATCAAATCCAAAAAGCGTTGACAATAACGGTCAACAGTTCGACAGTTTCATTTCCTGAGGAATGCATGTTTTTTTTTAAGTACCGACGATAGTGAGATTCCATGACAAAAATGTTCATTGCCACTCTCCTCCTCAGCGTTTCTTTTGTCGTCATCGTTTTATTTTATTCGTCCATTGAAACTCTCTCAGCATTGGCAAGCGGCCAACTTCATGGGGAGTCGTAGGAGAGCCGTCACGAGGACAGCACGCGGTCCGGTGTTATTTTCCTTGGGTGGAAGTTTTTTTTTGTGGCCGATCGGAAGAGGAGGCCCAATGGAGAATGATATTATGATATTGGTTCTTTGGATCGGATAAGCAATAATTTTAGAGTGGCGTCACTACTGGACAATAGTTGCATCAACCAACTTGCGTCAACAACCTCAAATGTCAATTAATATGGATGGCATTAGCCGCCCCCGGACAAGATTCTGGTTGCGCCATTGCTAATATTACCGAAATATCGAAAAATCAGTAAAACGCTGATCAATAATAAATGAAAAATTACAATCAAGATAATATCTATTTATAACAGCACCGGGCCGGGAGGGATGAATAGCCATTCCTGATCGCTATGATAAGGTTAGCGATGTTAGTGAAGTTGCAATTGACCCAGAAGTCCTGCGTCAAACATTGAGAAGTAACTATCTAATACCAGTAATGAGATGACCATAGTCTTATTGTATTCAACACTAACATATGTAGACTACTCTAAAAACCCTAGTTTCTAGAGCGGCTTTGAATTTTTGTCCAACTTCTCGGTCTGGTGCGCATAGAAAAAATATTAAGAACCCTCAGATATTTTTATAATAAATTCCTCCCTAAGCCAAACTAACTTCCTGCGCCTGGATTCTTTCCCTGTGCTCGTGTACTATTAATTAAAGCTAATTACAATTTTCCCTGATTCAACCGCGCTAACAAAGCTTCGTTAAAAAATGAAACATTGCAAAAAGGACTTGGTTATACATACGATAAATGAAACCACTTGTGCTTGCCGTATAAAAATTTCTGTCTGGCCAATTTAAATATTCGACCTGACGAACTGACTGAATTGACTGACTGACTGACTTCTAGTACAGTCATATTAGCATTTCCAATAGAAAAAAAAATAGAGTAAGGCTAATTTTTGTTGTTTTTAAATCAGTGGGCTCCTATGAACCTACAACTGATTTTGCTAAAAAAAATTTTGATCGGAAAGGTTCCAAAAAGGACAAGAAAGGATACTCTTTAATCCTTGACCGAAGGTCGGCACGCGGTGTATCATATCATAGGTGCATTACATATCCGGGGTTTGTTTCCTGTTTCAAGGACCCTCAACGGAATAAATCGAGCTTAAATGGAAAATGTTCGTGTTTCCCGTGTATCTTTCCAAAGCTAACTACGAGAATAATTCAAGTTGTCACTACTTTTATCACTTTCCAGAATCTATAATAGCTGAAGATTCTACTATTAAATTTGCTAAGAAAAAAGTTGATCGGAAAGCTCTGAAAAAGGACATAAAGACACTAATTGCACACCTTAGTCGAACGTGGGCACATGGGGTGTCATATCAAAGAGAATGTCAAGTACATTGCATATCTCGCATTTGTTATTTGTTCCAAGGACCCTCAAAGGAGAAAATTGGGCTCAACTGAAAAATTGTTGTGTTTCCCGTATCTGTATCTTTCTAAAGCCGTAATTTTCCATTTAAGCCTGAATTATTCCATTTAGTGTCCTTGAGACAGGAAAAAAGCACCGGATATGCAATGCACTCGACGTCCTCTTTGATATGACACCCCATGTGCCCACGTTCGATCAAGGTGTGAAATTAGTGTCCTTTTATGTCCTTTTTCAGAGCGTTCCGATCAACTTTTTTCTTAGCATATTTAATGGTAGAATCTCCAGTTTTTATAGATTCTGAAAAGTGATAAAAGTAGTGACAACTTGAATTATTCTCGTAGTTATGGCTTTGGATAGATACACGGGAAACACGAAAATTTCCCATTTAAGCTCGATTTATTCCGTTGAGGATCCTTGAAACAGGAAACAAACACCGGATATGTAATGCACTCCACGACGCCTTTGAAATGATACCCCGCATGCCGACCTCCGGTCAAGGATTAAAGAGTATCCTTTCTTGTCCTTTTTGGGACCTTTCCGATCAAAATTTTTTTTAGCAAAATCAGTTGTAGATTCCTGGGTGCCCACTGATTTAAAAACAACAAAAATTAGCCTTACTCTATTTTTTTTCTATTTGGAGGCCTGAATTGGGATATTTTGACTGCACTATAAACAGAAAACACAACCAACAAACAAAATTGTTAATGATTTCGCCATTTTTTACCGCGCATATGTACGTTGGTGTGTATGTACTATTCGTATTTTGTTCCATTGTTTGCTCCATGTGCCCGTTCATTTTTTATCAAAAGAGCCTTAAAGGACATTAATTACCTTTGTTCTGTCCGTTAAACGCACAACTATTTTGTTGTTGCGTTTTTTTTTGCGCTGAAGTATCCTCAACAGAGGCTATGTATAGGCGAGATTAATTAAAAATCTGGAAAATTGCCTTTGAGTCATACACCTACTAAAGAGCAGTGACGCGGTATACCGGTGGAGAGCGGGAGCGGTTGGGTATTACATCAAAATTAATTACATATTAGTCGGATTGTCATCTATTTTTGGCGTTACGTTGAAATTAAAGGTAATTAAGAGCGCCATGATGAAATGTTAAGGATTGTATGGCTGGACATATACGTTGATAGTCCTGACGTGCGTAAGTGAAATAAATTAGCATAGAAAATAAGATTCATTAGCATTCGTTTAAAACCTTTGATATAATTATAGAGGAGTGCTAAGTGGAATTTATAGAGACATATACTTTTTGGAGAAGATAACATGACTTATCAAGTAGGATGGAGTATTATTGTGGCCCTGGCCATTTAAACCATTTAGACTATGATTTACCGGAGGATATGGCACAATCATATTTTATTGTGGCTTCTCGTGAAGTTCTGTGGCACACAATAGACGAATCCTCATTCATCAAATTACAGTTTCGTTACAATCACAAGAAGCGGCACAGTCATATATAGATTTTATCGTAAATTCCCAATGTCAGCAAAAAGGTGTTTTCTCAACAAAAAAAAAAATTCTAAAAAAAATCAAAAAAATCGTCTTAGCACTGAAATTTGCAAAGAATTTTGTTTGATTACCTAAGAACTATTGGATACGCGTCAAATTGCATAGCTATAGGCGAGGAACAAATTACATCTCCATTTCGAGTAACCTGATTCGCGAAACGTGTTTCGCACCATTTGGATTTAGATTTGGTGGTGACACACTATCAATCATAACGTTGTACGCGCCCGTTCAATGCAGTGGCTGCGTATTTTAACGATTTTCAACACTCCCCGCCGAACTCTTACAACTTGATATGTGCTTATATGAATAACAAAGTTTTCAAAAAGAATGAGTGACCATATTCTGCGTACTTCAGAGTCAGAACGTATTTACTTTATCTCAATTGAAAATATGAGAAACGTTTGCATTCAATGTTTAATCAGTAAACAAAACTTCTTCTGCCCATTAAAGGTTTCGAAGCTATACAAATTTGCTTTTTGGTATTCTCTATAGAACGTACATAATATGTATATGATGAAACATCCCTTTTACAAACAGCTTCATGTGTGGCGAACGTTTTTCACAATTATCCTTTTATAATCCGTTTTTCATCTTTACTCTGTATACCATCGAGAAAGTGTGACCGTTGCCAAATATTTCATGGTCTACATCTCTACATGGTCAGCAGAATGTATCCGTTATTTAGCGAGCAATTTGTGTATTTTAACCTACATTCGCCCTTTTGCCAAAGTTTCTCTCTCTCTAGCGCTAAGCTGATGAATTCAATTTGTATGGACGATGACGACCGTGAGGATATACAATTTCGTCCGTGCACTTCATACGTATAGAGGCGGTGCGTAACGTAAGTTAGATTAGTGGCGAAAAAATGTGGTCGTTTCATGTTCGTATTTGAAATGAAAAAAAATGGCGTTGTTACCCTTTTATGTTGTAATGAAAATGAAAACCGCATTTGCATGTATGAACGCCTCCAGAACTCCAGGCAACATACTACATTTTTAGGAAAAATGGTTTAGAATTAGCAACTGAAATATTAGGACGAATGAATGGTTTGTAGGCTTTATCGCGTTTGGAACATTTGCGGCCGTTCCAATTATTTTATATGATAGATAGATAGATAGATAATTCGTTTTATTTGTAAGCATGTAAGATATTTCCAATACAATGATAAAATTCTTTGATAAAATAATTCATGAATAAAAGGTAATAGAAAAAAAAATAATAATAAAAACAATACAGGGCATGGCATTAGGTGCCGTCTGCCTGATTAGGTTGACATTTCCATTTAAAAAAAAATAATTACTTTAGTTTACATTCAAAATTTCAAGTACTATGTATGTGTGTTAATTTTCTGTGTTTTTCACAATAAACTATCGAACTAATTGCAAAAAAGAAAAAACAAAAAAAAAATAATACAATATTACAATTACAATTACATTTTATTATATAAAGATTTATTATTTCGTCTTTTATTATTGTAGAGAATTAATATCGCCTTGTGTTGAAATGTCGCTTCCATGATTCCAAAGGTCTTTCCATATGATGTATCACATTTCCCGAAGATTTGTTGTTGCGGCAATGAGAGTTCAGGGCGATAAAGTTCACACAGATCCAGATTCTGCAGGTTTATCTACCCTGAATCTCATTGCCCTATTACGCTTAGAAGCTTTCGTGTATTATTTGTTTCCTGTAGTTTAAAGCCGTAGAACAAAATTTGTATAAGCCGTCCCAGTCTTGACCATTCAAAAAAACATTGATCTGCACTACGGTTAATTTGTCTCTGCCGAAACAGGCCCTTCTCACTTCCACCAAAATCGGGCATACACCTATAAAATGGCGCGTATCTTCTCTCACTTGGAGGTTACAGAGACTGCACAGAATAGGTAAACCTGGTCTGTGTGGAATATAGTTTAATCGCAGTAGTTCACCTCTGGCTTTAAAAATAGTTGATATTTTATGAATCGTAAAATTATTTTGGAAATACGTATTTGCTTGAAGGCTATGACACAGTTCTACGTAGGATTGCCGATGTTGAGATGCCCTAGCCCGTTCCGCAGTAGTTATTATTTCTCTTTGTCGCACATCTCTCACTAATTTTGGAAGACTATAGCCGCTTTCCGTTGTGCCATTCCAATTAAATTGGTTGCCGTTTTTCTCGCCGATTTCTACAAGGTCCTTATAGAAAAGTGTCCTGGTTTCAATCACATGCCTTAAAATCTTCTTCGGTAACCTATTCTCGTCCATAATTGCCACCTTCTTCAGATAGTTTAGGTGTATCCTTAATGTGCCTATGAATAGCGACTCCAGTCCGGTTTCCTGTGTTAGCATGTAATTAGGTGTTGTGGATGGCAGATGAAATATACGTTTGAGAAAATATCTCAGAAGCATTTCGACTTCGTCGTATTCAGCGCCTCCCCATACTTGGACTCCGTAAAAAAGTATTGATTTCGAGACAGCTTGGAATATATGAAACTTGGCCGTATGAGCAACGTGAGGATTATTAAAACAATTATTCCAAACTGAATTGATAGCCCATTTTGCTTGTTTTAGACGGTCATTAAGGTGATATGTCATTTACAAGTTGCTTGTAATCCAAATGCCCAAGTACTTATACGATTTGACCACCTCGATTTCATTTCCCTGAAATAGCCACCTTTCGTCTCTCGCCAGTGTAAATCGTTTCTTGAAAATTATTACTTTCGACTTTTCCAGGTTGATCGTAAGTTTCCATTGAGTACAATAGACGTCGATATGATCTATCATCTTCTGCAGGTCTTCTGGTGAGTCAGCGAAGAACACCATATCGTCGGCATAAAGAAGGCCTTTTGTTAATTCACCAAAAGCGCTCGCTCCACCCGGCATATCGTCCAATATATCGTTGACGTATACCGCAAATGCCTCCGGGCTGAGTTTACACCCTTGTCGCACTCCGACATTTGTTTGAAAAGGTGTTGACAATTGCGTACCATTCCACACCGCCGCTCTCGTAGCTTCGTATAATCCTTCGAACGTGCTTCCGAACTTAGCTGACATGCCTTGATTATATAGCTTGTAAAACAGTGACTGTCGGTCAATCGTGTCAAAAGCGGCTTTGAAATCTACGAAGAATGCATACAGTTTACGTTTTTCTGCCATATAACATCGAGCCAAATTATGCAATACAAAGATATTGTCACTAGTCGAAAAACCTTGCCGAAATCCCGCTTGATTCTCAACTAATATACACTTTTCGTGTAACCAGCTAGCAAATCTTGTTTGTAACAGCGTTGTGAAAATCTTGCCTGACGCGTTCAAAAACGATATGCCACGATAGCAGGCCGGATCGTTGACATTTCCTTTTTTAAATATTAGGAAGATTACCGCATCTTTGAATTCGTCCGGTATGTCGCCCCTATCGAAGATTCGATTGAATTCATTGCACAAAATCTGCTTCAGGTGGTCATTTCCATAATTGAAAAATTCTACCGGGATTCTATCACTTCCAGGTGCCTTGTGATCCTTACATTTGTTGATAGCAGCCATTGTCTCGTCGATTGTAATTGGTGAATCCAAAATATTATGGTACCATTTGGGTCTGGCGAACTGCACGCTGTTCTCGAAATGATCGCATTGTAGCAATTGACTGAAATGGCTTCTCAAAATGTCTACATCTATTCCATTCCCCATGACAAAGTTCACAGTTTCGTTTATTCGTTTGGATATCTTCCAGAATTTCTTTGTATTCGAGCATTCGCTTAACAGTTGCGCCTGTTGCTAGGAATATTCCGCTTTTTTTTCTATTGTACAGCGCTTTGTACTGCCGGTTCGTCTGCAGATACATACGCCTTGTGAACTCGTTGTTTTCCTTTCGAAACCGTCTGAGCCAAGCGAAGGTTCCATTTCTCCCCTTCTCGCATTCGTTGTCAAACCATGACTTTTTGGAAATCTTTCTGCATGACTCGTTTTTTGGTGCACTATTTTTAATTATTTGAGTAATATTAGCAATGGAGGTGTCATTTGTTTGCGCTAAAAGCCTTGAAAGCTTGTCGATGTATTGTGGCCTGTTTTCTCCTCGCCAAACGAGTCTTGGAATTAGGTTCATTGAGGTCGCATTTGTTCTGCCGAAGCAATCTAGACCGATCGTTGTAATTATTGGTAGATGATCGGAGAACTGTCTGTTTTCCACCGTGAAGTCCGCTATGAGAGGCAACCAGTCCCCTCCGGCCAGGCATAGGTCAATGACGGTATGACCATTGTGTCCTATAAAAGTACACTCCGCATTCATATCACTCTTCGAACATCCATTTAGCGCTTTCAGTCCAAAACAATCACTTAGATCGAGTACCTTACGCCCACATGCATTGACTTTGCGATCCTTGCTGTGACGGATTGCGTTGCACATCCTGTTCGCCATCGTTAGCTCTGCACCGATTCTTGCATTAAAATCGCCCATTAAAAGCAGGTTGGTACTGTTGAGTGCACAGAGCGTGTCCGCCAATTTATTAAAATCATCATTCCAATGATTGCAGTTCAAATATACTGGCACTACTATCATCGCTTTATTGTTAATTCTCATTTCAATATAGGGCCACTCATCAGTATTCTGAAACGTGCAATTTAAGTTATAGCAACTTAGTTCTTGCTTAAATCCTCTGGCTCTTCCTCGATCATTTCTCTTCTCCGCTGGAATCCACCTCCTTTCATAATTTTTCAACTTTTTCTCGTAAGCATTAAAATTATCCACAACGAAAGTTTCTAGTAATATAATTATGTCGTAGTTTTTAATAAATTCATAAAAGTCTGGGAAAATATTTTTGCTGTTCAGACCAGCGATATTGTATGCTAAAATTCTTAATTCTAATTTGTTTTCTTCGGAGACGGCAGCACTTTCCTATGCTATGTTTGATAACATCGCATCCGTCATCACTCTTAGGTTGGCACCTTCAGTTTGTTTATTATTGTTTCTTGCCTGCTCACAACCAAAGATTTTGTCAAATTCTATTTGTCCGTCATTGCCGCCGCACTCTAATTTATTGTTAATCAGGTTCCATGTGAATTGTTTGCCCGCAACCGTTAAGACATCATCCTTCAGATAAGCTTTGATGTTAGCATCACGCTCAGCTACTTGCTTCTCCTTCCCAGTCCATTTGAGCACGAAATGTGGCGAGACAATCTTGTAGAGCACAGAATTTCCTATAAATTTCATTTGACAAGTCTTACTCTACAGTCAAATTTGGCAGAGTTATAGCGCAAAGAATATGCTAAAAATTCCATATGAGTTATTGGTAGGTATACAATGCGTTTTTGTGAGTTTGAAATTGGCATGATTTTTGATATTTTCTCCATTTTCGTGGCGCTATAACTCTGTTTATTTGAATTGTAGAGTACAACATCTTAGATTAAATTTGTAGGAAATTTTGTCCTCTACAAAATTGTCTTGGCAGATTTTGTGCTCAAATGGACTGTAAAGAAGTTACAGGCCAAAAACTGATGAAAGGGGTTTTTTGAAGATAGCGGCGGGAGCACAGGGGGGAAAGTGACGCAAACTTGGATTTTAACTTACCCCACCTGTCTTTATAACATATCAAAAATTTGAGGAGTCCCCAATTTTTGCACGCTAACCCCTATTATTTCGTCTCTATTGATTGGAGTATATCGTGGTGCAGCAATTGAGCGTCTTCGTGCACAAGTTTTTAATTACGCCAATTTCATCCTGTGTTTTACCCGGTAATTTGAAAATCAAATTATTAGCATTTGCCATTTTTCTTAGATTTTCAATCTGTGTTGTTTGTATTTTGCAAATTGCGTTCAATTTTCCATGTCATCTACCAATTGCTGGTTTGTTTTCTCTAAACGTGTAATCCGCGCAAAAAGTTCCTCGATATCGCATTTTTTAACGACGTCCTTAAGTTTCTCATCCAACTTTTGATCAAGCTTTGATTCAAGTTTTTGCTCGAGGATATCGGCAAACATTTGCATGAATTCCGCTTTTTCTTCAGCATTCATAGCTCTTGTATTCCTTTTGTTGGCGGGGAGCGACGTATCTGGCGAGGTCTCAGATAATGCCCGTTTTGACATTTAGAGTGGGCTTCACTTCTTAAGATTTAAGGCTGTTTTGTACTCACTTAATTGATGATTCTTCACTAGTTGGTGTGGAATGGTCACTATCGGATCACTTTGCACGCAAATGTTGAGCGAATAATTCCGATTTTATAGCTTTAAATTCGATTTTAAGTTCGACGCGATATGTAAACAGTGCGCACACAGACAGCATTTCAGATTCTATTTTATATATTTTATATGTTTGACAGGAGTCTTTGACTATCTACTCCAGTGGTTCCCCTTTTTCAGCTCGTGTCCCCCTTGCGATATCAGCTGATCCTGGCGCCCCCGACAAAATGTTGACCAAAAACCGAAAACAGATGCAAAAAATTGCCATGGACAAGAAATGCTTTTAATGTTGGACATAAGTTCGGAATCCATTGTTGCAATTTAAATTGTTTGAACATTTGCTTTGTAAGTGCATCCTATATTTTGGAACTACTGGAATTTTTAGAAAGTATTATTTCAATTTCACGATTTCCGCATCCTGGATTTCGTTGCGAGTTCGGCCGTCATCATGGCTTCAGTTATACGTCGAGCAGCAAAATTGATATTGATATTACTGGAGCGACCAAAATCCGTAATTTTTTTTTATCAAACATCATTCAAAGAATATAGTTGACTGATGCGGTTCATATCAGCCATATCGAGTGCTTCTTTATTTTGTTCGCAACCTAAAATATTCTCAGCAGTTTTCATCAAATGGATTTAGCAGCAGCGAATTAATCGAAGAAAATACAATTTCTTCCATTTTGCAACGCTTTGCAACGACCGATTACCTCTAGTGTATTTCGAAAGAAGTTCGCAAGAAAACCATAATTTATTAATGGCATCAATATTAGAGTTGTGCTCGCGCCCCCTTCCCTGAACGTCACGGCTCCCTTGGGAGGCGCCCCCTGTTTGGGAATCACTGATCTACACAAATTCCGTCTCCCTAGCTTAAGGTGACCAGACTCCCGAAGGCCCAATGCTGTACACACTTGCGGAATTCGGTTCTCAAGCAAATCCTCAGCCATACTTGCAGGTTCCAGGTCCGAAGTCTATTTCGCAAAAAAGATGGCTTATTCTCTAATGCATGGGAGACAGAGAGAGGTCTGAGCGCAGCGAAGGGCGAACTACAGGATCTAAGAAATTATACGGACCAGTCATAGGTGTAAATTTAACGAATTGCCATCCATTGGCTCACCGACTGCTTCGCTCGAACCTCGCCTTATCATTCTTCGCACCAGCACTGCCTCGCAAAAATGTTCGGCGAATTCTGAAAAGTGCGACAGACATGGCAAGGTCTGGAGGAAGTGAAGGGCGAGGCACAGGGTTTAAGTAAATCTAAGACAAGCCAGAGAACTAAATCTTACCAATCGCCTTCCATAGACTCACCGCTCGGTGGACTCGCAACTCGCCTTATCCTATTCCGTAACAGGACTACGTCGAAAAATTGTTGGCAAATATTGAATAGCGCGACAGATAGACCGATGTCTAAATGTCTAAATCCTACGAATTACCTTCCATTGGTTCATCGCTCGCTGCGCTCGCCTCATTTTCCAGCACCACTACGTATGAAAAATGTTGGCGAATTCCAAAAAGCGCGACAGACAGCGAGATCTGCGCGGAGCGAATGGCGAGGTATAGGATGTGAGTAATCCTAAGGACGAGCTTAAGGTCTAAATCTTACCAATTGCCTTCTATTGGCTCACCACTCGCTGTGATCGCAACTCGCCTTATCCACTTCCTACCAGCGCTGGTCGCAAGGATGTTGGCGAATTATGAAAAGCGCGACAGACAGAGTGAGTTCTGAGGGAAGCTAAGGGCAAGGATCTGAGTAAATGTATAGACGATCCAGAGATCTAAATCTTACGAATTGCCTTCCATTCGCTCACCACTCGCTGAGCTTGCACTTCGCCTTATCCTATTTCGCAACTTCGCTCCGTCGCAAAAATTTTGGCGAATTCTCTAATACGCGATAGACAGTGCGAGGTCTAAACGGAGCGAAGGGCGAGGCACAGAATAAAAATAAACCTAAGAACAGAGGTCTAAATCTTACCTGAACCTGCTTACAATATTTCTGGAGGAGAGTACGCATATCTCCATGGTTACATTAATACCCATTGGCTCACCACTCGCTGAGCTTGCACTTCGCCTTATCCTATTTCGCAACTTCGCTCCGTCGCAAAAATTTTGGCGAATTCTCTAATACGCGATAGACAGTGCGAGGTCTAAGCGGAGCGAAGGGCGAGGCACAGAATAAAAATAAACCTAAGGACAGAGGTCTAAATCTTACCTGAACCTGCTTACAATATTTCTGGAGGAGAGTACGCATATCTCCATGGTTACATTAATACCCGGGCTCGTAATTCCATTTTAAATGGATTCTAAAGAAATGTGGGAAAAAACTTAATCTAAACCCCATGCCGAGTCCTTTCTTCAGTATGCATTTTTCTATAGAGGTTGATAAAGGAATCGGATGGAGTTGCTGATTTTTCCATCGTTTTGTAATAGGGAAAATAAATTAAAATCTCGTCTTTCGACGGCTGTACCTTCGGAACCTTGGCACCTAAAGCCTTGAAATTTTCACCTAATATGGGAAGTTCGGTGCCCTACCAAGTTTGCTGAATTTCAAAATTCCACTCAAGAATTTCTAAAGTTATGTACAATTTTCGACTAGAAAATACAGAAATGTGATTTGGGCAGCTGTAGCTTGCGCGGATAGATGGACCGTGCAATTTGGAGAAAATATGAGCGCCAATAGCTCTATAAGTATCCAAATTTCAGAGAGATCTGAATAGGTTCCCGAGCTATTGAAAATTAACCGTTTTCAAACATAAAAGTGCAACTATCTCGCTAAATATCGACCGCACAGGGTACTGGCATCAAACTTGACACCTTAGAAGCAGACATGAATGATCGTAGGCCTTATTGAGGAGCTTATTATGTAGCGAATTAGGTTTCATTGTGTGGCATGGGGAATGCTGTACATTTCCCAATGCTGTACGCCAGGTCAAAACGCTGTACTGTACAGCAAATTGCTGTACGTCTGGTCAGCTTACCCTAGCTACTGTAGCGCACTTCAAGCGGAGATTTCGGCGGTCATTGAAGCCCTGAACTGGCTATGTAATCATGTTGTAATTGCGAGCGATGTCACTATTCAAACTGACAGCCAGCCTGCAATTCCATCTCTCGAATCAGTCTTGACCACATCAAAAGCTGTCGAAACCTGCCGCTCAGGTCTTAGAGATATCGTTTTTTCAATATTGCTGGATACTTAGTCATAGTGGATTCGCAGGGAACTGTAATGCGGACCGCCTCGCCCTGCAATGCGATAGATACAGGTATTTAAAGGATTATCATACTAACCTAAAGACGCCAATTGCTTCTTACAAAGTGACAAAAGAATCAGCTGTTTTGCACAGGTCTAGTGCCAAATGGACTAACGGCTTGGCGCAGCCCGATCAACCATCTTATAATCACTACAGAAGAAAAACATTGGTAGGGTGCCCGATGCTATAACGGGGCACTGTACTATAGGAGAGCACTCGGGGAGGCTCCACGATATTGACAATCTTCGGGATTTGAGCCCAATATTGCTGAGCAAATTCATTGCCAGCACGGGTTGATGGTATCACAATGGACCAATCTTTTGATCTAAGTGCATTAGACGTCAATGTAGTGGCGTCTGTTCTGTACCTTACCTAACCTAATCTAAGAGACCGATGTAGAGCGGCGCACAGTTTGCTAAAAATTTCCGATTCTAGTCTGTCTCTTTTCAGAAGATACAGTAGAAATTTCCATAAATTAGATCTTCGACACGCGATTTATCTAATCGGCACAAAAGATAGGTATACATTTTCAAATTCTTCAGTTTGAATTTTAACTTTACAATTCTGACGGCATTATAAATCTTTATATAAATCTCCACAGACTTATGAAAGACTATCCATTTCAGCTGCAATCTATTCCACTAACGATTCATGAATTGGTCCCCGGGGGTAATACAGAAATTCATCGCTAACAGCGACATGGAAATTATTAAGCTCAAGCTCTGACTCTTCAGTTCGTTCAACTCCTGGGAAATCAACTTTATTGTCTTCCGTCTATATGTACTCGTACATTTATAGTCGTCGAACAAAATTCCGATCTTCATGGATAAATTTTCGCGAATTCATTGTACATATGTACATACACAACAAGAAGTACACAATAGCTTAATAGCGTACGCAAATAGAACTTCGATGATGGTCTCATGAGATATGAGACGAGACCACGATGGAAAGCAAGCACAGCGATAAGGACTACAGTTGGGACTATTCTGTGCAGCTTCTGCCTTTGACGAGCCGAACATTTTTCAATAGGCATGCGATTTTTTTTTTTATATTGTCTAATAATTGTACCATTTTGCAATACGATATATTAGAGAGTACCCATCCTTATAGGATAATTTTCATGACATTACATACCACAAAATCTCCATTTCATGTATTCCTGAAAAAAAGTTTATGGTCAAGACTTAAATGCTTGCTCTGATTTTTAAGTGCATAATTTTTGTCTATACACAGAAAACTCATCTCCTTCTCGGCTATTATTTTAAGTGTACGTATACGTATACGGAGGTTGCTTCAAAAACTGTCTCTGAAAACTTTTTGTCGTAAATATTGATGTTGACTTGTGGAATATTCATGAGAATGAAGGAATAAATCTGAGCAAAATTGCATGGTTTAAACATAAAGGTTGATGACTTCAAGTTGAGGAACTTTTAGATTGTGAGTACATAGCCGAGCCGGACGGCTGTCGAATTGAAATGTTATGTAACGCGTAAGCCTGGTCCACGTGGGAATAGTAACGCAAAGCCATAAAGGTACAAGATACAATCGAAATTGATTAACGAAGGCTGGTACGGGTTTAAATGAATAAATCCTTTCATACGTAATGCATTTCTTTAGTTTGCGCAACACAAAACCATTTCAAAGACTGCGACTTTATTCGTTCAAACGTCGTATTGTGAATTGATTCATTGATTGGCAGGCGTAGGCGGGTATGCCTGTCAATCTCCATAAATCATTTTTTTGTTTGAAAATATATCAACTATTCAACGTCAAACGAAGCCCTGGATAGAATTTTGTCTCGTATCACGGGAAAATTTCGACCTTGTCACAAAACCCAAACATAAGTCTGCGGGCGCATATAGGCACAAAGAGTTTTTTTGCCTTAATATCCTGGCAGAACTCATTGATACCAGCAAGTCGCATGGAAATCGTCTACCAGCGTTTTCGTCAAACTAGAGGCATCGACGAACGACAGGATACAAAATTGACACATAGTACCCATGGGTACCGATTTATTAATTGGAAAACTGTACAGGCAAGTTATAGAAAATAATACCAAGCAATCAAGAATTTTCACTTCCCATAAAACCTCCAACTATTCGCTGTCGCTGGTAATATGTATACTCCAACCATAGAGTACAAGGACGATTATGAAGTACGTACTCGAAAGAGTTCCGTACCGTATACGTTACGTACGTACGTACCTACTATGCAAATATTTACAAAGGAATTCCGGAATGCTGTTTCTGCCAAGGTATTTAAATAATTTATTCATACGTTTTGTTAAGAAATACACACAGAAATATTATACAAGAACATATACATAGTCATAGTCATGCATGTATATTTGTCATAGAAAAATATTATTCCTTTAGAAGCAAAATATTTTCAAAGACCGCATTTTGTTTGTTGCCCAGGGAAAATGTGTGTCTTTGCATAGGCTTCAAATGATTATATTTTGTAGAATAGTGTTTCTAAGTTTCCTGAAAACAGTACACACATGTCTATATGTTACATAGTTTCAAAGGGTTCAATCTTTTTGGGATATTTTACGAAAACTACGTTTATGTATGTAATTCAGCACAGGCGATTTATTTGTAGGTATTAAAGGAAAAGGATAAATTAAAATCAGAAAGGGCGGCACTCAGAGTCGATCTTTATATCTGCCTAAGGGGTATTGTTATAGAGCTGCTTGCTTACTTTTTAATTTTTTTTTTATGTTTGGCGGCATTTCAAATGCTTTGGCGGACAAAGAAAGCGGAGCTTTTGTTTTATGGTACTAATGTTAACGAATATTTTAAATAAAAAAAATTCCTTTGGTCTATGTACCTACTTTATCCCCATATAACATGTAGAGTAGAGTAACTAGATGATTATGCCCAAAAAGGGAATACATTCTAAACTAAAAGATTAAAAATGCGTGGATACAGTGACTCGTCTAAAAATCATATAAAATTATTTTGGATCTTCTAGGGCTCTGTGGATTTTTTTCTGACAGGGTCATTCAAAACCTTAATTACTTAAATTGTTTGGTATGTACTGAATCAGTTTTGCTGAAATAAATAAGAGAACAGTCGTTTTTATTATATTTTTGTTGATATTTAATTTATCACGTTTTCTACTAGTTATTATTAGTTTATTGTTTCGCATTACTTAAATAATTTTCGGGATAAACTCCTTCTACATGTAAATTTAGTGCCGATAGGCTTCCCTGACTAGTATAGGGTGGCACACGGCGGGAACGTGACAATTGTGAAAACGTCGTAAAAAATTCGAAAATTAATTCTCCACAATTTTTTTTGCCGCTAAGATACTCAGTAAAAATTGAGGATAGCACCTATGTATAAAAATTGAATGCCTAGGAATGTTAACTCATTGTCATAACTAAACTTTTGGAGTCGTTTTCGGAATTCGCCTTGAAATCTTTTAAAAAACATTTTTTCAAGGGATGAATAGCATGTGTGTTGCGACGCACATATTTCTGAAATTTTCGGAGCCCTTTAGCTGTCTGCTTTTAGAACATATAGCCAAAGATCAATGATGCAACCCGAGCCTTAAAAAAAAAAACCAAGGACGGAACCAAAGGGCAAACGTTCTGAATTTTCAGATTTTTTTTTGGATTTTCTGAGTTGTTTTTTTTTTTTAATTTTTCGACTCTTTTCAATTGTTTGACCGAGGTCACGAAGTGCAAAGGGGTTCAATTTTTCGACAAAAATATTCAGAGCAAAAAAATCGCAAAGGGGGGAACAAGCGCAAACGCTCTGAATTTTCAAAATTTTCTGATTTTAACCAGACGCAAACGCTTCGAATGTCTCTGAATTTTTAAATTTTCTTTTAGCTTTTTTTAATTTTGAATTTTCCGATTTTCTTTTTTTTAATTTTCTAAATTTATTGAATTTTCTGATTTTTTTACCGAGGGGAACAAATGCATAAAAAAATTAGAAAAAAAAATGTTTTTCAGTTACGAACCATTAACACAGGGAGAAAAATACTGGGGAAATCGAAATCGAATCTGGCCTCGTGCTCCAGGACCCCGATGACGTTGGGCGCAGTCCGTCCGCACCCACAAATTTATAAATCGAATACCCGTCCGTCAGGCCCGTGACCAAATTGGGGGCCTCGCTTAATATCCCAGCAAACACAAGCTTTCTTAATTCGTTCTTATATCATTACGAATAATTTTTGTTTATTATATCATGCTTAAAGAAATCTTTACGAAGCTCGTTTGTTGTTATTATTACTTCACTTCTTTAAACATTATTAAAGAATGATTCAAGAAACAACAATAGCAAACAAAAATTGGAACTTGTTTTTGAGATGGTGGTTTCTTATATCAATCTTTAATCATTCTTAAAGAAATACACAGTTTTTTTTTAATTGATTTCTTAGGACGGTTACTTAAAGCATTCTATAAGCACTTTTTAAGATAAGAAAGTTAACCTAAAATGTTCCAGATATTTAAAGAAAAATATTTAGCAGTCCAGCTAGCTACAAACTATCTTAATACTTTCTTGTTTGTTTCTGAAGGAAAATGCTTGATGATGATTCAAATGTGTCTGAAGAAGGCTTAAAGGATAATATTAAAGGACGAAAAAGCACCTACTTTTTACCTTCTTCTTTCTTGCGTAAATCATGTTACAAGAACCCGTATAGATGTTCTAAAGAAAAATATATAAGGAATATCAAGTGCTATAAAACTTCTTAATGACTTTATTAAAGAAACATATAAGAAACATATAAGAAACATATAAATCATTTATAAGTAAGATTTAAGAAACTCATAAGAGGAACATAATATATAATATACTATTATTACTTTTTTTCGCCTGAAGTAAGTTTTTCAGGAAAGACATTCAATCACTTATATGAGACTAACGAGAAAATATTGTGGTAAAGAACTATGTACAAATTATTCATTTAACCGGGGTTCGAACTCGCTGCCTCATGAAAATCCAGTTAGACAATTGTCTTCTTAAATTGTTCTTAATTACAATCATAAAGCAGGTACTAAGAGAGTGATGCACGGTTATGTGTATGGGGCATTCGAACACAGAATACTTGTCAATAGGTGTGGAGCAGAGGCAAGGACAGTGGACTACGGAACGAGAGGTCGTGAGTTCGAATCCCGGTATGTCAAAAAAATGTATTTCTTTATCTGAATAATTTCTCACTATTCTCATATAACTACCCTCAAAATTTTTCGGTCCTTACACACTCGTCAAAGAACTGAAAGAAGGGAAACGAATTCCGAAATCGCAACCGTAGCTGGTGCTTATTTCCCGATGTCGGTACACGACAACGCCGAGCTCAACTCCTCAACTAAGGCACCGGCAGGTCGTTAATGTACCGCATCACAATTTTGATATCAAATTGTTAGGTATTTCAGTTGCTCGTCGGCTTCTCTTCTTCAGCATATTTTAATAACAGCCGGATTTCCTAGAGGCAATTGCCAAGTAGAGAGAGTACACGGCAAAATTATACCGCTTTGCTTAAGTTAACGCTGAAGAATCATGACAAATGGCTTGAACGGAAGGGTGTCTATAAGGAACCGGCCGGTCCTTATACACTCGTAAAAGAAATGAAAGAAGGGGAGGGTATCAACGAATTCTGAAATCAACTCCTCGACTCCTTAACCGTCACGTAATGTTTTCATTTTCATATTTTCCACAAAGTCATCGATAGATTGGAAAAACAACAATCAACGTTTGGCAACCAACAGCGTATCATTACCAACAAATTTAAATTTCAACGTTATTGTAATCAGCAAAAACATTCAGCATATTTAAATAACAACAGGAGTTCCTAGAGGCAACGGCTAAGTAGAGCACTCGTGTCTGAATGTCTTTCCAGAAAAACACCATATCAAGCCAAATAAAGGAAAAAAGGGGGAAAAAGTAATAATATTTTATCTATTGTTACTTCTTATGAATTGCTTAAATCTTACTTATAAATGCCTTATATGTTTCTTATATCTTTCTTTAATAAAGTCACTAAGAATTCTTATAGCATTCTTATATATTTCTTATACGTATTTCTTTCAACCTTCTACGGTTTCTTATAACATGCTTTAAGAAAGAATAAAGAGCCGTTTAAGTAAAAAATAGGTGGCCCTTTGACCTATTATCATTCTTTAAGCATTCTTAAGACATGTTTAACGAACAAGCATTTTTCCTCTAGAAACAAATAAGAAAGTATTAACCCATTTCTTCCCAAGGATAGAAATAAGCTAAATCTATGAAGTTTTTTGGTAAATTCCAATCAATTGCAAAACAATTAAGAAACTTTTTTTTTTAAATTTCAGTAAGTGTTACCAGTGGCTCCCAACGTAATGTTGCGTTGACGCAACGTTGGGAGTTTCTTGGTAAAAAAAAAATGTAAACGAAAATTTAAATTTTAAGCTTCTGTGTTGAAAAAAATTGTTGGTTTATATGGCGAATAATAAAGTTAGTGATAAAATCCTGAAACACTCACTACAGCGGTATAGATGACATTTTTTTGCAAATTTTTGGCAGGTTTTTCGTACAACTTATCTAGTTCAAGGCCGGAGGATGTGTTGGTGACATCCTATTTCCAGATCTGCTTTTTTGTTGAGGTAATGAGATCAGCATCACGCTCAGCAGTGTTATTTATCCCCATAAATGGGTACTCGTTTAACATCTGAGGGAGATCCTAGTCCGTCACAAGCTCGTGAGGACAGTTCTGCCATATTTTGCTTGGTTACATCTGAAATTCAAAAAATCATTGCAGAATTTCATACAATGGCATAACCAAGGAACATATGGCAGACCTATGCAAAATAAACAAAAATTAATTTCAATATAATGTAAAGCTTTCTGAAAATTTTTTAATCATCTCTATACGCAAAGACTAACTAATAGATAAGATGTACGAGTAACTGGCCATTTGTATTATAATGGAGGTCGGCTTTGTCCCGGATGTCACTTGTTTTTGGTATTTTCTATTTCAGATTTGAACAGGTATATTACAATTTAGGTGCTTAAGTCATTAGCCAAAATATAATATAGAACTGCTCAACATGTACACTGCTAGCCACAATTATCGCCGGGAGGTCTGTCTTACAAACTTTTAGCGATTCTGGATTGTTTCACAATTCCTTGTGACAAAAGCAAAATAGTAACTTGACTAGAAATAAATATGTTCTTGCGTCGAGTGCAAGAGAAAAATTTACTACAGAAAAGTTTAGCAAACATTTACTTAGTAGTTCTGTTCTAACAAAACTGCCCTTGAATGGAAAAGGTTTCTGATCCCATACTTGTTGACTTCAGACCATACCGTGGAGTGAATACTGTACCAATAATTTCATAGACTTTTCAGAGTACATACATTCACTACAAAGGCTCCCTTTACCCACTGTAGAAATCCTTGAAACATTTATGGAAATATGAAATATGTATTTGGCTTTATACCAACTGACAAGTATGTAGCTGTCATTGTCCCGCAACTTCTTTTATTGTTTTCTTTTCCTCAATGACATGTGACTCACAAAAGAGTACTGGATATACCATGAGTCGCATGTGTCTCGTAGATAGTGAGGTATTTAGAACTCATTTTAAGATATTGCTGATGCGAAACCTGCGTTACATAGCAAGGAAATGTTTTGTTCTTTATGCGTTTGCCCCAGTGTTACTGTACCGGGAAACTCCCAACGTTGCGTCAACGCATCACCTTTATTTAACACATGCTCCTGCAGCAAGGACCAACCTTTTTCCAAAACCAAGTTAAACTAAATAATTAGCAATTGTTTGCCGTATAGAAAGTGCATTTGGATGTTGATTTTAAGATATTTAAATATTTTTAAATTTTTTACAAAAAATGTCCTAAAAAACATGTTATTCCTTTCTCTTATATCCTCAAGGACCCAATCGCTGATTCACTATAACAAATATGCAGAAATAGAGCCAAGAAATGCCCATTAAAAATTACATGATCCCTTTTCCATTTCAATTTAAATTTGGTGGTGTTTACAGAGGTCAAACTTCGTGTTGCGTATACGCAACGCTGGGAAGAAATGGGTTAAGAGAGTTTGTGGCTAGCTGGGATTTGAAATACGCCCCTGAAACAGGGACAAATAAATTAAAGACCGCTAAACGCAAATCACGATACTTATCGAATTTTATGGTGTTTCCAATTCCTGCATTGGGTGGTTGCGGCACGGTCGTGACGCCTTCCTCGTAGTGAAGGACGCATCACTTGGCACGTTCAAACTTCACACACTTATAGTCCTGACACACCAGACGATAAACTCGTTTCATAAACCGCTACAAGCTCAGAGCTTCATAAATTCGAATAGCATGACACACTGTTCGAATGCTGGTTATGAATGTCAAAATAAACTGATTGAGCTTTCGATATGTGACAAATAAAAATATTGCGATAAATTTAATTGTCAGTTTCTGGACATCGTCCGTATTTAGCAGTTTTTCTTTAAGAAATAGCCAATCGCAATATATTTGAGGTAACGAAAGTGGCCCTAACTAACTATATAAAAGAGCCAGAAAGTCGACAAACAATTGAAGAGGAGTATTAATGGACTTATTTTGATAAAAACAGAGCTTATGAACATACCAATCCGTCTTTCAGAATAAAGTTTTTCCACAGTAAAGGAATCGAAATTTTACATAACTTGCTTTATTATTTGCATCCATATTGGCCGTGTTTTTTTTTACATCGGGGGCAGCATCCAGGTTAAATTTCAAATTGTCACGTAGGCATTGCCATTAATTTCAAAACATTGCTCAAAAATATTAAAGTCCCGTTTTCACTTTACAAACGCAAAAGTTACCATGCAATTTTTTTTAATGAAAACATATTTTTATGTAGGAATCATAATTTTGTTAGAATAAGAATTCGACGAACAACATGTTTAACATGAATTTACAAACAAAAACTATATTTTTTGCACACACTTGGGATTGCATACATTTAGGCGAGTTTTGGAAAGCTCATTAAGTCTGGATAAAAATATAATTTCTAACCTGAATAAAGTCACAGGTTAGCTTTTGTATGAAAATTACCCCGGATAGTGTAGGTTAGCTAATTAAAAAACACGGCCTTAGAAATCGATCTGTTAAAGTGAATATCGACGGTGTTTTTTCGAAGCAATTTAGGAGTTCCTCAGGGTTCTCATTTGGGCCCTCTTTTGTTTTTATTGTTTATGAATGATATCAACACGGTCTTTGAGGATGTGGAAATTTTACTTTTTGCGGACGACTGTAAAATATTCAAAAGAATTAGTAATCATAATGATATCTTAATAGTTCAGGAAAATTTAGATAATTTTTTTCGTTATTGTTCATTGATTAATTTGGAACGCAATCACTCAAAATGTAAATATATTATTTTTAATAGAAGCAATACATCTCATATACATCTCTGGTTAGGAGTAAGTTGGAGTATTTGTCTGTTCTGTGGAATCCATGTTATATTACACATGCTAATAAAATTGAAAGCATCCAACACAAATTTCTGAGATACATTGCCTTTACGATGCACATATCGTGTGACATTAATTATTTCAATATACAACACCAACTGAAACTAAACATACTTGAGGTGAGGAGAAGTTTGTATGATGCAACGTTTATTTATAATATAGTTAATGGTCACATTAATGCACCAGAAATACTCAATAAAATATCATTTAGAGTTCCTAATAGATTAACTGTCTACCTAGATCAACTATATCTACATCTAAATTATATGCCGTTAGGCTTTCGTGGCTAGTATAGGGTAGCACACGGCGCGAACGTGACAATTTTGAAAACGTCGTAAAAATTTCTGAAATTCATGCTCCATGAAGGGACCTCCATTGTCAATTCAGAAAATTGAATTCAGAGCAAAAAAAAAGCGCAAACACTTTGAATTTTCTAAATTTTCTGATTTTTTGAACCAGACGCAAACACTTCGAATTTCTCTGTATTTTTGAATTTTCTTTTAACTTTTTTAAATTTTGAATTTTCCGATTTTTTTTTTAATTTTCAAAATTTATTGAATTTTTAATTCTTTTTTTAATTTTTTACCAAGGGGACCAAATGCTAAATAAATTAAAAAAAAAACAAACATTTTTCAGCTGCGAACCATAAACAATTAAAAATCGCAACGGGCGTTTAAGGAATGGACCGGCACCGGCACGGCAAGTCCACCCCATATCAAAAAAATCACCTGTTTAGGTAGGACGAACACAGGGACGTAGTCAGGATTTTGTTTCGGGAGGGGTCCAAATATTGCCCCCCGTACTATTTTTTTGTTTTTTTTTTATAAATTTGATGAAAACGATTTTAACCTATAAATTTAAATGATGGTCTGTGCTATTAGGTTAATTTTAACAGTGTAGTACACCAGGAATTACTACAAGATTCCATGTGCCCCGAAAGAAATTAAGTGGAAGTCCTTTTCGAAATTAACAGTGTGATTTTGTAAAATAGGTGTTACTGGAGTTCTTTTGCTAGAACGGTACAGTATTTAATAGCAAAGATTCTAAATTAAAAAGAAGGGAGGGTTTGTTAGGAGCACCGAAAGGAAGATTTATATTTATGGTTATTTCACTAGGGTCCATCGTTAGAAAAAAAATATATTAGAGCTCCAACCAGTGGTGCAACTTGGATTTTATCCTGGAAATGGCTAAGGCCACCCATGTTACTGGACATTTGAAGCTGCTGTCGCAAGATGATGATGGTGCTATTTTCCAGTAATGATGCTATACGGTGGTGTTTCTATATGTGTAGTTCCCGTTGCATTCACAATAATTTTCGATGCAAATTTTTGCGTATTTTAGCGTCGTAAGAACACGAGTGTAATGTTATACTCGAAATCCGCATTGGGACTTTATTTTGTTTTCATGGAAACCCAATTTTGAATCACTCTTTTCAGCATTGTGGTTGACGAGGGGGTGTTTAAATGTATGTCACAACGGTCTACAAGTTAGATCAAGGCGCGCAACCGGGTTTTAGAAAAAAGGCATGAAAAATTCAAAAAAGGAATTTATGCACAAACAAAACCTGGACTGATGTTGCGCTAATATCTTCCCAGGTAAAAAAAAATATTGGGATCACCGGCAGGCAGAACTCAAACTTGTAAATTTCTTATTTTCATATTTTCCTTTCACAATTTCTCGGTCTACCCCTCCCGTTGTTGCGCCACTGTCTCCAACTAATAATAGGGCAAATTATTGATTGTGGCTGCATGTTTCACAATGGTGGTCGTCAGCATGATTTAAATGACGAGTTTCCCTAAAACCAATGGGGTATAAAGTTGTATTTGGCTCGCATTTAAGGTCTTGATGGCTTACTGAATTCGGAATGTGGCGAGGCTACAATGGATGTTTTTCTATCTGCGGTTGTTTTTTTTATTAAGGAATCGTAGGAAGAAATCTGGATTCGAACTTAAGTTCGTGGCATTTGGGCTGGAATGGGGAGTACAGAGAGTAAAAGCAGGACATATCCACCTAAAGAGAGATGCCTGGCCACCCTATCTCATGCACATTTTCAAATGACTAATATATTAATTTAGCCATAGGTGTAAAGGTGTAAGCTGGAAATCTCGACTATGTTGCATTGTGGATTTTCAGCAATGCTCAGGCTAAACTATTGTTCATCGCGTTCTGAAATTATTTCTTAGCAACATTTAGGACCTCAGCAGCGGAAAGTTCAAAACACCAAACTCTTAGGCAAATTAGGATAAATAATAACGAGAATTCTATACCGAATGCGAATAGTAATTTTCTACACATAATTAGTAGTGTTCAGCCGCATCACTGCTAGCGGCACTTTCAACTAAGCTAACAGTTTGAAAATATTGACTAAATTCTGAAATCGACTGCTATTTAAGTGAATGAGTAATGATGTCTGAAAAAATAGCGGAGCTAAGAAGACGTCAATCTTATTCAAAATTATGTTATCAAAACGCTAACTCCGATTATTTCTGCAAACATTTCGGGAGGGGTCCGGACCCCCTGGACCCCTCCCCTGGCTACGTGCCTGGACGAACACAAACGTAGGTAGACAAAAAAAAACTTGGGAAACTAAATATCGAATCTGGCCACGGGCATCTAATATTCGTGATCCAGGACACCGATGGCGTTGGGCCCAGTCCGTCTGGACCCACACATTTTTAAATCGGCCTCTATTAATATTTGAAATACGCCCCTGGAGCAGGGACAAAGAAAGTAAAGAACGCTAAACGGACATATCGGGTTTTATGGTGTTTTCAGACCCTTCATTGGGTGGCTGATGCACGGCGGTCACGCCTTCCTAGCGGTGAAGGACGCACCACGTGGCACGTTAAAACTTCATACACTCAAACAGTTTTCAAATTCAAGCTTCCGAAATATCGAATTTGATTTTCCATAGTTTTGTCGAAATTGATGTTCCATTATTACGAACTTGATGTTCCAAAGTTATGAATTTGATCAAGGAATCATAAATAAACAAGTCAGACCAAGAATGATCCACTCCAAAGGCGGAACAAACTAACGCCCTGAATTTTCCGAATTGAATTCTGAATATTTTGAATTTCTGATTTTATTTGCTAATGGAACCAAAAGCAAATGGGCTAAAAAAAATTTGGGAATCAAGAGGCGATGTAAATGTTATGGCATACATTTTGATGAAATTTTCTCAGTCCCAGCTGAGTACAAGTGACTGAATAAAATTGAAAAATTACGGTTTTTGAAAAAAAATGTTTTTGAAAGTTTCGAAAAATAACAATTGGATAATTTTGAAAATTCAAAAACTAATTAAAAACTGACCCTTTTTTATTAAAAATTACAAAAATTATTTTATTATTTATTTTCTATAAAATAAACATTCAGAATTATCAGAATTTTTTAATTTTTCAACTCAAGAGACCAAGAGCAATATTTCGAGAAATTTTTCAGGGATGTAGCAACTCACATTTTGGTGAAATTCTTAGACCCCTTGATGACGGCATTCAGAAATTTTAGCCTTTCAAAGATGCGACTCACAGAAAAAAAATCGCAAAAGGCATTCGAAGTTTGCAATCTTCTATGCACTTTAATTTAAAAAAATCTGACAACATGCGTCTTCCCATAAAATAAAATCGATTATAAAAAAAATACTTCGATGGCCGTATACGTATAAAATCAAGCAATGACAACAATTTGTGTTAATTTTTCAACACACTGTATTCAATGTCGAAAAGTTCTGAAAGTGCGTCCTAGATGCCTGTCGAACTTCGCCAATTGTTAAGCAGGAGTTGAACACCAAGGAAAGTGTATACGTACTAAGAGAAAAAGAAAATTACAAAGAGTGTAAAACTTTGGCACTTTATTAATACAAAATGAAGAGAGCAATAAGTGCAAGTATATTGAAAGTTTGTTGATGGAAAAGTTGTGACAGTAAAGTATAGACAAGGTTTTAACAACTGTAGATCTACAGTTGTTCAACGGTGTTTGTTGCACTTTATTGTCCCTTATTTCTGTATGAACGAAAGGATGTCAAAAGCAATTTTGCTTTGCTACAAATCATAAATAAATGCAATGACATTCACAACATCCTAACGATTCTTTCACATATAGTATACAGACTCCGCTGTCATTAATATTTCGTTTTATTCGGATATGTCGCTTTCAGCAGTCATCATTCCCCGGGACTTATTCACCTAACCGTTGAACATTTCTTCATCATTCTTTTTAGCAAAAATCTACGCAACTCTTTCCTTCGTGTCAATAGCACGTTGTCCTTGGAGACTATAAAACCGAATACAGGAATCTCGAAATGCGGAGCACTACATGCATTCATTTCAATATAATAGTGCGGGGAAAAAAGCAAAAATATATGATGTAGGCAAACTCGCGACGGCATTGTATTCATTTTCCGCTATAGATGCTAACATACATAAAATTCATAGGCATATAGCATCTCGGGGAAAATGTGCGAAGCACTCGGCTCGAAATAGGGTCAGGGCTCGGAACAATGTCGAATATACTTGAAAACGTCCTCGTGCAAGCCCCGGTTGAATTTAAATGCAGACAAAAAAAAGGAGAAATACGAAGGATATAGGAAAGAACGCTTATCTACATATAGGCTGGAAGTGTGGGATGGGATTCAAGCCGACTTTTCGAGGCCATAATGTGATTATGATGGACACATTAACCTAAATTCGTGTCGCAGTTTATCATCTGCCGAAAACCGTTTTTTTTCAACTATCGATGTTGAGTACAGCGCGGTTGCTACTGCAAGCCTTCACCCCATAATATGAACACAATTCAAACAAGGAAGCTGAGTGGAGGTCGAGAGCATCATTATTATAGTGACCGCATTTAAAGGCTTTATCTATTCCATCCGTTACTGTATGGATAAAGGAAACGTCTTCTTCTGGGGTAGTATCTAAATAGAAATGCTGAAAGATGGCATCAGATTTCAATATGTGTTATGTTCGCAGGGAGCTGAGCTTATCACAGCCCAGAGTCGACAATAAATGTACCAAATGGAGAGAACGTATATGAATTCTATATGGCGCCTGTTGTCTAGACTGAGTGTCGCAGAAAATTAAGTTGCGTATATTCATTTCTCTGGGGATATTTGTTATTGTCGGGATATCGCAATGACGGATGCTTTTATAGGAGTTAAACACAAAGAAAGCATAAAGAGTATGAACGAAATCAATACAACAGAAGGCGGTAGTAAACAAAGAAAAAACATTTTAGAAACCCCATATACTCCCCATCAAATCGTAAGAATTACAGCAAAATACCAGAGCTGAGACTGAGTGTTAATTTGCTTTATCGCCACCTTTATCCTTTTTCGTAGGATTGTTGAGCCGCTTTCATCGTTGATCTTTGGCTGAGATATCACGGTGACACGATCTAAGTTTGCGATTACATACTTCATTAAGCTTATAAAAACATTGGTCGATCGAACCATTAAATTGTTTCTCTTCAGCGAAATCCATATAGATTGTTCCAATCACTAAAATCGGTTATTATAGGTATATAAATGACTCAAACCCGTGCGTTTCGATTCTTGTGCTAACCATTACCTAAATGTTGGCATTTCGTTTTGTTTGCAATTAAATGCTAAAGTATGTCTCACATTTGACTGACATTTTTAGCAAAGTGAAAATTTGAAAGGACACCTACCTGAGATTATAGTTGTTAGTTCTATTATACGCAAAATGTTTATCTTTTTCGACTTTCTTGTTTCTTTTCAGGAATTGGAAAATACCTCATTTCTAGAACAAATTTAAAGGGCAAAAGCAAACTCATCACTATCCAATATGGCGGCATTCGTAGCGAAACAGATGGTTGGCAATAAATTGAGTGCTGTTAAAGGTGAGTTTCATTTTTATTATTTTTCTATTAGTAGTATGAGTAGATAAATCTCCGCTAGACGGACCTTCTAACCTGCGGGAGTTGATGGTGTGTTTCCTTCTCTCTTTCGAAACCAGTGGCGGATTTACCAGTATGCTGAGTAGGCTTGAGCATAGTGGCGGATTTACCAGTAGGCTGAGTAGGCTTGAGCCTAGGGCGGCAGATTTCCGGGGGCGGCAAATTCCGGGAAAATATTTCAGGATGTAGCAATTTATTATTATACGGTTTGGAAACATGGGAACCGTATTTTTACCCTCCTAAGTGTCTAAGAGCATGAAACACTGAGGGTTAATATTGAAGGCAATTTGAGCTTTAAATTCGAAAACAAGATCCTTCCTTTTTCAGGCCTTGCTTTTCCCAACCTTTAAACATCATTCGGTTTTTTGTCAGTTTGACATAGAAATTGCGAGAATCCAAAAATTTAAATCCAGAAATAGAAGTCGCTAAAAAAGTTAATCTGATATGAATTGATTAACTTTCATCCAAAAAATTAATCTCCTCATCTTGTAATTAAGACGATCGAGTTTCAGAGGAGTTTGAACCATGAAAAGGCCATAATCATCAATTTAGCTGAATGTCTTATGGAACGAGACTAATTTTGATTTTTTTGCCCGGCCTAAAATATTCGGTGTTCATCAAACAGATTTGGTTACAGCAAAGAAAATAAAAGTTTGGCTGATGTATTGCAGCAATGGATTACCTCCGAATGATTTCGAAAAAAAATTTATTCAAAATCGTAGTCTATAAACGGAATCCATATTGGAGCCTCCCACAGCTTTGTATTCACCGCTTTAAACTGATTCTGCAAGCAGAAAACTATTGCATAAGCGTAGCACTCTGTGATAAACATTGAAGAATGATTGGGACCCACGAAGCGGTAAGCTCGAAGATCACACATATTTATGTACAAAGTGTAAATTGAAAATAATTGAAAGAATATTATTGGAATATCCGCCATTGTTCAAAAAATCTTGAGATCATCCTTCTTCATCTAATTTCTCTTATAAGAGCGAGATACTATTTCTGTTACATCCTTCTTGCCTGAAGGATGGTCAAGATAACCTTCATCCCCAAGCATTGCCACAAACCGGAAGACTTACCAAAATCTCACCTATTAGCCTTATCTCCTTCTTTCTCAAAACGATGGAACGGAACACACAAGAGTATTGATTGAAAAGAACAGTTCTTTACATCACACCCAATTCGCCTATCTTAAGGGCAAGTCAACTGTGACGGCGCTTCAAGAGCTCGTCGGCACAATTGAGGAATCCGTAGATGACAAAGAGATTGCTTTGCTCGATTTCTTAGAAATGATGTCTTCGATATAACATATAAGGCTCAACAAAAGGGAAGTACCCCTGCCCTGACAGGTGGATTGACACCATGCGAAAAAGCAAGCAGATTCAATCTTCACTAGGTAATCAGGCCCAGAAGGTTTGGTTTTGGTACTCTCATATCTTTGCTGTTTTTGCTGGTGTTTAACGAACTACTGTCCCTGCTTGATGCGTATGGGACTCTCGCTGCTTGATGGGGTGTTTGCAATTGGCTACAACTGTTGTGGTCAGGGCAAAATTCGAGTAGTCATCATGTAAGCTAGTACGGCCCATAATTACGTATGCCTCGCTGGTGTGGTTACCCAAAACACTGCAATGCAGAGCTGTAATGCCAATGCATACTTGGGCAAATGGCAACCCGTGCACTGATCCAAAAAGCATCATGAAGTTGACAGATGGGTCTCGGACAGACCACGGTGAAGATGCATGAGTCTTCGGACCGAATAACAGGATCTCGCTACAAGTTCTCATCGAAATTTTTATGCAAGTGCTTTGACCTCATAAATCTATGTCCATCTATTGGGTACCAGGTCACTAGCGTGAGGAGGGAAACGAAAAAGTAGATGAGCTGGCTCTCTTAGCCTTCCTGTGGACTAAGCTGGAGGGCTGCTGACGGCTTGGTTTTTAAATGGTCCTCGAGCCTCAAGCTTAGCTATTGGAAACCCCAACCAATCCGATGACGCAGTGACTCCAACATTAAGATTCCGTGCAGGATAGAATTAAGAATACTTGCTTGGGTTTCTTACGGGGCATTCTAGCTTTGGCTAGCATATTCGTTGGATTGGATTTTTAAGACCATGTGCTGCCTTTGCTTGGAGGAAGATCAAACCTCTGCTCACTTGCTGTGTAAAGACCTACCTATCGCCAGGTCCAGGAGAATAATATTTGCATGATCATTAGAAGCTCGCCATTAAGGACCTCCTGTCCTTTATCAGGCTAGTTCTTTACTTTCTATATTAGCCCTGGCTTTTAGGTATAGCAGTATCCACCGAATGGTAAGATCCGCTAAGTATTTTTATTATTATTCTCGTAAATGCAAAGTACTTACAATAAAGGTACAGACAAATACAATACAATACAATCAAGACAGGGACGTAGCCAGGATTTTGTTTCGGGAGGGGTCCAACGGAATTTTCGGACGCGCGACAAATTTATTGTTGAAAAAGTGGATACACTAAATATTAGACTGGTATGTTATGAAACGTTGAGAATAGCTGGAACCGCGTAACCTGACTTTTTAGTGTAATTATAACCATCATGAGTGAAAAGGATGTACCAATGCCTCTTGCAGAACGCATCCTTATTTGTTTTTTAGTTAAAGCAAATATAAAATCCGCGGAAACTTATCAAAAAGTAGGTACTAGAGAAGTTCCAGAATGAGTGCCTCTCTAAAACCCATGTGTATGAATGTTTTGAAAAGGCCGTAAAGTTGAGGGCAAGTTGCCACATGCGCGCCACCTAGTGTCACCGATGAAAACGTGGCGCGCCACCAAAGCCATCTATATTTCAAAGCCCGGAACCAGAACCCGCTCATATACTTTTGCGGTAGATCATAGGCTCGATTAGTTGGAAAATTTACATTGCGGTAAAGGCAAATCGGGTTGGGTCGCGGCAAACTTTACACGAAAACTATTGGTTCCCGGTCGATTTTCGTCGCGAAAAGTGCAATGTGCCGTGAATTGAAGTGTCTATAATGCAGTGAAAGAAAAAAATCCTGATAAACAGTGAGTTTTCCACGTGTTTTCGCGTTTTTTTATCAGAGCAGACACGGTTTTTTTACATGTGCTGTGCTTGTGTTAGTGCATCGTGCAACGTATATACGACATGTTCATAGGCTTGATTTGTGCGCATGTGTTGTTGGTTCCCGGCTTTCTGATATGGTGGCTTTGGCCGCCTACGTTGAAAAACTCATTGTGGAAGACCGACGAAGTAGTGTACGCTAGCTACATGACTGCGGAGTTGGGCATAAACGTAAGTAGTATTGGGAAAATATTCATGAGCGGCTAGTCTACCGAAAATCTCAGGCAGATGAGTGCTAAAACCTCTGAATATTAAGTATAAATTCTGGCGCTCGGAAGTTGTACACATCTTCTACAGCATTGAACGAATTGAGAAAGTTCCATTAAAAGTTTCAAATGCTTTGAAGAAGTAAAATTGTTTGTGCGAGAATGGGTCCGTGAAAAGCCGCGAGATTTTTACGAAAAAGATATCCAAAAGCTACAGTGGTGTAGGGGAGACTAATTAGAAAAACTAATTTTTACCATTTGTATCTTTAAAATTGTTTTGCTTGCTCATAAAAAAATGCTTAACTACATAACTATTAATTGCACAGACTATTAAAGCAGGCGTATATATTCCGTTTTTCAATAAAAGTAACAGATGCAAACTCTCACTTCATTCTTTATCAACGGGCTTCATTTACCTTTACATCTCCGCGATTAGCTTAGGCGAGCGAGAGCAAAGTTTCCGTTTAGTCCAACAATCGCCATGCGCAAAATATTTGGGAGCTTATCTTTCACTCGACCCAAAGGGCCGATAATCGCACGTAATTATTTTTGTTTTTATAAAAAAAACACAAGTCATCACGCACCTTCACGATTGATATTAGTCAAAATTTTCAAAGAAATTGTTTCCTTGAAAAAAAAAGCTCTGTTTAAAGACTGTTTTATCACATTCTCTATTTTTGTAGCAATGCTCAGAACCTGCGCAGCGGAAAGTTTAAAGTTCCAAGCTCGCATAAAAACACGTCCATACGTCCAATAAATAAAATCAGAGTGAATAATAATTTTCGACAACAATTTATTTTGAAGGGTTGTGTTCAGAGAAGTGTGTATTGATATTCGGATTTATCTAGTTTTGAAAAGAAAACCTCCCTTAAACCAATAAATTTTCCATGTCGGATATTTTTTATGATGTTCAGTCCCACAGAATTTAGAGAAAAATATGTTACCACCTGAATATTTTGATATTTTATTTTTTCCGTTATTCCGTTATAATTGAAAACATTTCGGGAGGGGTCCGGACCCCATGGACCCCTCCCCTGGCTACGTGCCTGAATCAAGACACTAAAGAGCTAGTTCGCATTCTTTTCATTAGATAATATTTTAGATTTGCTGATATCTATTGTAAAATATTTAATTATTTAGAATACACTTAATGCTGAGATAAATCCTAAATTAAAGACGTCTATTAGTTTCACAAAAAAGAAGAAAACTCTCAATTTATCCTTCAACAATCTAACACAAAAGAAAGTCCTTCTTAGATAACACCCGCACACTTGACGAAACCTGAAGTTGTCCATCAGGATAACCGAACAATAGTGATGTAAAGCCTGGTACTGCTCATCCTCTTGTGCCATTCTCTCTCGTCCTTTTCGTATTGTGCACACGCTTAAGCTCGGCACAAATACTCGGAAGTCGGAACAAACCAATGAATGATGAAATGAAATTCCCGTGAAATGTCCTTTTCCTCCTATACTTTTCTCGGCTGTTTGAACATCATCAGCAACAGCAGCAGTATCTGCTCCACCACACCATCATCTTCGGTGCCAGAGAAAAGAAATGTCATCGATTGTTCCCGACACATTACTTTGGTCTTATGCCAGCCAAGCTTCCATACATAAATTCCTGCTCCTCTTCGTCTTCAATCGCTGTTCTATACCAGCCATTTCCTTTACGTAAACCGATTATCCGTCTGACACATAATTATCTTTGAATCTATTCTTTAATCGATTCGTGGCAGATGTGCCGAAGTATACAACGCAAAAACGCAAACTTAGAAGGAGGTGGCTCGCTAGCGCGTATAAGGCGTTGACAAGCATCCATACACAGAATAAAGAGAGTGAAGAACCGATCCGGTGACGCAACAACGGACGGAAGAAAAGCATCATTTCTGCTGTCGAAGGACTCGAACACACAAAACTCCTGGCATGATGTTGAAATGTTGAAGATATTCACGATATTGAAAGAAAATGTTCTGATGGCGCCGGGGAACGGGGTAGCAGCATTTATAGAGGTTGTCATTTTCGAGCCTTCTTCCTTTCTAAATAGGAATTCCTCACGAGTGCTTCGCTCAAGTAAATGACGAACGGAATGCCATTATTCACATTCTTTAAGAACTGGATAGCGAAAATAGCGCGTTAATGGCTTTTCCCTTGGAAAACGTTTTCACACGGGCCAACTATGTATATACGGTCGGAAAAGAAGTGTGGGCGGACTTGTTATTCCTAATGTCACCACATTCTATCTGTCTTTTTGCCATTATATTCGTATAATGAAAAGATTCCTTTGATAGTTGTACGTTTTCAATATTAATTTGGTTTTCAAATCGCACAATGTCGTTGAGTTGAGTCGAGGGTTACGGTGAATTCAGATATATTCGGGAAAAACAAGACAAAGTTAAAATGACAATGAATTGATTAAATGGTCTCTAAAGAAAGGAAGAAATCGCAGTAAACATCTGAATTAAATTGAAAGTCGTATCTAGATATGAAAATCATAAAAATGTATTCCTATTTCCATCTTATGACCAGAATACCATGCACTGTTAAATATTAAAATGAATTCCACGAAACTTTTATTCGAAACCTTTCTCCGACAGCACTTAGCTTTCTCTTTTCTTTTAGTTCACCTCAATAAAATATTTTAACCTTTTCCCCATAAACGAAAGACACGATTTCCTTCAACTTCATATGTATGTATGTTTCATATCCATCGCGTTGAGGAAACACTTACACCTGTTACTTACGTGTCGGTCCCGACAACGCAGCCGTACCGTAGCGATACCACGGTGACGCCGACGAAGACGGACGGAAACAAGAAAATAAAAAAGAATTTAGACACATATCCTTTCATCTTGTATCTTTGAAAAATTGTTTGTATCCGTATCTCTGGAATATTTGTGAGCGAGGACATAAAAGAAGAACCCTGACGAAAAAGTGCAATCGGGAAGAGGTTATACAGCTACAGATGCGAAAACGAAGAATCGAATGAAACACCGTAACGACTTCACGTGCCCGGTGCGAAATACGTATATGTACCTACGGTTCGTTCATTTTTTTCATCTTCTAGTCCTGGAAACGTTTATAGTATGAAATGGATGACGTGATGTGAAAAATGCTAGATCTCTGATCAAATTCAAAAGGTTGACTACGGAAAAATTGAAGGTTAAATGGATGTTGTCGTTGTCATTGTACATATATGAGGAGATGTTAGACGACATGTTCATTTTCCATTTTTATTATAATATTGAATTTTCTGATCTATAAAGATATTCGATATAAATCTGCTTAAATGTTTATTGGCTTTTATTGAACGTACCGCTGTTCATGGCCTGGTTTTGATCAAATCGCCAATATTTCAATTTTTTCTAGTCGACTAGATATTCAATACTATATAGCAAATGAAAAGATTTAGGTTAACATTTCTGCGTTCTCCACAACTGAAGAAGAAGTACCTTCTGAAGGAAACCAAGTGTTCGGTTTTGGGTTTTCTTCTGATGGAGGAAGAAATAAATTTTGCGAGCATAGCCTATGGCTAATCAGTGTAAGTCACACCTCAGTATAGGCATGTTCGATTAATCGATTAATCGAACTGTAATCGATTATAATTGTTTCGATCGATTATTAAAATAATCGAGAAATAATTGAAAAATAATCGAAAATACGATTAATCAAAAATACGATTAATCGAAAATACGATTAGCCCTCCGTCGGGCGCACCACAAATCAAAACAAGTTCGGGCGCACTCGGCCTGAGACGCCACCCATCTGTTTAGGTCCTTTTTCCTTAACATGCTACCTAAAATTTTAGATACTTTTCAGAAATTAACTTATTAGTATCTAAGGGATGTAATTAAAGTAAATATAGTACTAATAAACCTATTTACTAAACAGTATTATACAGAAATAAAATTATCGATTTACCAGAAAAAAATCAAGAGAGAAAATTTTATGAAAAATACCGCATCCATTGTTCGTTAGAAAAATTGAAATTAATGAAAGGCAGGCAGTCTAAATTGATAATCGTTATTTGAAAAGGTTCTTTATGCACCAAATTAAATGTGGAAAAGCATCTTCTATGCAGCGCTTCCGCGTAGTTTATGCACATTCTAAATTATGACGCGATCGGGCGCACCCGGCCTATGAAGCCAGAGTCCTTACCACACAACTGTCTAAAGAACCATGGAAAACTATAGGTAGGCATTGCGTGAGATTCTTAAAATTAGAGGAGTAAACGGAGCTAAAAAGATGTGGGCCCCTCTACTAGCGTGGAACAGAGCAGAAACTGTTTTGCTGGCCTGTCAGGCCGGGTGCGCCCGACGGAGGGTTAGTCGAAAATACGATTAATTGAAAATACGATTAATCGAAAATACATTTGCCACCAATTCGATACGGCGACATGAAAATTGTCATTTCCGTCTACTGCCAGACGTCACCCGCCAAGCAGCGAAACAACCACTTTGTGGAGCTGCAGCGGGAGAACGGGGGTGACTAGGGAGAAGTTACTTCGGAATCGCCAATAGGGAGTCGAGACCTTTCATTTGCCACCAATTTCGTTCGGCGACATGAAAGTTGTCATTTCCGTCTACTGCCAGACATTTCCCGCAAACAGCGAAACAACCACTTTGTGGAGCTGCAGCGGGAGAACGGGGGTGACTAGCGAAAAATGACTTCGGGATCGTCAATAGAGAGTCGAGACCATTCATTTGCCGCCAAGTTCGTTCGGCGACATGAAAATTGTCATTTGCGTCTATGACGTTTCCCGCCAAGCAGCGAAACAACCACTTTGTGGAGCTGCAGCCGGAGAACAGGGGTGACTATCGAAAATTGACTTCGGGATCGTCAATAGAGAGTCGAGACCATTAATTTGCCACCAATTTCCTTCGGCGACATAATAGTTGTCATTTCCGTCTACTGCCAGACGTCACCCGCCAAGCAGCGAAACAACCACTTTGTGGAGCTGCAGCGGGAGAACGGGAGTGAATAGGGAAAAATTACTTGGGAATCGTCAATAGGGAGTCGAGACCTTTCATTTGCCACCAATTTCGTTCGGCGACATGAAAATTGTCATTTCCGTTTACTGCCAGACGTCACTCAGCAAGCAGTGAAACCACTTTGTGGAGCTGCAGCGGGAGAACGGGGGTGACTAGGGAAAAATTAATCGAAATCTTCCGCTAAGCAGCGAATAGCGTGTTTTCCGATTAATCGTATTTTCGATTATTTGTAGTTTCGATTAATCGTATTATCGATTAATCGTATTTTCGATTAATCGTATTTTTGATTAATCGTATTTTCGATTATTCGTATTTTCGATTATTTGTAGTTTCGATTAATCGTATTTTCGATTAATCGTATTTTCGATTAATCGTATTTTCGATTATTTGTAGTTTCGATTAATCGATAATTTTTTTCGATTAATCGTATAGTCGATTATTTCTAATAATCGATTATAATCGATTATTTTCAATAATCGAACAGGCCTACCTCAGTAGACCCCGGTTATAGTCAACCGTAAGTTGGCAAGCAAAATCGATGACCTTATCCGGGTTTGCTTTTATCCGGGGCCCCGGTTATAATTAAAAAATTATGTTTATATGTGGAGTCCCTCCCTTCTTAAACAATGTGCCTTATACCCGGGTAGAACACCTTGCAAAAGTTATTAAATTGTCGCAGCTCATTTTTAATGCCGGGCCAAAAGTATTTATGAGAGAAGAATTCGTTTCATGTCTTTATATCTTAAGAATATGCTCTTAAAGGGTTATTCTATGAGTTTAGTGAATTTTGACATGAATGTCGAGTCTTTGACATCAAGGAAAATATATTTGCACTTGAGATTGGGCTGTTGGGAAAAGGTGGAACTGTTAGGAGTGGCTCGATTAGGTCAACATCAGAATATTTTTTTGACTAGTTACCCTACTCCAGTCCATAGAAACAGCTGCTTCCCAACAAGGGATTGGCTGTTTTTCGAGGCAAATTTTAGTTTGTGGGTTTCGTCGATTTTCCCTACTTAAAAATTCGAATAACTGTGGTGCTCCAATATTGTGTTCAAACAAAAGAAATTTGGGAAACGTTACTCCACTGCAGGCATGTCAAACTCGCGGGTCGCATGCGGCCCACCTCACTGCTTTGTGCGACCCACGGCCGGGAACAAGAAACTCAAAATACATCGGCACAAATACATAAAAATGGAAAATATGAAGTGTCGAACTCAAGTACATATACAAATTTACTATAGAACTCGTCAAGAAGTCGGTGGCGTATACAAGCTTTAACTGTGTATTATAGAAATTTTCCTCAATGTTCTATAAACATTTTTTGCTTAAGGTGAACTTTTTTCAGCAAGGAATTATTAAGCTCCTTCGTGAATTGGTTTTATTCCGAAATTCGTTTCAGAAAAAAAGGGTTGGCTTTACCGAACCTTATATTTATCTGTCACGATAAAAGCGCAGTATTCCGGATCCCTGGATTTGGTGAGGAAATCGCTGGTTTACTGGTGCAAGCGTTTGATTCGCACCACAGCCACAGCAGCAACAAATTTTGTAGCCACCTTTTCGCCCGAATTTAATGCATGTTAGCGAAGCTATTTTGACTCCCATGATAGTTTTAGACTGCCTGGACCTGGATGCTTCCGTATGCTGGTGCTACATTGTTTTGTCATCAGAGCTGGCCAAAATTTGGTGGAAATTAACTCAAAAATTGTGGTTACTGATCGATTGTCATACTGAAAAAAAAAAATATTCTGTGCTCCATTAAAAAAAATTCTATGGGCGTTTCGTAGTTTTTATTCTGCGGCCCGCTAAAATCCGAAGACAGTGAGATTCGGCCCGTGCCGGGAATTGAGTTGGATACGCCCGCTCTACTGGAACTTTCCCATAGTACGGATTTATGAATCTGTAGAGACTGACGACACGACTTTTCCTCTGACGAAAAAAACAGACAAGACAGGATATCCACTTTTGTTGTGGAATGGGCAACGAATACATTTCGGAAAATATAAAACATTTTAAACGTTACCGCTTACTTTGTACGGCTATTTCACACAAATTTAAGAGATTGAATAACCGCCCAATTTTCCAGAAATACAAATACGAATTTGATGCTGAATTTCCAATTCCAATTTTTTCAAAATTTTATGGGAGTACAGCAACCAAATTCTGAGCCCTATCTGCATATTTTTCTAATTTGGCCACATTGGTAGTTCAGCGTATAACCGGTTTTCGCTTATCGCCGGGTCGCCGAGTCTTTCAGAATTGATTAAAAGCGGGTGTTGCTTTTATCCGGGTTGCTTATAACCGGGGAGTATTTATATAGAGACGCGGGTTCAATTCTTAGGTCGCACCGCATATTTTTCGTTCATAAATATTGAATTACACTGTAAAAAAAACTAGCGCTTGGTTACGTCTGTACGTTATGGGTCGATCGACTCGCTCCATTACAAAGCGCGGGCAAAGCTCCACAATTAATTTTTTAAAAAGATAAATAAATATTCACACTTCCCAAATATCTTCTCAATTTTATCCTTTTTGTGTGTATGACTCCACTTCATGAAACATTTACTCTGATTAAAGATTTCATTTCAAAATTTTCCCGTTCAAAGCGAATTCCAATTCTTGTTGAAGAATCAGTTTGCCTTCATTAGATTCCTTCTGTCCTTCTGTCCTCCTGCCCTCTGCGTCGCTTATGCCAATATCATCATTCTGGTGCTCTTCATGCCACAATATTGCATTTGAAATTGTGTTCCAGAACGCGCTGAACGTTCAGTTACTGTTCCATTTGAAAGAAAAGGAACACAAGGACGCGTCTTGCAAAATTAGATAAATGCTCATTTAGCTTCAATTTGCATGATAATTTCTCGCTCACTCTCGTCGTGTTGTACAGCCCCAACGTAGCAACATACACGCTGCGTTTGCTAAATCCTCTATTTTCTATTGTGTCGGCCGCGCGATCCTTTCGGGTTTGTATTTGGTATATATGCAAAGGTGAAAGCAATTCCCCTTTTCAAACACTTTCCATTACATTAAGCTCTCGATGCTTAGAAAATCATTTGAATGGAGCTGCAAAGCAGATGATGCTCGTCCAACATTCTCATGGGTTTCCTTTTTCCTTGACACGACATGGTTTAAAAGTTGGCACTCGACCATGTCGTATGTGTATATGTGTGTAGTGTAGACCGCGGCAACCGCCCAACGACAAGGGAGGATCATTTGACAGCTTTGAGATGGGAAACATCTTTTCTTTTTTGTATTTTCGTTCAGAGTGGATAATTTTGAAAATATCTCCAATATTATGATGATTCCTGCGTGTTTAGCATATGCGTGTTTTCGTAGGGGGCATGCATGCTAAATTTCTTAAGAAATAAGTAAAGAATATTAAGGTGAAGGTGACGGAGACGTTACGCATTTTGATAAAAATTCACTTTGTTGATTAGAAAATATTTAAGGATTAGTTAGAAAAAAACTTGGGGTAATTTCATTGAATTGAACCCATCAATAGTAGGCTAATGGGTAATTTCTCTCTCTTCATTACCGTAACTCCTAGTGGACCATGGTGCGTTGATGACTACCGTGTGTAGTCATCAACGTTACAAAGACAACTGAATTCGGAGTGTGATACGGTTGTCAGCCATACCACTTCCTAGTCGCATTTGTTAGTTTATTATTCTACGATAAGAATATTTCTTATCATCTTCTTCTGAATAATAAACTTGCGACGAGTCGTGCCTAGTTTGGAAACTCGTTTCTCTATGAGTGTCTATTTCACAGAGTGGCGACCGAACGATCACGGCCACAGAGGTAATTTAGGGAAGAATATTTATGTAAAATCGCAGTTGAAGAATTTTGAGAATGACATTATAACTTTGTCAGATTTTGGACAACTTCGCTTCGCTTTGATAATGCGACAACCTGATCAGTTCTGGCACCAACGAAAACATTTCGGCTATTGAAAATTAATTGTAAGATGATTGCAAATCAATTGGGGTAAAAAATCGCTAAATCGCTTATTGCGAAGAATCCATGCTTCCCGGCTTATTACTATGCGTCAACAGTTTATACGATCCGCCATTTTCACTAATCAGTGAATCAACTCTGAAAGTTTACTGCAAAAAAGCTTCTTTGATTTTGTGTGCATTTTTAACGGTTGAGTTTCAAATTTCCTGCCAGATAATGGAATCGATAATTTCACTAATTGTGGTCGATGGGGTCCGGACCGCTCCCGAAGTGTTTTCAAAATAATCAGTGGCGTAACGTACGGTGTGTGCAGCGGAACACGACCTCCAAGCCAGAGGGGCCCCCAAATCCGAAAATATAAAGAAATTTTCTGTGATAGATCCATGGGTGACTGTTCTTTTAAAAACATTCATTTTTATAAATCTGAAAAAAAAATACACAGTCAGCTGCAATCTAGTGACAAAACATGAAATTTTGTGTACGCAGAAACTCTGTCAAGCTTGTTGAGTATGGATCTTCTCAATATCAAATTCTTCTGGGTTTTTGCTCATAGGAATATTGAGAAGAAATAAGTTAAATTTGCTAGGAGGAGTGCCTCTCTTGAAGCTTCTTGCGTAATATTGAGCCTATCTGATCCAGTTATGTTATAACATCGTCCAATAAAGCTGAAGTCAAAAAGACTTTTACTAAGACTCATGCATATTTATTGGTGAGTGCAGATAATACATCAGCCGTTACCCCTACGAAAAGTATGTTTGGATGAGCTTTAGCACGAATTTGATTTCAGCGAATTTACTTTGGCTTTGGACAGAACATTCTGGCAGCACCCTCTCTAAGGAGGAGGGGGGCAAGCCGGGTGGTCGCCCGGGCGCCAGATTTGGGGTGGTATTTTGACCAAGACTTCATGAAAATAAAACTATAAGAAATCTGAAAAATGAAACTCATGTTTTGTGAAAAAATTAAAACACTGGTTTATTAATAATAGCAAACCAGCGGGTAGAGTTTTTCTTTTGAATTGCTAGTGACAAAGGACGGCAACTTTATAATTTCCAAGATTAAAGCAACGAAGAAAACTGACATCAACGTGTTAGTTGTTAGTGTGTTGTGTAAATTTCGAAATTCAAATTCCGCCCAAATATACTAACGACTTAACGACTTAACTTAACGACTAACTTAGTACTGAAGCTTTCCAAATGTGGTGGAAATATTTTTTTTGCTTCTTATGTTTTTTTTTATTTCGAGCAAGAATCTTCCCACCAAAATTTCGTTGCGAAACTAAGTCAGGGGTTTTGCGCCAAAAAAAGAACATTTTTCCACCAAATTTTTAAATCTCAAATCTATAGACTATAGACTCTATATCTGGCAAAAAGTGCAAAGTGAAAATAACGCTACTCTGTTTCTTGTGCTAAATCTATCTGGCTGAGTTCTTAATGATTCCAGCACCAACACGTTCTCTCAATTCGTTGATGGGATGTTTAATGCTGTATAACTTGCATAATTTCAGTATAAATTGACTTTCTGAGTCTGCGACATATTGGAAAACAACGACCGTTTTAAAGAAAAAGTCCTGTTTATTCAAACTTTAAAAACTTCTCTGAATAAATTTGTACCAATCAACAGACGATACGCATTAACCTTTAAGTATGGACGTGAGGTCTGACAGACCTTTCGAGTTTTCACATATTCTTGAATTGCATACTTCCAGTCCCTCCTCGTACCTGAGCATCTCAGTACCCTAAGTTCTATTTGCGAATCGAACGTCAAGAGTCGAAATTTATAATTCCGGTATATTGAATGTAAGTTACAGTTATTAAAAGATTGAGCATGGTCTGTCAGACCTCACGACCATGTTCGTCATACAAATCGTTCGTGCAATGTGTTATTGTTTGCTTCATATTTATCACATTTGAATGGCATGAATTGGCGATAGTAACAGTAAGCGATTAGCGGAAGCTTCAGGCTATCAGTCAACCAAAAAAAGGTTCCGAGTTTCCGACGCATCATTCGAGGAAGATCTCCGGGCTCGGTTGCTTATTTGTGAATTGTCGGATAATGGAGAGGATATCGCGCAGATTTCCTTGCCAAACATAGTATTTCACCTTAGTGATAATTCAGATGCAGATGAAGCAGACATTGCAGTAGGAGTTGCTAGTGATAGCAACAGTGACGATAGCTCAGAAAGTAATATACCGCTTTCCTAATTGACAAGAAGGTCTATTTTTTTTTTAAAAGATGACGTTGACTCGAGTTTTAGGCGAAGACATCGTGGAAGAAGAAATCCCGAAATCCCTTATGAAGAAGTAAATCATGGAAAGCGAGGAGAAATGCAGATTGTGTCCACCTAAAGTCACCAGAAAGACCGCTTACACTTGTGTCGGGTGTAAGAAGCCCACTTGCCTGCAATGTTCTAATAGACGTATAAAGACTGCCAATAATTTTGCTCCAAAATACCTACTGTCAAAATGTTGCTATATTATTTTCTGAATTCACAATTTTGTTTTTTGGAACCTTGATACGCTTTATTTTAAGCCAAAATTATTAATTTTGTTCTGTGATTATTATTTAATTTTTAAGAGCTCAAAAACTAAGATGTGTTTCGGAAAGGCTGTACTGTGTTAGTGATATAAATTTCGCAACATTTTGCATGAAAATAAAAAAAATAAATTAAATATGATTCTTTTTCTTCATTACTGGGTAACTATTTATCAATATGAAAATGTGTTTTTAATCATCCGTATCCATTTCCGCAAAAAAAAACCATTATGAAGATAGAGGTCTGTGGGACCTCACGTCCATAGTAATGTTCTATTTTTTTCACGTCCACTTACTATTATGGACTATCTTGAGATGGTGTTGTTTGAAGACATTTTTTAATTTATTTGTCACTTCAGCGACGTATTTAAGAGAAACTCTTTTTTCTTGACATTTTTGTGGAATTAATTTGGTTTTTTGAAATCGAGATATTTTCTTTGAGTGTAGGGAAATCAAGTCCTCAATCATTTTTTCATTGTATCCATTTAATACAGCGATGTACTTAATGTGCTTCAATTCATCCATGAAATCAGTGATGCTGAGGGGCAATCCGCATAGTCTAAAAACCATACTATGGAATGCCCGCTTTTTTGTGAGTCATTGGGCAGTGTGAGTCGCTTGGAATGTAATTCGGTGTACTCGATGATTTTCTGTATACCGAAAAGTTAACTTTTCCATTTTGTGTTCGTTTAATTCGTATGTCGAGAAACGGCGATGAGTTCAACAATAGTGAATTTTATTCAAAAATATGAGTATATTATTAGCGTCACTGCTTTTTAGGACTGCTAGGATATCATCTACATGAAATGACCGGGGAATCGAATAATAATACATCAAATGGCCGAGAAAAATTATGGAACCGTTTTCGGATTGTAGCTTAGGGAATTCCCCAGCATTTGCCACATATTCCACGGCAGCAAGTATGCCGTTTTCATTGTGAAAATCGCAGTAGACCTTTACATAGTTTTTCGAGCGAGCAGCACTTCTAGATCGCTTCATTAGTTGCCTGTGCGAAGCTCCATTTCCAATGTGAAAAAGTACATGAACGTAAAGTCCTGTGCCTGTGCTGTAGTCTTTTTATTCTATCGGTACGCTACTTGATCCCCCCCCTTATCTACGCCACTGGTTAGGCCGCTAGTGCACATTTATCCTAAATTTAGTGACTAAAATGCAAGTTTCCACGTCACATTCTTCAGGGTGTAATTTTTTCGCTCGCTGATAGTACTTTAATAAATAGTACATGGAGATGGAACACGCTTATATTTCACTCTTAAATTATTATTAGGAATGCGTTGGTGTTTTTTTAATTCCAGATAATAAATAAAAAATAATTCCCAAACGTAGCTACTCCGGAAAGAACATAACCTTATTTCAGGAACAATGATAAGGAAATATTCTTTTCAGCCCCTGCAACAATTAATTTAATACATTTTGGGTAAGGAGTTCTTAAATTGGACGTTACTAGAGTGGTAGCGGTAACTTCACTGTCCAGTTAGCACTACCGTAGGTTTTTTTTATGACATATACCCAGGAGATGATAATTTGATTGGCGTAATAAAGCCAATATTATGTAACATCTCAACCGCCGGAGATATGGATGTATGTACATAATATAGAAACGATCAGGATCACTTCCTGATTCGAATAAGGCAAGTCACTCCGCATGCCCGTCCATAACACCCACGATAACTCCCGAAATAATTAAGCGTTTCAAAAATTGTGTAAGATGCTTTTTTTTTGTAAAGTCCAATGCTATTGTATTGACAATGACCAAATCGGACCAAGAGTTCTCCTACCTTCTCCTACCTCTCATATACAAACGATCCCTCCATAATAGTTTATTTCATAATTTTCGCCAGAATATCACTATCGACATAGATACATTGAGTTGATTGAGTGGAATACTCACTACCCTTACCCCTACCGCCCATTAATAGAATATCGCGAAAGACTTTAAATTTATGTTGCTGCTGATAGATGTTCTTCTCCTAATAAAATATTAAAGGTGTGACAGATCCCACACATCTATCCCTTCTTCCTCCATCTTCCCCTACAAACAAATTCAAATTGAATAATTTAAGTTTTTGTGGCCTCTAGGTCTGTGCATGGGTATAGGCAGATTAGAACTCGGTTTTTACTCTTGAGACAATTTTTTTTCTTTTGCCATTGAATCACGACCAAATCGCGACATTTTGACATCATTTGTCCTAAATGTAAAATTATCGTAAATCACATGTATATACGAGTTTCCGTTTCTTGCACACTTTAAATTTAAAATAAATGACTTCGAAAAGGCGCGAAACCTGTTGGCTTATTGTATGATATAATCTAGATAAATTATCCAACATAAATGTTGAAAAATATTACAATGGATAATGCGGAAGATATATATGCGAATATGTGCAATATCAATGCGGTAATGTACCTATATATTCAGGATACTGTAACATGCTCCTTTCACGTTGGTTTTAATACAATTTCTGTGAAAAATGATTCCATTTCAGTATCAACTATGTATTATGTGCACTCATAACACTTTTATCAATGAAAATGATGTATGTCTGTAGGAGAATGAATATTTTCATAAATTTTGCGCCAACCACATCTTATCGCTGAAAACGTTGAATTGTCATGAATTCATTTCACATTACAAAACGAAAGAGATTATTTTATTGTCAACATTTCCAAAAAAAATATTTGAATTTATTTCTGAATGATAAATGATAAATGAAATGTACTGCTTATTTTGATATGAATTAATTTTGAAATTTAATAATCGCACATTTTATATTGTCAGGATAATGCTGAATTATCCTCTTATCTTCCTTTGTTCACAGTAAAGCTATTATGTTGATCTTCTACACTGTACAATTTTCTGCCTTTAAAACATTTTAAAAATATTTACGATCGGCTGGCTCACTGTTTGATAAAATAAAATTATGTTTCAACAAACTATACTGGGCTACTGGTCATTTGACAGAGTCCTTGTAGGACGTGAAATCAGCTTCAAAATACATCAATGATTTTCAGTGGTTACTGAAATTATAAAATATTTGTAGTTTACGCAGAAAATCGTGAATTTTGATATAAAAAATGACATTGTACAAAAACTATTAAAACTTAATTTTTGTTTCAAGTCAGCACTATATAAATTCAACAAATTCAAACCAGCCAGCCGTCCGTCGCCGTCTGTCATTGTGTTCTGTCAAAATCATTCCGCCCTCGCCCCTTTTTTCTCCCTAGTCGTAAGGCAATTGGCTCGTTATAAGGCGATTGAGTGCTACAGTTGCTACAGCTAGGCAGAATCATCTCCGTCCGTACTGTAAGCGTTCTAAAAATCTCGAAATGTCGATATAAGTCCGTATAAAATAAATTAAGTAGACTGTCGATCAATGGCGTAGATAGCTTTTCGGTGAGGGGGATTCATTTTGCAGGATTACTTTTACGGTTATCAAATGCTGAATTTTAGAATAACAATTTCTGTATTTATTACACTTCAAATTAGCAGTTTTTAGGGTTTTTTAGAAAAATTTTTTTTAGTAAGTTTTGGTGCAAAATAGATTACAATTTTACCATAAGAAGAAATACGAATTCCTGAAAATATTGCATCAATAATTTTGACTTTTTACTACGGTGTGTGAATCCACAGTATTCTAATTTTCGTAGCTGTGATTGGAGCATCAGAGCTTTAAGTGGGTTAAATCAGTGGCTCCCAAACTTTTCTGGCCGGAACATCTTAAAACAGGGATTAAAATAAATCATACAGTTATATGTCCAGAAAAGGGAAATTATGAAGGCGAGAGCTCCTTGAGTATGTGGATAAAGTGTGTTCGTTTAATTCGTATTTCGAGAAACGGCGATTTCTATTAGCGTCACTGCTTTTTACGACTGCTAGGATGTCATCTACATTAAATGACTGGGGAATCGAATAATAATACATAAAACCGAACCGTTTTCGGACTATAGCTTAGGGAATTCACCAGCATTTGCCACATATTCCACGGCAGCAAGTATGCGTTTTCATTGGGAAAATCGCAGCAGACCTTTACATAGTTTTACATAGTTTTTCGAGCAGCACTTCTAGATTACTTCATTGGGGCTTGCCTGTGCGAAAATGTGAAAAAGTAGAACGTAAAGTCCTGTGCCTGTGCTGTAGTCTTTTTATACCCTTCGCTCATAGCGTGAAAGGGTATATTAACTTTGTCATGAAGTTTGTAACGCATTGAAGGAAGCATCTCCGACCATATAAAAAGTATACATATATGATCAGCATGACGAGATGAATCGATTGGGCGATGTCCGTCTGTCTGTCTGTCTGTCTGTCTGTCTGTCCGTCTGTCCGTCTGTCCGTCTGTTGCAGTGCGTTTTTCTCGGCAACTATAAAAGCTACGGAGCTGAAGTTTTGCACACGTGCTTCTTATTGTTGCAGGCTGTTTGTATGTTTGATTCACCCAAATTGGATCACTGGGTCATGGGGCTGCCATACAAACCTAGCTCCCCAATTTGAGTTCTTCTAAGAAAAACTTTTTTATTTGTGTACCAATTTCAACCAAATTTCACACAAATGTGTTTCTACAGATAGCACAAAATATATGCAAGAATGGATCAAATCAGAGCATGGGGTCATGGGGCTGCCATACAAATCCAACCCCCCAAATTAGGTTCTTCTAAGAAAAACTTTTTTATTTGTGCACCAATTTAAACAAAATCACACACAAACGTGTTTCTCTTGATGACACAAAACAGATCTAAGAATTGATCAAATCTGACCATGGGGTCATTGGGCTGCCATACAAACCAAACCCCCCATATTGGTTCTTCTAAGAAACATTTTTTTACACCAATTTCACAAAACCTTGAATTAATGTGTCTTTATCAAAGCAACTAAAACGTTCAAAACGAATGGAATCGTACTGTGGGGTCATGCTCCGGCAACCCTAATAAAATTTTCCGAGTAAATATTTTTATTTGGCCACTTATTTCAACCAAGCCCAAAACTTTTGTCAAGACGGAAGAAAAAGAATGAGGAGGGGATTAAATACAAGTCATAGGTACGCCCGAAAAAACTTTTAGCCCAAGCGAAGGGTATCCAAATTTCGGCCGCGCCCGAAATTAGCCTCGGCCCCGGGGTTGGCGAGCGAAGCGAGCAGGGGGCGAAGCCCCCTAGTTATTCTATCGGTACGCTACTATTATACAATTGAAATTTAAGGAAGTGCTAAATTTTATATTGAAGTTCTGAAAATGGTTTCATGTTTTTATGAAACACTACATACGTTGAATAATTCCAACAAGAAGTTTACTTTTGCTTTGTTTTACGTACCTTGGGTAATAAAAAAAAAAGTGCGACCGGGGGATTGATCCCCTTGATCCCCACCTTATCTACGCCACTGTGTCGAATAGCCAGTAACTAGGAATGTCAAAAACCGGACGTAGGTACACCGAAAATCAGTACTTTCAGAGCGAATAACTGCGTTATTTTCGTTTTTTTCGTTTTCCGATTTTTTAACCCGGACAGTTGTTTAATTTTCCGGTTTTAACCGGAATATCAATTTTCTTTCATGTCTCCAAGAAAAATTTTCTAGATTGTAATTTTGCCTCATAAAAAAGGGTTTGTGGTCTTAAGAGTTAAGATGGGCCTTGGAGTTGGCCAAAACTGATGCCCAGATTAACAGTCCCCTGCAGGAATGAATTGATTTATCGAAACTATTTCTTCGAATCCAATGAAGAGGCGTAAGATAAGCGTTACACGTTACATGTTACACTCACGCTCTGCTTTAAAGTATTTCTACCAGAACCAGTGTATAATTGCAACTACAACTACAGTAGGACCCCGATAACCCGGGTTCCGAAAATCCGGAAGTTTGATAATCCAGATTCGGGTTTGTGGCAAATTTTGTTTAAATTTTCATAAAATTCAACAATTTCATAAAGTTTGCTCAAGCTTACTGCTATATAAACTTAAGATAAGGCAAATTTCGAATACGAAATTATTATTTATCGTTAGAATGGTTATCTTTTTTATGATTTGAGTATAAAAACAGTCCATCAAGGTGTAAATTAGTGCATTTCGAAAATTCGGACAATTCGATAATCCGGATAGGGTCCGGTCCCAAGCAATCCGGAATATCGGGGCTCTACTGTACTGTCCTCACGAATGGGTGCTATAAAATTTTCCACCAAATGGTACACTGTTAACAGGCAATTTAAAAAAAAAGTCTAACCTCATGATCTCAAGAGACTCTGCATGGTGCACTGTCAATTAATCCGACTAAATTCGTGGCTATGTCACTCAGTAAAGAATTAAAGACTGCGACAGTGATTAAATCTGAGTAAAAAAGAACACTTCTGGAAGGATATCTTCATTGTGTTCTCAGTGACTTCATTTAATCGTCAACCACAAAATTCTTCTTAATAAATTAATTGCAATGAGATTCCCTGCTTACCTTATTATATGGCTCTTCTCTTATCCTAATGATCGCTCATCTAGAGCTGTTTTCCAAAATTTGACATCTTCGGAATTTCGCCCATCATCTGGTGTGCCACAAGGATCCATTTTAGGTCCCCTTCTTTTTTACTTTTCTTAAACGATCTTCCATCTTGTCTTAACTGTCACTCTCTCTTTTACGCCGATGATAGCAAACTATTTTCATCTGTCTCATCTATTTCTGATTGTATGTATAGCTTTGCAATCCGATTTAGATTGCTTTACGTCCTGGTGTATATCAAACGAGGTAGATATTAATATTTCTAAATGCTCCGTTAACCCATTAACGACCAAGGAAATTCAAAAGCATGATATTAAAGAAGAACATAGTTTCTTATAGTAATTGGGCCCCGCTGAATCCAAATCCGTTGTCCGTTTTTGTCCAACTAGCGTGTGAGTCCTGGAAAGGACTGTTCGCAAGCGCGAACACTGGTCGATATCCTTATAGCTTATCGTGTTAAAACATTCGTTTGTGCTCCAAAGTCAAAATGGATATTGTGTTGATCTCAATTATTTTAAGTAGTTTTTTGTCAGTGAGATAGTTGCGTCTCAAAGCGTTCTTCCTGTTCACGTCCATGAGCCACATGTGTCTCATAAATTTATGGGTGTGACACTACGTGGGCCATGACGATTTCTTTTTTTCAGATAATAAAGGTGTTAATTTAATTACTTTGAACGAGTGAGAAGCGATTAGGTGCTCCCTGGGAGTATTTATTTATGGGTCTTTCGGACGATTGAACGATTGGAATTGGGACAACTGTTAACTGGCACGGACTGCATTTTCCTTTATAACCCTCTCTTTCAGGCCTCCGACATGGCTTTTATGTTGCCTTATTACTTCCAGCTTCCTCGAGTGCAACCCAAAATGGACCGTCATATCCCGTCTCTCGGGGTCACGCGTATTTGGAAGTGCATGCCACACGTATGTCTGATAAAATAGACGGGTTATTATGCCCGCCGGTATCTTATTTTTTCCAAGCCGTGTCACTCCACTTTAGATAGTTACTATTTGGCAATACTACTAAGGTCGTGCGGGCTTTAAAGTACAAGCTATCCAGGAGTCGGTATCACTAAGACAGTCTAATATTAATATTCTATGGATATGGAATCCAAACCTGGAGGTTGGATTCCTGGCGGAACTTACCCATTTTGCATGCCATAGTCATCCTATATGACTTGACATCTTAATTCTTAGTAAAGCGTCTTTTTGCAACTTATTTTATTGGCTTGTCACATCTCTTCAGCGGGTGCCTTTTAAATGAGTAATAGGAATACATGACTTGATAAAAAAATGACAATTTTATCGCTTCTTTGCTGCGAGTGGAGGTAGATTCTTATAGATTTTACGAACTGCTATTTTGCTATACGTAACTGCCGTTACTCTCTTCTATTGATTGCATAAATAATTACATGTTCACAGTCTAACTTTTTTTCGTCACCATTATTAGTACGTTCGCGCTTCGAAAATACCTTGTTTTTTTTTGCTTCATGAGGCACATATGACTCATACACGCGACGGAGGGAATAGTGATAATTATTCCTGATACATGCCAAAGTTCCACAAAAAGAAAAATCTGAAAATAATGCGCTAGAATATGCAATGTTGTGCTCCATAAATAAATTAATCCAACGGAAATAGATAAGCTATAAAGATAGATATAAATCTTATGCTGCATATAGGCCACTGTTCGCACCTGCGAACAGTAATGTTTTTTCCTATCTACATAGCATACGATACAAAATAATTTGGAATTATGTCATCCATCACAAAGTAGGACATCTTAACAATAAATCCGTATCATTACATTTTCTAATTTAACTCATTAAACGAGATTGAAAACGGTTTCTAAAAGGTTCGAAAAATCAAGGTTCTACTGTACCGCATTTTTATCAACATCTTAAAACTCACATCGCTCATTTTTTATGTTTTTCACAAAACTAACAAACCAACCGTGATTACTACATATTTTCTTAAGAATATTTACAATTTATTTTATAAAAAATATACAATTGAATTATGACGTAAGTTACTGTTCGCAGGTGCGAACACCGGTTCAAAATGGGTTTAAGGTACATTTTCCTCGAGACGACTGCACGACAGCGACTCGCTCATTCCATATAAAAACTCGTTTTTAAAATGAGAGAGAAACGAGTTTTTATATGGAATGAGCGAGTCGCTGTCGTGCTGCCGCGTCGAGGACAATGTACCTTTATGGTTTATTCGTTAAAATCTACTCCTTTCTCTTTTCAGTATCAAATAAGCTCCATTCCCCTTCAATGTGTTTCTACATTATAGATAGGGGTTGTTTTTGATTGTAAGTTACGTTTTACTGATCACTACTCGTCGATTATTAGCAAATCGTCGAAAATAGCGGGGTTCGTTTTACGGTACTCCTCTAGCTAGACCAAGACCCAAGTTATTCTGTATATTTCGCATTGACTGTAAGTACAGACGGTGCTCCTGTAAATCTCTATTTTGTGTTTATAAGAGGCCTGCGCTGTGATGTAATGAACGTTTCCCCCGGGCAAAGCACACCACTTCCCTTAAGCCAGGGCAGCTAAATCGATTCATCAAATTCATATAAGCCCTATTCGACTCACTGGATCATTTCCAGATTTATTGGAAATCCCATACAAAATGATGATCCAGGGTACGACTTGGATCATCTGCCAAACTAATCCCCCAGATGTCTCCGCGAACAATTTCCATTGTGTCATTTTGCTATTCAGTATTTTTGGTTTGTAAACTTTATTCAGAGTTTATCATTTTAATATTTCTTGAGACTTTTCCTTTTACTTGTATCTCGAACGGTGCATAATTACAAATGCAATTTGTTATTCAGAATATCGCTTTGGGGACCGATGACACGATATTCAGCTGTTACCGATTTGGGCAATTTTGATCCGATTTCATTCGACTCGGACAGGATCAATGTCCGCTTCAGTCGAATAGGGCTATAATCAATAATATGGGCGTAACGGTGCAAAAGAATAGAGCAGTGCTAACCAGCTGATAATCTGCAAACCTTTGCTCTTTAATCTTGTTATGACCAAATTTACTCGCAAAAATCCAAAAATTTTGTAGGAAATTAGAAATAAATGATATCAATACTTCGAAGGTTTCAGTGCGAAGAACTTACCTTAAGCTTCAAAAACTTTCAGACGCTTTAACTAAAAACAAGTCCAACCTCAAAAACATTTATCCAAAAATTCCCGATTCAGTATTATTTGATTTGATGTGATAATAGACAAAAAAAAATCCGAAAAACTCCAATCAAATGAAGAGAAGATAAAAAGGACTGGAAATATAAAAATAAATCAATTTGTTTCTGGAACACTGCCACTGACATTCATAGTCACAAGAGCACTGTACTGCCCATACTTGGTGAAAATTTCAAGACTCTATCAAGGTCTAAAAGTTATAGCCGTTAATAGAGGCGATCTTTAAGGTCTAAAAATTGACCCCTTTCTGGAATGTGGCACACTTGTAGGTTGTAGTTTTTGCTCCTAATTTCATGTTCGTTTCTATCCGCGCTCAACATTCGGCTGCTCAAATTGTACTCTTCTGTTTTTTTTTAACGTAAATTGTCCATAACTCGGAAATTCAACACTAGAAAGTTTTCAAATTTGACAAACTTGTAGTCGTTACAATATCTAAAATCTTCTCTATACTTTACGTGCCACCCTAAAGCTTATCTTCTGGCGTATTATCCCCACCATGAAACTCTGTAATATGCTCCGTATTCTTACTGAATTACTTTTGTCCATTTGCTATCGTAAACATTTTTCAGCTGTAAAATGACCACTATCACTTAACCCTCCAGTTCTAGATACACCCTACACTCTATACTACTTCTCGACTTGAAAATAGAAAAAAAAAACTTTCGATGGGCACAACCCCGAGGTCTTGCTATTCATTCTAGTCATCAAACGTCCATTTGCAGCTTAGTATATACAGGACATTCGTTTCGTCTTTCGCTTTTCTTGCGTACACAAAAGAATAGAATAGGACTAGAAAAGTAGGTATAGGTATAGTGTGCCAAGATCTACGTTTTAAGACAAGAGTGTTTCTTTATTTGACAAATATTTCACAAACTAAGAGTTTTTTCATGTTCTCCACATAGTTTCTAGGACAAAAGTAGTCCTTCTTAAGGGTTATGTACTTCCCTTCTTTTTTTTCGGTTGCCATTCTCTCCTGATTAATTCCCGTAACGAAATGAAGAATGTTTATATGTGTATACAGGAGAATGCTTAACGCATATAAATGTAAACACCCTTTTGTTGCAAAAAAAAAAGGGAAATCTGTGTGTAGGTATAAGCAAGCTTCACAATTACCCTCGGAGAATGGAACTGATTTTCAGATTTCAGCAAACATTGAAGCAAATAGCGAAATTTCGGAATAAAAGTGGATACAACAAAAAGGAAGAACGACGACCCATTCTTCCATCATATGTCAACACTTTATTGGAATTAGTAATAAGTAGACATTGAGCCTATTCTCTGCAAGCTGGCTGACCATTCGTCATAATTTTCGGCAAACATACAAAAGCTCTTAACAGTATGCGAGTCTTTTTTGCTATTGTGTTTTTGAAGGGAGCTCAACCACACTAGTTTGCTTAGTTTCGGGCACATTGGATATAATGAATAATATTCTTAAAGAGCTTTTATACTTGTACATACATCATATGGTCCCAGCTTGTAATTCTAGTGGACTTCGAAGGTCTTACCGCTGGAATGGTGAGTCACTGTTATACCGAGTTAAATCAAAAGGGCTCCTACAAAATATCACAATTCAAAGCTCATTCCTACAATATCGTCCCTGAGTAAATCTGTATTTCGTATATATGTATTTTATTTTCTGTGCCCGCATTTTCATCGTAAACAATTCCACTTAAACGATGTTACCTAAATTAGTTCAGGCAATTCCCCCGGGCTGACGTGTAACAACTATGTTGTTGGGCTGCTGTATCACAAATCAATTGTCACTCAATTTCGGTTGATTTAATTTATCGTAATCAATTCATTTTTGGAGCTCGACGATTCCAAATATGTATTCCCGTCCTTTCGTATAGATATGTTCCGAATCCACTTCTACGTATAGGAATATTCGTTTATGCGTACACGAAAGCGACATGTCGTGTATTGTATAGTATACGATAAACTCGTTGAAACAAAAGCCAGTAAGCTGTTTGGTAATGTATACATCACGTTCTCGGGAAACGCTACAGCCTCCGGGTTGTCATGTCATGTTCTTCGTGATTCAACAAAGCAAGGTGAAAAGGATCTGATTCACGGGCATTTCTGAATGGATTGGTCGATGGTATTGACTGTTCCATGACTTCAATTTTCGATTTGCTGAAAACATTTTTCGATGTTGAATGCTAGCTGCGGGGAATGCCTCATTATTGTTAAGTGGCATATGAGTGAGCGTGGCCCATATGAGAGGCTATACTTTATGGCTAGATATGCTGAAAAGGATTTAGCTTGCTTCTGTCATTCCACTAGATTCAATTCAATTAAAGAGGATTATTCCAATAGTTTGAAGCAACGCAGAACAGACGTCTAACCGCATTCCGTATACAAAACTAGACTATTTGTATGGGCATTATTTGAAATCAACTTTGCAAACATTAACGGCGCAATCAGCATGGAGCTCCGCTATTCATCTAGCTTATAGCTTACCTATATTTTCAGCACCGTTGAATCGAGTCCTACAACCAACTTCACACATTAGTTCAACAAGATGCTCTCCTGATTATTAACGTCCACTTACTTAAATCTCATGCATAATTCATCCTAGATCGAACATCGAACATTGTCCTCGGATCAGCGAAGAATTTGCCATCTTTCGCCACACGGTGCTAAAGTGGATGTTTATGGATGATGCAGTCCGCCAGGTTACATTCAAAAGATTGGTCATACTAAAGCATTCTGCAAGTGTTCCTACGTTGTGTTTATAATTCAGTACGGAGGAAAATTGTCCAAAGGACATCATTTCCTAGCATAGTCGACGAACTAGTCATACACTGTTTACCAATACGGTATGTACATAGGAAGAACGTACAATGGCCCTCATATTGAACGCTCCATTGACTATACGTACGTACGTACCTACGTACGGTAGCGAAACATTGTCCTGGCGACACGGTGTTGAGCATGTGAGTGCAATAAACTTGCAATAAACCATCGCTTCCTCTTGGTATACGGCGCGACCAATTTATGGTGTCGAAGCCATTTAACTGATTATTGGAATCACATACCATTTTCAGTATTAAATTCCATCGTCTCTCACCTAGGAGTATCCTTATTGGATGATGGTCACTTTGTAGAAATTTGTTTCAACACTGCGCAAAAGAACGTCATTCCATTGAATGGGATGATATTTCGAACTGATTGATTAGATTAGCAGGTATACCTACCCATCGCTATTTAGTTTCATGAGCCATGAAATTGGTAACAAAGTTATAGCTTTTTGGCAGAAAGATGCCAAGTGGATTCGGAAAATGGCAGCTTTTTAGATTTAATCTTACAGAGATTGTGTTTTGGACCTTGCTTTCCTTTGGAGGAGGAAGGTGAATAGATTAGTGTACATTTTGTACGAGAGACAGTATAGGAAACGGAATGTTGTTCTAATTACAGTCAAACATGTTAATCGGACCCTTCTATAATCGGACCCCTCTATAATCGGACCACCTTCTAATTGGACCACCTTCGGACAATTTTATTTGGTATTCCATATAAAATAACCTTTATAAATGGACCACATATTAATCGGACCACAATCGGTGACACCAATTGGACGGATCAGTACTAGACGAACCTCCACAATCGGACCAACCATACTATGGTTGAATCTCCAAAATCGGACCAAAACTATAAATTGATAACTTTATTTGCCTGGAGCAGTAAGAGGACCAACAGGCAGACCGTTTACAAGACAACATGGCAGACATTTTGTTGTTCAAGAAAAATCTTAGATTGCACAGGTGGTCGCCCGCTTCGAATTTTTGGCCACCATTCGAATAAAAAAGTAGCAATAAGCCGAAAGGAAAAATTCAATATCAACATGGATTTAGTGGAACGGAAACCATAATTTTGCAATTGAAAATTTAATTCCTATTCTCTTCACCAGAGGTAAGGATTTACCACGCTCTGTGGCTCACTTGGTTGAGTCGCACTCTACGATGGTAGTAATCTAGAGGTCCGGAGATCGAATCTCGTCGTGGTCCAAAATGTCCGTACATATGCGGATAGGAAGTATTTTATACGACTTCAAGAAATGATCTCATGTCTCATATTTTTTTTGCATTTTTAACGATATATATAGTGCTTGCAACATTATATACACTGCGAAATGATCTGCAATGTAACGTTGACTCGAAATTGCCTATAAACGGCTGAGTTAACGCACCATGATCCCACATGGGGCTATATGGTACTGAGAAGAAGAGGAAGAGGTAAGTATTCAAATTGGTTCTGCTTGCATGATGATGAAGTATGCGGTCACAGTGCACCCTGCCGGAGCTGCAGAGTTATCCCTTTAATGTTAATACCGGGGTATGGCTAGGTTTTCGAGTTTTTATTATCTCTGATTTTATTCTCTAAGAATTTTCTGCAGTGATGAAAATAAGCTACAAACGTTGAAACCGTTTGGAATTCGATCACCAAGAGAGGATTATTTGTTGTGCAGTGTGTAAGGAAGTTCTAGAAAACTAGTCCAAAATGTTAGTAACGAAAACGAGCACCATTCTTGGACAACCAACTTTCCAGAGCAGATTTTCGAAAAGGTGTTGAGTGTTTTAGTAGAAATATTATGTTCGCATAAATGTCGATGTCTAAAGGTACGTTGTGCTAGACGTGGCCGCACGACTGCGACTCGCTCATTCCATATAAAAACTCGTTTCTCTCTCATTTTAAAAACGAGTTTTTATATGGAATGAGCGAGTCGCAGTCGTGCGGCCGCGTCTAGCACAACGTACCTTTAGATCGGTTTTAAAACCGCCAGGTTCACGTGGGCTATTTGTATATTTATTTTTGATTGCGGTTTCAATCTGAATGATAGCGGAACTAGTTTCTACTTTATATACTATCTGGGCCTTTCGTGGCTGAGTATGTAGGGATTTTATTACGTGCATCAAGTTAGCGGAACAACTTTTGAAAATCGACTCGGCGACTTTGCAGTAATTTGCCGCTAATTTGTTGTGAATTAGTTGTGGAAAAATTATTTTTGTCGCTCTTCATTTTCACTGAGAAAATGGGTGTTCCCCTAACTTGACGTCAAGTTAGCGGAACAACTTTCACGGATCAAGTCGGAAACTTATACCGTTCTCTTCCGCTATTTTGTTGTGAATTAGTTGTGAAAAAAAAATTTTGTCGCTCTTCGCCATCAGCGGGAAATTGCAGTTTCCTGTTTGTGACGTCACTATGGAACAACCCCACTTTACCCGCTCGAATCAAGTTGCGGAGTATGTCATAATTTGCTGCAAGGATAATACGAATGAGATGTTAAAATAACGATTTTGTCGCTCCTCGACATTAACGGTGAAATGCACTTTTCCATATTATGGTGACGTCACTATCTCAAACAACCTACTTTTCCTAATCGCACCGTGTCGGGGAATATGCCAAAATTTGTCTCTTGGCTAATTACAATTAGTTGTGAAAAGAATGATTTTGTCGCTCTCTTCTATACGCGGGAAAACGCGGTTTTCCATATTATGACGTCACTATGGGAGAAAACCCACTTTTCCTGATCGGTTCGACTTGGGGAGTATGGCATAATTTGCCGCTTGGCTAATTCGAATTAGTTGCGAAAAGAATGATTTTGTCGCTCTTCGCTATCGGCGAGAAAACGCGGTTTTCCATATTACGACGTCACTATGGGAGAAAACCCACTCTTCATCATAGGATCGACTTGACGAGTATGTCATAATTTGACGCTTGCCTAATACGAATTAGTTGTGAAAAGAATGATTTTTTCGCTCCCTTCTATCTGCGGGAAAACGCGGTTTTCCATTTTATGACGTCACTATGGGAAAAAGTGGGTTTTCTCCGATAGTGACGTCATAAAATGGGAAACCGCGTTTTCCCGCGGTTAGAAGGGAGCAACAAAATCATTATTTGGTGTTCTTGTATTGCCTCCAGGATTCACGAAATAAAAATGCAATTTTTTATTGCAGCAACTTATATATTTCGAGCTTGAAGCTATATATTTCTGCAAAAATTACATTACAATACAAGACCACCAAATAAACTTTAAAGATACCGGCAAAACAACACCAGGCTGAGTTTCAGCGTGAAATACAACAAAATCATTCTTTTCACAACTAATTCGTAGTAACCAAGCGGCAAATTATGACATACTCACCAAGTCGATCCGATCAGGAAAAGTGGGTTTTCTCCCATAGTGACGTCATAATATGGAAAACCGCGTTTGCTCACCGATAGCGAAGAGCGACAAAATCATTCTTTTCACAAATAATTCGTAGTAGCCAAGCGGCAAATTATGGCATACTCTCCAAATCGATCCGATCAGGAAAAGTGGGTTTTCTCTCATAGTGACGTCATAACATCCAAATTATGACATACTCCGCGACTTGATTCGAGTGGGTAAAGTGGAGTTGTTCCATAGTGACGTCACAAACAGGAAACTGGAATTTCCCGCTGATGGTGAAGAGCGACAAATTTTTTTTCTTTCACAACTAATTCACAACAAAATAGCGGAAGGGAACGGTATAAGTTCCGACTTGATCCGTGAAAGTTGTTCCGCTAACTTGACGTCAAGTTAGGGGAACACCCATTTTCTCAGTGAAAATGAAGAGCGACAAATTTTTTTTTCACAACTAATTCACAACAAAATAGCGGAAGAGAACGGTACAAGTCCCGACTTGATCCTTGAAAGTTGTTCCGCTAACTTGACGTCAAGTTAGCGGAACACCCATTTTCTCAGTGAAAATGAAGAGCGACAAAATTTTTTTTCACAACTAATTCACAACAAAATAGCGGAAGAGAACGGTACAAGTCCCGACTTGATCCTTGAAAGTTGTTCCGCTAACTTGACGTCAAGTTAGCGGAACACCCATGTTCTCAGTGAAAATGAAGAGCGACAAAATTATTTTTTCCACAACTAATTCACAACAAATTAGCGGCAAATTACTGTAAAGTCGCCGAGTCGATTTTCAAAAGTTGTTCCGCTAACTTGATGCACGTGATTTTATTCGCTGAATTACTTGAGCGTTGGTTAGAGCTCCACTGTGACCAGGCATTTTTGTGTTGTCTTTATAAAATTACTAAAATGGAAATAGTTTCGGAGGTACTCAATGTCGCTATAATAGCGACCCAGAATGGAAAAATCTCTTGAATCGCTTCTACAAAAATAGCTGAATGACGACGTGACCAATTTGGTGGGAGAAGTGTAGAGTGGCATTTACCAAAATCCCCTTATGCCTTTACGGGCAATAGAAAGAAAAATGTCTTCTCATAATTTTGCTCATTGTGAATTTTCCGTATGTTATCGCGCTACTTGGGGCAAATTGCAATAATTGACAATTTTCCGTATGTAGTTATTCGTTAATTCGCTCATCATTTTAAGAGGTAGCCGGAAGATGATTAACAGAGGTTATTGTTGCTTATTGTATTGTGAATTTTCCTCAAGTTTAAATAGTTGTTCAATAGACCAATCTGGTAGGCATATTTATTGAAATTCGTTTATCTGGTCAGGAGATATTGCCAATATTTATGTGAAAAAAAAAAACAATTGCCTTTAAAGTTTTGTTCATTGTGATTCTTATACAAGTTTCAATAGTTTTTGTGCTATTCGTGTTGTTGAAATGAAAGGTTAAATCCAAATGATGAAAAACATAGTTTTGCTCATATTTGTTCAGGAGTGTCTGCATATTTCAGTATTTTTTCAGCCATTCCAGGGTCAGACCAATCCATTTAAGGGTATGCAATCTACAAAAATCCCCTAATATGGTAAATTTTGGTAATTTTGATTTTCATTAATATTTAAACACTTAATCTGGTATTTGTTCTAAAGACCAATCCGGTAGGACAAGTTTACTCAAATCCGAACTAATCCGTTCAGGAGATATAGACAAATATATGTGTGAAAGAACGCCCGCCTAAATTTGCTGTAAATTTTGCGCATGTTTCAATACCTACTCGGTAGAGTGGAAACAAATCCGGGGATGCAAATTTACTTAAATACGTCATTTCGTTCCAGGGTTACAGAAATGTGTCAAAAAGAGCTGATTGCGAATTGTTACTCATTGTGAATTTTTCGCATGTTTAAACAGTTCTATTTGAACCTGAGCTGAATCTTACAAATCGAAGGCAATTGAAATTGACCCAGTCGTGATGGAGTTATAAATGGTGTAACTAAATATATACAGTAGGTACTCCAAAGTTGAAATCAAACAAAATTGTTTACCACGAAATATTCACAATTTCGGCATGACTGCAAGTCTGATGAAGAGATACATATTCAGTTTCCCATTATTCTCTAAGTAGGGAAATATTTTCCTGTTTTTGCCCAGCGACAAGATTGGTTGAACAAAGCCAGTGACTCGGAGAGCATCCGCACTCATTCCGATGCCAATTAAACCAATATGTATATATTTCTGTACATTCTCCGATTAATTAAAATTAATTAAATTTCATTTCCTTTTGAAATAAATTCCACAACTTGTAACCAAAAATATGAATGATTTTCGGCAACAATTTTAACCAGTAATATCTATCTATCTACTTTGATTGCCTATAAATTTCGGGCTAGCTCTTTAGTAAGGACATACGAAATGAACCAATATATGCGAAACATCCGTATCTCTCTCTCATTTCTCTTGCGTTTCCCCGGGCGAAATATGGTGAAGTTAAATCGAAATAATGCTGAAAATTCCAAACGGAACCAATACCGCTCCGGCAGTGCAACGCGAGTTTTAATTAATGAAACCACGGAGTATGTATATGGCAAAACACACAACAGCTCCATACACAACATTTTCTAGCAAAAACGATGATGTGAATGCGGAAACGAGTGCGGACACCGAATTGGTTTCATTGGGTTTTTCGATTAAGGCTAGATAATCGACTTGAAAATCAACCACGCGCCGCGCTGCGCTGAGTACTCCCCCCAGCTATTTCGCAACGAGTGTAACGACTCGTCCGCAAAACATTTTTTCCTGTAATATGCTCGCACCATTCGCTCCACCAGAATTGGTTTACCTCAGAAATACTATGTCTGAGAGGCGGGCCGCAAGCTAGAGAGGCAGCAGCAGGCATAGGTCTGAATAATTATTGCCCTAAATAGAGGCTATTTGTTACAGTTTCCTCTCTATGACGGTCGACAAATTTGGTCACATTTGTGTCGCCCCGTTTGCGTCAGGATATGCGTGTGCATAGCACACATTTAGGCGTGCAGATATACGTACATACACAAAAACCTTAGCGCGCTCTTCTACGCTTCGAATCGATTAGCAATTCGATTTTCGCGGACAGCATGTTCGGTTCAGGACGATTTGGTGCAAACACGCAAAAGGAGTGGACCAAGGGATCTAGGTTTCATTAGTTCGCGTAATTACGCGTTCGTGTTTAGGAGTTCTTTCTATACTTTATGTTGCATTGAACATGTTTGGCAATTGGGAGTAAAAAAATAAATTGCCTAGAATTTACGAGAATACGTTTTGTGGGATTTTAACGAAACATTTTTATTGATCTGAACACTGTGGCCGTTTGCAAGGTTTAATTTTCAAGGAAATACATGGTCAATTGTTGTATAGGTAGATACTGGACAATTTGGGTACGAGCTTAGTACATATTTTTTCCCGCATTTTGGGAACTAGGAACTTGAAATAAAAATTTAATACTGGATTGTATGCCCTACAATCCAATTAAACAGAGCCCCTTAAATTTTGATTCAATTAAAACCTCACCTGTTGTCTCATTGAAGGTCATTGATCGGCTTAGATTGATTACATAAATAAGTGCGTTTTTTTCGACCACATCTTCCACGACTAAATGGAGCCTTAAACTATACTGCTCACAACAAAATAAGGGTCACTAATGTCCGTTGATATTAACAACGTCTTTTGGCGTATTTTTATTGTGATAATTAATTTCAAAAATGCGATTCTGTACCTGAATGTGATGTGAGTTATCACCAGTATGATTCGTCAACATTAGCTTTAACGGAACTGGTTTAAACAGTTCTTTTGGTGCCACGAGTCATACATTGGGAAGTTTTGGTAATTTCTCATTTTGATTTAGAATTAGTTTTCGCCAAGTTCTTTAACTGCAACATTAGTTGTTTAACTTTCAAAAATAAGGAGAATCTGTAAAATACACAAAATGCCAGCAAATCAGCGCCATTTAAATTTAAATGCTTCGTCCAGAGCCTTATAGAAATGTTGGAGGAAGGTCGTTCGCAACGTTCTGTGGCTCTTCAATTAGGGTATTCGCGAAGAGCCATTCAAAATCTTTGGAACCATTAACAGGAGACAGGAAGTGTCCCCCGTCGTCATGGTTCAGGCCCAGTTCGAATAACCACCCCCGCGGAAGACCGATATGTGAGACTTTATGAGTGACGGGATCGTACCATTAGTTCTCGTTGACTAATCTTCATGTATGGGTGGCACAGCATGGCTGACTTTTTCCCTATTCCTTCGGAAAGTCAGTTATACCAGCTCACACGACGCAGCGTTTCCTCGTAGGGGAGGAGCCGCAAAACCCAAGCCACGAAGTTAGGGAGAATGGCCTATGCGCGTATACCTAACTAGTTTGTGGATTGATGACCACACCGACTGAGTCAAATTGCTGCCTAGTAAGCAGATGGGGCCACTCAGAAGTGAACTAATCAGCGCTACGAGTTTGCTTTAAGCAGACGAGTAGTAAACAGGCATAACGATCCTGCGGCTGGCAAGCCGAATTCGTTTGGTCTTCCGAAAGGGGGCCAAGGGAAGATCACACCTTGGTCCGCAATTTGCGATTTTTTTTTGTCAATGGGTCGCATTTGTAAACGGCTGAAGATTTAACCGTTGAAAACCAACAACGCTCTAAATTATCAAAATTTTTCTATATTTTTTCGATTTTCCAAAATTTTGTGTTTTTTTGTCCATTTTTTTTTAATGTTTTTATTTTTTTTTTAAACTGCCTCATTTTTTGGTAATTTATTTTTTTTTATTATTATAATTTACTGGATTACATGGCGACCACGAAAAATCGGGGTCAATTTTTCGTAAAAAAAATATATTTTTAGGAGATCAAGGAGTAGTCGTGCGGACTGCGTTCAGAAGTTAAAACCATTCAAGTAGGTAACCCATGATAAAAAAAATCGAATCAAGGAGCATAAGCTATAGTCATTACGTGATTTCCGATTGCAAAATGTGGGAAAGAATTTTTTGTTGTTTTCGGTGTGCTGATCACGAATCCAAAGCTTCCCATTGAAATTTCGTTTCGGAAAGGGATAAAATCGCGAACACCTCCGAAATTTCGGAGTGTGTTTTGCCCAAGTAACAATTTCGTCCCTATAATTCTTCGTAGAATATTTTCTTCAAACGATAATAGGGGCACTTTACAGGGTATAAACACTGAATAATAGTCCAATAATGGCATTTGGCGCCGTTTTTTGATCCAATTGAACCTTATTGTAGCACTGAATGACACTTTGAAAAAGACATACATCATATGTGTTATGTCATAATTTTCTGTCATTTTCTCGCGTTTGCAAAAAAAGAAAGAAAAAAATTCCCGCAGCCAGCGTCGAACCAGCGACTGTCGTACGCCAGTCCGACACTACAAGTGGTTCGTTGCTTCTATTGAAATGCTCAACACTTCTCTGCAATGCACCTTCTTCTTTATATGTCAATCAGTTGAAGCTAATTAAATTCACACGTTCATCAATAAAATGCAGCAAGTTTCTGCGCTGAGATTATCTTAATTGATTCATAAGCTAAGAATGAGTGAGGAAATGTTGGTTTCATGCAGGGACGCAGCTAGGATTATGTTTCGGGAGGGGTCCAACGGAATTTTCAGACGCGCGTCAAATTTAGTGTCGTAAAAGTGGATGCAATAAATATTAGACTTATCTGTTATGAAACGTTGAGAACAGCTGGAACCGCGCAAACCCATTTTTTAGTGTAATTATAGCCATCATGAGTGAAAGGAGTGTACCAGTGCAACTTGCGCAACGCATCATTATTTGTTTTTAGTCAAATCTTATGTAAAATCCTCGGAAACTTATGAAAATTAATAGAGAAGTTCGAGGATGAGTGTCTCCCTAGAACCCATGTGTATTAATGTTTTGAAAAGGCCGAAAAGTTAAGGCAAAGTTACCATATGCGGGCACCCAGTGCCACCGATGGAAATGTGAGAGCCGCCGCCGTTGAAAAACTCATTGTGGATGACCGACGAAGTAGTATACGCAATATGACTGAGGAATTGGGCATAACCGTAAGTAGTATTGAGTATTGAGTCAGGCAAATGGGTGCTAAAACTTCTGAATATTGAGTATAAATTCAATCACAGGGAAATGTGTACGCGTCCTCTACAGCATTGAACGAATTGAAATGGAGAAAACTGGAACACCCTCCATATATAGTTCAGACTTATCACCCTATGATTATTACTTATTCGGTCCATTGAACGTTTCGAAAGCTATAAAGAAGTGCAATTGGTTGTGCGCGAATGGGTCCGTGAGAAGTCGCAAAATTTTTCCGAAAAACAATCAAAAAGCTTGCTGGGAGGTGGCAAAAATGCATGCAGTGTGGGGAAGACTAACTGGAAAACTTTCAAAATTGTTTCTCTGTAATTGAATACGAGTAACAGATGCAAACTCTCTCTTCATTCTTTGTCTGCGGGTTTCATGTACCTTTATATCTCCCGAATCAGCCGAATCAGCTCTGCGATTAGCTCAAGCGAGAATTAAGTTTCCGTTTAAACCAACTATCGCCATGCGTAAAATATTTGCGAGCTTATCCTTCACTGGACCCAAAGGGCCGATATTCGCACATATTAATTTTTGTAGCAATGCTCAGAATATGCGCAGCGGAAAGTTTAAAGCTCCAAGCTCATATGAAAGCACGTCCATACATCCAATAAATAAAATAAGAGTGAATAATAATTTTCGACACCAAATATTAACCCTCGGATGGTTCAGGTGAATTTTAAATACGTAAATGGTTCAGTGGGGTCTGACAGACCCCAAGGCGAAAATCGCTCTAAAACTTAGATTTTTGCTTTTTTGCCGCATTTGTTTGAGCTAGAAGTAACTCTGAAGCCTTTTGATTAAGTGGTATATAAGAAAAGTGGAATTCGGACAGCGGATTTTAGTATGTGGAAAAAAAAATTAGGTGGTGTCAAATTTGAGGGTAATTTGAACTTATCACAAATAAATCAATATAAAAACTAAAATTTTAGCAAAATTTCATTTTTATTAGTCAAAACGTATTTAATACTAAATAACAAAGATAAGTACATCAACATTTTTCAGCTAAGGTTAATATTTTTTCTTAAATCGGGATCCAAAGTTAGTCAATATTTAGAGCATTCTTCTTCACAGCTTTTTGCTCGATAGTATTCGCAAATTGGCTTCTTGCTCTCGTTGCAATTGTATAATGTCTTCCGATCATTTGCTCGTGGGCACAGAAAGCATCTTTGCCTCTTTGAGGACCATCTGACCCCATATTGGGGGACCTGGGGCATTAGCCCCATGGGGGGGGGGGGGTGCAAGCTGAATAATGCACAAAATGTCTTCAATATTTTGCGCTGTGCTTCGGCGAATATTGCCCGATGATTTCCTCCTTCTTAGAAGAGGTTCGACAAGTGTATAGCCAAGTTCGCTGAGGAAGCTTTATGATTATGTAAAATACCCACCTAATTCTTATGCTCATAAAAGTCATTAATTTATGTCTTGATTTAAAGAAACATAATGTAATGACACAACATTGAAAGGAGATCCTCATAAATGAAAACCAGTTAAAAAAACGGCATAATTTTAAATGAATTGAGTAAAAACTTTAAAACCCCCTAATTCAAAACACCCTAAATTTGTAATTTCTTTCAAAATTAACATTTCAAATTTCGCAAGTGTACTCTAATTACAAAGTTTCAACACTTCCCGACTATTATTTTTACATTTTATCGTTTTCCAAATAACATACTTTGAAAATTTCCCACAAAACGAAAAATGTACTTTTGTAAAAAAGACATACGTAAATGGTTCGTGGGGTCTGACAGACCCCAGAGCAATTTCAAAGTGCTATAACTTATTAACAAGATCACAAATTCAAACAAATGCATGCTTAAATGAACGCATGTGACGCATACTTAAATTACATATACATAAAAATACCATTCAACAAGTTTTTCTATAAAAAATTTAAGATTTAAATTTCTCTGGGGTCTGTCAGACCCCACTGAACCATCCGAGGGTTAAATAGGTTTTTGCATAGATTCCGCGCAATTTGAAGGATTGTGTTCAGAGAATTGTGTATTGATTGACATTCGGATTTATTCAGTTTTGAAAAAAAAAAATATCTTTAAACCAATTGTCATATGGGATATTTTTTATAATATTCAGTCACAGAATCTACAGAAAATATGGCAAAAAGTGAATTTATACTGTAATCACTATAAACTCGGGTATTATTGAACACATTTCGGGAGGGGTCCGGACCCCATGGACCCCTCCTCTGGCTACGTCCCTGGTTTCATGCAATATTTCAATGAATTCAATTCAAGAAACATGGTGTTCCAGAGCACTTCATAAGTGTCAATTCCTTAAAAAATCACAAAGTTCATCCTTCCATAAAACAACGCTAAACAGTTTATTGGATGATCACACAAATGTCACACTATAAAAATGAAATCGACAGTGCTATAGAAGATTATATGCATGTGTGTGTGTTGATTTCAGTCATGTGTGTTTATGTCATTCAATAAAGACTACAAAGAAGTATTTAATGGAGAATCTTTTTAGGTTAACGTTAAGAAAAGTGTTATCGAAGTCTTATTGGATGTAGTCGTGAATTGATTATATAAGGACTTTTTAAGCTTTTCGAAAAGTGTTTTAAGGAGTTTTTATCGGATCAAAATACTTCTATAAGCGATGTCACACGATAAACTGATTTTGTGTTACTATATGATTGTTACAGGATGAAGTGCTTCTTTAAAGCATACGAATTGTTATACTTGGGTGGTGTTTGGCTTATAACTCGAAAACCGTTCATTTCTACAAAAAGCTGTCCATGAATATCTTAGTTAGGATATATGATTTCGCGTCGAACACAAAAGTATATCAATAACAATTGATAGTAATTTTTTTGCCGTTTTTGCGATATTGAGAAAACGTGATCAATTTTTAGGAAAAAAAAGAATATTTGCAGGGAATCAAGGGAATCAAAATCGAGAAGGGCCAACCATGCGCAATCGCAATTAATTTTTACTTTTCTGATTTCTTTTTTTATGTCTCCCTTGGTTAGATGAATTCAGATTCAGAGCATTACGAAATTATTATCGTTTGAAAATCCTGCTGAGAATCAAATTACGAAGCGATTGAATTTCGCGATTTTGCTAACACCATTACTATGCTCCTTGCATACTGAACGGTCAGAGCCTAACAATTAAATTCCACATAAATGTCGAAATTCACAGTGTGTATTCCCTATATGTACATCAGCACAGTTTCACCGCAATGAAACCAACTCTGTGCACATACATTGCATGACAACATCAGTAATTTATGTGAAAAATAGCTAACTAAAATGTCCGCTGGACGAGACAAGATAGTCCTTTCTCGCTAATGATTAATTCCATTTATGTATGGGTATAATAGAGGTATACCAGCGATAACGACCCGAATTCCGATATTAGCCGTACAGGACACAGCGTACGCTATATGTAGGTATGCGTTCCAATTTCATTTGACTGCCTCATGAATTATTTCGAAACTATATATCCTATCGTGCACTAAACATATTAACGATTGAATAGAAAATCGATTTTGCCTCAACGACGTTGCTAATAAATTTCAAATAAATTTCAAGCAATGAATTTTGCACATGTATACCTTAATAGAAAAGTCCATAGCTGCGCTTCCACATTATGTGTAGTGTAATGCATAATAGCATTTTGAGTTTGAGGATTTTTCTCACGAATCGACAGAATCAGAATATTGTATGAAATGCAGTACAGGACCAGTGCTTTTGTACATTTTCAATTTCTGTTTTCGGGATTTCACATTCATGTGTAGTAACATTTGTCATTTATATTGAATAAAACAAGATATTTTGGGGAATTATCATATGATGACCAAATGAGAATTGTTTACATACAAACGGCATGCGATAAGTGCAAATGGTTTGGTCGCGCAGGATAAATAAAATTGGCGATATAGAGTCGAGCCGTAATAAGTTAACCTTTCATTATGGACAATTATGCCAGATAAGCGGTTGACTTCCATTCTCTCTGCATGTTCGGCCTCATGCCAAGCAATAAGCATTTGACATATTCAAACAAAGCCGCCCTTCAAGTGCACTATAATTGGATATTGGAAGACCCACTAAACTCAAATTTGAAAAGTTAATTTATTTTAGCTTGGTTGGCTCCTGTTTTATTGAAATATCAATTCAAACATGCTTTCATTTAGAATAGACTTTATAGGATAGATTTTATGAAGTTATCATAAAAATTATGTATAATTCACAGTGTTGTTTTGTAACATATTACAGAACCCTTTGATAAAACGAAATCCGACCAGATACTACCCAAAGTTTTTCAACAACCCACTTTCAGATCTGTGAGAACTGTCGAACAAAAAGCACTTGTCGAGTTGTGAGTTTTGTAACTCCAGCAATAAATTTAAATCCTATCACAACATCTGGTTTCAGTGCTAGTGCTTACGATTTTCTTATCGACAATAAAATTTCTGCATGAATGCACTTCTAACATATAGTTGTATAATACCATTGGCCAAAAGGATTTCATCGTAACATATACACAACCATATACGAACACCATGAAGTACTCTCTTCATAGTGTTGCACTCAATAATTCGCAGTTCACTGAGTCAATTTAAGATGATCCGTTTTCTTCCATCACCCTCAGAAATCTAGCTGTCAACGCTTCCATATTCACTTCTTTGCGTAAATTCTTCTTATTTTTTGCCTTCTATTCGTCTTTTGGTTTGTGTATACATGTCCTTAAGATATTTACCAAGGACACATTTCCAATTTCTTAGCCAAAAGGTACTTGATAATGGATAATAGCATCAACGAGCGCGCGGTATGCCACATTAGGATGTGTTTATATACTTTGCGCCTGAAGGCAATAATCCTGCCTGTGTACAATATTGTATACCAAATGATGGATGGCATATAAGTGTAAGTAATGTATAAGTGAAAAATGTACAGAAAAAAAAGAGCGATGAAAGTTCTGGTGGCAGAAGATTTCAAAGTCAATCTGTCAAATGCCTCGTTTTTCGTGGTGATAAGATTGATGGATATTCAGTTGGTCTTATCAGGACTTTATGATGAAGAATAGGTATCATATTATATATGCATACGAGGACAATGCCACTCTATACCTATCGTGTCATTTGAAAGCAATTTGTTGAATGACGTTTTGTAATAAAAAGAAATATGTATTACGTGTATGTGATCCGCACACTTGGCCATACTTTAATTGAACAAAATTGAGCAATTAACTTTAAAAGCACGTGACATCTGCAAAAAGCAACCATCGTACATACATATATCATCTAAAAACGTAGTAAACTTTAATCAGCGTAATACACATAAAATATTTGAAGTTTTCTTTTATATCCCGACGAGGGACAATTTACGACCAAAAGATTCTTGTGATATTATTTCTACTAGAGAAGACATCAAATGTATGCTCTGCGCGTGTTGCATAGCGTATTATGAACATTCTCATGAAATTCACTGCACTTATGAAAACACGTAATATAAACTTAAATTTCCATTTGGTGAAATATAAGGTAAAGTACGTGCCAGTTGAAGATGATTTTTCGAATGGAAGAGTGTTTTTGAACAAGTAAAGAAAGTTTGTGCATATAACAGAATTCCTTATGCAATTTTAGTAATTTTCAATCGGTGTTAAAGCCTAGTATTGACCTCGAGAGTGAAATTTTTGTCCGCTGCGATTTTTTCAATGAAAATGTATTGTTACTGTCGTGGAATATGTGGGGAAAGCTGAGCTGAGCTGATTATGGAATTAATCTACATACAATCCGAAAACATTTCCATAATTTCTCGCGGCCATTTTATGTATTGTTTTCGATTCCCCGGTCATTTTACTTTTCACGACTGGGGAATCGAAAAAATACATAAAATGGCCGAAACAAATTATGGAACTGTTTTCCGATTTTAAGCTTATGGCAGGGGCGAACGCAGGAATTTATTTCGGGGGGGGGGGGGGGGGGAGATTTGTGTATGCAAGTGTCTCATGATATCATACGTTTTAAATATTTTCATACCTTAACCTTAAGATAATCGTTTTATATATTATACATTTCACAAAAATTTAATTTAAAATATTTAAAGTTGATTTTCGTCACATTTAAGTTCTTTTTTAAAAACTCCCTTTAGGAAATAACTGGTTTTGGTAACCGATTGTTACGAAAATTGTTAGACGGGATTACCTTATTCATTTCTTGCAAATTAATTTAGTTTTTTTTACATCCATGTTTTACCCATTCAACGGTCACTATGAGAAATTTGTCAATTTTTGTGGTTTTTGAAACTCGCGTAAAATGTAAAATGACCCTAAACAAAAACTACTCACCGAATGTATCTAATCTTCTTTTCTATTTTACTTTATTTCGCACTAATTAAAACTTTAAAAAATAATTCACAACTATCTATATCTTGTCTATCAAAACTAATAAAATTAATTAATTAATTTTTTTTTATTACACTTAAACTTAATTCCCAATGGCATATTTTGTATTTTATATATTGGTAGTGTAGTAACCAGGAAACCTAGTACATGAGATTGCAAAATGGGGTGGAGAAAAATTATTTTTGTTACTTATGTATTTTGGAGTGCTAAGGGTCAAAATCGCAAAAAAATTACATTCAATTGTAGCGATACCGCATAACGCATTTTAAAGATTAATATACCGTTGGACCCGCAATCATGTTTCTCTAACATGTTTATGGACAGGAAAGAGAAATGTACAGTTTCGAAGTTATAAGCCAAAAAACGGAAAAACTCCGAACATTTTCGGGATTTTCGCGGTTTTGGCCCTGTTTTGCAACGAAATTTTGGTGGGAAGCTCCGGATTCAAGCTCAGCACCCCCAAAAAAAAAACATAAGAAACAAAAAAAAATTTCTCCACCACATTTTGCAATAGATATAGAGTCTGAAAATCATCACTTTATTTGTTATTTCAATATAGTTATGTTTAAATTTTGTTGAAACTAATACTTTTGAAAAATCGGTTACATAATTTCGGGGGGTGTTTCATCCCCCTAATCCCCCCCTTGGGTTCGCCCCTGGCTTATGGTATTTCCCAGCATTTCCAACATATTCCACGACAGGAAGAATAAATTTTCATTGAAAAAATCGTAGTGGACAAAAATTTCACTCTTGAGGTCAATACTAGGCTTAAGCAATAAAGAAGGATCTTAGAAACTTATTTAAAAAGTCGATTCACACATCATGATGTTAGCAAATTAAAATTTCCTAATCCTGAACTATCCAGGGAGTACGAAATTAGTATATTAAAGCGAACCTCATACCTGCACAGAGGATTCACGTTGAATATAACACTCTGCCTTGTATGGGGATTTCCCCACCAACGCGGATACTCGCCATGTGTCCGGATTTGAATTTAAAATAAATGGTTATTGGTATCGCTGGATAAGGGAACGGGGCAGCAGAAACATGGGGGAATCATTCTGGAGAGGCACTCCAGAAAAAAAGGTATTTTTTTGACATCAAATTCCAAATCCTTAGTGTTTCTGCCACGCCAATTCGACGAGTATTTCTCGAGAAAATTGGAGTACAATTCCGTCATTGACGACACCCATATTTTTTTTCTTACTTTAGCTCTTAAATTTGTTATTCGTCTTGGCAATGTCCGCTTCTCGACGGCAATGTTCATTCCACCTAATTGCCACTAGCCCTTTTGTATGTCCTATGTACGTCCTATCGCAATCCGGGCAGGAGACCTGCAAAATTCTGTTGATGCTGTCTGCTCGTTGATCTCATATCCAGATACACGTCCTTCATTTTCATCCGCAGCTGCCTTGATATCCTTGAATGCATTACTCCTATTCTTCCCTTTCGTTCTTCATTGCAGCTTAGTGTTTTCAGGGTTCGTTCCTTAATATACGAGTATGTATAATCGGGGCGGTGGATCGTGGCGTGGAACGGTGCCATTTTCTGTGAATGATTAGAGTTAAATGGCGTTGTGTGTGTTTGTTGGTTTTCGATAGATGTCGAATTCCTGACGATTTTCAAGTCTCCTCCTCCTCCGTCTCCATTGTGAACTGGGTGTTTCTGTGTGTCTGGTTAAGTTTTGCTAGGATCTCCTCACGCTCATCCTTCTAGATTCTTAAAGATGTTGCTTATGAACGGAGAGAATGGGTTATCCATTGCCACCCTCTGATTCCTTTTGTAGAATCTGCCGCGGAAAGTTAGGTAATTCTCCATCATGCCAGTGGCCATCGAGAACAGTCTCATGAGCAAATTTACCTCAATTTTCTTCCATATAGGAAAGAGCCTCTTTCACCGGGATACTGGGGTATATTGCCTTTATGTCGAATGAGACTAGACTAGAAATTGAATTCGTGCCCAGTTTGTTGATGAGATCGTCCCTATTCGTAAGAACGAACCGACTTATTCGTAGAACCGCTTCCGCCTTGACCAATCGTTGAAGAAGCCATTTCGCGATGTTTTTCGTCGGAGAGTTGGTTGCAGCCAAGCTTTCCCTGAACTCGTTTCCGGGCTAATGTACTTTCGGTAGGCCTTTTATTCTCGGTAGGGTAGTTTCATTCGCAGTTTCAAGGCTGTATCAATGATGGCAGTGCAACCTTTTAACACTTTCTCAGCCCTTTTGATGGAGTCTGGAAGAAGATCCTTGCAAACCTCAAAATAACCTCCTTAGTTGAGTTTCTCACGCATTATAATCATTATAATCTTCCTTTTCCGCCACCACGCCAGCATTATCCTTGTCCGCTCGAAGATGGAAGACTCCTATGGGTTCACAGTCCTGAGTTCACAGTTACTGGATTTTAGAAATTGGTTATAAATCGACTGCGACTCGGTTGCTATTATCAAACCTTCCAGGTATGTCGATATTTTCCCCGCCAGTCTTGGTTGGATTTATAGGTATACCTCAAAAACAAAAGTTCCCTATCATCTACCTGGCGTAAAAAATCTCCGGATCAGGGGCGGTGCCTAGCGGCTCCACGACATTTAGGGGCCCAAAAGCCAAAGGAAAGATTTCTCGAATCATAAAAACAGCACGATTGCGAAAAACAACATACCGACGTAGATATTTTTTGTATAAAAAAGAAGATATATATTTTTCGAATTCAAAACAAATGCTAAATTTATTGTCCTCGTTGACCAGGACTCTTAGATAAATAAATTTAATATTGCCCTACAATCTTTAAAGGTTCATGTGACAATCCGAATCCTCAAATTTTCACCAAAAAAAATGCTCCTAGCATGGCTGCGCTGTTTGCTGTAACTGTAGCCGCGGTCTGTAATCCGACCAACACTTTTTCTTGCCAAGTACCATTAGGTCAAAAAGATTTTGTAGGTCCCTCTGCAAATAAACTATCTTAAAACATTTTTCAATGCACAACGAATTGACAAAGCGAGGTTGCGTCGACAACCGAGAGCTCGCTGGGAGAACTCTGTAGTTGAGGAAACCCATACCAGCTGCTGGGCTTCCAAAACTAGAGGATAAGGTCACGTAACCACGACAATTGTAGGTCAGCGATTCAGGCGGCCAAACCCCGACGTCAGGCTATCGTGCCACATTGACGATGAAAACATTTTCGGTGATAGTACCTTTTCTAAACTTTCGGACTAAGTTCTAATCCACTTTGCCATGAACTGTCAAATGTCAACAAAATAGTTTGAGAGTGGTACTAATGTAGTTAGTACGGCCTATATATGTCGTTGAAGAGTAAAATATTTATTTTATCTTGGGCTGTGCTGCAGAGGCCATATTTGATTTGAACGAAGTCTTGCCAAGATTGCTGTATTGAATTTTATATTAAGTACGTTCTTAAAATTAATTGATTTAAATTAGAGAACACTTAAATTTAAAGCTGAAACAAGGAATAGAGTTGAATTAATAACATGTTGCTTTTTTCAATTGTCTAGCTATAGTTACAAACGTAGGCCGCCCACACACGAAGCGTCCGAATCCATTTTTTTGATTCTTCGGTTTGGCAAATTCATACATTTTCTTCGATTTTGGCAGAACGAAAAAAAAATGGATTTGGATTGACGGTATGTGTGCGGCATTAGAGTATATAGGGCGCTCGTTATTAAATCGTAGTCTCGCGGGGTCGAGTCCCATTGTAGGTACTTGCATGAGCGTTTTTATTTTAAAATAAAAGAAAGAAACGATTTATCAAATCATTAATTTAATAAACGTTACAACAAGAACGCTATTCTCAATATAAGAATGCAAAGAGTCAAAGTAGCTCCTAGCAAAGTTATTTTAAGTACGACCTTCTTAATTTTAGTAGAAACACTGTAACGTCAATTTCATGTTTTAAAAGAGCTGGTTTAAGGTCGATCCACACTTTTTAGTCATCAGTCGGCAGGCATTTCCCATAAAAATTGACAGATTGTCATCAATCAAATAAAGTGACAATCTGTCAACTTGTATGGAAAATGACTGTGACTGATGACTGAAATGTGTGGATCGATCTTCAAGAGTATTTCCGCTTAATTCCACTCTGCTTTTTTCTCAGTGTAGGTAGGCCCACTCAAGAAGTTGGCGGGAGGGCCCCGAGTGAAGTTGTTCCGCCTCTGGTCCGGATTGGCGCTACTTACACTCTGACTCATAGGTATAAGCAGGTTTCCTTCAACTTTCCAAGTACCTGGTTCAGCCATCTTCCTCAGCAACCTTGATTGTACGTTGCCGGTGTCGTGATTTATCCTGCGGTGTTCCAGTTCCTTGAGAATAGCCAAGCGTTCCAGCGCATCGAGCTAACCCCAACCGAATAATTTATTTAACACGGCAGAATCAAGGCAAGGAATGGAATGTTAACTACTAGTAATTTGTTAGTGGTTCTCACGCCGCGCCGATGCGGCAGCGAATTTTTCATCGTGAATCTTACGTTCCCATTGGGAGACAGACAAGCAACGGAGCGTTATACTCGCAAGAATGTGGAAGCTGCAACGGATATTGTAAAGCAAGCGTCCTCTATGGTCTCTATGGTTTAGAAATTGACATCGCCAGATTAAACAATCACAAACTTCTATCTTTAGTCTGCTTAAGTCGCGGGCTTGTGCCAACAAGCCTCAGACAATTTCAGACCTTAAGGAGAATATTGGACAGGATTGCGCACTATAACCAGAAATATAGCGGAAAGGGGTGGGAAAACGATAAAACGGGCACAAATATGTACCAATACAAACGGCCACCTGATGTATACCATTTATTGCACGTTCTCTCATGTCACCTTGTGTTATGTTCGAACATCGGCTTTAGTGTCCCTGCTGGCAAACTAGGCCTATTTTGTTAATTTAAGACTCTAGACAAAAACATAAATAATTTTATTTTGTTTTAACATTTCAAACCCAAACCGTTCGGTGAATCATCTTGCGTATTTTACCTTAAAAGCGCCCCTGTCAGTAGTCTGTCCCGGGCCCCCAAAATCCTATGTGCGTGCCTGCACGATGCTATATAATAGCATTGTCCTGAGAAGACACTCATGTCATATGTGATTATTTGTGTGGGATCCAACGCGAACAAATTTTTTTAAAAGTCAAATGTTCATGCAATATTGAATGTATGCTGGTCCCACTAATGCCTAAGGTTGTCTCAATCTCACGATAGGTCACATGCATCAATGGTTTCCGGAACGACTGATTTTGGACGACCTTCACGAAATTCGTCTTGGAGTGAACTACGACCTCGATTGAATTCACCATACCATCGATAAACACTGGTCCTTGATAGAGCTTCATCCCCAAAAATTTAATTTATTTATTTATTTATTTATTTCAATTATATACGGATCGGAGATCCATTAACATTATTTACAATTTTAAAATTTAAGTTTAAGAGTAGCGTTATTTTATAGATATAAAAATTTAGACTTCTGTTATATAATTCAATTCAATTCTGGGCGAGAAGTAATATACTTAATAAATTCAACATTCGTATTATAAAAATCTAAACTATTACTTAATTCATTTCCTACACGTTTTAATCTTTCAATTGGTGAATTTCTTATATAATTCGTTTTATTGTTAGTAAGGATAAACATGTCGTTACATCTAGTGAATCTGCTAGGAGTTCTAAATGATAAATCAGAAAGAACTTCTGGTACATCGAGATTGTTGTTTATAACGTTAAACAAAAAAATTGCATCCGTTTGGTATCTTCGTGTTTCAAGTGATGTTATTCTTAGGAGTCTACAAATACTACTACTTCCATGCTCAGGGCATTGTAGCTTTAATGCAATATATCGGACAAAATTATTTTGAATTCTTTCAATGAGATCAATATGGGAATGATAGTGCGGGTTCCATATGACCGAAGCATAATCCAACTTACTTCTTACTAGCGAAAAGTACAACATTTTTAACGTGTTTATGTTAAAGAACTTTTGTGTGTTTCTCATAAGAAAGCCTAACATTCGACGAGAGTGGTTAGTAATATCAACTATATGGCTATTAAATGTTAAAGAGGAATCGAAAGTGACACCTAAATCATTAATTGACTCAACTAGACCCAAGGGGGTATTATTGATTCGGTAGTTAACTTCGAAAATCAGTGTTGACCTATTGAATACTACACAGTGGCATTTGTTGATGTTTAAAACTAAACTATTCAGCTGGCAGTATTCGTAAAATTTATCAATGTTTGCTTGCAGAATGGAAATATCGGTCATTGAAGAAATACGTTTGAAGATTTTGCAATCATCGGCAAATAATAAAAAATCTACATCATGGAAAATAGAGTCAATATCATTTATAAATAGCAAAAAGAGTATTGGCCCTAAATGTGATCCCTGGGGAACTCCTGATGTCGAAAGGAACGGGTTAGAATAATAGCCATGTTTTAATTTGACTATAAGAGAACGGTTTCGATGATAGTCACTCAGCCATTGTAGAATTGAACCACCAAATCCGAAAGACTTTACTTTCCTAATAAGCAAGTCAATATTAATTTTGTCGAAAGCCTTTGAGAAATCTGTATAAATTGAATGAACCTGATTGGATGATACAAATGACTTTGCTATGTAATTGTAGTACGTGACGAGGTTTGTATTTGTCGATTTTTTAGAGCAAAAGCCATGCTGATGTTGACTTATTTTTGGACGAATTATCAAAGTTAAATAATCAGTTAAAATGCTTTCAAAGACCTTTGGGATTGTAGATAAAATGCAAATTGGACGGTAGTTGGAAATATCACTTTTATCGCCTGCTTTAAATATGGGTAGTACATGACTAATTTTCCATACATCAGGGAAAATCCCTGAAGACAATGAACGATTAAAAATACTAGTGAGAGGAGCTGATAACGTAGAGGCACAGCTTTTGAGGAGTATCGGGGGGATAAGATCGGGCCCGGCACTCTTGCTGGTGTCAAGTTGCGATAGCTTTTTGAAAATAGATGAAGGCGGCATGCAAAAATCAGTTATGCTTATAGTATTAGACTGTTCAGGGGGCTCATATTGACTAGAGTTATTACTATATACGCTTGAGAAATAAGAAGCAAACATATTTGCTATGGTTGTCATATCGCTACTATGAGTGCCATCCAAATACATTCTACTAGGTAGCGAGTCATTTGACTTTAATGATTTTATATAGTTCCAAAAATATTTCGAATTTTGAGAAATGGATGACTCAAGTTCACGCATGTAGCGTTTGTAATCATTTGAAAGCTTGGTTTTGCACTCAGATCGAAGTTTAGAAAAAACGTTGTACTTTGCTATGCATCCAGTATGTTTATATTCTTTATGCGCAATTTTTTTCTGTTGGATAATGTTTTTTAGGTCATGTGAAAACCAGTGAGGAAAGTTATCATAGTTAGCCGTTTTTAACGGGACAAATTGATCAATAAAAGAATACAAAGTAGTATAAAAATAACTTACCGAGTCTTCAAGATTTCTATTTTTAAATTCTAGATCCCAGTCAATACTCGAAATCGCTTCATTAAAAAGACAATAATCGGCAATTTTGAAATTGTAATAAGTTTCATGTAGTGTATCGGATTTATTTACGTGTGACGAAGTGAGATTTACGGTGATATTAAGCGCGGGATGATGTGAATCTAAAGGAAGCAGTGGGAAATCACTAGATTTAACAACAATATCATCACAGGTAGAAAAAACTAAGTCCAAAGTCTTATTGTTTACATTATTAATTATATTATGTTGTGCAAAATTTAAAAATGAAAAAGATTCAATTAATATGCTACTTTTTAAACTGATAGTATTTTCTAGCCAATTATTGTAATTCCATTTAACATTGGGCAAGTTATAGTCACCGGCGGCAATGAAGAGAGCTTTTGGAAAAGCTTTCACACATCTAGAGACGTCTTCCGTATGCTTTGTATAACATTCACTACCAACATCAGGGGAGAGGTACACAGTTGAAATGATGATTCTCGATGAACCCAGCTGAAGAGAGACGAAGAGTTGTTCTATGTCAGTATTCTGACACTTGATTAGTTTCGATCTTAGCGATTGCTTAACTGCGATTAGTACACCTCCACCTCTTGTCTTGTCAGATGTTAACAAATCCCTATCGCATCGATAAACAGTGTAATTATTCAGGCCGAGTTCTGTTGTGTTGTGTACAGTTTTTAACCACGTCTCCGTAAAAACGATGACATCGAAATTTGATAATAAGATATTTTGACGAAGTATATCGAGTTTTGTGGATACACCTCTGACGTTTTGGTAATACAGAGAAAGTGAGTTCAGTTTTTTGACTGTGGCTTAGATATAATTTTCGGCATACCATTTCTGTATTTGATGGTTGCATTTGGATTTGATGTCTTTACGATGTCAAGCTGTTGTCGAAGGTCATTAATGTAGTTGCGCTGGTTAATAGTTTCATCGTTCGTTATTTTTAGTTTCTTATCTCGAAGAAAACTACCCGGTTTGTCAAGCCGTTTCTTAGATAGTATGTTGACAGCTATCTCACGGCTCGGTGTGATTATTTTCAGTGGCCGTACTTTCCCTGTTTCAGTTTTACCGAGACGAAAAACTTTAATATCTTCCAGGGTAAGAGTGTTCGGATGGACGATGGTGTTCAATACCTCCAGTGTTTTAACCTTGTCGTTAGTTGTTTCATCTTCGGGTAGCCCACGTAAGATTACATTAGCCGACCGGCGTTTCCGATCTTCCATTTCGAAGAAAACGTCTTCCATACTCAAACCCGGTTTGGTGGTTTTCGAAACAGACAGTTGTTGTTTGAGCGACTCAACTTCCTTGAATAGTTTGCTTATTAGTTCACGAAGCTTAGATGAATCGTCTTCCTTCTTTGCGCAGCAGTGACAGATGAAAAATTGCTTTTTATCCTTAATAGATATAGAATCCGTTCTAGAGACTCCAGCACAAAACAAATGCTGCGGGCGTCTACACATTTCGCAGCACACTTTGTCGTCATTCGATTTCAGGTTGTTGTTGCAAACCGAGCATACATTCAGTGGCACGAGAGGCATGATGATTGATATTTATGCTACTTGTGTTGGTTGAATTCACCCAGTGCGGCGAAACGGTCCGGCGAATTCGCGCCAAAAGAACACAAAGAAAGTGATTTTAAGAGTCAGATGAGAAGAGTTGCGTCGCACAAATCACTTAATCTTCACGAAATGTTTTAGAATACGCCAAAGAGAGTCGATTGAGACTAGAATCGCGTTATATAACAATAAATTTTAGGAGAATTTCACTTTGAAAGTCGCGAGTAGAAATTGACACTTGATTCTTGACTGATCGCTACTGTCAGAAAATACAGTTCAACCATGCACTGTTGCTGAGTTAATCCACGTCGAAAGTTGTAAAAAATAATCGCACGAAAATGTTCACGATTGAATTCCATTATTTGGCCGAGGTGAATCTTTTAAGTTACTGTAAAAAAAAAAAAAAAATAGCGCTCGTACCTACGTCAAAACGTTCTGAGTACGTATAACCTCATAAATGTCAAACTTTACGATAGAGCTGTTAGTTGCCAGATTGCAACACTAGGGTTGTCCAATCCCGTCCAATAAAAGGCAACCCTCGTAGCATTGTCCTGAGAAGACACTCATATGTGATTATTTAGTTTAGTTTAGATATTCAACGACTATATACTGCTAAATGATATTACCTAACAATTTTTCGATTGTCTAGGAATTTCTACATGTTGGAAATTGAAGTATCTATCAATTAACCAATTGAACTACTCAATTATGCTAAAATATATATTAATACCTGAATTATCATTCGGGTGTTTATAATTTTATCTACTGGGTTTGCTACAGCCATCGTCCTGTGATGTTGTAATTCCCTTTCAATTACTCTTATAAACTCAACACTCTTGTAAAGATCACATCCATATTTACACAAAATTGAAAATTATTTACGTTAAACTTCAATTCCGTCAGCTTATCCATAATCCATTTTACGGCTGGTTATCCCATACTATAATACTAACTTGAAAAATAATATAACACAAAACGCCAAAAACACATTAAAAATTCATCCAGTCAATTTTGCGAAACAAAATTGAATCAGTCAACTTTTTCTCATGTTTGTTTCCTTGTTTGTTGTTGTTGTTGTTATTCGAGGAGTGTGTTGTTTTTTTTTTGTCAGTGAGTATTTTCCGTTTTCATTTGAAATATGTCCATCAACTTTGTTGCATGTCCTATTGTTTGGCTAAATCCTCTGCAAAAAAAAAAAACACAAACAGACTCTAGGGGATGTAAGGCTATACACATATAAGCTGCATCGTGAGTATTATATTATTCTCCATGCTGTAGATATATACGCGAGTACTCTGTGTTTGTGTTGTTAGTCAGTTAGGGTGGATTTAATTTTGTTACAACTTTGACTCGTAGCAGACTGATTCCCAAGATTACTCGAATCGTATCACAATTAATAATGTAGAAAGGATCAGCAAAACAGGGTTTATTTGCAATCCTCCTAACCAAAACTTGTACAAATTCAATGTTCTCGAGTTTTATAGGAAAATGGAGAACGTAATTTTTAGTGAAATAATTATACAGTATATAGTATAGACAAGACGCACACCATTTTCAGTCAATCCAATATAGTATGTATATTGAATTGACATATGAGTCGGCCATTTGCAAAACTCGTTAAATCCAAAATTGTGAAAAATTGAGTTAATGATTTTATTCCACTTTTGATGCTCTATAGGTAGGATTAATTTTAATAGTTACGGCGTAATAAGGCGTTAAAAACTGCAAACAGTTGCAAAACTCGTTAAATCCACTAGCTGTAGAGTTGCAAAATACGTTATATCCAACCACAATATTTTGGTTTCAAAACTCGTTAAATCCATCGAAACAGGTGCAAAATAAGTCAAATCCAAATTATTTATTTCCGGTTTCTTCGAGATATTTTTGTTGAAAGTATTTAAAATCAATTGTACGAGGAGCTGAAAACGCTAAATTCATTGATTTATGTAATAAAACGAATTCATTTCGGAACATAAGCTTTGAAGTCATGGTTTTGAAAAATGCCGTGCGTCTCCAAATGTCTTTCTGTTCCCACGATAACTGCTGAAGTAATTAAGCTGGCGGTTTGAAATATTGGTCATATGTTGTATTTTATAAAATATTAATACTAGTATTGAAAATTTGCCAATCCGACCAAGGGTTCCCCTACCTCCCATTCAAATAAACCCTCCGATCCCTCAGCCATAACTGTCGACAGATTATTATCGCTAGCGACCTGAAATTTTGATCCATGTCTTATTTTGACATACCCATAGAATTGATGGAAAGTGGAATAAGGATACCCTACCTCCCCTACAAACACAAAGCAATATCCAGCTCCATATTTCTATGGAATGTCACGCAAAACTTCAATTCGGTGTCAAATTGTAGCTGTTTGATGCCCTTATAAAATGTCAAGGGGAAACCAGATCTGACCCATATACCCCTACCTCCCATACAAAAAATAACTTGAAATTGAATATTTTGTGGGATACGGACCTTCTAACGGTACATGCGTGGGTATACATTCATCGTGGTGTTCGTACGACTAGAACTCGCGGGTCTCTTTAAGAGTTATATTTTGGAATGCAGAGTTTGGGTACACACAATATACTTCTATTTTGAAGTGTCTAATGCCAATAACTAAATGAAATAGAGATATCTTATGATTTATGCATATCCTGAAATTGATACGCAAATTCCAGACAGATTGAAATAGGTTCAGGTTCCATTAGAAGGCTTTCGAGAGCTTTCAGCCTGTTTTCTTCGGCCGAAATTAGTCAAGGAGTGCTAAGACCACTCGATTGTTTTGATTCTGATTGTCTCATTTAAATCTGCTGAATGGTTTTGACGGCTGCTTCCTATGCTGCTTCATCGAGCACATTGTTAGGATCGCATTTAAAACCCTGGCTCAAATCCACATCATCTAACTTTATTTTCCGTTAACGATGGACTTATCAGCAAGGCAAATTCGGGGTATGTGGCTTCATTAAGAAGCAATTCTCGAACATTGAGCGCCTTCCTTTACTTCAACCAAGAGAAACTTTCCGTCTGAGAAACCCTCAAACCAGGCGATATTATTGGATGTTTAGCTCTTTAAACACTATAGAAGATTTTGCATAATCTTGAGATTTTACAAAATCTAGGCGAAAATCTTGTAGATTTTCCATACATTTCATAGATTTTGTACGGAGATTATAACCAAAATCTCGGAGAAAATCTTTACAAAATCATGGTGAAGTGTGGTGAGCTCCGCTTTTGGCAATACTACAGTAGACGTCATCTAATCCATTCTCCGCTTTGCACATGGTTTTGTACACAAAAGTGTGATGTTTTTACCTATTGACAAACATAAATCATTGACATAATTCCTATAAGATAGATTCTGCATCTTGTTTTAACAAATTAATGTAAATAACAGTTTCAGTCGTGCATAAAATTGTCGGAGTATGCAATTTAGATGGATTTTACTGTACTGTCAAGTCGAGGAACAAGATTACGACGATAGTGTAAACAGCATACGAGATTACACAATCTACGTAGATTTTGCGGCTATGTGTAAAGCGCTTTACACTTGACGGACTCAAGGCCAAAGGCAAACTGATCAACACTTGGATTAGGCCAGTCAATAAACCGAAAAATAGGGCGTTAGGTCGCAAAAAATTGCTCGGCTCTGGTTTTTTAGGATATTGTTAGGATAGATACCAGAAGTGTACCACCAAGTTTACAACTTCGAAAAACCTGTGCTAACCCCGTGACCCTCAAAAAACCTTAAAAATTTCGGACTTTTTTCATATTTTTGTTTGTAATTTCTGCCAGGTGCTTCTTACAAGTAAGTTGTCCACTGCACTATTGAAGCTAAGAAAATCTTCTATAATTTGAGTGTAACCATAGCTTTGTAGGCGCAAAGGATTCCAAGATACAGCACTTTAAACATTGTTTTTTGAAAAAAAGTTCGAAATTGTAATTTCAGTCATGTTCCGAGCTGAATATCGGCTTAAATGCGCATTCTACGGAGAAATTCATGTGACATGAAGTTATAAACCAGTAACTTAGCTGTATAATATGTCGGAACGAATGGAATCAGACCATGAGGTCATAGGGCTGCCCCTGAAAATTAGGTTCTTCTAAGAAAAACTTTTTTCTTTTTGCACCAATATTAACCAAACTTCACCCAAGTATGTTCCTGGTTAAGCCTCAAAAAATATCTAGGAACGGCTGAAATCGGAACTATACGTTATAGGGCTGTCTTACAAACCAACCTCTGGAAATTAGGTACTTCTAAGGAAAACTTTTTTCTTTATGAACCAATCTTAATTGTGTTTTTAGTAAAGCTTCAAAACATATCTAGAAACGGATGAAATCGGAACACTAGGTCATAGGGCTGTTATACAAACCAACCCCTAATAATTAAGTTCTTCTAAGAAAAACTTTTTTCTTTATGAACGAATCTTAACTAAACCTCACCCAAATGTGTTCCTAGTAAAGCCTCAAAACATATCTAGGAATGGATGGAATCGGAACATTACGTCATAGGGCTGTCATACAAACCTCCTAAAATACAATTTCGAACTTTTTTTACAAAAAAGAAACATTTTTTAAAGTGCTGTATCTTGGGATCCTTTGCACCTACAAAGCTAAGGTTACACTTTAGATTTTCTTAGCTTTAAAAATGCAGTGGACGACTTACCTGTAGGAAGCACCTTTTAGAAATTACCATTGCCACCAATCAATTAATAATGCGTTTTTTCTAGGCTACATTTTGTGTTGCAAAACTCGTTAAAACCCATCTCCAGGTGCGAAACTCTTTAAATCCAAACAATTTTCTAGTTGATTCAGAAAACTACGAATGTAGGATTATTATTCCATATCACAGCAATTTATTTAGACGGTCATCCTCCATATATTTGCAGAAGAAAAAAATGCAATATGTATACACAATAAACTTTTCACCGGTTTTTGCGATTTTCTCTAAATAAATTGCGCTTAACGAGTTTGGCAACTTGACAACCCTCTCCATTTATACATTTTGAAAACTTAAAACTTTTAATAGGGAAACCTATTGTTCAAAATAAAAAATGTTTGCGAAAAATTTAAAACATTGAATTTTATTTTGAGAAACATTATTTTCATATCCTATTCTCATTCAGCTAAAGACATTTTGAGTTGCAAAAGTCGTTAAAAACCCTCTCCAGTTGCAAAAGTCGTTAAAAACCCTTTCCAGTTGCAAAAGGTGTTAAATCCAAACTTCTCTTTTCTCTATTCAGGAATTTATTAATCCAGAATTTTCAAGCTGTATCTAGTTTTACTCGAAGCTCAATCCTAAACGAAATTTAATGGAAAAGTAACCATAAAAGTTTTTTGGAAACCTTCCAGCGGTTTTTTGCAATTTCCACAAAATAAACTACATGGCGCTTAACGAGTTTTGCAACTGGACGACTCATATGTAATATGTACAAGCTTTCGGAAAGTGGTGTGTGTCTTGTCTATACGATAAGACCAGCCGATAAAATGTATGAGAAATCGGCCCTAAGTTTCATACACAATTAAGAATAACATTATTAACTCCTACTTCCTATAAGGAATACGTCGAATTAGCAATAACCCTGAATTAAGGATTCACGGAAACACAAGAACAATTATAAACACTATTTGTTCGATTTCCTCTTTAAAAGTTATGTCGTATTCAGTGTTTTTAATCGTCAATACTACATCATTATCCTTACGAAATACGAATCTTTGTAACTCTTCATGAAATAAAAAATCCATTCAAATTCACACTGAATCGCAATAAAAATACCAAGTTCCTCTACGATCCGTTCCTGTAACCATTTCGCACGTTAATTCCAAAACACATAGTAACCGTCTGGGGATTATTTTCTAGCACAAGGTTCTTCCTGACTGCATATAGGTATGCAGCTCAAAATGGTTCACCGAATACGATTTTGTTACTCCCACGCTGTATGCCTGGCGTTCATCTCAAAGCTTCTGAAAAAAAATGGAATTATGGCAAAATCTAAAGACCGAAAAAACCCAAAATAGATATGCAGTTACATATCGATTTTTCTCACCAGATTTCGTGCTACTACAGCTTTGTTTGCATTGTACGCTAAAATCTAGATGATTACGCTTATCCGTTTGCAGTCTATGCTGATGCTAAACATCGTATATCAGAATACCACTCGTTGTTGAGCGCGTACAGTTTCCATGGTCACGTACTCAAATCCTGGTATGCCAGACAGAATGCTATATAGTGTCTCTGGTACCAATATGACAATAGCAAGCCGACGACGACTAGTGTTCTACTTGGTATTGTTGCAGCATGGATTAAGGACCCGAAAGGCAAAAGAGAATCTCCTTTTGGAACTTTTCCAAAAAATCGCATAGATACTACAGTGGAATTACCAGATATGAGAGGAAAAAATGGCGATTGGTTTTCGTTTTTTTTTTCTCTCTCGTGGAAGTGATAAATTTCAACGGAAAATTAACGTAAACGAACACGTATAGAAGAAGGAAGAATTAAATTGGATGGAACAGGATTTTGAAAGAAGATTTTCGTGGTAGCTCTAAATTTCAGACGGCGGGCTTTGATTAGTTTAATAATAATTAATTTGGCAATGAATTAAAACATTTTTAACATATTTGCTGGGCGTCTGCTTATTATATTTTTAATCAAAACACCACAATGAAAACATTTATGTAAAAATATCACCGAAATTCGCTTGCGAAAGCATTCATCATCTAAAATAATAGGCACGTATTTCAAATCAATAAGATAACTTCCTAAAATATTTACATCAAATACGGCGTATAATTCGCCGTATTTACCCTAAAGATTTATTAAAAAACATCCGAATTTTCCATTAGTCACGCTTATACCTTTCATATTTCCTCCAAATCATATCAATCTTCCTTTCCTTTCTTTTTCGCTAATAATACAGAAATCCTTTTGGTGAACGACAATCGTCGTCGTGTCGTGGCGAATCTTCGTTTTTCGTGCATGCAAAGTAAGCGCGGTCCTCTGTCTAAAAGACTAAAAAAAAGGAACGGTATAAGACTAATACAAAGTCTAAATACCGCATGCCATAATACCCTTATTAAAGTATCTTTTTGGGTTTAGTTTTGAGGAGACCAAATGGGGAAATAGTAGATATGCATGTCTACTCAGAAAGAAATAGAAGGAATTTTCATCATCAAACAGAGTTCTAGCTTCTTGATGTTTTCTCTTATTTTATTTTTCTTCATTCCTAGCAAACGGCCTTTCGTCCACTTTGTCGTCTAATACTATGCTGCTACTAGACGAAAAGGACTTTTTTACTGCCCGATACTGCTTGGACTTGAATATTGCGACCGGTGGGATTGAATATGATATTCTCGTCGTTTTTTTTTGTTATGAGAAATTCACTGGTATTTTGGCTCTTTTGGGGATTTTCTTTCAATTTCAACGATATACTGAGAGGGCTTGGGAAATATAAAACATATATAGTAGAAAAAGCTGTTGAATTTCGTCAAGCCTTCGGCAAAAGAGGGAATTATAGAATGCATTGGAAAGGGTTTTGAAAGAAATATGAGTGAATTGTGAATTCATAATAATGTGTATCCATTTTTTATTACTTTGGCGAGTTCAACGAATCGCCTTTTGATGTTGAACTTCTTGTTTATGTTATGCATTTTATTTTGTGAAGATTATCGCACTGTTGTACATATACATAATCGTATAATCTGAAATTTCTTGCGAATACATATGTAGATATGTATGTATAAATTGGAAGCCATCATCGGCATTGAGAACTTAAAATAATATTTTGGCTTAATTTTTTTGCTTGCTTGCTCACTATACTTGAAAATATTTAGAGTTTTATGTAATATTGAAAATTTACGAAATTCCCAATTGTAATTTTATTTTAATAAATTTTTGTTTTACCCTTTTCAGGTATGTATCCACTGAGATCATTAGTATTCCTAGTTTGAAAAATATCAGTAAGTACCTATATTTTTGAATAAGAAAACTGTCATTTACATTTTGATTCTTCACTCGATACTTTTGGTCGGTTTATTCCGTATATATCGTACAACCAAAAGAAGAACGACGAAAGTGCGAATTTGTTGATTTGTCAGAAATCGCGATTGAAAATTTCATTACGTACGGCTGTACGTTTACTTTATTTGGTGTATGAATTATTAGATAACATGAACTTTGGATTTGGATTAATGCCCAAATATTTTTTTGATTTTGAAAAATCTGAGAATCTTGTGAAGGTTTTTTCTATTGTAGTGCGCCCTAGATTTAAAGAAACTGCTATTTCGACGAAAAAATTGATTATTTTGGTTTAAAATAATTGAGTTTTGAGCAATTTCGGCATCTATCTACACTATCTTCTACCGGAGTGTTTATAGGTGAATTTCAAAAATCCGAATAATTCGATAATCCGGATGGAGTCCGGTCTCAATCAATCCGGATTATCGGGGCTCTACTGTACGTCGCTCTTTTTCACGATGTACGATATATTTTCACCTGTGGGGACCTAGGTCCCCAATCGAAAAATATTATTTTAATGCATTTAAAATGTTAACGTCTTCTCAAACAAAATTTTTGCCATTTTTGTTTTCCATTTTATGCCTAACCCAAATTCTTTCATTTCGCTCGATAACGACTATAATGCTACGAAAGAGTAGAAGGGACAGAAAGAAAAGAATTAGAATTAGTTGTGTTGCAAACATGAAGTTGAGTTTCACTTATTTTCGTTTATCGATACTTATACTGACACCCATTCTTATTTGTTGAACAATATTTCCCATAAGAGCAGGGCCGTTTTTAGTCCTTATGGTGCCTCTGGGTAGCAGACGAATTGCCGCCCTCCACCACATAGGCTTGGAAGTAGTATTCGCATACACATGGTAGGCCAAACGTTAGCGTTGGTGATATGAAAATTTTATATTTTTTTACGAGTTGCCGATGTTTTTTTTTTTATTGAAAATATAGTGCTCCCCAGGGGCGCAACAAATAAATTTGATTATTAGCGGAAACGTCAAACCGAACCGAACCGTCTTTTCCTATTCTGTTTTTCGTCACAAATTCGAATTTTTGTTATCACATCTGGTGCTTTCGAATAATCTAGTCGCATTTTTGCGGTGTACGTTGTCTAGTGCAGTCAATCTGGAGCGTGATTTCGGCAGATTTTGTGATATATACATAGATAAACTTACAAGAAATTCTAAAAGTCAAAACTCATTGATGTTTATGCCCAAAAGTCATTCGTCGTCTAAAGAGTTCTACGTTTTGCTGATTTTAATCATTTTTTTCGTTGTGGATTTTTCCAGTATTTTTCTGAAAATAAAAATACAAATACTACAATTTAAGGTATTTCCACACTTTTCAGCCATCAGCATCAGTCACAGTTATTTTCCATATAAGTTGACAGATTGTCAGTCAAAAAACTAACTGACAATCTATCCAGTTGTATGGAAACTTACTGTGAGTAAGTTCGTCGAAACGACTACGCATCATCACATTTATCCCGTTTTTCTTGACAATTTTCATTATTTTGAGCTGATTTTTCGTACAGCACTTACGGTGCCGATGTACTTGCCTGGTATCTTGCAGCTGGTCGAAGTAAGCAGGACAAGTTAGATTTTTGGAAATTGCCGTCGTCGAAACGATGAAGGATGATCTTTGTGTAGCTTTTAGAACTCCAGTATTTATTATGGTTGTCGATTCGACGATAAATCTGTGTCCATACAACTAGGCCATAGCAAATATGTTTCTCTTTGAAATGTGAAACCAATTTTTTCAAAAATTATGGAAAAAATATTCACTGGGACAAAAATAGGACAAATCAGGAAAATGGCTCAAAATAGCTCCTCATTATAGAAAGATTTCCTTTCGAACTCATAAAAATCGACTCCAAGGCATTCAATTTCAAAATCTGACATTATATTACATAGAATTGAATTAATCAAGGGAACTCGGGGAGAAGAAATTCCTAAATTTATTGTTAATAATTCTAAAATATACTCCAAAAACTGGAGTATGCGAAGTGAAAGAAAACCCGTGTTGGGACCCCAAAATGGATCACTGTACCTATATATGCCACTATATTTTCTAATTCAAGCTCATTTTTAGGGTTTTTTAGAAATTTTTTTTCAAAAAACCCTTATGAAATCGATTTTGTCCGTCCGTCCGTCTGTCCGTCTGTCCGTCTGTCCGTCTGTCCGTCCGTCCGTCTGTCCGTCTGTCCGTCTGTTCACTAAATAACTCGCGAACGGCTCAACCGATTGTCATGAAATTTGGTAGGAATGTGTAGAATGGTTACAGTCTTTGGCACATATCCCTTAGAAGTTGGTAGGAAGAAGACAACAGGGTGTCCCGAACGTTTGAAAAAAGTCGACTTTTTTAGTTTTTATCGGAGATTGACGTATGGGTATTTAAATCAAAGATCTAAACGAGTACACCTCATATCAGTTAAAATTTTCCAGTTTCGAGTAACGGTAAAAAAGTTATTGGCGTTTAAAGTTAAACTTCCTTTTCGAGCTCCGTTTTTCTAAACCGTTATAGGGATCGATATGAAACTTTGCGCAAAGTTTGGTCGGTAGGGCCTTATATACGTTAAATATTAAGACTGTTGACTTTTGCAAAAGAAAAGTAAATAACAGTAAATTTATAAAATTTCAATTTGTTCGTGTGTAGCCCCTCTTAGGTTTCCAAATATGAAAATGCTGCTAAGAGCTTTTAGAAAATTACATATAGAATATGTCTACGAATTTTCATTCGAATAACTGTATCCAAACCGGAAATATAGCCAAATAAGTATTTAGTAAGGGCCTTTCACAATGCAAGCCTCTTAAGCATTTCTTCAATGTATATCTTTTAACTTGATGAAACAATGAAGATGAAATTTGGTGGAAATGCATAGAATGGTAATAGTGTTTGCCACAAAAATTTTTGAAGTTAGTAGAATCAAGTTAACAGGGTGTCCCTGAATAGCTGCAAAAGTATACTTGTTCAATACTCATAGGAAAGCTTGCATTGGCTCTTATGACAGGGAACACAATGGAATCATTTTATATAAGGTTGCTTTTCCTTGATTAAAAAACAGTAACAGTAGATTTACAGCTAATAATTCAGTTCATATATAAAGCCAAGCCATCCTTACGTTTGCCTGAGTTTCTTTTTGGTCAAAGGCCATCAGAAATCTTAAATCGTTGCCTTTAGATTTGCCTTGGAGTACTTTTATACAAACTGGGTAAATAGTAAATCTATTTTTGGATTGGTCTAATTAAAGGTGGAACAGTATGAAAGGCGCTAGCCTTTCATTCTGGAACGCGTTTATTTAGACCAATCCAAAAATAGATTTACAGGAAGCATTTCATTAATGTTGTGCACAATACTTATTTATTGCTTATAAAATATATGTACAAAAAATATTCACTATGCATTAAAATTCTAAAAAACCCTCGTATTGCGGGCGCAGCCCTCTGTACGCCGGTATTTTTTTAATTAAATCAACGTTTCTTCTTCCTTGCCTCGTTCTTTATACCGCTCCATGGTTTCGCGTTGCTCGACCTGCGGTGTAGGCGCATCGCCCATTTTGGTGGTAATATCTCAGTATATTTCTACAGGCAGCTCTATCTTGGATTGTGTCATCGCCGAGACCAATGCGTTGTTGTTGCTTTTTCATTTGACACACCCAGGTGTTCGTCGGTTTGCCTCTGGCCTTGAGTCCATCAAGTGGAACTTCCATTGATATCGGGTTCTTGCGGAGCTTTCAGGCGGAGGCCTTTGAACATGGCAATACCAATCCATTTGTCGGTCTTCGAGCTTTTCGGTGATTGGTTGGTCTGACAAGCTGCCTCGGATGTAGCTACTCTTGATGTGGTCTCTTTGGGTTAGACCAACTGAAACCGTCTCTTTGAAGTGGACAAATTGCGTGGGGATGGGATTTGCCGACCGCATTGACATGACTATATGGGGTCTCAGGTATGTGATCGTTCGGTAGCACACTGGTCACCCTAGATTGCGGAGCTGCACCATCTCTCCAGAGCTGGGAGACCTTTTTGTCCGTTAATTAAATAATATTGCTTTCCAGGGACATTCGTCCGTTTGAAATTGACAGGGTTACAGCATGCCGCTGCTGGCACGTTAAAGAGTAGAAAAGTTATTTATGTCAGAAAATGCTCGGCTAAGCAAAGGTACTAAATTTGATTTGTAAATCAATTTCCTTACAAAATTACTCAAAATCGATGTTTTTCCATTCAAAATAAACTAAGGATTGAAAATCTGTCAAATTTTATAAATATTTTGCGAAAGGGTAATTTGTATGAAGCCTCAAAGTTGAGCGTCGTCGATTCGACGAGCATGACCTTTCCGTACTAAAAATAAGCATGACCTTCCAGGGTTAAAGCGTTCAAATTTGAGCAATTGATTAAAACTTATTCACTTGAAACGGAAACTTGTAACTGAAAAATTTTATAGCTATTTTTAATATCCAGAATTGAAATCTTTCAAAGCCAAACCCTAGGCTACTTCCACGTTGCTTCCCAGCCAATAGTTAAATAAAAGGCGAACAAAGATGTCCGTGATGCTAGCACCCCCACTTTAAAAAATCGATGTCGGACATATCCCATAATAATGTGCTAATTTAGTCCAACTTAAAAAAAAAAAATCTATTCCTTCTCCTGCCCCCAAGATCAAGGATCCTTTTTGTTGGTGCAGGTAACTTAATATGGAATATCAACAATGTTCGGTAAATTAAATCCTATCGAAATGAAAAAAATTTCAGAACTATGTGCTAATGATGTGCTCCTGGAATATCTCATTCCCGAATTTCGTGCTCCTTCCCTTCCCTCCATAATCAAGTAATCAAAATAGGGTGCTTGCATCACGTCATGGTAAACCGATGCTCCGTAAATTCGATCGTATCCAAATGAAAAAAAATGTCAGAATTTTGTGCTAAATATGTGCTCCTGAAATATCACTCCCGAATTTTGTGCTCCTTCTGAATCCATGGATCGACCGTGTTTTTGCGGCGCGGCGTAACAGTTTCATTGTTATTTTACATGTGATTTTAATGAAACGAAAGAGTAGACGAGCTTGTTAAATACGGTTCCTCCTCTTGACTTACTAGTGCTGAGCTTCTTTGGGAACTAATGTTGAGAGCCTCAAAGCATTGTCTGAGGTACTACGAAGGGGCGCCCATTTCCGACAAGGTAAATAACTGGTATGTCATTTCAGCTATTATAACACAGAAGTTAAACTCTAGCAGATTGACTGCGCAGTCAATCTGGAGTTGCGAGGAAGTTTGTCATTCTCCTTGTCAGAAAACCGTGGTACCGATGGTAGAGAATCTCACAGTCAGATTGGGCTGCTGAGCTCTATTTCGATATTGTTGATCTTCGCTCAAAGTAAAGAGTATGCCGGGAGCTTCACCTGCATGTTGCGCCTAAATTGCTGATCACTTTCGAAGCATATCGAGGTTAGTCTCATATTGAAGACTATTTTAGGTGGTTTCTGATCGCTGTTGTTCTCTAAGATTTTTCATAATTACTTTTTGGTATCGTTTCACAGTGCTAAAGGCAGCGCCGGTCCTAAGTATTATGGCGCCCTGTGCCCTGGGTGTTGAAAACCGTTTCTTCAATTTTAGCTATATCCGTAGTTACAGTTAAAAAGTGAGCCACCCCCTCAGTAAAAGCTATTCTTTTAACATACATAATTCCTCTAGTGAATTCAGGAGATATACATTTTTAGATTGTCGTCGTTTAAGAAAAAGGGGACTTTCCACTCTCATGAGCGGTTCTAATCTAGAAATGAGTAATTCCCAAATGATTAGTAGTGTAGTCATTTGATGATTTCAGATTGCAAAGTGTCGTGGAGAATTTTGTTTGTTGTTGCTAATGTTTTATTGGGGTGCTGAGCCTGAATCCGGAGTTTGCCACCAAAATTTCGTTGCGAATCAGGATTGAAACCGCGAAAAACCCCCAAAACAATTTTTTTTGTTGGGCTTAAAGCTTCGAAAGTGTACATTTCTCCGATAACCTGTCCTTGAACATGTTAGAAAAAACATAATTGCGGGTCCAAAGCACCATTAATCTTTAAATGGTCATTTTTTTTGTGTTTTTTTAAATGATTTTGACCCTGTTTCCCAACGAAATTTTTGTCCTGAGCACCCCAAAGAAACATAGGAAACAAAAAACAATTTTCCCCACATTTTGCAATCCACAAGGTTTTATCACGTGCTAACTACACTATCAACGCAATATATCTAATGAAGAGCTTATACTGAGGTTAAGGTGGCTCTCTTTCACTAGGGCTTGGCTTGTGGCAAGTACTAGGACCCTCAGCTTTGTAAAGAAATTTGCGATTCTCTAAATAAGGTTTCAAAACCCAAACATTCCATTTGGAAACATAAGAATCAATACAAAGGCAATACAAACCTGTCTAAATAAGAATCAACTTTTGCACATTTTGTAGATTCACATTTTTATATTTTCCAATCCGATTTTTGAGTAATTTCGAATTTTTGTGTTTTTAAACCGAAACTTTCGAAATTTCGGGTTTGAGACCCAATGTAGAGGTTATTATAACGGAAGTCCTAACTATCAAAATTTAAAAATTTAAATCGCCCAAAATTCCACAAAAAATTCAAATTTTTACCTTCAAATCGAGATTTTCGAAAGTTTTGAAAATGTTAATTTAAAATATAAAAGGGCAAAGTTTTCAAAACTTCCAATTAAAGAACATTTAAAATTAAAAAATTTTGCTTAATTAATCCAAAATTGAATTTGTTTGTTTGCTTCACTTAATGAGGCCCTCAACGTGCACTGTTCAAATGCACATTCTGCACATATAGTAGAGCCGGTCCTGGCTAGAGGTCCGGTATATGGTAACCGCTTAATTTAATATCAATTTGAGAAAAAAATGTTGCCCCCCCCCCAATAAAAAATTCGCTCCGGCGCCACTGCAAGCTTATGATAAATAGCAGCAAGTTGAGGTTAAGGCATTCCACATACCAATAAAGGAGAGTACTGCGTGTTAATTTAACTTGTTTCTAGTCATGATGAGTTTGTGGAGTTGTACCATTGTATTTATGTTTTAATTTTTTCCAGTATGAAACCAAAAGTTTTTCAAGTATGAAACCAAAAATGATTTGATGCGATTAGGGGGGGGTGAATTTCCCTCATCCCCCCCCCCCCCCCATAAATCCGCCACTGGTTGAAGAAAAGCGTTTCAAAAATCATACATTTCTCAAGCGATTTTTTCCGATTTAATAAATATTTAATAAAATTTCGGCTTCATAAAGCACACAGTTGGCATGGGAATGCGACTGTGAACGAAATGTACGATTTCAATTTTCGACTTACTGGATCATTTCCATATTTACTGGAAATCCGATACAAAATGAAAATCTTGGAAATTGATCCATGGCTATGGCTATGACATGGATCATCTGCCAATACCGTCCCCCAGATGGCTCCGCGAACAATTTTCCCGAAATTTCCCGTATGTCATTTTGGTTTTCAGTTTTTTTTTCATTTCTAATCTTTATTTGAGTTAATCATTTTAATATTTCCTGAAACTTTTCATTTAAATTGCATCTCGCACGCCGCATAATATTAGATGCAATTTCCAACTCAGAATATCGCACTGATGGACTGATGACACAATAGTCAGCTGTTACCCAAGGGGGAAATTTTGATCCGTTTGCGTTTTTCTTGGACAATGATCCTGTCCGTGTAAGTGGAAAGGCACTATTTTTATTTCAGTGCAAAAACAAAAATTTCCTTTTTTATTTTATATCCTTACTTAAACCAGTAGATGTGTTTAAAATTGTTGATAGTAGACTTCAATATTTGTAAGTTTGGTACTCCGAACAATTGTATCATCAAATTCACCCCTTTCCACCGATTAGAATTGAACAGGTATAACGAAGTGACATACCATACTGCAAAATCCTTTCATCAATTTGATCCTTTTAAAATTGCCACTAAGAAAAGGACTGATTAAATTTTCAGAGAAAATTGTCGTCCATCGTTTCAACATTTTGTGATGAATGCTTTCATCGTATACCTACGTGGCATGTCGTCCCCGTTTGTGGATTAACCTTCAAATTACGACTGAGTCGAAAATTGACATAACCCACTTTCAATTATCCTTTTTTCGTTTCTCCGATTTTTCTCTCAAATAACCGAAGGAAATATCAAATGAATTTTCGACTAAAATACCACGAACCCAAACGAATCAGCTGTCTGCGCCCCGCCCTCGTCCGCTGACAATTGATATTATTATGCCCGTTCTCCGTTTGGTCCGTGTGTATAACCCGTCGACCGTAAAGCATACAGAGAGAATGAATTTAATGTGAAAATTGCTGTAAAATTAATATATGGAAGAGAGTCCTGCATAAATCAGATACTATATGATTTTACTGGGAATTTGAAAGTGAATGAGAACCGATAAGATTTCCCAATATATATAGCAGGACTCGCCTCGTACGTATTGGAAATGAATGGATGGATGAGTGAACTGTGTCAATTGTGTTGATAGAAATCTATTCATCGCTTTAAAATTCACTCGACTATATAGGTATATGGGGACTGTAATCTGTTTATCGTACTTCCACATGCATGGGTTTTCCAGCTTTTTACACGCTGTTTGTGTGCACACAAATTCTGTTAGATTATGTAGTAGCTCATGTCATGTATGTACGAATATTTGTCGTTCAATTGAGGTTTGTGTCTGCAACGGCGAGAGCAAAGTTGGAAAATTGGTGCCCCTAATTTTGGTTGTATACACCTCATATAACGAATCCTTTCTATTAACTTCACGTATCATACATTTCAGTTGCGTTTCGTGCAAATGTTTTGTGGCTTTGGGCGAAAACAAGACTCTCATATTCTCCCTGTCTCTGTTTGTAATAAATGGAATACTTGTGCAAACCCCAAAACTATTTTCCGATTAAATTCACACAAAAGCATTTACATAATATTTATCCGGGAATATAAAGTGCATGAAACACTTCCACTTTCATGCCTTTTCAAATTGAATTTTAATTAAAATCTAAAATTCCAAAAACGGAAATACAACGTTCTCTGGGAGTATACGTATAATATAAAATATGTAGTTATGCATACAGTGCAGAAGTTATACATGTTTGCCGTGTCGGCACTTTAACTCTCTTTTCAGATATTACTTAATCCGTGCTGCATTTGCACAAGCCGTTTCCCTTTACGAGTACAGTGTATAGTGTCCTGTTTTTGTGCCCGCATAGAAGAGTTTCCATAGTTGGGCAAAATTCCTCTGTGTGCTCTATATCAACATTTCACTTATACAATAAAGGTCTCGCTGAAACCACTTAAGATATTCCAGTATTCCTGCTATCTCTGTATTCGCTAGTATATGCAAAGTTTGTTCTACGGGCTATATGACGACAGTCAGTTCAGTTTCGATCCCGAGAAGCTGCTGTCGTCGAGGATAAGAGTGTTTCTTTGCGAAAAAAAAAATGCAAAGAATGCTATGGAAAAAAGCGGAAATGACTTCAAGAGTCAACGACAATGATTACATAACAGCGCACAGACGAATTGGGCGGAGAGCAGCAGTAGAGACCCATGGAAGCTGGTACATGTCGCCACCAAAGTCATTACATTCCGCGACATCTCTATTTGTGCACTCGGCCGTGTATAAACAGATCCTGCTTCCTTCAAACGAATTGAGCAGGCATAGACAAGCTATGGTACATGGTACTGTCATTTGCGTTTAAAAGTCAAGTATGTCGTTCTATTACGAGCCGGGACGAATGAAAGAAATTAATTAAGAAATTCTAACCTACTTTGAGTTGAAAGGCGCGCGGGCATGCATATAAATGATTGTGCGTGCCAATCGTCACACAAAGACAAAGGCGGCTGTCAGTCCTTGTATCAAGAGTTTGGTTTTACGTTACAACAAAAAATACGCATTATGAGACTACGCAAGTCTCATCCCATCTGCACGGCTGGTATCAATATTTATGATAAATTACAGCGATTTGTAGGGAGTATTCAGGAAATATTAGACATTCCTCAAATTCTTCCAAATTCCAATAACTGAAGGGTCGACCGATATTATTTAATATTCGATAGACTTTCAAGTCACGTTTTCATCTTTTATTCTAATAAATGAAGCCCTTGTATTGCATTATAGAAAATAGAGAATCTAGGACCTATATTTCATTCGTAGAATAAAATAACACCAACGTCTTTACTCCAAAGACGTTTGTGTTCTTTTCCAGAGTTAATATGGTTTTTCGAAAAACGTTTAATCATTACACATCTTATTTGAGGTCTCTGGGGATGTACTTGAATACTAACTAAATTAATATATCAACAATTTGGTGGTGGAAAGTGTGAAAAACATTAATACTATTTTTAATCTGAGGTATCTATTTCACTCTGGTTGTCATGGCATTTTGTGAGGCGGAGCGCATCGGTATGAATGGAAAATACCCTTCCAGGCAGGAACTTAGGGCGGCCGGTTTTATGAGGCAGCGAATAATTTTTGAAGGAATACAGTCTCGACTCGATAATCCGGATATATTATTGCAAGTGGTATACCGGACCAATGGAACATCCAGATTAGCGCAATCATTTTTTTCTGAAGAAAAACAGTCCAAATAAATAAAAAAGAGGAAGACAAATCGATAACTATATTTTTTCTTTGAAATTAGTCAGCATCATATCAGTTGCCAAACCGTCAAGTACCTAAGAACGAGACAGATACACACTAAAAAAAAATCAGATATCTGGATTATAGATAAAAAATTGCGGCTATAGAATACATAGTGGAAACATTAAATGGTCCGGATTAAAGGTGATACGGACTAGCGAGCCAAGACTGTACATGGTCCTACGGCAACTGCCTCTACGGGGCGGACCACACCTGTTTTTTGCAAAACGACCAAAAGCTGCCAATATGCCTTCCTGGCAAGAGCCCCGGCAGGAGCCCTGAAGGTTCGATGCAGGAAGGTTTTGTTTGTCTGTGTATATGTGTGGATTCGAGTTATGTGTTTTTTCGTCATATTGGGCGCATTACATCTCGGCGCGGCTGCTCTCAATCCTATTAGTTCGCGCCGGTGTTGAAAAAAATCCAGGCCCAAGGGTATGGATTTGTAGTGTCTGCAACCAACGAATCGGTACGAATGCCAGATCAGTGCAGTGGAATTGTTGTTTGAAATGGGTTCACTTTAGGTGTTCAGGGTTACGAAGACAGAGTCAACACTCCTTAGCAGTGGCGTAACGTACGGTGTTCGATGTGTGCGGTGGAACACGGGCCCCTAACTGCCAGGGCCCCCCAGCGTAGTTATGAAGAGGAGAAACTTTTGCACTGTTTTGTGGATTTCTGACTAATTGGAACATAGATAATGTTGAACAAGAGCCAAGTGTGTTTATCTCACACTGCCACACAAAGAAAATCTCTTCAGACTTTGTATATTTATACAAAATTTTCGTTTGCGCCAGGGCGGATTTACATATTTACTGCCAATAGGCTTCTTATTTTTCGCCGTCCTTTTCGAGTGCAAGTACATTATATTAGCTAAGGCTCGATCTAGGATCTTTCGCGAACGGCAAATAGCTTAAGCTTAAACGCAATTTGAAGTTACTTGAGCAACTCACCTTTCGCGAAAGATCAGACATTTAACTTTTCGTAGATCACCTTCAAATCAAGATGTACAAAATATGCGAGACACTTTTAATTTTAATACTTAATACACAAAAAGGATCTGCTTTATTTACCAGCAAATTTTCCATTTGCACATTGATACGTACATATGAGCTTTGAGCTTTCTGCTTTCCGAGTCCTGAGCGTTCTTCAATCTTTTTCAAAAAGTGAAATGCATGTAACTTTTACCGTTATCCTGCTGTAGCGTTTTTAAAGAATATCGCGTAATTGACCTCCTTATTCACTTGGTCCTACATTTAAACTACATGCAATTTCACATAAACTGTTCTCTCTTTGGATTTCAAAATTATCGCGCGCGTCGATGATACAATTATTAAAACATTGGGTTTTTTTAAAAGTCTGTAAATAGTTTGATAACGCTACTAAATGAGCTAATTTTAGTATGTTTAGATGACCAGTTATTACGTCTCCATGAAAATTGAAGGTCCCATTTTTAGCTTAGGCATTTGAAGACTCAAAAGTCATTTCCAGGAACACCAAAAGAGCTGAAAATTAATTTTCATCTTCTTGGACATTCATCTGAAATTCTGCTATTGTACTACGCAATCTTCATGAAAAATGAAGGTCTCATTTTTAGCTACTATTCCAGATATATTCGCTGAATTAACATTCATTCCTGAGTGTCTGAAGCTCTGAAATATTGGCAAGAAGCCTTTTTTCCGTTTCTATGTTTCACCAAGCGAAAAGCACACTTTGCCTGTTCCCCAAACGAATCTAATGACGAGGCTAAGTTGACCCATATGTTCTATTAAATCTGATATTTGAATATTTATTTTGAAGTCAGTCTTTAGGCTCTAGACTGCTCAGCCTACTGGTAAATCCGCTACACTGAATTAGCGCCATGTGTTGCTGAACTAAATTTAGTGTAATATTTTTACAAAAATTCAAGTTATTCACGATCCCTCCCAGTCTTTTATATTGTATTTCCCTTGTAGGGAAAAAATCTGATTCCAGATCCCCTCCCTCTCCGAACAGTTTTCTACACCACTGATCCTATTAAAGAAAACGATGCAATAAAAATAACAGCCAATTTAATAAATTTAGCCAAGCCAATTTAATAATTTAGCAAATTTAGGTTGACTATAAATTTTATTGTTAAAGTATTTTTAGTGTGGCTTTATGGTAAACGGCAGTGAAAAAATATTGGATATAATGACTGAAGGGGCCCCCATTTCAATTTGGAACACAAGAGATTTTTGAAACGTTACGCCACTGCTCCTTAGCATATGTTGCGGCAGGTTGTATAAATTCCGGGCAACCTAGGGCTGCTCCCAGCCCTCCTTCTCCTCCACTGCCCCCTACACCGCCCAACAATGTGATAAGGAATGCCAGACCCAGTCTTACGCCTGGCCCTCCTCCTCCAGCTGTTTTCACTCCACTATCCATATTGCAGTTTAACTGTAATGGCATTCACCGAAAAATCCCTGAGATCACACACTTCTTGAGTTCCAACAGAATTCTCATCGCCGTCATCCAAGAGACGCTGCTTCATGCAAACTCGTCTCTAAGCGTCCATATAGCGAATATGTTATACTGCGGAAAGATCGACCGGCCGCCACGGATGATTCTCACCCTGGAGGTGGACTTGCTTTCCTAATACACCAGCCCGTACATTACTGTGTATTGGATGTAGTTACTGAAGGTACGGCGGAAATACAAGCCATCTCAGTTCCATCAGGGAGTACTAATATCGAAATTTTAAATGTATATGTACCACCTCAATATAGTTGCCCTTCTGGCTATCATTTCGATATTGGTCCTCTCCTTTCCGGAGAGCACAGGGTCATCCTTGGCGACTTTAATGCGCACCATGAGCTCTGGTATTCGGACCTCAATCACAATGGCAGTGGTATAACTATCGCCGATCACTTGACGCCTCAGAATTCTGTTCACTCAATGAGACTCACTGACTCGAGTCGAGGACACTTGCAGTAGTTCTCCTGACATAACCATTGTAAATGCCAGCCTAATGGCTACTACTCGATGGGAAATACGTACTACCCTCAAATCTGATCACCTCCCAATCATTATAAAAACTGACAAACCAGCGAATCTGACTAAGTCAGAGAAACGAACGTTTGTCAATCACAAGAAAGCCGATTGGGACGGTTTCAAAGCATACTCGTCGGCGAAGTTCATCGAGCTACCGTCACCTACAAACGTACATAAGGCCACGAAAAATATTAGGAACGTCATTACCACAGCTGCGGCACGTTTTATTCCTGCAGAACGTATCCCGAAAGTTTGGCCTAACTTCCCCACTAGTGCCGCTAGATTAGCCAATGAACGTGATAATATCAGAAGCGTTCACCCTGATGATCCCAGAATTCAGGAGCTTCACTCCGAAATCGACTGACAAGTTAAAGACTATATGAGGGCGAAATTGAATCAGCGCCTCGATGACTGTAACTGTAACCTTAATGAAGGTGTCAGCAAATTATGGTCTACTGTTTGCGCCTTTTCCACTCCTAGGAAAGAAAAGGGCAATAACGCCATTGAATTTGGCAACATAAAAACCTGCGATTCTTTTCAGTGCGGTGAGTCTGTTCAATGAACAATTTATTGAACGTCCCAAATTTGACGGCCTTAAACTCAAAATTAGAAGACGGATTCGCAGCCGGAATGTTGACACCATACCATCATTTACCGCGGACCATGTTTAAAAAGTCATCGGGAATACTAAAAACTCCAAGGCCCTCGGACCAGATGTGGTTTAGTAACGAATCTGGGAAGTAGATTTTTCTTTATGTGTAGTCAGAATTTATTGTTGGGAGAAATATGTATGTATAGATTAGAGTACATAAGATTTATATAACAATTAGGGTTACCACCTGCTCGGGCCTCGCCCAGCAGTGACGGGCCTAGAAGGTGCTGCCGAGTCAGGAAAATTCTGCCAGGCCGCGCTTTTTTGTTGTAAAAATGTAGTCTTCCTGAAAAATCAGTACATACTATACTTTTAAATTTAATTGACAGTTCAGTTTTTCTACATTTCTTTTCATCGGTGATCGCGAGTTTGGTTTTCCAATGTCTGCTTTTCAAGAGATCCTATAGTCCATTTAGCGATAGCTGTTAAATGCTTACTCGAAAAAAAAACATTACTTCTGCAGATGTATATCCCTATATATGGCCGGCTTACCATATTCAATGGACACTAATAATATCATCACACATCTCGTGTCACTCTGCATCGCTGCAAACTTAATTTATCAAAGGCCACAGACATTTCTTTGGACGTTATTTAGTGTAGTCATTACCTACATGATTCGAGATTGCAAAATATGGTGGAGAGTTTTTTTTTTATTCTTATGTTTTTCGGGTGCTGAGCTCGAGTCCGAAAACTCAAAATTTTCGGAGCATAACTCCGAAACTACACATTTTTGCGAAAACTTGCTCATGAATATGTCAGCGGAAACATGATTGAAGGCGATCCAAGGCGACATTAATCTTCAAAATGCGTTAAGAGGTATCGGTACAGTTGGTGTTTGAGGTTTTTGGCGATTTTGACCCTGCTTCTGAACGAAATTGCGGATTCGGGCTCAGCACCCAAACAAACATAAGAAAAAAAAACTCCACCACATTTTGAAATCTCATGTACTAGGTTTATGACGTACTTACTACACTAATTGGTGCTTAATTTCAATTTTCTTATCGCCTCTGTCTCTTCCATAGGCGTGTATTGTCCACAACTTTGATCTTTTGTACGGCGCTGTTCGACGAACCCCGATCCGTGTAGGGCCGGCATAGGATCATAGTTGACCGTGAAGTTATATTTAGGCAATAAATTCCAGCCAGCTCAGAGTGAAAAATTGGCAGTCCCTTTTCAGCCAAATAATGTTTATAATTTGGTAATTTTTGCTGAAGGTATTGGGTTCATTACCAGGATATCAATTTCAATGGATTTGTTGACAGCCGGGATATAAAAGAATGAAAGGAAGTGGCGCAGCTAATGGAATTTGCAAGCATGACTCCACCGATTTCTATTTGATTGTGTCATGAACTGGGTCTCTTCTGTCATTACGAATCGGTTCAGAGTAATGCGGATGCGCTATTGAGGTAATCATCAAACTCTCGGTCATTCAAAAGAGGTGTTGATTGTCCTTACTCTTCCTTCGCATGAGTATTAGCACTGCTAATATCGCTCTATAGAGCCGGCATAGTTCAGACTCGTTCTTAAATCGTGTGTGTGTGTGTGTAAGTCCCCTACCAAAATTTCCATTGCCATTATAGAAAGTTCCTTCAGAGGATTATTAATTTATCAATGGAAAAGTGGATCTTTTGGAAGATTACATCTGATAAATTAAGCTTTTATTTCATAGGGCCGCCTTTGCAACTGCGCCTCAAAAATTGGATACTCTCAACGAACTTTTTGAAGACACCCCCTCCCTTTCCTTCTTGCAGATGCCGGGCGAGGGTCGTGGTCGAGGTGGTAACCCTAATAACAATGTGAATATCTTCTTTTACGTTCTACTAAATACATTGATTCCATGATTGCTGATTGATAAGATGATGATTTATCAAATCTAAGCATTCCAGGTTCTTCCATATTTCTTTTTGCTATTCATTTTTCAAATTTGTCAATTCATGTATTTTTGGTAATATCTGACAAAGTCATACATGCTCACTTTGAAATGACATTTCACTTACAAAAGAACAACGAATTGTATTCCATACCTAAATTCATTCTCTGTCCGTTTTTATCGAAAATTGCGATGTGGCTTATTTTGGGGCTCAATGTGTACGTCAATAAAAAGAATCGCCGGTTTTTTTCTTAGGAGCACGTCAACAGAGGTGAATACTCCGCGAAAAACGTAATAGTTCTTTCACTTTTTCACATTTTCCGTGTTTTTTCCAATAAAAAAAAATCAAATAAATAAAATTCAAACTAACAAAATCACACCAAAAAAACGTACAAAAAAAACGCTCTAACGGTAAACGTCGCTTGGTTGCTTTAAATGACTTACCCCTTGCATTGAATTTTGCTCTATGATAAACATTATAGAACGCTCAGGACCCACAAAGTGGAAAGCTCGAAGCACGTGCATATACGTAGTAATCTGTAAAGGGAAAATTAAAAATTGATTGGAGATAAATGAAGCGCATCCATTTCCAGGGTTTTTTTTTGGAATTAAAGTCTAAAGTTTGCTGCGCATTCTGCATAATTTTATTTGAAGGTAAGCTAAAGGCTTGACTTGTAGAGGACGTAATAGGGTGCCACAACACAATGTGGCTCGCGGTTGGGTGTCGGATTGAAAATCCTTCCGTTCAAATCCAGTTTAAACTGAAATTTGTGATTTTGATCGGGTAGATTTTGGCTGGCTGAATAATGACTTTCGACTTTAGTCTAAGATATCTATAGTATGATCACCTGATTTTAAAATTCTGTGTATCTCCACTCAT